>CM070500.1:22762792-24028101 GCA_036346375.1 Guadua angustifolia
CAGGCCGACCTGGAGCAGGGTCAGGCCGAGCCCCCACTCGTGCCTGGCGGCGCCTGCGATGCACGCCAGTGCATCATCAAGCGACCGAAAGTCGGCGGCCTTCCGTTCTTCCCCACGCCGGCCGAATGCCGCGGCGCTATCTTTGTTCGCGGCATCCACGAGCCCGAGGACACAGGCGAGGGCTAAATATCGAACCTCCGGGCGATGGAAGCGTCTTGCCGCGCAAAGACGCGTGCGGCTTCGGCTCCCACCACTCGAGTGCCTCCTCGAGCCATCCGAGCCATGCCAGGAGGGGCCTGGCGAAGACGGTGCCGCAGCATGAGCGGCCCCAGGCCTCGCGCACTCCGGTGCACCAGCGCTGGGCCACAGTCGCGACGTTCGCGCCACCCTCGAGGCGCGGAGGAGGGCGATAGACGCAGCGGCCCAATCGCGGGTCGTGGACAGTGGTCGGCGCCACAACCGCAGCCCAAGCCCGGCGGCCACGGGCCTCGGGCATTCGTCGGGAGATCCGCCAGCGAATTTCCTGCCAGAGTTTGAAGCGCCGTCCGCGTCACCAAGTACCTGGGCGACAAACCCGGTGTGCGGTTGGAAGATTACCGGCTTGCATGCCGGGCGGGGGGAGCTACTGATGACCTTTTCATCATCCAGTACCTCCCCATCTACCTCGCGGACTCGGCTCGAGCCTGGCTCGAGTACTTGCCCACAAAAACCATCAGGAACTAGGCCGACCTGAAGAATCTCTTCGTCGGCAATTTCCAGGGCATGTACAAGTGCCCTGGGAACTCCTAGGACCTGAAGGGCTGCAAGCAGCAGCCAGGGGAGACTCTCCAGGACTACATCCGGCGATTCTCCCAACAATGCAACGAGCTCCCCGACATTTGCGACGCCGACGTTGTCGGGGCGTTCATCTACGGCACCACTTCCAAAGCTCTGGTGCACAAGTTGGGCTGCGCCAAGCCCAGAACCACCAAGGAGCTCCTAGATATCGCCACCAACCACGCCTCTGGTGAGGAGGCTGTGGGGGCCATCTTCGACAAGGGGAAGGCCAAGCGGGAGTCTGGCCCCGAAGCCGGCGCTCCCTCCAACCGCTCCGACAAACGAAAGCGGAAGGGGAAGCAAGGCCGCGAAGGCCACGTGGTCATGACGCCTCGCTAGCTAAACAAGGCAGCGCCCGACCACGCCCGAGAAGCTGATGGACAGCCTGTGTCCACATCACGGGTACCCCGTCAAGCACAAATACCGGGATTGTGAAGTCCTGAAGCGCTTCCTCTCTGGAGCCCCCACGCGGGGTAAAGGGAAGAGGCGGGACTTGGCACCAGAGGCCGAGGAAAAGGAGGCGGACGCCGGGTTCCCGGAACCCGACGCTGCCACATGATTTTCGGCGGGCCGGTGTGCTACGCCGACAAGCGGCGGCTCAAGCTCGCCCACCGCGAGGTCCACACGGTGACTCCCGCCGTGCCCAAATACCTCTGGTGGTCGGAATCCCCGATTACTTTTGATCGGACCGACCACCCCGACCACGTTCTGCAACCAGGGAGATATCCGCTGGTCGTCGCCCCCATCGTGGGGCTAAAGCGCCTGTCCAAGGTGCTCATGGACGGTGGCAGCAGCCTCAACATCCTGTATGTTGAGACGTTCAACGCCCTAGGGATGCCTCGCTCGAGTCTCCGACCAAGCAAGGCGCCCTTCCATGGCGTCATTCCGGGCCAGCAGGCCTATCTGCTCGGGCAGGTCGACCTGCCCGTCACCTTCGGGAGCTCAGACAACTTCCGCACTGAAACCCTCACCTTCGAGGTCGTGGGGTTTCCTGGCTCCTACCACCCCATCTTGGGGAGTCCATGCTACGCCATGTTCATGGCGGTCCCCAGCTATACCTACCTCAAGCTGAAGATGCCGGGACCACGGGGAGTGATCACCATGGCCTCGTCTTTTCAACTCGCCTACAACTGCGAGCAGAGCAGTTGCGAGTTGGCGTTGACGCTCATCGTGTCCGCCGAGCTTGAAAACCTCGGGAGAAACCTCGAGTCGCCCCGACTCCGACAAATCGGGGCCAGGGTCCTTCAAGTCGCCAGGACACGAAGGAGGTCGCGGTCGATCCTCAGGATCTGGCCAAGACCGTGCGGGTCAGAGCCACGCTCCCCGCCAAATAGGAAAGCGCGCCCATCGACTTCCTCCGCGCCAATTGAGATGTCTTCGCATGGAAGCCCTCCGACATGCCAGGCATCCCAAGGGAAGTCGCCGAGCACTCCTTGAATATTCGACCTGGCTCAAGGCCGGTCGCCCAACGCTTGCGCCATTTCGACAAAGAAAAGCGCAAGATTATAGGGGAGGAGATCGCCAAGCTATTGGCGGGGTTTGTAAAAGAGGTGCGCCACCCCGAGTGGCTAGCCAACCCAGTCCTTGTAAAAAAGAAATATGGGCAATGGAGAATGTGTGTTGACTACACAAGCCTGAACAAGGCGTGTCCCAAGGACCTGTTCCCATTGCCTCGCATCGACCAAGTCGTCGACTCCACTGCAGGGTGCGAATCCTTGTCCTTTCTGGATGCCTACTCGGGCTACCACCAGATAGCGATGAAAGAGTCCGACCAGCTGGCGACCTCTTTCATCACTCCGTTAAACTCGTTACATTGCGTGCGATGCTATTTGGTCTAAAGAACACGGGTGCTACATACCAGCGATGTATGCAAACGTGCTTCTACGACCAAATCGGCCGTAACATCGAGGCGTACGTCGACAGCATCGTCGTCAAGACTAAGAAGGCCGATGACCTCGTCGCCGACTTAGAAGAGACTTTTGCGAACCTCCGACGGTTTCGCATAAAGCTCAACCCCGAGAAATGCGTTTTCGGGGTCCCCAAGGGAAAGCTACTCGGTTTCATCATCTCCGAGCGCGGCATCGAAGCCAATCGGGAGAAGATCTCTGTGATCATGAAGATGGGCCCGGTGGACAACCTAAAAGGAGTCCAGAAGCTGACCGGATGCCTTGTAGCCCTGAGCCCTTTTTCTCTCCTCGGCGAGCGTGGAATGCCACTCTACAAGCTGCTCAAGAAGTCCGATCGATTCAATTTGGATCGGGAGGCCTGAGAAGCCCTCAGCCGTGAAGGCGTTCTCGACCTCACCCACGGTTTGGTCGCCCGGCACCGGGGACCCTCCTCCTCTACATCGCCGCCACGACCTAGGTCGTCAGCGCGGCGCTTGTTGTGGAGCGAGCCGAAGAAGGCCATGTGCTTAAGGTACAACGGCCAATGTACTTCATCAGTGAAGTACTTTCCAAGTCCAAGGCTCAGTACCCGCTGGTGCAGAAGCTGCTTTATGCAGTGCTCATCACGAAGAGGAAGTTGGTCCATTAGTTCGACCGGCATCCCGTCTCTGTGGTGACCTCCTCGCCACTCAGCGAAATCGTCCACAACCGCAACACCTTGGGAAGAATAGCCAAGTGGGCACTTGAGCTCAACGACCACGACATATCGTACATCCCCCGGAAGGCGATCAAGTCGCAGGTCTTGGCCGATTTCGTTGCCGAGTGGACCGAAGCCCAGGCGCCACCAGCACTCGAAGACCCCGAGTACTGGATGATGTACATCGATGGGTCCTACACCAAGAATGGAGTGGGTGCTAGAGTTGTCATTGTTTCCCCACTCAGGAACAAGCTCCAGTACACCATCCGACTACTCTTCGACGCGACCAACAACGTCGCCTAGTACGAAGCGCTCGTCAACGGTCTTCGGATCGCTGCCGACCTCGGCGCGCACCGGCTCTACGTACACGTTGACTCCAAGCTTGTCGTCGACCAAGTCATGAAGGCCACGGAGCCTCGTGACGCCCGCATGGCAGCATACTGCCGGGAGGTGCACAAGCTCGAGGAAAGGTTCAAGGGTTTCGAGCTTCACCATAGCTACCGACGCTACAATGGTGAGGCCGACTACCTAGCCAATCTCGCCTTCAGCAGAGGACTGGTCCCGCCTAGGATCTTCGTCTCCGACCTCTACAAACCTTTCGTCCGACTGGACTCGCCAACTCACCGCCGGCCAAACTTTACGGGCAAAGCGCTCGATGGCTGAGAAGCGGTCGACGCAGGCTCGTCCGGTCGAGACGCGGCGTCTGATTGCCGACTCATTGGAGGAACCCTTCATCGGCCGATTGGTGACGGATCGCTCCCGCCGACCCAGCCGAGGCGGCGCCTCGCTTCGATGGGAGAAATCGCCGTCTGGTCGGAGAAGACCTCTACAAGAGGAGCCCCTCCAGAGTCCTCCAGAAGTGTATTCTGTTTGACCAAGGGAAGCAGCTGCTGCTCGATATCCATGGCGGCATCTGCGGCCACCACACCGCGCCGGGGTCCCTCGTGGGGAAGGCCTTCCGCCAAGGCTTCTACTGGCCAACCGCCGTGGCCGATGCCGAGCAAATTGTTCGCACCAGCGAAGGGTGCCAATTCTTTGCCTGGCAGACACATCTTCCAGCACAAGCCCTGCAGACGATCCCCATCACATGGACATTCGCTGTTTGGGGACTTGATCTGGTCAGGCCCTTCAAGAAGGGGCTTGGGGGCTTTACCCACCTGCTTGTCGCGGTGGACAAGTTTACCAAATGGATAGAAGCCAAGCCGGTCGCCACCCTCACCTCGGTGCAGGCGGCCAACTTCTTCCGCGACATCGTTTATCGGTTCGGAGTCCCCAACTCCATCATCACCGATAACGGAACATAGTTCATGGGGAAGAAATTCCTCGAATTCTACGATGACTTCAACATCTGCGTCGATTGGGCAGCCGTAACCCATCCGCGGACCAACGACCAAGTCGAACGGGCAAATGGCATGATCCTCCAAGGGCTCAAGCCGCGAATCTTCAGCAGACTGAAGAAATTCGCGGGACGATGGGCGGCCGAGCTGCCCTCCGTTCTCTAGAGCCCGCGGACCACACTGACCTGGTCGACCGGGTTTACACCATTCTTCATGGTGTTCGGTGCCGAAGCTGTCTTGCCGACTGACCTAGAGTACGGCGCCCCAAGATTACAAGCCTTCAACGAGGCACGGGGGCTCGACGCGCAACAAGATGCTATCGACCAGCTTGACGAGGTGCACGATGTGGCCGTTCTGCGATCGGCCAAATACTAGCGGACGCTGCGGCACTACCACGATCGTCGAGTCGCGATCGGTCCTTCGGCGTTAGCGACTGGTCTGCGCCGAGTTCGATCCAACAAGGGCGATCCAAAAGTCCCCTCCCTAGGAAGGCCCCTTCACCATCGTGGAGGTCCTCTGACCCGGCACCTTTCGACTCAAAGATGCCGACGGCAACATTGTGTCTAACGCATGGAATATTGAGAAGTTAAGGAGATTCTATCCCTAAAACTTTTCCTTTATTTCTTGCGTCTCCACCAAATCCTCCGAGTTCAAAGCGCCGCGTGCCGACCACGCCCTAGTCCGCATGCGCCACTCGGGGGCTACTCGTTCGCATACTCATCCAAATCGGTGCCCCGACCGGCCAACGGGACCCCCAAGCGGTAACCCTCTCGACCCAAGTGCTCGGCCCTCGCCCGGCCTACGGTTGCAGTAGTGCTTGCGGAGAAAGAAGTGCCCATCTTTGGCGGTCCATGGTCGATCGAGGGACACACCCAAATTCTTGAGTTTTGCTACATTTTGTGTTTCCTTCAAAATGTTAGCACTCCGACCTACGAACAACCCCAATGGTTCCTAAGGGCTATGGTCATTCAATGAGTGCACACCACAGAGAAGAAATGCAAAATATCAAACAAAGTTCCCATAACATATATTGTATATACATACGTTACATTGTACAAAAACAAAAGTTGGGTGCGGGCGCTTGGGACGTTCCTAAGCGAAGGCGTCGTCGTCGGAGCTATCATTGCCCTCATCGTTTGCGCCCTGGGCATTGACGTGAAGCCGCTCTACCACCGTCTCCGCCACCGCCCGTGCTCTGCCGCGCCGGTGGGTCTCTCGATCCGGCGGCAGTGCGCCATCGGGTCGAAGGCGTCACGGTGGCCGTGACGAACCAACACATATTCATTGTCGAGCGGTGACTTCCGCCCCTCGCGGCGGGCGCTCGTTCAAAGCGAGGCGAGCCGTCCAGGCATCGACCACCGGGTGAGGCGAAGCGTCTTGCGGCGATGCGCTCGATGGCTCGTCGGCCTCACCCAGAGCTCGGGCTCTGGCCATGCTCTCGTAGGGTGGTAGAGCATGGGCGAGAGATTCTCATGTGTGACCCAGCGCTCCTCGTGCATTTTTGCGAGCTCCTCCTCAGCGACCTCGGCCTGAGCCCATAGGGACGACGCCTCCTCGCGCGTCTTGGCGAGCTCCTCCTCAGCGGCCCGGGCCCGAGCCCGCTGGTATAATGCCTCTACTTCCTGGGTGGCGGCCGTTGTGCTGGGCGCTCGAGGAGGCTGCTGGCCGCGTCGTGTGGCCGCCATCCCGACCGCTGGGCTCCGTCGCGAGGGGGCACTGGGCCGGTCGGGGGCGTCGGCGGCTCTGGTGGTGTCCGCCTCCCCCAGGCGGCCACGGGCGCCATGAGCTTAGCGTGAACCAGCGCGAGTCATCGAGAGAGAAAAGCGATTCGGCATCGGCAAAAAAGAAATCAAAGCCATCTTAAAGCCGAACGAAGGAAACTCACGCTGGAAGAGGGTTCCAGATGCGGAAGACAGACGAGGGCAGGGTAATCCCGCCCCTCGCCACGGCTGCGGAGGACCCGGCATCGGTGCGGGCCCTCTTGGGGCCTGAACCCCGCGGGTCTGCGGCCGCCGCACGCTTGCCGACCCACTAGTCATCGCCTCCGCTCACCATCAGCGCTTGAACTCTCTGGCTCTTTCCCTCTCTCGTTGCAGAGAGGCGCGGGGAGGCGGAGAGGCAAAGCAAATGGCTGGGTGTGGCCGCTCACATGCCCCCCATGCCGTATTTATAGAGGCGGGGCGGAGCGGTCCGAGCGGGCGCCGCCTCAGGCAGAGCGCGGCATGCGCTTTAAATCCTCCCTACAGGATGGGACGTGTCCTTTCCACTCCCCCCACTACGCATTAAAACGTGACACGACAGCTGGGGGCAAAAGGACACCGCTTCGGCCGAGGCGCCACGTGACCCCTCGATTTCGGCTCTGAGGTGGGTGAGTGCACAGCAGTGGGAAGAAAGGCACAGGCCGGCTGCCTGACCTCGAGGTGGCAGAAGGCCCATTAGCTCGCCGCCCTGGTGGAAAGTTGAGCGAGGGGCCCGATAGCCATGTCATCTCCAACACGTGGAATAAAAAGCTAAGGCGACTCTATCCCTAAAGCTCTTTCTTTATTCTCACACCGATTTACCATTCCTCCGAGTTCAAACATTGCGTGGCGACCACAGCTTGGTCCCCACGCACCGCTCGGGGGCTACAAGTTCCTACACTCACTGCAGGTCGGTGACCCGCCCGCTGTCGGTTCCCCTAGTGGTAACCTTCTCAGCCTGAGTCTTTGCGGCCCTCGCCCAGCCGGCTACGGTTGCTAAGTAGTGCTTCGTGGAAGAAGGAAGTGCCCGTGCGGTGTGATCCATAGTTGGTCGGGAACACTCCTTTCCCGCGCAAGTGCAAGTGAACAAGTTCATACACTCACACGGGTCGGTGACCCGACTGGCTACTCGGTTCCCCCTAGCGGTAACCCTCTCGACCCAAGTGCTCTCGGCCTCGCCCGGTAACTCACGGTTGCAGTAGTGCTTCGCGGAAGAAGGAAGTGCCCGTACGGTGTGATCCATAGTTGGTCGGGAACACTCATTTCCCGTGTCAAGTGCAAGTGAACGTTTCGTCCCTTAGGTTCCTGTTTTCCTTGCGCTCTCCTCAAAAGTGTTAACATACCGACCTACGCTTTTACAACCCCCGTGGTTTCTAAGGCTATGGTCGTCAAATGTTCATCACCTCAAGGAAGTGCAAAAGACAAAGTCGAACCTACGGAATGGCCCGACTGGCCAAAACACTAAAATAAACTTTAGTTCATTACAAGACAAAGTTATTACATTGCGAAAAAACAAAAACATCTAACTTTTTCCTTTACTCCCGGTGAAGGATGCTCTGCGGCGATATCCGGTTGGCGATCACTTGGGCATGCGGGTCTACTTGGGTCTCGAACCCGTCAATCTCCTCCTTAGTCTGGTCCGCGGCAATCCCACTACTAACGGCGTTGAAGTTAATACCGTCGTAGTGGGAGATGACATAGACGAGCGCCGAAGAAGCTCTGAGCACGATCCCTTCGCTCACCGAGCTCTCGACGTGCTCCGGCACACGGGCTAGATCGGTGGCAAGTGAGCTTGGACCCCGCACGGCGGTCCCGAGCACCCGGTCGCAGACCTCCAGACCGACCCTCCGAAGGGTCGCTAGCTCAGCGGTTTGGTCGGACAGCTCCCTCTCCGCCAGCCCCTTCGCCGACAGGGCCACGTCCCGCGACGTGACTGCCGCATCGCGCTCCTCCACCGCCTGTCTCCGCGCCTCCACGACGTCGCAGAGATTCTTCTGCAGCTCTGCAGACCAAGAGAATGTCAAAAAGCGCGCCAGGCGAGCCGCGACGACGAGAGTGGACCAAAAGGTCGGGTCACTTACCAGCCGCGGAGTCCGTCATGGCGCAAAGATCCCCCTCGAGCTTGGCCCGGGTCTCCTCGTCGAGCTTCTTCGCCGCGGCTGCCTCTTCCCGAGCGGTGTCCCTGGCGCTGTTGGCCTCCATGAAGGATCGATAAGGTCGCCTAGAGGGGGGGTGAATAGGTGTTTATAAAATTAAATCTTAATTTGCAGCGGAAAGTATCGGACTATCCGACTTTGATATCGGACTATCTGATATATGTATCGGACTGTCTGATATCTGCAATCGGATTATCCGATCAGAGCGAGAACAGATAGATTTATCACAGGTTAAGGCAGAGCAAGGGTAGGCAACAAATAAGTAGAGGGCAAGATACTGCAGTTACTTCAAGATAAATTTAATCAAGGCAACAAGAAAAGACCAAACCAAAGATTCGATGCACGGTTGTTTTTTTTTCGAAGTTCGGATCCTTGAGGGGATCCTACATTCCCGTTGTGGCAGCTCGGTCACACTTGAGCCGGGGTCTCTCTCAACCCTTTTCCTCCCGGTGTTGCACAAATGCACTCGCCGGTTTCACTTCTTGATCCCTTTCCTTGCGGAGGCGGAATCACACCTTCACAAACTTCCGAGGCGCACCACAAGACGTCTTGGTGGCTCCCGGCGACTCCTAGCCATCTAGGAGACCTCAATCTCCAAGAGTAACAAATGGAGTGTAGATCGGCTCTTGAAAATCGCTCTAGTGCTCAAATGAACTTTCACGGTTTGAAATCTAAGCACTAGAAATCAACTTGCTTCAACTCTCAACAAATATCTCAAGGAACAACTCAAGAGAGCAGAGAAAGGCCTAGAAGCAATAAATGTTCAGCACAAGGTATGTCTCAATAAATGAGGGAGGGGGTGGAGTATTTATAGCCAAGACACAAAAACTAGCCGTTCTGCACTGTGTCAGGTGCACATCGGACTGTCCGATATGGACCATCGGATTATCCGATATGTGCAAATTTCGAGCGACACCACCTAAAAATTCAAATTCTTTTGAATGAAACCACGATCAGATTGTCCAGATGATGCACATCGGATATTCCGATGATTCCAGAGAGTTTTCAAAAGCACTCAGTTACTTTGAAAATTTTCTAAGTGTATATCGGACTGTCCGATTTATGACATCGGACAATCCGATAATTTTCGAGAGTTTTCATTGAGGAAGAAGTTTTCAAAAAAACTTCCTAAGTCCATATCGGAATGTCCGATATAAAACATCGGACAATCCGATAATTCCCGAGAGTTCCATTTTCAAATCCTTAGAAAAATTCTCGGTCCTCATCGGACAATCCGATGTCAACTATCGAACAATCCGATAAATCGAGAGAGGACCAAGACTAGAAACCACACTCTGGCGGAAGATCGATATCATCGGATGTCCGATGTTCAACATCGGACTATCCGATAAAATCAGCAAAATTACAACTGCTATGTGAGTGTTGTGCTTGGTGCCTTCCAAAACTAATTTTGTAAAATCAGTTCATTTGAGCATAGAGATCGTTTCTGAAACACCTACATCCCATCCCTCTTGATAGTACGGCGATTCTATCGACTCAATTAAATGAAAAATCTACACCAAGTCAACGCCGTTCTTCTTTTCTCTTTTGAGGGTCATCATTGTCCGTAGATGCGTTTCTTTTGGGACTATTACCTGCTCATAAACTCATTTAAGCCATTAGTCCCTTAAACGTTTGTCATTAATCATCCAAAACTCAACTAGGGGCCTAGATGCACTTTCAATCTCCCCCTTTTTGGTGATTGATGACAATACGATTAAGACTCATCAATAATAAATGAATAATGATTTTGTGAATGAACAAGATATGTTGAGCTCCCCCTAAATGTGTGCATTAGAGATTTGAGAGAAAATCAAATGCACAATTTAGTGGTGAAATTCGAGAGGAACTCCCCCTATATCTTAACATTCAGGTAAGTTGTAACAAGTGATGAGGCTTTAAATGATACTATGAATGCAGTGAAGAGTATTAGAGCCATCGTAAAAGAAATATGACACAATATATCAGAGCTAAAGTACACAATATATCAGAGCTAAAGTTACCAACTAACCATATAGCAACAGTTCGAGCAAATCCAAAAGACATCCAACAACCAAAAGAAGATATCCAACAATTTTACACAAGCGTTCACAGTTCATGACTCAGGAGTAACTGTTCTCTCCCCCTTTGGCATCAAGGCACCAAAAAGGGAAGAGAAGAACAAAGATCAGAACATCAGTCTTCATCAGCGCTCCCCGACTCATCTCCTGAACTCGCGGTGTAGTCGTCGGATGCGGATGGATCTGCACCGGCCGGAGTGTCAAAGGGATCCTCGATAGAGTCGTCGCTAGAACAAGGAAGGCTAAGATGCTTCTGAATAGCCTTGAGCCTCTTCGCATTCTTCTTCGCCATCCCAACAAGAAATTTCAGAACTCTATCAGTTGTGGAGGATGACAATGAAAGAACGGTTGGGCTGGTGAATTAGAGGGAGAGGCGGTGGAGGTGATCTAGGTGGGTCACGGGGGACCACTTGCTTGATAGGCCTGATCTGTAGCCCGAGATGCTTCATGTCACACTCGAACTTCAGCTTGGTGACACCCTCAATGACCCTCATGATATAGGGTGCGAATCCACAGCTGCGCTTGGGGTCAAGGGAGTTAGCATGAATCTCATTCCAAAGATAGAGAGCTACCATGAAGGGTCGTACACCCGGTAGCATTCTGCTCAGAATATCACGAGTGTACGAGAGGATATGAGAGGCATCACCCTCCTTTGGAGCAATGGTCTTCCTGAGGAGTACATTAGGCTGCTTTGCAAGCATCGACCGAAACTTGGTGTGCCACGGCTCGGCGAGAATCCTCAATGTCGAGGAATTGAGATTATCGGCAACCAGCGGCGAGTGTTGTGAAGATCATCTCTGTCAATGCTTTCTTCAGCTTTGAAACCCAAAATCTGTCCAAATCTGCCAACGGACATTCTGTATCGTACGCCTTCAGTCATCCGTGTCATATATTCATTCTCGACAAAGAGAGTGGCATAGAACTGGGCAATCACCTCAGTGTTCCAATCCTGCTTCAAACCCATTATTCGTTTAATTCCAAGTCTCTCACAAGCTTCGATGACATCATTAAAAACAGGATCATCACAGGCTTCCATGTACTCCCAGTCTACCCATTGCATATTGGTGATGGGACTCTTAGAAGTATAATGATCTCGTAGAAATCTTGTTGGAAGAAATTCCAGAAGCGATTATCTGAAGAGAATTTTGCTTTACTCCATGGATCGATTGATCTACCTTTTGTGACTAACCCAGAATTGCCTTTATAGCTCACGACTTGCCGCCTGACATCGGGTCGTCGAGAGGGCTTGGACATCAAAGGAAAGGGAAGATAGTCGTCTTCTGCAGCTGGACCTTTTCCTTATGCACTGAGGCAGAGCCTTGTAGCAGACTCTTTGCCTTTTCCTGGCGGAGGAGGAGCACGAGCAGGAGGAGCATCACCTTGACGGCTGGGCTCAGAGATCGTAATGCCCTTTTGCTTGGGTCCTTTCGAGACAACTTGCTTCTTTGATTTGCCACCACGAGGATTTTGAGTTGGAGCTGTTTCCACTTCAGGCTCATCTTCCTCAAACACCGCCACTGAAGTGTTTGAGGGTTTTCCTCGACTGGACACTGCCTTCGTCCTTTTGTCAGTCGGAGTCTTCCTTTTGAATCGGCCCTTGTCATCAGTATGGAGCATCCTCTTTAACTTCTCTCCCTTATCATCACCAGCAGCCATGGCAGAGTTCTAGAAGAAAAGATAAAGAAAATTGAGACGATGACTGATGGAGAGGAAAGAAACTGACCATTTTTGTAGCTTCCTGGAAATATCGGATAATCCGGTATTTTGGGTCGGACTGTCCGATGATAAAGTCGGACAGTCCAATATCAACAATCGGATAGTCCAGTATCCACGGGAAGAACAAAAATGCCAATTTCTCGAAGATTATCCACGCATTTTGCAACAAACTTGTGGGATACCATCCTAGGATGAAGGGGAACATTTCTACCGAAGGAATATGACAGAAAATCAACGGATATGAGAAACCCTAGAGAGGAGAGGATTAGGGTTACCTCAAGACCAAATCCAAGATGAGGTGAGAATGAAGGGGTGAAACTTCGGCAAGATAGATCAAATTCGAGGAGGAAATCCCTTGCGTTGCGGAAGAAGAGCTTGGAGCACCAAAATCGCCGGAGGAGAAACGACCAAAGGATTTTAGAAGAGGAGTGAACACGGGGAGAGAGAAAAACCCTTCGGTTTTACTTAAACCTCCCCACATCAGATAGTCCGATATGGATATCGGACAATCCGATATGTGTGAACACCCAGATATCGGATAGTCCGATGAGATATATCGGATAGTCCGATCAGTGCGAAATTATAGAAATCAGATAGTTCGATACAAAAATCGGATAATCCGATCTGTGTAATCTTTTCAGCACTCAGAGAATTGATTTCGAGGATTGAGCAGATATGAGTTGTGAACACTTATGCTGTCTCCCCACTTATGATCAGCGAACACAGAAGCACTTGGAGTTATGATCACAAGTGGTTTGACTCAAACCAAGAATCAAAGCCAAACATTTTCAAAGAAACAAATAAATTTTTGAAATTCATTTTGGTTGAAATCAAGCGAATATAACATATGATGTATGCAACCTTTCAAGCCAAGTTCCGAGAATCTAAAATGTTTAGCCCACTTCTCAAATCGCAGAATCTCTTTTCATCAAGAGGCTTGGTGAAGATATCGGCTAATTGGTCATTTGTGCTCACATGTTGAATGTCGATATCGCCTTTAGTGAAATGATCTCTTAGGAAATGATGGCGGATATCAATATGCTTTGTGCAGGAATGTTGGACGGGGTTGTTGGTAATTTTTATGGCGCTCTCATTGTCACACAATAGTGGAACATGGTTATAGGTTAGGCCATAATCATTTAGGGTTTGCCTCATCCAAAGCAATTGAGCGCAACAACTCCGTGACAATATATTAAACCGGTACGTGGATAGAGACTCACGAATTTTGTTTCTTAGAGGACCAAGAAACAAGAGATCTACCTAATAATTGACAAGTTCCCGAGGTACTCTTCCTATCCACTTTACATCCGGTATAATCTGCATCGGAATAGCCAACTAATTCAAATGATGAACCTTTTGGATACCAAAGCCCAAAATGAGGAGTGTGCACTAAATATCTCAAGATTCTTTTTACGGCCACCATGTGGCACTCTTTAGGAGCGGCTTGAAATCTTGCACACATGCACACACTAAGTATAATATCGGGCCTAGATGCACAAAGATAAAGTAGAGAACCGATCATCAAACGATATACCTTTTGGACGACCGATTTACCTTCTTTGTTGAGGTCTAGATGCTCGTTGGCTTGCATTGGCGTCTTGATTGGCTTGGCATTCTCCATACCAAACTTCTTAAGCATGTCCTTGATGTACTTGGTTTGGCATAAGAATGTTTCTTCCTTGAGTTGCTTGACTTGAAAGCCGAGGAAGAACTTCAACTCGCCCATCATGGACATCTCGAATCTTTTGGTCATGATCCTACTAAACTCCTTGCACAATTGTTCGTTAGTAGACCCAAATATAATATCATCAACATATATTTGACAAACAAATAAATCATTGTCAATGTGCTTAGAGAAGAGAGTGGGGTCGGCCTTTCTGACTACAAAACCTTGTTCGAGAAGAAAATCACGAAGACATTCGAACCACGCCCTTGGTGCTTGTTTGAGTCCATATAGAGCCTTGTGTAGGAAGTAGACATGGTCCGGGTGGTTTGGGTCTTCGAAGCCGGGTGGTTGCTCAACATAGACCATCTCGGAGAGTGGTCCATTCAAAAATGCGCTTTTTACGTCCATTTGATACAACTTAAAATCATGGTGAGTAGCAAAGGCAAGTAATATTCTAATGGATTCAAACCTAGCTACTAGAGCGTATGTTTCATCGAAATCCAAACCTTCGATTTGAGTGAAGCCTTGAGCGACCAACCGGGCTTTGTTTCTCGTCACAACCCCATGCTCATCTTACTTGTTCCGAAATACCCATTTGGTTCCAATCACGTTTTGCTTGGGCCTTTCGACAAGCTTCCATACTTGGTTCCGCTCAAAGTTGTTTAGCTCTTCTTGCATAGCCATTACCCAATCCGGATCTTGGAGTGCTTCTTCTACCTTAAGAGGTTCAAGAGAAGAAACAAAAGAGTAAAATTCACAAAAATTTGCTACTCTAGATCTAGTGGACACTCCCTTGTTAATGTCTCCAAGGATGTTGTCGACGGGGTGATCTCGTTGCACGCTTTGATGCACTCTTGGATGAGGAACCGTTGCATTTGATTTTTGAATTGGGTCCTCATCGTCTTGGGTAGTGTTCGAGCCATCTTGAGCTTGCCTTGAAGAAGAGGGAGCATCATCCAGAGTTGCATCTTGAGTTGGAGTGCTCGGGATTTCTTCTTGCTCAAGAGGTCTCACTTCTCCAATTGCCAATTTCTTGATTGCTAAACACGGTGGTTCTTCCCTGTCAATCACAGCACGATCAACTTGTTCTACTTGAGAACCGTTAGTTTCATTAAATGTCACATCACGCGAAATTTCAACCACACCGGTAGTGTTGTTGAAAACTCGGTATGCATACGCATTTGATCCATAGCCAAGCAAGAAACCTTCATCTACTTTAGGAGCAAATTTAGATGACTTAGCTTTCTTGTTGAGGATATAGCATTTGCTCCCGAAGACTCGGAAGTAGGATACATTTGGCTTCTTTGGGTGAGGAGCTCGTCTGTTGTCTTCTTCAAGATCTTGTGGAATCTGAGGCGGTTGGTACTATGGCCTTGATGTTGATAGCCTCACTTGAGAATATGTCGGAGACCTTGTATTCATCAAGCATCGTGTGCGCCATCTCGATGAGGGTTCGATTCTTCCTCTCAGCTACCCTATTTTGTTGAGGGGAATATGGAGCCGAGAACTCATGCTTGATGCCTTCTTCATCGAGATACTCCTCTACACTGGTGTTTTTGAATTCGGTGCCGTTGTCACTCCGAATTCTCTTGATCTTCATTTCAAATTCATTTTGTGCCCTTCTCATGAATTTCTTTAAGCTTCCTTGGGCTTTACTTTTATCATGCAAGAAAAACACCCAAGTAAAGCGAGAAAAATCGTCAACAATAACTAAACCATACTTGTTTCGTCCAATGCTTATGTAGGTGACGGGGCCGAACAAATCCATGTGAAGCATTTCGAGAGGTGCGGTGGTGGTCATCACATTCTTGGCGAGATGAGATCGCCAACTTGTTTTCGACTTGACATATTTGCACACCTGTCTTTCTCAAAGACAACATTGGTCAGTCCAAGAATGTGGTTGCCTTTAAGGAGTTTGTGAAGGTTCCTCATACCAACATGAGCAAGTCGGCGATGCCATAACCAACCCATACTTGATTTAGCCATTAAGAACGTTTCAAGGTTAATTTTATCCGTAGTGAAGTCTATGAGATAGAGATTTCCCTTTAAACGACCCTTAACAGCTATTGAACCATCATCCCTCTTAATAACATCCACACCCTTATCACTAAACACACAATTGTAGCCCGCTTCACATAATTGAGCAACGAACAACAAATTGTAGCTTAGTGATTCAACAAGTAAAACATTGTTTATATGGAAATCATTGGTAATTAGAATCTTACCTAAACCTACCACTTCACCTTTTCCATTATCGCCAAAAATGATGCTCTCACTATTTGATTCATTGGCTTCCAACTGTGCGAACATTGCCCTTTCTCCGGTCATATGATGTGTACATCCGCTATCCAAGATCCAACTTGATCCACCGGAGATGTAGGCCTACAAAATGAAATTTAAATTTTGCTCTTTGGTACCCAAACTTGTTTAGGTCCACGCACGTTAGAGACAAATGACTTTGGGACCCAAATAGATCGCACGTAGGAAGTATTTTTGGGCTTACCCCCAATGTGACAAGCAACTACACGACCACAGTTAGTCCTCTTAAGTACATAGGATGCAAAAAATGTAGAATGAGTTTTGTACTTAGAGTTTTCCTTGCTCTTAACAAATTGGATGGGCTTGTTTAAAGGAGCAACAACAATATTGCTATTTTTCCCTTTGGGTGGAGTATATCCAAGCCCATGCTTCATAGTGTTACCTTGTTGCTTATCTAGGAACTCCTCTAGTCCCTTACTTGCCTTGTAGGACTTTTGAAGTCCATCTTCAAGCATTCCCTTGAGCTTCTCATTTTCATATGCTAATACTTGCAATGTCTCAAGGTTAGTGGCATAAGTATCAATATTAACGTTGTAGCATCTAGCGCATCCATTACTAGTAGAAGGTAATGAAGAATTGGAGCTAATGATTGAGGTAATCGGAGGGCTATTCTTGAGATCAACAAGCTTCAACTCAAGAGCCTTGCAAGCGTCCTTTGCCTTAGCAAGCTCCTCTTCAAGTGAAGCGTTGGTGATCTCAAGACTAGTTACCTCGGATTTGGTCAATTTTGAGTTCTTAACCAATTCCTCATTTTTCTCTCTTTCAAAAGATAAACACTTCTCTAGCTCACGATTTTTCTCCTTTTCGAGGATGAGCAAATCATCTTGAGCCTCGAGAGTAGCTTCCTTTTGTTCTACAACTTCCTCCAATTTTTCAATATCTTTTAGAAGCAAATCTAATTTTTGAATGTCAAAGTCCTTAATTGACTTGATTACACAATCATCGTCACTATCGTCATCACTATCATCCAAGCATGAATCAATAATAGAGGAGGATGAAGCTTTGATTAATACCTTGCACCCCTTAGCCATAAGGCACATTGGAGCGTTTTCGTCGTCATCGCTCAAGTTGTCGAAGAGACCCTTCGACGTTGTCGGAGTAGAGGACACGGCGATGGCGACGGAGGCGATTCCTCCTTCATCGGAGTTGGAGCTTGAGTCGGAGTCGGAGTTTGAATCCCACTCTTCTCCAATGTGTGCTTGCCCCTTATTCTTGTAATGCTTGAACTTTTTGCTTCTTTCCTTGTCCTTGCCCCGGTACTTGTCTTTCTTTTATGGCTTGTCTTCTTTCTTCTCTCGTTGTGGACATTTGGCGATGAAAAGGCCGGGCTCTCCACACTCATAGCATTTCCTTGTTGAGTGTCGTCCTCTTGACTTACTCCATTGATTCTTGGAGTGACTTCCCGGTTTGTAGCCCTTCTTTTTAAGAAATTTATTGAATCTTCTCACGAGCAAGGCCATGTCTTCATTGGTTAGGGGGCCACTTGGCTCATCATCTTCACTTGTACTTTCCTCAACTTCCCTCATGGTCTTCACGGCCTTTAGGGCAATACCTTTCTTCTTGCCCGACTTGAGTTCTTCAACAACTTCGGCCTCCTTTATCATCATCTCGTCCATCATTAGCCGGCCGATGACACATGAGGTGTCAAAGTGTCGAAGTTGGGCCGGTCTCGGATTAATTGAATAAGGTTGCGGTTGGTAGGGGTGATCACACGAAGAATGATCTTCACTACGGCTTTGTCGGTAAGATCAGTGCACCCAAGACCCTTGGCTTGATTCACAAGCACCATCAAGCGATCAAACATTCTTGTATAAGACTCTCCTTCTTCCAATGTGAAACGGCTTAGCTCACCAATAATGAGCTCTATCTTTGATTCTCGTACACTTGAAATTCCTTCATGAGTAACCATGAGTCTGTCCCAAATTGCCTTTGCATCATCGAGTCCATCTACTCGGTTGAACTCAGAATCACTCAATGCATTGAACAAGGCATTGACGGCCAAGTCATTCAAATGTTGGGCTTTGTCTTCTTGGGCCGAGATTTTACGGATCAATGGGCTTGAAACTGTTTGCACAATCTTCCAAATAGAGGGTGAAGTGATCTCAAATGCATCTTCATCTTATGTTTCCATGCGACATAGTGAGTGCCATCGAAATGAGGCGCTCGTAGGAGACACGAAGACATAAGATGAGGAGCTTGAGACACCAAAGGATGGATACTCATATGGAATTGCAACCCCACTACCGGAGCCCGTAGTCTTGGTTTGGTTACGGCTTTCGGTAATCTTCTCTGTTTCCGACATCCTATATTCTCCAAGCGGTTAAGCCAAATTACGGAGATTTGGCTCTGATACCAATTGAAGGATCGATAAGGTCGCCTAGAGGGGGGGTGAATAGGCGTTTATAAAATTAAATCTTAATTTGCAGCGGAAAGTATCAGACTATCCGACTTTGATATTAGACTATCCGATATATGTATCGGACTGTCTGATATCTGCAATCGGATTATCCGATCGAGGCGAAACAGAGTGATTTATCACGAGGTTAAAGGCGAGCAAGGGTAGGCAACAAATAAGTAGAGGGCAAGATACTAGAAGGCAAGATACTGCAGTTACTTCAAGATAAATTTAATCAAGGCAACAAGAAAAGACCAAACCAAAGATTCGATGCACGGTTGGTTTTTTCCGAAGTTCGGATCCTTGAGGGGATCCTACATCTTCGTTGAGGCAGCTCGGTCACATTTGAGCCGGGGTCTCTCTCAACCCTTTTCCTCCCGGTGTTGCACAAATGCACTCGCCGGTTTCACTTCTTGATCCCTTTCCTTGCGGAGGCGGAATCACACCTTCACAAACTTCCGAGGCGCACCACAAGACGTCTTGGTGGCTCCCGGCGACTCCTAGCTTTCTAGGAGACCTCAATCTCCAAGAGTAACAAATGGAGTGTAGATCGGCTCTTGAAAATCGCTCTAGTGCTCAAATGAACTTTCACGGTTTGAAATCTAAGCACTAGAAATCAACTTGCTTCAACTCTCAACAAATATCTCAAGGAACAACTCAAGAGAGAGCAAGTGAAAGGCCTAGAAGCAATAAATGTTCAGCACAAGGTCTGTCTCAATAAATGAGGGAGGGGGTGGATTATTTATAGCCAAGACACAAAAACTAGCCGTTCTGCACTATGTCAGGTGCACATCGGACTGTCCGATATGGACCATCGGATTATCCGATATGTGCAAATTTCCAGAACGACTCCACCCTAAAAAATTCAAATTCTTTTGAATGAAACATAGATCGGATTGTCCGATGATGCACATCGGACATTCCGATGATTCCAGAGAGTTTTCAAAAGCACTCAGTTCCTTTGAAAATTTTCTAAGTGTATATCGGACTGTCCGATTTATGACATCGGACAATCTCATAATTCCAGAGATTTTTCATTGAGGAAGAAGTTTTCAAAAAAACTTCCTAAGTCCATATCGGAATGTCCGATATAAAACATCGGACAATCTGATAATTCCCGAGAGTTCCATTTTCAAATCCTTAGAAAAATTCTCAGTCCTCATCGGACAATCCGATGTCAACTATCGAACAATCCGATAAATCCAGAGAGGACCAAGACTAGAAACCACACTCACAACGGAAGATCCGATATCATCAGACTGTCCAATGTTCAACATCGGACTATCCGATAAAATCAGCAAAATTACAACTGCGATGTGAGTGTTGTGCTTGGTGCCTTCCAAAACTAATTTTGTAAAAGCAGTTCATCTGAGCATAGAGATCGTTTCTGAAACACCTACATCCCATCCCTCTTGATAGTACGCCGATTCTATCGACTCAATTAAATGAAAAATCTACACCAAGTCGACGCCGTTCTTCTTTTCTCTTTTGAGAGTCATCATTGTCCGTAGATACGTTTCTTTTGGGACTATTACCTGCTCATAAACTCATTTAAGCCATTAGTCCCTTAAACGTTTGTCATTAATCATCCAAAACCCAATTAGGGGCCTAGATGCACTTTCACTCTGCTAGGAGGGTTTCAAGCTCGGACACCCTCGCCCTCAAGGGCTTGCTCGCCCGGCGCTCCTCGAGCAAGACCTCGACAAGCTGATCGACCGCCTGGCGGGCCTCCGTCTGCTCGCGCGCCAAGGCTTCTCGAGCATTGTGCAGCTCGGGGAGCAGCTGGTCATACTCCTTTTCGGCGACCATCCTCTGGCCATACAGGCTCCGGAGGAACTTCGACTTCTCCATCGATCGGGCCTGCAAATGCTGCAAAACACCAGCACCTTGTTAGCCCACCGACCGCTAAAACCCATCAAAAGCTGAGGATGGGGTTTGGTTTGGCTTGCCGCGCCGATCGGGCGGGTTCCCCCGGTGATGGCGCTCAGCACATTGTTGGCAGATTCGAGGGCAAGGGCCAGACCCTCCCGGATCTGGCTCACCTCAGCCTCGACCTGCTGCGTGCCCTCCTGGAGGGCCTTCCACACCCCGTCCTCTGCCGCGTCATCCAGCACGAACAACGGCTTGCCGGACGGGTCGTTGCTCGGCCAGGTCAGCACAGGCAAGGGCATCCGGTCGGACTCCCCCTGGGCCGCCCCGGTGAGCTGCGCTTGCGTAGGGTCGCGCGGCGCCTCCACCCGTGGCATAGCGACGACCACCTCCAGCGCCTGGACCGCACCCTCCGGCGGGTCCCCGGGCGACGACGGCGGGATTATGGCAGGCACCAAGATCGCGCCAGCTGGCGGAGGTCCTGGCGGTGGCGGCGGGAGCTCTTCCTCACCCGCCGGCCTCGCTCGAGGCCCGACCGCCAAGGCGCCGAGGCCTCCAGCGCCCGGCTCCTCCGGGACCTTCTCATACGTGGCGGTCCCGACTCACTTTGCGGCACCTTGTCACCTGTCAGCTTCACCGGTGGCAACGGCTCGGCACTCGATGCCGCGACCATTGCCGGCTGCAGGGACGGCGCCGGCCCTCTCGGAGCCACCATCGCTCCCAAGTGGGCCAACGCCGAGTGAGTGCGCGGCAGCCGCGCTCTCTTCGCCAGCCCACCTTGCGGAGGTGGTTCGCCCCTTCGCTTCCCCAAGGGCGCCTCCGCCAGGGCGCCTCACTTTGAGGCACGACAGCAGCGGCACTTTGGCTGGTGCCCTCGGCAAGACCCGCCGATCGGTGGCCCAAGTTGATCCAGATGCAGGTCATCGTCGCCGCCACTGTTGTTGTCACTCGAGGACGACTTCGGATTGGCCGTGTCAACGGCGGTCGTGTCGGAGACCTCCTTGCCGCGCGCTCCCGCTTCTTGTCCGCCTTCCTCTTCCTCCTCCTCTCCTCCTTCGCCTCTTACGGGCGGACTCGAGCTGCAACGACGCACGAGCCGAGGCCCTCCGCTCCTTCTCCCCCGGCAGCAATGCCTGGGGGACCGATCCTACCAGCCCCTGGACAACACAGAGGCACTAGTCGGACCAAAAACTAAGGGTTGAAGAAGAAAGAGGAGAAGAGGAAGGGAATCGCTCGGCTTACCAAGTCCGAGGGATTCTGCGCCGAGAATGGCTCGGGGTGGCCACCCACCGCCACGGTCGCGCTCCCGCCCATGACGATGGCCACGCGAGCCTCGACCTCCGATGCCGCAAGCTCTGGCTCCGCCATCCTCATGGGGTCGGATGCCCACTCGTACTGGAACATGGGGCGCGCCTCTCCATGAGGGGTTGGACGTGCATCGTCATGAACGCACGTATAACGACATCGCCGGTCAGGCCCTGCTCCTTCTGGGTCTTGATCCGCTCGATGATCACCTCCACCTTGTTCTTCTCCCTCTGGTCAGCGCCCCAAGACCACTCAGGTCCCGCCACGGGAAGCCAGCCGGTGAAGGCCGAAACCTTGCCTCCCGAGCTCGGGCATAGAACCATTGAGTGCCACCTGGTTCGGCGGCAGCGGCTTCACGTCGATATATTCGCGCATGGCGGCTGCCTTGGTGGAGGCCCGCCACCCATGAGCGCCGAAGCATCCGCCGGCTTGTCCTTCCTCGGCCGGGCGAGAAAGAGGTGCCTCCAGAGCGCCCAGTGGGGATCGATCCCCAAGAACGCCTCGCATAGTGTCATGAAGACCGCTATGTGGAGCACGCCGTTGGGGTTGAGGTGGTGCACCTCCGCCTTGTAGTGATGGAGCAGCCCTCGGACGAAGGGATGGAGCGGCAGCCCGAACCCGTGCTCGTAGAACGAGGCGGGCACCACGATCTCATCGGCGATCGGCGAGGGAACCGCAACCCCCGTCGGCACCCTCCACCTCGAAACATCTCGTGGGGAGAGGAACCCCTTCCTCTCCAGGCCAAGTGCACGACTATCCTGGGTGGTGCACTCCGGCCACGACATCTCTGAGATACAAGTGGCAAAAAGGTGGGAGGAGAAGAATGTTAGCGACTCTTTTTTGACTCCTTTGTCTCTTTTCTCGTCTCAGGCGAAGGCAAGGGGACAGGGAAGGCGAAGGCAAGTGCGTGCCTCGGCACTCCAAACGCCCAATTTATAGGGGCCGAACAGGCACCAGCTGAGCAGACACCGGTCAAGCGGACGCTATCTCGGGTGAAGCGTCGCACGTCCCGTCCGACCGCCACGCTAAGCCGTTGGTGAGACGCATAGGTTCCCAATCATTTCGCTTTGCATTTAATTCCCTCCACTACGCATTAAGTGCAAGTAGGAGGCGTCAGGACACCGTTTCAGACCGCCGCCCGCGACCTTCGATCTCGCCTCGGGCTCGTGGCATTGGACAAAGCAGTATAAAAAGCCAGCGGGCAGCTGCGACCTCGAGGTGGCAAATGCTGCGGGTTCTAAAGCCTAAATCCACCAAGTGGAATTCAAGTCATGACATAAAATTGCGCGGGGCGAGACAAAGCGATCCCAGTGGGCCTCTAGTTGGGTCGTGGACGACCCATTGCCTTAACTCGGTCGAGACCATACTTCACACTCTCTGCGGAACCCATCGATGGGTGGCGGCCGGTGCGCTTCTGGGTCGGACCAGACGGCACTGGAGTCCGTCTGAGATCGAGTAAAAGGTTTCTCATGGGTCGCACCCAGCGGGTCGGACGCCCGATGTAGGGATCGTCCGCTCGAAAAGATCCCCCTTGGGAGGGATCTCCAGGGCCCACTCGGATTACCCGTTACTAGCTCCACGAGAACGGTGTTCAAACCAACACATGGTAAACACGCGTCTGCTCACCCCTCCAAGTCCCACACTTGCGGGCCAGGGAGTACGTGGGGACGGGGGCGGCCACTCCTCGCGAATAGCCTCGCCAGACGAGGACTCGGGATGGACGCCCTCCGCCTAGCTTCGGTGTAAAACTGGCCTTACAAGCACGTCTAGCTACAACGTAAAACGAGCACTCGGACACCGGAACCTCGCTGAGGCATCTGGACGTCCGCGCCAACCAAGGCCACGTCTAGCTACGACGTAAAATGAGCAATTGAACACCGGAACCTCGCTGAGGCATCTGGGTGTTGCGCCGACCTAGGCTAGGTTTAGCTACGACGTAAAACGAGCACTCGGACCCCAGAACCTCGCTGAGGCATTTGGGGCGTCCGCGCCGACCTAGGCCACGTCTAGCTACGATGTAAAACGAGCACTCAGGCACCGGAACCTCGCTGAGGCATCCGAGCATCTGCGCCGACCTAGGTAGCATCAAGCTATAACGTAAAACTAGCACTCGGACCCCAGAACCTTGCTAAGGCATCTGGCGTCAGTGGCAAACAAAACGACATCGAGCAGTCCCCGTGACCAAGTCGGCGGTCTCGGCCGACAAGCGTAAACCCCCAACGGCTCTCCAGCCGCTCGGGGCAGGGCTACACCCAAAGTCTTCGCGCACCAGTCAAAACCGGCCAAACCAAGTTGGTCGACTCTGCCAAACCAAAGCGACCTTTTGATCCACTCGGGGCTCGGGGCGTCGAGTCGCCGCGCGCTCGGTCGGATCTCGCCGACCAAGTCGGTCGGATTTCGCCGCCCAAGTTGAATGGGCGCGCTGAATGATCCGACCAACCGAGTCCGCTCGCCTCACTCAGTTGAGTTTTGCTGACCAAAGTAACCCTCCAACCAGCTCTCTGACCTGCTCGGAGGCTCGGGGGCTACACCCACCGGGTGCGCTCACGTGCACCCGGTCGAAGCCGACCAACCAAGCTGGTCGGACTCTGGCCGACCTAGGCGGTCGCCTGACCCGCTCTGACGCGAAGCCGACTGGGTCCGCCCGAGCGCGCCCAGTCGAACCCTGCCGATTGAGGCAGTCGCCCGTTCCTCTCGGAGCACAAGGTGTTTGCGTCATCCAATGCCGGGTAATCAGGGGGTCGGGCGTAGCACGGTTGGCTCAAACGCGGCTCATAACACTCGGTCTCCAAGAGATCGCAAAAACAGAAGCTCTCAACGGGCAAAAGCAAGTGACATTTATATGGCGCACGAGTTACATGTAATTGCTGCTGGCGTCATAACAGTCATGAAATAGCGAAGCATCAAAAAACCAAGGTGGTGTATAAATCTAAGCGCCACGCGCGCGCCGAACCGCCTTGATGAGGGCCTCCCTCGCCTGAACAAGCTTCGGGACAACGTCGATCAGCGCGTCAACGACGGCGGCATCGCGGGAGTCGGCGTCTAGCTCAGCCCATTCGACCATGGCGAGCTCGAAGTCATCCCAGAGCTCCGCGAGGAAGGCCTCCTTGTCCGTAGGCGCCGACGGATCTTCATCTCCGAAGCCAAATACCATCCCTTCCACGGGGAAGGTCGACGATAGAGTTTCATCGCTAGAAGAAGAGGAGCGGGAAGACGCCATAAGAGAGACTAAATGTTGCGAAGCAATCAAAAATCCGTAAGGCAAGTAGCTCCTCAAACTCCTGCAACCGTACCGCTCTTATATATGCCTGAGGCACGGAAGCCGATCGGTTTCCAGTAAATGAGAGCGTGAGAAGACGAAGCATCGTCATGTTCCGCGAAGATATCGCGCCGCCGAAGGTGATGGGCCCATCCGGGAATGCTCACGTTCTAGGACGGCCCCAGGGGCTACTGACGAATACTCATACCAGGGATACCCCCAGCAGGCCGGAACACCAAATGGGCCGTCTTAGGCCCAGCTCTGGTCGAATGCCTCGTTGGGTCACGAAGGACCCTCGACCCCGATCAAGCCCACCAGGGGGCAGTCCGACCTGGCCTCAGGTCGGACACCCCCGCAGGCTGCGACCTGGCCTCAGGTCGGGCGCCCTCCGAGCTCCGACACAGCAACCTCCGCCATAGGGTCGAAGATCATCGCCGGTCGACCTCAAAATGGTCACGCCCTTGGACACGGCAGCCATCTTAAAGGCGGTGGCTCCTTCCCAAAGTGGCCAAGAGGCCGCCAAAGTCAAGCGCCAGTCCCTTCACCCCGTCATGCATAGTGGAGATCGCTCCCTCTGAAAGACGATAGAGCACAATGTGTGCGGCGTCGGCATCGGCCTTGTGTGAGAGGCAGTCGCCCCTTCCCGCGAGACACCGCTTGTTGTGTCTACCAACCCAGGCGTGGGATGAACAGGAACCTATCAGTCACCAGGACCGAAGACCAGGACTCCTTGATGTAGGACACCCCATCCATTTTTACTCCAAACTCCCGTGTAACCTGCCCCCTCAGACTATATAAAGGGAGGCGGGACCCTCAACAAAAGGAGGCAAGCATACCATAGGCGAACTTCGAACAAGCTCTCTCGACCACATAACTCTTACTCCCCTCGGACCCAGCGCTTAAAGCCGGCCCTTAGCCCTCGCTTGTAATCGATCTGATCTTACGCACCCAAAGCAATATACAACCACCACCTGTTGGAAGTAGGGGCGTTCGGCCCGAACGATATACAAGTGGGCTCACTGAGTCAACCATTCAAGGAGAGAGAACACGCGGCCCCTTAACTTACAAATTTACTTGCCGATATACGAAACATCAACATTGGTGATCACATACCTTTCATCGGGCGGCGGACGTGGCATACTGGCGGCTAAGAGTCATCACGCCACCTTGCCGGGCAAAGAGCCTGACACACGGCCGCGTGGCACCTGGCGAGCAGCAAGGCGATCACGCCTGCCCGTGGCGAAACCTGTGACCCCACTGGCGGCGACACGGTGATCACGCCCGCTTCGCCAGACGAAGCGGTCACGTGGCATACTGGCGGCGGCCGGCGATCATACGCTTTCGCGGGCGAAAAAGCCTGTGACCTGGCGGCGACTGGCGATCACGCATACCTTTCGCCGGTGGCGATCACGCCTGCCGCCGGGCATCGGCTTATGAGGCAACCTGACGAGTGGGCGGGCATCTGGCCCCCCTTGTCAGGCCACGAAGACAACCAAAGGAATGAGGGGAAGGCTTTGCCTCAAATTTTCCCTCCCCTGGCACCTTGTGTCAGGGTCATTAATTGTGGAGGATTCAGCTATCGACACGACGACGGCATGTTCCTCTGACGCCTCTTACCAATCCCGTCGCAGGAGCGTCATATCCCGGGCGGACCGTGAGGAGCCGTGGGGACCTGAGGGCCCATCTGGAGCGCTGGCGCCGGCGGTGCGACGGTGATTTGTGTGATCACCTGCAGCGTCGCCACGCTCGCGACGGACGGATGGCCCCTGGGGGTGAGAGTTCTTCCCGCGGCTCTCACCTTCAGATCGAGGAGGTCCGCTCCTCCGACTCTTTGAGGTGTCGCGGTCCACCCTCCCGGCACGATTTTGGGCGGGGCAGGCGGGCGGCGAGATTCCCTATGGCGTTGGATGCTAGGCGTTTTCCCGACGGCTACGCCGCGTGGTGTGGCCTGAAAAGTTTCGCCCGGCCTCCATCGAGAAGTATGACGGCATCACCAACCCAGAGGAGTTTCTGCAGATCTACACCACCGTGGTGCGTGCCGCTGGCGGGTTTGGGAAGGCCATGGCCAACTACTTTCCAACAGCCTTGACGGGATCCGCCCGGTCCTGGCTGTTGAACCTCCCGCGAGGATCGGTGCACTCGTGGGAAGAGTTGTGCGGCCTCTTCGTCGCCAACTTCCAAGGCTCCTTCACATAGCCGGGCGTGGAGGACGATCTCCATGCCCTCGAGCAGGAAAGAGGGGAGTCGCTGCGCGACTTCATCCGATGATTCTGCCACTATCACAATACGATTCCCAAGATTTCGAAGCAGTCGGTCGTCATTGCCTTTCGAAGAGGCGTTCGCGACCATAAGATGCGGGAAAAGATGGCGACCCGTGACATCGCCACCACCTCCGAGCTCTTCTCCCTGGCGCACAAGTGCGCGCGGGCGGTAGAGGCTCAGGGACCGACGTCTGGCACCGTGCCAGGACACGGCGAGGATGAAGCCGGAACCTCGAGGGGCCCTGGCCCTGCAAGCAAGCAGCGTAAGCGGCCGAGACGAGACGGGTCTGGCTGGCCAGCGCGAAGCGTGAAACGCTTCGGCCGCCGGCAGCGACCGCCGCAAACAAGCGGGATGACCGCCGGCGGCGTAGCGGACCGTCGTGGTCGGAGGATGACCGCCGCGAAGAAAAAGGAGGCGAGCCCTTACGCGATCCACAGACCAACTCTCATGGCACGGATGACTCTGGGTCATGAGCAAGATGGTCGGCGGCTCAAGGAGCACCGCCCGCGGCAACGACCAAGGCGAAGACCCGCCTCGCTGGCCTTCCAACAAGCGAACCACGCTGTGGCGTACATCCACGGTGGCTCGTCCACCTACCCCTCCAACGCTTCCTACAAGCGGTTGAGGAGGGAGGTTGCGCCACGGCGTCGGGTTCAGGGACATGTCGGACGCTGAAGTGGTCGGAGGAGCCGATCACCTTCAGTTAGGCTGACCACCCTGAGAGCACCGCCGGTGTAGGTCACCTTCCAATCGTGGCTTCCCCTATGATCCGGAATGTGAAGCTCGGGCAGGTGTTGATGGACGGAGGGAGTTCCATTAACCTCCTGTCCTTTGAAGCATTCAGGCGCTCGGTGCCAAACCGGGGCTGTGCCCTTCTGCCGTTCTCTGGCGTAGCCGAGGCCAACATGGTCCCCACAGGTCAAGTCGCCTTCCGTCACCTTCGGGAGAAAGCAACTTCCGTCTGGTGAGTCGACTTCGAAGTCGCCGACTTCGACCTCCCGTACAACGCCATACTTGGTCGGCTCGTGTTGGCCAAGTTCATAGCGACAACTCACTATGGATACATGGTGGTGAAGATGCCAGGGCCTGGTGGCCCTATAGCCGTCCGGGTGGATAGGCCAGAGGCTTTGCGCTACAATTGTCAAATTATATATTTTCTAAAGCCTTTCCGAAAGCTTTAACAAAATAAAAATATATGTTGATATAAAAATAAAATATTTGGTGGTACTAAAATATTTTAGTTGATCTCAAAATGTCCTAATTAAACTCCCTGAATTTTCTTAGAATTTTTGGGGTTGTTTTAGTATTTTCCAAATTAAAAGATATTAAAAACAATATATAAGTATTTACTGTACATGAATAAAATTATTATTTTATTT
The DNA here is from genome assembly GCA_036346375.1 of Guadua angustifolia. Lineage (NCBI taxonomy): Eukaryota > Viridiplantae > Streptophyta > Magnoliopsida > Poales > Poaceae > Guadua > Guadua angustifolia. The sequence continues at coordinate 22,791,654 of CM070500.1, forward strand.
AATAATATTTTATTTGTGTTACAAAGGCTGTGGGTCATGTTTCAGATTTTTCCCAGATTTTTGAACAGTCGTTTGATATTTATTTCGATTTTATTGGTGATATTTAGTAATTTGGATTAAATGAACAGTAACTCCGGCCGTTTCAGGAGCAGTTTTCAGTTATAACTCCGGTGAGTATTTTCTGATGATCCACTGGTCCGATCACCCTATAAATTGAATCATATATTTCTACGTGTGTTCTCTTTACAACCCAATTGGAATTTTTTCCATCCAAGTTTTGGATCTCCCTGTACAAGCTATTCTTTTCAACTCCGGTGAAAATTTCCACGAGCTCTCCTGGCCACTCCCGATCTTATTTTGATCTGAAATTTTTACCAGATCTTCCTCTTTCTGTCGTCTATATCCAGTAAAATTAGATTTTGCAAAAGCCTATCGGAGCACCTTCGGCCATCAATTTCTTTCCCAAATCTGGCGAGCTTTTCCCATTGATCCATTGCTCTTTTGTAGCTAAAAATCGAACCCTAGATGCCTCTCATCATTCCCCACATCATACTCAAAGATCACCATCAGAATCACAACGGATCTCCCTCGGCAAGCCTTCTTTCTCCAACTTCGGTGAGAACTTCGGCGAGCTCTACCGAGCGCTCCCGAACTCCGTTCATCCTCAAATTTCTTGTGGAGCACCCCCATGATGGTTGTAACACCCCTGTGAAATAGTTTTAGAAGATTCCAAACAGAGCACCGCCGGCGCACCGAGCAGTCCGCGCCGCCCCCAACGTCGGCCTATTTTGGCATCGCGTTCCTGGTCGGCTCGTCATGATTTTTGGAGATCCGACTACGTCACCTCGTGTTCTATGGTACCCTCTGTCTCCCTTTCAAATTTCGTGCAATTTGGTTTATGGAATCAAAAGTTACGGCCGTCCAAAGATCAAATTTTGCCAGAGGCTGTTCTCCCTCGTTTTTGCGAGTTTGGCCGTGAAAGTTTTATGGTAGACTCCTCTTGATGTCCCCTACATGGTGCTTACACTAACCCATGGTTTTCACCTTGTGATTTTGCGCAGAAAATTGTTTTCTCCGATCAGACTGCATTGCGGACAGCAGAAAACTTCGTCGCGTGTTCCCCGTTGATCCAGAAGGTAAAACTCAGATCCGTTCATGTCATATTGTGCCAAATATTCCCAGATAGCTCTCTATAAAATTTGGTTAGGTTTCATCTATTATTTTAATAGTTATGACCGTTTGATCTATTGGCTCTAGGAGCTGTTCATCGGCAGTTTGTAATCAATCCGGTGGGTCGCCGCCAAATCCGCCTATATCGTTGAGTTCGTGTCGCCGCGTTCTACGTGGTGCTCACTTTTCCTTTGCTGTTGCATCTACCGAAATTTTTAATATTTGTTACCGTCGCCTTTTTGCCACCGCCGTGCGTCGTCTTGTACCGCCAACTATTTTGGCTTGTCGTTGCCATGCCATTGTGTCCAGTAGATCATTATTCCTTATTTTGCCCATCGGAGAAGTTCAATTGATTCCCGGTTGCCGTCAAAGCTAAGTTCTAGAATCTACCCGTCGTCTTTTCAACCTAGCCCTCCGTTATCCATTCGCGTCTCGGTTAGTCATCCTTGGTAGCATTCTATCGCTGCCATGTCGTTGCACTGACGGTCGCCACCTTGTTATTTCAGGAGCGTCCCGTCATCGCTTCGCCTTCGTCGTTAACATTCCATCGTTAACGTTCCGCCGTTAACGTTCCGCCGTTAACGTTTCACTGTTAATGTTTCGTCGTTAACGTCCCACCGTTAACGCTTCGCTCTCATCGTATCGCTGTCATCGCATGGGTGCATGCAAGTGGAAGCCCTAATGTGATGTCTTTACCTTTTCTATCGCCTTATTGTGATCTAGCCCATCACGTTGAGTTCAGCCTCGTATTCCTGTCATCACCACCTGCGTAAATCGTCGAGTTAAAGTCCCCGATGTAAGACTAACCTCCGGATCGAACCGTAGTGGATGCTGATCCCATCCGTTCTTATCTTATCCTTGAAAATCTAATCTGTCATTAATCTAGAATTCATTCGTGGTCTTGGTCGATAGACCATTAGCCACATGTCATATTCTTGTGCCAGACCTAGTCAATTAGTCTATCTTCCTTTTGGTTGACTGTGTCGTTCAATCAACAAAAGTCAACCTCGAGCATCTGCTTAGTTCATGGCGAACTAACGTATCATCGTGGACCCGGTCTATAGATCGAGAGTCTATATGTCATCGGCTATCCAATCAAGATAATAACCTCGGAAGAAATATTCTTCGGAATATCATTCCTTCTTTCCCAGTTATTAATCTTTTTCTTCGGTGTATTTTCCGAAAGCCGTTCTCTTTTGTCTAATCATCGACCTAATCCATTCAAGTTCCTAATTTCATCTAAGCTGTTGTGCCTAATGTTATTCGTTCTTAATTTGGAGTTTACTTGATTTGCTTTTTGAGTTTTGTTGTATTTGTGCTTCTTTGCCGTTAGACGCGTCGTCCAGAAGTTACCCGAAATAGCTGAAGGATGAGAAAGTCGAAGCATTCGATTGAAGAGCCAAAGGTTGAGGAAGCCGAAGATCAATTATAAAGAGTAAAGAGCAGTTTATAGCAAGTGCCAGGCAAGTTGTGCTTTGATCATATTGCTCCCAGTTTTACAAATTTACTTTGATTCAAATTATTGCATGCTAGTTCAAGATTAAAATGATTTAAATTAATTTGGGAATTAGTTATTCAACCCAACTGCTAATATCACCTTGCCATGATTATTTGTATGCCATAATTCATTTGTCACCTTAAGATGGTTGATTATTAGTTGGTTGTTAATACTTGCCAATGTGGGTTGGTTAGATCGTGTATAATTGCTTAGCCATGCCACGCAACTCATGTCTTTTGAAAATAAAAGGTTAATACTGATCACTGGATTATGAAATGTGTTTGTGAAATGGTGTGACGTGTTGCCACACGATGATGTTGATATGTGGAACCAGTGTAGTTCTACATGGATGTTGAGTTGTTGTTAGCATTGTGTTGCGCAATAATCAACTAGGGTGGTAAAGGATTTAGACTGAGGCAAGTGGCAAGTGGCTTTATGCCAGGTGGGCCATCGTGGCATTTGGGAGGGTTGAGTGTTGTGAGGGCTGTGCGCCAATTTTGAGAGAAGGATGTCTTGCATTGGTCAGTTAAGGACCTCACCTTGCAAGCCTTTGACTTGAGTCACTCGTACAACCACATGTCTGAATGGGAAGACCTAGTTTAGTAGGATTCTGATATCTCACCTTTGATACCTCGGGGTGGCGATTACGGGGAGTAGCTTGTATGGGGGCGATGCTGTCTTTGCGGCTTGGTACCGAATCAACGGTGTTTGTCGGTCCTATACTTGACTCGGTGTGAGGAAGTGATAGTGAAGGCAACCGGAGAGGTTCCTAGGTTGAGCTAGAAGTTTCTGAAAGGCTTTGTTATGATCGCTCATTCGCATACTCTTGTATGGCGATTCACAGCTGACGTGATGAGTTGATTGTATATTGTGGGTAAAGTGTACAACCTCTGCAGAGTGTAAAAACTATTCGAATAGCCGAGTCCACGGTATTGGACATTGCTCGGGGATTACAGTCAAGGGTTAGATTTTGATAAAAATGAGGTTGGGAATGTGGACAATGTGATATGGAAATTGGTTAAGGATGAGAAATGTTTTACTTGAGAATGATTACGAAATTTATTATGGGTATTATTTGTTTTACTGCTTTTCTATCTATTATGATTATTTGTGAATGCTGCTTTATTGCAAAAGAACCATTCAGCCATTCCTTTGGAATAAGCTATGCATGTAGTAATAGAACTGCATTTTGTGCATGGCTTGTTGAGTACGGTTGTGTACTCACCCTTGCTTTAACAAAACATCACCAGTTGAGGAGAAGTCTTTGTCTTCAAGAAGGAGGATTACGCAAGAAGGCGAATATCTAGGAGTTGAACCTTGTCAAATGCCGTGGTATTTTGATGGGATTCACCGAGCGTTCTTCGTTCATTCTTTGTTTATTTTACTCTGAGTTGGAGCCATCCAGGCTTCACAATTGTAAGTTGACCTTAAGGTTGTTCAACATGTTATATTAAAAGATGAATACTTTATTTATTATTCCGTTATGTATGATTGTGATATTCATCTTTGTTAACTGTGGGCACTAGCTATTGATCCTAGGACTAGTGCTGAAAACACAGAGGATTTCTGGCTTGCGAATTCGGGTCCTGACACCCTCGACTGGTGAACCATTGTTCTGTACATATTTGCTACTCGGTGGTGGTGGCCTTGATCTTTGGTGGCGAGAGGAAGGCATCGAAGCCGGTCTACTACGTCGATGGAGTGTTACGTGTAGGGTCGAGGATGCGCCTAGAGGGGGGGTGAATAGGCGTTTTATGAAATTCGATCGCTCACTAAACAATTCGCTCTAATACACCCTAAGTCAAAACCTAATCAAAGATATATGCAGAGCGATAAATGGGTTTTGACAATTCTGACCTAAATCAACTAGGCTCACTAGTGCACTAACTAAATTATGTCTCTACACAAGAATTGCTAAATTGATCAACTAAATAATACTAGCAATTCTAATTCAAGCAATTGATAAATATTCAATAATGTAAAGTGCTTGAATATAAATGAGACAAGAGACAACCGATATTTTTTCCGTGGTGTTAGGAGACTTGCTTGGGTCTCCTAGTCACGTTGAGGCAAGCCCACACTTGACCAGGCTCGCTCGAGCACCCGCCTCTTTCCACTAGTCGTGGTTTTTCACGCTCGTAGCGTAGGCTCAGCAGAACCTTCACAAACTTGCGGGGCTTCTCACACCGAGCTCCCGCGCGCACGCCTCACGCCGTCTAGGAGTCGGCAACCTCCAAGAGTAACAAGCCGCTCCTTCACTTGAACCTCACCAAGAGCACAGCGAATCGCAACCGGTGATCACCAAGTGCAACACATGCACAAGGCCTCCCTCAAGTGCAACACATGCACAAGAGGCTCTCAAATCACTTCCTAATTGCAACACATGCAATTAGTCTCACTCTTAAGCTCAAGAAGCAAAGGGAGAAGAGCAACACATGCACACAACTCCCACACACAGCAACAAAGCCAGCAACCTTTGCCCCAAGCCCCCCAAGGGGGTATTTATAACCCCACAAGAAAACTAGCCGTTTGGGGGGCAAAAGCAGTAACTTGACATTGGTACTCTCAGCCCTTATGCGGTACTACCAGCCCTCTAAGGTAGTAGTACCAGAGTCTTCTGTGATGCCGGCTAACGGACACTTTCGATACTACCGCCCTCAGGTAGCGATAGTACCGCACTCTTGAGTTCTCTGCTCGACCTAGCAGTATCTTGGGACTCGACTCACCAAAAATCACCCGCCTTTGGAAAATACCTCTAGGTGCCTTAGGCCTTACCTTCTTGCGGTACACTTACCCACTGCAAGATCTTGGGGCCACCCTAGAGAAAAACCAATTCAACTCCGAAATCCATTTCTCCAAAAACCAAACTTATTCTTTGAGCCACAAAGATGATCAACACATGATCATACACACGTGCAGAACACATTTGCACCAACTTAGCTCATGCTCAAAGAATTCAAACCAAATTGCAAAAACGCATTTCGCAATCAACTCAAAGACTATTTGCAAAACGTATTAAGCAAATCAAACTCGAGTTTATGAGATTAATCCCCCTAGCCATGTGAAGGTCAACACAAGACCCGGTCAACTTGCCAACACCCGTTGCAAGCCCCACTCACATGCTCTCGAATTTCGGACTCATAAACCTCGGTTTATTACGCTGTGAACTTGCAAATAGCATAATAAACACATTTCATGCTTGAGCACTACTCTTTGCAACACATGCAAAAGTCTAGCTCCAAGCAACATTAAATCAAGGTGCATGAACACTCTAATTTCAACACATGCAATTCTCTAGTTCCATGCAACACCAAATCGAACTAACACCAAAAATCAAATCTCAAGTATGAGCTCTTTACTCGCAACACATGCAAGCCTCTAGCTCCATACAAACACACAAATACAAAATCAACCATATGTGCTCTCTACTCACAACACATGCGAGCCTCTAGCACATACACAACCATAAACACCAAAACCAAGCTTGAGCTCTCTCCTTTTGCAACACATGCAAAACTTAGCTCCAAGCAAACACAAGTTTTAGAAAGATTGTTTTGCGAAACCAAAACATGAAGCTTCAACTAATGCAACACATGCAAAAGTGAACTTCACGCAAAAGCCAACGCACTAGCTTATCACTTCTTGCAACACATGCAAATCAAAGCATTCTGCGAAAACCAAATGCATATACTCTTTCATCTTTGCAACACATGCAAATCAGAGCATAATACAAAACAACCAAGCATAGGCTTAACACATTTGCAACACATGCCAAATGGTTAACCCACATGCAAAAACCAAATCCAAATGATTTGAGCTTGAGTGAGCAGCAGGATGAGATCACCAACACATGATGAAGCTCAAGCAAAGGAGCGACCCTCTTAATAACGCAGCGATAAAACCTTAGACTCAAAGACTACAAAAGTCCTTAGCCTATCTAATTATACCTTCGCCACATGGCGCAAGCAATCCCTTTGGGGTCTTTATGATCTTCACTTTGATACTCTCAGGGATCGTTACCCTTCTTTATCTTGGGATCCATTCTTGGCGCCCATCAACTCATGATCTTTGTCCTTGTTCCGTTCTCATCATCTCATCCATCTTTGGACCTAACTCAATCACAACTCATACAAATAGTTAGTCCAAGATGCATGGTTATCTCAATTATCTCTTGCACTCCATTAACACATAATGGATGCCTTTAGATCAATTGAGCACAACCTAAATCAATTAAAATGATTTAATTGTGTCTTAAGTACAATAATGCAACTCATGCTTTATTATACTTAAGAACTATTCATTGTCCTCAATTAATCACAAAACACCATCAACACATGATGAAGTGTTCTTTAATGATAAACAAGACAAATGAACTCAATTTAAATTATCATTTAAATTGATATGAGTATATATTAACTACACAAGTTTTCATATACTCATGTTGATGAAAAGTAATGATCCATTATGTGTAGGCTATATGGAAATGATCATTACCCTAAGTCATCAACTATAGAATAAACCCCACATGTATATGTGCATAAATACAATTGACTTGAACATAATATGCACATATTCAATTTGATTGTATTGGAGTATATCCTATATTATCATGAGTATACTTATAACTAGGCAATTCAAATATATACTCAAGGATTTAGTTTCTTTGTCTTGATCCTTATATGTGTCAATAACAGATTGATCAATACAAAGAGACTTTCAAGTTAAACTACAAACTCCCCCTAAATATGTGCATCCATGTAATATATGGATTGAGAAACATAATGCACATTTTGTGGTTAATATAATGGGGACATTCATACTTTAACTTGAATCCAAAGTATGTAATTAATATTAGAATGAATACACATACCTACCTCGGGTTTTCCATTTTTCAATGCGATGAGACTAAACAAAGATATTCTAAACAAACATGTTAGTCTCGATATAAGATTGTCATTAATAACACTATCGCATTAGGGGATAAACTCAATATTGGATTTGTCATTAACACAAGATTAGATTTGTCATTAACACCAAAACCATAACTAATGAAGGTTGAGCCCGACAACACGGTAGAGACGAGATACCCTGGCGCTTGAGAAGATGTTGTACGCCGTCCTGGTGGCGTCCAGGAAGCTGCGGCACTACTTTCAAGGGCGAGAAGTCACGGTGGTCACTGCCTACCCTCTGCGAGAAATTCTTCACAATCGAGAAGCAGAGGGCCGTATCGCCAAGTGGTCGGTGGAGCTTGGGGAATTCTGTCTCAAATTTGTACCCCGCACCGCCATCAAAAGCCAGAAGTGGCGGAGTTCGTTGTCGAGTGGACTCCCACCACTCCTAAAGCTGAAGAAGCACTCGCGCCTTCCCCATGGACCTTGTTTTTCGACGGTCCTTCAGGCTCGAAGGCACGGGGGCTGGAGTGGTCCTGGTCTCTCCGACCGGTGACATCCTCCAGTACGTGGTCACCCTCGACTTCAAGGCCACCAACAATATTGCTGAATACGAGGGCCTGTTGGCAGGGCTGCGCGTCGCCTCAGCGTTAGGCGTCCGACACCTCCAAGTTAAAGGCGACTCCCTGCTGGTCATCAATCAAGCGCGAAAGGAATTTCAATGCTCTGATCTTACCTTGGCTGCCTACTTGGCGGAGGTCAGGAAAATGGAGCGCTACTTTGAAGGACTGGGATATATCCATATCCCTCGACGCGACAACCATCTGATGGACGAGCTTTCACAGCTCGCATCCTCAAGAGCCTCTGCTCCGGTCGGAGTCTTTGAAGAAAGACTCTCACGACCGTCCATCGTTGCCCCCGCTCCACGCGGGGAGGATGGTCCCTCCGTCGTTGCCCCCGCTCCACGCGGGGAGGATGGCCCGGCGTCGGTGCCCCGCTCCGCTGGGAGGATGGCCGTCGTTGCCCCGCTCCACCTTGGAGGGAGGGGCGATGTCGCCGATCTGACACCGGGAAAAGCAGCCCAGCGGAATACCGAGGCGATCACAGGTGTGATCGCCACTCTTGGCCGGGAAGGCCAATGGATGGACCCCATCCTAGCCTTCCTGTGAGACCGAGAGATCCCCGACGATGATGCCTCTGCTGAAAGAATAGCACGAAAGACCAAATGCTACACTTTGGTGGATGGGGACCTATACCACCGAAGCAAAAACAGAATTCTCCTAAAGTGCGTCACTTGGGAAGAGGGAAGCGCACTACTCTCTGATATCCATGGAGGCATGTGCGGGAGCCATATATCCGGCCAGACGCTTGCCAGCAAAGCATTTCGCCAAGGATTTTATTGGCCTCTCGCCCTCGGGATGCTTGCGGTGGTGAAGAGGTGTGAAGCATGCCAATTCTTCGCGAGCAAATTCACCGACCAAAGCCAAGCTCGCAAACCATCCCGCTCTCTCCGGCGTTCGCGATGCAGAAATTTGAATATCTAGGCCCATTCCATGGGTTACGGAAGCTTCACCCACTTGTTAAATGCGCCATCGATAAATTCACTAAGTGGGTTGAAGCCGAAGCAGTACGTGCCATCACGGCTTCCGCTGCTATCAAGTTCATCCACGGGATCTTCACCCGCTTTGGAGTTGCCAATCGCATCATTACCGAAACCATAACACTCAATTCACTAAGCGCGGTTGTCGGTATTTACTTTGAGAAGATTCATAAGCAGGTGTCTACTCCCTGGATGGAAAATTTGGTTCGGTAAAGGGTATCTTCATGGTTGGAAACCCTAATGTCTCTCGACGATGAATTCCGGGAATCAGCAAGCTGGCGGACATAGCGGTTTACCCAGGTTCAGGCCCCCGGTATGGGTAATGGCCCTACGTCCTGCTAGTTCTTTGTTTGAGAAGATGGGGAAATGTTTACAGGGGTGTTCTTCCGTGTATGCTTTCTACTCTAGCCGACCGGCCCTCTTCTTCATGCACCAAGGCGTCCTTATATAGACGAGACCGCCTGGGCAGGAGAAAAGGTGGCGCTATACTTATCTACAACACATTAGTTACATCCATCAATCCAGCCTCCACGTCGACCCACGACTCATTTATTAAGCACGCTTCCGTGGCCTTGTCCTTCGAATCTCATTTAATGTCGGAGAGAGGCCTCGCCTAGTCCGCCCGGGACAAGACGTCCCTACGACGGGTTGGTAAGAGGCATCGGAGAATAATTTGTCGTCGTGTCGAAAAGTGAACCCTTCTGATTAATGACCACGACATGAGGTGCGGAGAGAAACTTGAGGAAAGCCTTCCCCATTCTTTTAGTTGCCTTCGTGGCCTAACAAGGGCCCAAGCGCCGCCACTTGCCGGTGCCATGAGCCGCCCGCCCGTGAGTAAGGCGTGATCGCCCGGCCCGTCGAGTGCCCGTGGGCGCTCACCGTGGCGGGGCGTGACGCTTCGGCCGCCCACGAGTGCAGCGTGGGCTTCTCATCTGGCGAGGCGAGGCATGATCGCTGTTTGCCGCCAGTACCCGTGGGCGCTTCGCCCGAAAGCGGCGTGTCGCCAGTTGCTTTCGCCGAGGCCACATGGGCTTCTCATCTGGCGGGCAAGCGTGATCGCCCGGCCGCCCGCCAAGGTGTCACGTGGGCCACTCGCCCGGCGAGCAGGGCGTGATCACCAGGCTGCTCGCCAAGGGGCCGCGTGGGCTTCTCATCTAGCGGGTAGGGCGTGATCGGCCGCCCGCCCGCCAGGGTGCCACGTGGGCGCTACTTTGGCGGCGAGCGTGATCGCCATTTGCTTTCGCTAGGGGGGCGCGTGGGCTTCTCATAAGCCCAGGCGAGCCGCTCTTTGGGTCTACTACTTTACGGCGAGAGGGTACGGTGCAAAAATACCGCACCCGGCCTTCCTAGAGTTTTGTGAAGAGATCGCGACCAAAGTATGCTTAACCGGTGGCCCATCCAAAACAGCAGCCAAGGTGGCGTGCTAACGCTGGTGTTGAGAGGCTTGAAGACCAGAGCATTTGATCGGCTCCATAAATGGGGGGCACGGTGGACGGAAGAGCTCCGGTGTGTTGTGGTCGCTTCGAACCACACCTAGTCGGGCGACTTAACGCCCTTCTTCCTTGTCTATGGCACCAAAGCTATCCTCTCGTCTGAGCTGTCATTCGGCTCGCCGCGCGTCTCGGCGTTCAGCGAGGAAGGGCAAGAAGACCACCACGGTGAAAATGTCAACCTTCTGGAGGAGGTGCGTGACCGAGCGGCCTTGCGCGCCGCTCGATACCAGCAAAGTCTCAGGCGATACCACGCCACCCGGGTCTGCGAGAGAACACTAGCAGTTGGTGACCTGGTCTTGCGTAGAATCCAGACGCATGCCGGGCTCCACAAACTGTCTCCCTGATGGGAGGGCTCCTTTAAGGTGGTCTCAGTATCTCGACCCAGGGTGGTCCGGTTGGCCACTGAGGACGATCAAGAGCTGGCCAACTCCTTCAACATGGAGTTGTTGCGAAAGTTTTACCTCTAAATAGCAGTAAGTCCCTAGTAGCTTGCTTTGATCGGTTGCGTGGGTGAGCTTTCCCCCGGCCGATCGGCGGCTGCTGATGGTTAGTAGAGTTTTTTACCTTAAGAACTTTTGCTTTATTCTCCTGGCTTGTCCCCTGGTGGGAAAGCTTGCGTGGGGATGTCATGCGTTTTAGCGATTTGGTACGCTCTTCAGCGATCCGTGGTAACACGGCATTCGCGTCGTGCGGACGGGCGACGAGCCTTGAACACGCACGATGACTCAAACGTGGCCCGTACACCTCGGTTCGGCTCAACGAAGCACCGACGGCTGTCTCCGCGAGCACCGCATAAGCCCAATATCCCTCCTGGGAACCTACTCCCATGCCATGCAGCGCCGCGGGCTAACCCCACGTCACAAGAGAAGTCCCAAAGAAAAGGACCATTACATACCCACGCAAGGACTTGCGTCCTTCAATATGTTTTCTGCACGCTTCGTGCAATGTTTACTTGTGCTTTTAGTAGCCATGCGCAATCGCAGATGAAATGCTGAAGTGCCTGTAGCTCAAGCATCTGAAGTAACCCGTGGCGATCGAGGCGGCGGCGGGCGATCATACCGCACTTTGGCTGGAAACCACGTGGCCCCTCGCGAGCAGGCGGCGATCATGCCCTGCTCGCCTGGCAAAAAGCCCACGTGAGGGTCCGACGGGCAGGTGGGCGACCACGCCCTGTCCGCCGGGTGAGCAGGTGGGCGACTACGCCCCGCTCGCCAAAGTGTTGGCCTCCACGACCAGTCCAGAGGCTGGTCGCCCAGCGGCCTATAGCAAAGATAAGTTGTTTGCTTTGACAGTACCAACTTATTTTTCACATTTATACCCTGTTGGGTTGAATTATGTGCGGTTGTCACCGGCTCTCATAACCTGATGGCTCCTTGCTGGTAAAAAGAAATGCCTAGCGTTTGTGTCGCAAGGACGCGTGACTGGGAGTGCGAGTGTGGCACGATGACTCAAACGCGGCCCGTACACTCGGGTTAACTCCACGAAGTCCCGCTGGTTGTCTCCGTGAGCACCGCAAGCCCGGTACCGCTCTTGAAAGCTCACCTCCTTGTTGCGCAACGATGCGGTCAGGTTCCAACATATCACAAGGATATAAGTTCCAAAAGGACAAGAGTCAGTGACACCCTTACGCATAAACTTAAGACTTTGCTCGTCTACATTCTGCATACTTTGCACAATCCCTATTCGCAGTATTGCAATCGCTCAGAAAATGCCTAAGTGTCGACCTAACCTGAGTGCTTAGGTTCGCATCATGACAAGGCTGGGGCTGATCGCCCGAAGATTGAGTTGAGCAAGCATACCCAAAATGCGAACAGGCGAACATGCTCAGGTGAAATTGAAATATGCCAACTTCATTACAATTGCTAATATTGTTCTGGCATACAAAAAATAGGAACAAAGAAGAAGCATGACAAAAGAAGGTGGCCCGGGCTATCAGTCGCCATTGACGACTTCGATGCCCCCGTCATCATCTTCGGCCACCGGCTCCGTCGTCGCCGCGCCAAGGTCCGGGGCCTCCGTCACCATCATCTTGACAGCGGCGCTCCATGACCTCCTGCCGCAGCGCTGCGCCTAAACCGTCCTTCAATGCCGTCTGCGACGGTCATTGGGTTGAAGGCGGCGGCGCGGGTGGCGTAGCAAGCGAGCACAATGGTTGCGGTGGCCCTGGCGACCTGCTGCCCTTCCTGGATGGAGCGGGCGGCCATGGCGGCTGGCAGACCGAAGAGCACCTCGGCAACCCGGGTGGTGCAGTGGGCGTACTGCATCACCGTGGGCTCCAGCGGCTCGCGAAGGTCCACCCCCAGCGGCGCCAAGACCTGCGCCATGCGCCGGTGTGATGACCGGAGCATGGTCGCAATGTTGTGCAGCGCTCGCCGCTGCTCCTCCGGTGCCTCCCTCCGCGCTGCCTCGGCCTCCTGCGCCCGGGCGAGTAAAGTCGCCCTGGTAGCCCTCTCTTGGGCCAGCTGCATCTCTGTCCTCTCCAGCTCCCCGCGCAGCACCTCCGCTTGCTGTGTCACGTGGACTTCACGTTGGGTAGCTGCCGTGAGGAAGTGCTCATGATTGTGGCGCCGCCAAGCTTCGTGCGGCGCAGTGCTGGTCGGTGGCGCGGGTGGCGTGGAGCGATCGAGTGGGGGCGGAAGTCTTTGGTCAGTGACTTCGAGTCGCCGGCCGCCCTTGGCGAAGTGCCGCGGCGCTGTCGGTCTTGTGGATGTCTGCAGGCGGGCGCTTTGCGTCTGCCCTCGGGCGACTGAAAGTGAAGGCGACGACCCCACTGCAAGCCCGCTCGGGCGGACACCAGCGACGATTGGACTCGACGCCGTTAGAGCTGGCGCCACTGGAATTGGTGCCGACGGAGACGGCGCCGCAGAAGTTAGAGCTAGCGTCGGCGCAATCGGCGCCAGAAGAGAGTGGCAGCATGCCGCCGAAGAAAATCTGCGTGCTTTAGGCGGCGCTTCGTGAGTCGCGAAGCAATGACAGCAGGATTGGGCTCGGTCACAGACCCTCTTGGGATCTGCGCCAGGAGCGTCCAAAGCGATCGGCCATTTGCCTGCGCTCCGGTCGGCGGCCCGAGGCTGGTCCCTAATCACCAAGGGGCCATGGGCCGGCACCACGGCGGGACCAGTGGAGTCCATCGCCGGAAAGGATTGGATGAACCGGAGCCGCTCTGCGGACTCCAGATCACAGAGCGGCCGGGCCTCAGCTGGAAATTCTAGGCCGCTCGGCACCGGTAGATCAAGCCTGAGATAGCCACGGAAGGACCGGAGCATCAAGTTCCCTTCGCGCGACACGAGAAGAAGCGAAATGTTAGTGATGGTGGCTGCGAAGAATATGCATTCAAAAAAGGAGCAACAAGACTTTCTGCACGAATGCGTCGCGTCATATAAATGCGTCCCAGTATATTGCCATGCAAGGCGGGCGCGACGACGTAAGGGCCTGATCCTCCAAGCCACGAAGTCTCGGACTACCAGTGCTTCAGCCACGAAGTCTCCTCGACGGGCGAGCTCCAGCTCTCGCGGGTCTCCGCCCGCACGCAAGGAACTCCAAGAAGGTCGACCCCGCTGTCATCGCCGACATAGAGCCAATCGCTCCGCCAGTTCTTCCAGTTGGAGCGTGGCTGGAACGGAATGTAGCGGGGGGCCGACCCATCGCGAAGACGGAAGTGGTAGCTTCCTACAACCCCGCTGTCGGGAGTGATGCAGCAGGTGAAGAAGTAGCGAAAGAGGGGGAGATTGGGCATTACCCCCATGAACATCTCGTAGAGGTAAGCGAAGGTGGAGAGAAGGACAATGGAGTTGGGGGAGAAATGAAGTTGGTGAATCTCGTAGAAGTGGAGGACGGTGAGGAAGAACTCAGAGAATGGCGGCACCAAGCCCGCCATAAGCCCCCAGGTGAAGACGATAATCTCCCCTAACTCGCAGGATGGCACGACGGTCCCATGACGAGGGTGAAGGGAGCCCTCAGGTGCCATCCCGGCGACAAAATCCACCCGGCTCTGGCCAGCGATGGAAGAAAGAAGAGGATGTGCCATCGTAGCAAAAGCAAGGTTTTTCAAGCGAGGAAGGCGAAAAGGCAAAGAGCAAGATGTGAAGAAGATCAGAAGGCGTGAACTGTTGAGTGGGGGTGTGCATATATATAGACCCCCCACGAAGACGGTTCATGAACGGGCAAAAGGCGCGGCATTTCGGGTCCCAAGAAAAATCGACAGAAGTGGGGAGGACTGAAGCGGTTGCGTGCGCAAAGGTGGTGGGCCCATCCAGGAGTGCAATGGCATTAAATAAGGTCTGAAAAGTAACTGGCGCGCTCCAGGACAGCCCTAGGGGCTACTGTCGGTGTACATTGCACCAGCGTACCCTCTCCGTCGTAGAAGCATCAGGCCCAAGGAGCGGCGGCTGGCGGCGTGGCCCTGGCGATCATGCCTCGCTCATTGGCGGCGACGACGTGGCACCTGGCGGGCGGCGGCTATCACGCCACTGCCGGGCGAAAAGCCCTGTGACCCCTGGCGGCGACTGGCGATCACGCCACCTTTCGTACGGGCGGCGGACGTATGGCGCATACTGGCGGCGGCCAAGGCGATCACGCCGCCGCTGAAGCGAAAAGCCCACGACCCCACGGTGAGTAACTGGCGATCACGCCCTCTTGGCCGGCGGCGTTTACGTGGCGCCTGGCGGCGGCTAGGCGATCAAGCCCGCGCCGGGTGAAAACCCTACGCCCCCTGGCGGCGACTGGCGATCACGCCCGCTTCGGGCGAAGCGGCGACCGTGGCGCTACTGGTGGCGGCCGGCGAAAAACTCACGTGACCCCTGGCGATCACGCCTGCTTTCGCCGGCGAAGGCCACGTGGCCCCTGGCGAGGCGGCGGGTGATCACGCCTTCGCCCGGGCGTCGGCTTATGAGGCAATCTGACGAGTGGGCGGGCATCTGGGCCCCCCTTGTCAGGCCACGAAGACAACCAAAGGAATGAGGGGAAGGCTTCGCCTCGAAGTTTTCCTCCCCTGGCACCTCGTGTCAGGGTCATTAATTATGGAGGATTCAGCTATCGACACGACGACGGCATGTTCCTCTGACGCCTCTTACCAAACCCGTCGCAGGAGCGTCATATCCCGGGCGGACCGGGCGAGACTACGCACCGACATTAAATGAGGTTTGAAGGACAAGGCCACGGAGGCGTGTATAATAAATGAGTCGTGGGTCGATGTGGAGGCTGGAATGATGGGTGTAATTAATGTGTTATAGATAAGTATACCGCCCCTTTCTCCCCTGCCTAGGCCGACTCAACTATATAAGGGCGCCTCGGTGCATGGAGAAGGGGGCCGGTCGGCTGGCGTAGAGAAAGAAGTAGAGAACACTTAGAAGAAGGTAGAGGAGAAAGCTCTTGTAAACACCTCCACACTTCCTCAACAAAGATCAAGCAGGACGTAGGGCTATTACCCAAGCTGGGGCCTGAACTTGGGTAAATCGTTGTGTCCACTGGTTTGCTGATTCCCGAATCCATCGTTGAGAGACATTAGGGTTTCCAGCCACGAATATACCCTCTACCGAACCAAATCTTCTGTCTAGGGAGTAGCCAACTCTGTTCATTGACGGGATCTTGTCAGGCAAAATACGCCAACAAGTGCGAACTCCGAAAAGCACTGAAGCTAAAGGTTCTTGCCTATGCTGTTGTCGAAAAGGTGCGTAAAAGGCAGGCTTCTCGTATTAATTGGATCAAGGAAGGGGATGCAAACACCCATTTTTTCACATAAGGGCAAATGGTCGACGGCGGAAAAATTTCATCCAGTCCCTAAATACAGGACAAGGAGTCGCCACCTCTCACCACGCAAAGGAAAGGGTGCTGCTGCACCACTTCTCATCTTTGTTAGGGAAAAAACACAGCAGATCCAAAGTGATCAACTGGCAGTGCCTCAACATGCCCTCCCACGACATCAGCGAACTTGACGCACCTTTCTCTAAGCACGAGGTTATTCAGGCGATCCGTCTCCTGCCAGCGGAAAAAGCTCTGGGCCCTGATGGCTTCACCGGTACCTTCTACAGACACTGCTAGGAAATTGTCAAACAAGACATCATGTCCGTACTTATTGCCATCCAAAATTGCTCTGCTTCGCAATTCTGAATTCTCAACACGGCCTCAATTGCATTAATTCCAAAAAAGGAGACCTCGGGTGCGGCTGCAGACTATCAGCCGATCAGCTTGATTCACTCTGTGGTGAAAATATTCTCCAAAGTCCTAGCATTGCGACTATCCGTGCAGATTGGATCTCTTATATCTAATGCACAAAGTGCCTTCATCAAAGGAAGGTGCATTCAGGACAAGTTCCTAAGGGTCCAAAACCGTGCAAGATCTTATCATCGAAGCCAGACCCCAGCACTAATGATAAAACTAGACATTGAAAAGGCCTTCGATTCCATTTCTTGAGAATATTTATTGAACCTCTTGCAAGCCCCCGGTTTGGGACCTCGATGGTGAGAATGGCTCTCCCTCTCCTTCACAACATCGACTTCATCAGTCCTCCTCAATGGGGTGCCAGGACCTCAGATCGTTCATCACCGTGGGCTCAGACAGGGCAACCCTCTGTCACCTTACCTCTTCTTGCTAGCAATTGACCCCTTACATTACATTCTCGCTAAGGCAACTCAGGATGGAGTTCTGTCACCCCTGAAAGGTCATGCTCCCGCCCTTCGACTCTCACTCTATGCGGACGACGCAGTAATCTTCCTCAACCCAGTCAAAGAAGAGCTTGACGCACTCATAGACATTCTCAGATTGTTTGGGGAAGCTACCAGTCTTCGAGTCAACATGCAAAAAAGCTCGATTGCCCCGATCAGAGGACAAGGCCTAGATCTTCAAAATATCCTGCAGCCTTTCCACGGCCAAATATCCTCTTTCCCTATCAAATACCTAGGCATGCCTCTGACTCTTGGTTGTCTATGCCATGCAGACCTGCAGTCAATCCTTGATAAAGCGGCGTGACGTCTCGCTGGTTGGCAAACGTGCCATCTCACCATGGGGGGCCACCTCGCTTTGGTCAAATCAGTGCTCACCTCGCTGCTAATTTATCTTCTTACAGCAATCAGGGTCCCCAAAAAATTCACCTCCGATTTAGATAGGCTAAGAAGGAAGTTCCTATGGGCAGGCAACGGTGACATACATGGCGGGAATTGCAAGGTTCGTTCGACAACAGTGTGTCGACCAATACAAATGGGGGGGCTAGGAATTCTCGACCTCAACAGGTTCGCCAGAGCGCTACATCTCCGCTGGTTGTGGCATGCCTGGATGGCACAGGAAAGATCATGGAGCAGCATGCCCACTCCATGTGACCACACGGACAAGCAACTTTTGCGGCCACAAAAATAACAATTGGAAATGGTCAGATGGTGACCTTCTGGACTGACAGATGGCTACAGGGTACAACACCTTCCATGCTTGCACCGAACCTCTTTACGCACTCCAGGCGGAAGTCACGTTCGGTGGTAGAGGCCCTGCCAAATAATAACTGAATTCGAGACATTCGGCATAATCTAACAGTTCCTCTACTTCTCTAGTATGTCAATCTATGGCGGAAGCTACAATCCGTACACCTACAGCATCACGTTCAAGACGTCATAACCTGAACGCAAACTCCCAATGGCGTCTACTCTACCGCCTCAGCATACCGAATACAGTTCGCTGGAGCTACCTACAAATCCTTCCATACTACAATCTGGCAAGCTTGGGCCCCATCGCATTGCAAAGTCTTTCTATGGCTTGCCCATCACAATCGACTTTGGACAGTGCAACGGCTACAACGCAGGGGGTGGTCGAACCAGTATTTCTGCCCAATGTGCTGTCAGAATCTTGAAACAGTGCATCACCTCTTTATAGAGTGCCCCAAAGTGCGAAAGCTGTGGGCGCAAATTGCTGCATGGGTTCAATTGCCATCCCTCTTGCCTGATCGATGGGGTACAGTTGTGACCCTTAGCTTGCCAGATTGGAATCTACATCATGTAATCCGCCAGCCAAGATTTCGTAAAGGGCTAAAGTCTCTCATCATCCTGACATGCTGACAATGGTGGAAAGAACGCAACAACAGAATCTTCCGAAATGAGGGGAAGACCATTGATGAAGTCTTCCAAACCATAAAAGATGAGGCTAGAACCTAGATTATAGCAGGTGCAAAATATCTAAAAAATTTGCTGGACCGAGATATTTGATTTTCTTCTCCTCTTAACTACCATTTTCTATATTTTTTTCTTTGTGTGAACCTTGTACCCTTTTCTGGTGCAGCATCCTGCAACTGTACTCCTCTAGTTTTCTTCTTTCTAATATAACCGCAGCTTTCCTGCCTTTTGAAAAATAAATTTGGTCCTAATTAAGCGTCAGATGGAGCGTTGGTCTGCAGATTTGAACCAACACTAGAGCATGGTCACATGGTAGAAGACGAGGTAGCGAACTAAGACCCTGTTTAGAAATGGAGGAATTTGAGCGGAATTGTGTTGATTCTTGAAAAAAAATCTGTGAATACTCCTACGAATTTTCTACTCCAAACAAGCCAAACTGTTGATTTTTTTTGTTAGACTTAAGATTTAACTAATCATGAACTAGCCTTAAGACTTGATCACTAAGCGTAATGCGGAAGTGAAATTTAGATGAGTTACTAACCCGGAGACGAAGATGCCATTAGAGTATTCGGTGGTGTTCTTGAGTGTCGGTGAGGAAGAACCGTCGAGGTAGATGCGCAGCACCAAACCCAATGAAGAAGAAGAAAGACCGGTGTAGATGCACAGCGAAAATCGTCAAGATCCTCTTGGCGATGGAACGGATCTTCATTAGCTTAGCGCAGACCTTTTGATCGGACTAAATGAGAGAGGGGGCAAAACTCGTGATTAGCCTTAACCTTAAACCGAGCGCTGGCCGCTCCCTTTTATTCTTGCGCCAGCTAACGGGACCGAACCAATTTGGTAGGAGCGCTCCCGATCAAGGCGCGATTTCCTTAATTATCTGACCTTCCGTTAATACCCTGATTTTCCTTAATTCTCCAACTTTCCGCTTTAACTGAAGATCACATCCAACATTCTCCCACTTGATCGAAGGCTAATATCATAAGTCCATTCTCAACAGAACAGTACACCAAGATAAAGTATTACAGCGATTAATCTAAACATCGTTGCAACTCCAGAATCTATAGTGTATTATTCTATCTTGATATGATAATTAATTATTTCTTAACGGGAGTTGGTTTTATTCTTATGGTCCTTTTGTGCAGTTTGTTTTCATTTGTCATCATGTGCACATTAAAAGAGTGAAAACAAACTTTGTAATTTCCAGAATCGAAGTTTTGAGATCTCAATTAATCCCAGAAGTATAGGCTGTCAATAAGTCTTATGCCGGCATTAATTTTAAGACAAGCCTTTAACAGGGAATCATTGAACTAAACATGATGCATAACCTTATATATTAAACATGATACTCAATTAATTCTTATAGGCCTCACATCAATAATTTGATTCTGGATTATATCTTTCACAGCGTCACGTGTTTGGCAGCACAACTTGACATGTTGTTACTCGAAACAAAAATGCACTCTTACATAATAAATTCCAGGATAAAACCTCAACAATAAATTTTCTTATTCTTAAACCACAACAGCCTATTGTGGATTTCTTATTACCTAATAGTCTTATACCATGCCACAAGTCTGCTTGTATAATGACGCTTTAAGATATTGACTAGAGCCATTCCACAATATGACTCTTTCTGCAAGGTTGAAGATTTGACTTAATGTGGATTTCTTAATATCAACACACCTTGCATAATCTGTGTTTGAATAACCTACAACTTTATGATTATCAGACTTCTTATATGTGAGCATGTAATCATTAGCACTTTGCCTATGATGCAAAGTTGTCTTTAGTAGTTTTCCAGTGGTCCAATTCTGGATTAATATCTGCCAAGTATCCTGGTTACAAACGTTAAATAAGGGCACATACAAACTTAAGTATACATAATGTTCATGACAACAGAACGTAAGAAAAACTTATGTCGCCCTTAATAATCAGAGTAAACTCTCTTAATATTGGACCTATCTTGGTAAATCTTAATAGTCAAAACATAAGAGACATCACCAAGACAAACTTTAATTCCCAGAAGAGAAAGGAAATATTTGGGTCTTAAACATTAGTATCCCTATTGCTGATAGTCAACAAGGCATCGTCTATATAAACAATGAAGTCCATATAAACAGCTAAGATGTTAAATTTACTCCCACTGGTTTTAAGGTTAAAACTTAAGGTATCTTTATGTGAGGCTCGCATTATCATAAATTCCAGAATCAACTGGAGATGGAACTTTTAGAGACAAGGATTGCTATTCTTTCAGACTATCGACATTAGAACATAAGCACGATTGTGTCAAATATAGTTTTACCTTGCCTCAGAGCTCCCACTAGAATCAATATTTTTATCAACTCAGTTGTTTAAAAATCAGTCTTACCCTTTAGTCTGGATGGAAGCTTTATAAGTATCTCTTTTTTTTCATTTAAACTTATTGACAAGGGGTTTATGTCTCACATAATGAAGCTTCTCTTTTCTTAATGAGACGTTCCATTCTCCCCCTCGAAATGTGGTACAAGCGTCAATGCCACAATTTCGATGAACTCTCATAAATATTTTACTTTAGTGAAGCCAATAGAGTTAGCAACATACTTAATACTCCCTAAATGGGAATATAAATTACAATATTAGAATGGAGGATGAAAACATAACTTAATACTGATGGAAAACTTCCAACAGCTTCAACATTAGCCTCCTATTCATTCTCTAAGGCTTCGCTTTAAAACTTCCATAGTCTTGAGGTAATGTTGGCAGCATAAACATAATCTTCTATCTTAGTATTTAGCCAACTTTCTTTATGAATGCACACATTCATGGGCACAATCATAATTCACTTCTCATTATTATTGTTGTTACATTCTTTATAAATGACGTAATGAAGTGAATTATAAAGACTCCAATAATTTTCATGTCCTAACTCATTGACTTTAAGCACTCTTATCAGTATACTGGCAAGAACTTTTGAGGAGCTTTATAATGCTTTTCCATTATTGCTAGATAGTCATAATTTAACTAGAGGATTGCTCCCCAGATCCTAAATTTTATGATCAAAAGGGACATTTGCTTAAATTGCTCCCACTAGTTATCAAAATATTGAATTCTTGTCAATGTCTAAGTTATTAGATGCTTCTTCTAATAGGAGCCAATCATCAACATTATGTTTGTGTGCGTAATCAATAACCTCAAGAATAATATGCTGATAAATTACTCTATTTCTTATTAGGGTACTGTAAATAGCCGAAGAACTTATGGTTGAATTGATAATAGGGATATAACACTGATCACTACTTAATATCCACAAAAATGTGTTTGATTGTCTGTCATGAAATTAACCTAACACTGATCAGGTTAATAACATGCTAATGACAAAACTTAATAATTCTAATTCGTTTCACCATTGGGCAAAACCGAAGAAGAATTTAACATGAGGAAAGAATCAACAGTCCATCTTTGCATCACTTTTTTGAAAGAAAACAAAGAATAACTGGATTCACTAATGGGGATGACAAATGATCACAAACAATGCTAGTCAGTTTGTAATCATGAGCCATAAACGTAATCCTTAAATCAACATGAAATCTCTAACCAAAACTTCTCGTTGGTTCCATTTTGATTAGAAAAGCTATGGGAATGACACATGACTATAATCAACTTTGGTCAGAATATAACCGTGTGTCACAATATAAGCCCAAAATATAACTATAGTTCCAAACCGTATCACCTTTGGGTACATAATGGAAAAGAACTTAATCTATGGGAATGGTACGCAATTGCAAACAACTTTGGTCAGAATGCAATTATGGCTACAACATAATTCCAAAACTTCATTAAATTTCTAACTAAGATTTCTCGTTGGTTCCATCTTAATTAGAGATATCTTAATAATAATGTAGTCTTTATCATATAAATACTTGAAAAGACTTAATAATTTAATTAATATGAGAATTAATTAAATGTCACATGACCCATAAAAGGCGTTAGACAATATATATAATCATGAAGTATTTAATTAATCATAATCACATTTCTCAAGGTAAAACACATTAATAAGAGACAATATTAATCACATGATCAAAATTACTAAGCATTAAACATCAAGTACTTAATTGCGGAAGCGTAAACAGTTAATAATTAATGAGCAGTAAATTAAATACTAAATCGAAAATAAGGGAGAAACTTAAGCTCAGAATTTAGGGCATAAGAAATTGTAACATATGTGGAAATATAAACAACTCAGGTACAAACATAGTACTTAACTAATCTTATTTTAGCTTATTCCTGGAATGAGAAAACATCCAAAAACCAGCATAAAACTTATGCCCAAAGATGAGCTCATTAATAATGCATGGCTTAGGATCTAAAATATTTCATTAGTGGGCAATAAATTTTGATAATTCATGATTATAAACAACTTTGGTCGAAATACAACCATAAAAAGTCAACACTTAAGTATATCAATGTCCAAAACTTGGTTATAGTCCCAAATCAAAATTTCCCGTTGGTTCCATTTTGATTTAAGACAAATTTAATCATAATAGGCCAGAAAATATTAACTAACTTTGTGCATTCCTCAATTATCATAATTGCATCACTTATGACAACTAAACATTAACCAAAGGATGTATAAAATGATGCATTATTAGTGGGTAATTGACATTAGTTATTGCAGTGCAAAAAAAACAACATTAATCATAAGAAAAAGCACTAAAATTAATTAAGGTCCAAATTTTAACTTATACCTTGCTTAGCTTAGTCCAAAATCGAACCTTACGTTGTTTTGATTAATAATCATGCTAATGAGAAGAAAAAATTTAAAGTTCTATTTCGCATCACCGTTGGGCAGAAACGAAAAGAACTAAATTATCTTATGGGTGACACATGATCATAAACAACGTTGGTCAGTATATGATCATGGTCATAACATAATCCCAATTTTAAACTTTAAATAATAATCTCTAATTAAAACTTCCCGTTGGTTCCATTTTAATTAGAGACAATACTTAGAAATGATCATCACATAAAAGTTAATTGCCACATTAATTAATTGTCCAAAAAATTAATCATAAAAATAATCATAACATGAAATTTCCAGAGAATTAATCATCAAATTAATCATAACGTAATTGCCCAGGAATTAAATAACAATCAATACTTATTGCTGAAATTAAATATAGCTGAAAGAAATAAACAAAAGGTAAAGTTACTGATTCAACAGCCCAAAGCCAAGCAGCCCAGCACAGGAACGCGGCCCACCAGGCCACTGTGCGCAGCCCATGCGCGACGAGCAGCCCAAAATCGCCCACGGCCCAGCTATGCTCCCTCAGCCCGCGCACAAAGCATCCTCAGCCGACGAACGCAATGGACGGCTGAGATTTCGCTGAGACTGAACAAAACCGGCGCGGGGAAAACCCTAATCCTCATTCCCACAGCGGTGCCTCCGGAAAAATCGCTGGCGACTGAGCAAGCGAAAACCGAGCGGGATGAAGCGGCGGCAACGACGGCAAGCGGAGAGGCGAGAGGCGAGGCGAGCGGCGCCGGAGCATGCACGAGCGGCTGACTGATGCCGCGCAGTTCCGGCGAGGCGGGGAGACCGGGCGTGCGGGAGGACGAGCAGCGGCGATGGCGCGAGCGCAAGGCCAAGCAGCACGTGCGCGAGCGGGAAACCAGAAGCCAGCGCGCACGAGACTCCGGCGCGGCGGAACTGAAGCCGCGCACGGCAAGCGGGCGAAGGCAAGGCGACCGCGACACGCGCAAGCAAGGATCTGAGGCCCCGCACGGACGAGATAAGCCACGGAAAATCCGCTCTTAGAACATTTTAGAGTTTGCTCTTGATTGATTGATTGATTCGGGGATTTTGGGTTTTAATTTGAGTGTTGAACGATGCCACGCTCCAACAGTCGAGACCGAGTCCTCCGGCCTCCTCGCCACGGTCACCACGCCGCCCGCGTCGTGCGCTGTAACGTCGCCGCTCTAGTAGGATCTATCGCGTGCTTGTAACAGCCATGGCCGTTGGCCTCTGTATCTGTATTTATGGCATATGCCCTGATCAATACAAGTTGTCGTTGATCATTCCTCTTTCATGGTATCAGTGACCGGGTCTTCCTTCTCATCACACCACTCTTAGCTCTCGCTGCCGCCTCGCCATGGACGGTTCCTCGCTCCACTCCTCCTCGTCGGACTCCGAGACCATCGTCGAACCCGACCAGCCCACCCCCGCCTCCGTCCTCCAGACGGTGAACATCCGCGCTCATGTTCCCGTCACCCTCGACGTCGACGACGCCAACTACGGGCACTGGCGCTGCTTCTTCGACGAGGTGCTGGGCAAATTCGGGCTCACTCGCCACGTTCGCTCGCCGCCGCCGCTGGACGAACGTGACGCCGAGTGGCGCATGGTCGACCACTGCATCGTCAGTTGGATCTACGCCACCGTCTCCAAATCGGTGTTCAACATCGTCCACCAGCCCAAGCGATCCGCGTTCTCCCTCTGGGGTGACGTCGAGGGCCTCTTTCGCGACAACGAGCTCCAGCGCGCCGTCTACCTCGAGGCGGAATTTCGCAGCCTCCATCAAGGCGACATGTCATCACCGATCTTGCGCCATGGTGAAACACCTCGTAGACCAACCGCGGCGTCGCCCGCCACGATCTCCGAACCGGCCAGTGCTCAACCTTCTGCGACCTCAACCCCGCTTCGCCACGTCAAAGCGGTCATCACCGCCAGTTCCACCCCCATGTTCATGAGTCGCGCTCCTTCCTGTTTGCTCGAGGAGTTGGCGAGGCCTGACGCCAAGGTCGACGCCGGGCAGGCCCTGGCCGCCGGGCACAGCTCCACCAACACCTCCACCGCTCCCCTCACCGGCTCTGTTGAGACCTTTTCCGGCTCTGGTGGCCCCAAGAACAAGCACAAGACCAAGAAGCGCGGGGTGGCCCCAAGAACAAGCACAAGACCAAGAAGCGCGGCGGCATGGTTACAGCTCCGTCGCCAAACCAACCGGCGGCGGCGCCTCGGCTCACCTCCCGACCATGGATGCGGTTATAATCCTTGGGCCAAGCCTAGTCCAAGCTCAGCCCATGCCTTCGGGGCCCGATCTGGCATCCTCGGTCCATGGCCGCCGTTTCAACCATGACGAGCCATGGCCGCGGCTCGGCTTCCTCCCGCTCGCGCTGGGACAACTCGCCCTCTACAGCGCTCGGTCGCGCCGTCGCCACCGCTCCTCCTGGCGAGTGGTACCTCGACACCGGCGCCACCACTCATATGTCGTCCTCCTCTGGTATACTCTCAGCTCCTCATCTTCAACCCTACTCGGTATCACGGTTGTGCGGCAAGCGCCGCCAGTTCACCACCGTGCCTCCGCCACTCTCCCCACTCCTAATGCTCCGCTGCTCCTTACCAACGTTCTTATCTGTCCTCCTTTGGTTAAGAATCTTCTTTCCGTTCGACGTTTAACTCGTGATAATAACGTCTCTGTTGAATTTGACCCTCATGGTTTTTCTATCAAGGATCTGCCAACTCAAGTGGAGATTCTCCGATGTAACAGCACCGGCGATCTCTACCCTCTCCGACCACCACAGCACCACGGCCTCGCTTCCTCGGCTTCGCCCACCGTCTCCCTGTGGCATGAGCGGCAGGCATCGGCGATCCTATCCTTTCCCAAATTCTCCAGAATTTTTCTTTTACTTGTACTAAGGCCACCGATCATTCTTGCCATGCCTGTCGTCTTGGCAAGCACACCCGGTTGCCATTTTCCCATTCCGATTCTCATAGCTTTTTTCCCTTTCAATTACTGCATTCAGATGTATGGACGTCGCCTGTTCTAAGTCACACTGGTTACAAATATTATGTTGTCTTCCTTGATTACACGCATTTTGTTTGGACCTTCCCGCTTCGACAGAAATCTGACGTCCTACCCACCATCCGTGCGTTCTTCAATTACGTCTACACACAGTTTCGCCTTTCGATTCTCGCTGTGCAGACTGATAATGGCAAGGAGTTTGACTCCTCTGCTCTCCGGTCCTTCTTCTCCAACCACGGCACCCAGCTCCGCCTATCCCGCCTTTATCGTCGCGGCGAAGCAGCAAGGCGAGCGTGTGTGCCGCCTGATAACAAGCGTGTCGCACCCTTTTACTTCACATGCGGCTCATTTGGCGTTCGGCGAGGCTCGCCACCGCGACATACCTCATCAAGCGGCGTCCTGTACCACCACAGACCACCACGCCGCATGAACTTCTCCTCGGCGTCCCACCACGTTACGACGACCTCCGGGTGTTTGGTTGCCGCTGCTACCCCAACACCACCGCCACCTCCGCTCACAAGTTGAGTGCTCGCTCGACGGCATGCGTGTTCATCGGCTGCTGAAGCGGACCATCGTGGCTATCGTGCTACGACCTCTCCTCCGTGGCGTCATCACCTCTCGCCACGTCGTCTTCGGCGAGCACTCGTTCCTTCCAGACCACGGCTTCGCGACTTCGAGTCCTCGCGGC
Organism: Guadua angustifolia; assembly: GCA_036346375.1. Taxonomy (NCBI): domain Eukaryota; kingdom Viridiplantae; phylum Streptophyta; class Magnoliopsida; order Poales; family Poaceae; genus Guadua; species Guadua angustifolia. The sequence goes on from CM070500.1 coordinate 22,818,866, forward strand.
GCCGGGCGCCCTCTCTCTCCGCGCGCGGTGGTGCCTCCACCGGCATCGTCATCCCCGCCTCCTCTTACGGGCCGATCTCACCGTCTCACCCGTGCGTGCTTTCGCTCGCCGGCTGCTCCAACCCACACCGCTTTGTGTCTATCGCGCTGACGCATCACCGGCTTGCGCATGCGCCCTGACGCATCACCAATCACCTTGCCGCGCGCCGTCACTTGCCGCGCGCCTCGCGTCGCTGCGCGTCGACATTCCATGACCACGCGCTCCAGCGGCGTCCTTCGCCCCCTCGCCCCAAATGCGCCGACTATGCTATGGTCACCGCCCCGCTTGATGTCGCTGTCGCGACCTCGGATTCGCCAAGCTCTTCGCGACAACAATTGGCTGGCCGCGATGCAACATGAGTTTCGTGCCCTGCAGGAAAACAAGACCTGGACTTTGGTCCCTCGACCTCCTGGCGCGCGAGTCATTACTGGAAAGTGGGTGTTCAGACACAAATTCCGCTCCGATGGATCCTTTGGAAGCGATACAAAGCGCGATGGGTTGTGCGGGTTCAACCAAGCATACAGCATCGACTTGGTGAGGCGTTCTCTCCGTCGTCAAACCCCCACGATCGGGGCAGTTCTCACCCTCATCGCCCACGCATGGTTGGCCGTTCGCGGCTCGGCGTCTCCAGCGCGTTCCTCCACGGCAACTTTGGTGGCGGGTGTCTTGCCGGCGGCCAGCGGCCGCCGATCCTCGGCAACTTCGATGCCGTCTGCTCTCTCGGTCGCTCTCTGAGCCGTCAGCGCCACGCGTCTGGTTCGAGCACTTCACCAAGCATGTCATGGCGCTCGGCTTCACTCAGTCCAAGGCAGACACGTCGCTCTTCGTCCTTCACGGCGGCTCCGACAACGCCTTCCTCCTCCTCTATGTGGACGACATGATCCTCTCCGCCTCTTCTGCGGCACTCCTACAACGCATCGTCATGCACCTCCGGCAAGCTTTTGCAGTAAAGGACATGGGGCCTCTGCGGTACTTCCTCGGTACCGAGGTTCATCGCGACCCTCATGGCTTCTTCCTCAACCAAGCAAAGTATGCCTCCGAGCTCCTCGATCGTATTTGGGATGACCAAGCGCAAGATCGCCTCCACGCGCCGAGCACCAAGTCCAAACCATCCGGCCAGCGATGGCGGCTCTCTCCGATCCATCCACCTCTGCGGTCTCGCCGGCGCCGATATCTCACCCTCACGCGCCCGAACGCCGCCTCGCCGTGCGGCAAGTATGTCTCCACATGCATGCTCCGCGGCGTTCACGAGACAATGCTCAGCGCATTCTCACGGTATGTCAAGGGACTCTCATTTCGACATTCGGCTCGCTCCGTCACGGCGGCGTCCATCACCGCCTACTCCGGCCGCCGATGGCGGGATGTCCGACACTGTGGCGTTCTACGTCCGGGTTCTGCGTCTTCTGGGTGAGTCTCTTGTCTCTTGGTCCTCAGCGACAAACAACGGTGTCTCGATCAGCGGCAAAGCGAATGCAGCGCCATCGCCAATCTTGCGTCGCCGAAAGTGCTCTGGCTCGTCATCTCCTCGGCGAGCTCCGCCGCCATTCCCAAGGCCACGGTGGCATTCTGCGACAACATCTCTGCGGTGTACATGTCACATAACCCGATCCACCATCGATTTAGCAAGCACATCGAAATGGATATCCACCGTCCGGGAAAAAAGTTGCTCTTGGCCAACTACGCGTTCTTCACGTGCCCACGGACGACAACTAGCGACGTCTTCACCAAGTGCGCCGCCATCACTTTGTTCCTCGACTTCGGGACAATCTCACCGTCGACAAGCCCGTCGAGATTGAGGGTGTTGAACGATGCCACGCTCAACGATCGAGACCGAGTCCTCGGCCTCCTCGCCACGGTCGCCACGCGCGCGTCGTCGTCAGATGCGTCACCGCTCTAGTAGGATCTATCGCGTGCTTATATGACCATGGCCGTTGGCCTCTGTATCTGTATTTATGGCATATGCCCTGATCAATACAAGTTGTCGTTGATCATTCCTCTTTCATTGAGCTTTATGGTTTCAGATTTGGGGACAAATAGAACTAGGGTTCTTGCATTCTTTTCCCCTCCTTCTTTATTCTTACCTGAGCCGAAGAACACCAAAAGAACGCTAATTACCGACGAACAAAAAAAATGTTAATCCGGGCTAAAGATTAAGAACTAATAGGATCAAGTTTAGACTAGGTGCTCTGATACCAAATGTTAGACTTAAGATTAAACTAATCATGAACTAGCCTTAAGACTTGATCACTAAGCGTAATGCGGAAGTGAAATTTAGATGAGTTACTGACCCGGAGACGAAGATGCCATTAGAGTATTCGGTGGTGTTCTTGAGTGTCGGTGAGGAAGAACCGTCGAGGTAGATGCGCAGCACCAAACCCAATGAAGAAGAAGAAAGACCGGTGTAGATGCACAGCGAAAATCGTCAAGATCCTCTTGGCGATGGAACGGATCTTCATTAGCTTAGCGCAGACCTTTTGATCGGACTAAATGAGAGAGGGGGCAAAACTCGTGATTAGCCTTAACCTTAAACCGAGCGCCGGCCGCTCCCTTTTATTCTTGCGCCAGCTAACGGGACCGAACCAATTTGGTAGGAGCGCTCCCGATCAAGGCACGATTTCCTTAATTATCTGACCTTCCGTTAATACCCTGATTTTTCTTAATTCTCCAACTTTCCGCTTTAACTGAAGATCACATCCAACATTTTTTTCTTGAAGGGAGTAAAACCGAATATAAATGGCCAGGGGAAATTCGTTCATGCCTAGCAGAGTTGGCGCCACCCAAGGAGGATTTGTGAGTGAGCGCGAGGGGTGAGGGCTGTCTGGTTTAGGAGGTGTTTGGGACAGCTCTAGCTTCACAAAAATCTGTGGAGTTGGTGGAGCACGGTATTTCTAGCTCCAGAAATTTATGAAGCTGGAACTGTGGATACATTAAGGGCCTGTTTGGTAGAGCTCCAGATTCCAGCTTCACCTGAAATCTGAAACTTGTACACTAAAATAAAGTGAATTAAGTTTATATTTTTGGTCTAAAATGTAAACAAGATGATTTATCTAAACACTCTTAATGTACTCACAACTCCAGCTTCACGAATCTGGTGAAACTAGAATTTTTAGCTTCACCAGATTCACGAATCTGGAGAAGCTAAATTCCTGCCAAACACACCCTAAGAGTGTTTTGATAGATCATCTTGTTTACATTTTAGACTAAAAATATAAACTTAATTTACTTTATTTTAACCTATAAATTTCAGATCTGAGCTGGAGTTGGAGCTTTCCTAAACAGGGCGTTAGTATTATAGAAAAAGACATGGTTCACTATTCAGCTTGATCCTAGTGCTACTGGTGAATTTGTAGGAGTACGGAGGCTCAACTATAGCTAGTGAACCAAGGAGCATGCTGCTATATGTAAAAAAGTAGACATAACACACTGATGATTTCAAGATGTACAGACGATGACAGTGTTTATAAACATTGACAAGGTCTTACCGATACAAATTAACATCACATACTCTCCTGCCGAGAGCGCTTCTTGTTGAGCACCGCGTGCTCGGCCGTCTGTGACACACAGCTCGCCAGGTACGTGTAGCAGGGAGGTATCCTAGACCTCCATGCCACTACTTCGAATCTCCCCTGAGATGTGACACTCCGAGAATGAACATCTTTCACCGTTACCCTGGGAACATCATTCCGAGGAGAGAACTCCTGTACCTGGTAAGTATAACGACATGAAACGACGTTTCTCGTCTTGGCCATTGTCCAGAGATATATGGGCTTGTCCTTCCGTATAAGATCTATCGGATGTTCACCAAACAGGAGGAGGTGCTTGCTTGTGAATTCCCTCCAGCATTTGAGCACCGTACACCAGAACTGGGCGTTGAGATTAGCTCTTAGCAAGCTACCAACAATGTTCGCTGCCATAAACGATCCGTTCATCAGTACTGCTATCTCCATGCCTAGGGATGCGAGCTTCGGTTGGTCTTCGGGGTTCGCGCTGCCAAATGCGATCGCCTTGAAGAAATACCAGTAAGCTTCTTGGGGCAAAAATTTCAGCTCAAGTGCTTGTGTTGTTCCAAAAGCTGCTACCTTCTCTGAACGGCTTGTGATTATGATTTTACTCCCATGAGCCATGTGTTTTACTCTAGAGGAACATAACCTCCATGTTTCCTCATCCATTTCCCCGGTCAGTTCAATGACGACGAGTAACTTTCCATGTGAGGTGGGAGTAAGATTTTGATGCTTGATCACACCACTGCCTCTTAGAGCGGCCAAATTTCCACCATCAAGATCGTTCCCGCTGAAGAAAACAATTGAGGAGAAGTGATAGCGCACCCTCTCATCAAGGCAGACATGCTCAACAAGTGTGCTCTTCCCGACTGTCGCCGCGCCGATTATCGGAAGCACACCCAAATTTCCATTACTCGCAGCCTCCCTCCGTAGCAAAAAGTTGATAATGGTCTCCTTTTCCATTTGACGGCCGAACATGACCTTGTCAATAACTAAATATGTGCTATAAGGTTGCCGGCATATACGAGGATAGTTGTCCAAAAACATGACAAACTCTTCCATGTCACCGATCATTCTTTCAAGGCTATCAAGCACCTTATCTAGATTCTTTATGCTCCTGACATCATGCACCATGCCCATGTTTCGGGAATTACAGAAGGAGAAAAAGAGACGCTTGGAAGAATTGAATCTGGACAAGGCATATGAGCGCTCACTAACCTCCTCATGATCAGCCGTGTCCTTATGGGCGCGGTATCTGACGGTGTCGAGCATGTGATAGCCTCTGTACAAGCCTTCTCTCAGCATCTGGAGTTGCTGGAGCATCGCTTGGTTGGTGATGTGCCGCCCCTCCGCTTCCTCGACGGTGGTGTCGATTCTTAGCAGCACACGCCGTAGCCTCTGGAGTTTCTCCTCTGCTCCCTTGGACTGCCAGTATCTCTGAATCACCATGGATAAGGCTCTACTCAATAGATCACTCACAATTGCAGAAAGAAGTGGCTCCATTGCAGCACCTCCTGGAGAGAAGTTTGATGGTGCAATGAATCGACCAGAGAAGAGGAGAGTAGAGAAGACGCCGAGGAGTGGTTTGATGTCTATTAGTCCATCCTGCACATGGCCACAAGTCTACAACTTTGAATGAAAGGTCATCGAATTTGACCTGTAATTTCTACTAGTAACTTCACTTCTAATCGTCAGATAGCGGCGTTGGTTTGCAGATTTGACCCGACTAAGGAGCACAACGTGGGTAGAAGAAGAGGTAGCTCATTAGTCGTTAGCCCAGGGCTCCCTGGTAGAACAATACTACTTGGAAGCGGTGCAACTACAATAATACGTGCCTCATCTTTTCCTGAGTTGCGAAGTATGACCTCAGATTAGTGCTCAAATGATTGTTACATGGATATAGACGAACAGGAAAGCCCGGGGCTTCTTTTACTCTTACCTTAATTCAATATAAGGCGTTCTTTCTTTTAGCCAACTAAGAGAAACTTTACGGTACATTCTACTACCAAGTAAGTGTGAGTAGTAGAAATCAAATCAGTCCCTTAATTTCTTAAGGGCGTTTAGAGTTTTTATGTAAAGCTATTTTTTTTTATGACTGCAGTGAGAACGCTAGCCCGAATCATATCTCACTGCAGTCATGGCAGCATGAGCAGGAAGAGGGGATCAGAAGTCAGTAGCGCAAAGATACTTTCAAGATTAAACATTTCATAAGCTTGTAGAAAGACGAAAATATTACTTCCACTCAAATTTCATGCCAAAATTTTAGAGCACGAAGGCATGGTCACACAAGTTGAAAGCTGCTAGAGATTAAAGACCAACATGTACCACAAATTCATAACACAAACCATACTACACGGATAAAGTCTACAGTCTTTGACAGTAGACACGAATTCACATCAAGTTAGCCTGTCCCCGCTGCTGGGATCGCTTCATTTTAGCCAGCATACGACGCGACGGTGTCTGCAACCCACAACTCACCCTGTAGCTGTTGTAGGGCGGTATGCTAGATCTCCATGATAGGGCTTCAAATTTCCCATGAGGCTTAGCACTCCCGGTATGAATATCATGTGTTGTTATCTTGGGTAGATCATGCTGAGCAGAAGACACCTCATAACAACTGTAAGCTAAGATCACACTACTAGTTTTAGGTATTGTCCAAAAGTGTATAGGTCGACCTTTCCCTAGGAGATCACTTGGATGTTCACCAAACAGGAGGAGATGCTTGCTTACGTGATCTTTAAGGCATTTCAGAACCTTGTACCAGAATTGATTGCAAAGATTGACTCTTAGTATGCCACCGATCACATTTGCTGACAAGAACAATCTATTTGTCTGCGCCGCGATCTCCATACCGAGGGGTACGAGGTGTGGATGCTCCTCTGGATTTGTGCTACCGAACGCATTCGCCTTGAAGAAGTACCAATATGCTTCTTGATGCAAAAATTTTAGCTGAAGAGCTTCTGTTGTTCCAAAAGTTGCTATATTCTCTGATTGACTTGCAATTATGATTTTACTCACAGGTGCCAATGCGGCGCTTCCCCCTCTCAAAGTGTGCAATAGTCTTGTCCATGTGCCCTCCTCAACATCACCCAATAGTTCAATAACAACCAATGACTTCCCAGTTGAGCCAGGATTTTGGTGTTTGATCGCACCGCTATCTCTTGCAGTCACAAGGTTTTCATCTTTGATATCGCTTTCGCTGAAGAATACAATTAAGGAGAAGCATCTACGCACCCTCTCGTCGTAGCAGACATGCGCAATAAGAGTGCTCTTTCCAACCCATCTCGGACCAACTATTGGAAGCACGCCGAAATTTTCTGCACCAGCAGGATCTGGTTCTAGCAAGAAGTTGATGATCCGCTCCTGTTCCGCTTGACGGCCGAACATGCACTTCTCCATCCATAGGTATGCGCTATAAGGCTCGCGGCACATAGGAGGGTAGCAACTAAGAAACACAACAAACTCCTTCATATCAGCTACAGTGCAATCTAGGCTAGCAAGCATCTTTTGCAGCTTATTATTCCCCTTCTCACTTCCAGATACCATGTCGTTTGTCCGAGCTGATAAACGGTACCGCTTTGCTGAATTGAATCGGCACAAGGCAAAGGATTGGTCACTGACCTCATGATCTTGGGTGACCTGGCACTGGAGGGAATCAAGCATGTAGTAGCCTTCGTACATGCGTTCCCTCATCATCTGAAGCTGTCGGAGCATCGCATGGTTTGTGATGCACCGCCTCTCGGCCTCCTCGACGGTGGCTTGGATCCGCAGCAGCGCGCGGCGCATCCGTTGTAGGTCCTCCTCCACTCCTCCCGTCTGCGGCCGGTGGTAGCATCTGTCTATGGCGAAGGATAATATGGATCGGCTGATAACATTCCAAATAACTGCAGAAATGAGCGCCTCCATCGCGAACGCTTTGTGAACGGAAGTGGAACGTGGAAGTGTCTTCTTATCTGTGCCGAAACCAGCAGGCTCGGTGACTTCAAAGTTTAGTCATATTGTCGACGCATTAGATTAGATTGCACGGTAGCTAAGAGACAGTTACATCACTCATGACACACTCGGCGTCTCGCTATTGGACTCGATTTCGTTTGAGTCGTTCCCCAACTTTAATTTCCCGCGATGCCAGCGAGTGCGAACTACGGTACCAATCGGTGTCCGTGACCGCGTCGACGCGTTGCGGTCGCAACGGCGGATGCTTCAGGACAAACTAACGTTTGTACCTAATTTTTTTTCTATTTTTTAATTATGAAAATAAATAAAATAATGAACAGACTGAAAGTACCAATATAGGATAATATATCTAAGACCATAGAAGAAAACCAGATTAAACAAGCAAACTAGAAAAATTGTAAGAAAACATGAAGAACAAAAAAGTGTCGATCGGAATCTATACTCACTAATTTATTACTCAAATTAGGAATATAGAACAAGCACAATAACCCCTTTACTTGAAAGCGTGACTCTCAAAAATTTCTCAATTTTTCTTTTTTCTCTCTCTTTTTCTTCTTAAATGAACATTGATGTATCTATGATTAAATTCAAGTATTTCTCACCATTTATCCTTTTTTTTTCAAAGTCATTTTCAAGTAAATGTTTTGTTAACTAAGATCAGTGGAACTATTACATAAAAAGTATAAGGATGTTTTTCGAATTCAAGCATCTTGCTTTTAATTTCTAAGAGATCTTTACATGAAAATTATTTAGTTATTATTTTAATTTTAATTTCCAAGTTAAAACATTTTTCAGTCAACAGGATTTTCAAAGAATCAATTTATTTTTGCAAAGTAGTACAATTATCACAAAGTGAAGACTTACATTTGAAGAATGCATTCTCACTCTTATATAATTAAAATACATCATACGTAATGCTTTCAAGTTGAATTTTCTTATCTTCTACTCACAATTGCAGAAAGATGTTGCTCCATTGCAGCACCTCCTCGAGAGAAGTTTTATGGTGCAACGAATCGACCAGAGAGGAGGAGAGTAGAGAAGACGTCGTAAGGAGTGGTTTGATGTCTGTTAGTCCTTCCTGCACATGGCTACAAGTCAACAACTTTGAATGGAAGGCCATCGAATCTAACACACACGGCACGGTGAGTCAGAGTCAGTGGAGCCTACTGATCAATATTTTTACAAAAAACTGGAATGCCTAATAGGAACTTTAGTTCTAATCGTCAGAGGGCGACGTTGGTTTGCAGATTTGACCCGACTAAACTGTATAACTAGTGGCCATGATAACTAGAGGTGCAATCGGCTCGGATTCGGTCGGATATCGCTCTTTCCATATCCTAAACCATATTTTTTTTCGGATTCGGAATCGAATTCGGATAGTACCGGATACGAATACGGTGCGGATAATATCGGTAGCGGATTCGAATCGAATACGAAACGGAATCGATACGGTATCGAATAATTTGTCGGATAACACGTGAAAACAGGTTCCGCATAAAGCACACATATAGTACTGATTAACCAAACGTATGAGTTCAACATGCAACAAGATTATCGCAGTCTAACAAGTCATTTTATCGGGCAATCCAATAAAATTGCAAAAGTACACTAAATTAATAACTGTTGAGGATATCCCTACGCACTAAAACAAAAGAAAACACAACCTCAAACCACACTATCAAATTTTACCCCTCAGCAGAATTCAGAACATCCAAACAAATATGAAGCAACTAAACTTGTTTCTTCATCTACCTCGTGGCATTTCCATGTACCACACTTAGAAATTAAACAGCCAAGACACACAAGAATCCTCACAATTTTGCAAGTAAAGATGTAACACAAGCAGTAATTAATCATCGAACACATCAACGATAACATATCCATTCAGTGAAAAGTGGCTACCCATCTAACTACGTTCCAAAAATCAATTGCCCTCATGTCCACAGTTCCATCACGGTTGTTATCAAACAAATCAAATACACGGAGAGCTAGAGGAATCAGCGAGTCCATTTTCATCGCTTTCAGCACCTACTCAAATTCTGTTAATGTGGCGTTCTCTCCATCTGCACATCTACACCAGAAGCACTACCTTAGTATGTTCAACATAACATATCAGGTATCATATGCAAAGATTCCAGAATTATGCAACTTTTACCGGGATTGGAACTATTGAATCTTTGAAGGGAAAGAAAAGAAATGCTACTCCGATCTGTTCTTATATCCTTTAAATGTCAATTCTGTATGAAGTTCCTCATAGCACAAATCTTTACTAGCTTCTGAAAATAGCAAAGCACAAATCTTTACTAGCTTCTGAAAATAGCAAAGCTTGATATACAATAGAAGCAACATAATAATAAATTATTATCTCATTCAACATTAGGGAATAATTGACATGCACCTGTCTTGCAAAATCGAGACTTCTTTGACATTTAAGATCGATTTTTGAGAGAATAAATGGAAATTACCCACATTTTGAACACTACAGTGTTCATATTAGCACTAACTGAGAAATGCTAGTCCCAAAGTTCAAGCAATAATAATATTTTCCAAGTTAAGTACAGTTATATCAACTAATATCAAGTCAAATAGGAAGATCCAGAAAAGGGAGCACGACACAGACATCACTTGCAGTGGGCCTTTTGTAATTTCGACAGAAAGAAGGCTGGAAATCAAATCTTTGGCTGATGAAGATATTGTTTTCCATGTATGGTCCTGATTCCTGAAAACTGAACTCACCCTGTAAGGAGCACAGCAAGCATACGGCATTAGAGTAAAACCCTGACTAATGCGAGGAAACAATTAGGAGCATCTTATATCCTCATCAGGAAATATGTTTCAACAGCATTAAATTCATGAACTCGAAGGTTCTGTTTCTTCTGAAAATGCAAACATACTTCTTGAGAAATTGACTTAACTCTTTTTGCCACTACAAATCGGTATTGTCAGATCTGGTTGTAGAAATGCTCCAAACGTGAGGCGGGCAGACCGGCAGAGGGCGCCAACAGCCAGGAGGTGAGGCGGCGGCCTGGGCAGCCTAGTGGCGCCGAGAGGTTGGCTGCGGGAGTCGCGAGATTGGTGGAGGGCGGCGCCTCGGCGGGACTCGGGTAGAGGGCGCTGGCCGTTGGGAGGTGAAGCGGGCGAAGGGCGCCGGCAGGCGGGCGGCCTGGGCGTCGGCGCCGGGAGGATCGGCCTGCGGGAGTCGCAAGATCAGGAGGAGAGGATGGGTCACCCTGAAAGGAGCACAGCAAGCATACGGTTGCATCTGGGATGGATTTTGTTTTGAAGAAATCGGATATCCGAATAGGATTGTACCGGATATATCCGAAAATATTTTCGGAATATACCGATCCGACGGATAGTAATCTCCCGAATCCGAATCCGAATCCGAAAGAAAATATCCGAAACCGAATCCGAATCCGAAAATTATCCGAAAAAAATATCCGAATCCGATCCGAAACTATCCGGTCGGTCGGTCGGACGGAAAATATCCGATCCGATTGCACCCCTAATGATAACTGCCGAGGCTGCCCAGAAGTTTCTATGGAAAACTATCATATGCTGGTTTGGCACGCCACGCGAGCTGGTCGCGGACAACAACACTCAGTTCGACTCAACATCATTTAGAGCATTATGCCAAAACATGAGAATCAAACTGTGCTTCGCATCCATAGGCGGAGCCAGAAGCGGGGCTAGGTGGGGCTGGAGCCCACCCCGTCAGCTTAGCAAAAAACTTTTGAGATGCATTGTTTGTCTAGATGCGAAAGATTTATTTGTAAACTTTGATCATGGCAAACTTATACGACTTTCAGAAATATATTCTGATGATTTTTCGGCATATGACCGTGTTGTTTTGGAAGTACAACTTCACTTATTTGTTGATGACATGAGAAGAGAATCAAGAGATGAATTTCAAAGTAATGATGATCTTGCTAGCTTCGCTGTAAAGATGGTTCAAGCAAAGAAGCACCTGGTTTATCCATTAGTCTATAGACTGATTGAATTGACACTGATTTTACTTATGGAGATAGCTACAGTTGAAAAGGTTTTCTCGGCAATAAAGATTATTAAGACAGATTTGGCAATAAGATAAGTGATGACTGATTGAATGATCTTATAGTATGCTACGTTGAGCGAGACATGTTTATAAAGATAGACATGGAAGATATCTTACAACATTTTCAGAATGTGAAAACTCGTAAATATCAACTGTTAACTCTTTTGAAGTAATGAATGGTACGTTTTTCTCCTTTCATAGTTACATACTTATATTGCATACAATTTAAATTTCAATTATTTTACAATATATCGATAGTCATAGTAGTTAATTTTAGATGTCTCTTTTTTAAGCCCCTCTTTGAAACTTTCTGGCTCCGCCACTGTTCGCATCTGTAGGCTACCCAGAGTCCAATGGCGCCGTCGACCGGGCCAATGGGGCCGTCCTCGACGGGCTAATCAAACGACTAGTGGGGTTGCCGATCGAAGGGAGTATGGCCCGAAGAGCTAAGCAAAGTACTGTGCGCCATGAGGACATCGCTAACGCGACACACCAGATTCTCCCTATTCAAGCCCCTCTTCGGCGACGAAGCAATGGCTTCGGGTGAACTATGAGCACGATTTCAATGCGCAGCGGTCGACTAGGGACCTGGCAACAGGGATGTAACCGTGGAACTAATCGAAGAAAATCGTGTTGAGCCACTACGAAGTATGACAAAAGAGAATTTTTACAATGCACAACATAGGTAGTAAATATTGGTAGTAGAAATTAAATCTAACCATCTATTTTTAAAAGGTATTTTAGACTTTTCCCATCTATGCAGTATTGGCCTCCACCTCATCTTCTAGTTCTGGATCCGCCCCCTACCTCTAGGTGTCGGAGAGTTGAGAAGCCACCTCCTCTTTGGCCTCCGGCAGCTTCCGCAGCATCTCAACAAACACCTCCAAGTATCGGTCTTTGCTCCGCCAGCGTTCGTGACGTCGGCATCGGCGGAACGGAAATCGTCGAGGCAGCAAGCTGCCGGAGCTCGCTTATTGCCAAAAATGCTCGCCGGAGATATGAGCGTCGGTGGTAACCCGGAGAAAGTCGATCCATTCTCGATGTATATGCGACTTTGGTGCGTCATCCGGTGGTCGAACTGAATCCTCCCGAGGATCTCGCCAATGGCTTGTGCAAGCCGCCGTCTACTTCATTTGTGCCCTTCGAAGTCGTACAAGTAGACATTGCCCATCTCGCCGAACAACGCGAGCGAACGCCGCCGCTGCGGTCCCACACGCCGTGCACAATGCCAAATCCTTTGCCGGCGCGCATTCTTTGCTCCCACGGTGGTCCACCGTGAGTGTCGAGCACGGCACGGAAGATATCATGCGTGGGAATGCATGGCGCCCCATATCTCCATCAGCCTTGACTGGGCATCCGTGCCTGGAGGCAGAGCAATAGTGGTGACAACCTCATCGTCGATGTCGAAAGCTAGAAGCACTGAGCATCCCCATTGTTCGGTGATGCTAGCAAGGAGATAAACTTTGCCGTCGTCGGTGGATAGACAATCCTTGACATGGAGGTGCTCGCTTGAGAACACCGTCCTCGGCTCTTGGCAGCCAGCGCCATCGCCGATCTTTTTTTACGTTTCTACCCCTCCACAGGATTTTACTACGCATACTACACATGGTAGTATAATTAGATCAAGACTAATTTCAACCTTTGGAACTAAAGAAATGAACGGTCCATATTCATTCTAGTGCACTGTAAAAGAGCTCATGACAAAATACATCAAAGGATGGCGCGCGGCCACATACAGCAAAAAGGTTCACTACTACAGAACCGGCTACTAGTAGCGGTTCGTAACCCCCTTTAGAAGCGGTTTTATAACCGCTTCTAAGCAACCGCGTGTGATACCCGTCGGGTATCAAGCGATTCTTTCAACCGCTTTGCTTTGTGGCACGAAGCGGTTGGGAAGGTGTTCGGGAGGACGAGTGGAGCCGCCACGTGGGGAACTCCTGGCGGTTCGTTTACAAACCGCTTGTGGAGAAGGATATCCAAAAGCGGTTCGTCTTACAAACCGCTTGTGGAGAAGGATATCCAGAAGCGGTTAGTCTTACCAACCACTTGTGGAGAGCAGCACTCTACAAGCGGTTGGAGTCACCAACCTCTTGTGGAGAGAGTTTCCGATTATATGTATTTTAGAATATGTTCTTACAGTGTTTTTGTATATCGTTTTTGACCATAAAATTAAATATGAGGGGAGGAGTTTTTTGCGCAATTAAATATATATTGCATATGCATACTCATACACATGTTCACGAGCTAGCTAGCTCACTACACGAAAAAACGAACTTAATAGTGTAAAAAATGGACAAGTACATAGACGCAACCAACGTTTACAATTTTGAATGATGAAAAAAAATGATTATCGAACTCATTTCTTGCATGCGTCACTCTTTTTGTCCTTGGTCGACGTGGATGTCGTCAGCAGTTCATCGGTGTTCAACTCTGGAAAGCTTACGTGGAACTCGCCATTTCGAGATACAACCTCGTCGACAATGAAGCCGATGAGTTGTTCTTGGAGTGCGCGCACCCGGTGAGGCGGGAGCACGTTAACGTGCTCATCGATGTTAGGCTGACAATTAATTAAGCGGGAAGTATATAAATATCCGATCACATGCAATTAATTAAAATGTAAGTTGTAGCTAACAAATTGACATGCATATACGAACCTCAGCATAATGTTCGGCTAAATGCCGCCATGGATAAAACTTTGAATATAGTGAAACACGTAGTAGCCACATAAGTTGTTTCGGTAGTCGGCGTTTAACCTTCAGCGAGGAGAAATTTCATAATATCGGATGAAGAAGCGATATGGCGCATGTATATTAATAACAGTTTTTGTAATGCGTGCACTGAGTGCTTACTATGACTTGAATTCTTTCTCGAATTCTCCTTTTGCTTCTTCTTAAACTTTGCAAATGTCTTGTTAAGGATGTTAATGAACCATTGGTATTTTTGGATTTGGATTCCTTCTTGAGTCATAAAGCGTAATCCTCTTTGTTGTCAAGCTCGATGACTAGAAGGATCGATGAAACCTATTCGTATATTGCAACATATGCGTAAGTAGCTACTCGTACTATCAATGGCTTAAGAAATACAAGAACAAGAGGTTTGTGAGAACACGTACTTGAAGTTGAAGGGCAGAAGTATGTACGGTTTGTAGTGCTGTTTCAACAGTGCATGCAAAAGGTATGCCTCAACGTTCAATTTTTGCATGTCGTATGACCAGACTTTCTCGTTGACAATCTCTGGGTCGATGAAGCCAACGTTCTGTTTGCCCAGTCTTGTACATCGTTGTATCTCCATTCTACATAAGAAGGGATAACTAAGTTAATTAGATTTTCAATTTTGTGGTGCGAGAGGAAGCAAACGGTAAACTTAGTAGATCGACACTTACAGACACCAAACAGACATGAAAGACACGTTGACCTCGTCTCCTTGGTACACATGGTACAAGTCATCGAATTCCAACCATAGTTACGTGTTGTTCCCGGAAGAAATACTCATCTTGGAAGCGGAGGAGGAACATTTGCTCTCCTTTAGATGCCCTTTCCATGTACCATTCATGCATTTGGCGCATCTTGGTTGGGAGATCTTTTATATCCTTTGGATCAATTAGCGGTTTGCCCAACTCATACTTCCATTTAGTTGGTGCCATTGGAAGATCTGGTCTAATGATTTGAGTCCGCCTCCTTCAGAATGCCATTTTCCTCAAGTCCTCGGCACTCACGATCTTCCACTTTCTTCTTCTTTCCTTGAAGGAGCCGTGTATTTTGCCTTTGTAGCCTTTCTTATTGTCCTTTTGTAGTCGCTCATCACAAAGGTGGCGCCGTTCCGCATGATTGAAAGTGCTTCACGCTTTTTTATCTATTTTAAGCTTGGGCTCTGGCTTCTTTGGCGCAAGCTGCCTGGCCACATCCATCTTTATGGATGCATCTAACTCCTCCGCAGTCAGATCATATGGCCTCTTTGGCGGTTGCTTTGACATTTTCTCGTCACGGATGCCGACTTCGTGGGAGGAGGTGCTAGTCTGAGATCCTCCGCCGACATCGAGCTTCTTCCTCGGGGAGATCTTTGAGGCGTGGTATTTGGAGATGTTGGGTGCTTCTTACTTTCGGCGGTGGCGGTGGCGGCGAGTCGGGCTTCTTTGTGGAGCGGGAGGTGGAGGCGTGGCTCGACCACCGGGGAAGCATTGCGTCTGGCGACGTATTTGGAGGAGTCGTGGGTTGTCGATGTGGAGGCGTGCTTGCTCTGTAGGTGGTTCAAATTGCGGGGCCTCTCTTCTTTGGATATATAACCTCCACACCATCTGGAAATATGATGTACTTTTTGCGCCATAGGATGAATGTGCCATGGAGGGCTGTCCAAGGTTGGTCACCTCGTCGCCCCGGGAATATCGAGAATGAGATCTTGAAGCCCCCACCACCTCTTCCACCGTGACCTTCGAGTATCCGGCTGGTATCTGGTTGCAGTGGAATGTCTGGCCCGCCTCCATCGGATAAGCCATGGCGTAAGCCACCTTGAAGGAGAGGTTACGCATATCAATGTGTAGCTTCGCCTTGGCGGCGAACCTTGATCTTGTCCACGGGATAGCGAACTGCGGGTCGCTGCGCTCTGAGGGCCACAGCCGGACGCAAAGCTCGCTCTTTGGCGCGGTCGGATGATCACGGATCCGCGCCGCTGAACATTGGTCGAACGTAGTGCTCCTCGAAGGCGGCTCATTGCCGGACACTTTTGCGTGACGGGACATCGATGGAAGCCTTCGTAGCTCTAAGCTCTTCCTCCAATCGGCTCACTCTACCCTGATCTCTCCTCTTGCTTCTTTCCCGACTCCTGTAAGTGCTTGAGTCTTTGGCAAAGCCGTGCCTCCATGGCACCTTCCCGAAACCTCGTGTCCGTCCCGGGTGCTCAGGGTTTTGAAGGGCATATGTTAGCTCGTCATTCTCCCTGTCCGTCACCAAGGATCCTGACCGAGTCTGCCCGATGGCTTCTACAATCCTTTCGCCAACTTCTTGGACTGTCGGTGCCATCACCAAGCTACTAGTCATCGACAAGTCGCCTCGTGACCCAATAACCAATTGCATGCGGGCTCCCAATTCTCGATTTCGGTATAATATCGTCTTGCAGAAGTTCATCTTCCGCTTGTCCCATTTCTTTGCACCTTGATGTAACCACGGTCCCGAGATGGTAGTGGTATTTCTTCTTCGTGCATTCACCTTGTTTTTTCTCTCGCGGCACATCCCGCATCCAAGCGGCTTGTACTCCTCGAAAGCATCCCAATGATCGGCCGACTTAGGAAATATATTGAAGTCGGCCTTTCTCCTTTGTCGATGTACTTGCGGGTGAGGGCGACTTCCTTCTTTGAAAGGAAGTTGCCATCTTCTTCAAAGCCCATCCCTTGGCCTTCATTCGTACCCTTACGGAAAAGTGAAATTTTCCTTTATATCATTCAGAGCGGTTCCTTGGTAGCTGCGAGGACTTCGCCCATTTCGGATCTTGATTGGGGCGTGATCCCTCACGTGGTAGCCGCAAGCGTTGTTGAAAGGCCCAATTCTGAATCCGGGGCTAGCAGACTCCGTCGTTGCCAACCGGTTATCACGCACTTTGTCGAAGGCTTCTTGTTAGGTCCTCGGTTCATTCGGATTTGGGTGGCCGATGAGGTGCATTTGGATACACAAACACATATAATATGAATGATTTTAGAATAATTAAATGTTTACGGTGAATTTATAATGGGTAAGAGTATACCTCGGTACCAGTGTTAACGGCCTCATCGACAGCGTCAGCAGTACCATCGTGATTTTTCGCATCGGTGATAACGGCCTCATTGGCTAAGACGCTACCCAAGTATAATGGTCTCGAACAATGATTTTCCGCTTCATCGTATTCCGGTCACCACGTCTTGGTGTCGCCATCTAGAGTAGAGCAAATCTCGAGGCTTAGATTATATATGAAGACAAGATTGTTGAGAACAATTCGAGTTTGAAAGCATAGTTTAAGATCGACAGGAACAGGTTTCACATGATACATATACAATTGACAATTCACATATACTTATACATTTCACATATACTTACACATTTGACATAGACTTACACATTTCACATGATACATATACAATTGACATTTCACATATACTTACACATTTCACATAGACTTACACATTTCACATGATACATATACAATTGACAATTCACATATACTTACACATTTCACATAGACTTACATTTCACATGATACATATACAATTGACAATTCACATATACTTATTTCTTTGAATAAAAAATAACGAATCATTCTTATTCCACACTAATATGATTTTAAAAAATGAAGTAAGGTTATAAATCACGACTAGAATGTTAATAGTCTATTACACCAAAAAAGCGAAGCGTCGGTTCATATCAACCAAGCCACGTCACCTCGTGGCCTTCTCCGGAGTGTATCGTATGCTTTCTGCCCATCGACCATGCTTTTGGAATAGCGGTCTTGATCAAAATCTAAACAGGACCTTCTCAGCGGCGGCACCTAATGTGCTGGAGACGGTCCTGTTCGATTGACCAAAGACTCGTGATGTTCCAAAAGCATGGCTGCCAGAGAGCATACGATACACTCCGTGGAGAAGACCAAGAGGTGACGTGCTTGGTTGATAATGAACATCGTCGCTTTTTGGTGTAATAGACTATTAACATTCTAGTCGTGGATTTATAACCTTACTTCATTTTTTAAAATCATATTAGTATGGAATAAGAATGATTCGTTATTTTTTATTCAAAGAAATTTTATCGAGTCCTTATCTTCATCGACCGGCCTCAACGGAATAAAGGATAGATTGTGATTACGTCCCCGAGCATAAATGTTTTCACAGATTCTACTTCACATCTCACTGAAAATGACTATTTTTTCTACTGAAATAAACTGAATCAAAGACAGTAAGTAGTAAAATGAAGAGCATATATTTTAAAACAACATGAAAGAAGAACTTGCAGAAGGGCTTTAAGAACAGAAATTTCCATTGCAATTCTTCATATCAGCACAAAGAGTCTTGGAGAATCGTAATAAAATAGCATGTGGAACCAAGCAAATCATTACAACGTGCACATCAGACAACAACAACAACATAGTCATCTATATTTATGAAACATGTCCAAAACTTAAAATGAATGATGACCACTGGCAACGGTTGATTGATGAGCTCAAAGAAGGGTGTGAGAATCCATTAAACATGGCTGATTGGATTATGGAGGAACTACTGAAAAGTGAATTACAACAGTGGTTATCAATAAAGCTCCAAGGATGTGATGGAACAGCCTGTTCTCTGTCCAAGCATGAGCAGGGTATTATACACTTAATCTCTGCACTAGGCTATGAGTGGGCACTGTCTTCAGTTCTCAGTGCTGGTGTTGGTATAAATTACCGAGATTTAAATGGATGGACTGCACTTCATTGGGCTGCTTATTTTGGGAGGTAAATTTATGTTGTATTGCTCATGACTTCAATCCCATTTTGACTAGCCAGAATGTTCTCCATGACAATCCTTTTGTTGACTGAAAAAAGCCATTTCCTTTTCCAAAATTGAAATGTGCTAACTTGGTAACAAATAGCCAATTGTAGGACCTGGATCAGAAATAAAGTAGAAATGGTCATCTTGCATTAAATAGAAAATCTAAATTTTACTTTATAAGATATTTTGGACTGGTAATGGATTCGTTGTGCACACAGAAAACAAGCTATTAGCATAGTTCTTGTGAAATGGTAGAATAATTTTTACATTTTTTTCTTCTCTTTTTTGTGCTTCAAATGTTAGCACACATTGCAATTGATTGGCATGGAACTAGCAAGCAACCTTGTAGAAACATTCGCATGGAACTAGCAAGCAACCTTGTAGAAACATTCTCAGTAAGCCCATTTTTTATTGCAGGGAAAAGATGGTCGCTGCAATTCTTCTTCTTTGGTGCATCACTCAGCGATGTCCGATCCTTGCACAAGACATTTCGCCCAGCCTAGCCCTTCTTCCTCACTCCCTCCTTCTTCCTCACTCTCTCCTTCTTCTTGCTCTAGACCCTAGCGCCCAGCCTAGCCGGACCGCTCCTCAGACATTTCGCCGAACACCTTGCGGGCAGTGGGATTAGAGAGGAGGAGGAGGCGTCTTGACTATACCTCGGTCCTCCGGTGGAATGGCGGGTGGCGTCGAGCGGTGGCAGAGAAGGCGATGGCGAGGTGGCGGATCTGGCGAGGTGGCGTCGCTGGCGGGCTCTCGGCAGGCGGCAGCTTGAGACTTCGAAAATTTGGGGTGTGAGGAAGCGCGGGGACTTAGGAAATTTGGGGTGTGAGGAAGAGCGGGGAGTATGGACTTTATATAGGGCACCCACTTCTACAAGCGGTTAATAATAACAACCGCTTGTAGAAGTGCTCTACAAGCGGTTGGTATTATCAACCCCTTGTAAAGAGGACTTCTACAAGCGGTTAATATTACTAACCGCTTGTAGAACGCATGGATGGGCGGGGTGGGAAAGGCCCTATGCAAGCGGTTGGTATTACGAACCGCTTGTAGAGCACCCTTCGTTCGATAATATTAAAAACAATACGGTGCCCATATCGTTCGATAAGATCTCTTCCTCCCCCCTGGCTAGCGCGTGGCGTTTGAGTGTGCGGGCTCGTCCACCCCGGTTCGAACCCCGCTCGCGCCCGTGCCATTCTTTTTTTTTTGTGCGGCATTTTCTCTGAGTTCCTCTCGATTTTGACCACGAGGCTTGACTTTCCTAACCAAAGAATGACTACAAGCGAGCATAAATAGGGTTGTTAGTAAGAACCGCTTGTAGAAGTACCTCTACAAGCGGTTGGTATTCTGAACCGCTTGTATAGATTTTTCGACAAGCGGTTCGTAATACCAACCGCTAGATGGTATACTTCTAGCGTTCTTCTACGAACCGCTTGTAGAAGTGGGTAGAGCTTTAAATTCTCTAAGTCCCCGCATGCACTCTCCCACACCTTCAAATTTTCTACGCCCCGGCGCCTCCTCTCTGTCGCGCTCCCTCCGCTCTCTGTTTTCATGCCCACAAGGTGTTGGTGAAATGCCCACAAGGAGTTTTGTTGATATGTTCATGTTGGAGTAATGAAAAATATTGTTGATGGTAATTTGTTTCACTCTTTGAAGCTATTAATTCATGTCGACGGCTTCATCAAATGGCGAGACGAAGAGACAACTAGAGGCATTGCGGATGAAGCTATCGTGTCCTCGATCGCGGAGATCCTGTAAATGTGTTCACCTCCCATACATCCAAGAATCCATCCCGAGTGTTCATGAAGTGTTGAATATGTCGGTAAGTTTTTGAAGTTATTCATTTGTTCATATTCTTTGACTTTCACCTTCCGTTCCATCCTTTTCGTTTGAAGGGCACAAGACATGTCCGTATTGGCGTTGGGTGATAAAGCCGACCATAGTCTTGAAAATCTTGCAATGCAAATTGCTGCATTACAAGAAGATTTCTTTGCCAAGGAGAGTTCACAGATCCGAATGACTAGTGTCTATAACGAGGAGAGATGCACATCCCCGCTTCGATGACAACAAGAGTATTAAAAAGCTAGAAGAAAGGATGGAAAGAGTAGAGGACATGCTAAAGAAATTAGTTAATATAGCTATCATTGTAATGTTGCTCCTTTTAGTTAATATAGCTATCATTGTAATGTTGTAAATTTCACACTGCTTTTGGGGTTTTTGTATGGGAATTTATGAGTTAACTATGCTAAGCTGAATTTCTCTTTGTATGGTAAAATTTCTGTGATCCTTTCATAGAGTGGATATAAATTTTCGGGCTTTGTTCTCATTTTAAAATTTGTACAAATGGTTTTCAGGCTTTGTTTTCATTTTAAATTTTGTATAAATAATTATGTACAAGCAATGTTAAACATCAACATATCAACATGATCATATGGAATAATTTGTATACAAGTAGTACATCTTAAGTCTTCGTCTTTACAATTGTTCCTTCGTTATGATCGTGACGTATGTAAGGAGCATCGACATCAACATCACGTAGGACGTTTATGTCGACATCAACTGTAAAAGGAGGGAGCTCGTCGAACTGACCATACTCTTCCTCGTCGGTGACGTTCTCAACTCCTACAATCCTTCGTTTGCCTTGGAGAACCACATGTCGCTTTGGCATTACCTTTTGCTTGTCTTTCTGCTTCTTAGGTTTGCTTGACATGTCCATTACATAGAAGACCTGGATCACATCGTTCGCGAGAACAAACGGTTCGCGCCTATAGCCGACTTCTGTGAGATCCACGGTTGTCATGCCGTATTTGTCGACCTTCACACCGTTTGGAGTCAGCTTGACCCATTGGCACTTAAATAGAGGGACCTTCAGAGGTCCATAGTCGAGCTCCCATATTTCTTCTATGAAACCATAATATGTGTCCAACTCCGCATTTGTTGTCTTGGCGTCTATCACGGACACCGCATTATTCGTTGGTGCTCCTGTTATCCTGGGATCTGGTGTAGAATGTGTAACCATTGATCTCATACCCCTTGAATGTCACGATTTCTTGTGATGGTCCCCGAGCCAAGCGTTGCAATAGTTCATCGTTTGACCCTTCCTCAAGGATGTACTTCTGTAGCCAGCTGCCGAAAGAATCCATGTGCTTCAGGGTTATCCAACTCTCTGTCTTCCCTGTGAACTCATGGCGTAGGACACTCTTGTGCTGAAGGACATAGGGGCGACTATAGTTGATTGCTTCATAACAGTGAAATGTGCTTGCTTGAATGCAACAAGATCATTGCATGCAACTGATTGCCTTCCTATTGTCCCTTTGCCCCGTAGCCTCCCCTCGTGTCGTGATATGGGGACGCCGATAGGATTTAGATCATTCATGTAATCAACACAAAACTCTATCACCTCCTCCGTCACGTAGCCCTCGGCAATGCAGCCTTCCGGACCTTGACGATTACGGACGTACTTCTTGAGGACACTCATGTACCTCTCGAAAGGGAACATGTTGTGCAGATACACTGGTCCGAGGATACCTATCTCCTTGACAAGGTGAACGGTGAGATGAACCATGATATCAAAGAATGCAGGAGGAAATATCATCTCGAGGCTAACCAAACTTTGTACCACATCAGCCTCCAACTTAGGCAGTTTAGCTGGTTCGACAACCTTCTGCGAAATGGCGTTCAGGAAGGAACATAGCTTTGTGATTGTCCCCCGCACCCACTCGGGTAGTATACCTCTAACAACTACCGGGAGCAACTGTGTCATCAACACAAGGCAGTCATGGGATTTTAGGCCTTGGAGTTTGTTCTCTTTCGTGTTTACGAGTCTCTTTACATTTGAGGAGTATCCAGAAGGGACCTTCACACTGTTCAAACACTCAATCATGCTTTTTTTCTCTTCTTTGCTTGGAGTGTAGCTCGCAGGATGTAGAAAAAGTTGTTTTGTCCCTTCTTTGTTTTTCGGATGTAGGTCACTCCTCACCTCCATGTCTTCAAGGTCCTTCCGAGCTTGTAGTGTATCTTTCGATTTGCCATACATATCTATGTAGCCTAGCAGGTTCAAGCAAACATTCTTCGTGATGTGCATGAAGTCAAGCGAGTGACGAACCTCCAAAACTTCCCAATCTGGCGGAGTCCCAAAATATTGATTTCTTCTTCCATGTGGGTGCATGACCATCCTCGTTAAACGCAGGTATGCTTCCAAGACCCTTCCCAAATACTACTTTCAGATCCTTTACCATAGCAAACACAAGTCGCCCATTACGATGCTGAGGCTTAACACGAATTTCTATTCCCCCATTAAATTTACTGCCTTTCCACCTCAAAGCATGACTGCTAGGAAGAAACCTACGGTGGCCCATGTACACACACTTCCGAGAGTTTTTCAGGTACATGCAGTCCGTTTCATCTATGCATTTGGTGCAGGCTTTAAACCCTTTGACAGTTTGGCGGACGAGTTCTGAGAGCGAGCCAATCGTTGATTGTTACAAACAACAATGCCTTGAGTTGAAATACTCTCTTTGTACTCATCCCAAACCCGTACACCATCCTCCCACAACTTCACAAGGTCTTCAACCAATGGCTTCAAGTAGACATCGATGTCGTTTCGAGGTTGCCGAGCCTTCGATCAACAATGGCATCATGATGTACTTCCGCTTCATGCATGACCATGGAGGAATGTTATAGATGCAAAGCGTCACGGGCAGTGCTATGGATGCTGCTCAAGCGACCGAAAGGATTCATCCCATCGGTGCTCAACCCAAACCTTATGTTTCGACCTCATTTGCAAAGTTCGTAAGCCCGATCTACTTTCCTCCACTGCGAGCCATCTGCGCAGGTGTCTAAGCATCCCGTCTTCCTTACGCTCTTCGCATGCCAACGCATCATCTTGGCATGACCTTCGTTAGCAAGCAGGCGCTTCAAGCGGGGATCACAGGAAATACCACAATACTTTGGTGGAGTTCTCTTCTTCGACGATTCCCATCTAATTCACTGGATAAATCACGCTGTACCTTATCTGGGATTCTTCGCTGCTGGACAAACCTCCAAATCGGCATACTCATTGCGTCTGAGGATACAATCGTTAGGACATGCGTGTATCTTCCGTACTTGCAATCCTAAAGGGCGGAGGACTCGCCGCTTCATCGTAGATTCGGTAGAGTGTTACCTTAGGAAGCAACTTCTTTACGAGTGATAACAAACCATTGAATGCCTTGTCTGACACACCGTTTGTGGCCTTCCATTGCATGAGTTCTAGTGTAGTACGCAGCTTTTTGTGGCCCTGTCCACAGTTTGGGTACAAAACAGTTCTGTGGTCCTCTACCATGCTCTGAAACTTCTTGTATTGTCTTTCCTCTGTGAACTCTCCCTCTCCATCACGGAGCATCTGATCTAACTCATCATCGCCATACTCGTCGACTGTATCTTCCACGGACCCGTATTGAGTGGTGTCCGGCATACTGTTGGCTCTATCTTCCTCTTCTTCATCTTCTTCATCATCTTCCTGTCGAATCGCCTCTGTTTCTCCATGGTGGGTCCAGCAGGTATAGTTTGCAATGAAACCTCTCGTGATCACATGGCTCATAACCATCCATCGTTCGGAGTGCTCCTTCTCATTCTTGCAATCTACGCACGGACAACGTATGAAGCTTCCTAGAGGCAAAAATGCAACGGCCGCGTCGAGAAACTCCTTCATGCCATCTCTGAACTCTCTTGACCGACGGTCCGCATTGTACATCCATTGCCGGTTCATCTACACCAATAAAAATAATAACAACATCTATCACAATATTTAATTAAAGCTAACTATGTCTAATAGTTTTGTATTTTTTAATCATTATGCATTCTTTTAACTAAAGCCAACTAATTATTTCTAATCCTGTTGCATTTTTTTAAAATAAAACTAACTAATTGTTACATGTTCATGCAAACCTTTTCTATCATTCCGCATTTTAATTTTACTAAATAAAAATTATTTTTTACCTTTTCCCCACCTTTGTAATTTTTCATCGTTTCACATTTATTGCATCTCATTCCATACACCAAACAATATATCACCTTAAGAACAAAAAATAAGCCAACAATGAAACACTAACAATTCCCACAAGAACAAAACATGATTTCTCAACATCCAATGCACAAAAACATCAATATATAGGTGAGAAGGATGTCGACAACATGTTACTCACCTTAGGAACAATTAATTGAGAGCTAATAGCCTCAATTGAAAATTTTGGCAGCACCTCCCCATGAACTGCGCTCTCGGCCCACCACTCTGCTGTCGAGTGAGCTCGGGAGGAAGATGGGGTTTAAATCTTGTTGGGCGGGAAGGGGTCTCTACAAGCGGTTCTACACACGAACCGCTTCTGGATCCTCACCTATAGAAGCGGTTTGTGTATCAAACCGCTTCTACAGATCTAGAAGCGGTTCTAGACACGAACCGCTTCTAGAGATGGCACTCCAGAAGGGGTTCGTGTCAAGAACCGCTTCTAGAGACCCCCTCCCGCCCGTTGCCCACGAACCGCTTGTGGCACGTAGAGCACAAGCGGTGCGCACCTAACCGCTTGTGATAGATCGGTTGTGAAGACCGGTTCTGTAGTAGTGGTTGCCAGCCCTAGGCGACATGGTCCTCATAAGGGCAGCCAGCCAGATCACCAGGAAGCTAAACTACCTGGAGATCATCGACAGGGACCCAGTCGGACACACATGGAATGGAACGCCAAGAACCTACGCAAATACTACCCATAAGAACAGTAGTGCACCGTAAGCACCCACAGTGCTACCTTTTGTAAAACCACCCCACGCAAGGCTTTAGACCCGCGTTGGGGTGCTTATTATGAATATCCATGGCCTCCGGATCTCGGTTACGAAAAGCCTTGCAGTGATCCACACGCTCGATCGGTGAATACAAATCACATATGCCCTCAGGGCCTTGGTCACGAAAACTCTTGCACCAGTCTTTACGCTAGGCGCGCGAACGCTAGCCTTATGTGCCTTCCCCTTGCTACGCACCCTCGGCTATGCCTCCCCTCACTACGCGCCGTTCGCTGCACTCAGACACAATTAAAAAAGATTAAGGGGACAGTGCTCGACTATGCCTCCTGCTTCGGTATGCGTCCTCTGCAGCATGTCGACCCGACAACTTGTCACACAGTTGCAAATATTCAAAGTGGTTAAAGTGCAACGATCACAGTTGCAAATATTCGAGGAGGTTAAAGTGCAACGATCACAGTTGCAAATATTCGAGGAGGTTACAGTACAACAATCGCAATTACAAATATTCGAAAGTGGTTACAGTACAACACTCACTCCACCCCGAGACACTGCAAAAATGTTGTAATATTACTTATTACTAGTTAGTCTCGTATACATGTATATGATAGATCCTTATACTTGAGTTTGACACATATACTCGAGATGTGTAATGACTTACTTAGGATTGCCAAACGTTACGTCGTAACTAGGTAATTATAAAGGTGGCATTTGGGTTTGTCGTGAAGCGTGCTGCGAGGTATGGTCGATCAAGATGGGATTTGTCCCTTCATACAACGGGAGAGATATCTTTAAGTCTCTCGTGTGGTCGGATTCGGAAATACATGGCCATGCTACTTGCGATTAAAAAGTTAACCATAGTCGGAGATTCTGAGTCACGTAATCGAGAAAGAGTGGTCGAGCTATCTAAACAAGGATGGCACATACTTGCCTTGAGTTTGACCGATATCATGTGGCAAAAGGAAATGCATATAATTTAGCATTGTTAAGGTTCGTCTGATATGATCATTACATATATTCAGGAGTTGACATATCCTACTAGGAACCGTTGCTGATTAATAGTCAAGCAAGAGTACTTGGACATAGTCCAAGTATACGTGAACCCATAGAGTCATGTGCTTAAAGGGTTGGAATTTAATTCGGATGGTGATTTGAATTCTAATAGGTTTTGAGTTACTAATGGGCCTCTAATGTAAAGACCTATTAGGGGCCGTCTATGTAAAGAGAAGGGTGGTGATTTTAGGATTAAGAGACACCATAGGAATTTGAAATTCTTGAAACTCTAGTCGTCGCACCTCCTTACCCCAAAACCACGCAGACATCGCTAGCACTCCGACGCGTGGCGTTTCTCCTTTATACATGTGGATACCTTGGAGGCGTTGTTGTGAGGCTTCAATGCTAGGACGATCCGCAACCTGTGATGGTCATGAGGACGATATGTAATCTGTGACGGTCACGATGAGCTGTTGGAGTAGGCGCGAGATTAGTACGATTATAACTGTACCAACGAGCTATATCGACTCGATTTTGCTATGAGTCTATGACTCTAGCGATAATTTCGTGAGCTATAACCTATAGTAATTCTTTGATTATACCATAGAAAATTTTGATTTCACGTTAAAGTAGCCTACCCTTTATCCTTCAGTAGTTGCCTCTGTGCATGCCTTCTCTGAGCATCTGGACCTGCTGGAGCATCGCTTGGTTGGTGATGTGCCGCCCCTCCGCCCCCTCGACGGTGGTGTGGATTCTTAGCAGCACACGCCGTAGCCTCTGGAGTTTCTCCTCTGCTCCCTTGGACTGCCAGTATCTCTGAATCACCATGGAAAAGGCTCTACTCAAAAGATCACTCACAATTGCAGAAAGAAGTGGCACCATTGCAGCACCTCCTGGAGAGAAGTTTGATGGTGCAATGAATCGACCAGATAAAAGTAGAGAAGACGCCAAGGTGTGGTTTGATGTTTATTAGTCCTTCATGCACATGGCTACAAGTCTACAGCTTGAATGGAAGTCCATTGAATTGGACACACACAACACAGTCAGTCAGTCACCATAACATAAGGATTAATTCCTTATATGTTACTGGAATTTTGGAAAATCTTTGAATATGTCACTACCATACGGGGTCATAATGAGTGGCATGTAAGAAATGAGGTAAACTTTTAGTGACATATAAAGAATTCATCCTAACCATAATATACGATCTTAATTTTGTTTTTGAGGTTGGAGTACATGACTGTTGATCTACGAGTCAGTGGAGCCTACTGAATTTTTCGACAAAACCACAACTGGACTGCCTAATAGTAGCTTCATTTCTAATCGTCAGAGCGCGATGTTGGTTTGCAGATTTGACCTTTACTCTTACCTTAGTTCAACATGAGCCGTTCATTCTTTTAGCCATCTGAAAGAAACTTTACGGTACATTCTACTACTAAGTAAGTGTGGGTAGTAGAAATCAAATCAGTCCCTTAGTCTCTTACGGGCGTTAGAGAGTTTTCATGTAAAGCTAATTTTTTTAGGGCATTGTCGTATTTTCTCTGCACCTAATCTTAGCCCAATTGTGCAGCTGATTGTTACCAGACTCCTTGTGCCGCCACTTCATTATCTCGAACTCGTACCGTCGTGCTGAGTCAAAATTACATCACAGCCTCTTTCACTAAGCTGCCCAGAGGGAAGGGTATGCTAAACATGTACCGGAGATATGATTCGGGCAAGCGTTCTCACTGCAGTCATGGCAGCATGATCGGGAAGAGGGGATCAGAAGTCAGTGGTGCAAAGATACTTTCAAGATTGAACATTTGATAAGCTTGTAGAAAGACGTAAATATTACTTTCACTTAAATTTCATGCCAAAATTTTAGAGCACGAAGGCATGGTCGCACAATTTAGTTGCAAGCTGCTAGTGATTAGAGACCAACGTGTATCACTAATTCATAACACAAGCCATACTAAACGAACTTTATATGAAAAAATGAAACCATACTACACGGATAAAGTCTACAGTCTTTGACAATAGAGTGATAGACACGAATTCACATCAATTTAGCCTGTCCCTGCTGCCGGGATCGCTTCATTTTAGCCAACATACGGCGCGACGGTGTCTGCAACTCGCCCCGTAGCTATTGTAGGGAGGTATGCTAGATCTCCATGATAGGGCTTCAAATTTCCCATGAGGCTTAGCACTCCCGGTATGAATATCTTGTGTTGTTATCTTGGGTAGATCATGCTGAGCAAAAGACACTTCATAACAACCGTAAGCTAAGATCACACTACTAGTTTTAGGTAGTGTCCACAAATATATATGTCGACCTTTCCCTAGGAGATCACTTGGATGTTCACCAAACAGGAGGAGATGCTTGCTTACATGATCTTTAAGGCATTTCAGAACCTTATACCAGAATTGAGTGCAAAGATTGACTCTTAGTATGCCACCGATCACATTTGCTTTTTTTTTTAGATAATGGAATCGTCTCCGGCCTCTGCCAAAGCACACAGCCCGGTTTTATTACATAATTTGCAGCTACCCAGCTGAATTACTGGATCGCAAACACATCTTGACTATTGGAACAAAAATTAAGGATAACAAAGTCTATTGTAATTAATCCATCCGTTCTTAGCAAAAAGCTTCATTGCAATGACCTCCAATCGAGTGCACACTGAACGAATGTTCTCCCTTACTTCCTCACGCTGCAACAACGCCCGAATCACAGCCAATAAGTTCCTTGAAGACAGCCTGCATAAAAGAAGCATATCGTTTCTTCGAAACACGAATCATTGCGACAACACCATATAGCCCAACAAATAGCAGCCACACCCATAAAGATCAATTGTGTCTGTTTTTTTCCTATGCCTGTGAGCCAATCCCCCAGCATATGAAACATAGATTTAGGTAATGGCAACCCCGTAGCTATCTGAATAACTCTCCAAATAGACCTAGCATTGTGACAATCAAAAAAAAGATGTTGTATCGTTTCATGATGATCACAAAAACAACACTTTTGGCTCCCCGTCTAATTTCGCTTAGCCAAGTTATCCTTTGTCAAAATAACTCCACGCTGAAGATACCAAAGGAAAATTTTAATTTTTAAAGGAATCTTCAACTTCCAAATGAATTTATGATAAAACGGAATTCCCTGATTTATCATATAATGATACATAGAGTGGACGGAGAATCGTCCATGTTTATGTAAATTCCATATAAAAGTATCCTTCGCACAGGATAACTGGACATGAGCTATTTTAGCTACAAGGTTGTGCCATTCGTTTAATTTGTTACCCACTAACGCTCTACGAAAACAAATATGTAATGGCACTTGGCTCATCACCTGCGCTACAGTACAATACCGATCACATTTGCTAGCAAGAACGATCTATTTGTCTGCGCCGCGATCTCCATACCGAGGGGTACCAGGTGTGGATGCTCCTCTGGATTTGTGCTACCGAACGCAATCGCCTTGAAGAAGTACCAATATGCTTCTTGATGCAAAAATTTTAGCTGAAGAACTTCTGTTGTTCCAAAAGTTGCTATATTCTCCGATCGACTTGCAATTATGATTTTACTCACAGGTGCCAATGCGGTGCTTCCCCCTCTCAAAGTGTGCAATAGTTTTGTCCATGTGCCCTCCTCAACATCACCAAATAGTTCAATAACAACCAATGACTTCCCAGTTGAGCCAGGATTTTGGTGTTTGATCTAACCGCTATCTCTTGCAGTCACAAGGTTTTCACCTTTGATATCGCTTTCGCTGAAGAATACAATTAAGGAGAAGTATTTACGCACCCTCTCGTCATAGCAGACATGCGCAATAAGAGTGCTCTTTCCAACACATCTCGGACCAACCATTGGAAGCACGCCGAAATTTTCTGCACCAGCAGGATCTGGTTCTAGCAAGAAGTTGATGATCCGCTCCTGTTCCGCTTGACGGCCGAACATGCACTTCTCCAACCATAGGTATGCGCTATAAGGCTCGCGGCACATAGGAGGGTAGCAACTGAGAAACACAACAAACTCCTTCATATCAGCTACAGTGCAATCTAGGCTAGCAAGCATCTTTTGCAGCTTATTTCCCTTCTCACTTCCAGATACCATGTCCTTTGTCCGAGCTGATAAATGGTGCCGCTTTGCTGAATTGAATCGGCACAAGGCAAAGGATTGGTCACTGACCTCATGATCTCGGGTGACCTCGCACACGAGGGAATCGAGCATGTAGTAGCCTTCGTACGTACATGCGCTCCCTCATCATCTGAAGCTGCCGGAGCATCGCCTGGTTTGTGATGCACCGCCTCTCGGCCTCCACGACGGTGGCTTGGATCCGCAGCAGCGCGCGGCACAGCCGTTGTAGGTTCTCCTCCACCCCTCCCGTCCGCGGCCTGTGGCATCTGTCTAGGGCGAAGGATATGGATCGGCTGATGAGATCGCCAAGAACTGCAGAAGCGAAAGCCTCCATCGCGAACGCTTTGTGACCGGAAGAGGAACGTTGGTGTCGTTTTTTCTGTGCCGAAACCTGCAGGCTCGGTGACTTTGAGACTAAGCCCAGTCCCGTTCACTACAACATGTCGGACTTTCGATGGCGCTTATAAATGCCTTTAAAACCTTATAAATGCCTTAAAAAGATTTTAGATGGCGCGTCAAGCCAAAAAATGGCGTCAGGAAAAGTAATTGGCGGCGCTTAATTATCCACGGCGTTTATAAGTGCCGTGGAAGATTCTAACCGGCGTTTATAAGTGGATTCCTCTATCATGGCACTTTATAAGTGCGGGGTTCTCTATTTATGGCGTTTATAAGTGCCGGGATTCCCTCTATTCGTGGCATTTAAAATCACAGATGCACAATGACTTCCCAGGAGGTCACCCATCTTATTACTACTCTTGTCCAAGCACGCTTAACTTCAAAGTTTTTATAAGATCTAGTACTTTAGTGGTGGTATGATCACATCTGATATATAATGCGCCCCTCCTCCCCTTAACCCCATTAAACACTCGAACACCGATTTTCAATTATTTCAAATTAGCAAACTATTGAGGTAATTAGCAAAATCATCATACGATAAGATCTCTAATTATATTCTTTTGGGCACCAATTCTAGTTTGCAAATCGAAATCCGAGCATATTTCTTAAAATAGACATAACTTTTGACTCGTACCTCCAATCAGGCGTTCTTTGGCTCATTGGAAAGATAACGAAAAGTAGCATCTGAAATTGATAAGTGTCACAAAATCATATGGTCGAAAAAATTTGAATTTTCAAACCAAATATCAACGAAAATTGAATTTTCGGACAAAATTTGAAATTTTAGACAAAATATCATCGAAAATGAAATATTTGGACATAAATTATTGCAAATGGAATATTAGTTTCAATTATTTCAAATATAATATTATTTAATTTCAATTCTTTCAAATTCCCCGGTGTGGTATTCACGTTTATAAACACCGTGGTAGAGTCTACCACGGCGCTTATAAACGCCGGGGAATTCCACTCTATACCGGCGTTTATAAGCACCGTGGAAGACTCTAACCCGGCGTTTATAAACGCCGGTATAGAGTGGAATTCCCCGGCGTTCATAAGCGCTGTGGAAGACTGTAACCCGGTGTTTATAAATGCCGGTATAGAGTCTCTAACTCCGCGTTTATAAACGCCGGTATAGAGTGGAATTTCCTGGCATTTATAAGCGCCGTGATAGACTCTAACCCGGCGTTTATAAACGCCGGGGAATTAAATACCTCGAATGATAAAAAACGCCGGCTTTAGCCTTATTAGGAGCGTTTAGATTAAACGTCAGGTAAAATAAACACCGGGAAATCCATGTTATCTTGTAGTGATTGTCAACGCATTAGATTGCACGGTACTAAACTACTAACGCCGTCGCCTATCGGCGTTAAGAGTCGTTCCCCCACTTTCCCAGGCTTTCCCGTTCCGTCGCGCAATGCCGTCGAGTGCGAACTGCCGATCGGTGTTTATGGCTGGGCCTGGCCGCGCGGCACGTACGGGTGTCCGTGACCGCGTCGGAGTGCCGTGGTCGCAACGGCGGATCCGCGGATGCTTCACCACGTCGTGTGAAATGGGTGCAAACTAATATCTAAATCTATTTTTTTTATTAATTCTAAAAATTAATAAACTAATGAACAAACTGAAAGAATCAATATAGGATAATGTATCTAAGACCATAGAAGAACTAAATTATTTAATTAATATTTTAATTTCATTTTCCATATTAGAACATTTTTCAGTCGACAGGATTTTCAAAGAATCAATTTCTTTTTTCAAAAGGGTACAATTATCACAAAGTGAAGACTTATATTTTAATGCATTCACTTTCTTACATAATTGACATATGTCACAAGTAATGTTTTCAAGTTGAATTTTCATAGCTTCACATGATTAGCACGATTTTTCAAGTTTCTTTTTCATTTCTACGGAAGAGTCATGATTAACACCTGAGAGGTTGTTACATCCTAAAAATCATAAAAGAAATAAAATATTAAATTTTTGATGGAGTTGTGATTTTATTCTTATTTACCATTTTTCTGCAATTTTCTTGTATTTTTGTTTTTAAGAAAAATTTAATTGCATTATTAAATTGCCCTTTTCTCAAAGCGTGGAGACTAAATTATATAAAGATAAAATCATAAGAAAATCTAAATAAATCCTAAATCACCTCCAAAGTGATCCCCAAAAGTCTCAAAAGAAGTTTGAATACATTTAGTACTAATGTAAAATCAAAAACAGTATTCCATGACTGAAAAGAGACACTCTCAGAATTATTTAGAAATATCCAGGCATAATCATCCTCTAAAATTTTATGGTATCATCTATAGAATGAAAATACCCTATAGAAAAGGTTTCAAAAATATTAAACCTAATATGATGCATTTAGAAAATCCAAAATAGAAGCAATTTAAAAACAACACAAGCATTGTTAGAATTTTATAAAAAATACACAGGTTTGATCATCAGCTAAAAATTTTATGGTGACCTCTGTTAAGCATTAGGATCACAAATAAAAAATTCTTAAACAAAGTGAACTAAATTTTTTTACCTCAGAAAAATAAAAATCACAAAACACATAATTGACACAGTGAGCTTGTCAGAAGTTTATAAAATTGTACAGATAAGATCATGATCTAAAATTTTTATGAAAAGATAAGAATTGCCTTGGGATCATACAAAAAATGTGTAATAAATTTTTAACCTTTATTGGCAGCTCAATTAAATCCTAAACCCTATCCTATCCAGAGAAGAAAAGTTTTAGGATCTGTTTGGTACAGCTCCGGATCCCAGTTTCACCTGAGATCTGAAACTTGTAGATTAAAATAAAGTGAATTAAGTTTATATTTTTGGTCTAAAATGTAAACAATATGATTCATCTAAACATTCTTAATATACTCACAGCTCCAGCTCCACGGATCCTGGAGCTGAGCTCTACCAAACACACACCCTTAGCCTCTTCATTTGATTCACTGCCATGTGGGGCCAACCTTACCCTGGCCTACATGGCAGAGCCCCATTGGCTATTTTTTCCTACCCTAGAACCCAGCCGAACACCCCAGCACCTCCCTCTCCCTGCTGTCGCCTTTGGCCTCACTGCTCCCTCAGTCAAACCGAGCTTCCCAACCTATCTCGCGCCGCAATGACCGATCTCGCTGTTTAAAACAGTCTCTAGCCATACCCTGCCATAATACAATACAACTTTGTTATCCTAATATGCTATTAACAGCAAAACAGGATCAACCCAAGAAAGCTCTTCCCTGTTGGAAACAAGCAGAACTTCAATAAGGACAAATAGTACAACATGCTAAATACAATTTTCTTGACACATCATTGGTTGAGCATATTTCTAGCAAAAATAAATACACCGTTTGGCCAAATGTTGTAGGCTCTATTTGTTTGGACTTTTTCATCGGCTTAAAAGCTAAAAAGCTATAGTCTAAACAAACGAATAGCTTTTTATCTGGGCTTTTTAAAAAGCCATAAGCCTCTATATAACTAAAAGCTAAAAGTCATTGGAGAGAGGCTTTTTTGGCTTATTGATGACTGATTTTAGACTAATAACACTAAAATTATGTAAAATTACCCACATTTATCACGTATAAAAGCCGTTAACTTTTAAGCTGTTTAAGCTAAAAAGCTGGCTTTAAGCTATAAACCAAAAAGTTTAAATCTAAACAAACAAGGCCGTAATTTGTAAAAGCCGTAGAGATTCAACACTAACCTTTTATCAGCATCAGTAGCAGCTATCTTGAGTAATTCATCCATATATTTGGATATAAGATTTTGAACACTTTCCGAGTGAAGTACTGCTTCTTTCAAATGCTTTATGCTCTTTTGAAAGAGCCCGCATAAGAACACAACCTTTGACTATGGTATTGGCAATCTCAAATGCTAAAATTGATATTTTGTTTCCTTTGTTGTAGTGCCTGATCCAATACCACTACTTACATTCAAACTTGTCATGCTACTACCTAGTTTGTCTAGCACTTCCACTGCTTTCCCAAGCCCAGCAGTACTAGCCCTACACAAAATTGAGCTTACTTCCGAAACCTTTTCAACATGGCAAGCAAACATAGCCTGCATTGCGCCCAAAATGTACTGATATTAAACAAATAGCAAATCGTTTCCAAACTAATGAGAATGGTAGATGACAAATGATGAATAAAGCTGCATAGCCTGCATTGCGCCCAAATTCAATGCAAAGTAAGGAGTACTAAAAACATGAGCAGGGCACTTAAAAGTCTGCTCATTATGTAACTTGTTAATCAATCTCCTAAATAACAAAATGTTGCCGAAATTACTTGTAGGATCGATATATACTAAATTAGCAATCAGAAGGGGATGAATGATTGCGCGGAAGCTAAAATCAAAATTTTGATGATTTTTGAAACACCCCAATTCTGACTCAAATTGCCTGATTCGGATTCGATAAAAACAGAATGATATACATTCACTAAAACAGTAATTTCTGAAGATCCCACCGTTAGATTGACATGAAATTTTAACTGTAGAAACTAGATTCAATTTAGAAACTAAGACAACAAGAATCAGCTCGATCAGATTTACAAATCTAGAGTTATGACCTTCGCAAGATGACTATAACAAATAATGATGAAAATTGATCTAACCCTAA
This sequence comes from Guadua angustifolia, assembly GCA_036346375.1. NCBI lineage: Eukaryota > Viridiplantae > Streptophyta > Magnoliopsida > Poales > Poaceae > Guadua > Guadua angustifolia. The sequence goes on from CM070500.1 coordinate 22,854,784, forward strand.
GGGCCTGTTTGTTTCAGTTTTGGATTATCTAAAAGTTGATTCTGAATTGTAGTTGTAGAGAAGCTGATTCTCCAAAAGCTGAAATTCAGAAGCACATATGAAGTGGATTGTGGATTCTAGTGTATATAGGTGGGCTGGATTGTGAGAATCGGATTCTATAATCAGGCTGTTTGTTTCTGATTCTGTTTTTTTGGTCAGAATCCAGAATTAGAAGCTAAAACAAACAGGGCTTAAAGGCCTGTTTAGCAGGGATCTAGCTTCTTTAGATTCTGAGAATCTGGTGAAGCTGAAAATTTTAGCTTCACCAGATTCATGAAGCTGAAGCTGTGAGTACATTAAGAATGTTTAAATGGATCATCTTGTTTATATTTTAGACTAAAAATATAAACTTAATTCACTTTATTTTAGCCTATAAGTTTCAGATCTCAGGTGAAGCTGAAATCTGAAGCTCTACCAAACAGGCCCTAATTATGAGATTAATCAGGATTTATGAGGAACTAACCAATCAAATTTTTCAGATCAATCACTTGATGCCCTAGACAGATTTTGAATGGATCAAATCAAAATTATTATGATGAAACTATGAATCAATCTAAAAAAGAAACAGGCATGTAAACGAAGAGCGAAAATGAAGAACAACATTACCAACACATTAACTTACAAATCTTGATCTTTATTGCCGAGATGTGTTCATAAGATACCTCTGATTTCACAAGCAAGCATAGAAATCTCCAGCCGTCAGGAACTTTTCTAGTGCCATCACCTCAAGGGGTTCATCCAGCCGTGAGCAACACTCACGCCAGGACCTGCGCGCAGGGAAAAACCTCTGGCCGCTAGAAATCAAAACGCCGTTCCTCCTGCATGCATGCAACCCAGCGCCGCCGGCCGAAAAACTTTTCTAGCCACAGGGAAAAAGTCCGGCGGAAGGAAATGTGGCCGCTAGAACCTCCAGCCACACCAGCCGCAGGACCTCCCAGCCGCCAGGGACAGACGCCAGGAAAGCCAGCCACCGGGAACAGCAAACGCAAGAAAACCCAGCCACGAAAGTGCACTTTGACCGTAAGAAAGATTTTTTATTTCTTTTTGTCTTTTCTGGTAATAGTACTTCAAAAATAAAAGAGTATAATCTCTAATACTTAGCTCACCATAAATAAAAGATACCCCCTCTATTTATAATGAGCAATCCTAAAGAGTTTGTATACAACTCCACTTGGCCCAACATAACCCAATAGAACTCTGCACGCGTACGGCCCACATGTCGTACTCACGTGACTAACAAGCCTCTATGTGCACCGTTCTCTAGCGCGAACGTCCCGCATAACATCCTTGACCATCAAGACCCCGATTTCTCTCTGAACCTAGTCTTAAACCTCAGTTCCTCCATGAACCTAGTTCTGATCCCGTCATCGACTACGTTCACCCTTGAACAACACTTGCACATGAACAAACACGAAAACCGTGTACGAGCACAAGTCCACGACTTGACTCAAGATCAGTTAATGCAACCACTCACATGAGCGCATTGCATCAAGTAAAACCATTATCATGCTATCACAAGCATATCAAATAATCATCTGAAACAGCACATGCATAAGCACCACATACCACGATCACAACCACTTTGCAATACCAATTTTATCATTAAGCTAATTTTTTAGCACATAGTTTCACATTACTTTAAAAGAGTTTCACTTCAATGGACTTCCTCGGCATCCCAATTGGTTGGATTCAGAAGTAAGTCATTGATGATGTTGAAAGCATGTACATGATTACGGAGTTAATTTCCAAAGAACTCAGGCAATCACAACTGGCGTATTCTCATTTAAGTGATAGCAACATCAACCTGTATATTTTGTTTTTATTAGTCTGGTGCATAAGAATAGTCTTCTCACAGTCTGTTTCAGTGATTTAATACAATCTTGTTTAGCAATTCAGTTTGACAATCAACAAAAGGGTGTCCATGAGTTTACTGCAATTACTAAGAGTAACAAATTAGCAACAGACATGGTTGTCCTGATGCCAAATAAACAAACCAGCGAAAATCAGCCAACATTGCACATCAAGTTTCAACATCACTTAAACGAACAGAATCTGCAGACCTAAAGGACCACATGGCAAGTGCTTTCTGTAAACATGGAATATTACCTAGTGAATTAGCCCACGGACCACTGAAGTTAATGACCATGTCGTCTCATATGATACTAATACAGCATATGTTGGTGTTTCTTGTCACACTACTACGGAAACAAAAGACAACTTTTTCATCAGTTTTTTTTTTCGATGCAACAATCAAGTCAAGCAACTCCTGAACCTAGGGTCCTTCATTCTTCAAAGAACTAGCAAACTTACCCCCACAACTGTATGTCTAGATATTACGATACAATTGTCTTTAATATACAACCTCTACTTCCAATGATTGAATGACTTACGATACAATTGTCTTTAATATACAACCTCTACTTCCAATGATTGAATGACTCTATTTATATATGATTAATCTGCACCGTTATAATCTGGCCCAACAAAAATAAGTGGTGGAGATACTTTCTTTTGTATACGACTCTACTTCCAGTGATTGAAATATAATTATATTTGTTATATATGATTAATCTACACCGTTATAATCTGGCCCACCAAAATAAGTGGTAGAGATCTTTCTCCTTTTCTTTCGATTAATGTGAGAATTTTTAGAATTTACAATTATTATGTGATTTTCTTGCCTTTAAAATAAAGGAGGTGCCTTGAATATCGCCAGTTGTATACACACACACACATATATACATACACACACACATATATATATACATATACATATATACATATATATACACACATATATATATACATATACATATATGTGTGTATATATATATATGAAAATGATTCCAAACTCTTGGGTGTATGTACTCTCACCTCCAATATATCGTTTAAATGAAGTTGTTATACCTCTTTATCCTTTTGAGTATACTCTAATACTGATATAAGATACTCCAAAGTGAGTTTTACGAAAAATTTCGTCAAAGTCCACCTCTTATAGCATAATTTGTTTATATATTCCTTTTACATATTATCGGTGTACTTTATGTCAGGGTACCCTCTCCGCCGCAGACAAGTAAGACCACGTGGTGGCCTGGCGAGCAGGCGGGCGATCAGGCCTCACTCATCGGGCGAGCGGCCCACGTGGCGGCCTGGCGAGCAGGCGGGCAATCAGGCCCCTCTCGCTGGGCGTCAACCTCGTGGCGACTGGCGAGTAGCGGGCGATCAGCCCTCTCGCCGGGCGTCGGCCACGTGGCGGCTTTGGCGGTAGGCGGCGATCGAGCCCTCTCACGGCGTCGGCCCGATGGCGGCTTCGACGAGCGAGCGAGCGATCACGCCCCACTCGCGGGCGTCGGCCCCCGTGGCGCCCTGGCGAGCAAGCGGGCGATCAGGCCTCTCTCGCCGGGCGTCGATCCACGTGGCAGCCTGGCGAGCAGGCGGGCTGTCAGGCCCCTCTCGCCAGGCCACGCAGGCAACCAAAAGAATGAGAAGGAGGTTTCGCCTCAAAGTCTCCTTCCCCTGACACGCTGTGTCAGGCCATTGATTGCGAAGAGTTCTGCTATTGACACGATAACGGCCCATCCCTCTGACGCCTCACACCTAATCCGTCGCAGGAATGTCACATCCCGGGCGGACCAGGCGAAACCATACAGTGACATTAAATGAGGCTTGAAGGACAGGACTACAGTGATGGGTGTAATAAATGAATCATAGATCAGTATGATGTCACCTTCTCATCTGCCCGAGCCAGCCCAGTCTATATAAAGGAGCTCGGGTGCATGGAGAGAGGGGGAACGCAGAGCGAACTAAGAGGGACTGAAGACTTAGAGAGAAAAAAGAGGAGGAGAACGAACTGAAAAAAGCATTGTAACTCGCTCAACACACATCAACAAAGATCTAGCAGGACGTAGGGCTGTTACCCACATTGGGGGCCCGAACCTGGGTATATTAGTGTGTCTTTTGATTTGTTGATCCCTGGGATTCCTCGTGTGAGAGTCATTAGGGTGTCCGACCACGAAGACACCCTCTACCGAACCTTAATCTCCATTCTCAGAGGACACCCTGTCCGCTGACAGGGTCCTGTCCGGCGAAATACGCCGACACATATGGAAAAGGGTATATAACAAAAAAAATAAAGGGCTCTAATGAAAAATTTTCAATCATGTCGCATTGGAGTATCTTAGAATTATTATTGGAGTATACCGAAAGTGATAAAAGAGTATAAAGCACTCATTTAAGTAGTATATTAGAGGTGAGAGTGTGTATATATATATATATATATATATATGAATTCCTCAGAAATTTGTATAGGACTGCGATTCTCTCATACAATATACTTATCAAATTATGCAAATTTCCTTTTAACCACTATCACGCCTGAATAACAATTTCCCCGAGTATTAAAGTTTTCAGTTTCCTGCCCTCTAGTATACATTCAGAACCCATCAGGATCAGTTTCGCCAGCATAAACAAATCTGAGATGAAACTAGATACCACACAAGAAGTAAATAAACAAGAAACAAGCAAGAAATTAAGGAGAAGTGAAGAAGGCTTACGCGAGGATCCACTTGTCGTTGAGTAGGGTGAGCGCCTCGGTGGGCGCTAGGCCTGGGCATTCGGTTTTTTTGGTTCGGTGTATTCGGTTTTTTAAATTCGGTTTTTCAGATTCGTAAACCGAACCGAAACCGAATAACCGAAAAAACCAAACCGAATAAACCGAATTAATTTGGTTCGGTTTTTTCGGTTATTCAGTTAATTGAATTTCCAACCAGCAGCAGTAATCAATCAGAGAAAGGGCATTAGGTCCAGGACTATCAGTAACGTTCTATTGCTTTGCTCTAGTTCAAGTGAATGTGTGATTCCAAGAAGCCATCATTAAAAAACACACACAAAACAACAGCCCCACTAATAATGACCGATCCCTCCGAACCCCAGATCACATGCAATTCAATACTGATCTTAGCAAACAAAGTGCAGGCAACACAAAATACATTGTCCAGTATACCACATCACGCATCAATACATTCTCATGGAGTGCAAGCAACTAATTAACTACAATAACCTGTACTCTAATTGCAAAGGAAAATCTTCTTCATTATAAAAGGTCGTATACACATTCACTACCATTTTATCTCATGTTAAAATCTAGACCAGAACAATGAGCTGAAATATATTGTAAAGAAATGACAGAACACAAAATTGTAGTACCTTCTTAGCAAAGTGTTGGCGATATGGGGACCTTGTTCTTGAAGCAACTGTTGATGGAGAGGTGCGACGGCTCAGGGGATGGACGCCGGGAGGATGGCGACGGTATTGGCACCTGGGGCTACGCCGGGAGGACAGGAGGTGGCGCCCCTAGCCGGGACTCCGGAGCCCAGGAGGGCCGGCGGCGTGGCGCTATCGCTGCAACCCGCTGGTGCTGATTTGCGAGGGGAAGACAGAAGATTGGATCTCGGGAACTAGGGTTGGCCTCCCGCCGCCCGCGTGAATGCGTCTTGGTGGGCTCTTGGCAAATGGAATGGGGAACCAGGGTTGGTGTGAATGCGTGATGTCGATGGGATTCTGGAGTGGCCAAGTAGGAATTGGGAACTGAGTCGACTGACCGACAGAGAAACGGTTTATTCGGTAAACCGGTTTTTTTGGTTTTTGAATTAAGAAAATTGAACCGAAAACCAAAAACCGAATAGTGCCAAAATAAAAACGAACCGAAAACCAAAAAAACTGAAATTTTCGGTTAATTCGGTTCGATTCGGTTCGGTTTTTCGGTTTCGGTTTTAAAGTGCCCACCGCTAGTGGGCGCTGGCGTGAGTTGCGCCTCTAGCTACGTGATGATCGCCACCACCTCCGCCCGCACCTCACTGGACATGCACAGGCCGTGCTCCATCCCATACAGATCCACCTGTGGATCCAATAAGAACAAAACGTATTGTTTTCTCATGGGCCATAATTGTGCGGCCCAACGGCCTACTTTCTAGATCGCGAATCATCCATCGTTAGATCTACATCCAACGGCCGCAATCCTGTCAAAACCCTAGTCCATCTCAGACGTCCATTCCGTGTACGCCTAGGATTGCTCCGCTTCAGTTGCATTGTGTCCGTCCGTTGCAACACGTGGATGGCCGGATTGCTTCGTCTTCATTGTGTCTGATCCGGACTCCACCGTCGTGTCCTTGAGTTCTTCGCCTCGAGCATGCCTCCCGACATCCTTTAAATACTAGACAACCCCTGTTGGAGGTTCCATCAAGCGCGCTGCATCATCTGCCCAAGGAATTGTCGCTTGTGTTGCGTCCATTAAGGAGATAAAACTTGTCGTGGTTTCAGGACCTTGCTGCCGCCTTCAATTGATGAGATCTTGCTGTCCATTTCACCGTGATCGAAAGCAAATACGTCCGTGAGTTTGCCAAGAAGAGCTCTACTGGATCCACGTAAAGCTAAAGCAAATCTTGCAAGGAAACGCCATAGTTGTTGCTTCTTCTTCAGTCTGGTGAGTGTCGCCGTGTGTTCCATCACCGGCGCTCGAGCGTGTTTCTGGCCATCTGATTTGTTGGAAGCCCTGTCGATTTGCACCGTCCGATCGGATGAGGAGGGCTCAGATAGCGCCACCACCATGGCCAACCGCACCGTGACACTGTTGTACAGAGCCAAAAGGTCGTGGATCGGGCCTACAGTGGATCAGATCTAAACCGTGGACCGGTCTATGAACCGAGTGCACGTGTCAGCATTTGATTTGCCTGGCTCAGTGCTGACGTCAGCTTGCCACAATAATGTGATTTTTTAGTATAAAAATAATTTGGTTATTTATTTGATTTTTAATTTTCTGATTTTTAGATTTTTGAATATTTCAAGAGTCTGTTCTCCTTCATACAAGCTCCAATTGAGGTGATTCAAATTTTTAAAAAATTGTAAAATTGAGATCTATTTAATGATGAATTTTATTTGTTTTTTAGAATTTTATTGGTCTTTATTTTGATGTTTATTTAGTTTTATCCCTTGTTACACGTAGACATTGAGTTGTGCGACGCATCCGAGGAAGATCCGTCGACTCAAGACCAAAGTCCAAAGTAAGAATAAGGGCTTTCTAAGGCAAGTTGTAACTTGATCATATTGAACCCATGTTTATAAAATTGCTATATTGTTTTTACTTTATTGCATATTATTTCACATATACAATTATTTCAATTAAATTAGGACTTAGTTAATCTACCTCTTGATCTATATCTTACCTTGTCATTTGTATGCCATGATCAATAGTTGCCCTAGATTGGTTCACTATTAGTTGTTTAATAATAAAATCAACACAGGTTGGTTAGACCGTGGTTAGTTTGCTTAGCTATGCCAAGTCAATTCATATCTTTTGGAAATATCAAACTCAATCTTAACTAATGGAATATGGAACATGTTTATGAAAAATGTGTCGGGTGCTGTCACATAATGATGTTGAGTTGTAGTGACGTTTGTCATGAAACGATGTTGACTTGTTGATGGCACGTGGTGCATGATCAACTGGGATGGTAAATGATTTAGATTGGAGCAAGTGGCAAAAGGTATTGTGCCAAGGTGGGCCAGAAGGGCAGTGGGTTTGTGGAAATCTTGCCTCGGCCAAGTAAGGACTTAACCTTGTGAGCCTTTGACCTAATCAATCATGCAACCCCATGTCTAGTAAGGGATAGACCTAACTAAGTAGGATTATCTTTATCTTGACATGTGATTCCTCAGGTGGATAATCACACAGAAGTGTGTTTACCTGGAAGTGTGGTTATAGCAGAGGATGTGGTGTACTACGGTCACACATCAATCTAACAGTTTGTCAGTCCTAACCTTTACCTCCGATGAGGGAAGGAGTAGTGTATGGCTTACTAGGAGGGTCAATGTTGGGGTAAAGGTTTTCTAAAAAGTTTTATCATGATCTCTCTGTGGCACACCAAAGGAAGTTCTTGCATAAAGAGATGATCATGTCGTGTGTGTAAAGTGCATAACCTTTGCAGAATATAAATCTATTCGGATAGCCGTGCTTGCGGTATTGAGTAATTCTTAGGAATTATAGTCAAGAGTTAAATTTTATAAAATAAAAACTTAGATGAGAATGTTAGATGTTGTTGGAAAATTGAATTTGACTTAGGGTTGGATGACGTTTACGTGGAAATGCTGAAAATTACTATTACTATTAATTATCTTACTGTTTTTGCAATCTATTTACGGTATTCATTTACAAATGCTGCTTTACTGCAAAATAGCCATGATAGACATTCCTTTGGAATAAGTCTTGCATATAGTATGATAGAATTGCATTATATGCACAACTTGTTGAGTGCTTTATGTACTCAACCTTGCCCACAACCAAATCACCAATTAAGGAAGAATCTTCATCAATTTATGAAGAGGAGTACCAGGAGGAGGCGAATTTCTAGGGAGCGAGCCTTGTCAGTTGCCTGTGGTATACTAAGGAGTTTACCTATGTTTTCATTCCGCTGCTATTCAGTTTGTTATTCACCGTTTAACCTTGTGAGGCACGTTCATGTAAGTTCGACCATAAGGTCATTTAACAGGTTTTATTTAATATATGAAGTCTTTTATTAAGTTCCGTTGTGTATGATTATGATATTTATCTACGTTGAGTCTATGTGCACTAGCGTGATACTGAACGAGTGCGGTATACACAGAGGGTCTAGATTTGCATATTCGGGTCTCGACACTATGACTGGTCCAACATGTATACCACTTTTAAAACCCTTTAAAATCAAGTGTGCTTTGATCTGCACTGAGTTTTGAAACATTCTCAGATTGTCGTAGTCAATGCATGGATAAGATATAAATTGTACTCTATTGTTAAACATATCCTCCTCTGCGGCTCTTATAAAAGCATAAACCATTAATGTACTCGACACTAACACGGTTCTTAGTGTACATCCAGCTTCTTTCCATCTACGCTAAGTATATAATAATATGTGTTGAATAATGAATGAAGTACACTAGGAGTGCACATGAACACATTCATAAATTAGAGCACAAATTAACTAGCCAAAACCTTACTCTAAATCATAAATCATGCTAGATCTAAAGAACAAACAAATTTACAATCTACATATAAGCTACATTTAAACTTACCAATCTAGCTTCTTAGATGGCAAAGAGCAAATATATGTATACATATACATATATATACATATATAAACTTAGCATCTTCGATTCGCTCTTTACCTAGCTAGCTATATCTTGAGTATAACGCAATAGAACCAATTACTACTTTAGATCATAAAGAACAAATGGATCTATACCAAGCTAGATCTAAACCATCTTCAATTCCCTCTTTACCAAGCTAGATCTTGAATATAATACAATTAGAACCAATTACTAACCTTAGATCACCTAAAATAAAAGGATCTATAATCACACACTACTACAAAGAAGACTATTACTAACAGTTCGAAAGCGTCATCATAGACGATTTTCTCAACCATATATAAGTATGTGTCAATGATAATACGACACATATCACAGACGGTTTTCTTATTGACTGTGAAAACACATATCACAGATAGTTTTTAAATAGAACTGTCTGTGATATGAGTTGATCACAGATGATTTTTAAATAGAACTATCTGTGATAGGTTTCTTTTTCCTAACTCTCTTGGCAGAACTTCCATGATTAGCACCTATTGTTTGAAATTTTATTCTCCTTGGATATTTTTATAATAACATTTACAAGGCACAACTAGTTATAAATTTTGCAGTTGAATATCAAAATATCCTAGATGCATGGAGGCAACAGCTTGTCTGATGAGGATGGTCTTAAAATAGGAACATTTGTAGCACTTTCATCCCCTTTCTTATTCTAATGTTGATAAATTCCAAGTCAAAATCCAATTCCATCCACAGTTTATTCTGAAAGTTGTCATGCTCTGATTTATCTTCCACTTCATCATCATCCCCCAAATGAGAATATTATACGCAGCCTATTTTCACTTAGGTCTTGTGTAGGAACGGGGAGGTCATTATGGGGGAGGATGTTGAGGAGGAGGACACCAATGGGGAGGTCACCGTGTGGGAGGATGCTGAGGGGGAGGATGTCGACGGGGAGGATGCCGATGGGGAGGTCGCTACGTCGGAGGACACTGAGGGGTGCACCCGAACGGGCAAGGAAGGAGATGAACGTTTTTTTATTTTGTTTGGCTAAGGAGTGTGGCGAGCATAAAACCTAGAATGGTATATATATTTAGGGAGTGTTATCACAGATAGTTCTATTAAAAACCATCTGTGATAATCTAATACCACAGATGGTTCTATTTAAAAACTATCAGTGTTGACTCCCATTCACATCACTGACGGTGTTTTTGCAAAAATTGTATGTAATTATATATAATACAGACGGGTTTTCAAATAAGCTTTTTTGTAGTAGTGATACATACAAATCCACGATATCCTTTTACTAGATTGTCTCTCAATCATGGCCACCTCAAAAATAGATCGGGAAGCCCTAAAAACACTAGGTAGGTCGAGGCTCTCATTACTTATTTTCAAAAAAATCTCATCATAGATAGTTTTAGCCAAAAACTATTAGTGATAACTGTGTTCACAACATTGAATGTTTTTTACTAAAATCGTTAGTGATGTGAGTCTCATCACTGACAATTTTTTTCTAAAAAATCATCAGTAATGTCAATGGTAGTCACCACAGACGATTTTTAGAAAATACCATCTATGATGTCAATGGTAGTCATCACTGATAGTTTTAGAAAATACCGTGTATGATGATTAACCATCATATGCGGTTTTTGAAAATCGTCAATGATGAGAGGTCTAATATAAGTCTTTTTGTAGTAATGATATAATTATTTTTCTTTAAGACCAAGATTCAAGAAAAACATAGAAAACATGTAAATTTAGAAAAAATATCATAATTCCAACTGAAATTTATATTTTATTATTCTTTGTATTTTTCGGGCTGTTACACACTCTAACATAAATAATTACATAAAATGCAATGTACAAACTAACTTTTTGGAAGATTAATTCCAAAATACGGACCCCAAATAAATTGCTACAAAAATATGAACTCTGAATAAATTCCTCCAAATATGAACTCCGAATAATTTGCTCCAAAATGTGAATACTAAGGGCTTGTTTGGTTCCCTGTCTAAGAGAGCCACGCCTAAGGTTAGTAGGCTGCCACAGATGTGGCATGTCTAAGTTGACTGAGGTTAGCTGCTGTTTGGTTCCCTACCACGCCTAGCGGTAAGCACAACTAAGAATTTTGTGACACGCGTTTGGATTGTGGCCATGACTTGGCTTAGACATGGCTAAGAAACTATGGTACACGTTTGGATGGGTGCCACACAATTTGAAGGAGTGAGAATAAACTTGTCTGATGTTTTGTTTGTTAGCATTTCAATTTGACAAATACCATGCTGGTAGTAATTTAAAAAAATACAACGATCTTCATGATGTAAGTTTGTGAGATAAACCATCCTTTTCTCAAGTCTCAACTTTTTAATCTCAACAATAGCCTTCAGGACAAGGGCATATTTTGTACATGGGTTACATGATTCTAATTTTGGAGATCTGTGAAGCATACAATTTTGCATCCGACTTTGCTTGTTACTAATAATAGCTAAATTTCGTATAAAAGAACTGGCTAACATTTTGAGATATGCCATTGTTTGGACTAGTAAGGTTTCCTGCACGTACTTACAAGCGCACAGAAAGTCCCCCTCTCCCCAGTTGCAAACTTGACCACCAATCAATATGAACAATGAACATAAATAATTGTCTAAGCTGGAATGAATTATGAAAAATAAGAATTTCGCCTTTTATTTATGCGCACAAAACCTCCATAGCTCGAGGAAAAGAATCGATGGTAGAGCTCACATTCATCTGTAGCTGTGACATATTCGCATTCAATAAACAAATTACCAGCTGTTCGGCTTTGACTGGCACGCTGTTTCCCCAGCATCTAAAAGACTTTAGCATCTCTAAATAACCAACATAAATATGTCTAAATACAGCTTTTCTACGGCATTGGGTTATTGGGTAAAACCATGACAGTTTCATGCCTTCCTGTCATGTCAGAACTTCAGATGAAAGTAGCCTGTTTTGTGCATCCATCAACTTTTTAGAATCTTGCACTTCATTTTCTGCTCCTCGTTGGGGATTTAAATGGAATGAAGGCAATCTGCGATATGGTGCATTGCCTCGTGAAGCTGTATGCACTGAGAATCTCACACCTTGGCTGAAACTTCTTCCATGTCGTGACAAAGCTGGGATAGCTTCTTTGTTGTACAGACCTTCAATTTATAAAGGATACTAGCAATAATAGCGCGCTACGCTGCGCCGTTCTGTAGAGTCAATAGGACCCGTCGGCAAATCCATGGGGGTCGTATTTTCGGTTTTCATATTTGTTTAAAAAAATAGGTCGTTAGCTATAAACTTTCAACGAATCTACGTTTTTTTAGAAAACCGCGGTTACAACCCGTCGTCTGATAAAATTTGTCGAATTTTCGATTTCCGTAATTTTTAAATAAAATGGGTCGGTAGGACCCGCTGGCGAATCCATGGGATATTACAAACCTTCGATGAATCCGCGTTTAATCTACGGGTTACTATAAACCTTCGACGAATTTGCGCTTTTTTTAGAAAACCGTGGTTGTTTTTTTACGCATTTCGGGATATTTGATCGTTTTTTTGTTTTTTGTGTTTGTTAAAAAAATGGGTCGTTAGGACCCGCCGGCGAATCTATGGGTCGCTATAAATCTTTGGACGAATCTATGTTTTTTTAAAAAAAAACCCGCGGTTATGACCCGTTGGCAAATCCATAAGTTGTTATAAACCTTCGACGAATCGGTGTTTTTTTTGTCGATGCGTGTTTTATTTAGAAAATTGCGGTTGAATCTGTGTTTTTCTTTTTTTTGTTTTTTGTGTTTGGTAAAAAAATGGGTCGTTAGGATCCGCTGGCGAATCTACGGGTCGCTATAAGGACGAATCTACTTTTTTTTAAAAAAAAAAACTCACGGTTATGACCCGTTGGCAAACACACAAGTTGTTATAAACCTTCGACGAATCCGTGTTTTTTTGTCGATACGTGTTTTATTTAGAAAATTGCGGTTGAATCTGTGTTTTTTTGTTTTTTTTTAAAAGGAAATTGCGACCGCTTTTTTTATGTATTTCCTTGTTTAAAAGGCTGCTCGGACCCGTGGGCGAATCCATTAATTTTTTGGTCACTGCGTGTTTTATTTAGGAAATTGCGGTTGAATCTGTGTTTTTTTGTTTTTTTAAAAGGAAAGTGCGACCGTTTTTTTATGTATTTCCTTTTTTAAAAGGCTGCTCGGACCCGTGGGCGAATCCATGAACCACTATAAACCTTCGACGAATCTGGTTTTTTGTTTTTTTGTTTTTTGTGTTTGCTAAAAAAAATGGGTTGTTAGGATCCGCCGGCAAATCTATCGGTCGCTATAAATCTTTGGACGAATCTACGTTTTTTTTAAAAAAAACCCGCGGTTATGACCCGTTGGCAAATCCATAAACTGCTATAAACCTTCGACGAATCCATGTTTTTTTTTGTCGATGCGTGTTTTATTTAGAAAATTACGGTTGATTTTCCGAGGAAAACGGAGAAAGGACCTGAACATAAAGAGGAAGGACCCGTTCGTTATTTTTTTGGACCTATTCGCTATCCTGAAAAATTAGAAAAGGCCTTGTTCGCGATTTGAATTTAACGGGAGTCTTTTTCCGTAAAATAACACACGAGGGACTTAAACACGATTAAGAAAAAAAATCTTTCCCTCACAAAAAAATCGCAAAGGACCTATTTGTAATCCGGAAGGACCTATCCGTAATTTTGAAGAAATGGAGGGGTTTTTTTGCAAAAACGGCTTGGGGGACACCTGGCTCACCTGGTTGATCGCCAATCTCTAGCGCTATAATAGGTGCAACCATTACCATTCCCAAAAGCTGAAATTGACATTGTCCCAATCACTTGGTATTATTCTTGATCAAACCCTGACAGTAGTGCTGCAACCAAATACTGTTAGTGGTAAACAGCTACAATCTGCTGATGGACAACTCCAGGCCAGTTGGTCCATGAAACATCTGTTTAACAAGAAGTTGTCAGGGAAATGCCTTGTCTCTAAAAATCGAGCAGAGTAATTTTAGAGATTGAGAAATGTATAGCTGAGAAAGGTATGTTAAGGTCTATTATCACAGCCTAGAAATTTTCATTGATGGGAACAACAAGGCTATAGTCTCCGAAAATAATTAACAGTAGACACAAAAGGTTCACGTAGTTTAGTAGCACAAAAGGTTCTACAAATTAGTTCATACATCATAACTAGTGCTTAACCAGACGTCAATTACATAAGCATAACACGAATACCACTAGTCAGTAGACTAAATACTTTCATTCTCTTTAAATTGATGATCATCATGTTTACCCGAATCATCAGTCTCGTAGTCGTATGGGCGCAACTGCTCGGCTATGCTGGACAAAGTGTCTTCTTCTTCTACATGTCGATCCACACCGTCTGTTCCCACCAAGTCTTCTAATTGTATGACAAGGTCATCAAGGCAGCGAGCAGTGTGTTCGATCTCAAGTAAGACTCGGTTGAGTTCATTCGCGCTTTCGCATAAGCAAGGAGAAAAATTTTCGTACACTATGTTCTTAATATCACTTGCGATTTCCTCTATGCGATTAATTGTCCAAGCATGCACTTCACTGACTTTCTTGAATCTTTATCCATCTATATGATCATCAATTAGTGAAAATATCAATACGGGTGATCTTTTTATGTTAACCAGGGATGATTTAGCTCAACTTTCTCATGAATGAAACTAGAGATTATGGATGTAAGGTGCTGGCACTAACCTGGATGAAATATGCTAAAGCACCAGAATGACAATGAGGTCGAGCAAGACTGAGAACCGAAGACTTGGCTTTAAGCTGAAAGTGCAAAGACAGCCAAAATGAACAAGCAAAGCTACAAGTTGACAAGAAGGCTTCAGATATGGCAATTCACATAGTGATCAATGTGATATATTTGGCTCCCTTGTTTGTAGATAAATAATATATAATGAGTGATATGTCAGGCTCATAAGGTTACTTTCTACAAGACTATGTGAAGTTGTGAACAATTGGTTGATGTCTGATTCCAGTGTGTAAAACTCATCAATTGGATCATGAAAGTGATGGAAAAATTGGAGAAAGGCATGGAAAAAACAAAGAAAGCAATAGATAAGTACTAGATGAGCACAAAAAAAAATGTTTTAAGTTCATGTAGGTTGTCCTGAGAATATCTGATAGGCTCTAACCAATAAGAATATCTGATAGGCTCTATTACAGTTCTGAAGAAACCATCCTGCAAGACAAGCAGAGCAATGAATAGAACAGGAAAAATGAATATATAGAGCAGAATAATGGCCATAGATTGTAGTTGTCTATTGAAAGGTTAAATATTATTAATCGGGGCTGCCATCAGTATCAAATCACTGATCTTGCACACTTGATATCCACAGGTTGAGTCAGATCACTAAGAACTGATAAAAGGCATTCCTAGATAGCTCTGTCTCATTATGCATTCCTAGAGTTGAGTCAGATCACTAAGAACTGACTCAGATCACTAACAAACCTATCATCTCATTATGCATTCCTAGAGTTGACTCAGATCACTAAGAATTGACAAAAGGCAAGTATATTGAGTAATTTGATTACCCTTCTTGAAGACGAATAAGCTATGCTTTTTCGGAAGAAAGACTTCTTTCTTCCAGCCAACACTTAAAGGATGAAGATAGCTCTATCTTTTTGCTTGTTATGTAGAAATCAGCAGCAAACCTCTGCCCAACTCCACAAAATGTTTGGATAAGCAAAACATGATACATAAATATTCAGGAACTGGAACTAAAACAACAGAGAATACCCTTCGTATATTTTATTGCCAGTACTAATAGTATTGTTCATGAATCAATAGTATATTTATCATGAAATTGGATTGCATTAAACTAGTGCAAGGCATGATTAAAAAACAGTTAACCGTTAAAGAAAAGGGGCAATATTTTTTAAATGGACACTAGAAGCCTTACATGCGGATATCAACCAAGCATTACCTCGGCATATGTCAACTTTTCTCAGATTGTGACGGCATGATGGAAGGAGCAACAACATTTCTCAAATTGTGACAGCAGTAAAACTAGTTGTAGTAAAAAAACAGCAGGAAAAAGCCTAGCACAATGAAATCACTAACCTGTCCGATGGTGAGCTCGACGCAATGCAAAGCAGCAGGTCAAACACCAGCCCGGCACCCACCTGCAAAACTGAAGAAATCATCGGTGAGGAACCGTAATCTAATTATATTGAAATACTCCAGTTTGCAATGGTGTGCATGGCATGGCTCTGATATGATTATACAATTCCAACAGATTGGCAGCAGTATGGCACCTGTAGTTCGGACATCTTCATATCCTCAAGTAAGGGCATCAGTGGGCTCTAACTTCCATTACAGTAACTTTCCCAAGATAGAAGCAACAAATTACCGAACATACAAGTACATTGCATAAAGGTCCATTACAAGTCGTTACATAAACCATCTTAACATAAGGGCTAGTCCTTTACACATAGACCATATGCACCCAAAAGGTCATGACATAGACCATATATATCCTAAGGGCAGTTAAGCACAATCACCTAGCTCCATGACACAACCATCTACACCCAAAAGGTCATAACATAGTATGTCTTACATATTACCATCACTACTCAAGAATTTGAACATCCAGGTTTCTAAGGTCTTGTCACTTGCACTACATAAGAAACCACGCAATCCTTTATTCTCATTGCGTGAGAGGTGCATACCTACCATAAGCTTGTCCTCAGTTGGTATTGTCATGGCTTCAATCCTCTCCCACAATGGAGCATATGGGTCAGTAATCTGTGGGGGTGGTGGAGGTGCTGTTCTTACCAGGGATTCCTGCAGTGCCTTCAAAGTTTCGCTGATATCATCGGCTGTCTTGGACATGCGGCTCTTTGGCTTCGGTTGCCTCTTAGCCGGCGACTTCCCGAGCCTCTTTCGCTTCACGCCAGAAACTGGTGAGGTATTCTAGACACCTGGTGAATTGCTAGTTGTAGCACCCACTGGAGATGGCAAAGTGTCTGAGTCATCAGAATCCACAAATTCAGCATGTGAGGACATATCATTGTATCCGTGCATATCCTCATTAGACTCAGGGGTTGGAAGCATGCAAGACGATGCATCCATAGCTAAAGATCCATCGGCATTGGTGCCCATGAACAACTCCTGCATCTCATGGAAAAACTTAATGGGTTTACAGAGGAGACGCCTAGCCCTATCCTGCAAATCAAGAAAGGAGTACTTGGCTTTAAGATGTTACCATAATGCAACAATATGGTGAAATATGTAACATACCGTCAATGTAGCCTTCTCCGATTCATATATTGTCACCAAGCATCTAGTTGGGTCAAATGCATTGCCACTCTTACTTAAAGCAATAGCAACATATTTCCAATTCTCCTTATAGTGCCTGAAATGACGATTAACCTGCGCACTAGTGACCCCCATACTGAATTTCTCATTCAATGCAGTAGCACACGCCAAGTGATGTTGCTTTTTAATCTTGAAGCCAGCATGTTGGTCCTTTGAAAACTCAACGAACTAATCAAGCATAAACTTGGTTTGGCCATCATCCTATGAAACGGTCCTTTCCCTAGAAGGCTCATCAGTATCAACCTTCTCCTTTCCTTTACCCATATCTGACCATAACAAATGCAAACAATTGCAGGACTAATGGCATAGATGTATAACACAGGAAAATAAATTTCAGGACTCAATAATATGGGAATAAATTTCAGCACTGAATAATATGGGAATAAATTCCATGGCATACATATATGGAACACACAACCACTACTACAGAATAGGTCATCCGCGACCCTCCATCACTGCCGGGTAGGTCCGAGCCGGCAGTGATAATATTATCACTGCCGGTTCTAAATTCAACCGGCAGTGATAATATTATCACTGCCGGTTCTAGCTTCAATTGGCAGTGATAAGAATAGTATAAATTTCCCGCAGGAATGGAGGTAATATCATTGCCGGTTTATATGTAAAACCGGTAGTGATTTATCATTGCCGGTTCGTCTACAAACCGGCAGTGATAAGACCATTTTCACTGCCAGTTTTACTATAGAATCGGCAGTGATATTACTGTTCCCCATTATTAGTTCGATACAGAACATAAGAAACATAATTAGTTAAAAAACAGAACATATTAAAAATTTGTAATTTATCTCGCACAGAACATTTACGAAATTTGTAATTTGCGGGATATGTATTAATTAAAACACAGAACATTTACAAAACATAATTAGGTATATCATCCATTATTACATATTTAGTCCTAATTACATATTTAGTCCCTATATCCAAAAGTCGTCCTCCTCCTCCTCCTCCTCGTCGCCGGAGCTGCCGCCTGATGACTGATCGGAGTTGAGGCGGTGCTCGTCCTCCTTCTCCTCCGAATTTGATTCGATGGCGGAGTTGGTCTTACCCCAACGACGCAGGACCTCGTCGCCGTCATTGTCATCGTCATCGCCCTCCTCCTCCTCCTCCTTTGCCTCCTCTTCCTCCTCCTCCGCCTCCACCTCCTCCTTCTCCTCCTCCTTCTTCTCCTCCTTCTCTAGCGATGGAGCGGGGCTTTGCCCAATACGTGCTCGCTTCTTGGGGGGTGCCATTCTTGCAACAGTAGTGGATTGTGAGGAGTGGTGCTTTAGATTAAGGAATGGACATTATATAGAGGCAGAATGGGAAGGAAAACAGTTGGCAGAGGAATGTGAAGCGCAACGGTTGGCGCGGCAGAGGAACGGCAAAGCAGCAGCAGAGAGAACGCAAGCGCGTCGAGAACGGCGGCGCGACGGTTGGGTTGGCGCGGCAGTTTGAAGGGTGGGACATATCACTACCGGTTTGTATTACCAACCGGTAGTGATAACTGACTATCACTGCCGGTTTATACCCAAAACCGGTAGTGATATATTACTGCCGGTTTACTTTACAACCGGCAGTGATATTTAACGTTTACTGTCGGTTCGTATATTTAACCGGCAGTGATATGTATTTTCCTGCGCAACCCAATTTTCCCGCGTAATATGACCTTATCATGCGGTTCGCGAGCGGCGATAATATGACGCTTATGACCTTATCACTCGCGGTTCTGCGAGAGGCGGTGATAAGCTATTTATATATCAATCTTCACCTGACCGACGCCTTTCCTGCGAAGCGAAGAGAGGAGATCTTTGCTCGGTTGTATTTTTCTTGGGGAGGTGCTGCCGAAATTTTGTGTTAGTATTTTTTTCATATTTTTCATCGAGTCGACATCTTCTCCGACCGAGCAGAACAAAGAGGAGCACTGTTTTGCTCGGTAGTTATTATCTTGGCGAGTTGCTGCTGAAAAATTGTATTAAAATTTTTCGAGGTTACTGACTTGATCTATGTTATATTTGTCGTAAAATTTTACTTTACAGAGTGCTATAGATGTTGATAATTGCTGATTGTACGGTGTGAACATTTTAGGTCGGTAGTGCTCAAATTAAGATCTAGCTAAATTATTGAATAAATTATAATTCATATCCATTTTAGTGATGTAGTGGATGTTTAAGTAATGAAAATTGCTAGATGGACAATTATGCATAATTGTAATTAATTTAATTAATGAAAATTTGTTATATGGATTTTTATAGTAAAAATTGCTAGATGAATTATAAATAGTGAGAATTGCTAGTTGAATATTTAAATAATGAAAAATGGTAGATGGATTTTGCAATGATGAAAGTTGGAAGATACATAATTATTTAGAAATATATCCTTATATTCAATTATATGCTTGTTTGTTGTAGATTAATTTAATTTAATAGCTAGCACTACATAACAAAATGAAATGAAGAAATCTTCTAAATAATTAAAAATGCTAGATGGATATTTAAGTAGTGAAAAAGGTTTGATGTATTTTAATATATATAGGCAAAATTGCTAGATGTATTTGTAAAACTAATCATTTACAATTATATTGTTATTTGCAGATAAATTCATATCCATTTTAGTGATGTAGTGGATGTTTAAGTAATGAAAATTGCTAGATGGACAATTATGCATAATTGTAATTAATTTAATTAATGAAAATTTGTTATATGTTTTTTTAATAGTAAAAATTGCTAGATGAATTATAAATAGTGAGAATTGCTAGTTGAATATTTGTTATATGACTACTGTAAAGAATAAATTATTTTGATATTGTTTGTTCATATACTGAAATGTAGTTTGATATAATTAACTGTAGATAGACCGAAGGTGGATGTATGACACGGACCGTCGCGGTCCAGAGTTCTTTAATGGTGTGACTTGTTTTCTGAATGCGGTTGTGGCACACAAGTCGAGAAACCTGGCGGACTATATGTGTTGTCCATGCGTTGATTGCAAAAATGAGAAGATGTTTTGTAACGTAGAGTCGATACGTGCACACTAGCTTCGAAGGGGTTTCAAGGCTGGCTATACCTGTTGGACCGAGCACGGTGAAGATGATATTGTACATGAAGGGCAACACATTGATGAAGATGACGGAGACAACGATATGACGGCGGTGGAAGATGCGTTTGTTGATACCCACGAAGATGATCTAGATCAAATGCTGCGTGATGGGGAGGGGGACTTCACGAGTGAAAGGGAGTTTCAAAAGTTCTAGCGTATGGTAGAGAACTCTACAACGCCATTGTAGCCGGGCTGCAAGGAGGAGCACAGAAGCTGCATACCGTGCTTTCACTACTGCAGTTGAAGGCAAGCAATGGTTGGTCCGATAAGAGCTTTCTTGGTGTTATGTCTCTTAGGGACTTGCTTCCGAGGGTAACGTGTTGCCTTCAACTACGTGCAGCCAAGCGGGTTGTCCGCCTGCTGGGATTGGAAGTACAAAGAATACACGCATGTCCAAACGATTGCATATTGTATCGCAATGAGTTTGTAGACATGGATGCCTGTGTTATTTGCAAAGCAAAGCGGTATAAGGGCAACGACGACGATATCGAGAACGAAGATATCGGGGTGAGGCGTAAGAAGAAGAGGTGTCCCCGTAAGGTGGTGTGGTATTTCCCTATAATCCCCTGTCTAAAGCGATTGTTTGCAAACAAAAGGCATGCCCAATTGCTACGATGGCACGCCGAAGAGCGTAAGAAGGATGGAATGCTCAGACACCCTGCTGATTCTGTGCAATGGAGGAACATCGACAGAAAATATAAGAAACACTTTGCATATGATGTGAGGAATATAAGGTTCGGGTTGAGTACAGATGGGATGAATCCTTTTGGCAACATGAGTAGTCGTCACAGCACTTGGTCGGTGACTTTATGCATCTACGACCTTCCTCCTTGGCTTTGCATGAAGCGAAAGTACATTATGATGCCACTATTGATCCAAGGGCTTAGGCAACCTGGCAATGATATCAATGTGTACCTCAAACCATTGGTTGAAGATCTTCTAATATTGTGGAACGATGATGTACGGGTATGGGATGAGTATAAAAGAGAAAACTTTATCCTACGGGCATTATTGTTCGTAACCATTAATGATTATCCTACTCTTGGCAACCTGTCGGGCCAGACGACAAAAGGCTTCAACGGATGCGTCCAGTTCTTGGATGATACAGCTAACCGGTGGCTGAAGAACTGCCGAAAAATGGCTTACATGCGGCATCGTAGGTTCCTCCGCAAGGATCACCCATACTGCAATAATAAGAGAGCTTTTGACGGGACAAAGAAGACTGCCTTAGCTCCGAAGAATCACATTGGGAAACAGATATTTGCCACTGTAAAGGATCTTACAATTATTCACGGAAAGGGAGCCGGCAGTACATCTATTCCGACTTCCCGGGATAAGGCTCCTTTGTGGAAAAAGAAATCAGTATTTTGGATCCTACCTTATTGGCAGCACCTGGAAGTTCGACACGCAATCGACGTCATGCACATAGAGAAGAACGTGTGTGATAGCTTGCTTGATATCTTACTGGACATACCTGGCAAAACGAAAGATACACTTCAAGCAAGGATGGACCTCAAGATATGGCGAGGAAGGAGCGCATCACGAAGAAATGGATCTGAGCAAAAAGTACCTTCCGCTGACTGCTACACTTTGAGTAAGAAAGAGAAAATTAGCGTTTGTGAATGCTTGCACAGAGTCAAAGTTCCGTCTGGTTACTCTGCTAACATAAAGAGACTAGTCTCAATGAAAGACTTAAAGTTAATTGGTATGAAGTCTCACGATTGCCACATGATGATGACACAGATGCTTCCAATTGCAATTAGGGGGGTTCTGCCAGAGAAAGTCCGAGACGCAATTATTAAGTTGTGTTCATTCTTCAACGCGATTTCACAGAAGACCATCGATCCATTAAAACTAGATAAGCTGCAGGAAGACGTAGTCCACACTCTGTGCAGGCTTGAGATGTGTTTCTCTCCATCTTTTTTTGATATTATGGTCCATCTCATTGTTCACATTGTGAAAGAGATACGGATTCTTGGTCCCATATTTCTACATCGATATACCCTTCGAAAGATTCATGGGGTTATAAAGAAATATGTTCAGAATCAAATCGTAGGAAGGTTGTATTGCCGATGGCTGGGGAACCGAGGAGGTCATTGAGTTCTGCGTCGATTATATGGATCTCAAACCGATTGGTGTGCCTGTATCTCGGCATGAGGGGAGGCTACAGGGGAAAGGGACACTAGGCGAGAAATCAGTACGTACTAGCAATCTAGCTTCATTTACACAAGCACATTTCGTAGTTTTGGGACAATCAGTTGTGGTGGCCCCGTATGTCGACATGCATAAGAACGTGCTATCCAAAACAAAACCAGGGAGGTCAGAGGTTTGGCTCGCGAGAGAGCACAGAGATAATTTTGGTGATTGGTTGTGTAGACACATGATGCGTACGGAGACAGACTGCACTCAGTTGAAAGTGTTGGCTTAGGGACCGTCAACTACAATTCGGACATTTGAAGGATACAACATAAATGGTTTTACATTTTATACAAGAGCGCAAGATAAAAAGAGCACCAATCAAAATAGCGGTATCCGTATAGATGCCTATGACAGCAATGGAAATAGGCAAACCTACTACGGATTCATAGAAGATATTTGGGAGCTTGACTATGGACCTTTGAAGGTCCTTCTTTTTCGGTGCCAATGGGTCAGACTTCCCGGGGGCGTGAATATCGACAAGTACGGTATCACTTCCGTGGACCTCAAACTCGTCGGATACAGAGAAGAACCATTCGTACTTGCTAATTCTGTTACACAAATCTTCTTTGTAACTGACTCGGCTAACAAGGAGCGCCACGTGGTTATTCAAGGAAAAAGAAGGATTGTTGGAGTTGAGAATGTTGTCGATGAGGAAGAGTACAACCAATTTGATGAGCTTCCCCCTTTTGGAGAGGACGTTGACCTAAGTACCATGGAAGAGAGTGACGAAGCTACGTATGTACGCCGCGATCATAACGAAGGTCGAATCGTAACTTAGTTGTAGTAATGAAATGTATGCTTTCTTTTGTATGAACGACATGTTTATTTTCTCACACGTAACAATTAATGTAATATATGCAATAATGGAAATTGAGGTTATGCTTTCTTTGGATCAAATTGAAAGTTTCACTTAATTGGTCGGAGACTAGCATATCACTGCATTTGGATTTTTGTGATTTTGACTGCACTTGAATTTGTGTGAATTTGACTGCATTTGTGTTCAATTTGCAAGCATTATTTGATTTTTGAAATATTAAAACTATTAAAATAGTTAGCAATCTGATTTTTATAATTTTAGAACCTAATAAAAATTTGGAGAAATATTTAAATAAAATATTAGATGTCCTATAGTATGCCTCCAAAATATTTTAGAGAATTTGGATAAAATTTAATAGAATTTGGCCAGGACCAGCTTATCACTGCCGGTTTCTTTTATGAACCGGCAGTGATAAGAAATATCACTGCCGGGTGTAGCTCCAACCGGTAGTAATATGCAACCATTACTGCCGGTTTGTAGAGTGGGCCGACAGTGATAAAAAGTATCACTACCGGTTATATTTATGGGCCGGCAGTGATATATTATCAGTGCCGGTTGTTGTGACCAACCGGCAGTGATAGTCCACCCCTACAAAATCAAACGCCGTGTCTTCCTCTCAGTTACCCTAACCCTAGCCCGCGCCCTCCTCTCACTTTTACAGCACTGTCGCCTCCGGTTAGACCAACGCCGTCGCCTCACCTCGGAGCTCGTCGCCATCACCTCGACCTCGCCTTCGACCACCTCCTCACCTCAGAGCTTCCCTGCCATCGCCTCGGACTTTCCTCGCCGTCGCCTCGGAGTTCCCCACCGTCGCCTTCACCTCCCCACCGTCGCCTTCACCTCCCCGCCATCTCCCCGCCGTCGCGTCGACCTCCCTGTCGTCTCTCCGCCATCGCGTCGACCTCCCCGCATCTCCTCGCCGTGGTACACCTCTGCGAACTTATAACCTAGGCCTGAACTCAGGAATGTTGCTTGATGTCCGAATGTTGGTTGATGTGGATGTAATCCAGTGATGATGCTTGTGGGATGTAATCCAATGATGCTTCATGTGAATGTGCAGATGAATGCTAAGGGGCTAGCCAATTTTGGCTTGGGGACCTAGCATGTGGGATGTGGGATAGTGTTCAGTGAGGATTTGGGACTGAAATAGACAATTTGTGACAACTAATTTGTGACAATCTGTTCTTTTTTACATGGGCAATCATTCTATTTTAATTGTTAGCTTACTTTGGTAGTCGTCCTTGTTATTGTTTCCCTGCTGCTGTCAGCTATCTAGTGCTTGCATGTTGTTTTTATGTGAATGCACTGCCATCTTGAGTGTGTTATTGTGCTTCTATTCTGGAAATCATGATTAATATTGGATCGTGATGATGATATGCTTCAGTTATGCATTCTCATTTAACACACTCTAACCCTTTAGATGTGATCTATTAAATCAAATCATATGCATACACCTGGGTTGATTTCTCCTAGATCATAAACTTATAGCAATGCCTTAACAGAGATTGTGCTCATTATACTGCATGCTTTGATTGTCTGAAATTTCTATTTGTGAAATAGATTACAGGTTTGAAATCTTATGTCTGATGTGTGCATGGGCAAAAATTATTTTGTATGACTGCCAATGCTAGCTTTACATTGCAAAACAATTGGTGGTTAAGGGAAGTTAGCTACATTATCATATGTATGTATGTATGGATTGGGTACTGAAACATTGCTTAATGTAGACAATTCATTCATGCTGAGCTCCTGAAATGCCAGTTAGTTCACAACTTCCTCTTGCTATTCATGGTTAGTTTTATGCTTATATATCAGATTATGAGCCTTTATGCTTTGATGTTAGTCAATATCATGTTTCAGTATCTATTACTCGTGTATGTAAATATCTGTCAACAAGTAAATCAATAACTAAGGTAAGGTTGTCACAAATTAGTCTATTACTCGTCCATTGTGGCGAGGAGGGCCTTTGGGCAACCCGACATCTGAGAACACTCAAAATAAATAAAAATATCTTTATGCTAGTTGCCTTGTTCATTTTTCTGCCCTTGTTGATATCACTGATACTGCGTTCGTTCTATATGATGCAATATGTTATAACGAATTAGTATGGAATCATGTGGTGTTTTGATCATTTTACTCTATGGTTATTTATATTGCAGCCAAAATTAAACTTCAATTTGATGCTTTGTATATGTTCTTGAAAGATGTATACATGTGTTGTAAATATTTGTTTTGTAAAGACAAGTGTATATGTATTATTTCCACTGCATTGTACTTTGGACTTGTAATAGTAATTAGTTGTAGTTTATGTTTATATTGTGATAATTGCTTAGTTTCATTTAGTCAATACTCCATGCACGGGACTTTTGGGTGACAGTGAGCATACACTTAAGTGGAGTATGGGTGTCATCTCTAAGTCTTTCAAATATCTGTATGTGTTCTTTTAAATATTTGTATGTGTTCTTCAATAGAGTATGGGTGACTTTTGGGTGACAGTGAGCATACACTTAAGTGGAGTATGGGTGTCACCTCTAAGTCTTTCAAATATCTGTATGTGTTCTTTTAAATATTTGTATGTGTTCTTCAGTGGAGTATAGGTGACTTTTGGGTGACAGTGAGCATACACTTAAGTGGAGTATGGGTATCACCTCTAAGTCTTTCAAATATCTGTATGTGTTCTTTTAAATATTTGTATGTGTTCTTCAGTGGAGTATGGGTGACTTTTGGGTGACAGTGAGCATACACTTAAGTGGAGTATGGGTGTCACCTCTAAGTCTTTTAAATATTTGTATGTGGGCAACGCATACTTGTCAGAATTTTCTCTTTTTTGTAACTCTCGATATATAATGAATTTGATCCTACAAAAATTGTGACAAGCAATATATAATGAATTTGAACCTACAATTTTATAGTACTTGAAATTGTAGGATCAAATTCATTATATATCGAGAGTTACAAAAAAGAGAAAATTCTGACAAGTTTAAAAGTTTAAACTTGTCAGAATTCTCTTTTTTGTAAACTTGTCAGAAAATTCTGAATTTTCTCTTTTTTGTAAGTCCTGATATGTATTGAATTTGAACCTATAATTTTATACATAGGTAGAGTAATCTATGAAGTACATCTACAAATTTTTTTCAGAGTTCGGTTGTCACTGCCGGTTCGTCCAGGAACCGGCAGTGATATACACAGATCACTGTCGGTTCTTCGTATAAGCCGGTAGAGATATACATATATCACTGCCAGATTCTAGTGTGAACCGGCAGAGATAATCGAGTATCACTGCCGGGTTCTAGTGTAAACCGGCAGAGATAGTCGAGTATCACTGCCGGTTGTACAATGAACTGGCAGTGATATCTATTATCACTGCTAGTTCCTGAGCCGGCAGTGATAACCCCGAGTATCACTGCCGACCAATCACTGCCGGCTCCCATAACCGGCAGTAATGGCGTGGACGAGCCGGCAGTGATGACCTATTCTGTAGTAGTGAACATATAAGAATCATCTCACAAATAAATATTAGGTTCAGTGACCACGAACTTCAAATACAACACATAAAATTCATGGGCATCACACGTACAAGTCATAAGTCAGCTAATTTATCATCCCACATTTTTTTGTGCTAGCTCATCCCTTTTGACAGCCCATATTTGGTTGTCTTTTTGCAAGTCCACATGGGTACGTTTGCTTCTTGGAAGATTTTGGTACCAAGTGAGGTTATCATACACATATTCATCAGGGTCGTCATCAATGATGAAGTTGTGCACTGTACAACAAGTAATCACTATCTTCACTTGGGTTTTCAAAGGGAAAAAGGGCTGAGATATTGAGATCTTAAACCTATTCTTAAGTGTACCAAATGCCCTTTCAATAGTAGTTCTAAGGGAAGAATGACGGTGGTTGAACAATTATTTAGGGTTCTAAGGCTCTCGAGCTCCTTTAAACTCTTTAAGATGGTATCGAACACCACGATATGGGGGTAATATACCAGACCTTGTTGCATAACCAGCATCAGCTAGGTAGTGGTGGCCTACATGATTAGGGAATGACAATTAGCTCTGGACTGTACCAAAACCTTATTTTGATGTGTCGAATAGGTAGTAATAGTATCTTCAGGGATTTTTAGGCCAGTTGGTCGGGATAGTGCATCTTGGAGCACATAGGAATCATGGGCTGATCCTTCCCATCCAGCTAAGACATATGTAAATCTTAGGTCAAAGTCGACAGCAGCTAGCACATTTTGTGTAGGATAGAGTTTCCTACCCCTAAACCTATCCTGCATATGCATAGGATCCATTGCTGGAATGTGCGTACCATCCAAAGCTCCTATGCATTTCTATGAAAAAAGACATGACATACAGTTAGTTATCTTTTAGATTCACATAAGGATATATTGCTATTAGCATATTATGGTGTCATGTTACCTCGAAGTATGGGTGAAATCTGCCTGGACTAGTTGTTATCTTCGAATGTGTCTCCGTGGTTCTCAAGACAATGATGTCACGTGACATAATACATAGAGCATCTAAGACAGCATGGAAGTACCTATGGACTGTCTCCCCAGAGTGGTTAAACTCAAAACCAGTTGTTCTATTAGTCCATTTATGCCCAACAACATGCATGAACATGGCAACTTGTTCTTCAATACTGACATTTAGTGTGTCCAGTAGCAGCCCATGATTTCTTAGATGAGAGCACAACCTATGGAAAACAAATTTCCGCATGCGCAACTCACTAAGGCAGTGAGCTTCAGTGCCATTGTACAAACGGTTCAAACGTGTAGCTCTCAACACGTCTCTCGGCAACATAGGACCATAGGTCACACGTCTCTTCTCAGATCTAATTAACTGAAGTTTATACCAAAATAGAGCAACACATATTGCAATGTTGATAATAGCCCTTCTCATCCACAAGTAATTACAATAGCTATTATAGTACTGAATGTATAGTTTCTTTGCACCCATCTATATACACATGAAAAATGTATAATCATATCAGAGCCATGCCATGCACAACATTCAAAACTGGAATATGGAAAGATAATTGGATTAGGGTTCCTCACAGATGATTTCTTGAAGGATTACTTGCAAATCCAATTGGGGGAAGACCTATTGCAGAATTCCCTACATCATAAACAGATTTCACAATGGGCACAAGCGATACATTGGAAAGATCAAATGAGCCAACGAATTGCTTCATGCAGCAAGTACATAGTTTGCTAACAAAATGTTTCTTGGTGCAGACTATATACATTTTCAGAAGTTTCAGACATTGACACTGTTTTACATCTTCTATAGGTACTTGCACTACTTCAATTGTATTACTCTCGTCCATTAATTGCAGCAAAATTTATGGTGATTATCTTTTCTCTTTGGTTTGCAGCATGCCGAAAGATGAAGCTCAGAAATGTGCTGCCAATGAATTGTGAGGACATAGTTTCACCAGCTGCCTCATTTACATATCTGGTGCTAGAGTTATCTGGATTTGCATGCTCCTCATTGCTTGTACATACAACAACAACAACCAACTAGCAAGCCTGAATATTTTATGAAGAAATGCAATTTGCGATAACATTTGCGGCAAAGTTCACTAACTTATATATCCTGATCTTGTTACTGTCAGATACTTGACCGAACCCAGTAAATGTTTTTGATATACCAGTATGAAGTTTCAAGCTGTGCGTCCAACAAATTTCCCTTTAAGCAGCCATTTATACAGCAACGTTATTTTACTAAATATGGCAAACATCTTTGAACTCATGTACCTGGGAAATACAGCAAAGAAAGAAAGGGGAACCAGCCTCGTCATACTGATTCAGGTTCTACAAGACCAGATCTGTCCGATTCTCTCTGCATCTAGAGTCAAACACGCAACCGCAAGAGAATAAGGAGCATAGGGTAGTCGGGCCAGGAGGGGGGCTTACTCTTGCGGAGCTCAGGGGGTCGGCACTCGGCAGCCGCTGCTTCTGCTTGCGGGGTTGGTAGGTGCTTCCGACGAAGGAGGAGGCGGATGCGCTTCCGAGGAGGGGAGTGGACTTGGATGGATGGGGGGAGGCGGCGATGCTAATGGAGACAAGCTACGGCCTGTCGCCTGCCGCCGCCGCTGTTGCCCTTGCGTCGCCCGTCTTCCGTTCGAACCCTAGTTTTGGCTGAGTTGTGGTGTAAACGGAAGTGTGGCGCTCATTTTGACCACCACAGATCTGGCGAAAATTTTCGTTGGCGAGTCGACCGCGCCGTGCCTAAGGTCTTGTAGCGAGCCTCACCTAGGTAAGAAAGCAAACACCTGCTTAACCACATATGACATATCTAACTTGAGTTATAGCTTGCTTAGAGAGGAAACCAAATAGTTCCTTTCCTCTCCCTCTCTTTCTTTCCTCTCTTTTTTTTTTCTCTGGTTTTTTTTTTGCGAGTTCCAACGCAGCAGTAGCGTGGCACAGGAGGTTACAGTGCTCGGCGTGCGCGGGCAGGGGTCCCATGCTCCCCTTGCTCTGGAAAAGCGTGGTCCCACACTCTCTCCATGCGAAAAGTCAGCCCCGTCTGCCAGCACGTCATGTCGTCCGTCCCGTCACTGGCTCACTGCACTCTGGATTCCCCCGGTTGGGGGCGTTTCCTGTGCACACGTAGCGCGGAATTCTGAGGCTTCCGTGCCAAACAAACCGGCCGTGCTCCACCCTCTGCGATCGGACATGGTGTATTGGTGTGGGACACACAGCGTCGTTTCCACTCTGGGAGACCATGGTGTGGGACACAAATCGCCCGTCGGATCTCCTGCAAGGGGCTAGATTTGAATTTTTTTTCTTTTTTGCCTCAAGGACTATTTTCTGAAAGAAACACGTGGAAGAGGCCAGTACAACCAAAAAAAAATTCAGAAGAAAAAGTAGCTCATTAGTCATTAGCCTAGGGCTCCCTGGTAGGACAATACTACTTAGAAGCGGTGCAACTACAAAAATACGCGCCTTATCTTTTCCCGAGTACAAGTGCGAAGTATGCTGACCTCAGATTAGCGCATGGATATAGACGAACAGGAAAGCACGGGGCTTCTTTTACTATAACCTTAATTCAATACGAACCTTTCATTCTTTTAGCCAACTGAGAGAAATTTTACAGTATATTTTACTACTAAATAAGTATAGATAGTAGAAATCAAATCTATCTATTGATTTCTTAAAGGGTTTAGACGTTTTCAAGTAACGCTAATTTTTTAAGGGTACTGTAGTCGTATTTTCTCTATACCTTAGCTTAGCCCAATTGTGCAGTTGATTGTCACAAGGAGACCGCCGCCACCTTATCATCTCGTACTCGTACCGTCGTACTAGGTCAAAAATTACATCACAGCTGCCTCTTTCACTATATGCTCCCCAAACTCCCAAAGAGAAGGGTATGCTAAACATGTACCGGAGATATGATTCGGGCTAGTGTTCTCACTGCAGTCATAGCAGCATGAACAGGAAGAGGGGATCAGAAGTCAGTGGTGCAAAGATACTTTCAAGATTGAACATTTGATAAGCTTGTAGAAAGACACAAATTAATATTACTTCCACTTAAATTTCATGCATGCCAAAATTTTAGAGCACGAGAAGGCACGGTCACAGAAGTTGCAAGCTGCTATAGAGATTAGAGACCAACATGTATCACAAATTCACGACACAAACCATATATACTAAACGAACTACATATGAAAAAAAACCATACTACACGGATAAAGTCTACAGTCTTTGACAATAGACATGAATTCACATCAATTTAGCCTGTCTCTGCTGCCGGGATCGCTTCATTTTAGCCAGCATACGGCGCGACGGTGTCTTCAACTCACAACTCGCCCAGTAGCTATTGTAGGGCGGTATGCTAGATCTCCATGATAGGGCTTCAAATTTCCCATGAGGCTTAGCACTCCCGGCATGAAGATCTTGTGTTCGTATCTTGGGTAGATCATGCTGAGCAGAAGACACTTCATAACAACTGTAAACTAAGATCTCGCTAGTAGTTTCAGGTATTGTCCACAAGTATATAGGTCGACCTTTCCCTAGAAGATCACTTGGATGTTCACCAAACCGGAGGAGATGCTTACTTACGTGATTTTTAAGGCATTTCAGAACCTTGTACCAGAATTGAGTGTAAAGATTGGCTCTTAGTATGGCACCGATCACATTTGCTAACAAGAACGATCCATTTGTCTCCGCCGCGATCTCCATACCAAGGGATACCAGGTGTGGATGCTCCTCTGGATTTGTGCTACCGAACGCAATCGCCTTGAAGAAGTACCAATATGCTTCTTGACGCAAAAATTTTAGCTGAAGAGGTGGTGTTGTTCCAAAAGTTGCTATCTTCTCTGATCGACTTGCAATTATGATTTTACTCACAGGTGCCAATGTCGCGCGTCCCCCTCTCAAAGTGTGCAATAGTCTTGTCATTGTGCCCTCCTCAACATCACCCAATAGTTCAATAACAACCAATGACTTCCCGGTTGAGCCAGGATCTTGGTATTTGATCACACCCCTTTCTCTTGATTTGATATCACTTTCGCTGAAGAATACAATTGAGGAGAAGTATCTACGCACCCTCTCGTCGTAACAGACGTGCGCAAGAAGAGTGCTCTTTCCAACCCTTGTCGGACCAACTATTGGAAGCACGCCGAAATTTTCTGCACCAGCAGGATCTGGTTCAAGCAAGAAGTTGATGATCCTCTCCTGTTCCGCTTGACGGCCGAACATGCACTTCTCCAACCATAGGTATGTGCTATAAGGCTCGTGGCACATAGGAGGGTAGCAACTGAGAAACACAACAAACTCCTTCATATCAGCTACAGTGCAATCTAGGCTAGCAAGCATCTTTTGCAGCTTATTCCCCTTCTCACTTCCAGATACCATGTCCTTTGCCCTGGCTGACAAACAGAATCGCTTTGCTGAATTGAATCGGCACAAGGCAAAGGATTGGTCACTGACCTCATGATCTCGGGAGACCTGGTACTCGAGGGAATCAAGCATGTAGTAGCCTTCGTACATGTGTTCCCTCATCATCTGAAGCTGCCGGAGCATCGCTTGGTTTGTGATGCACCGCCTCTCGGCCTCCTCGACGGTGACTTGGATCCGCAGTAGCACGCGGCGCAGCCGTTGCAGGTCCTCCTCCACTCCTCCCGTCTGCGGCCAGTGGTAGCATCTGTCCATGGCGAAGGATATGGAGCGGCTGATAAGATCGCCAAGAACTGCAGAAACCAGCGCCTCCATCACGAACGGTTTGTGTGCGGAAGAGGAACGTTGAAGCGGCTTTATATGTGCCGAAACCTGCAGGGTCGGTGGCTTTTAACCTAAGCCCAGTCATGCTGTCAACGCATTAGATATTGAACGGTAGCTAATGCCGCCGCCTATCGGCGTTAATTAGAGACAGCTACATCGTTCATGAGTCATGACGCTCTCGGCGGCTCGCGAAATTGGACTCGATTTCGTTCGATGCCGACGAGGTACGAACTGCCGATCGTTGTTGGTGCGTGGCTGCGTAGGCGCGTCTTGGTCCGCGGACCGCGGATGCGAGGAGTGAAGGATAGAGACACACCAAGAGGTAACTGTTTTTCTTCTTACCTGAAAATTTATTTTTGTGGAAAAAGTTAGACTTTTGTTAGCAAGTTTAGGACAACCACTCTAAAATGATCAAATTCATCACACTCAAAATATTGTATGCCACTGCGATCTCTTCTTCCTCTTGAAAGCCTTTTTTATTATTTTTTGAAAATTTTGTTCGTAAGACTTTGTTTACTCTTTTAGACAAAACTAAAAATTTGTCAAAACCATGTTATCAATATCCTTTTCCTTCTTAACATTTGCTAAAGCAAGGAGAGTATCATTAGAAACATTATTAATTATTAAATTGACTAATTCTCATCTTATAAGTCATCAAGGAACTAATTGAAGAATCTAATTTCAAAGAGCTTAATTCCTTAGACTCATTTATTGTAGTGACTTTAACATACCAAAATTTTTATCTAAAGACCTAAGCAATTTTCTACATTGATCTTCATGTGAAAGCATTTTTCCTTGGGCATAATGCTTATTTACCAATTCATTAAATCTAGTACCAAATTCATTTATTATTTCCCCAGGGTTCATTAAGAGAGGGAATTTTTTTCCAAAAAATAAAAAAAATATTTTTCCAATTCTAAAAATATATTGTAGATACTACATTGTAGAAACTATAGTGATATGAGGGCGCGTGACACCAGGCGACCATGGCTCCCATGCATCCCCAACAATAGAGAACTATATATATTCCGAGTACGTGGTTGCCGTGCTATGCTAAGTGAAGAAAAAAATCTCTTGCCCATTCTATTAAGATTTTGTTATTAATTATGGCTCTAAATATATATAGATGTGTTGATGTTCAAGACTTAGGGTTTCTTAACCGAGCTTATAAAAAAATAATCGTGGGCTCTTGGCAAATAAGATCATGGAAATGAATACTAGGATTGCTTCTTTATTGACCAAGCGGTTTAACAGAGTATACAGATTATAGAGTTTCTGTCTAAGAGATGAAAGATTGATTACAAATAGCGATTGAGAATCTATTTTTCAGATGTCTTGATAGTGCAAAAGGTCTCCCTATTTATATTGGATGCAGAGGTGGTAGTTGTCCTTCAAAGAGGTGTCGTGTAAACGAGAGGTGTCTTCCCTGTCAAATGGTGTTTTCTTGATAAAGGGTGTCTTTTCCAATGAAACTTCCGGGTAGTTGTGTATGTCTATCAGATAACTATTCGCATGGAGATATGTGCAGGAAAAAGAGAAAATTGTTATTGTGCCACTCTAGACATGTGGCTTCACCCAAATGCCATTATTAACGTGGCAATCGCCAAAATGCCACTTTCAACGCTGACAACTTGTTTCGATGCCATTTTGGAGTTTTTTTGGTGCATTTACCGGATAATAGCATGGGAAAATGACCTCTTTGCCCTCGCACTGCACTCCCGAAATATAATATATATACTAGAACACAGCAACAAGAACTCCAGAAAAACAAGATTATCCAACACGGAGTCATCGGTTCTCAGACAAAGGGCTAAAAAGGAGCGAAATACACAATTTGCAATTTCAGCATCACGTTGCGATCATCATATTGATTTCTAGCTTTACAATCCGGCTGTTAGGCTCGTGAACTTTAGCTCAGAAAAGAATTACGGATCTGCAAAGTTAACTACAAGTATCGGAAACGACAAGAGATTTCAGAATCCACAGCCTTTAGCCATTTAATCACCTAGAGATCTTATCAGGGAAGAAACAAGATAAATAAACAAGAAACAAGGCAGGATTCCAAGGAGGGGGGCGCGCGGTGTAACTTACCAACAAATCAACGTTCTCGGCGTCGAAGCAAGCGGAGCCACCTAACTGTGCACCGATGTAACAGCCCAGAAATTAAGAACAGTAAATTTATAATATTTAAATTTGATTGTGAATATTTCTGGAATTTCTGAATATTGTTTGCTTTATTTGGATTTTCTTGGATTTTGTGTTGCAAGAAAAAGTAAACAAATGAGCAATAAAGAATGGAAAAGAGAAAAGGCAAAAATGTAAAATGTAAAAATTTAGAAAATAGCCATGAGAACCCTGAGCATGTAAGTAAATCATTTTAGCCAGCAATTGAAATTTTATGCATAAAGAAATGAAGAGATAAATTAGAAAGATAACTTTTAAATCAAAACAATGCATTGTCAGAATTTATAGAATATTTATAAATATTATCTGGAGCTGAAAAATTTATCATGAAATTCTCAATGCAATATATACCTCTGTTAAAAATATTATAAATTAATAATGTGCTTAAGGACTTTTTAGAATTTAAAAATAGAAACCCTAAAAATCTAGAATTTGCAATGTTAGAATTTTCATAAAATAATGGAACCATATTTTGAGCTGAAAATTTTAGAGAAGCATTATGAGATCAAATCCTTTAGAAAAAAAATTGCAAAAATAATAGACTTGAATTGATCTCAATGAAAAATCAAAATTGAAACAAGAAATTAGGAACAGATCCTTTGTTGTCGAATATTTGTAATTTTTCGGTAACTCATTTTAATCTCATAATTTTACCAGACATCAAAATATACTCAAAGACTTTGGTCAAAAAGTTTGGATATTTTCTAATTCCATTTGACAGCAATTAAAATCTGGTTCTAGACCCATCCAAACCGGAGTCATTTTCTTTTGGCGCCAACCTCACTGACCGGTGGACCCCAGGCCCACTAGTCATCGTCTTCCTCCTCCTGTACGTGCGACCGAGCAGAGGAACTCCCGAAGCGATGAAGCCAGTCAAGCGATTCAGTGAACCAGCTCCTCGTTCGGTCACCTCGCAGCGTCTTCCTCACCTGCTCCTTGTACCAGCTGTGTCGCTCAAGCCGGCGATTGCTGCCACGAAGACTCGCGCCATACAGCTCGCTATTTTCCTTGTCGCTTGCGGTGAAACTCCCAGCCGAGGCAATCCCAACCAAGGCCGGCTCATCCATTGCGTTCCTTCGCTATAAGTTGCACCTCAGAGATCGCAATGGACTCCTTTCTCATTCCCCCCACTTCATTCCTTCTCTCCCAACCAACACGCATGAAACTTTTCCCCATTTCCGCCATTACCAGGGACCTTCTGTAACATCCTGAAAAAGTAAAGTAATATAAAAATAAATATTTTAAATTTGAAAATATTTATTTCTGAGTTTCTTGGCATTTTTGGATTTTATTTGGATTTCCTCGGATTTGTTCTTTGTATGAAAATCCAACAAATAGAATTAAAGAATGGAGATCATCCAAACATTATCTGAATCCAAGAAAATTTCCATAATACCCTCAGAGTGATATTTACCTCTGGTAAAAATCCTAGGAACTGATCATGAGATATAACACTTTAAAAATCTAAAAACAGAAACTATGAAAATCTGGAAATTTGCAATGTCAGAATTTTTATAAAATCCTGGAGCAATATCTGGAGCTGAAAATTTTACATAATAATAAATAGCTCAGAATAATTTGAAAACAAAGTTTCAAAAGTTATAAAAATATTTGAATTGTCTGATAATTCAAATTCAGAAATTGAAATCCTGTGCATTGTACAGTGTCAGAATTTTCATTAATTAACCGTAAGGTAATTTAGTTTCAAAATTGTACAGAAGATTACCAACTCCCAGTTGTCAGCAATAAAAATCAGAGTGCTAGAACCACCAAGCCGGGCTTAATCCTTTTGGTCATCTCCTTCACTGACCAGTGGACCCCAAGCCTTGAAGCCCCGCTCGTCAGCCTCGTTTCTTCCAGTCTTGTGATCGAGTGAAGTTTTCCCGTAGAGCAGATCGATGCAGCAAGCTCAGGACATCACGCCGAAGCCTCAAGCCAAATGCATTGCACCTTGGGAATACCAGCGGTAGTGCTCCACTTCCTCCCTCCACCTTCTCCCTCCTCCTCAGCCAAAGCAGGAAACTTCCTCCCATTTTCACCATGAACCGAAGCTCCTGGAGCTCAAAGCCGGTGCTGATTCGCGTGGATTAGGGATCCATTTCCAAATCCCTCTGGGCTAGAGCATCATCAGACCTCAAGCATTCAATCCCTCAAAAGAATCGGACTCCTTCGTGTGAGATCGAGCCGCGGCCGTCTTTGTCTTCTCCAGTCCGCCGCCGTGGTGAGCTCCTCCGCCTTCTCCCTTGGTGAACCTCAAAGCGGAACCACTAGTGTCCCTTGATGCTTAATGTGCCACCGATTTCAACCCTAACACCCTGTTCTTCTTTCTCCACCGTCCGCCATTGTTGCTGCGCCCAACTCCGCTCACGCCTCTGCTCCTTCTCGGCTGAATCGTAACGCCACTGAGTTCCTCGCCGAGCTCTACCTCTGGTGCCGTCGCCACGGAAAGTTGCCGGAAGATCGCCGCCGGTGAAGCCCTAGCCGCCCTCTGTTTTTTTCCGGGCGCTAGAGCTGGATGAAGATGTAGACCCGTAGGCGCCTCTCGGTTGGGTAAAACGATTTTCCAATTCTGGCGAAGTGCATTCAGTTAGTAGTAACTTGTGTATTTTAGTCACAAGCCGTGAAATAAATTTATATAATTATCTAAAATCAGGATGAATCTAAATATACAAAAAGATTTAATGTTTGGAGTCTGTGATTATTATTCAAACTAAACACCGATTATGGTGTTGATATGGATGTTAATGAGAATTTGTGAATAATAAGAAATGAAATGGTAAAATAAATATTAATGTGATACTAGGATCAGAAGGTATTCAAATATCCACATACATTTAGTTTTTGAGTCATAGGATGATTATTAGAATTGAAATGATACAAGCACTCCATTATGAGCAATACTGCACATATAGGATATATACTTCTTAAAATAATTAACTACATTTTTATGTGCCTCTGGAATCATAATAAACTCAAATATGTAAAATCATCTAATGTTGAACTCAATTTAACATATTTGCTTCATAATCCTTAATTAACCATATTGTATCCATTAGCAAAACACTAGCATAATGGCTCACAAAATGATAGTGTAGGTTGCAATAAGTTTCTGGAACAGCAAGAACCCATGTATGCATGGATGGTTAAAATCAAACTCAATTTGCATGTTCGTAATGAAAGAAAATGTTAAAGATAACAAGAAGTAAATAGATAATCTATTGCAATTGAAGTTGAAATAATGCAAAACCAACTTTAAAACATTCTTAGGATGATATTCTGCTAACGCCTGAAAAATGAATCAAAGATCATGTATGGTGTAGTTAGAAACTAAGTTTGAACTTGGCCGATTTAAGGTTTGCGAATGTGATCATTTAGGCTATTTCAACAATAGATAAAGTAACTCATCCAAATACTAAAATTAGTAAAATCAGTTTAGAAACACTGTACAAAGTTTATACTACCATGATCTGTAAAAAGAATCATATTCCATTAAGGTTTGCCTATTTATCTCATCAGATCAAAACCCTTAAGCGATAACCTTTCGATTCACTTTTGGCCGATTCCGAATAACGTTAACTTTACAATACCACTTAAGCTATTTCAACAATGAATATAATATCTCATTTAAATCATAAAGCTTATGAAATTAGCTCAGTAGCACTCTCCAAAGTATATACTACCCTGCTAGGAAAAGATAATCTCATTTTGCTAAGGTTCGCATATTAATCCTGTAGGTTAAATAACCTTAAGTGATAATTGTTAACTACACATTTCCAATTCGATTTCTTGTAAAATAAACCTTAATATCATATTAGCATTTTAACCAAGGAATATAATGTATCAGCCAAAGCCTAAAATTTGTGGAATTTGCTTAAGACTGTTATACAAAGTGTAAATCATCATGTTATGAAGAAATAATCATATTTCATCATGTTTTGCATATTAATCTTAGCAGCTGAATAACCCTAAGCAATCACATTGCTTTAGGCCTTAATGTGAATGAATAAACTTTAGGTAATAATGACGGAATCCGTAGTTAAGTTGTTTTTATCACCAGAACCTTCTCAAATATAATGGAAATGATATCTGTAGCCTAAATCAATAGACTCAACTTGTATAAAACTAATTCCATTTGAAGTCAATCGAAGGCGAAGAAGTATTCATTTATAATATAACATGATCAGTTAAGCCTTTTCATTAACTCGCAAAGCGACTCATCTAATCCTGAATTTAGTAAAGAATAACCTAAAATTTAGCTCTAAGATACAATCTGCAGTAATCTAAGGAAATATTCTTATTTTATCTTGCTTCGAATCTGAATCCTAATAGAGCAAAACCCTTGAGTAATAAGGTTAACAGAAAAGTATTATGAATGGTAAATCAATGAAGCATTTCAACTAATGATTAATTCTATCAATCTTAACAATCTTTGCATCTTGAATTCGTAAAATAAAATTAATAAACTCATAAAGAGCAATCCCTGTTTCTTATGCAGAGTTTATTCGTTTTGCTATCTTTTTCCTTCTTGCCTTTATTGAAGTTAGTTTATTGCTCTGCGTTGTTTCCGTTGTTCGACGAGTAGGACCCGACGTCTCTAGCTTCGTCTTCGCCATCATCACCGCAATCCTCGTCTTCGTCAGAAGCAGATAAGCAAGGCAAGCATCCTTTGACCATATTGAGCCCAATATTTTATATTCCTTTTGTGCATCAAATTGTTTTATGCATGCGATTACTTTATGTAAATTGCTATATTGTGGTTTGGTAGTTATACTGTTGTCACATGAATCTCCTTTGATGATTATGAACATGTGAACCTTGATAACCATAGATTGAGGTTAGGCACTACTTAATGTCATCACGGTATACGCGTTTATTTTATTCCTCGCTTAGCCATGCTTTAGAATCAAAATGGCTCATGATCAAATCAATAATTGTCTCCTGAAAACACCGAAAATGGCACGTTGGTTGCGGGTACTTTGATTAAAACCCAAAATGAAACTATGCTTTGATGCGGCGATTATTGGCAATAGCCGATTGTGCATGCGGAATTGCACGTAGTGTAGGGTGGAGTGTCGCCGTGTCGGTTTAAGGACCGAGCAATGGGACGCTATTGATCCGAGATTTCGTGCAACCACAAGGGTGAGGATGGGTTAGCCATAGCTTGTTACGATTTGGATATGGCTTTGTTCATTGGTAGGCGGAGCTTTGCACGAGCATTCCGGTTTGGTCTGTTCGAAGGGTTTCCACCCATGCAACGGTGTACGCCGCCGTGGTTAGAAACGTTGTGTGTGTTGTGTATTCGTGAAAGGGCCCACGTCATGTGTGTGTGTTTCTAATTTCACGGCGGGATTAACGCCCCGGCTGGACCAAAGCCATGTCTAAGTAATGTAGCGAACTATGTATGGTCTTCTTGACGCCACACCTAAGGAAGTGTGTCGGCAATGGTTGATCATTCCTTGCGGGTAAAGATGTACACCTCTGCAGAGTTTAAATCTAATTAATTAGCCATTCATGGTCATGAGCACTTGGTGATTTCATTCCAATGCTAGATGTTTATTATTTCAAAAGGGTTGGTATCATTTTGTTTTGCAAACCGTGTTTTATGTCAAAGGGCCGACATTGATGGATTTTCGTGAATGTGATCGATTCGTCGCTCACGCCATGGAGGATCGTGTGAGTGTTACTTATGTCTGTATCTAATTGTTATCAATGAATTAAATGCTCTTACAAATTCGTTTGCAAATAACTTGGTTTCCAAAATTCAAATTCGCTTTATGCAAATTAACCGTGATAGCCTCCTTTGAAATGGCCTCGCATGTATTGTAGGTTTTGCTCAAGTCTTGCTTTGAGTATGTAAAATACTCACCCTTGCCTAATTATATTGTAGGTGTATGCTAGCTAAGCTTCGGTCTCCTTTTATCGCAGTTGCGGATCTTTTTTTGCCGTGTTTCGTCTAAGGAGTTATGCTTGGTCATTGCTGCGGGATTGGATGGGCAAACCGTAGGATATCGCTTTTGTTTGCTTTATTCTCTGAATTGTAATAATTATTTGTATAATCGCTTCCGCTTAATTATTGTATTGTATGGTTATGATTTCCAATTGTTGTAAACATGTGAGTGCTAGCTACTGATCCAGGGAATAGCACAGTAATCACATGGAGGTTCCTGTTCATCCGAACGGGGTCTCACAGAGTTGGTATCAGAGCTATACTGGCCGTAGGATAAACCTTAGATAGAATGGTCGATAGCATTAGAACAAGCAAATTCAAAATCTTACTTCCAAAAGCTACTATATTTGCAAAATGTAGATTTTGCTATTCTTTCCTCATCCTTAAGATTCTATTCTTACCCTACATTCATTTTGATTTGTAAACAAAATTCCCCTTATCTCAAAAAGAAATTGTCGCTAGTGGTTATCTTATTTGTTGCTTCGAAGATGCCCGAGACATGTCGCTGCCATGCTTCATGCCGCCAATGAAGTCTGCAATGTATGCGCCAACATCTCAAGGAAGTCAGACAACGCTTTGCCCCTTCGACAAAACAGAAGCACAATTTGAAGATCCTACTTCATGGAGAGGCAATACCACCCACCAGTAAAGGAGTAGAAGATTAGAATGTCTTACGATCTGTCTTAAGATAGGAACCCTTACGCATAGCATTTTGTTCCGCTCTGGTTATATAAAACATTTTAATATTTTGTGTTTTTGTCTTGCTATTGTGAATTGGTTTTATTTCGCTATTTGGCCGACTGATTTGTGTCTCGAACTTAACCCCCGGATAAAGTTTCACAATAGATTGTCCTTATGTATGACTATGAAAAATTCAAACCATAGGATAAATGGGAAATTATAAAATAGGTTATCTCTTCCTCTCAGAAAACTTTATACAAACTTGTCCTTCTTCTATATAAACTTCTTACTCAGATAATCTATCGGGTCATTAACCTTTCTTAAAAGTTAATCTCATCCAGATTAGTAACATAGTCTCTAGGTGCCTTTTAGCCTCTCAAAACCGCATCCTCTCTATATATAAACCAAGTTTAAGATATCACCATATTAGTAAACACTAAGCGTAATTAAGTCGCTTTAGGTTAATTGAAACATAATCTTTTTCACCAATAACTCTTGATCATGCTTTAAAACTCACTTTATCACCTTGCTTAAATTATGTACCATAAAAAATGAGTTGGAACCGAATAGTTATATTCTCCTAATGAGACTTTCGGATGGTTGTTGACTTCCTCAAAATCAAGTTTCATCAAGATTAGTAATATAGCTCCCATTATCGCTACTAGCTTCTAGAGGTCACGCCGTTTATATATAGATTAATACCAATATCTTGTCATATTGGTAACCGCTAGTTTACTTAAGTCATCTTAAGTTAGCTAAAACCCGGTCTTTCCAATAACAGCTCCTCATCGTGCCTAAAAGTTAGCCTCATTATTTTACCTAAATTATATGTGTGAGTTTAAGTTAGAATCGGAAAAGTCCTATGCTTCCGAATATAAACATTAGAATGATCGTCAAAAGAAAAACATAATTTGGTCTGTGTCTTCCTCCATAGAACTTTTTATGAACTTGTCTCTCTCTCAGATAATTTCTCACCCATGTGGCCATCATAGTTGTTAACCTTTCCCAAAAATAAAACCTCAATAGGACTAGCAGTATAGTCTCCATTACTACTTTTAACTTTACTTGAGATCACACCATCCATGTGCAAACTAAGC
Organism: Guadua angustifolia; assembly: GCA_036346375.1. NCBI lineage: Eukaryota > Viridiplantae > Streptophyta > Magnoliopsida > Poales > Poaceae > Guadua > Guadua angustifolia. Next base: position 22,897,550 of record CM070500.1, read on the forward strand.
CAAGTCGCTAGCTGCCACCAAACAAATTTAAACTGCCTAGTCTAGCTAGAACCAAATCTTTTCCCATAATAATTTCTAACCATGCCTCAAAACTCGCCTCATTGCTCTCGCCAAAATTATGCACCATGAAAATGAGCTAGAACCGTAAAAATTCTATACTCGAATGGAAAATTTAGAATGGTTGTTAAAGGTGAAAACAGGGAAAAAATCGAAACCTAGTTTCTATAAGAGGTAATAAAAAGATTAGCATTAGTTGTATACATACTCTTTCCTCATTTATAGACTTTAATATCTTTATCGTGTATTCATTTCTCTGCGAGAATATTCTTCCTCCATTCCTAAATTATTCTTTCTAGAAGTATTTCTTTCCTTGTCGCTTTGAAATGAACACACACCAACAAATCCTTTTGAAAAGAATTCGGTAACAAGTATCACAACCTCTCTCGACTTCGTCAAGCTTTGGAAGCCTAACACGACAAGTGGTGCAAAGGATAAAAGAAAACTCACACCGAATAGTCTACAATAAAAGATAGCATTATGCGAGTTACACATTATTTTACCTATGTAGTAAAACCCTTATACATAAATACGTATGGCCGGAGAAGGAAAACTCGATACCCTTCCTACATATTGAGTTGAATATATATGTAGTATTTCGTGTTGTTGAAACTCGTTGTCGGGTCTTTTGTATTGCTTCCGGTTACTCTCGTGAATGTTAAACCACTAGGTTGAAATTTGCGATGTGTTACCCCCGCTAATAAGAAAATTTTAATTAAAAAGATTTTAAAGAACTAAATGTTGCCTTATAAACCAAACTAGAAACTACTAAAGCTGCATTGAGACCACAACTAGAGTTAATTGGAAAGAATCAAATATTACTTCATGATATAGATAACCCTTATCTAACCATCCTTCTCCGATTCCAACATCTTGTCAAACGCGTTGCAAAGTGCCTCGATCCAATAGAATTCTGTCTAAATAACTTTACCCTAGTAAATATTGTTGCGGGATGTCTACGACATAACTCGTTAATATATCTACTAAAAATAATGAGCAAGAAAATTTCTAGCCATCATACTTTTATCTCTACTCGGCCATGTCCTCGTGCCATTGAATTTTCAATGTCATCACTTAACCGTTACCAAAACTGTCGCTGCTCAAACCTTGTTTACACCGCCTTAAGTGCCTATATAAATCACTTTGTACCTCTGCATGTGTGCGCCTAGATTAACCCGCTATTCTCGTCGTCGCATATACACTCGGCCATTAAGCTTTCCCCATACCTAGGTTAATCAAACAAGTGAAACCTACTTTATACCTTATTTGATACCTACACATTGTTCTTTGAAATGTTGCTAACCCAATTGATCCAAAGATCATGCTCGCACTTGCTAGGGAGAAATGAGACATACCACTAAGGAGAGTGAAACAATTGTTCTAGCTGTGAAGGAAATTATTCTCTGGAAAGATGTCCTATAAGCAATATCATTTGTTGCATTTATGAATGTCCAGATTATTGTCCATTACAATACCCCTTGATTCATTAATCACCACCGCACTTCACCTCAACGAATGAAACTCCAATCCTTGGTTGCCTATGATTTGGTTATTAGAAAGAAAAAAATCGGTTGTGTCGGAAACATTGCTTAAGGAATTAAAGAAACAACACTTGACCCTAACTACCTTCACTAAGAAAGTAGTAGATGGCAATCGCCAATGACATGTTTCTTGTCCGATAAAGAAAGTCATTAGGCTAAGGAATGTTCTAAGGAACAACAAAGCTAAGATTCACAAGGAAAATAATATTAAGCATACAATTAAACCGAACAAGACACTATGAGAAAAGTGTGAATATTTCAACTGTCACAAAAGGAACTCACAATTAAATGTTGGAAATCGAGATCAACCAATCTCTTTTATGCAATGCTCAGTAGCTTTTTGACAAGCAGTAACACACACGAGCGACAAAATCTGAGAACTTCAGAGGTTCAAGAAAAGCAGATGAGAGTAGTTTTGGTGCCGCACTCAATCACGGCGTTTTCGTTGTTCTCCTTTTATTTAGCTTGGCAGAAAAAAAATGGAAGTAATTATAAAGATAGTGGCCACCGAGCAAGACCGTGCGACCACTCTGAAAACAACTAACAACCAACTATGCCTAAAAGACCGAATATATCGCACGCAGTATTGCATCGCCCATACTATACGTAAACATAAACATGTAAAATCTAACTTAGCACAAGATATAAAACTAAACATGCTGGGCTCCCATGCTCGATTAACAAAGAATGAATGGAGAATAAAGAACTCGACGTGCAATAAGATTAATGCAACATTAAACAATGTCCATAAGTTGAACAAATATCTCCTAGCATCATAAACATACCGAAGTCACGATAGACTAGTTTATAGCTCGAGTAGGAGAAAAAAATCTAAAGTGGTTCGCTCAAAAATTAGTTAAAGAATCGAGACGGCTTAAACACTAATACATACCCTAAGAAGAATTCGCTCAACTCCATTCTTAATCTCAATCATCATCTATTCGTCTTTCAACACCGATGAATAACTATCCGTACTAAAAATCGGAAATCGAATCTATTGCTTTTGCTATGGTAGCCATGGGCATTATGCCGATAGTCGTCCGAAGAAAAATAAAACTCCATATCATCCTCAACGCGACGACTACATAACGATCTCAAAAGTGACCTCAAGAATTTGGAGACCAACAATTCCTTAGACATATATCCATCCAACTCGTAATGTCAATCCGGTCATTCAAGGTAGTTACCTCTGACATGAATTGGCGGAAGAAGTTTATGATCTCGCCATATGTAGCATTAGGTATGATATTCATACATTTGAACCCTACCAGATTGAAGTTTAACTCTATGGTCAACCTTTTGATCGTAGTCACTCCCTGATCATCTATTTTATATTATCAGCAAACAACCTTTCTGTTGTTTCGAATAAAATGGATAATGTCACTTGTATCCATCGAGAAGGGCTTAGATACCTTGTCTACATCTACCCGAGAACCGTTCGCTTCACTTCATCAAGGAAGACGCCGAAATTTCTAAACTATCTCAAAGACCTAGGAAAACATTAAGTGCTCATGTCAACCCCCGATGTCAACCCTTGCTTCAACATCGCTTTGAGCGTAAGACATCCTGTTCATGTGATTGTACGGCACTTGTTGTGATATTGAGTACGTTCCTTGTGTATTCAATTTTGCCAACAATCTTTTGAATTTTGTGCCTTTCATTCCTTCATAATTGCCGAACCAAAGAAAATGAAAACCCTTTGTCTGCTAAGGTGATCAAATGAATCAAACCATCAGGATCATCTTATAATTCTTTTACCTCAATCCAATCCTTGGATTATCACTATCTTGTTTTCAATCTAAAGTCAATCCGAAATGACCTTTATGCTCGGCTCATTTCGTCGACTGAGGTTGAATTATTCAAATCAGCCATTGTATTCAAATATCCTTCATGGCGTTAAGCATTCAGGTTTTTCCCAAATAAATATAATGACAATGCAGTCTTTCTTTTGCCTCAAGGATTTTAAATATACCACATGCCACTCTATAAATTAGATCATCCTGGTTAACGGTATGGAATATTTAATCAAAAGAAATATGTAGAAAATACTAGTATACCTCATCTGCTTACCTAAAACTCAAATAAAATTCTTCTCTATTTTCTCGCACGTTAACTAGGAATCGCAAGACGAAGATCCAGTAAAGCAACGGCAATGAAGACGACGTATCAACAGAATGACAAAATCATCTCCGATAAAGAATTCTCAAATCTATCTTGTCCTCGAGAATTACAAAGTTCGTGGTATTTACCATTTCCAACTGAGGTAACTTTCAAGAACGATATTAGGCCATATCATATCATTAAGAAGATAGAAAAAAGGAAAACATATAAATCGAGTTACCATCTCACTATCCAAAGGTCCCTAATATCTTCTATATATCGCAATTAAGGAAAAGTCTCCATCTTCCTTCTAAGCTCACCAAGTTAAATGAAATGATCCATAACCTAGTTTAACTTATTAGAAGCATCCGACTAGAATCTTAAAAGAACCTGGATGTCATACTCGTAATAAATTCTGCAAGATAATCAAAGTTCAACGAAACAATCGTTCCGAAGAAGAAGCATCTTGGAAACGAGAAGACCGACTCAAGAAGAAGTTTCGACTTCCTTTAGAAATACTTTCCTTTAGACCGCCAAATCTTGGTTGAGATTTGTAAAGGGGTAGATCTGTAACATCTGAAAAAGTAAAGTAATATAAAAATAAATATTTTAAATTTGAAAATATTTATTTCTGAGTTTCTTGGCATTTTGGATTTTATTTGGATTTCCTCGGATTTGTTCTTTGTATGAAAATCCAACAAATAGAATTAAAGAATGGAGATCATCCAAACATTATCTGAATCCAAGAAAATTTCCATAATACCCTCAGAGTGATATTTACCTCTGGTAAAAATCCTAGGAACTGATCATGAGATATAACACTTTAAAAAAATCTAAAAACAGAAACTATGAAAATCTGGAAATTTGCAATGTCAGAATTTTTATAAAATCCTGGAGCAATATCTGGAGCTGAAAATTTTACATAATAATAAATAGCTCAGAATAATTTGAAAAACAAAGTTTCAAAAAGTTATAAAAATATTTGAATTGTCTGATAATTCAAATTCAGAAATTGAAATCATGCATTATGCGAAGGTCGAATTTTCATTAATTAACCGTAAGGTAATTTAGTTTCAAAATTGTACAGAAGATTACCAACTCCCAGTTGTCAGCAATAAAAATCAGAGTGCTAGAACCACCAAGCCGGGCTTAATCCTTTTGGTCATCTCCTTCATCGACCAGTGGACCCCAAGCCTTGAAGCCCGCGCGTCGGCCTCGTTTCTTCCGATCTTGTGATCGAGTGAAGTTTTCCCGAGAGCAGATCGATGCAGCAAGCTCAGACATCACGCCAAGCCTCAAGCCAAATGCATTGCACCTTGGGAATACCAGCGGTAGTGCTCCACTTCCTCCCTCCACTCCTTCTCCCTCCTCCTCACCCAAAGCAGAAACTTCCTCCCATTTTCACCATGAACCGAAGCTCCGGAGCTCAAAGCAGTGCTGATTCGCGTGGATTAGGGATCCATTTCCAAATCCTCGGGCTAGAGCATCATCGACCTCAAGCATTCAATCCCTCAAAAGAATCGGACTCCTTCGTGTGAGATCGAGCCGCAACTGTCGCTGTCTTCTCAGTCCGTCCGCCGTGGGCGGAGCTCCTCCGCCTTCTCCTTCAGTGAACCAAAACGGAACCACTAGTGTCCTTGATGCTTAATGTGCCACCGATTTCAACCCTAACACCTGTTCTTCTTTCTCCACCGTCCGCCATTGTTGCTCAAGGCTTAACTCCGCCACGCTACTGCTCCTTCTCCTACTGAATCGGTAACGCCATCGAGTTCCTCGCCGAGCTCTACCTCTGGTGCCGTCGCCACGAAAGTTGCTTGAAGATCGTCACGGTGAAGCCCTAGCCGCCCTCTGTTTTTTTCCCGGGCGCTAGAGTGGATGAAGATGTAGACCCGTATACGCTCTCGGCTGGGTAAAATGCATTTTCCAATTCTGGCAAGTGCATTCAGTTAGTAGTAACTTGTGTATTTTTAGTCACAAGCCGATGAAATAAATTTATATAATTATCTAAAATCAGGATGAATCTAAATATACAAAAAGATTTAATGTTTGGAGTACAGGGATTATTATTCAAACTAAACACCGATTATGGTGTTGATATGGATGTTAATGAGAATTTGTGAATAATAAGAAATGAAATGGTAAAATAAATATTAATGTGATACTAGGATCAGAAGGTATTCAAATATCCACATACATTTAGTTTTTGAGTCATAGGATGATTATTAGAATTGAAATGATACAAGCACTCCATTATGAGCAATCTTGCACATATAGGATATATACTTCTTAAAATAATTAACTACATTTTTATGTGCCTCTCGAATCATAATAAACTCAAATATGTAAAATCATCTAATGTTGAACTCAATTTAACATATTTGCTTCATAATCCTTAATTAACCATATTGTATCCATTAGCAAAACACTAGCATAATGGCTCACAAAATGATAGTGTAGGTTGCAATAAGTTTCTGGAACAGCAAGAACCCATGTATGCATGGATGGTTAAAATCAAACTCAATTTGCATGTTCGTAATGAAAGAAAATGTTAAAGATAACAAGAAGTAAATAGATAATCTATTGCAATTGAAGTTGAAATAATGCAAAACCAACTTTAAAACATTCTTAGGATGATATTCGCTAACGTCTGAAAAATGAATCAAAGATCATGTATGGTGTAGTTAGAAACTAAGTTTGAACTTGGCCGATTTAAGGTTTGCGAATGTGATCATTTAGGCTATTTCAACAATAGATAAAGTAACTCATCCAAATACTAAAATTAGTAAAATCAGTTTAGAAACACTGTACAAAGTTTATACTACCATGATCTGTAAAAAGAATCATATTCCATTAAGGTTTGCCTATTTATCTCATCAGATCAAAACCCTTAAGCGATAACCTTTCGATTCACTTTTGGCCGATTCCGAATAACGTTAACTTTACAATACCACTTAAGCTATTTCAACAATGAATATAATATCTCATTTAAATCATAAAGCTTATGAAATTAGCTCAGTAGCACTCTCCAAAGTATATACTACCCGCTAGGAAAAGATAATCTCATTTTGCTAAGGTTCGCATATTAATCAGAGGTTAAATAACCTTAAGTGATAATTGTTAACTACACATTTCCAATTCGATTTCTTGTAAAATAAACCTTAATATCATATTAGCATTTTAACCAAGGAATATAATGTATCGACCAAAGCCTAAAATTTGTGGAATTTGCTTAAGATTGTTATACAAAGTGTAAATCATCATGTTATGAAGAAATAATCATATTTCATCATGTTTTGCATATTAATCTTAGCATTTGAATAACCCTAAGCAATCACATTGCTTTAGGCCTTAATGTGAATGAATAAACTTTAGGTAATAATGACGGAATCCGTAGTTAAGTTGTTTTTATCACGTAACCTTCTCAAATATAATGGAAATGATATCATAGCCTAAATCAATAGACTCAACTTGTATAAAACTAATTCCATTTGAAGTCAATCAAGGCTAAGAAGTATTCATTTATAATATAACATGATCGATTAAGTTTTTCATTAACTCGCAAGCGACTCATCTAATCCTGAATTTAGTAAAGAATAACCTAAAATTTAGCTCTAAGATACAATCTGCAGAATCTAAGGAAATATTCTTATTTTATCTTGCTTCAATCAATCCTAATAGAGCAAAACCCTTGAGTAATAAGGTTAACGTAAAAGTATTATGAATGGTAAATCAATGAAGCATTTCAACTAATGATTAATTCTATCAATCTTAACAATCTTTGCATCTTGAATTAAGTAAAATAAAATTAATAAACTCATAAAGAGCAATCCTCGCTTATTGCGCGAGTTTATTCGCTTTTGCTATCTTTTTCCTTCTTGCCTTTATTGAAGTTAGTTTATTGCTCTGCGTTGTTTCCGTTGTTCGACGAGTAGGACCCGACGTCTCTAGCTTCGTCTTCGCCATCATCACCGCAATCCTCGTCTTCGTCGTAAGCAGTATTAAGCAAGGCAAGCATCCTTTGACCATATTGAGCCCAATATTTTATATTCCTTTTGTGCATCAAATTGTTTTATGCATGCGATTACTTTATGTAAATTGCTATATTGTGGTTTGGTAGTTATACCGTTGTCACATGAATCTCCTTTGATGATTATGAACATGTGAACCTTGATAACCATAGATTGAGGTTAGGCACTACTTAATGTCATCACGGGTATCTGGCGTTTATTTTATTCTGCTTAGCCATGCTTTAGAATCAAAATGGCTCATGATCAAATCAATAATTGTCTCCGAAAACACTTGAAAATGGCATTGTTGGTTGCGGGTACTTTGATTAAAACCCAAAATGAAACTATGCTTTGATGCGGGCGATTATTGGCAATAGCCGATGTGCATGCGGAATTGCACGTAGTGTAGGGTGGAGTGTCGCCGTGTCGGTTTAAGGACCGAGCAATGGGGCGCTATTGATCCGAGATTTCCGTGCAACCACAAGGGTGAGGATGGGTTAGCCATAGCATTACGTATTTGGATATGGCTTTGTTCATTGGTAGGCGGGAGCTTTGCACAGCATTCGGTTTGGTTCTGTTCGGAAGGGTTTCCACCCATGCAACGGTGTCGCTCGCCGTGGTTAGAAACGTTGTGTGTGTTGTGTATTCGTGAAAGGGCCCACGTCATGTGTGTGTGTTTCTAATTTCACGGCGGGATTAACGTCCGGCTGGACCAAAGCCATGTCTAAGTAATGTAGCGAACTATGTATGGTCTTCTTGACGTCACACCTAAGGAAGTGTGTGGGCAATGGTTGATCATTCCTTGCGGGTAAAGATGTACACCTCTGCAGAGTTTAAATCTAATTAATTAGCGGCTCATGGTCATGAGCACTTGGTGATTTCATTCCAATGCTAGATGTTTATTATTTCAAAAGGGTTGGTATCATTTTGTTTTGCAAACTGTGTTTTATGTCAAAGGGCCGACATTGATGGATTTTCGTGAATGTGGTGATTAAATCGCTCACGTCATGGAGGACTGTGGAGTGTTACTTATCTTTGTATCTAATTGTTATCAATGAATTAAATGCTCTTACAAATTCCGTTTGCAAATAACTTGGTTTCCAAAATTCAAATTCGCTTTATGCAAATTAAGCTGTGATAGCCTCCTTTGAAATGGCTCGCATGTATTGTAGGTTTTGCTCAAGTCTTCTTGAGTATGTAAAATACTCACCCTTGCCTAATTATATTGTAGGTGTATGCTAGCGAAGCTTCGGTCTCCTTTTATCGCAGGTTGCGGATCTTTTTTTGCCGTGTTACGTCTAAGGAGTTATGCTTGGTCGGTTACTGCGGGATTGGATGGGCAAACCGTAGGATATCGCTTTTTTCTGCTTTATTCTCTGAATTGTAATAATTATTTGTATAATCGCTTCCGCTTAATTATTGTATTGTATGGTTATGATTTCCAATTGTTGTAAACATGTGAGTGCTAGCTCTTGATCCAGGGAATAGCACAGTAATCACATGGAGGTTCCTGTTCATCCGAACGGGGTCTCACACCTTCAGAGCTCCAAGCCGAAATCAATTCAAGCACTAGAGCCAACCATTCTCAAATTCCTCTGAGCTAGAGCATCACCAAGACACGAGCATCAAAACCCCTCAGCAAGGTTCGGTCTCCCTCATGCGAAATCGAGCCGCAGCCGTGCGCCCTTCTTCTCCAAAACCGGTCACCGGTGGCGGCTCAGCCCGGAGCTTCTCCTCCCAGGTAAACCTTAGGAATGGAACCCCTAGCCTCCCCTCATGCTTAATTCGCCACCGATTCCACCCCTAATGGCCCTGGTCATCTTCTTCATCTTGCCGCCATTGTTGCCGCCGCTGGAGCTCGAAGGCAGCCCGTTCCGGTAACTCTTCCAGTGAATCAACTCCACCTCCAGATGCGCCTCGCCGAGATCTTGCTCTCTGTGCAGACGCCGTCGCCGGAGAACCGCCGGAGAGCATTCGCCGCCGTGCCCTAGGCCATCCTCTGCTCCTTGTCTCGATCGTGGGACCCCTCTCGGTACCAAGCAAGAGTCGGCGTCAGGGTAAAGGCGCCACTGCTGTGGAAAACGTATTTCAGCATTTCATAAGAATTTCCAAATCGGGCCAATATTCAATCTTGAATATCTTGTGTAATTTTAATCAAAATTCAGTGAGATAAATTTCATTATTCATATAAAATCATAAAGAATTAGAATATACAAAAATAATTAGTTCTTGAACTTCAGAACAATTTATTGGAATTAAACTATGCTATAATCCCATTTTGGTTTTTAATGCAAATCTATGCATAGTAAATTGTAACATGATAAAATAAATTCTTAGGTGATAAATAGACCAAGATGAATTCAAATACGCAAAAATGTTCAATTCTTGATTCATAGAACAATTATTAAAGTCAAGAATAGAACAAACATTATTATGGACAATATTGCTCATGCGAAAAATATAATTTATGAAATCGTATAGAAAATGATTATGTGCTTCTGGGATTGTAATAAACCTAATCATGCAAAAATATTTAATCTTAGAACCAAGTTTAATATAACTACTTGTTAATCATCATCGAACCTTATTATGGCCATTAGTAAAATAATAGCATGATAGCTCATAAAATGGTAACAACACTTTGAATAGGATACTGGAAATAGCAAGAGCCCATGTGTGCATAAATACTTAGAATCAAACTCAAGTTGCATTCTCTTGATGAAAGGAGATGTTAGTTATAACCATAAGTAAATAGTTAATCTATTGCAATTAAAGTTAAAATAATGCCAAACCAGCTTTAAAACAAATCTAGGATTGCTACCTGCTAACACCGAAAAAATTAATCAAAGATCATGTATATTGTAGTTGCAATCACAATATAAACTTGGCCGATTTTAAGATTTGCAAGCGGGATCATTTATGCTATTTCAATGATAGATAAAATAACTCGTTTAAATACTAAAATCAAGAAAGTCTATTCGAAACAACATACAAAGTTTATACTACCATGTTCTATAAAAAGAATCTTATTTAGTTAAGGGTGGCATATTAAACTTATTAGCTCAAAACCCTAAGCGTTATCCTCGACTTCATATTTTGGCCGATTCGAATAACGTCAATTTAGCAATGCCACTTAAGCCTTTTCGGCAATGAATATAATGTATCAGCCAAAGCCTAAAATTTGTGGAATTAGCTTAGGATTGTTATACAAAGTATAAATCATCTTATTATAAGAAATAACCATACTTCATCATGTTTTGCATACAAATCCTAATAGCCAAATAACCTTAAGTGTTATGTTTTCTGAACTTTATAATATGAATCGGTAAGAATGATGAAACATGTAGTTAAGTTATTTTTATCACGAGAACCTTCTTAAATATCGTAAATTAGTCCAGAGCCTAAATCAAGAGATCTAACTTGCATGAAGCTAATTCTAAGCGAAATCAAATAAAGATAAAGAACAAGTCATTCATACTCTAATATGATCATTTAAGCCTTTTCATTAACTCAAAAAACAGCTCATCTAAATCTGAATTTAGTAAAGAATAGTCTAGAAACGATCTTTAGGATATGATCTGCCGTAATCTAAGGAAATATTCTTATTTCATCTTGCTTCGAATATGAATCTTAATAGAGCAAAACCCATAAGTAATAAAGTGGCAGAAATCATATTATGAATAGTATAATCAATAAAAACTTGCAACTAATGATTAATTCTATTTAATCTTAATCAATCTTTGCATCTTGAATTAAGTAAAATAAGATTAATAAATTCATTAAGAGTAACCCCTAATTCTTGTGAAGAGTTTATTTGTTCTTGTTATCTATTTCTTTTGCTCTTATTGAAGTTAGTATTTTGCTTTATTTCCGTTGATCGACGTGTAGAACTCGACGCCTCTAATTCCGTCATCGCCTTCATCAGTCGCATCCTCGTCTTCGTCGTAAGCAGTGATTAAGCAAGGCAAGCATCCTTTGACCATATTGATCCCAGTATTTTATATTCCTTTTGTGCATCAAATTGTTTTATGCATGTGTTTACTTTATGTAAATTGCTATTTTGAGGATTGGTAGTTATACCTGTTGTCTCGTGAATCTCCTTTGATGATTATGGAAACATGCACCTTGATAACCACAGAATAGGGTTAGACATCTCTTAATGTCATCGTGGGTATATACGTTCATATTATTCATGCTTAGCCATGCTTTAGAATCAGTAATGTACATGATCAAAGCAGCATTTGTTTCCTGAAAACCTTGGAAATGGCACTGTTGGTGGTGGGTAATTTTGATTAAAAACCCAAAATGAAACTATGCTTTGATGCGGACGATTATTGGCAATAGCCGGATGTGCGTAAGGAATTGCACGTAGTGTAGGGTGAAGTATCGCCCGTGTCAGTCTAAGGACCGAGCAATGGGACGCTATTGATCCGAGATTTCCGTGCAAACCACAAGGGTGAGGATGGGTTAGCCATAGCTTGTTATGTATTTAGACATGGCTTTGTTCATTGGTAGGCGGGAGCTTTGCACGTGTTTTCGATCGGGACTACTCGACGGGTATTCGGTCAGTCTACTTGCTAATGCAAGCGGTACGCATACCGTGTTTAGAAACGTTGTGTTGGGTGTGTGAATGTGGGCCCACGGCTTGGGTGTGTGTTTCTAGTTCTCTGGCGGGGTTAACGTCCCGGGCTGGAACAAAGCCACGTCTAGGTATTGTAACGACTATGTATGGTCGAAAGACCATGACTTGTGGGTAAAGTTGTACACCTCTGCAGAGTTTAAATCTAATTAATTAGCCGCGCTCGCGGTCATGAGCACTCGGTGAAGTCATTCCAATGTTAGATTTTGGTATTTTCTGAAACTGGAGTTTCGGTTTGAAACTGTTTTGGCAACTGTGTTTTATGTCAAAGGGCTGACATTGTTGGATTTCAGGAATTCATGATTCGCCGCTCACGTCATGGAGGACTGTGAGTGTTATTATGCTTTACTTAATTGTTATCAATCAAATGCTTTTATAAATTTCGTTTGCAAATAACTTGGTTTACAAATGAAAGTTGCTTTATGCAAATTAACTGTAGTAGCCTTTCCTTTGAAATGGCCTGCATGTATTATAGGTTTGCTCAAGTCTTCTTTGAGTGCGTAAAGTACTCACCCTTGCCTAATTATATGTAGGTGGTTGTGGTAGCGCGGCTTCGAGTCTCTTTTAAATCGCGCAGTTGCGGATTTTCTTCGTTGTGTTCTATCTAGAGTTTATGCAGTCGGTTACTGCTCATGGATTGGATGGGTAAACCACAAGGCTTGCTTCTTATCTTCGCTATATTTCTCTGAGTTGTAATATTATTTGTATTATCGTTTCCGCTTAATTATTTAAATGTATGGTTGTGATTTCCAATTGTGGTAAACATGTGAGTGCTAGCTACTGATCCAGGGAATAGCACAGTAATCACATGGAGGTTCCTGTTCATCCGAACGGGGTCTCACAACCGATCCACGACCTCCTGTTCCCCGTCCGAAATGTTCCGGCCGCCAAATACCTCGCCGCCGCACATTCCGCATAATCGATGCATCAAGAAAGCGAGCACAAAACCAATCGGCAGTGGGCGAGAAGTCCAAGAATAAGACGAGGTTCGGAAAAAACACGAAGAGACGGAATCTTGAATCGAACAGACACCCGAGAAGGAATGGCGGCAGATCAAGAGAGGAAAAACGAGGGGAAAGAATTCGGCGGGCTTCTTCTTCTTTGTCGTACTGCGTCGGTGGAAACTCCTAGGGGGGATGTCGGGAGGCGTGCTATGGAGGAAGAAGAACAGGAGAAGACGGTGCTAGAAACTTATCTCGAGACGACACCACTTAAGGATACATCAACGGACAAGAAAAGAAGATAATCGGAAGAGGTGCATCGGACGGTAGTTGACGAGGATCTGATAATTACCGCATGGTGTTGTCGTTTACCGAGTGAACTGCGATTCACTTTTACTTTACTTTTGCTTTCGTTGAGAACGAATCATCCGGATGTGAACCGGTATAAAAGATAAAATGGGGAAAGAGGAAAGTAAGAATTCGCATATATCAAGTCGTATTAGTTCTTAGCGATGGCGTAGCTATACCATTTGTGTTCTTTGGTTCTTATCCTCGGTCGATTTTTGTGTGCGATTTGGTTTCTATCTGATTTTGGTTTGCATTGATCGGAGGTCTCGACAAATTGGTATCGAGCACGATCTTTCCTTGGCGAGCTTGATTCAGGAAGAAGGATCTTGTATTGGGGTTGGCTATCTTGAAAATCCCCAAATCAAGAGACTAGACACCGGAGAAATCTGCTCACGGAGATGGATACTCGAAAAGAAACAAAGAAGAATCATCGGGCTTGGCCGATTTGGAGTCGCTCAGACCGATGTAGCGTAAATCAAGAGTTTGCCGATGGGGCGAACAAGATGGCCGAGAATTCACTGAGCAGTTAAGTTCGCTTGATCGGAGAGGTGAGTTCTGTCTGTTGTTGTTGATTTGAATCGATTACGGGGTTCCGATAGTTTCTCATAGTATGATCGTGGAGCCCTTGCCCTATCTCGATCTGAACATTTGTGGCGGTAGTATATATCCCGTGTTTACTCCAACTATCGTAATTTCTACTCATCCGAAGTAATGAGTTCTGGCGGAGTGGGAGTGGGGGTTAATGTGGCTAATCCAAAGGGTTGGGGTCCCAACAGATGTATATGGGTTGGTCAAATGGACAAGGGAAACTCAAATTCCAGTTATTATCATCCTTCTATTCCTCCATTTGGTCCATCGGTATCACTTGAGAATATAGGGGAATGTCTCGTAACTTATATTATTCGGGTTATGGTGCGGGAGGTTACTGATCTTTGGTGCAAATGGATATGGGTATGGACATGCTAACCATGGCATCGTGCATATGGAAATTATGGGGTCAGCAGGATATGGAGGTGTTCTGTTGCGTATGGTGGACCTTATGGCAATCCAAATGCAGGTGGTTCGGTTACCAAGGTGGTCCTCGGGCACAAATAGAGGACATTGGGGCGATCAAGCTCCATCCGTTACACGACCTTTGGGAGTTATGGTGGCAATGCAAAGCTATGGTGCTTGGAACAATCCTGCGGTGGTGGAGCATCTGGGTATGGTTTGGATATGGAAGTAGTAGTTATAAGAGTAAGTCACAACCTGATAATCACATAACACCACAACCAAGAGTGTGGACTAAATCAGTTAACATAGCTTCCACTGATAAGAGATCAAAGAATTGTTGGTATTGCAATGAGTCGTGGACTCTAGGACATAAACTTAATTGCAAGGTAAAGGAAGCATCGCCTGATATTCAGATGCAGGATGAAGAGGATGATAACAAAGATGAGGATCATGGAGTTGTAGTTGAGACTGGAACTGTGACGGCAACAGGGAGTCCCAGTCAAGCAGAATCAAATGAGAAGGAAGGACAACCAATGCAATTATCAGTTTATGCAGCTCAAAGAACTACAAGTCCTGTTACCTTTCCGTTGTTGGTGAATATAGATAACAGGCCAGTTATAGCATTGGTACACAGTGGGAGTAAAAACTCTTATATGGATTGTGAACTTGCTGTTGAAAATGGGTATACTCAAGTTCATGTCTAGCAAAGCCGTAACGGTAGTGGTGGGGAGAACTCATGTCAAAGGTCAGAAGGACCGAATTCACCAATTCGGATCCATTGTTTTTCCAAGACTAGTCCTGTGATCGATGCTAGTGCACAGCTTAACATCGGTAAGCATCATATCATACACAACGATAAGAATAATAAGACTTTATTGATTGAATGTAACTAGTGTATGATCTTATGATCACTTACATTATTCACCTTGCAAGGCAATAATAAGACCAATAAGACAAATGCAATGGAAAATAATAGAAAACGTAGATGTCCCATCAAGACACCACAAAGCATCGACAAGGATTGGCCTAGTGACACGCGTCCACCGAAAGTCCTTCTCCAATATTGAAGATGATTCCTCCATCGTTGTTGGTTGTTAAGCAAGGGTGAGTACACCAACACGTACTCAACAAGTTGTGCATGAATGCATTTCTATTATAACTATATGCGTGCTTATTCCAAAGGAAAGGCTTATGATTCATAAGCAGTAAAGCAGCATTTGAGAACAATACAGTACATAGATTGAAGAAGACAGTAAAACAAATTATAACAAGTAAGTAGATTCAGTGATTCTCAAATAAAACCCAAGTTCTCCATCCTAAATCAAGTTTCAACTTCCCATGGCATCCTGCCATCTATCCCAAGTTTTATTTTGCCTTAGTTGACCGAGGCAAGACTAACCAAAAACCAAATGCGACCGCCCAATTGCCACTCTTGGCCCACCAAAAACCAAATGCGACCGCCCAATTGCCACTCTTGGCCCACCAAAAACCAAATGCGACCGCCCAATTGCCATTCTTGGCCCACCAAAAACCAAATGCAACCGCCCAATTGCCATTCTTGGCCCACCAAAAATAATCTTGCCACTTGCCTCAGTTTAAATCATTTTTCCCACCCCAGTTGATTACCAAACACCATGTGCTCTTCACAAATCAACCTCGTTGCGTGACTCCGCTGTCACAACAACTCAATCTCTTTGTGCGACCACACATGGCCCACAAGTTATCATCATTGTTCCATATTCCATTAGTCAAGATTATTAAACAATATTCCATGAGCATGTGATGACGTGGCATGGCTAAGCATCTCTAATTCGGTCTAACCACCCATGTTGATTTTCTATTTAACCAACTATAATTAATCAACCTAGGGTGACAATAAAGCATGGCATACAAATAACAAGGTAGGGTGTAATTCAATGGGTACGATAGCTAATCCCAAACTATTGTTGAAAACATTTATACACATAAAATAACAAGTGATAAAGTAAATCAAAATAGCATGCAATCTAGTTTATGGGTGCAACATGATCAAAGCACAACTTGCCTTGCTTAAGTTCCTGGTATTGCTCCGAAGATTGCTCCTGAAATAATAATCCTTCTTCTGATACCTCGCTCCACTCAACGTCTACGCGAATCGAGAGAGAAAGCAAATAAAAACCAAAACCAAATAGCAAATAAACACCAAGAACAAATAGCAAATGAACTCTAAAATTCAAATAAAAACACCCATTAAATATATATTAAGTTTATAAATTTTTAAGAGTTTGAATCACCCAAATCGGAGTTCATATGCAAAAGTTATAACATTCGGAAGTTTAGTTAATTCTGAAATTAGAATTTCTTATTTTCCCGAATTGTTTCTGTAAAGGAAAATACGGATTTTCTCGCCCCGGTTTGTACGGACAAAATGTGGCGAAATCTATACTGATGAACTTAATCTAACGGTTACGAGTAAATCTACTACGTGGCCTAATATCAACCGTCCGGCCTAAATCCAACAGTTGATATTTAATCTAAGACGCTTACCGATTTCGAAGTGACGTGGACAAATTCCGTGTACTTGATTACGATCCGACGGCTGGTGAAGTTCCCGATCGGCGATGAAGCGACGGCAGCTTGAATTCACCGGATACGAAGACAACGACCTCGGCGACAACTCAGCGCAAGGCCGAAATCTCGACGGCGCCGCTATCCTTCGCGATTTTCCCGACGGCGCGACTCGCCGAAGCTCCCGATTTTCCTTCGATCCTTGGCGCGGCTCCGCTCACGCTTAGCGACTTCTTTTTTTTTTCGCTTTCGTTCGGTCTGGCGACACCTTCGCCGCTTAAATAGGACCGGGCGTCCTATCGCCATAGCGACTCGAGTTCGTGATCGACTACGTCGTTATTGTTGGCGAAGTCCTGGCGTCGCTTTCCGCTGGAAGATCTCCGATTCCTTGCCAAAATCGGCGCCAAAGACGACTCCTTTTCGCCCGAGCGGACCTCGGTTTCCTTGGCGATCCAGCGCCCGCGCATGTATTTGGAATAACGCCACGTGCTACGCTGTGGAGAAGTCGGAAGTCCCTCACGCGTCCGGTTCGAACTCATCCGCACGATGGAAATCCAAGCCATGCCGATCTCGACCACGACGCGGGAAAACAAAACGGAAGGAGCTTGAGTCTTTGCCTAATTCGCCATGCGGCGATTAATGAGCCAAGCACATCCTTTTTCTCAAGCAATGATGGACTCGCTTCCTAATCGATCTCGGCGCCATGCTAAGGAAATTGATCTCGCTACGTGTTGGACTCACTTTGAAAGCGGCTCGCATTCCGCATCTGCACTTGAAATCAATCAGCCTATTCCTAATCCGGTTCGATCTCAGAGAAAAGGAAATCTAAGAAAAATACTTCGAGATCTTCTATCCTCAAATAAAATATTTTTGGACAAACTTTATTTTAATTTACCCTTTTAATTATTTCTTAACAAAAAGCCATATATATTAATTCAAAAATAATTCAGATAAATCTCAGAAAATCCAATAATTCCAGAAAAATCGCAAAAATCAGAATTTACAATAAAATAATATTTAGTAATTGAAAAGTCAAAAATTGGGATGTTACAAAGGCTAAAGTGGATGGACATGAATACCAAATTCAGAACATGTCATTCGTCACTATTCTTAAACTGTTACAGCTTGGGAACTTTGATATCATTCTTGGTCTTGTTGGATGTATGAACATAGCCCCATTATTTTGAATCTTAAGAAGAAAATTCTCACCATTAGAAAGGAAGGAGGGGGAGAATTGAGTTTAGATGCTGTGATTGAGAATCTATCTTACGAGATATAGGGAGTTCCTTTTGTCACCACTCCTAAGCTAATAAAACTGGATAATTATGATCTGATTGGAAGCTTATTACAACCCATGTTGGGCAAGAAAGAGGTTCAAAAGGGAAATCAAGTGGGACAATCTGGTAAATTATGTTGGCACTATAATGAACCTTGGGATCCCGGGCCTAACCAGCAATGCAAGGTTAGAAATGTTCTTCATACTTGGTTGATGCAAAGGGATGACATGAATGCAGAAGTGGCAGATGAGGAAATACCACTTATTTCAACTAGATTTGTTACTGCACCGGGTAGCTCGAAGAAGGCTGAAAATGAGGAAAATCAGGAGAAATTGTTGCTGATTTCAGAGAATGCAGTTCATGGTGCAGTGGAGAATGGTTATTCTCTGCAATCCATGCCATGTAGGAAAGTTACAGTGGCAGGTAGAGGGGAACTGATCTCTAATGTTGTGATTGAGAGCTCACTTTATGAGATACAAGGTATATCATTTACCACAACTTTCAAACTTTTGAAGCTAGTAAATTATGACATGATTTTGGAAGCGGATTGGATATATGACCATAGCCCCATTGAAATGGATCTCAAAGAAAAACTGCTCACCATCAACAAAAATGTACAACAAGTGAAATCTATGGGACAAAAGCAGCCGGACTGCTGGTTACCAATGAACCTGATGGTTGAAGATATATGGAATGAATATGCTGATGTCTTGGCTGGAATATATGGTCTACCACCGAAAAGGGACTGTGACCATAACATTCATTGGGAAGTAGGAGCTAATCCTCCTAATTTGAGACCTTATCACATTTCTCATCATCAGATGGAGTACAAACAGGGGAGAAAAAACAAGGTGGTAGATGCTCTAACTCGGGAAGACCAAGGCAATTCAAAGGATGAAACCAGTATGGCTATCACATATGTACTTCCTGATTGGATTGAGGATGTAAAATGCAATTATGTTAATGATGCAAAGATAGCCCGAATTCAGCAAGAGTTCCAAAACCAATCCAATCCAGACAGCAAATGCAAAAGGGAAGCTAGTATTCACAAATACAAAGGCAGAATGTACGTGTGGGAACAAAACAACATCAGGATGCATGAAGAAGACATTCATAAGACTGCGTTTAAAAGCGTATTTGGGCCATTATGAATATACGGTGATGCCCTTTGGGCTGACCAACGCTCCTCCGATGTTCCCAGTTTTAATGAACACGGTATTTGCTGAACATTTGAGAAAATTTATTTTGGGTTTCTTTGACGATATTCTTGTTTACAGTAAGAGCTATAAAGATCATTTGAAGCATTTGGATATCACTTTACAATGCTTGTGGTGGCATTATCTATTGGGAAGTTCGGTGATTATTAAGACAGATCGACAGAGCTTCAAATTCATCACTTCTCAAAAATGGGTTGAAGGAATACAACACAAATTAATGCTCAAGTTATTGGAATTTGACTTCAAGATTGAACATAAAAAGGGGAGGGAAAACCTGGTAGCAGATGCGTTGTCAAGAAAGGATCACCTGCCTCAGTTGGTTAAGTCCTGTGCTGCCATTTCGTATGTAGTTCCAGACTGGATTCATGATGTGAAATCTAGTTATGAGAATGATGCAGATGCGACTAAGCTCCTGAGTGAACTACTAGCCGGAAACGTCATTGATGGCAAATACAGAGTAGGCTCAGGTGTTATCAAATATAAAGGGAGATTGTTTGTGGGGAATAATAACAACTTCAGATCAGAATTACTTAAAGCATTCCACTTGTCAGCTATTGGGGAACATTCAGGATTACCTAGTTCCAAGGGAAAAGTTGTCATATTAGCTATGATGGATAGGAGACTGGTGCCTAGAAAAGGGAATGGAGTGGCAGTGACTCAATGGCTTATTCCATGGTTCAACCTACCCACACAGGATGCTACATGGGAAGATGCAAGCTTCATCAGAAGTACATTTCCAGCGTTCAAAGCTTGAGGACAAGCTTTTGGTCATGGCGGGGAATTGTCAGGAGCTGTGCTATGGAGGAAGAAGAACAGGAGAAGACGGTGCTGGAAACTTATCTGAGACGACACCACTTAAGGATACATCAACGGACAAGAAAAGAAGATAACTGGAAGAGGTGCATCGGACGGTAGTTGACAGGATACAGTAATTACCGCATGGTGTTGTCGTTTTACCGAGTGAACTGCGATTCACTTTTACTTTACTTTTGCTTTCTGTTGAGAACGAATCATCTGGATGTGAACCGGGTATAAAAGATGAAATGGGCAAAGAGGAAAGTAAGAATTCCGCATATATCAAGTCGTATTAGTTCTTAGCAGTAGCGTAGCTATACCATTTGCGTTCTTCTGGTTCTTATCCTCTGGTCGATTTTTTGTGTGCGATTTGGTTTCTATCTGATTTTGGTTTGGATTGATCGGAGATCCTGACAGGGGAGCTGGACGGGACGCCGCGTTTGGCGAGTCGACCATGGGGAGAAGGGTGAGTGACACGGTCGGTCACACGGGTGACGACGACCTCACCAGAGAAAAGCGAACTTGGCGGCGCTTTGAGATTCGCACCGAGCCCGAGTCTAGCATAGTGCACAGTGCCGAGGGCAAAGAGATCATTTCCCCATGCTATTATCCGGTAAATGCACCAAAAAACTCCAAAATGGCATGAAAACGAGTTGTCAGCGTTGAAAGTGGCATTTTGACGATTGCCACGTTAATAATGGCATTTGGGTGAAGCCACATGTCCAGAGTGGCACAATGACAATTTTCTCGCAGGAAAAACCGCTTGTCCCGACCAGTGTCACTGGTCGAAATGACTATTTCACTAGTCAGGAACGACCTGTGAGACCCCGTTCTGATGAACAGGAACCTCCATGTGATTACTGTGCTATTCCCTGGATCAGTAGCTAGCACTCACATGTTTACAACAATTGGAAATCACAACCATACAATATAATAATTAAGCGGAAACGATTAAACAATTAAATATTTCAATTCAGAGAATGCAGCAAAGAAAGAAGCAATATCCTGTAGTTTGCCCAACCGATCCCGCAGCCAACTGACCAGGCATAAACTCCAGATAGAACACGCCGAAGAAAATCCCGCAACCTGCGACGAAAAGAGACTCGAAGTCTCGCTAGCTCATCTACCTACAATATAATTAGGCAAGGGTGAGTACTTTACGTACTCAGCAAGACTTGAGCAAAACCTATAATACATGCAGGCCATTTCAAAGGAGGCTACTACAGTTAATTTGCATAAAGCGAATTTGAATTTGTAAATCAAGTTATTTGCAAACGGAATTTATATGAGCATTTGATTGATAACAAATAAATAAAGCATAATAACACTCACAGTCCTCCATGACGTGAGCGGCGAATCATTCACATTCCTGAAATTCCATCAATGTCGGCCCTTTGACATAAAGCACAGTTGCAAAACAAAATGATACCAACCCTTTTGAAATAGTAAAACATTTAACACGTGCAAGTTCACCAAGACACCCATGACCGCGGGTTCGGCTAATTAATTAGATTTAAACTCTGCAGAGGTGTACAACTGTACCCACAAGGAATGATCAACTCACCACGTCAGCCGTGGATCGCCATACAAGAGTATGCGAATGAGCGATCATACATAGTCATTACATTACCTAGACATGGCTTTGACCAGCCCGGGACGTTAATCCCCGCCAGTAGAACTAGAAACACACACCCAAGCCGTGGATCCACTTTCACACACCCAACACAACGTTTCTAAACACGGCGGCGTACCGCTGCATTAGCAAGTAGAAACCCCGTCGGCGCACTGATTGGAATACTGTGCTAGCTCCGCCTACCAATGAACAAAGCCATGTCTAATTAACATAATAAGCTATGGCTACCCCATCCTCACCCTTGTGGTTTGTGCGGATTTTCTTGGATCATACAACACGATGCTCGGTCCTTAGTCCGACAGGCGACACTTCACCCTACACTACGTGCAATTCCATTCGCACATCCGGCTATTGCCAATAATCGCCCGCATCAAAGCATAGTTTTATTTTGGTTTTTTAATCAAAGTACTAGCAACCATTTTCCCAAAAAGGATCATTCAGGTTTCATGTAAAACATTTCAGAAACAACTTTAATCATGATCATCTATTCCTCGGATACTAAAGCATGGCTAAGCAGGTTAATATGATCGTGTATACCCATGAAGACATTAAGTAATGCCTAGCCTCAACCTATAGTTATCAAGGTTCACCTTTTCATAATCATCAAAGGAGATTCACGAGACAACAGGTATAACTACCAATCCACAAAATAGCAATTTACATAAAGTAAACGCATGCATAAAACAATTTGATGCACAAAAGGAATATAAAATACTGGGCTCAATATGGTCAAAGGATGCTTGCCTTGCTTAATCACTAATTACGACGAAGATGAGGATCGCGGTTGACGACGACGATGATGAAGGTAGAGACGTCGAGTTCTACACGTCGATCAACGGAAATAACACAAAACACTAACTTCAATAAGAGCAACAAGGAAAAGATAGAAAGACGAATAAAACTCTTCACAAGAAATAGGGATTGCTCTTTATGAATTTATTAATCTTATTTTACGAATTCAAGATGCAAAGATTGCTTGGATTAATAGAATTTATCATTAGTTGCAAGTTTTCATTGATTCACTATTCACAATATGAACTCTGCCAATTCTTATCACTTACGTGTTTTGCTCTATTAGGATTCAGAGTCAAAGCAAGACAAAATAAGGATATTTTATGAGATTACGGTAGATTATCTCTCGAAGATCATTTCTAAGCTGTTCTGTACTAAATTCGGATTTAGATGAGTTGCTTTGCGAGTTAATGAATAGGCCTAAACAATCACATTATATTATAAATGAATATTTCTTCGCCTTAGGTTGACTTCAAATGGAATTAATTTTATACACGTTGAGACTATTGATTTAGGCTACTGATAACATTTCCATCATTTTTGAGAAGGTTCTGGTGATACAAATATAATAGTTACTGATTTCTCATTTGCATTCAAAGTTCATTCATTCATATTACGGACTTAAGTATGGTGACTACTTAGGGTTATTTGGCTATTAGGATTTGTATGCAGAACATGACGAAATATGGTTATTTCTTCACAATCAGATGATTTATACTTTGTATAACAATCTTAAGCTAATTACATAAATTTTAGGCTTTGGCTGATACATTATCTTTATTACTGAAAAGGCTTAAGTGACATTATATAGTTTACACTATTCAGAATCGGCAGGAAAGGGAAATGACAGGATAACACTTAAGGGTTTTGATCTAATAAAAAGAATATGCCAATCTTGATAAAATGAGATTATCTTTTTATAGCAGGGTAGGCTATACTTTGAAGAACACTACTAAACTAGTTCCACAAGTTTTAAGGTTTGGATTAGATATTATATTCACTGACGAAATAGCTTAAGTAACAACTAAAGCTTATGATTCACCGAATCGGCCAAAAGGTAAACATGACGATTACGATTAAGGGTTTTGGACTAGCTTGATTTAATTGGAAAGCATACTATAATTAAGATATTTTTGTAGAATATGGTAGTACAAACTTTGTAGAGTAGTACTAAACTGGTTTGATAGATTTTTGTATTCGGATGAGTTATTTTGTCTACTGTTGAATTAGTCTAAATGACCAAGTTGGGAATCTTAATTCGGCCACGATTCAAACTTAGTTTCTAACTACACTAAACATGATCTTTGATTCATTTCTCAGGTATTAACAGGTAGCAATCCTAGAAATGTTTTAAAGCTGGTTTGGCATTGTTTTAACTTTAATTGCAATAGATTAACTATTTACTTATGGTTATAACTAACATCTCCTTTCATTAAAAGAATGAAATTCCAACCTTATCTTAAATATTTTCACATGCACAGATCCTTACTGTTTTAGGAACCTAATATGAATTACTTTGTCATTTTGTGAGCCATTATACTATTATTTTGTTAATAGCCATAACAAGGTTCATTAATGATCATAAAGCAAATATGTTAAATTGAGTTCAACATTAAATGATTTTACATATTTGGGTTTATTATGATTCCAGAGACACATAAAGATTTACTTAATGATGTTAAGAATTATATTGTCTATATGAGCAATAGTGTCCATAATGGTGTATTTGTTTTTTTCTTGATTTCGATAATTGTTCTATAACTCATAAATTAATTATTCATATATATTTGAATTCATTCGGACTTAGAATCACATGAATATCTATTTTATCATTTTAGTTCTTATTATTCACAAGGTTCCATTATAAACCATATTAACACCATAATCAATTAATGTTTAATTTGAATAATAATCCTATACTCCAAAAACTAAATATTTTTACATATTTAGATTCTTCTGGATTTTAAATGAATATACAAATTTATTCCACTGGTTTCTAACCAACACTGCACGAGTTATCAATAATTGAATATGCTAAAAAGGAGAATACGTTTTGTCAGCGAACGCATATACGGCTCGGCTTCTTCTTCCTCATTTCGTGGCTCAGCAAGACAGGGAAAGAAACAGAGCACAGTTAGGGCTCGGTGACGAGGGTACTCCGGCAGTCTTCCGGCGAATGCGAGGGCAAGGAGAGCACCAGCTCGGCGAGGGGAACTCGTGGGAGGTGTTGATTCGCGGAAGAGACAAGAAAGTAGGGCGCAATGAGGTGGTGCGACATGAAATGGCGCTTCGGTGGAGAAGACAAGCAACGGCGTTAGGGTTGAAATCGGTGGCCTTTAAAGCACCAAGGGACACTAGTGGTTCTATTTTTAGGGCTTACCTGGAAGGAGAAGCTCCGGGGAGCTCTACCCACGGCGGCCGGACATGGAGAAGGAGATGCTCTTGGCGGCGGCCACATTTCGCATGGAGGAGACCAGAAATTGTTGAGGGCTTCTGATCGGCAGTGCATGGGGATGCTTCGGCTCAAAGGAATTGGAAGGAGGATCACTGAAGCTCCCGCATTTTCCTTCGCGCCCGAGCTGCAGAGCATGCGGCCATGGCGGAATCTTGGGCGAGCTCTTGCGCCTGGCTTGAGGAGAAGGAAGGAGAGGTGAGGGGAATGGGAGAGCACTACCTTGCGAACACTGGGTGTGGTTTATAGCCAGGGAGAGCAGCGAATTGAGTGGGATTCGTGGCAGTCATCGTGTGTGGTTGCGCTCAGAGCTTTGGAGGCTTCGCCCAGTGGAAGAAACGGCGTTGGAGGAGAAGAGTCTGGAAGCAGGGTTCCTGGGTCCACTGTCAGTGACTGGAGAATTCTCAAATGTGCCAACGGAACGGAAAAGGAACGAATGGCCCACGCGTCGGTGACTGATCGAAGTTTATTTTCGGATTTTGATTTTTCTTTGAGATCAATTGAAGTCTATTATTTTTGAAACTTTGTTTTCAAAGAATTTGATCTCGAATATTTCTATAAAATTTTCAATTCCATTTGTGCTTCCATTATTTTATGTGAATTCGACAATGCATTTATTTGGATTTAAAAGTTATCTTTTTCCTTTTTCTTCTTCATTATTTTATGCATAAAATCTCAATTGGTAGCTAAAATAATTTAATTGAATGATCGGGGTTCTCGTGGCAATTTTCTAAACTTTTATTTTTTGTATTCTTGCCTTTTCTATTTTTCCTTCTTTATTTTCCATTTATTGAATTTCTCATGCAATGCAAAACTCAAAGGAAATTCAAATAAAACCAATGATGCCAAGAAACTCAGGAATAAATATTTTCAAATTTAAAATATTTATTTTTACTTAATTGCATTTTTCGGGATGTTACACGACCAGTGTGAAATAATGTATTAGACCATCTTAACTTTACAAGTCAGAGACATAACCATTCAGTTAAGTATAGGCTTCGTTCTATATTATGGGCCTTATTTATTATATAACCCATTAATAGAGTATGGTTTCTAATCGTTGAGGGCCCAGAAGGAAAAGAGGCTTTTAGGGCATGTTTGGTTCCCTGCCTAAGTGGGCCATAACTCAAGTTAGGCAGGCTATATGTGGTTAGGTAGGTGTTTGGTTCTTTACCCAGTTGAGGCTCGCCACAAGACCTAGGCGCGGCGTGGTTTTAGTTGCCAGCGTTTTTTTTGCCAAAGGTGAGGCGGAGAAATCAAGCGCCACAGTTGCCTAAAGCGCCAGACCTGAGCTCATTTGCCAGTCCCCACTAAAATCTAGGGTTCGAACCGACGCAAGGGCGACGCAAGGGTGGCAGCGGAGGTGGGCCACGCAAGGCGGCGTCGGCAGCAGGCCACGCAAGGGCGCCAGCGGCTGCTTCCCGAAACGGCGTGCGGCGTCGGCTTCCCCCGAAGGTGCATGGCGGCATCTGCTTCTCTTCAATCTGCAGTGGCCACTTATGCACAAGAAGAGAAGCGACTACTCGATCCAAGCCGCCAACGCTTACAATTCCACCTCCTCCGTCAATCATTTCTACAATTGGTTTTTCTCTTGGGGGAACGAACGGAGAGGAGAGGCTAATCGAAGACTTTGTTTTGTACAGGTAATCAATGAGCTATTCGATTCAAGAATTTCTTGATCCACTGAAATCTCCTTGTCCTATGTTTGGTTGTTGATTCCGGTAGATGCATTGTTTGGCAATGCCATGTTTTCACTGGAATCGATTGATTGGTTACGATTGTTTGGGTACAGAGATTGCAGGAGATTGCCCAGGTCGATTGGTGAGAACTAGAGAAAATGATGGTTATTTTCTTCATCCATCATGAGCTAATAATCTTGATTTATTAGCTCCTGCGTTTGAAGGGATCGGAGCAGAGGGAAGGAGATTATTTGCTTGGATTTGGATAAATTGGGACAATTTCTTCTTGTTATTTGTTCAATTCCTTTTTGTTGTTTTACAGTGTTGGATTGAATGGTTGATATGCATAAATAACCTAAAAATTATTAGATATCATGTAGATATCATCACAAACAGCTTGTTGAGATAGGAATGGAATGATCACCCTAATCACCCTAAAAACTTCGTTAGTTTTGACTATTTGAGTGGTCATGGGAGAAGTACAATTGGTGAATCGGACACTTGGAAGATCAAAATTTGTAGTCTAAAGGACTAAAATGTGGGTAGGAATGAAAGCATTTAACTCTACCACATAACTTTTGCTCTAAAGTCTGAACCAATCATGTGCTACTTTGCACCAGAATTGTTCGTATAACAGGTGAAGTATGCTTTTCAAGCTGACATTTATTAGTCTATAACTCCACTAATGGATAATGAGATCCTACATTCATGTGTGGTGTTACAGGTGAACTATGCTTACTCAAGCTTGTCATTTAAGTTCGTGTGATATAGACTTCAAACTTTAAGCTCTCTGAACTTAGATTTTTTGATTAAGGATATAACTTCTACAATCTCCGTTCTTTCATAGTTTAGCATCCACACTGAACTTTGTGAGACCCCGTTCGGATGAACAGAACCTCCATGTGATTCTTGTGCTATTCACTCGGATCAAGAGCTAGCACTCACATGTTTACAACAATTGGAAATCATAACCATACAATACAATAATTAAGCGGAAACGATTATACAAATAATTATTACAATTGAGAGAATAAAGCGAGAAAAGAAGCGATATCCTACGGTTTGCCCATCCAATCCCGCAGTAACCGACCAGCATAACTCCTTAGGCGAACACGGCAAAAAAAGATCCCGCAACTGCGATAAAAGGAGACCCGAAGCTTCGCTAGCATACACCTACAATATAATTAGGCAAGGGTGAGTATTTTACATACTCGGCAAGACTTGAGCAAAACCTACAATACATGCAGGCCATCTCAAAGGAGGCTATCACGAGTTAATTTGCATAAAGCGAATTTGAATTTTGGAAACCAAGTTATTTGCAAAGCGGAATTTGTAAGAGCATTTAATTCATTGATAACAATTAGATACAAGACATAAGTAACACTCACAGTCCTCCATGGCGTGAGCGAATCGATCACATTCACGAAAATCCATCAATGTCGGCCCTTTGACATAAAACACGGCTTTGCAAAACAAAATGATACCAACCCTTTTGAAATAATAAACATCTAGCATTGGAATGAAATCACCAAGTGCTCATGACCATGACAGCGGCTAATTAATTAGATTTAAACTCGCAGAGGTGTACATCTTTACGCAAGGAATGATCAACCATTGCGACACACTTCCTTAGGTGTGGCGTCAAGAAGACCATACATAGTTCGCTACATTACTTAGACATGGCTTTGGTCCAGCCGGGACGTTAATCCCCGCCGTGAAATTAGAAACACACACACATGGCGTGGGCCCTTTCACGAATACACAACACACACAACGTTTCTAACCACGGCGTATGCGTACACGCTGCATGGGTGGAAACCCTTCGAACAGACCAAACCGAATGCTCGTGCAAAGCTCCGCCTACCAATGAACAAAGCCATATCCAACACGTAACAAGCTATGGCTAACCCATCCTCACCCTTGTGGTTGCACTGAAATCTCGGATCAATAGCGCCCCATTGCTCGGTCCTTAAACCGACAGGCGACACTCCACCCTACACTACGTGCAATTCGCATGCACAATCGGCTATTGCCAATAATCGCCGCATCAAAGCATAGTTTCATTTTGGGTTTTAATCAAAGTACCGCAACCAACAAAGTGCCATTTTCGGTGTTTTCGAGAGACAATTATTGATTTGATCATGAGCCATTTTGATTCTAAAGCATGGCTAGCAGAATAAAATAAACGCGTATACTGTGATGACATTAAGTAGTGCCTAACCTCAATCTATGGTTATCAAGGTTCACATGTTCATAATCATCAAAGGAGATTCATGTGACAACAGTATAACTACCAAACCACAATATAGCAATTTACATAAAGTAATCGCATGCATAAAACAATTTGATGCACAAAAGGAATATAAAATATTGGGCTCAATATGGTCAAAGGATGCTTGCCTTGCTTAATATCGCTACTTACGAAGACGAGGATTGCGGTGATGATGGCGAAACGAAGCTAGAGACGTCGGGTCCTACTCGTCGAACAACGGAAACAACGCAGAGCAATAAACTAACTTCAATAAAGGCAAGAAGGAAAAAGATAGCAAAACGAATAAACTCGCATAAGAAAGCGAGGATTGCTCTTTATGAGTTTATTAATTTTATTTTACTTAATTCAAGATGCAAAGATTGTTAAGATTGATAGAATTAATCATTAGTTGAAATGCTTCATTGATTTACCATTCATAATACTTTTACGTTAACCTTATTACTCAAGGGTTTTGCTCTATTAGGATTGATTGAAGCAAGATAAAATAAGAATATTTCCTTAGATTCTGCAGATTGTATCTTAGAGCTAAATTTTAGGTTATTCTTTACTAAATTCAGGATTAGATGAGTCGCTTATGCGAGTTAATGAAAAGGCTTAAGCGATCATGTTATATTATAAATGAATACTTCTTAGCCTTCGATTGACTTCAAATGGAATTAGTTTTATACAAGTTGAGTCTATTGATTTAGGCTACGATATCATTTCCATTATATTTGAGAAGGTTACGGTGATAAAACAACTTAACTACGGATTCGTCATTATTACCTAAAGTTTATTCATTCACATTAAGGCCTAAAGCAATGTGATTGCTTAGGGTTATTCAATTGCTAAGATTAATATGCAAAACATGATGAAATATGATTATTTCTTCATAACATGATGATTTACACTTTGTATAATGGTCTTAAGCAAATTCCACAAATTTTAGGCTTTGGTCGATACATTATATTCCTTGGTTAAAATGCTAATATGATATTAAGGTTTATTTTACAAGAAATCGAATTGGAAATGTGTAGTTAACAATTATCACTTAAGGTTATTTAACCTCAGGATTAATATGCGAACCTTAGCAAAATGAGATTATCTTTTCCTAAGGGTAGTATATACTTTGGAGAGTGCTCTTGAGCTAATTTCATAAGCTTTATGATTTAAATGAGATATTATATTCATTGTTGAAATAGCTTAAGTGGTATTGTAAAGTTAACGTTATTCGAATCGCCAAAAGTGAATCGAAGGTTATCGCTAAGGGTTTTGATCGATGAGATAAATAGGCAAACCTTAATGGAATATGATTCTTTTACAGATCATGGTAGTATAAACTTTGTACAGTGTTTCTAAACTGATTTTACTAATTTTAGTATTTGGATGAGTTACTTTATCTATTGTTGAAATAGCCTAAATGATCACATTCGCAAACCTTAAATCGCCAAGTTCAAACTTAGTTTCTAACTACACCATACATGATCTTTGATTCATTTTTCAGGCGTTAGCAGAATATCATCCTAAGAATGTTTTAAAGTTGGTTTTGCATTATTTCAACTTCAATTGCAATAGATTATCTATTTACTTCTTGTTATCTTTAACATTTTCTTTCATTACGAACATGCAAATTGAGTTTGATTTTAACCATCCATGCATACATGGGTTCTTGCTGTTCCAGAAACTTATTGCAACCTACACTATCATTTTGTGAGCCATTATGCTAGTGTTTTGCTAATGGATACAATATGGTTAATTAAGGATTATGAAGCAAATATGTTAAATTGAGTTCAACATTAGATGATTTTACATATTTGAGTTTATTATGATTCCAGAGGCACATAAAAATGTAGTTAATTATTTTAAGAAGTATATATCCTATATGTGCAGTATTGCTCATAATGGAGTGCTTGTATCATTTCAATTCTAATAATCATCCTATGACTCAAAAACTAAATGTATGTGGATATTTGAATACCTTCGATCCTAGTATCACATTAATATTTATTTTACCATTTCATTTCTTATTATTCACAAATTCTCATTAACATCCATATCAACACCATAATCGGTGTTTAGTTTGAATAATAATCTGTACTCCAAACATTAAATCTTTTTGTATATTTAGATTCATCCTGATTTTAGATAATTATATAAATTTATTTCAACGGCTTGTGACTAAAAATACACAAGTTACTACTAACTGAATGCACTTGACCAGAATTGGAAAATCGTTTTACCCAGCCGAGAGTATACGGGTCTACATCTTCATCCAGCTCTAGCGCCAGGAAAAAAAGCAGAGATTTGCTAGGGCTTCACCGTGACGATCTTCCAAGCAACTTTCCGTGGCGACGGCACCAGGAGGTAGAGCTCGGCGAGGAACTTCGATGGCGTTACTGATTCAATGGGAGAAGGAGCAGTGCGTGGAGAGGAGTTGGCGCGAGCAACAATGGCGGACGGTGGAGAAAGAAGAACAGGTGTTAGGGTTGAAATCGGTGGCACATTAAGCATCAAGGACACTAGTGGTTCCGTTTGAGGTTCACTGAAGGAGAAGGCGGAGGAGCTCCATACGGCCGGACTGGAGAAGACAGCGACGCCGCATGCGGCTCGATCTCACACGAAGAGTCCGATTCTTTTGAGGATTGAATGCTTGAGGTCGATGATGCTCTAGCCCAGAGGATTTGGAAATGGATCCCTAATCCACGCGAATCAAGACTGGCTTTGAGCTCCAGGAGCTTCGGTTCATGGTGAAAATGGGAGGAAGTTTCTGCTTTGGTGAGGAGGAGGAGAAGGAGTGGAGGAGGAAGTGGAGCACTACCTGCTGGTATTCCCAAGGTGCAATGCATTTGGCTTGAGGCTTGGCGTGATGTCTGAGCTTCTGCATCGATCGCTCTACGGGAAAACTTCACTCGATCACAAGATCGAAGAAAGCGAGGCCGACGAGCGGGGCTTCAAGGCTTGGGGTCCTTTGGTCGATGAAGGAGATGACCAAAAGGATTAAGCCCGGCTTGGTGGTTCTAGCACTCTGATTTTTATTGCTGACAACTGGGAGTTGGTAATCTTCGTACAATTTTGAAACTAAATTACCTTACGGTTAATTAATGAAAATTCGACCTTTGTACAATGCATGTGATTTCAATTTCTGAATTTGAATTATCAGACAATTCAAATATTTTTATAACTTTTGAAACTTTGTTTTTAAAATTATTCTGAGCTATTTATTATTATGTAAAATTTTCAGCTCCAGATATTGCTCCAGGATTTTATAAAATTCTGACATTGCAAATTCCAGATTTTCATAGTTTCGCTTTTTAGATTTTTAAAGTGTTATATCTCATGATCAGTTCTAGGATTTTTACCAGAGGTAAATATCACTCTGAGGGTATTATGGAAATTTTCTTGGATTCAGATAATGTTTGGATGATCTCCATTCTTTAATTCTATTTGTTGGATTTTCATACAAAGAACAAATCAGGAAATCCAAATAAAATCCAAAATGCCAAGAAACTCAGAAATAAATATTTTCAAATTTAAAATATTTATTTTTATATTACTTACTTTTTAGGATGTTACAGATCTACCCCCTTACGTAAATCTCGACCCAGAGATTTGGCGGTCTAAAGGAAAGTATTTCTAAAGGAAGTCGAAACTTCTTCTTGAGTCGGTCTTCTCGCTTCCAAGATGCTTCTTCTTGAACGATTGTTTCGTTGAACTTTGATTATCTTGCAGAATTTATTACGAGTATGACATCCGTGTTCTTTTAAGATTCTAGTCGGATGCTTCTAATAAGTTAAACTAGGTTATGGATCATTTCATTTAACTTGGTGAGCTTAGAAGGAAGATGGAGACTTTTCCTTAATGCGATATATAGAAGATATTAGGGACCTTCGGATAGTTGAGATGGTAACTCTGATTTATATGTTTTCCTTTTTTTCTATCTTCTTAATGATATGATATGGCCTAATATCGTTGCGCCAGGTTACCTCAGATTTGGAAATGGTAAATACCACGAACTTTGTAATTCTCGAGGACAAGATAGATTTGAGAATTCTTTATCGGAGATGATTTTGTCATTCTGTTGATACGTCGTCTTCATTGCCGTTGCTTTACTGGATCTTCGTCTTGCGATTCCTAGTTAACGTGCGAGAAAATAGAGAAGAATTTTATTTGAGTTTTAGGTAAGCAGATGAGGTATACTAGTATTTTCTACATATTTCTTTTGATTAAATATTCCATACCGTTAACCAGGATGATCTAATTTATAGAGTGGCATGTGGTATATTTAAAATCCTTGAGGCAAAAGAAAGACTGCATTGTCATTATATTTATTTGGGAAAACTCAATGCTTAACGCCATGAAGGATATTTGAATACAATGGTCGATTTGAATAATTCAACCTCGATCGGATTTAAATGAGCCGAGCATAAAGGTCATTTCGGATTGACTTTAGATTGAAAACAAGATAGTGATAATCCAAGGATTGGATTGAGGTAAAAGAATTATAAGATGATCGATGGTTTGATTCATTTGATCACCTTAGCGGATAAAGGGTTTTCATTTTCTTTGGTTCCAGCAATTATGAAGGAATGAAAGGCACAAAATTCAAAACATTGTTGGCAAAATTGAATACACAAGGAACGTACTCAATATCACAACAAGTGCGGGTACAATCACATGAACAGGATGTCTTACGCTCAAAGCCCCGATGTTGAAGCAAGGGTTGACATCGAGGGGTTGACATGAGCACTTAATGTTTTCCTAGGTCTTTGAGATAGTTTAGAAATTTCGGCGTCTTCCTTGATGAAGTGAAGCGAACGGTTCTCGGGTAGATGTAGACAAGGTATCTAAGCCCTTCTCGATGGATACAAGTGACATTATCCATTTTATTCGAAACAACAGAAAGGTTGTTTGCTGATAATATAAAATAGATGATCAGGGAGTGACTACGATCAAAAAGGTTGACCATAGAGTTAAACTTCAATCCTGGTAGGGTTCAAATGTATGAATATCATACCTAATGCTACATATGGCAGATCATAAACTTCTTCCGCCAATTCATGTCAGAGGTAACTACCTTGAATGACCGGATTGACATTCGAGTTGGATGGATATATGTCTAAGGAATTGTTGGTCTCCAAATTCTTGAGGTCACTTTTGAGATCGTTATGTAGTACTTTCGCGTTGAGGATGATATGGAGTTTTATTTTTCTTCTGACGACTATCGGCATAATGCCCATGGCTACCATAGCAAAAGCAATAAATTCGATTTCCGATTTTTAGTACGGATAGTTATTCATCGGTGTTGAAAGACGAATAGATGATGATTGAGATTAAGAATGGAGTTGAGCAGAATTCTTCTTAGGGTATGTATTAGTGTTTAAGCGTCTCGATTCTTTAACTAATTTTTCGAGCGAACCACTTTAGATTTTTTTTCTCCTACTCTCGAGCTATAAACTAGTCTATCGTGACTTCGGTATGTTTATGATGCTAGGAGATATTTGTTCAACTTATGGACATTGTTTAATGTTGCATTAATCTTATTGCACGCCGGTTCTTTATTCTCCATTCATTCTTTGTTAAGCGAGCATGGGAGCCCGGCATGTTTAGTTTTATATCTTGTGCTAAGTTAGATTTTACATGTTTATGTTTCAGTATAGTATGGGCGATGCAATACGCTGCGTGCGATATATTCGGTCTTTTAGGCATAGCTGGTTGTTAGTTGTTTTCGATGAGTGGTCGACGGTCTTGCTGGTGGCCACTATCTTCAGAACTACTTCCATTTTTTTTCGCCAAGCTAAATAAAAGGAGAACAATGAAAACGCCGTGATTGAGCGGCACCAAAACTACTCTCATCTGCTTTTCTTGAACCTCTGAAGTTCGTATTTTGTCGCTCGTGTGTTGTTACATTGCGAAAAAGCTACAGAGCATTGCATAAAAGAGATTGGTTGATCTCGATTTCCAACATTTAACAATGTGATTCCTTTTGTGACAGTTGAAATATTCACACTTTTCTCATAGTGTCTTGTTCGGTTTAATTGTATGCTTAATATTATTTTCCTTGTGAATCTTAGCTTTGTTGTTCCTTAGAACATTCCTTAGCCTAATGACTTTCTTTATCGGACAAGAAACATGTCATTGGCGATTGCCATCTACTACTTTCTTAGTGAAGGTAGTTAGGGTCAAGTGTTGTTTCTTTAATTCCTTAAGCAATGTTTCCGACACAACCGATTTTTTTCTTTCTAATAACCAAATCATAGGCAACCAAGGATTGGAGTTTCATTCGTTGAGGTGAAGTGCGGTGGTGATTAATGAATCAAGGGGTATTGTAATGGACAATAATCTGGACATTCATAAATGCAACAAATGATATTGCTTATAGGACATCTTTCCAGAGAATAATTTCCTTCACACTAGGGCAACTGTTTCACTCTCCTTAGTGGTATGTCTCATTTCTCCCTAGCAAGTGCGAGCATGATCTTTGGATCAATTGGGTTAGCAACATTTCAAAGAACAATGTGTAGGTATCAAATAAGGTATAAAGTAGGTTTCACTGCTTGATTAACCTAGGTATGGGGAAAGCTTAATGGCCGAGTGTATATCTTGACGACGAGGAATAGCGGGGTTAATCTAGGCGCACACACACGCAGAGGTACAACGTGATTTATATAGGCACTTAAGGCGGTGTAAACAAGGTTTGAGCGGCGACGCTTTTGGTAACGGTTAAGTGATGACATTGAAAATTCAATGGCACAGGACATGGCCGAGGTAGAGATAAAAGTATGACGGCTAGAAATTTTCTTGCTCATTATTTTTAGTAGATATATTAACGAGTTATGTCGTAGACATCTCGCAACAATATTTACTAGGGTAAAGTTATTTAGACGAATTCTATTGGATCAGAGGCACTTTGCAACGCGTTTGACAAGATGTTGGAATCGGAGAAGGATGGTTAGATAAGGGTTATCTATATCATGAAGTAATATTTGATTCTTTCCAATTAACTCTAGTTGTGGTCTCAATGCAGCTTTAGTAGTTTCTAGTTTGGTTTATAAGGCAACATTTCGTTCTTTAAAATCTTTTAATTAAAATTTTCTTATTAGCGGGGGTAACACATCGCAAATTTCAACCTAGTGGTTTAACATTCACGAGAGTAACCGGAAGCAATACAAAAGACCGACAACGAGTTTCAACAACACGAAATACTACATATATATTCAACTCAATATGTAGGAAGGGTATCGAGTTTTCCTTCTATCGCCATACGTATTTATGTATAAGGGTTTTACTACATAGGTAAAATAATGTGTAACTCGCATAATGCTATCTTTTATTGTAGACTATTCAAGGTGTGAGTTTTCTTTTATCCTTTGCACCACTTGTCGTGTTAGGCTTCCAAAGCTTCGACGAAGTCGAGAGGTTGTGATACTTGTTACGAATTCTTTTCAAAAGGATTTGTTGGTGTGTGTTCATTTCATAAGCGACAAGGAAAGAAATACTTCTAGAAAGAATAATTTAGGAATGGAGGAAGAATATTCTGCAGAGAAATGAATACGAGATAAAGATATTAAAGTCTATAAATGAGGAAAGAGTATGTATACAACTAATGCTAATCTTTTTATTACCTCTTATAGAAACTAGGTTTCGATTTTTTTTCCGTTTTCACCTTTAACAACCATTCTAAATTTTCCATTCGAAGTATAGAATTTTTACGGTTCTAGCTCATTTTCATGGTGCATAATTTTGGCGAGCAATGAGGCGAGTTTTGAGGCATGGTTAGAAATTATTATGGGAAAAGATTTGGTTCTAGCTAGACTAGAGCAGTTTAAATTTGTTTGGTGGCAGCTAGCGACTTGGCTTAGTTTGCACATGGATGGTGTGATCTCAAGTAAAGTTAAAAGTAGTAATGGAGACTATCTTGCTAGTCCTATTGAGGTTTTATTTTTGGGAAAGGTTAACAACTATGATGGCCACATGGGTGAGAAATTATACAGAGAGGAGACAAGTTCATAAAAAGTTCTATGGAGGAAGACACAGACCAAATTATGTTTTTCTTTTGACGATCATTCTAAT
This sequence comes from Guadua angustifolia, assembly GCA_036346375.1. Classification (NCBI taxonomy): domain Eukaryota; kingdom Viridiplantae; phylum Streptophyta; class Magnoliopsida; order Poales; family Poaceae; genus Guadua; species Guadua angustifolia. The sequence goes on from CM070500.1 coordinate 22,934,889, forward strand.
GTTTATATTCGGAAGCATAGGACTTTTCCGATTCTAACTTAAACTCTGACATATAATTTAGGTAAAATAATGAGGCTAACTTTTAGGCACGATGAGGAGCTGTTATTGGAAAGACCGGGTTTTAGCTAACTTAAGATGACTTAAGTAAACTAGCGGTTACCAATATGACAAGATATTGGTATTAATCTATATATAAACGGCGTGACCTCTAGAAGCTAGTAGCGATAATGGGAGCTATATTACTAATCTTGATGAAACTTGATTTTGAGGAAGTCAACAACCATCCGAAAGTCTCTGTTAGGAGAATATAACTATTCGGTTCCAACTCATTTTTTTATGGTACATAATTTAAGCAAGGTGATAAAGTGAGTTTTAAAGCATGATCAAGAGTTATTGGTGAAAAAGATTATGTTTCAATTAACCTAAAGCGACTTAATTTCGCTTAGTGTTTACTAATATGGTGATATCTTAAACTTGGTTTATATATAGAGAGGATGCGGTTTTGAGAGGCTAAAAGCAGACCTAGAGACTATGTTACTAATCTGGATGAGATTAACTTTTAAGAAAGGTTAATGACCCGATAGATTATACAGGTAAGAAGTTTATATAGAAGAAGGGACAAGTTTGTATAAAGTTTTACAGAAGGAAGAGATAACCTATTTTATAATTTCCCATTTATCCTATGGTTTGAATTTTTCATAGTCATACATAAGGACAATCTATTGTGAAACTTTATCCCAGGGGTTAAGTTCAGACACAAATCAGTCCGGCCAAACAGAAATAAAAACCAATTCACAATAGCAAGACAAAAACACAAAATAGTAAAATGTTTTATATAACCAGAGCGGAACAAAATGCTATGCGTAAGGGTTCCTATCTTAAGACAGATCGTAAGACATTCTAATCTTCTACTCCTTTACTGGTGGGTGGTATTGCCTCTCCATGAAGTAGGATCTTCAAATTGTGCTTCTGTTTTGTCGAAGGGGCAAAGCGTTGTCTGACTTCCTTGAGATGTTGGCGCATACATTGCAGACTTCATTGGCCGGCATGAAGCATGGCAGCGACATGTCTCGGGCATCTTCAGAAGCAACAGCGAAGATAACCACTAGCGACAATTTCTTTTTGAGATAAGGGGAATTTTGTTTACAAATCAAAATGAATGTAGGGTAAGAATAGAATCTTAAGGATGAGGAAAGAATAGCAAAATCTACATTTTGCAAATATAGTAGCTTTTGGAAGTAAGATTTTGAATTTGCTTGTTCTAATGCTATCGACCATTCTATCTAAGGTTTATCCTACGGCCAGTATAGCTCTGATACCAACTCTGTGAGACCCCGTTCGGATGAACAGGAACCTCCATGTGATTACTGTGCTATTCCCTGGATCAGTAGCTAGCACTCACATGTTTACAACAATTGGAAATCATAACCATACAATACAATAATTAAGCGGAAACGATTATACAAATAATTATTACAATTCAGAGAATAAAGCAGCAAAAGAAGCGATATCCTACAGTTTGCCCATCCAATCCCGCAGTAATCGACAGCATAACTCCTTAGACGTAACACGGCAAAAAAAGATCCATAACCTGCGATAAAAGGAGACCGAAGCTTCGCTAGCATACACCTACAATATAATTAGGCAAGGGTGAGTATTTTACATACTCAAGAAGACTTGAGCAAAACCTACAATACATGCAAAGCCATCTCAAAGGAGGCTATCACGGTTAATTTGCATAAAGCGAATTTGAATTTTGGAAACCAAGTTATTTGCAAACGGAATTTGTAAGAGCATTTAATTCATTGATAACAATTAGATACAGACATAAGTAACACTCACGGTCCTCCATGGCGTGAGCGGATTTAATCGATCACATTCCTAAAATCCATCAATGTCGGCCCTTTGACATAAAACACAGTTTGCAAAACAAAATGATACCAACCCTTTTGAAATAATAAACATCTAGCATTGGAATGAAATCACCAAGTGCTCATGACATGAAGCGGCTAATTAATTAGATTTAAACTCTGCAGAGGTGTACATCTTTACCCGCAAGAATGATCAACCATTGCCCGACACACTTCCTTAGGTGTGACGTCAAGAAGACCATACATAGTTCGCTACATTACTTAGACATGGCTTTGGTCCAGCCCGGGACGTTAATCCCCGCCGTGAAATTAGAAACACACACACATGACGTGGGCCCTTTCACGAATACACAACACACACAACGTTTCTAACCACGGCAGGGCGTACACCGTTGCATGGGTGGAAACCCTTCCAGACAGACCAAACCGGAATGCCTGTGCAAAGCTCCCGCCTACCAATGAACAAAGCCATATCCAAATACGTAACAAGCTATGGCTAACCCATCCTCACCCTTGTGGTTGCACGGAAATCTCGGATCAATAGCGTCCCATTGCTCGGTCCTTAAACTGACACGGGCGACACTCCACCCTACACTACGTGCAATTCCGCATGCACAATCGGCTATTGCCAATAATCGCCGCATCAAAGCATAGTTTCATTTTGGGTTTTAATCAAAGTACCGCAACCAACAAATGCCATTTTCGGTGTTTTCAGGAGACAATTATTGATTTGATCATGAGCCATTTTGATTCTAAAGCATGGCTAGCGGGAATAAAATAAACGCGTATACCGTGATGACATTAAGTAGTGCCTAACCTCAATCTATGGTTATCAAGGTTCACATGTTCATAATCATCAAAGGAGATTCATGTGACAACAGGTATAACTACCAAACCACAATATAGCAATTTACATAAAGTAATCGCATGCATAAAACAATTTGATGCACAAAAGGAATATAAAATATTGGGCTCAATATGGTCAAAGGATGCTTGCCTTGCTTATCTCGCTTACGACGAAGACGAGGATTGCGGTGATGATGGCGAAGACGAAGCTAGAGACGTCGGGTCCTACTCGTCGAACAACGGAAACAACGCAGAGCAATAAACTAACTTCAATAAAGGCAAGAAGGAAAAAGATAGCAAAACGAATAAACTCGCATAAGAAGCGAGGATTGCTCTTTATGAGTTTATTAATTTTATTTTACTTAATTCAAGATGCAAAGATTGTTAAGATTGATAGAATTAATCATTAGTTGAAATGCTTCATTGATTTACCATTCATAATACTTTTCTGTTAACCTTATTACTCAAGGGTTTTGCTCTATTAGGATTCAGATTCAAGCAAGATAAAATAAGAATATTTCCTTAGATTCTGCAGATTGTATCTTAGAGCTAAATTTTAGGTTATTCTTTACTAAATTCAGGATTAGATGAGTAAACTATGAGTTAATGAAAAGGCTTAATCGATCATGTTATATTATAAATGAATACTTCTTAGCCTTGATTGACTTCAAATGGAATTAGTTTTATACAAGTTGAGTCTATTGATTTAGGCTACGATATCATTTCCATTATATTTGAGAAGGTTCGTGATAAAAACAACTTAACTACGGATTCGTCATTATTACCTAAAGTTTATTCATTCACATTAAGGCCTAAAGCAATGTGATTGCTTAGGGTTATTCATTGCTAAGATTAATATGCAAAACATGATGAAATATGATTATTTCTTCATAACATGATGATTTACACTTTGTATAACAGTCTTAAGCAAATTCCACAAATTTTAGGCTTTGGCTGATACATTATATTCCTTGGTTAAAATGCTAATATGATATTAAGGTTTATTTTACAAGAAATCGAATTGGAAATGTGTAGTTAACAATTATCACTTAAGGTTATTTAACCTACAGGATTAATATGCGAACCTTAGCAAAATGAGATTATCTTTTCCTAGCAGGGTAGTATATACTTTGGAGAGTGCTACTGAGCTAATTTCATAAGCTTTATGATTTAAATGAGATATTATATTCATTGTTGAAATAGCTTAAGTGGTATTGTAAAGTTAACGTTATTCGGAATCGGCCAAAAGTGAATCGAAGGTTATCGCTAAGGGTTTTGATCGATGAGATAAATAGGCAAACCTTAATGGAATATGATTCTTTTACAGATCATGGTAGTATAAACTTTGTACAGTGTTTCTAAACTGATTTTACTAATTTTAGTATTTGGATGAGTTACTTTATCTATTGTTGAAATAGCCTAAATGATCACATTCGCAAACCTTAAATCGGCCAAGTTCAAACTTAGTTTCTAACTACACCATACATGATCTTTGATTCATTTTTCAGGCGTTAGCGAATATCATCCTAAGAATGTTTTAAAGTTGGTTTTGCATTATTTCAACTTCAATTGCAATAGATTATCTATTTACTTCTTGTTATCTTTAACATTTTCTTTCATTACGAACATGCAAATTGAGTTTGATTTTAACCATCCATGCATACATGGGTTCTTGCTGTTCGAAACTTATTGCAACCTACACTATCATTTTGTGAGCCATTATGCTAGTGTTTTGCTAATGGATACAATATGGTTAATTAAGGATTATGAAGCAAATATGTTAAATTGAGTTCAACATTAGATGATTTTACATATTTGAGTTTATTATGATTCAGAGGCACATAAAAATGTAGTTAATTATTTTAAGAAGTATATATCCTATATGTGCAAGATTGCTCATAATGGAGTGCTTGTATCATTTCAATTCTAATAATCATCCTATGACTCAAAAACTAAATGTATGTGGATATTTGAATACCTTCTGATCCTAGTATCACATTAATATTTATTTTACCATTTCATTTCTTATTATTCACAAATTCTCATTAACATCCATATCAACACCATAATCGGTGTTTAGTTTGAATAATAATCTCAGACTCCAAACATTAAATCTTTTTGTATATTTAGATTCATCTGATTTTAGATAATTATATAAATTTATTTCATCGGCTTGTGACTAAAAATACACAAGTTACTACTAACTGAATGCACTTCGCCAGAATTGGAAAATGCGTTTTACCCAACCGAGGCGTATACAGGTCTACATCTTCATCCAGCTCTAGCGCCCAGGAAAAAGCAGAGGGCGGCTAGGGCTTCACCGCGGCGATCTTCGGCAACTTTCCGTGGCGGCGGCACCAGAGGTAGAGCTCGGCGAGGGGAACTCGATGGCGTTACCGATTCAGCCGGAGAAGGAGCAGGTAGCGTGAGCCGGAGTTGGGCGAGCAACAATGGCGGACGGTGGAGAAAGAAGAACAGGTGTTAGGGTTGAAATCGGTGGCACATTAAGCATCAAGGACACTAGTGGTTCCGTTTGAGGTTCACTGAAGGAGAAGGCGGAGGAGCTCCGCCATGCGGCGGACTGAGAAGACAAAGCAGTGCGGCTCGATCTCACACGAAGGAGTCCGATTCTTTTGAGGATTGAATGCTTGAGGTCGATGATGCTCTAGCCAGAGGATTTGGAAATGGATCCCTAATCCACTTGAATCAAGAAGGCTTTGAGCTCCAGGAGCTTGGTTCATGGTGAAAATGGGAGGAAGTTTCTGCTTTGGGTGAGGAGGAGGAGAAGGAGTGGAGGGAGGAAGTGGAGCACTACCGCTGGTATTCCCAAGGTGCAATGCATTTGGCTTGAGGCTTGGCGTGATGTCCCTGAGCTTGCTGCATCGATCTGCTCTCTGGGGAAAACTTCACTCGATCACAAGATGGAAGAAGCGAGGCCGACGGCGGGGCTTCAAGGCTTGGGGTCCACTTGGTCGATGAAGGAGATGACCAAAAGGATTAAGCCCGGCTTGGTGGTTCTAGCACTCTGATTTTTATTGCTGACAACTGGGAGTTGGTAATCTTCTGTACAATTTTGAAACTAAATTACCTTACGGTTAATTAATGAAAATTCGACATTGTACAATGCAGGATTTCAATTTCTGAATTTGAATTATCAGACAATTCAAATATTTTTATAACTTTTTGAAACTTTGTTTTTAAAATTATTCTGAGCTATTTATTATTATGTAAAATTTTCAGCTCCAGATATTGCTCCAGGATTTTATAAAAATTCTGACATTGCAAATTTCAGATTTTCATAGTTTCGCTTTTAGATTTTTAAAGTGTTATATCTCATGATCAGTTCCTAGGATTTTTACCAGAGGTAAATATCACTCTGAGGGTATTATGGAAATTTTCTTGGATTCAGATAATGTTTGGATGATCTCCATTCTTTAATTCTATTTGTTGGATTTTCATACAAAGAACAAATCCGAGGAAATCCAAATAAAATCCAAAAATGCCAAGAAACTCAGAAATAAATATTTTCAAATTTAAAATATTTATTTTTATATTACTTTACTTTTTCAGGATGTTACAAACTTTAATCTTAGAAATCAATCTGTTCCATGGTGAGCTTCATGTATTTCAACTGTAATCATTTTCACTTATTGCTGGATGACTGCCTGGTTCTAGATGTTTTTAGATCACCATTATCTCATCATTGTTAGTTGTTTCTTGCAGTAACTTTGTAAGCGCTTATTGGTTAATGATTGTTCCCTTTACCCGGTTTTGGGTAGGAAGTATATTAGACTCTATCCTGCTTCCGTATCAGAGGACTTGTACCCACACTCGGAAACTATGAAGTAACATTTAAGTACTTTGACTATTTCCTAAGCTTCGGTGCTGAAAGTCCTGTGATACGGAAGCAGTTACAAATATTTGCATCCCCAGGACATTGATTCCTCTGTATATGATGTAGGGAATTCTCCAATAAGTCTTCCCCTAATTGGATTTGCAAAGAATCCTTCAAGAAATCATCGGTGAGGAACCCTAATCCAATTATCTTTCCATATTCCAGTTTGCAATGGTGTGCATGTCATGGCTCTGATATGATTATACATTTTTATGTGTATATAGATGGGTGCAAAGAAACTATACATTGAGTACTATAATAGCTATTGTAATTACTTGCGGCTGAGAAGGGATATTATCAACATTGCAATATGTGTTGTTCTGTTTTGGTATAAACTTCAGTTAATTAGATCTGAGAAGAGACGTGTGACCTATGTCCTATGTTGGCGAGAGACGTGTTGAGAGATACACGTTTGAACCGTTTGTATAATGGCACTGAAGCTCATTGCCTTAGTGAGTTGCGCATGTGGAAATTTGTTTTCCATAGGTTGTGCTTTCATCTAAGAAATCGTAGGCTGCTACTGGACACACTAAATATCAGTATTGAAGAACAAGTTGCCATGTTCATGCATGTTGTTGGGCATAGATGGACTAATAGAACAACTGGTTTTGAGTTTAACCGCTCTGGGGAGACAGTCCATAGGTACTTCCATGCTGTCTTAGATGCTTTATGTATTATGTCGCGTGACATCATTGTCTTGAGAACCACGGAGACACATTCGAAGATAACAACTAGTCCAGGCAGATTTCCCCGTACTTCGAGGTAACATGACACCATAACATGATAATGGCAATATACCCCTGAAAGAAAACTAACCGTATGTCATGTGGACTTGCAAAAAGACAACCAAATATGGGCTGGCAAAAGAGATGAACTAGCACAAAAAATGTGGGATGATAAATTAGCAGACTTATGACTTGTATATTATGCCGTATTCCTGTTTAGGGAAGTAGGATCCTTGTAACGCAATGGGCTGTTTTTGAAAGTTTTGTCAATCATAACATTAATAATATGTTATTCAGAGTCTTACATGGGCCTCACCTGGATGCCTTAATGATTACAAATTATGCCTTGCATACAACATACAACCGAATTACATGGAGGGCGTGATGACAGCATACAACTTTTTACATGGTAACATTATAAATACATCTTGTAGCTTTGTACTCCCTATACCCTCTCATATATTTGACAGGCTCCTTTCTTTTGGTGGAAGCAGATGAGCACAACCGTGGGCAAAGGATTGTCTTGTATCTTTGGGAACCAAAGACCAAACAAACCATGCAAGTGCTACTCATCGTTGATGGTGATCACATGGTTAGAAGACACCATGTAATCAGTCTTTGGAGCATGTAAAAAGCTTTTCCGTTGTAAAATCTTATTGCTGATATTTATTCTAAATTTTGTTATAGGCTCAACTAACTTTTATTTGGGAGAAAGCTAATCCTTTTTGTAGAATTGCGGTTCAACATGCTGACTGTACTGTAAAGTTTCTAGACATGGAGCTAATTTTTGTGATGCCTTTATGAGCAATCTCATGTATTGCATGCATGTTGGACAAACAGACATGCTCCAGAATTTGCAGAAATAGTAAGAATACATCTTGATTGGTTTAAACTCCATTATCAGTTTTCTTTTTCATTTCAAATTAGTTGTTAACTACTGGTAAATTGCAAAGGTTCTGCATTGATTCTTGTTTTCTTGAAAAAAGTAACCTGCCTTTCCGGCATCATATCATATAATTCAATTAGAATGCCTACGGAAAACCTACCCTGAAGCGGTATATCTCCTTAGTTGTATTCAGATGATGTTTAGTCAAGCTTAACTCGTTAGACTGGAAGTAAGATGTTTAGTTTCATTACATCATTGATATTTCAACCTTAACTTGAGAAATACTTATGTACTTTAATACTCGTATTCTACTTTAACTTTTCTAGTTACGGACTGCCTCTAGTTTTCTTTTCCATTGCGCGGTTACAACACAGGATCTGAGTGTTCTGTATGGGTTTTCAGTGATTGTTTACTTACTCATTTTTATCATTTTGGCCTGGCCACAATCCAAACACGTATACATTAGTTATTCATGCACTACTTTTTTTGTATTCCATGTATTTGGATGATCATATTTCTTCATTTTCCTCTATTATGTGTTACCACTGCTTTTCTTTATTTGCTTGATCATGAAAATAAAGCTATCTACCACTCCTTCAAATTGTGTGGCATACATCCAAACGTCTACCATAGTTTCTTAGCCATGCCTAAGCCAAGTCATGGCCACAATCCAAACACGTGCCACAAAATTCTTAGACGTGCATACGGCTAGGCGTGGTAAGGAACCAAACACCAGCTAACTTCAGTCAACTTAGTCATGCCACACCTGTGGCAGCCTACTAACCTTAGGCGTGGCTCGCTTAGGCAGGGAACCAAACACGCCCTTAATCCTCGTCAGCTAGTTTCCAAGACTTCAGTAAATATGTATATTACTCAAGACTTTTCATCTTCTACAACCTTGTGGGTTATGCACCAATTATATGACAGTTTAAATGCTAATAAATGAGGAAATCTTTGCAATTCCATCGGCAACTGAACTAGCACTATCCATCTTTAATGAACTAGGTATATAAATGGGCGTAAGGCTTCCTCTGTACTGGAGTCGTAGAACTTCAGAGAGAACCGAGAAGCCTCTATTATAGAAGCTATGTCACATATGATGGAAGACATACAAAACTATAAGGTTTTCTTGTCTTGAACTACAAAATAATGTGGTTTCTAGCTGAACACTTGTCGATATTTATGGTATATACCATATTTGGTTAATGTATTATTACATGCTGTGAAATATTTTGCTATCATATTTGTGGTAAGGTCTTCTTGTCTTAAACTATGAAATAATATTTTCCCCTAACTCTCTTGGCATATGATTAGTATCTGATGTTTGAAATTTTATTCTCCTTAGATATTTATGCAATGACATTTATAAGACACACCAATTATAGATTTTGTAATTCAATATCAAAACATCCTATATGCATCGAGGAAACAGCTTGTCTGGTGAGAGAATCATAAAATATGAACATTTGTGCCCCAACAGCTTGTCTGGTGAGAGGGCCATAAAATATGAACATTTGTGCTCTCACCAGACAAGCTGTTGCCTCAATGCATATAAGATGTTTTGATATTGAATTGCAAAACCTATTAGGGCACAAATGTTCATAATTTATGGCCCTCTCACCAATCAAGCTGTTGCCTCGATGCATATATGATGTTTTGATATTGAATTGCAAAATCTATAATTGGTTGTGTCTTGTAAATGTTATTGCATTAATATCTAAGGAGAATATAATTTCGAACATCAGATACTAATCATGGATGTTTTGTCAAGAGAGTTAGGGGGAAAACGATATCACAGACGGTTCTATTTAAAAACCATCTGTGATAATATATTACAGACAGTTCTATTTAAAAACCGTAAATGATTACTTATTATCAGAGACGGTTCTATAGTAAAACGGTTTCTGGCAAAAGATCATCACAGACGGTTCGTAGATAGAGTCGTCTTTGATATTAGTTTTACCGACAGTTCGGAAACCGTCTGTAATGTGCCTTCTTATCATTAACATTTTTTTAGTAATAAGGTTTCCAAACCGTCAGTGATGAGCTTTTGTGTAGTAGTAGTCGTTGGTCCAGATTTGAACCGGCACTAGAGCATGGTCACATGGTAGAAGGGGAGGTAACGAACTAAGGGCCTGGTTAGATATGAAGGGATTTGAGAGGAATTGTGTTGATTATTGAAAAAAAAATATGGGAGTACTACGAATTTTCTACTCCAAACAAGCGATAACCAAACTGTTGATTTTTTTAAAGAGACTAAAACCGAGTATAAATGGCCAAGGGAAATTCGTTTATGCCTAGCAGAGTTGGTGCCACCCAACGAGGATTTGTGCTGTGTGAATGAACGTGAGTGAGGACTGTCTGATTTAGTACTATAGAAAAGGACATGGTTCGGCATTCAGCTAGATCCTAGTGCTACCGGTGAATTTGTAGGAGCGTGGAGGATCATCTATAGCTAAAGACCCAAGGAGCAAGATGCTATAGTAGAAAAGTGAAAAAATTATAGTGCATTATACTGGAAGAATATAGTGAATAGTAGAAATAAGATCCAACCATTGATTTGTTAAGAGTATTTCTACTATTCTACTACTAAAGGAAATATAAATAAATTCTAGCTAAATCCGATCCATTGGATCGAAAAGAATGATTGGTTCATATTAAATTTAGTGAATCTAAAAAAGCTCAAAAAAAGTAGATGTATGGCACTGATGATTTCAAGATGTACAGACGGTGCCAGTGTTTATAAACATTGACATGGTATTAGCGATACAAATTAACATCAGATCCTCTCCTGCCGAGAGCGCTTCTTGTTGAGCACCGTGTGCTCGGCCGTTCGTGAGACACAGCTCGCCAGATAGGTGTAGCAGGGAGGTATCCTAGACCCCATGCCACTACATGGAATCTCCCCTGAGATGTGACACTCCGTGATAGAACATCTTGCGCCGTTATCCTGGGAACATCATTCCGAGGAGAGAACTCCTGGTAAATACGACGAATCACAATGACGTTGCTCGTCTTGGCCATTGTCCAAAGATATACGGGCCGGTTCTTCCGTATAAGATCTCTCGGATGTTCACCAAACATGAGGATGTGCTTGCTTGTGAATTCCCTCAAGCATTTGAGCACCGTACACCAGAGCTGGGCGTTGAGATTAGCTCTTAGCAAGCTAGCAACAATGTTCGCTGCCATAAACGATCCGTTCATCAGTACTGCTATCTCCATGCCTAGGGATGCAAGCTTCGGTTGGTCTTCAGGGTTCGCGCTGCCAAATGCGATCGCCTTGAAGAAACTTTGAATGAAACGCCGTCGATTTTGACACACACGACACAGTGAGGAGTGGTTTGATGTCTATTAGTCCATCCTGCACATGGCTACGAGTCTACAACTTTGAATGGAAGGCCATCGAATCTGACACACACGGCACGGTGGGTCAGTCACCATAATCATTGTATATGACTGATGATTTTCTTTTTGAGGTTGGAGTACATGACTCTGGATCTACGAGTCAGTGGTGCCTACTGAATTTTTTCACAAAAAAAAAAAATTGGAATGTCTAATGGTAGAAGTTAAATATGCCCCTTGATTTCTTAGGGGTCATCCGAGAGTTTTCTTGTAAAGCTAATATTTTTAAGGGTATTGTCGTATTTTCTCTAGACCTAATCTTAACCCAAATGTGCAGTTGACTGTGACCAGACTCATTGTGCCGCCACTTCATCATCTCATACTTGTACCGTCATACTAGGTCAAAATTACATCACGCTTCTTTCGCTTATAGTTCACCATGGTAAGCACTAACCGCAGAAACACACATATTGAGTGTAAGATTGTTGCAGAAAGAAGCAAGTAACGTGGAGGGTTGCGTGTACATGTTCGACGAGTTAGGGGTTACCTAGCCAGGACCACGCGTCAACACTCGACATTTCCTTCGTCAAAATTGTTTTATGAATTTGACTTTTGTGAAATATCAGAATGAAAAGTGTGAAAAAAGGCCAACTGGGCCGACCCGGCCCGTAAAACCAAGCCAGCCCAGCTGGCCCATCGGCTGAGGACACTTTCTCCTGGTATCCTAGCTCCAGAAAGGGCCTTAGGCCCTGTTTGGAAGCAATGTATTTCAAAACTATGATTTTGATATACTATGATTTGCAATTGTTTTGTTATGAATACTATGGTTTTATCAAACTTTTTTAAAACTATGGTATTTTTTGGAACTACCAACTGTTTGGATGTAACATCACAAACCATGGTATTTAAGTGAAAATGGACAAAAAAACTAGTCAAAACCATGAAAACTTTGGATTGGAGTGGAGTTTCAAATACTCCAAAAATACTATGATATCTACCAAACTATGGTTTTTAATACAAAACTTTTGGTATGGTAACCAAACACCTCATGATATAAAATACTATAGTATTCTTAGAAACCATAGTATTACCTAAAAACTATGAAAATACATTACTTTCAAACAGTACGTTAGGGTTGAGCGGGTCTTAGGGGATGCGATGGCAGTGGCGGCCGCGTTGTGCAGCGCAGGCCTCACGCATGCAGCGGTGAGATGCAGCGCCACCGACAGTCATTGCCCAACCATTTCCTCCCCCCATGCTTTATTTATCTGGAGGTGAGCTTTCTTCCTCGAAGAACAGGTTTTAGTAATTTTCCCCCTTTGGCCAATTTCTTATCCACCCTATTTTGGTTGATCTCCGGCAAGGTGCTCACTTTGCTGATGTCATCTTGTGATCCTTGGCACCGATCTAGGCTCATTTCATCTCATGGTTGCCGCTTTCACATGTAACCCAAGGTGAGTGAAGAAGGTGACCTAGGCCGATGGCTTGGGGCTTCCTTTGTGAGGAGAGGTGCCAAAGGAGCTCTCTGTTGCCAGGATTGGCAGCCAACCTTACTTGCTTGGTTCGTGACCCAGTTTTGTGGTGGATTTCACTTGGTTGTTTGGTGCTTTTGTGGAGCAGGTCCTTTGAGTCGTGTTGTTCTTGCTTGATGAAGTCATCTTCTCGACCTGGAAGTTGGTTCTATGGCTCTATACAGTTTTTGTTGTATCTCTAAATCATTTGGTGAATTGCCTCACTTGGTGATTGACGGCTTTATATCTCCCAAGCATTCATCGGTGAGTCTGTGGTATTATAGCGGCGATATTGTTTTCTGTGACATCATCTTTGACGAGCCTAACCAGTTTTCACTTACTGATAGTTAGTACTTTGTGAGTATACTCAACCTTCTGTCATTTAATTTATTATATACATTGTGCAAAGGTGCTGATATTGAATTTCTTGGGGACCTTGCATGTTTTGGGGTGGCTAATGCTCTTTAAATATTTGATTAAGTGAGACAATTGTGACAATTTAGTCTGATTTTGAGGTACTTGTCTAGATACTTTGTCCATTATATTGATGTTCTGTCTAATTCAATTTATATGACATGTTCTGTTTTTAGCATATTTGTCATTCTATTTATATGTTTAGATTGTGATATTTATGCTCAGTATTCTCTTGCGTATATTATTGAACTGATAGAACATCATTTTATTTCTGATCTAAATTAATTTGCAAGATTGAAATCTGACTTGGTAAGACTGCTTAAAAATATTGTCATAAATTAGTCTATGATACTATCCCTAGTGGTGAGGTGGTCTTTTAATTAAGGCAGGACATCTGAGAGCGATCTACATTCAACTTGAGCTTTTTGTAACTAGTTGATAGTCACCATTAATTGTTCTTTGTCATATTCATGATTAGATACTTGATTATGAGCTATTTTACGTTGATATTAGACAATATCATGTTTCACTATCTGTGCTTTTATGACTATGTTATTCTGTGTTACAAATCTTGCTTGGAATTACAGTAATTAAAAATTTGCTAATACCGCATTTATCCCAACAAAAATTACTATATATATTCCAAGTGTGCGATTGCCATGCTACACTTAGGGCCTGTTTGGATCCATGCAGCTAATAGTTAGCTGCTAAAAATTAGCTAGAGTGGATCCAAACACCCCCAGCTAATAGATCAGCTAACTATTAGCTAGGCACCCAGCTAATGGTTATCTCATTAGCTAGCTAAACCCAGCTAATAGTAGCTAATAGGTGGCATTTAACTAAAATACTCTTCGCGTCTACCACCAATAGCATTTAATAGCATGGGTATTTTGGACAATAGCATCTATTAGCCACATATTAGCTGGTGGATCCAAACACCCTCCAGCTAATAGTTAGCCAGCTAATATTAGCTAGGAATTATTAACCAGCTAATTATTAGCTGCTAATGGATCCAAACAGGCCCTTAGTTAAGAACAAAATCTTTTGCCCAATCTAGGATTATTTTGTTATTAATTATGGCTCTAAATATATATAGATGCTTTCAATTATTTGTCAAATCCAAAAGTAGAAAGAACAAGGTGCTTTCGAAGAGCCACCGCAAATCAATCGGAGCATCAACCTCTCATTTTATGAAGGCACGCTTATCCAATTTACAAGATGGTACGGTAACAACATTCATCGCAACAGAAAAACTATATGGTGTACTGCATGGATATAATCTTTTTCTTGAAACATGGGTAGACGCTTTGCTAATTCGTTAAAAGAGAAGGTGAGCACGTGTGTAGATCCTAGGACTCGAGCACAGGTGGGCTGGGAAGTTAATTATATTGGTTTCCTCCCTAGGAACAGTTGCATGCAGATAACAGATCAAAGAAACACACACAAAAGAACACAGAAGTTTTAGGATAATTTTCTCTTGTATTATTCATCTCAACCTTGAGGCTATTATTTATAGTACACATATATACCTATTCACCTATCTATGTAATAACTTAAAAAGGAATAAATTGATTGGATTTGTTGATTGCATCGTGAGCTCTATTTGCTTTTACAACATAATATTTGCCTTACATGACAAACCTAACATGGCAAGTCTGGATTATTTTCTAATCTCTTCTTTTCTTCCATAATATCGCAAGGCTACAATGAAAAGTCTTGATTGTTTTTCAATAGGTTAAACATCCTCCCACCATCTAGCCACGGGTCGGATCTCTACTACGTAGCATATGCTGCGGCGGTGTCTGCATCGCGCATCTTAGCAAGTAGCTATAGGGGTTTGGCAAGGCTGGATTTCAACTGTGCTTCCACTTTGGGCTGGAAGCCCCCAAACAGCCCTTTTGTACAGTGGATGCACAGCACTTTGGTAGCAAAAAGCACCATCCAAAGCCAAAGCACAGCGTGAGGTGCTTTCACTGTGCTGCGAGCCGCTTCCACCCAAACCCCTTGCCCCGATCCCCAAATCGCCCTTCCCTTGTGCACCCACCTCTAGATCGACGGCACAGTCCCCCGGTTGGTGCCTCCTCCTCCCCAGTTGGTGCTAGAGACCCAAGGAGCAAGCTGCTATATGTTGAAAAGTGAAAAAATTTACGGTGCATTATACTGGTAGAATATAGTGGGTAGCAGAAATAAGATTTAACTATTGATTTGTTAAGAGTATTTCTACTATTTTACTATTAGAGGAAATATAAATAAATTCTAACTAAATCCGATCCATTGGATCGAAAAGAATAAGCGGTTCATATTAAATTTAGTGTCCCTAAAAAAGCTCAAAAAGGTAGTGTATGGCACTGATGATTTCAAGATGTACAGACGGTGCCAGTGTTTAGAAACATTGACATGGTATTACCGATACAAATTAACATCAGATCCTGTCCTGCCGAGAGCGCTTCTTGTTGCGCACCGTGTGCTCGGCCGTTCGTGAGACACAGCTCGCCAGATAGGTGTAGCAGGGAGGTATCCTAGACCTCCAGGCCACTGCTTGGAATCTCCCCTGAGATGTGACACTCCGAGATAGAACATCCTGCGCCGTTATCTTGGGAAAATCATTCCGAGGAGAGATCTCCTGGTAAATACGACGAATCACAATGGCGTTGCTCGTCTTAGCCACTGTCCAGAGATATACGGGCCGGTTCTTCCGTATAAGATCTCTCGGATGTTCACCAAACATGAGGATGTGCTTGCTTGTGAATTCCCTCAAGCATTTGAGCACCGTACACCAGAATTGGGCGTTGAGATTAGCTCTTAGCAAGCTAGCAGTAACGTTCGCTGGCAAAAACGATCCGTTCAGTAGTTCTGCGATCTCCTTGCCTAGGGATGCGAGCTTCGGTTGGTCTTCAGGGTTCGCGCTGCCAAATGCGATCGCCTTGAAGAAATACCAGTAAGCTTCTTGGGGCAAAAACTTCAGCTCAAGTGCTTGTGTTGTTCCAAAAGCTGCTACCTCCCCTGAACGGCTTGTGATTATTATTTTACTCCCATGAGCCAAGTGCTTTACTCCAAAGGAATATAACCTGCTCCATGTTTCCTCATCCATGTCCCCGGTCATTTCAATGACGACAAGTGACTTTCCATGTGAGGTAGGACTAAGATTTTGATGCTTGATCACACCACCTCTTAGAGCGGCCAAATTTCCACCATCAAGATCGTTTCCGCTGAAGAAAACAATCGAGGAGAAGTGATTACGCACCCTCTCATCAAGGCAGACATGCTCAACAAGTGTGCTCTTTCCGACTCTCACCGCGCCGATTATCGGAAGCACACCCAAATTTCCATTACCCACAGCCTCCCTCCGTAGCAAAAAGCTGATAATTGTCTCCTTTTCCATTTGGCGGCCGAACATAACCTTGTCAAGAACTAAATATGCGCTATAAGGTTGCCGGCATACACGAGGATAGCTGTCCAAGAACATGACAAACTCTTCCATGTCACCGATCATTCTTTCAAGGCTATCAAGCATCTTATCTAGCTTCTTTAAGCTCCTGACATCATGCACCATGTCCATGTTTCGGGTATTACAAACGGAGAAAAAGAGACGCTTGGACGAATTGAATCTGGACAAGGCAAGTGAGCGGTCACTAACCTCCTCGTGATCAACCTTGTCCTTATGGGCTCCGTATCTGAAGGTGTCGAGCATGTAGTAGCCTCTATACATGCCTTCTCTCAGCATCTGGAGCTGCTGGAGCATCGCTTGGTTGGTGATGTGCCGCCCCTCAGCCTCCTCGACGGTGGTGTCGATTCTTAGCAGCACACGCCGTAGCCTCTGGAGTTTCTCCTCTGCTCCCTTGGGCTGCCAGTATCTCTGAATCACCATGGAAAAGGCTCTACTCAAAAGATCACTCACAATTGCAGAAAGAAGTTGCTCCATTGCAGCATCTCCCGGAGAGAAGTTTGATGGTGCAATGAATCGACCAGAGAAGACGCCAAGGTGTGGTTTGATGTTTATTAGTCCTTCCTGCACATGGCTACAAGTCTAAAACTTTGAATGAAAGGCCGTCGATTTTGACACACACCACACAGTGAGGAGTGGTTTGATGTCTATTAGTCCATCCTGCGCATGGCTACAAGTCTACAACTTTGAATGGAAGGCCATCGAATCTGACACACACGGCACGGTGGGTCAGTCACCATAATCATTGTATATGACTGATGATCTACGAGTCAGTGGTGCCTACTGAATTTTTCCAAAAAAAATGGAATGTCTAATTGTAGAAATTAAATATGTCCCTTAATTTCTTAGGGGCATCCGACAGTTTTTTTGTAAAGCTAATATTTTTAAGGGTATTGTCATATTTTCTCTAGACCTAATCTTAACCCAAATGTGCAGTTGACTGTGACCAGACTCATTGTGCCACCACTTCATCATCTCATACTTGTACCGTCATACTAGGTCAAAATTACATCACGGTTCTTTCGCTTATAGTTCACCATGGTAAGCACTAACTGCAGAAACACACATATTGAGTGTAAGATTGTTGCAGAAAGAAGAAAGTAACGTGGAGGGTTGCGTGTACATGTTCGACGAGTTGGGGGTTAACTACCCAAGACCACGTGTCAACACTCGACATTTGCGTGTACATGTTTCTACTTCTAAAGCTAAATATCATGTTAAATACACTTGTACTTATTATGGTAGAGATGGATATTTAGTAGATTTTTACTTTAGATTATCTAAACAACAAAGGAGAAAGGTTTAATGCTAGATCTAATTTCAGAAAGGCACGTTTTACTCCTCATTTTATGCTTAAGGTGAGAAACACTTTTTGTTGCTAGAAACACCGGTAAAGGCAAATATGATTTTGTGCATAAGAATACTCATGTTGTGCCTACTATTGTGCATCGAGTGTTTCAGTACTGGATTCCTAAACATCTTATTACTAACCCCAGTACTAAAACCTCAATATTTTCTACTTTTATGTAGGCTTCTCGCGCAAGGAAGGAGAATATATGACTAGTGGATTCTGGATACTCACGCCACATGTCCGGTGATAAGAATTGGTTCTCCTCCCTCACTCGTGC
Organism: Guadua angustifolia; assembly: GCA_036346375.1. Lineage (NCBI taxonomy): Eukaryota > Viridiplantae > Streptophyta > Magnoliopsida > Poales > Poaceae > Guadua > Guadua angustifolia. The sequence continues at coordinate 22,953,452 of CM070500.1, forward strand.
ATCTCATGCTGAAAATGTTACTTTTAGAGATGTTTCTTCCACTTCTGTTTTGGCAAAAGGTACAGTGAAAGTAAATAACAAGTTTATGTTTTAGGATGTGGCTCTTGTTGAAAACTTGAAATATAACTTGCTTTCTGTCTCACAAATGATTGATAAAGATCTCGAAGTGTATTTAAAAAAATGAATGCAAAATTTAGATGCTTTAGGTGATCTTGTTTTCAGGATTTCACACTTTGGAAGAGTATTTAAAGCTGATTTTGATGTATCACTTTCTTCTAAGTATAGGTGTTTAATTGCTAATGTTTCTAAAGATTTATTCTTTTGGCACCGTAGACTTGGTCATGTTGGTTTTGACCATCTTACTCGTCTTAGTGGTTTAGACCTTATACGTAGTTTGCCTAAGCTTAATGGTGATAGCAATTTAATATGCTCTTCTTGTAGACATGGTAATATGATTGCAGGTTCATATCCACCTCTTACTATAATGATGACAAATACACCAAGACAGCTACTACATCTTGGCACCGTTGGACCTTCTCAAGCTCAAGTTCAATATTTTGGAGGTAAATGTTATTTGCTTGTTATTGTTGATGATTATTTTAAGTACTCTTTGATTTATTTTATGGCATCTAAAGATGATGTTTTTAGTCATTTTAGAAGTCTTGTTCTTAGATTATCTGTTGATCACCCAGGATCTCTTAGAGCTATTAGAAGTGATAATGGAATTGAGTTCAAAAATTCTTCTTTTGATCACTTTTATGCTGAAAAAGGAATTGATCATCAATTTTCTTCGCCTAGAGTACATCAATAAAATAGTGTAGTTGAAAGAAAAAATAGGGCTCTGGTTGAGATGGCTAGAACTATACTAAATGAACATCACACTCTTAAGAAGTTTTGGGCTGAAGCGATTTCAACTGCATACTATATTTCTAATAGAGTGTTTTTAAGATCGAAGCTAAGCAAGATTTCTTGTGAACTTTGTTTTGGTCATAGGCCTAGTATATCTCACTTCAAAGTTTTTGGATGCAAATGCTTTATGTTGAAATCTAGAAATCTTGATAAATTTAAAGCTAGATCAACTGATGGCATTTTTTTGGATATCCTACTCATACACGTGGCTATCGTGTGCTTGTTTTGGAGACTAATAAAATTGTAGAAACTTGTGAAGTTACATTTGATTAGGCTAGTTCAGGCACTAGTCCAAATGATGCAGGTACAGGTGCATATATTTAGGGGGTGAGTATATTTGTTCATGAGGACGGTGATGATGATGTTGAGGATGAGATATTGGTTCCTACTACACAACCAGTTGTAGCACCTTTAGCACCTACCACTACATCTGTAGGGTCGAGGATACGCCTAGAGGGGGGGAGAATAGGCGATTTACAAAATTCGATCGCTCACTAATCAATTCGCTCTAATCAACCCCTATGTCAAAACCTACATAATTATAATGCGGAAGCGATAAACTCGGTTTTGACAATTAAAGCCTAAATCAACTAGGCTCACTATGTGCACTATCTAAATTATGTCTCTAAACTAGAATTGCTAAATTGGACAAACAATTAATACTAAGCAATTCTAATGCAATCAAGCAATTGATAAATACTCAATAATGTAAATGCTTGAAAGTAAAGAGACAAGGGACAACCGATGTTTTTCCGTGGTGTTCGGAGACTTGCCGGTCTCCCCTAATCCACGTTGAGGCAAGCCCACACTTGGACCGGCTCCCGCTCGAGCACCCGCCTCTTTCCACTAGTCGTGGTTTTTCACGCTTGCACGTAGGCTCAACCCGAACCTTCACAAACTTGCCGGGGCTTCTCACACCTTGAGAGCTCCCGCGCACGACGCCTACGCCGTCTAGGAGTCGGCAACCTCCAAGAGTAATAAGCCGCTCCTTCGCTTGAACCTCACCGGGCACAACAAATGCGCTCCCGGTGATCACCAAGTGTAACACATGCACAAGGACCTCACTCAAGTGCAACACATGCACAAGAGCCTCTCAAACCACTTCCTAATTGCAACACATGCAATTAGGGCTCACTCTTAGCTCAAGAAGCAAATGGAAGAGGGCAACACATGCACACAACTCCCACACACTCACAATAACTCCAGCAACCTGCCCCAACACCTCAAGGCCTCCTTTTATAGCCTCCAAGCCAAAACTAGCCGTTGGGGGTCGAAAAGGGCAAACCCGCAGGAAACCCGGTGCTACCGCCCTACTAAAACCGGTAGCACCGACCTACGGGCCAACGGCTACAAAACTAGCCGTTACCAGGAAATTCGGTAGCACCGACCAACTAGGAGCGGTGCTACGCACGGCCAGCAGCACTGCCCTAAGCCAGTAGCACGGACCACAACAAACCACAAAAACACACCCCTCTGGAAAAATCACACCGGGGGGTCCGGCCGGTGCAACCGCTTCTCCGGTAGCACCGGACCACCATGGGCGGTAGCACCGACCCTGAGGCACAAGAACACCCCCTCTGGAATTTCACACCGGCCAGAGGGGCGGTGCTACCACCAACCGGTAGCACCGGGCTACCACCACCGGTAGCACCGACCTCACAGAGAAGACAAGATTTTTCACACTAAAATCATTTATCCAAAAACCAAATACTATTCTTTGAGCTACCAGATGATCAACACATGATCATATACACGTGCAAAACACATTTGCACCAACTTAGCTCATGCTCAAAGAATTTAAACCAAATTGCAAAAACACATTTCGCAATCAACTCAAGATCTATTTGCAAAACGCATTAAGCAAATCAAACTCGAGTTTATGAGATTAATCCCTAGCCATGTGAAGGTCAACACAAGACCGGTCAACTTGCCAACACCCGTTGCAAGCCCCACTCACATGCTCTCGAATTCGGACTCATAAACCTCGGTTTATTCGACTGTGAACTTGCAAATAACGCAATAAATACATTTCATGCTTGAGCACTACTCTTTGCAACACATGCAAAAGTCTAGCTCAAGCAACATCAAATCAAGATGCATGAACTCTCTAATTGCAACACATGCAATTCTCTAGTTCCATGCAACACCAAATCGAACTAACACCAAAACCAAATCTCGTGTATGAGCTCTTTACTGCAACACATGCAAGCCTCTAGCTCCATACAAACACACAAGTTTTAGAAAGATTGTTTTGTGAAACCAAAACATGAAGCTTCACCTAATGCAACACATGCAAAAGTGAACTTCACGCAAAAGCCAATGCACTAGCTTATCACATCTTGCAACACATGCAAATCAAAGCATTATCACGAAAACCAAACGACCAAGCATAAGTTTAACCCATTCGCAACACATGCCAAATGGTTAACCCATATGCAAAAACCAAATCCAAATGGTTGAGCTTGAGTGAACGCGGAATGAGATCATCAACACATGATGAAGCTCAAGCTAGGGAACAACCCCTCTTAATAGCACGGCGATAAAAACCTTAGACTCAAAGACTACAAAGTCCTTAGCCTATCTAATTATACCTTCGCCGCCGCGCACAAGCAATCCCCTTTGGGGTCTTTATGATCTACACTTGATTTCTCCCCCGGGATCTCTACTCGACTCCTCTTCGGGATCCACTCTTGACGCCCATCAACTCATGATGCCGTCCTTGTCCCGTTCTCATCATCTCATCAATCTTTGGACCTAACTCAATCACAACTCATAAAATAGTTAGTCCAAGATGCATGGTTGTCTCAATTATCTCTTGCACTCCATTAACACATAATGGATGCCTTTAGATCAATTGAGCACAACCTAAATCAATTGAAATGATTGTAAATGTGTCTTAAGTATAATAATGCAACACATGCTTAATTATACTTAAGAACTATCCATTTGTCCTTAATTAATCAAGGAGCACCATCAACACATGATGAAGTGTTCTTTAATGATTAACAAGACAAATGAACTCAATTTAAATTATCATTTAAATTGATATGAGTATATATTAACTACACAAGTTTTCATATACTCATGTTGATGAAAAGTAATGATCCATTATATGTACATTGTATGGAAATGATCATTACTCTAAATCATCAACTATAGAATACACCCCACATGTATATGTGCATAAATATGATTGACTTGGAGATAATATGCACATATTCAAATTGATCGTATTGGAGTATATCCTATATTACCATGAGTATACTTATAACTAGGCAATTGAATATATACTCAAAGATTTAGTTTCTTTGTCTTGATCCTTATATGTGTCAATAACGAATTGATCAATACAAAGAGACTTTCAAGTTAAACTACAAACTCCCCTAAATATGTGCATCCATGTAATATATGGATTGGGAAACATGATGCACATTTTGTGGTTAATATAACGGGACATTCATACTTTAACTTGAATCCAAAGTATGCAACTAATATTAGAATGAATATGCAAACATACCTTGGGTTTTCCATTTTTCGATGCGATGAGACTAATCAAAGATATTCTAAATAAACAAGTTAGTCTCGATATAAGATTGTCATAACTAACACTATCGCATTTAGGGGATAAACTCAATATTGGATTTGTCATTAACACAAGATTAGATTTGTCATTAACACCAAAACCATAACTAATGAAGGTTGAACTTATAACATCACCTACAGCTGAGCATCCTCAAGCTACAACATCATCTGTACATGTTGAAAATGAAGAAGAAGAAGAAGAAGGAGAAGTTTCTGAAGTTACAGCTCCTTTGCATATTCAGAGAAGGCATCCACCTAAACAGATGATTGGAGATTTAAATGAGAGTCACCCGGTCCAGGTTTATTCATTCTGATACTCATGCTCATTCCACTTTTGTTGCTTCTTTTGAACCCAAAGATATATCTCATGTATTAACTGACGAATATTGGATCAATACCATGCATGTGGAATTAGAGAATTTTGAACATAATAAAATCTGAAAACTTGTTTCATCACCTCCTAGTTTTAATATAACTGGAACTAGATGGGTTTTAAACCTTTGGTTGCTCAAGATTTCATACAAGTTGAAGGTTTAGATTTTGATGAAACCTTTGCTTCTATTGCTAGAATTGAAGTTATTAGAATTCTTTTAGCATTTGCTGCATCTAAAGATTTTAAATTGTAGCAAATGGATGTGAAAAGTGCTTTTCTTATAGATATATTAATGAGGAGATATATGTCAAGCAACCACCTGGTTTTGAAAATCCTAAGTATCCAAATTATGTGTACAAATTGTCAAAAGACTTGTATGGTTTAAAACAAGCTCCTAGAGCATGATATGATAGGCTACAAACCTTTTTACTTGAAAAGGGGTTTACAATGGGGAAAAATTGACAAAACCCCTTGTAAACCCCTTTTCCCATTGTTATTCTCAAATTCTTTGGATAGTAGCCACACTTAAAGATTATGAGGTTAATTTGGATAGTGTTCCTCTTTTGTGTGATAACACTAGTGCGATATACATTGCTAAGAACCCTGTGCAACACTCAAGGACAAAACACATTAAGATTAGATTTCACTTTCTTAGAGATCATGTAGAAAAGAGAAATATTGTACTTCATCATGTGGATACTGAACATCACTTGGCAGATCATGTGGATACTGAACATCACTTGGCAGACATTTTCACAAAACCTTTGTCTTCTTCTCGTTTTGTTTTTATTTGGGGAGAACTTAGGGTGGTTCACCCAATAGGTTATTTTTTAGGGGGGTTTTGAAAACTTTGTAATATTTTGTAACATACTTTTTATTTTGTGTGTTTCTTAAATAAAAAAAAGAAAAAATAGAAATAATGAAAAAGTAATGAGCATTGTATTTGATACACATATGTCATTTGAACCCATGTTTATGCTATAAGGTCTTTGCAATTTCATGTTTATATATGCATATATGGTGTAGTTTATGACATGACTATTTAAATAGAATGAAAACTTGAATTAAATCTTATCATGATTGAACTTTCTTGGCTATTTTGATCCTTCTCAAAAAGAGCTAAATGTGAAAGTTATCAAAATTAAGAGTTAAAAGCTCAAGAATTGATAGTTGATAGATGCAAGATCAAGAAAATATGTACTATTGCACTTCTTTATGAGACTTCTTATCATTATATTTTGATATGAACTTGGAAGAAATTGTGTATAACCGAAACCATGAAACCTTAAGCTTATGAAATGAGGCTTGGCATGGTTGAAAAGTAAGTGATGATAGTACATTTAATTCCTTGAAATATTTACATTCTATTGCAATCAATTAATAAATCAGTTTTTCAAGTATAAATAAAGTGCACAAAAATTCAATGTTTTCAGGTTTTGAGATTGTTGAGAAAGGGAGATCATGCCATGCAATAAATTGTTAATAGTACTTGATTTCTAGTTATACTTACTCTACATTGTCTTTGTGTAGATTTGAGGGTTCAAGTATTTTTGATAGCATGGCTTGGTGATGAATTTGCAACATTTGTGGATGACTTAGAATGCTTAATACATACAAAAAATTGTCGAACTTAAGAAAAAACAAAAAGATTTTGTTTTCTCTCTTTTGTATTCTTAATGAATCATTATCAAAGGGGGAAATTTTGCCACTTTGAAGAATTTTGGAGAACTTTATACATGCTTTACACAAGCACATGTTCTTGTACAAGTGGTATTCATTCATTCACTCACATTTTTCTTTTTAGGGGAGATTTTTCTTATTTTCACTTAGGGGGAGTTTTTCACTTTGCATATTTGTCAAAAGGGGAGATTTTGTGCTTTTCACGTTGGCTTTTGATTTTAAAACTTTTTTTTTCAAAAACTTTTCTTGTGAAGTGAATGTCAATTGCAAATGTTCAATTCTAAGTGGTGTTGCCACTGTTTTCATCAAGGGAGAGATTGTGAAATCATGTGCTGAAAAATTGGTTTAGAATTGAATTTATGAAATGTTCTTAAAAAATTAGCTCAGAATTGATTTTCAATGTGGACAGTACTACCGCACCGATTGGGCAGAGTTATTTTCAAGACGTGTGTTTTTGGTTTTCGAGCAGCGAGCAAGGCTACCTGCTCTTGGCGGTAGTATCGGACATCGCGATTTTTGCACGGATTGTTTGATTTTATGCAATGCTTATGTGAGTAATTACATGGACTAATGTTGAGTCAAATCGTGAACTTATGTTCGGAGTTGTTTCTTGTTTGTTCATGTGCAGGTGTTATTCGAGGGCGAACGTGGTCGATGATAGGACTAGAAATAGGTTCGCAGAGGAATTGAGATTTGGGACTAGGTTCAGAGAGGAATCGAGGTCCTAGTAGTCAAGGGTATTATGCGAGACGTTCGGACTAGAGAACGGTGCACGTGGAGGCGAGTGAGTCACACGAGAGCGGTAGGTAGGCCATACGCGTGCATTTGTAATTGTTTGGGGCAGTTTGCATGTATTAGGTCATGTTGGGCCAAGTGGACATGCATGCGAACTATTGTTCATTATAAATAGGAGAGGGATGTCTCCTGTTTAAAATAGAGAGTTATTTTTAGAGCTGTACTTTTTTGTTTTGGAATACTATACGCAAACAGAGAAAGAAAATAAAAATCTCAATTTCCTCAGCCTCCCAAGCGCTTGAACCGAGTGAGAGTCTTCGTGCAGTTATAGTACCATGTTGCTACAGTGATTTTGCATTGCTACAGTGAGCATGGTTTACTGTTTATCCGTTTTTGCTATGTTGGCTTTGCGTATTTATCCGGTTTTGGTTCTTATAGATTGATTTATTGTCTCTCTTGATTCATCGAGTTTAATATTGATTTGATCTATCCAAAACCTTCTTAGAGCATCAACTTAGAATTCCTGGAAGTTTCATTGGCTAATTTTTTGTGGATTTTGACTAATCTCGAAATTAAGGTTAGATCAATTCTCGTTAAAATATGTTTTAGTAAGCTTTCGAGGCCTATAACTTTCGATCCGTAGATCTGATTGTGCTGATTTTTTTTGTTAGATTCATATTATAATCTAGTTTCTCCGGTTCAAATTTCAGGTCAATCTATCGGTTGGATCTCCAGAAATATACACTTTAGTGATCATGTCTTACTCTGTTTTGTCGAATCCAAATCAAGCAATTTGAGTTTGAAGTGAAGTGTTTCAAAAATCATCAAAAATTTGATTGTAGTTTCAGCGCAATCATTCACCGCCCTCTGATTGCTAGTTTAGTGTATATCAATTCTATAAAAATTTCCACGGGTTAGTTTTGTAAAAAGAAAAATTTAGACGGCTAGTACAGTAAACAGTTCATCAAATTTCCCTTTAGGTGTAACATTCCGAACTGAACATCTTGCATTGTTATTCTGGGGAGATCTTCCTGTATTCCTGTGCAGAGCATGCTTGGTAACAACAGTAAGCTAACAATGCGCTACGAGTTTTAGGCATTCTCCAAAGATATACAGGCCGATCTTCAGGGGCGGATCTACAGGGTATGCCAGGTGGGCCACGGCATACCCTGTAGATTCGGCCCAATACAGTTCATAATGCCGTCATTATTTTATATAGTCAACTTGTGAAGATCATAACTTTAGATCCATATATCCGATTGAGCTGATTCTTGTTGCGTTAGTTTCAAAATTGAATCTAGTTTCTACAATTAAAATTTCACATCAATCCAACGGTTGGATCTTCAGAAATTACTGTTTTAGTTAATATGTATCAGTCTGTTTTTCTGAAACCGAAGCAGTTTTTTATAATTTGTTTAGGGGTGATTTGAGACTCAATAAAAATTTGTTTTAGCTTTCGCGCAATCATTCACCTCCCCCTGATTGCTATATTAGTGTATATCGATCCTACATGTGATTTGAGTGCATGACTGCTAGTTGATTTATAGAGTAGAAACAAATATAATTGCTACCTTGTTAGAGACTAGAGAGTTGCTTGTTGATGCATTGCTTTTTTTTGTTTGTAGAGTTGTTGAATTATGAAGAGGAACGGAGACATTGCATCTCTTTTTCGGAAACATGCAGCAAAGAAGGCTACTGCTATTTCATCTCTTTTCTAGAAACATTGCATCTCTTTTTCGGAAACGTTTATTGAGCGAAATGTTTTCTTCCAAGTTGATGAAAATGATATAATCAAGAGTTTCATGGCTATTAGAAGGTGGAGGCCAGACAAGAAAGACAAGAAGTAATATTGTATTCTTTGAACTATTGTAGGTGCGTAAGCTTTTTTATGCATATTTTATACTTAAAATGTTCAAACTATTTATATTGTAATTTATACTTGTATTATCATGTTTCTAGTTATTTTATACTCGATACCAAATTTCTTGATAACATTTGTAGTTGTTTACCGAATTGTTTATTGGATTTTACCGAATTGTATATTATAGTATTAGCTCGGCATACCCTAACTTAACATCTTAGATCCGTCACTGCCGATCTTCCGCTACAAGATCACCTCGATGTTTACCAAACAGAAGGAGATGCTTAAGTGGTATCTTTCAAGCATTTTAAAACCCTGTACCAGAATTGAGCCCTGAGATCAGCTCTGAGTAAGCCACCGACGACGCTTGCTGCTTTCATCTCTGCTGCGATCTCCATACATAAGGGTGCTAGTTGTTCCAAAAGTTGCTATCTTTCACTGATTGGCCTGTAATTAAATGTGATTTTACTCACAGGTGTCTTGCGGTCCCCTCTTAAATTGTACCATATTTACATTGGAGCAAAGATTTGTTTCAGGTCATCTCTGCAGACCCGGTGACTCTGAACCAGGGTTCAAAATTTTGTTTTGCTTAAAATTTCGTCCATGGCTGAAATCCGAAATTTCGGCATTTCGGCCGAAATCCGTTCAAAATTCAAAAATAAAAATTCAAATCCGGTTTGTTTTCCACCGAAATTTTCCGAAATTCGCCGAAATTGCACTGATAAAAAAATAGTTCAAATGATGTCTAAAAATTTTGAATTTTTTTTGAAGGTTCCTAACACATGAGAGATGTTCTCATAAAATTTTCAGGTGATTATCAGGTCTGTGGTATTTTTAAAAATCCAAACATTGGTACTATGCAGATGAAACGTTGACCGGCAAATTTGAAACGGATGAAAAATGGTACAAACAACATTAGAAAATTTTGAAATTTTTTGTGCATGATTATTATTAATCACTAATGTTTCAATAAAAGTTTCGGATGGTGATCAATATTCAAGAAGTTTTTAGAAATTTGGACAGTGCTACTATCCTGATAAAAGCCTTAGCGGCAAATTTGAACGGAATGAAAAATAGTTCAAACCAAGTCAGAAAATTTTGGAAATTTTTGTGGAAGGTCCTGATGTATCACTAATGATTTCACAAAAGTTTAATATGATTATCATGCTTGAAGAAGTTTCAAAAATTTTGACAGTGCTATGTGCTAATAAAAACCTGATAATCAATACATAGATTTGCTTTAGTGACAAAAGAAGGTTTAAAATTTATAAAAATTTTACAGAAGATTGATAAGGAAGTTTTTAAGATCGCATAAAAAATTTAAATCATGATCATACTTCAGTGAATTTATAAAATTCTTAAAAGGCACAGTAGCATTTATGTTCTCTCTTTTGGTTTTTGCAATATAGTATAACAAATGAAGTTCAATGGTTTTATAGATTTTATTGACCAAATATAAAAATTTGAATTTTTTTAAAAATTTATATAATATTACTGAGGAAATTATTAATCTTTCATAAAAATTTTAGATCATGATCGCACTTAAGAAAATTTAGAAAAATCTAACAAGTTTACTGTCTCAATTATGTTCATTCTGTTTTTGATTTTTAAAGATAACAAATAAAGTTAAATTATTTTAAAAATTTTATGTATGATCATAGACTACTAAGGATGGTACCATAAATGTTTCAGATCATTATCAAGTTTATATAATTTTATAAAAATCTGACAGTGTTTCTGTCCAAATTTGAAAATGTCCTAAAAAATTAGTTTTTCAACAAATTTTCATGTAAGATAACTTTCTTAAGGGTTATTGGACTAATTCCAGTCAAATCCGGCCCTAAAACATAAACATCTGGATTCAAAACCCGAAATTTTGGCGAAATTCCCGTAATTACCGTAGCAGTACTGTAGCAAATTCAATTTTTTTTAAAAAAAAATTAAATTTGGCCGGTAGTTCAAATCTCGCCCTGCCCTGAAATCCGAAATTTCACCGAATTTCGGCGAATTTTTGAACCCTGCTCTGAACCAAAGCCCTGGTACAAGCACGTGTCAGGTTGTCAACCCAAGTGATTGCACGGCAGCTATCCAGATCGCCATGGATAGCTACGTCACTAGTGATTTGTGAGTGTCTGGTTGCTCTTTGTTTACCACAAGCCAGTCTGCTTACATGAATGGCTGAAAATAAAAGGCAGAGCACCAGCCTACTGCCACAGGGACTCCGTTAACTACGATTTGATTGCATGATCAGAGCATATGTAATGTCCAAAAGACGTGCTCAGCAATTCTTGACGACCTCTTGAACTGAACTGTATTGGCCGCTTGTTCTTCTATAAGGAATTGTTTCGCTGGTCCATTCCTAGTTAGAAATTTGCATTAAAATCTTGACCCATTCATGTGAATGGATCAGGATTTAGACTCAACCAAACGAGGCCTAAACAGAGAGATGCTTTGGTAGTATTTATGGATAAAAAATGGGTTGGATAGGGACATGCAGTCCGATATTGGTCCTTTCGTATCCTAATCTATATATACTACTAATCTTGGAGAGGTACAGAGAGGTTGGCCGTCTGTCATCACGCATCTGTTCGGCACTGTAGTTTTACAGTGTTATATCTACAGTATTTTCTTTTTATTTTTTTGAAAATATTCCTCTCTTGTTTAAATAGAGCTACATTATTTCCCTTTTTAAAAAAAAAATCCTCTCTCTCTCGGTTAGAATTGGGGGTAGTCCGACCGTGGCAACACGCAGAATCGCAGAATCGTAGCTTTCTTGGATTCGAAATCGAATGCAACGGAGGGAGGAAGAATCTTGATGGTTGGTCATGCAACGGGAGGCCTACCGTTCCCTACGGAGTACGGTATTACAAAAAGCCCAGTCACATCGCCCGTCATACCGTCCCACTGCCACTGCTAGTCAACTCTCTCCACTTTCCAGCCTTTCGTTCCGTCAAGCAATGTCCGCGAGTGGCGCGGGCGGGTGTCCGTGGCTCCTCGGTAGAGGCGGGCACTGGACGGGTTATTTTCGACCGGTACGAGGTATGTTTAATCCAATCTGATCTATAGTCTGGTATAAAATTGTTCTAAATAGGTCGAGTCGGTACGGTATGGTTGTTCAAGTCGTGCTGGGTCTGCTAATAGGACACGATGAGCGGCCCGAAACAGCCCGTGCATACCTGCGTTATATGTGTGGGTTAGCAAATCAAGAAGTAAAGAAAAAAAAACTTTGGATAGACTAGAGAAAAGAAAGGGAATACATGCATGCGTTGTATATGTGGGTAAGCAAATTAAGGAGTAAATGTATGGCTGCATGCATATGACTGGAAGGAGTAACCGAATCAAGAAAACCGAGAAAATTAAACACAATAAGATTTTGTTTCGACCGGAGAAAAAGGAAGTCCTAAACAGATATAGAAAGAAATTAATCTGTGATTATTTTCTCTCGTAGCAATAGTATAAATAGGTCGGACCTGAGCCGACACGGCATGAAGCGTAAATGGGCCGTGCCTGGCCTCGCCGAAGGCGAAGCCGGCCAGATTCGCCCGCACAACGAAAGCACGATGGGTCGTCATGGCTGCACGCAGTTTAGACTGAAGCATGATAGGCGGTGCGGACCCACTGGCACCGGCATGATGTCCATCTCTACTCCTCGGTGGTCACGGACTCGCCGCCTAAGAATTTGAGCAGAAACCCGTGAGTATACCTCAAGGTACTGTTTAATATAAATTTTGGTATTTTTTAAAGACAATAAAGGTCTAAAAATCATAATTACAGGTAAATCAAAGAAGTCAGTAACTTTTGGAACGACAGAAGCTCTTCAGCTAAATTTTTTGCTTCAGGAAGCTTACTAGTACCTTTTCAGGACAATTGCATTTGGGAGCACAAATCCTCGGGACTCAGGAGCAACCAAAGCTAGCATCCATTGTTATGAAGAGCGCGATAGAGGTGAATGGATCGTTCCTTGCGGCAAACGTTGTTGGTGGCTTACTCAGAGCTAATCTTAGTGCTCAATTCTGGTATGAGGTTTCAAAATGCTTGCAAGATTTCGAAGATAAACATCTCATTCTGTTTGGTAAACATCCACTTGATCTTACGGCAGAAGATGGACCTATATACCTTTGGAGAATACCTAAAACCCATAGCGTGCTCTTAGCTTACAGTACAGATCAATCGTGTTCTGCTCAGCGTGAGCTACCCAAGGTAACAACACAGGATCTTCACAGGGGAAGTGGTAAACGTCATGGGAAATTTGAAGCCCTTGTATGGAGATCTAGCATACCGCCCTACTGCAGCTACTTGATGCGTTGCGAGATACATGCACCACCCCTGCATATGCTGCCTAAAAAGAAGCGGTCCCCAGCAGCAAAGGAGGGTCAGTTTGATCTGAATCTGTAGTGATGCATGTTGTTTTCACATCAGCTTGTAACTGGTGTAAGATCAGCCCAAGAATTCGAATGCTGTGTTTTAGAAGGCTCTGTTTGGAATACCGGACTTTTTACCATCCTTAAGAGGTGTTTACCTCTTGATACTAGCTTAATGTAAACTTTGGTACCTCTTAAGTATGATAAAAAAAAGTCTCTTGGAATATTTGTGCTTTTCAAATCCATTTTTATTATTTTAAATTTTTGATACAATAAATACTTGATGGCGTTTTTTATATCCACAACAACAACAACAAAAAACTCACACAACACAGCAACCGCAAGTTGGACCAAAGTAAATTCGAACGTAGGAACTGATTATATTGTTGATGCACGGTCCTAATCAGTGGCGTATCCAGAAAATTAAAAGGAGGGGGGGCTAAAACTAAGACATCGAAAACTTAACAAGCCAACTATGTTCAAAGTTTGTAAACATTTATTTAACAGTCACATATAATATAAGTGTGTAACAATATAAAGGAAAAAACGTACCGATCATTACTTCTGAAGAGTTGATAGTTGATATTTACGGGTTTTCATGTTCTGAAAACGTTGTAATATATCTTCCATATCTATCTTTGAAAATATGTTTCGCTCAATGTAGCACACCATGAGATCATTTAACCAGTCATCACTTATTTTATTACGTAAATCTGTCTTGATAATCTTCATTGCTGAGAAAGCCCTTTCAACTGTAGCTGTACCCACAGGTAAAACCAATGCTAATTCAATAAGTCTAAAGACCAAACTTAACATAGTATAAACAAACTTAACATCTTCAGGCTACACCGCTATAGCATAGTATAAACAAAAATGAAAGAACACAAACTGCATTACTGCAATACTGCATTGAGCCACAAAAATGATCCAATTTAGTAACACTAAGTCACTAACATAAGCAGAGCACACTCTAGTTCAGAGCTTCTTGTTTGCCTGAAGAGAATGACATGCAATGTATTATGTATTTATGTATACCGTATTTCCGTATACGCGGCGGCGGCGAGGCCTCATGTCTGATCACAAAAGAAAATTTCATGCGTGACTAAGGCTGAGTTTGTTTAGGCTGGAGCTTGAGCTTATTTGGCTGGAGCTGGAAGAAACTGCTAGAGCTGGAAAAAGCTGCTGGAGCTGGATGAGGATGGCAATTTTTCGTAAATAATAGTTAAGTTGTAAGGGTACCTGGGAAGTGGGATTTTTAGAAGCTCACCACCAAGAAATGTCGTTTTCCTTGCTTCTCTCGTGTAGTGCAAATTGGGCTAGAAGTTTCTTCTCTCCGTCTGGCTGGAAAAATATTGTTTGTTTTGGCTTGTGGCTTATAGGGGTGTAGAAGCCAAATAAACCCAAACTCAAACCTAAACAAACTGAGCCTAAAAGGTCTCCACTCTCCACTCTCTCCACTCTCCAGGCCGACTAGAAAATTCTAATGCATGTGCTTGCCGACTAGAAAATTCATGTGCTTGCTGTTGCTAACTAGAAAATTCATGCATGTGCTTGTGACCACAACTCCACAAGACACAAGTTCTAGCGTCCTTACCTCGATTACTGAGCCAGTGATCTGTAGTCTCAGAGGACTTTCTTTGCCGCTGCATGAGGATGCCACCGTCTTGCGAGACCATGGCGAGAATGCGAGATGGATGGGAAGACGTGCAGTCGGCGAGCGAGATGGATCGGAAAGACCGAAGACTGTCCAGCTTCCATTTACTTGCTGTCTTGCGCTTGCATATTGGGCAGTCCGGTGGGGGGCCTCGGTGGCTAGGCCAAGGGTGGGGCTCCAGCCCACCTAAGCCCCCCTTTTAAATCCGCCACTGGTCCTAATCTACCTAACTCATCGAACATGCATGTTACACGCAACCTTACGTGTTACTCGCATCTTTTTATGACCTACTCAATGCTCAATCCTACTCGGCGCCCGAGTGTTTCTATCGTTCGTGTACCCTGAGGATTTACAGTAGCTCCCATTTCATTTCAAAGGGAGAAAGAATATCTTGGGCGGAACTAAGGGTGCACCTCTGAAAGTTTGAGGAGGTCAAAATTTCACCCTTTTAATAAGCTAAATTAGTTGATTGAATTAGTTTCGATTTTAGCAGTTTGGAATTTCTAAGATCTTAGAACTATTTGTATTATACTTTTAGCAAATTTCAATATATATGTTAGATTTATAATAGTACGAAATTATTGTATAAAACTATAGAGTTATACGTGTGAAGTGTACACCTCCACTAAAATTTTTCTAGTTCTACCGCTGAAGAATATCAATGGTGCTGGTACAGATGGCTGCCACGATCAACAGCAATTTTACAAATCTACTACCATGTGCGCTACATGAGTCTCTGGCCCGTGTCTGTAGAAATAATGCCGTCTGTATTAACATAAGGAGAGTTTTTACCTTCCTTATAAGGTAAAACTACGCGCGTGCATGTCATGGCCTCATGCTTCACCTTACGTGCAGGTGCGTCATTGGTCTTACTCTCGAGGGCGCCAAGGGTACGGTCATACGTACATACGGTAGCTTCTTCTGTCATGTGAATTGTATAGTTTTCTCGTACGGGCCCGACCCATATATCTAGCTTGCAAACCAAAGGCTGGGATCCACTCGATCGATTTTATACTGGATAGCGGGAATAATATATTGAAGTGTCATGGCATTTTGTCAGGTTTTAATAATTGCTATTCAGCTTAGACGAAGGTGTAAGATAAGATGTGTACTGATTGCTCGGAAAGACCGGGATCAATTAGGTGTCTTCAAGAAGCTTCTGAGAATTGGCATGCACGCAGGCACAGCTACCACACATTCTTTAGGTCAGGGCTGTGGGGCACACGGCGAAGATGTTTAGGCTCGTGTTCAGGAGTGTGGTGAGATGATCGGGTCCAGGGTGTACGGCCAGGAGTCTTAGGCGATTAGAGTACAAAGAGGCATGTGCACAGCGAGTTGATGTTCAAGGAGGCCTCATCTTATATCTGAGTAAGAGCTGTGTCGATTTTATACCTTTTTTTTGTGGTTTTTGCCAAGCCAGCCAAGCCAAAAGACCACGGTAGACAAGCTTCCTCAGGCTCTAAAAATTCTTGGCTCCACCATTCTTTAGAAGATACCACCAAATTACTCTTAAACTCTTGTAGCTCTTGATACCTTCATCATTTAAACTTTTAGTACCTCTCGTACTATCTTAGTGTATGTTTTGGTGAGACTTTTTACCTCCATCCTTTGCCATAAGGAAGACATAAAGTATATAAAAAAAGGAGATTTTTACCATGCTTAGAGGTGCCAAAATTTACATTGAGATAGTACTACTAACTTTTGGCACCTCTTAGTACTATCTCAATGTAACTTTTGATACCCCCGAAAATGATAAAAAAATACACATTATGGTACTCATATGAATAGTAAAAAGTCTCGAGGTCAAATACAAGGCCAACCACTACGAAGTGTCCAGTTCATTTACGGTGTTTTGTTGACAAGACGCTGAATTGGTCTAGATTTCTCAATGAAGTGGGTGTTTAACAGTGATGAGTTGCTATCATGCATGAGCTTTGAAATAATACACTCGCTGCTGTCCTGAAAAGGGAATTTTGTACAGGACAGATGATAATAGTTTTACTACAATTACGATTGACATGTGACCACAGTAACATTATCATTTGCAAAGGGCATAGATATTACGGCCGCGTTTTCATGCAAAGCATACAGAGTGAGATACTTTGTTTTCCTTTTTGTTTTTGTGTGGCATGCTCCATCACTGAGAACATACTCCAGATTGCTTCACTTGAATAGCCAAGGCGGTTAATGCGGCATGATGGAGCATGCAGTTTTAACTACACAGTAATAGTTAAAATTTCATTTCAAACTGAAAGTTAAATTATGCGGTTCTATGGTTAATTTGAGAGAAATTTTACGGTACATTATATTGGTAGTATATGGTGTGTAGTAGAAATCAGATCCAATTATTGATTTGTTAAGAGTATTCTTACTACTTTACTACCGGAGGAACTATAAAAGAATACTAGCTAATCTGATCCATTAAATAGAAAAGAATAAACAGTATATATTAAATTTGGTGTATCGTAGAAGAGATCTAATTTGAAAGCTAACATTCAGATTTCATTTCAGGTCTTGCTGCACTAATTGCAGACTATTGTAGGGACAACGTGCACAAACCAAACCCTACCATCGACTCTAGAAGTGCACACCTGCATCAAATACCCTGCAACCGAGAGCGCTTCTTCTTCACCACCGTGGATGTCAGTAAGCCGCAACACAACACGTAGCTATAGTAGGGAGGTAGATGAGATCTCCACGCAAGGACTTCGAATTTTTTGCGAAGTCTAACTCTTCCACACATGACATCTTGCATTGTAACCTTGGGAACTTCTTGCAGAGGAGAGCGTATCTGATAACAGCGATAAGCTAACAGGTCTTCAGAAGTGCTGACCATTCTCCAGAGGTATACAGTTCGGTCCTTCTGCATAAGCACTATTGGATGTTCACCAAATATACGGAAATGCTTAGCATTGAATTCCCTCCAGCACTGGAGAACCTTGCGCCAAAACTGAATGTCAAGATTATCTCTCAGGAAGGTACCAATTATGTTTGCAGCAGTGAAAGAAGCATTCAGCTCAGCCGCAATCTCCATAGCTGTTGATGATAGCGTTGGGTATTCCACAGGATCTGCAGTCCTCAATGCAATCATCTTGAAGAAGTACCAGTAAGCTTCCCGAGGCAAGAATTTTAGCTCGAGAGCTTGTGTTGTTCCAAAATGCTGGATCTTCTCAGACCTGCTTGTAATTATGATCTTACTCCCCTGTGCCATATGGCTTCCTAAAGAGTACAACTTTCTCCGTATTTCCTTATCCAAATCCCCAACTAATTCCATAACAATCAGAAATCTCCCATGTGAGGCAGCATCATTTCTGTACTTGATAACACCACTGTCATGCAGAGCGTTCACCTTTGCACCTTCAAGATCATCTCCACTGAAGAAAACAATCGAGGAGAAGTAATCTCTCACCCTCTCATCGTAGCAAACATGCTCAACGAGAGTGCTCTTCCCAACTCTTGCTGGTCCAATTATCGGAAGAACACTCAAATTTCCTGTGCCGAGGGGGCCAGCCTGTAGCAGAAAATTCACAATCCTCTCAGACTCCGCGTGACGGCCAAACATGCACTTGTCTGAAAATAAGTACCTGCTATAAGGTTCGTGACACATGGGAGGATAGCACTTCAAGAACACCAAAAATTCCTCCATATCAGCAATGATCATGTCCAGGCTACCAAGCATCTTTCTCAGCTCTTTTACCCCCTCGCCGTCGAACACAACGCTCGAGGTGAGGGTAGGGAGACACAGACGCTTGGCTGGATTGAATCTGGACAAGGCAAACGAGTGATCACTCACCTTATCTTTTGCTTCAGCTTCATCGTATCCAAGGTTGCTTCTGCATTTGAAGGCATCGAGCACGTAGTAGCCTCTGTACATGCCTTGTCTCAGCATCTCGAGCTGCCGGAGCATCGCTTGGTTCGTGATGTGCCGCCTCTCGGCCTCCTCGACGATGGCCTGGACTCGCAGCAGAGCGCCGCGCAGCCGTTGCAGGGTCTCTTCCACTGCTCCGGTCTGCAGCATGTAGTATCTGTCAATGACGAAGGATATGGATCTGCTGATAACATCGCCAAGAACTGCAGAAACGAGCATCTGCATTGTGAATCCTTCTGAATGGAAGACGAAGAAGAGGTTTTCTATCAATCTGTACGGCTTGTTCCAGGTCACATCTGCAGACTTGGTGACTTTGGGGTTTGAAGCTTAGCCTACAGGCAAGGAAATGTCATGCTGTCAACGCATTAGATTGCACGGTAGCTATCGGCGTCAGAAACAGCTACGTCATTCACAGGAGCACGGCTGGTTGGTCTCCGTTTCCTTTGGTTGGTCTCAGAAACACGCAAGAGCGACGCGTGCCTCTGAACCTCTGGTTGGTCTCTGTTGAATACTTCAATTTCAGTATTCAAGGACCCGCTATATACATTTCTTTTACTAAATAGCCCTACTGGAATTTTTTGAAATAAACCCCTCTGGAACGAATTTTTTTAAAAAAATCTATATACGTTGGAAATAGCCATATCGATCTGTGGTAAACGTCAAGATGTGCGAACTGTGGGCCGCGCTACGTATTGACGATTGCACCGGCGAGGATTAACGGATGTCGAAATTTTATGGGCAAAACTGAAATCTCTGATGACGCCGACTTCAAGGTTGAAAGAGGCTTCTGCTTTGTACAATTGACCAGGTGTTAGCACCCAAGTTTGACGAGGCATGATTAATTTATTAGGCTAAGGAGAAAGATAGATATTTCTAACTGATATTGGTTTAAAAAGAAAAGTTAAGTTAAAGATAGGATTATAACCAATGTTGATACAAAGATGAAATTTTATCTGTACAAAGGCCGATACAGATCATGATTGACAACGCATTGAGCAAAGGATACGATCAACACTACAAAAAGGGTTGAGAACAAGCAAGGAACGGATATACAATCAATCAAACAACTCGTATCTACTTTTATTTACTTTTTCCTGTCAACTAGGAGTACTTTGTAATTTAGAATCTCTTGTAATCCGATTTCAATCAATAAAGTGCATTGCCGATTGTTAATCTTCCTCGATTACGTTAGGTTTGGTTTTCTCTGATCTTGTTGCGCATCGTCTTCTTTGAAAAATCTACCTTTATCAACCATCTAATCAACCCTAATCGACTGTTTAGATTTATCATTACCTTTTTTTATCAGCTTCTTATAAATGTTTAGATCTTTACTGATTATCACATTGGATCGGCTTTGAGCGTATTTTTCAATCTATCTTACCGATTGCAGGATCAAATCGGTTGGCATACCTCGAACCTACTGAACCCTGCGTTCGCGTGTGTATGAGCTGATCAATCGATTGTCATATTTTTTTGTGCAACACATTTTTGGCATGCTTCGGTGGGACTAAATGTCTTCTACTGGAAAATCATTTCTACCGTCCGATCCCAACATTGAAGTTATAATCATCCCAACGTTGAACGATTTAATATCAGAACAGTGCAAGGAGATTGAGGATTAATAAGCCACGCCGAGATGATACTAAGCTACTATTAGAAAACTTGACGTAGTGTCACTCAAAAGACCGCATTACCAATGGTCAATCCCCTCAACGACATAGGGTTTACCGATTCATCGGTAAGTCAATACATGCCTACATAAATACAATTATCTGCTATGATTATTCAATTTGTGCACTATGCTTTGATCAACCAATCATTGGCTCTAGTTACAACTCTTAAGCCGATGAAAGCTAATAATGTTAAGACTATAACTCAAGAGTTGATGTCACTAGAAGCCTGCTCGATCCAATGCAAGCCTTATCGAATTACTCGGTCTATTCGGTAGCATCAAACACGCAAAGCTTGGTGTTAATCACCGATCCTAAACAATCGACTATAACTCCACCTATTACCATGATGTCAACCCAACAAATCATAATACTATCACGAGATCCTCGTACAAGTGGGGTTGTGTAATATCAAGCATATACCGATGCTACTAAGTTGGATACACCAGCCAACTTACCACCATCACTCTATTTGACGCTTTTCTCCAATCGGTTCCACAGCTGATTGAACCTCCCAAGCACCCGCAATACGCCGAGCCAATTCCGCAGAGGAATATGGCTCTATAAAAGATTGTAACATATTTTGGAACCCTTCGTTCCGGTACCAAAGCCGATTACTAGGAAAAACAACATTGGCTATGAGCAACCTCATCGGTTCTCATTAGGGAAAAATTGATAATATGCCACCCCTGATATTGCCACTCGGTAAAATGCCACTCTCCTCTCAATGACATGTGGGACCTTCTGTGTCTATGACAGTGGGTCCGAGTGGCATTTTAGCGAGTGGCAATATCAAGAGTGGCATATTTTCAAATCCCCCTCTCATTAGCTCAAGCAACCTATCACCCCAAGCTTATGCTCAGGGTGTAGAATGCCAATTACGAGCGTAATTGATAAACTCTTAACACTGTATTGGCCAATACAGTGAATTAGGCCGATTAGATATCCGCCGTATTGTGAGTAGGCCTAGGCATTCGGTTTATACGATTTTTTTCAATTTGGTTTATTCGATTTTTTTAAAAAAAATCGATTTTTGAGATCTTCAAACCGAACCAAAACCAAACAAATACAGAAACCGAACCGAATTAACCTAAAAATTTAGTTCAGTTAATTCGGTTTTTTGGTTAACCAAATTTCATGCAGAATAACAGGTAACCACCGAAAAAAATGGAACCTTTTGATACCACAAGCAGGTAAGCTAGAAGCAGGAAAGGATTGGGGATAATAGCATAGCAGCAAGAAGCAAAAATAACCGGTAAAAATGATTGATTGAACGACACAGAAACTCTATTTTACCTATTTCTGCACATTTAATGTACTCTACGGATAAAAGAATACAAAATGTAAGGATTGGAAACACAAATTGGCACTTGCAAGACGACAACACAATGCAATTAGTCAATTAGGGGAAGGGAGTACCTCCACGACCCAATTAATTTAGCTCCATAGAATTCTTGAGGTACGCCTCATACGTAATGACCACAATCACCTACAGCAAGTGGTGGGAAGGGAAGGATTAGCTTGAGTGCAATGAGCAGATGAAGAAAGGGAAATGCAATGTCAAATTGGAAGGAATGGAAAAGAAGAAGATAGCGCATGTACCTCATCGCCCATCTCTCGAAGGTACTTGATGAAGTTCTGGAAGCGGTTCTTGTAGCTAGAGACGTAGGCGAAGGGAGAGGACTCCACGAAGAGCTCAATGCGGCGGGGCCTCAAGCAGTCGAGTTGGGATTACTGTGCTCCAAGAAGGTCGGGGGCTCCTCCTGGTCGTTCCCGTCCCTGATATTCATATCCTCAGCCGGTGCCCACATCAACACCGACGAGGGGGAGGTGGACACATATGGAAGGCAGCTTGGGCGATGGCGGCGATGGAGGTGGAGAGACCACGAAGGGGTGTCTTCAGCGCAGCGTTGGGAGGCCAAACTTACAAAACCGAACCATATATCGTAAACCGAACAGTGCCAGAATAAAAAGCAAACCACAAACCGAAAAAACCGAAATATTTGGTTAAATCGGTTCAATTCGGTTTTTCGATTTTTTGGTTTAAAAATGCCTACCCCTAATTGCGAAACTAATTTGGCATACAACCTAAAGGGAATGTTGCAGGCTATCGAAGCCGTACACTTAATCAATCGAATGCCTTATCCTCATAACTTCGAAGTTCCTGATTTTGTAAAATTCTTGACTCCGCACTACGTTAGAGCACGTCGGACGCTTTATCGCACAATGCGATGAAACTGCTCAATCCGATAGACTAAAAATTAGGTTATTCCCGCTATCTTTGTTAGAAGCTGCTTTTATGTGGTTCACAAGTTTGCCCTCAAATTCGGTTAATTTCTTAACCAATTTAGAAAGTTGGTTCCATAAATACTTTTCCTCTAGAAGTCTGGAACTTAGAATTTTCGACTTGAGCTTTGTTCATCAGTAATTTGAGGAATCGGTAACGTATTATATTAAGAAGCAGGGCTCTAGTCAGGATGAGCTCTTAGTAAACTACCAGCTATATTTGCACCTATAAAAGATCCTCTCGTATCTGCGGATAGCTCCATAGCTATTGATGCTAGCTTGAATGCTCCTCATGGTTCATGCTACCGAATGTAAAAATCTTGAAGAAGTACCAATAGGCTTCTTGATGCAAAGACTTCAACTTGAGAGCTTCAACTGTTCCAAAACTCTGGATGCTCCCCGATCTGCTCATGATTATGATTTTACTTCCATGTGCCTTAGAGCTTGCTGAAGAGCACAACCTTCTCCATCTTCCATCATCTACAACCACATCTTCAGCTAGTTCAAGGATAACAAGTGAACTTCTATGAGAGGCATGATTCTGATGTTTGATCAAACCAAAATCTCTTGAAGCATTCAGCTTTTCGTCTTCAAGATCATTTCCACTCAAGAAAACAATTGAAGAGAAGTAATTGCGCACCCTCTCGTCATGGCAAACAAGCTCAAGAAGAGTACTCTTTCCAACCCTTGCTTTACCTACTACGGGAAGCACACCCAAATTTTTGCTATCGTTAACCTCTGTTCGCAGCAGAAAACTGGTGATTTGCTCCATTTCCGCTTGTCGACCAAACATGCACTTGTCCAAAACTAAATATGTGCTATAAGGTTGACAGTTTAAATGAGGATAGTTCATCAGAAAAACAACAAACTCATTCATACAAGCATTTTTGCTGTAGGGATTTCATGCTGTTGATGGCAGATGCCATGCCTTGGGTACTGCTAACTGGGAAGCAAAGGCGCTTGGCAGGATTAAATATGGGCATGTATACCCTTGATGTATGTCTTCTCTCAGCATCTGAGGTTGCTGGAGCATCCCTTGCTTCGTGATGTGCCGTCCCTCGGCCTACTCAACAATGGTGCCGATTCTTAACAGCACAAGATGTAGCCTCCGAAGATGAACCTCCAAACTGGTGTGATGCTGGTATCTATGGATTAGGAACGATAGGGATCTACTGATAAGTTCGCTCACAATCACAGAGAAAAGTGTCTCCATTATGATCCTCCTCAAACGATGATGCAATGAATGAAGAAAAGAGAAGGGAATAAGGCTAAGGTGTTGTCAGAAGTAAACAGCGAAGTCTGTTAATCTCTGCTAATGTTTTGAGAACTACCACAGGTGACCACTCAAATGGTCGTGGAACAATGGCCAGGATACTACAGCAGCTAGTATAATATTGCTGCAGTCAGAAATGTGCGTGCTTAGAGTCTATTGTGCTCATGGAACATTCAGGTCAAATCAATAACTTCAGTACTAACTGTTAAGGACATTTCATTTTTTGCAGATTTCATAGGCCATAAGGTGGTGACTGGTGAACACTACAAATATGAAGTATGCAAGTTGGAAAAGTAAGGGTGTCAGTGGGGTCAGTGGGCGGTATATGGTACACCTTAACGAAACCATTTTTTTACATCCAATATGACTATCCATACAAATGGGTGATGGATTAATTAATGGATGTCAGAATTGAATAGTAGGGAAGTTGGTGATGACTAAGCTCAAAGCCTAAAAGGACAATGCTATGCTCATATAAATTCAATTACTTTGACAAGAGATTTGAGTGAATGCTCAAATAAATTCAAGGAAGTATTGAGTTTAGTGACCTTTGTGCATTCCATCTCAACACATTTAGTTGCTGGAGCACTCCTTGATATGTGATATGCCAATCGCCAACCCTTGGTCTCCTTGCTGTCGTAGTTTAGTAGCACTCAATGTAGCCTCTGCATATTTTTTTCTCGGCATCTAGCTGCTGTGAGTATTTCTTGATCACAAAGGATGCAGATTTACTGCTCAGATCATCTACAATAGCATACACAAGGATTTCCATTGTGAAACACCAGAAAAGATACTAAAGTGAAACTATAATACAAGGGCAAGTGCGAGGAGTAGTTAAGATGCCAATTATTTGTTTATGCACATCGTTGACCAGAGTTTTGGATGGATGTTCATCAGAAAAGATGTAACACAGCGCCTAATGGTGAACCAACCAACACATATTGACTTTTGAGTCATGTTCGAGCAAAGCCATAGATCGGTCCGACTATTAAGAAGCAAGACAGCAAGGTTTAGGTCCAAAGAATACCACGCATGTTTTGACTACATGAATAAATTGATGTGTGTTATTAGTCTATCAAATTTAACAATATAAATATTGCTTTCTAACTTTTTTTTAGAGCCCAAATCAATTTTTTACTTGTGAATTGGCAGACTTTGTGCGAGCATGTTTCTTCTATTACCATGAGAATTTCTAGCCGCTTACTTACCACAACATTATATTCAGAGAGCTGGTATGTATCG
This sequence comes from Guadua angustifolia, assembly GCA_036346375.1. Taxonomy (NCBI): domain Eukaryota; kingdom Viridiplantae; phylum Streptophyta; class Magnoliopsida; order Poales; family Poaceae; genus Guadua; species Guadua angustifolia. The sequence continues at coordinate 22,978,946 of CM070500.1, forward strand.
AAAAGGTGGGTCAATACATCGGCAGAAGTCAGCTTTGCCAAGATCAGATATGATAGCCGTGAGCTTTTAGCGAAGAGAAAAAAAAATTATGAAATCAAGCAGTCTGTAGCAAAATCACGCCACTCTTCTTGGCCTAGCTATCCACTTCGATAAAAGCGAAGCACTATTATTTACCCATCACGTCGCCGCTGAGGTCAGGTGGGAAGGAGCGGGCGGCGGGCCGGCGCAGCAGGCCAGGTCCGCGCGCAGGCCCGGCGGGGCGGCGGTCTCGCTGGCGAGCTCCAGCGCACGGCCCGGGAGACCGCGCGGAAGCAACCGCCGGTGGCGTTGCGACCACCACGCGGCCGCGGCCGCCCGCACCGCCGCCGCCGCGGCGCCTCCGACTCCGCCGATCGCGCCCGCGGGCATCGCCTCGCCGGACGCGGCGAGAGTGGCTAACTGGGCCGTCAAGCGAGGATCTTGATTGGGATAGAGGAATAAGAAAGACTACAGGCCCGTGCCCTCTGGGCCTCGTATGAGCACACATTTAAGTTGTGGGTCGTATACCAGCCTTCTGCACTTCGAGATGTAGAATTTTGTAATTTGTCTAGGGATTATGTGTAAAACATATTCAAACGAAGAAGGTAGGATTCTGTTTGGATTTAGATCATTTGAGACCGATTTAATATTTCTATTTGTCTACTTTCATCCTTTCATCATATGCCTACTTTTAGCGTACAGTTCCTCCTCTTGAGGGTAGGCTGAATTTCTACAACTTTGACAATACAAACCAGTATTTCTATCTGTTACTTGCTCAGCTCAGAGAACAAAGCTCGACATGAATTAAAGCCAGTTCGGCAGACATTCAGACATACAGAATACTACTCAGCAGTCACGTATATTTATCGCATACTCACATATAGTTGTCACTTTAGCATAGGTACAGTCAAACTTTCAAATTTTGATTGTTAATATCTTTTTAAATATTTTAATCAGATATATAAAAAATCATATGTGTAGATTTATCTTGAAAAGTACTTTTGTGATATTATAATTTTATTTGATTTTATAAATATATTATAATAAAAATTAGTGGTCAAAATTGTATTTTGAAAACCGTATAGAAGTCCAACATAACAACTATTTGTGATCAAAGGGAGTACTTAGAGGTGGCAATTTTACCCGTGGGTTCAAGTACCTAACCCGATAAGAGCGAGTAAATTTGTACCCGTGGATACCCAATGGATAACCTATAACATATCAGGCCCACTTGTCATACATATCAGACTCACTTATCATACATTAAACTAACCAGACCAACCGGCCAACCCGGCACATCGCACACCGCACAACTAGACCAACCCAGCCGCGCGCGCATCTACTTTTCCAGTTTACCTTTCCTCACAGGCTCACAGCCTCACCTCGCACTGCGCAAACGCCAAACCCTAGAACCTAATCCCTGCCTCCCCGGTCGGCCGCCACCCCCCGGGCTCCTCCCCTTCTGCTATGCCCGCCGCCCCCGAAGCTCCTCCATTCCTACTGCGCCGTGCGCCCATCGACCACCACCCCCTGGGTTCCTCCGCTCCTGTTGCGCCATCGGCCGTCGCCCCAAGCTCGTCATCAGCTCAGATCTGGCCATCTGGGAGGAGGAGGTGATCATATCTTTTCTTTTCTGTCTACAAAGCTGAACAAAACTCACGGGTTTCACATCTTCTCCCATTCTGAAGTCATGGCAAAGGATGTAGAAAACTTTAATCAAGAAAATTCTAACATTTCCTGAACTTCCTTCTTATACTGCAAGATTTCAAAACATTAATCAAGAAAATTTTAGAAACTAAATGTATCATGTATGTGCTTTCTGAAAGTTGACATGCAGCAATTCAAGAGCAGAGTATTCAGAATATTAATATCTCGCATTTTGATCTGCATGATTTGCGACTGCAACATTCTATGTGCTACAACTAGTCTTTGGCCTGTTTGTATTTGGAGGTCCTATTTTGCCAGATTGCTAATTTGATAGTATGTTCATGACATAGCATATAAAATTGTATGTGATGTTTGATAGTATTTCTGTTTATATCTCCCTTGATCTTCCTTTTCCTTTTTTTTTTTTTTTGTCTTTTTCCTTTCATGATTTGTTCTCTTTGTTATGGAGTCACTTTGAACTGATGCATGTTTAGGTTCCAATATGTTATTACGATGCCTTTGTGCTAGTCTATCCTGGTCCAGAAGTGTTTGGTTTTTTTTTAATTACGATTCAGCATGCTGTAAATTTGATATTGTGTTGAACCTAGAGCTAACCTCTCAATTGAGCCTAGGATAGGCTTCCGGATGAAATTTAATTGTATGTTTCTTATGATTTTTTGTAGATTATTTGAATGGCGTCTCTGAGTAATAGTTCCTCACAGGCAGCACAGAGCTCAGCCATAGGTCAACCTCACAATATAGATCAAGTATCACAATCACAAGGATACGCTTTCAGTCTCACGTGCCATTCAATCTAAATTCTTCCTGCTCATGATAATTTGTGTAATTGCATTTCTGTATATACGTGCTTGTTGATTCTCTGTACTATCTGGACTGGACTTTATATGTATGTGGTTGTTTATGTGTGTATGTGTCTGAGAAGAACTGCGCTGGCTGCATGCTATAGTTGTATGGCCTATAGTGTGGTATTGCATTTGTGTGTATTCATCTCTACTATGTACTATGCTATCATGTTTTCACGCGATGTGTGTATTATGATTGCTAAGTGATGCGAGTGTGCGTGCTGGATAATAGTTGAAGGAAGAAATTACTATAAGTTGGTTATGTATGAGCAGAGCACCTGTCAAACAAGAACTTGGGTGGGCGTCACTAGTGAAAAGCTTGGAGGGTTTGGGTTTGGGTAGGTTCGGATACCCATCGGGTCACGAGATCAGGGTTCGGACGTGGACACAGAACTGTACCTTCATTCGGGTTCGGGTGGGCGACATATGGTTCAGGTTCGGATTCGGGTTTCAGGCAGTAGTACTCGGAGGTATCTACCCGATTGGCATCCCTAGGAGCGCTACACTAGTACTCGAGAATTAGGGGGGAGGATTGTTTCATCTGATGTTCGCTCTGCATGACGAGAAAATTAGTAGGGAAGAAGGAGGTGCCAACCTTACAAGGCGACGATACAAGGTTCAACGCTCGTGACTCGTCATTAAGCAATAAAAAGCACATAACATACAAGATTGATATGTACAATTTTTGCGCCTTGCCGTCTTCAAATTGCAAGGACCAACCAAGCCTAGCCCATATGTTACACAAGAATCCAACAAACTGATCAACCCTACGAGATTTTGTCTAACTGGGCTGACAAGATCTACGTAGACAAGACAAGATGAGCAAGAATATCACATCAAGATCAAGTAACCTGCTGCCGAGACCGCTTCTTCTTAGACAGCATATGAGGAGGTGTCTGCACCGAACAGCTCATCACGTAGCTATAGCAGGGGGGTATCTGAGACCTCACTGCTAGGGCTTCGAACCTCCCATGAGGTGTCGACCTCCCAGACAGAACCTCCTGCAACGTTATCTTGGGAACTTCCTGCCGGGCAGAGCATGCCTGGTAGCAATTGTAGGACAGGAATATCTTGGAGGTCTCAGCCAGCCTCCACAGATACACAGGCCGGTTCTTCTGCAGAAGGTCATGTGGATGCTTGCCGAACAGGTACTGATGTTTCTGCGTGTATTGTCGCATGTTCGTCAGAATCCTGCACCAGAACTGGTTGTCAAGATTGGCTCTCAGCAAGCTGCTGGCTATGTTTGCACCTATGAAAGACCCCTTCAGCTCCGTGGATATGTCCATGGCAATGGACGCCAGCTTTGGATGGTCCTCGGGGTTCGTGCTGCCGAACGCAAGCACCTTGAAGAAGTACCAGTAGGATTCTTGACACAGAAACTTCAGCTTGAGAGCATGTACTGTCCCGAATCTCCGGACCGCCTCCGATCGGCTTGTGATTATGATTTTACTTCCGTGCCCCCTGCAAATTGCCAACGAGCACAGCCTCCTCCATTTTTCCTCGTCTGGAACTGCATCTCCGGCTAGTTCAAGGATGATAAGAGAACGTTTATCCGCGGCACAATTCCGATGTTTGATCAGACCATAATCTCCTACAGTATCCAGCTTTTCATCTTCAAGATCGTCTCCACGCATGAAAACAATTGAAGAGAAATGATTGCGCACCCTCTCGTCTTGGCAAACATGCTCGACGAGGGTGCTCTTCCCAACTCTTGCTACACCAACTATGGGAAGCACCCCAAGTTTATTACCATTAGCCTCTGCTTGCAGCAGAAAGTTGATGATTTGCTCCATTTCCTTTTGCCGGCCAAACATGAACTTGTCCAGAAGCAAGTGCATGCTGTAAGGCTGGCGGCTGATGCGAGGGTAGCCCATGAGGAAGATCAAAAACTCCTTCATGTCAGCGATCATGCTTCCAAGGCTATCGGCCATGCACCGCAGATCAGCGGCGCTCTTGGCACCGAGCCCCGTGCCTTGCGCTTCGCCGGCAGGGAAGCAGATGCGCTTGGCAGGATTGAACCTGGACAGCGCAAACGAGGAGCGGCACGGCGAGTCACCTCTATGGGCTCGGTACGTGAAGGTGTCGAGCATGTAGTGGCCTCTGTACATGCCTTCCCTTAGCACGTCGAGCTGCCGGAGCATCCCCTGGTTCGTGATGTGCCGCTTCTCGGCCTCCTCGACGGTGGCGCGCGCCCTCAGCAGCGCGAGCTGCAGCTTCTGCAGGCTATCCTCCACGCTACCTAGCTGCCGGTATCTTTGGACCAAAAAAGACACGGACCTGCCAAGAAGGTCGCCCAAGATTGCAGGCAGGAACATCTCCATGGCCGTCGAAACTCCTGAAGAGAAGAGAGCTAGTTCAGAGCTTGGAAGTAGTAAGCAGTAAGAAGACAAAGGCTTTCTCCTTTTGTCTCTGAGAGGAGAATCATCGAGCGAAGTAGTCGTGGAACAGTGACCAGGGCAGGCGTGGAGTGAAGTGTACTGTGCGGTGTCCAACCAAACTGGAACTTACAGTTACCTTGATCTTCTCGGTGATTGGAATAGTTCTGGAATTTCTGGTGTCTCCTGGGTCCTGGGCTTTCTGCTGCAGCCTGCAGGTGTGATCAACAGGCAGTTTGGTGGTAACTAGAGATATATACATGGCATGCTCTGACTAGTTAACATTTCAACACTCTCACGAGTGGAACGACATGCTCGCCATCCGAAGGGCGGCTACGCGCGTATTAATCACCCATCACATCGGTGGGGACGGGACGCTCATGCAAGGGCCCCGGGCGACGGAGATTTTGCCGGTGAGCTATCTCCATCGCGCGACCGGGGAGCTATCCGTGCTGTGCAAGTGGGCCGAACACCCATCCGTCTGTTCCGTGTGAGATTGCGAGGATTTTCATGCGCAGCACTCGAAATATCCAGCACTATCAGCTCAAATATCCACCGTTGTCTTTTCCTAGCATGTACAAGACATGAATGTGATGGGTGCAGATGCAATGCACCTAAATGCATATTTCACTTTCCCAATCTATTAGGCCAATTCAATGCTCATGTCTGCTGTGTTTGGATGCAGGAGAACGACGACTTCGTGCCTACTAGTACCATGCACTTCCTTGGGGTGCTCGAATTAATCCAAAGTTTGCTTGCATTTGGTACGAGTCTTATTTTATGTTCACTCTGCATGACAAATTGATTGACAACGAAAATGAGTAGGGAAGAGGGGGATGCAACTCATGCAAAGCCTTACAGTGGTCAACACTAGTGAGTAAAAAAAAAGCACGTATGACATAATACAATGGCGCCTAATCTCGTATGTCGTATGTAACACGGATCATCAACTGACCCCTACAAGACGTACCTAAGTTTTTTCAAACTGCAAGATGTATCTAAATAAATGAACAAGATCTACATATACCTGATAAGACGAACATGATTACGTCAAATAACCTATTGCCAAGAGCGCTTGAAGTTTTCGCGGCGCGATACGCCGCGTGCACTGTTTTTTTCGCAGAAATAATCCTTTTTTCTGGCGGTGTTTTTCCCTAAAATTGTCGAGAAAACGCATAAAACGGTTGGAAGGATACAAACACAACCACGTATCTTTTTGCATCTATCTGGGGTCCTCTCCCGAAGGATCTGCGTTTGCGCTAAATCGAAAGATCATTTTCACAAAAAATAGCTGGAATGATCCAAACGTAACTACGCTATTTTTTCGGCATTTATTTAGGCTCCTTTCATGAAAGAATCGCGATTTTTCTAAACCAGAAGGTCCTTTTCATAAAGAAACGTGGGAAGGACCTACACATAATTACGGGATTTTTCGGTATTTATTTAGGGTTTTTTCACGAAAGATCTACGATTTTTCTGAACTAGAAGGTCCTTTTTATAAAAAAACCGTGAGAAGGGCCTACACATAATTACGCAATTTGAGGGACCTACATGTAAAAAAATTTGAGCCGAGCCGCCGGCGCGTCGGCCTCGGCTCCTGACAGGATGTGTAATCGCTGCATAAGGCGTGAAGGTTGCAGAGTTTAATCTCTACTACTTCTAATTAGGAGTTGGTGGTGATACGTCCGTTCTCCATCACCAATCCACCTCTAAATCGTAAAAAAAACCCAACCGGCTGACAAAAAAACTGGTCTATTCTTTTTCGCTTGTGTTCCTCACAATAGCTCCTCGTTCCTCCCGATCCGCCTTCGGTGCACAAGTCGCCAAGGGCAGAGCAAGAAGCGAACAGAGAGCACTACGAGCCTCCCGACCGCTTTCGGTCGGCGCGGGGAAGGGAGCGAGCAAGAAGCGGAACTGGATAGCACTCGCACGACGAGGAGTGGTTCTTGCGACGACGGCGGTAAGAATCCGGTCCCTTCCTCTCCGGCGGTGGGTCCTGGTCGCCAGCGGACACAGCGGCAGGCTCAAAGATGCTTGTGGCGGCGGCGAATGCAAGGCGCTACTACCGCGGCACCGGCGGACAGCATGGCGCGGAAGGGTCAGAGGGGTTGGGGGGATTCATATGCGACAGCGAAAGGTGCTGAAGGTGCAGCGACAAACGTTGCAGTGGGCGGACTCCTGGAACGGCGACGGCGTCTTGGCCTCTGCCTTGCACGGCGGGACCAGATGAACCGATAGATCCGTCAGTCTCTCGACGATTCGCTTCGCTAATCTGAGGCGAAGGCGACGGAAGGAGGTGGTGGATTGGGGAGACCGGGAGAGGGACAGGAGTCGAGCGATGTACAGGGGATGTGAATTGCGGGGTAATTCTGGGCCGTCATCGGCTCGTGCACGGGATGCTTGCGGCGGCGGCGAGCATAAGGCGCTACTGCCGCGACATCCGGCAGACGGCATGGCGCGGAAGCTCACCACCGATCGTGGCTGATACAATCTCTGTAATTATCGCAGTTTGTTTCAACTCGCTTATCAGATAATCAGTTTGTTAACTGTCCCGTGATACTGTTGCGAAACATTGACCTTGCTAATGGACTATACAACGGGACGAGACTTGTAGTGCAAGCATTCCAAAAGAATGCTATAGATGCTGAGATTATGCTTGGCCAGCACGCTGGGAAGAGGGTATTTCTACCTCGAATACCTATATGTCCCTCTGATGATGAGATGTTCCCATTTAGATTCAAGAGGAAGCAGTTCCCTGTTAGGCTCAGCTTCGCAATGACAATCAACAAAGCGCAAGGGCAGACCATGCCGAATGTCGGTGTCTACCTCCCTGAACCGGTTTTCTCTCATGGGCAACTATATGTTGCACTATCTAGAGCCACCGCTAGAAGCAACATCAAGATACTTGCCATCGCAGATAAGAAGAAGGACAAGGGACGAAAGTCTAAGAAAACTCATGGGAATCTCACGAAAAACATTGTCTACAGAGAAGTACTCACATCGTAGACAAGTGTCGGTGTTTTGTATAACCGGCGAGTAAATTTGTAAGTATAGGGGTCGCGCGCTCCCTCTCCCTGAATGGTCAGACTACGGGAATCCAAGATGTATACTGGTTCGGGCTGAATGTCCCTACGTCCAGTTTGTGGTGGCTTGTATTACCAGGTGCGATAATCCGCTTTCGGGATTACAAGTGAGGACTCAGGACAGGCCCTGAGCGCTCGTCCGAGTGAGGGGACTCGGGAGTGTTTGTCTATGGGTTTGACTTGACGGAGGTTGGATGTGTTTTTTCAGGTTGGAAGGCTTGAACCGAATCGATCTCCCTCTCCCTGAGGGCCCCTGCCTCCTCTTATATAGACGGAGGGGGCAGGTTACACGGGAATTTAGAGAAAAGAGGTAGGGGTATGTTACGTCCGGGAGTCCCGGTCTTGATGATTGACAGGTTCCTGTGTATCCCATGCTGGGTTAGTAGACACAACCGACTGCGCTCCGTTGGGAAGGTGCGCACTTGCCTCCTTCCTTCGTGCACTGTCGACCGTATGGCGGTTCGGGGACGGTGCTTACCTCTGGCGGCCCCGGCCGTTTTGGGAAGGAGCCACCCGTCCTAGTACGCCGTCATGTCCGTGGGTCAGTGACCGGCTTGTCGTTGATCGGACGACGTGGCGGAGATCGCGGTTGAAGCTCGTCGGGGCCCCTACCGAGGCCAGCCTGAACTCGCGGAGGCGTCGGACCCGGTTCAGGTCGGAGCGGCCGGGCACTGACCCGAGGTCGCCTGAGCCTGCAGGGCGCCCAACCATGCGAGGCCGAGTTCGTGGGGCGCCCAACCGAGGCTGTGTCGGGCCACTGGTGGGCTCGAACGAGGCCGAGAGTCCTTCGTGGCCCTCGAGGCCTAGATTTGGGCCCAAAACGGATCATTTGGTGTTCCCGCCAATATTCAGTGATAATCCCATCTTGCTGTGGGGTACCCCTGGTATAAGTATTCATCAGTAGCCCCCGGGTCCGTCCTGGAATGGGTGCGTTCTTGGATGGGCCCATTATCTTCGGTGGTGCGATCTCTTTGCATGCATGGCGACGCTTCGGCTTCTGGCGCTTTCTTTTATTGGAAACCGCTCGGCTTCCGTGCCTTGAGCACATATAAGAGTGGTACGGTTGCTGGAGTTGGAGGAGTCATCCGTCTTTCGAATTCCCGACCGCCCTGCAGCTCTTAGCTTTCTTCATGACTTCTCCCAAGAGCGGAAACTTGGTGTTCGGCTTCGGGGACGATGACCCGCCAATACCACGGATGAGGAGGCCTTCCTCATGAGCTTTAGGCGACCGAGCTCGCCCAGCCGAATGGGCGAGCAAGATGCCGCCCTGCGACATTCTTTGTCGTCGATCCGTTGATTGACGTCACCAAGCTTGCCAAGGCCGTGGATGCCCTCATCGAGGTGTTCGCGCCCGCTTAGACTTGTTGCGCTTTATCTTGACGGTCTGATTGTTGCTTGTGAATAGCAATTGCATGTAACTTGGGTGCCGATAAATGCCGTTGGTCTTTGTCCGCCGGTGCTCCTTGTGTATGCAATCTTCTCAGGGACCGTCTTTTAGCGTCGGGCAGCAAGGTCATGGTTCTTCCCTTGGGGTAACACAGGGCCACCTCGGTCGGCCGAGTCCGACCGGCCTGGTCGGACGATTTCGCCCGGGGACGCGCGAGCACACCCGGCGGGTGTAGCCCCCGAATAGGTCGGAGAGCTGGTCGGGGGGTTACCCGGGTCGGCGAGAACGGACCGAGCGAGGGGAGTGAGCTCGGTTGGCCGTGTCACTCGGCACATCCGTTTGGTTCGGGGCGGCGTAGTCCGACCAACTTGGTCGATGATACTAGACTGGGGGCGCTCGGAAGGGGCCTAGTCGGCCCGAACCCCCGAACGAGTCGGAAGTCCGACAGACTTGGTCGGTTGGTCTCGATCGCGTGCGCACGAGCGCACCCGGTGGGTGTAGCCCCCGAGCCCCCGAGCGGGTCGAGGAGCCGGTCGGGGGGTTACTTTGGTTGGAGCGCTGGTTTTGCGTCTTTAGCTGGACGCGGCCTTGGTCGGCAGGGATGTCCGAATGCCTCAGCGAGGTTCTGGTTCCCGAGTGCTCATTTTACGTCGTAGCTAGACGCTTTTGCAGGGCTGGTTTTACACCGGAGCTAGGCGAGTTAGTCGGCGTGGACGACCAAACGCCTTGGGCAAGGTTTAAGTGTCCGAGTGCTAGTTTTTTGTCATAGCTAGACGCTTTTGTAGGGCTGGTTTTACGCCGGAGCTAGGCGAGTTAGTCGGCTTGGACGACCAAACGCCTTGGGCGAGGTTTAAGTGTCCGAGTGTTAGTTTTTGTCGTAGCTAGACGCTTTTGTAGGGCTGGTTTTATGCCGGAGCTAGGCGAAGAGCGTCCGTCCTGAGTTCTCGTCTGGCGAGGCTATCTCGCGGAGGAGTAGCCGCCCTCATCCCCACGATACGCCCGTCCGCAGTGTGGGACCTGGAGGGAGTGAGCAAGCGCATGTTTACCAAGCGTAGGTTCGAACACCGTGCTCATGGAGCTACAAACGGGTTATCCGAGTGGGCCCTGGAGATCACGCGATCTCCGAGCGGACGATCCCTGCGTCGGGTGTCTGACCCGCTGGGGGTGACCCATAAAAAACCTTTCTTTACTCGATCCCAGATCGGACCTCGAGCTGCTCAGAACTTGAGCGCAACTGGTCATTGCTACCTTAGAGGGCTCCGTGAGAGCGTGAAGTATGGTCTCGAACACGACTTAAGGTGATTGAGTCGTCCGCCAACTCAACTAGAGGCCCACTGGGGGCTCGCCTTGTCCTCGCCCCTTACTCGATTTTGTGTCGGGCGACCCTGGATCCATTTGGCGGATTAGGGCTTTGGAACCCGCGGTGCTAGTACTAGGCTTCGGCGAAGGCAATTGAAATTTCTCGCCACCTTGAGGCCGCAGCGACCCGTGGGCTTTTTTCATACTGTTTTGGCCTGGGCCGTCCCCACCTGAGGCGAGCTCGAGAGGTCGAGGCCCCGCCGTGAGCAATGCCTCGGCGTCTCTCGCAGTATTTAATGCGCGTGCGGGAGTTTAATGCGAGGCGAAATGATTGGGGGCGATACGTCTCACCAGCGGCGTGGCGTGGCGGTCTGACAGGACAGGCGACGCTTCATTCGAGACAAGGTCTGCTTGACTGGCGTCCGCTTGGTCGATGCTTGTCCGGGTTTGGCGTGTTTGGTACCGGGCACTGTAAACTTGCGCGCGGGTGCTAGGGCACGCTTCTATCTTGGCCATGATCGCCTCCTTGTCTTCGCTTCCCGCTTCTCTCACCTTTTCATGGTTTCCGCTTCTGGAGATGTCGTAGTCCGGGTGTGTTCCCGACCAACTATGGGTCGCACCACACGGGTACTTCCCTCTACCGCAAAGCACTACTTCGCCACCATAGCCGCTGGGGCGTAGGCCGTAGCGCTTGGTTGAGAGGGTTACCGCTTGGAGGAACCGAATAGCCAGTCAGGTCACCGACCCGTGTATGTGTGTGAACTTGTAGCCCCCGAGCGGTGTGTGGGATCCAAGCCATGGTTGCCACGCAGCGCTTGAGCTCGGAGAGGTAGAAGATTCGTGCGAGAACGAGAAAAAAGGCTTTAGGGGTAGAGTTGCCTTAACTTTTGCTCCTCGTGCCGGGGATGATGTGGTTGTTGGGCCCATCGCTCGGCCTTCCACCGGGGTGGCGAGGTAATGGGCCTTTCAGCTATCTCGAGGCCACCATGGCCCCACCCTGTTCTCTTTGCCAGCCTTGGCGGTTCAAATTTCAGAGCCAAAACCGAAGAGCTGCCAAGGCCAGTCGCTCGAAGCGAGTCCTTCCGCCGGCCCCGTGCCGCTGTTTTAATGCGGCGGGGTTTCAATGCGTGGCGGAGGGGCGAGCGACACGCCCCGTAGCGCTGGTCGTGGAGCACGCGCGGCGACGCTTCGCCGGGCGACGCCGCTGAGCACTCGTCCCGCCTGCATATATAGCATGAGGGGCGTGAAAGCGGCCACACTCAGCCAGTTGCCTTCACTTGCTCGCCACCCCACGCCCTTCTTCGACACCAAAGGGAGTGGTTCTTGCACTTCGAATTGACAAATGGCGAAGCGGTGACGATCGGAGAGCCTAAGCGGAGGCGGTAGCGGACTCCACGGGTTCGGACCTTAAGAGGTTCTGCACGACGCCGGATCCTCTCCAGCGCGCGAGAGGCGGATTACCCCGCCTCGCCGATCTTCCGTGATTAGGGAACCCTCTCACGAGTGAGTCCCTTTGCTCGGTCTCGAGATAGCCTTGACTTTGTCTTGCGCGATGTTGAGCTCCTCCTCCTTCCTTCTCAAGGCTTCCGCTTGGGCTCGCGCCAACGCGCAGACGCCACTGGCATACCGCGGTGGGAGGCGGACGTTGCTCGAGTGGCCTCCGACGCTCCCTTGAACGCCGCAGGTGATCCCCCCAGGTGGGAGGCCCGGGAAACGGATCTGGCGGCCGCACTGACGAGGCTGAGAGCCTCTTTCGACGTCCAGGCTGCGAGGGCCGCTTCCCATGAGGCAGATACGTTGTGGCAGCGGGCTCAGTGCCGGACCGCCGAGGAGCTCGCGAAGACGCGCGAGGAGGCCTCGGCACTGCGGGCTCGAGCCGAGGGGGCCGAGGCGGAGCTCGCGAGGATGCAGGAGGGGCGCCGGGTCTGGCGTGAAGATCTTCTATCAATGCTTCGCCCTACCTTCGAGGGCATAAGCGGGAGCTTGGAGCCACTAGGGGTGAGGTTGCGTGAACCACTGGAGCGTACTCCGTCGGGGTACGCCTTCCACCTCACCTAGACGGCTGACGCCGGCCGACCGCCCGCGCTTTTGAGCGAAGCGCCGCTCGGCTCGCGGCGGGAGGTCGGCCCACGGTGGCGAGTACGCGTGCGGCTTTCTTGCGCCCGCGACGCCTCCTTCGACCGATGGCGCACCGTCGCCGGATCAAAGGTGACGCGGTCGAACCGAGCGTCTTGGCGGCGGAAATGAGTGGTGTGGTGGTGGCGCACATCGTCAAGCAATGATAGCTCGGAGGGCAACGCCGTTGTTTAGCTTAGGAATATCCCAAGGCGCCCATACCGGACTTTTGTAATGCATGTATATTTTATGCCATAGAACTTTCGCTTGATATTTTGCATTTCCATTCTATGATGTGCACTCGTCGAACGACCGTAGCCCTTAGGAACCACTGAGGTTGTTAGTGCGTAGGTCGGAGTGCTGAGAGCTCGAGGAAAATGCAAAAATAGCAAGGGACTTAGCAGCCCAAAGGTGCGTCCCAGGTCGTCCGTGGATCGCCCCGCACGGGCGCTTCCTTCTTCCGCAAAGCACTACTTCGCAACCATAGCCGCCGAGGCGTAGGCCGTAGCGCTTGGGTCGAAAGGGCACCGCTATGGGTCGAAGGCGTCGGCAGGGGCGCCGACTTTCGGGTGCACGCGAACGAGTAGCCCCGAGTGGCGTCTTGAGGACCAGATGTGGTCGACACGCGGCGCTTTGAACCCCGGGTTTTGTTGAAGACGCAGAATAACGTAAAAGTTTTCAGGATAGAATCGCTTTAGCTTCTCAATATTCCATGCGTTGGGTACAATGTTGCCATCAGCGTCTTTGAGTCGGAAGGTGTCGGGTCGGAGGACTTCCACGACGGTGAAGGGCCCTTCCCACGAGGGACAACTTATGCTCGCTAACGCTCGATGAACTGGCGCAGACTGTGTCGCCAACGCGTTGAAGGATCTCCCGCGGTTCTTTGGTCGTGGTAGCACCGTAGCGTCTGCTGGTACTTGGCGGATCGCAGAACGGCCGCTTCGCTCGCTTCGTCGAGCTGGTCGACGGCGTTTTGTTGCGCGTTGAGCCCCCGCGCCTCGTCGAAGGTTTGGAGTCTCGGGGCGCCGTATTCCAGGTCGGTTGGCAGGACGGCCTCGGCACCGAACACCAAGAAGAATGGTGTAAACCCGGTCGACCGGGTCGGCGTGGTCCGCAGGCTCCAGAGAACGGAGGGCAGCTCGACCGCCCATCGTCCCGCGAATTTCTTCAGTCGGTTGAAGATTCGCGGCTTGAGCCCATGGAGGATCATGCCATTCGCCCGCTCGACCTGGCCGTTGGTCCGTGGATGGGCCACGGCGGCCCAGTCTACGCGGATGTTGAAGTCGTCGCAAAACTCAAGGAATTCTTTCCCTGTGAACTGCGTTCCGTTATCGGTGATGATGGAGTTCGGGACTTCAAACCGATAAACGATGTCGCAGAAGAAGTTGGCCGCCTGCACCGAGGTGATGGTGGCGACCAGCTTGGCTTCTATCCACTTGGTGAACTTGTCCACCGCGACAAGCAAGTGGGTCAAGCCCCCAGGCGCCTTTTTGAAGGGCCCAACCAGATCAAGTCCCCAAACAGCGAATGGCCATGTGATGGGGATCGTCTGCAGGGCTTGTGCTGGGAGATGCGTCTGTCGAGCGAAGAATTGGCACCCTTCGCAGGTGTGAACAATTTTGACGGGGGCTGGGCGTCCCTTGACCGGTCAGCGGGCTCCCAGGCTCGGGAGGCCCCGACCACGACCTGGGCGTCGTTGGGTCCCGCGCGACCTGGGTGTTGTTGGGCCTTATCCCCGCTCGACCTCGACCTAAACCCGGGCGTGCGTTTACTCGACGGTTACTAAGATCCGAGTGACTGTGTCAAGGCGGAAGTGGGCAGCGTTTCGGCGGCTTGCGACCCACCTTCACGCGCACGAAGCCACTTCCCCGGGAATCTCTCCCGCCCGTTGCAGGCAACATTCGAGTGATTATAAGGCAGTGCAGGGCGCATGTACAAAGGACGAACACACAGGAACTCGAGCATTAGACATCGCCATTGTTGAGCTCAAGCTGTAATACACATCTGTACTCGATGGTAACAAAGATCACCGCCGCAGAGCGACTGGAGTAGAGCTATTACCTTCGCAGGGGCTCAAACCAGTATAAATCCCCGTCTCACGCCATTGCCGCTTAGCTCCGACCTCCAAAGACGTCGAGCCCTTTTCCTCATTGAGCCAAGCCCCTCTCGGGTCCCAAGTCTTACTGACCCCTGTTTCATTTCTGCGGTTGGCGGTCCCGATCGTCGACAGCTGGCGCCCATCATGGGGCCCGATTGGCTTTGCTCATTTGCAGGAAAACTCCAAGATCTTGGGAGCATGGCGCGCTTCGTCAACGGACATTCCTTGAGCGTGGGCTCGGGCGTGGACTCCGACTCCGCGTCCCTGTTTTCACCCTCGCCACCACCACGCGAACGACACGTCTCAATGGCAGACAGTCATGGCACGGGAGAGGCTGCGGACGGCCGTGACCCGCAGACTCCTGAGGACGCCATCCGGATGGTCAATGTCGCCATCAACAAGCCATAACCGCCCGGCGGAGGATCGAGAGAGGGCAGCGCATCTCTCGCCATCCTGACTCCTCCTTTAGAGAGCGCCTCCGCTATTGTGCGGGTCATGGTTGATCCCGATAGAGCGAGGTCGGAGCTTTTTGGCCGAGCCTCGGCGAAGAGCTCGATCGGCCGCGGAAGGAGGCATGCCACCGCAAAGACCGGCCACTCGGGGACCCACTCCCTGAGAAGTGACGACAACTCATCGCGCCGCCGCCAGCGCAACCGCCGAACGCCACCCACGCAGGGGGCACCCTCTCGCCAGCAGCGGTCTCGGGACGTGGCTTTGACGCCGCCACGTCTCCGTCCCGCAAGTACCAACCCGAGCAAGGTCAGACGCGAACCGGGCTCCCCGAGCTCCACGTTGTCCAAAGCAATGAGCCGGGAGGCCTTTCCGATGTTACGCCTAGGCGCCACTGGTCGTGGATTGTTCATGCGTTCTCCTGTGTGACTCCGCGCTAGCGTCATGGTCGTTCTCGCCAAAGGTCGGGTCAGCCGAGGCCACCGACTCTGAGTCCACGGGCGGCGAGGCCCTTGTCACGACGACCACACCGGCGCTGGCGTCTTTGTCCCCTCTGGTACAGATGGCGTACTCGGACGACCTTCGCCAGTGTCGCGTGGCGGCTTCGGTTCAAGCGGCGTTGATAGAAGCGCTTTGATGGGACCAAGAACCCCAACGAAGTTCCTATCCATCTACTCAACCGCCATCCCTGGCGACCGGAGGCGGCGAGCTCGTGATGGCGATTACCTCTCGACAAATCTGGGCGGCGGCCACATGGACTGGCTCTTCAACTAAGCTGGCTCCTTCGGTCGTGGCGCCAAATTGAGCGCCCGCTCCAACTTTCGAGTTGCTCTGGCGGCCGGGAGGAGAAGGACTTGGATCGCGTCATCCAGGGAAAGAACAAGCCGCTTCACGACTTCGTGCGGCGATTTATCTACACAAGGAACCTGATCCCGAGCATCTTCGACGAAGCCGTCATAAAGGCGTTCAAGTTCGGCGTCCGTGATCGGCGCCTCATCGAGGACCTGGAGATTACCTCGAGGCTCAGGGTCAACAAGCTTTTCCGTATGGCGGTGCAGACGCAGATCGCGACGACGCATTTGTCTGCTTGAACGCGACCATCGACCAAGGTAAGCTCGGTCGAACCCCACAGAGGCCGGGCCATCCAACTCAAGGGCGCCGACCACGGCGCCGCCAAGAAGCTTAAGCGTGACCGCGAACGGCGGAGGATCGCCACGAGTGATCGCTCGGCAGACGGCCGCGAGGTCCTTGAAGTCCGAGATCGAGCTCGGAAGGGTCCCGACTCGCCAAGGTCGGCCTCGACCTCGTCAGCGCAAAACCGGCCCAGCCCGAGGGCCGACGGGTTTGGTTCCCGGCGGACCGATGCTCGCCGTTAGGGGTGAGGGGTGTCGAGATACGATGAAGCGAAGTTACGCTTGTTCCATAGGGTACCGCCACGACTTGCGAGCTTGCGAGGGCTTAGCAAGGCAAGTCGGAAGCTTTCTACAATGGGCGGGAGAAATGCCCGTGTTGCGAAAAAGAAGACGCACCAAACGGGGTGAGCACTGGGCGGACCGGGATGACCTCGACACGAGTTCCAGCAGGCGAAGCCCGATCGATGTTATCTTCGACGGCTCGTCGGCCACGATCCCGCGGCGAGCTCAAGGCCGCCTCGCGAACCATCTTCAGTCGCGCCGGAGAATCCATCGGCAACCTTGCAAGTGGGTCAGCCACCATCACCTTTTCTCCAGAGGACGACTTCAAGGTATGGCCGAGATCGAAGACCATACTGGTCATGACCTTCGACCATCAAGAATACCGCGGTCGATCGAGTCATGGTCGACGGCAGTAGCTCCTTTAACTTCTTTGCAGTCGAGCGCTTGACCGGATGCGATTCCCGGTTGAAGGTCAAGAACATCGCCGTCCCTTCTTGGGATCGCCCCGGAGCTCAACCGTCCCTTTAGGGGGGTGGTCTTGCCCGTCACCTTCGGCATGACTCGGCCAATTTCCGACCGAAGTGATAACCTCGAGGTGGTCGAGGACCTCCGCATAACGCCATCCTCGCGCCGCCTCGATCAAGTTCATGGCGGCCAATCACTATGGCCATCGGTGCATGAAGTTGCTCGCCCTAATGGCATCATAACCAAGTGCGAGGCGACTACACAGTGACACAGGTGCGAGACCAAGGCCCTGCCCTTGCCGCATCTTTGCCTCGGCCGAGGCCGGATGCGATGGTGAAGAGTGCTCGTTAGAAAGCGGCAATCCAGCCCGGTGGGGGACAAAGGCTGTGCCACTCAAGGAAAGCGACCGGCGGATGCATCCATGTCTCGGGACGGTGAGTTCCAAATAGGAACTCGAGCTCGTCACTTTCTCCAGCGCCAACAAGGGCATATTCGCTGGGGCACTGTGGACATGCCTGGCGTCCCGAGAGAGGTGATCAAGCACAAATTGCAGGTGAGACCCGACTCTCGACCTGTGCGCCAGAAGCTGCGTCGTTTCTCCCCCGAAAAGGTCGCAGTCATAAAGGACAACCTTGACAAGCTCTTGAAGGCGGCTTCATTAGCGAGATCGACTACTCCAGTGGTCGCCAACCCGGTCATCGCCCGTAAGAAGGGCGGAAAGTGGAGAATGTCGTGGATCACGGGATTGAACTCGGCTTGTTAGGGACAACTTCCGCTCCGCGCATCGACCGGATCGTTGACTCCACCGCAAGCGCCAAGATGCTAAGCTTTTGGGCGCCTATTGAGGTACCATCGAGATCAAAATGGCGGTCGACGACGAGAGCAAGGCGTCGTTCATCACCCGTTCGGCACCTCTCGCTACACAACCATGTCGTTTGGTCTCACGCAATGCGGGGCCACATTCGGCGTCGATGACCAAGGCGTTCGACCCCGGATCGGTCGCAACCTTGAGGTCTCGTGGGCGACATCATCGTCAAGACCCCTCCGAGAGGCGACCACGTTCGGGACCTCGAGGAAACCTTCAACAACACGAACGGGCACAAGATCAAGCTCAACCCCGAAGTGCGTGTTCGGCGCGCGTCGGGAAGGTGCTCGTCTACATGATCGGGGCTCGGGGTTGGCGAACCGTAAAAAGATCGAGGCGTCGAAGATGGCGCCCCGACCTCGGTCAAGCAGGTGCAAAGCCTCACGAGCGCATGGCGCCCTCAGCAATTCATCTCGAGGCTCGGGCGCGGGCTTCCGTTCTTGAGCTCAAGGCAGCATGGGAGCAGTGGGCCGGAGGCACCTGGCGGTCCTTTGACGAGCTAAAGGTATACTGTCGACCCCACCCTCGCCACGACCCATAACCCGCGCGAAGTTGTTGCTCTACCTTGCGCCACCGCTCAAAGTTTATTAGTGCCGTCCGGTGGCCGCGGGGATCCAAAGAACACCGATCTATTATGTCGTGAAGTCTGCGACGGCCCGAAGGAACGCTACCCGCAGGTACAAAAACTGCTGTATGCTCTTCTCATGGCTTCGCGCAAGCTTCGACATTATTTCCAGGTGCACTCTGTGGTCGTTCCGAGCAATTTTCCGCTCGGAGACATCTTGGGAACCAGTATATGGCGAATCTCAAGTGGGCTATGGAGTTGGCGGCATTCGATATCCGTGTCGAGCGAGAACGGCCATCAAGTCGCAGCGCTTGCCGACTTCGTGGTCGAAGCGAGGCGTCGCAACCTGCGCCCGATCCAGGTCGAGGAAGAAAAATACTGGACCATGTTCTTCGACGGCTCGAGGTCCTTCAAGCGCTCGAAATTTGGAATTTTATTCTCACTCATGGCGGCGACCACTTGAAATCGTAACGAGTTCACTTTTGAGTTTCAGCGACCAACAACGTGGCAGTATGAAGCTCTCTTGGCGGACCCTACGAGCTTGCAAAGCGTTGGGAGTCGTTGGTTGGTCGTTAAAAGCGACTCCCACTCGTCGTCAATCGGTACAACAAAAGTACCAAGTGTTTCTGACGACTCAATGGCAAAGTACCTAGCGAGGTGCGCAAGATGGAGAAATGGTTTCGAACACTGAGCTCCAACACATACCAGGAGAGACAACACGGTGCCGACTCCTCTCCAAGCTCGCCTCCTCCGGCGATGAGGTCCCGCTTGATGTCATCTCGAGACCATGGTGGCTCCCTCGATCTCTTCCCAGGAGGTCTTGCTCGCCGTGGTCGAAGGTACTCCCTCCTGGGCTGAACCAATCCTTAAGTTCCTTGCAAGAGGCGACCTATCTTTGACCCTACCGAGAGGAGCAGCGGGACCAAGCGTCAGGCGAGTTTGTACACGCTTCGTCGGGGGCGCTCAAAGTGAACATTTCGCATTCGACGCGGTGCATCTCTACGGAGGAGGGTAAGTACTGTTAAATGACATTCATTCGAAGCTCTGCGGGCGCACTCTTCACTCTGGGGCGATGGTCGGCAAGGCATTCTGCATGGGGTATTACTAGCCTTCGGCGCTTCAGGATGCTCGTGACATTGTCCGCACCTGTCGAGCATGCTAGTTTCACGCCGGAAGTCGCATCAACCCGCATCGGCGCTTCAGACTATCCCGCTTGCACGCCCTTCTCGACACGGGGCTAGACATCCTCGGCCCTTTTCCTCAAAGCGATCGGCAAAGAAGAAGTTCTGATGCGTTCTTTGTGGACACTTTTACCAAGTGGATTGAAGTCGAGCGGTCTCGACCATCACTTTGCTTTCGGTGAGTCTGTTTCTTCCACTTGTTCGTGGTCACCAGGTATGGGGTCCCATGCAAGATTATCACTGACAATGGTACTCAGTTTACCAGTGAGTTGTTCCAGGAGTTTTGCGAGGGCCTCAGCATCAAAGTGTGCTTTGCTTCGTGGCTCACCCGAGCAACGGAGGCGGCGAACGCAGCCAACGGCCAAATCGTCGAGGCAAGAAGCGAGTTGCAGATGAGCTCGAATGCTACTAACAAGACACAGGTGGACGAACTTCCCACCGTCTTATGGTCTATTAGGTACCCACGATCACCGAGCCACGGTGGTCCACTCCTTCCGGCTCGTGTTGATCGAAGCCGCCCCGCCTCCCCGAGGTTCTGCCCTGGCTCTGCCGAGTCGACAGTCGACCAGTCGACTTGAGTCTGAACGGTCTCTCGACCTTACCCTCGCAAAAAGAAGTAAGATGCGTACCTTTGCTATGATCAGCGCACTACGCAAGCTCTTCGCAGACATGCGTCTCGGTGGTCACGACCTAGGAAGCTCCTTGTTGGGGACCTAGCCACGAGGCGGATTCAGGCTCGTCCAACACCAACAAGCTATCCCCCAGTGGGAGGCCCTATAGAGTCGTTTCAGCAGATCACACGGGCTTACCGGCTAGCGATGCTGATGGCGAGAGAGCTCTCTAGCTCGTGGAACATAGATCACCGGAAGTTTTATGTAACCTCTATACCTTAAATTTTGATAAAAGCCGTTCTTCTATTCTAAATCCTTTATAACTTTTTAGTTTGTAACTACACTGTCATTGCTTCCCGATATTCTTTCGAGCACGACCTTCGTGCACTGTGCACTCGCTCTTGGTCTAAAGCCCCGCGAGCTTAACGTTCACCCCCAGTGGTCGAGCTAAGCGTAAGCCAAATCTATTCGCAATCTGGCTTTCCCCTGTGCCCGGGCTCGAGCCAAAAGCGTCACGGTTTTGACCGTAGTGTGCGTGGTCGTGGTCGTGATTCGAACATTAGTCTGGGTGCGACCATCTCTTTATTGAACTTCGCTTTTGTCACGTTCTTTCCCTGCGAACCCTTCCTCAACTCTGCAGTAAGTGGTCGATTGTTCGAGTCTAAGTCTTGTGTCCAAGGCCGGCGCTGCTCGACCTTGGACCCAACGGGGGCTGGATGAGGATACCGCATCAACGCACGACCTAAGAAGCCTCGGACTAAGAATGACAAGGGCGAACTCCAAATATCCTCGACTATGAAATTATACCAAGACAAAAGTCTTTCTTTGTTCTCCAAAAGGAATTTGGCTCTGTTAGAACATTTTGCTCTAAAGTGTTTCTTACAGGTCGGCCATCTCGCGGGCAAGCTTCTCCTGCTCGAGCTCGGCTACCTTGGCTCTCAAGGTCGCTATCTCACTTTGGTACTGGAGGGCTCGCGTGGAGGCATCCGCCGCTCAGCGCCGTTTGTCTTCGAGTTGGGCCAGGGCGCTCCTCGCCGCTTTGCTGACGCGCCCGAGCTTCTCCTCGAGCCCCAGGGTCTTGGCCTCGAGCCCGGGTGACGCCTTCTCCGCAGAAGCTTTCTCCAGCGCCTCGACCTTGGACCGCTCGGCCTCAAACGCCTTGCTGGCGCGCTCGAGCTTCCCCTCAAGCTCGAGGATTTTGGCCTCGAGCTTGGGGATTTTGGCCTCGAGCTCGGGGGACGCCTTCGCCGTGGAGGACGCCTGCTCCGCAGTGGCCTTCTCCATCGCCTCGACCTTGGCCCGCTCGGCCTCGACCGCCTCGTTGGCGCGCCCAAGCCTCTCTTCGAGCTCCAGGACCTTGACCTCAAGCTCGGGAATCGCCAGGAGGGCGCTTTGCTCCGCAGCAGCCTTCTCAGTAACCGACCTTGGCTCGCTCGGCATGTGGCGCCTTGGCCGATCACAGGCGCCTTGCTCCACGGCCTTGAAGCCATGCTCACGGAGGTCCGTGTCCGCTTGAGCTCGGCCACGTGGGCTACCTCTTGTGCCCTCATCGTTCGGCGAAGATCGACAAGCTCCCCGGCCTTCTGCTCGAGCTCCGCTTGATCGACCTCGATGGTCCTGATGAGCCTCGAAGGCCGGCCTCCGCGCCTCCACCACGCTCAGAGGCCCCTCGGCCTGACATCGTGCTCTTGAAGGCCTTGCAGCCCAGGGAGACATGGTCGTCGCCTTCCTATGTAAAGGGTGGCCCGAATTAAGAAAGGAAACAGGGAACTCAGGCTAACAAGCTACGGGGTGCGCGGAGGGGCCCTTACCCCAAGAAGTTGATTCTCCAGGCGTGAGCAGGTATATTCTTTGTGATCGTCGTCACGGCCACGGAGATTTCTCCTCCCGTCACCCGCCGCCCCTGGGTGAGGTCGATGCCCAGACCCTGCCGCGACTGGGGCCAAGATCTTTAGGCTCCGTGCCAGGCGCGACCTGGGATTCCGTCGCCTCCTCCAGAGGGTTCGGCTCACTGGCAGGGGAGGGGGCGACAACAACGCTGGCCCCTACCTCCGTGGTCAGGGCTCCGCTCGCCTCCGGCTCTGAGGGAGCGATGACCGGCTCCACTGCAAGGCCTCCCGCGGTGTGGACAACCTCCGTGGCCTGGGATGCCATGACCTCAATGCCGGCCATGGCCAGCTGCTGTGGTCTGCGACGCTCCTGCGGCGGTGCCATCTTCATGGCCGGTGGCGTCGCGACTTGGGCGCCCGAAGCGGCCGTGGTCGGGTGAGCCTGGGGCGACTCCGCGGTGGTGACCGTGGCACTGGGTGCCCTTCGCGTCGACCTCAGGAGGTCAACGGTGCGATGGGCCCGCCCGCCCGATCTTGTAATCCTCACTGTCGTGGCTTGTTTTTCCTCCTCGCCGGGTCGTCGACCCCTTGGTAGAACTCACCAACCGGGGCCGGGCTTGGAGGCCCCGAGGGTCTGCGTCGAGGCGTGAAGGTGGCGGCCAAGACGAAGAGCGTTCTCCTCCTCCTGACTTTTCGGACTCGCCTCGACAACATGACCATCGTCAAAAGCGGGCAAGTCTCGGCGCGAGCGCTCAAGGTCTGCGATCAAGAACAGGCACTAAGCAAGAAAGACACGAAGAGGCGAGCGAATCGAAAAGCCAAAACTCACTGAGTCACCGACCTCCGCCTTTGTCGAGGGGGCGTGCCAGTCTTCTTGCCCCGCCTTGCGAGGCAGGGCGCAGCCCAGCAGGCCCCGCCCGACCTCGGAGCTCGAGGTCTGCGTTCTCATATCCAGCGGACACTCGAAGCCCGACCTTAGGCGTCTGGCCGGGCTGGGCTCAAGGTCTGGCGGCAGTGCCGCGCTCTATTGCCGCGAAGGACCCAAATCAGAAGGCGAATGAGCATGAGCAAGGAACCTGGGGGCTCGGTCATGGGAATCCTTACCGTGGCGCGATCACCCCATTTGACGTGAGGTGTCTTCACCACCTGGCGGTCTGCCCCGGGCACGAGAGGCCTCTTCTTCCCTTCTTGCACGGGCAATGAAGCATCCTCTGGCCGTCTCGGCCACTCTAGGTGATCCCCATGAGCATGCGGGGTTCAAGAAAAGCCTCTTGGACACTCGAGTTGAGTTCTTGGTCGGGGGGGAGGCCTACCTCGTCTTTGCGGCACAATACATTCCTCGGCACGGGCTCGTCGAGGGTATAGTCGTTCACAGCCTTCCCGAACATTTCGTTCATTCGGGCAGCGATCCAGGACTCCCTCGGTGCTGCTAAAGAGACCAAGTCATCAAGAGGAGCCAGGGAGCAAATCCGCAGCAAATATTGAGGCAACACAACTTACCGACCGTCCCTTCGCGAGTCACGTCATCGCGACCTTGGATCTCGTAAAAGGGGTGCTCCCTCCGCCGCAGGGGGAACACCCGACCTCTCAGGAAGTCGTTGGCGATGGCCTGCCGGTGAGGCCTCGGCGTGGGCGAATGTAGATGGTTGCGATGGCCTCTTGGTGCGCTGTCCGAGTCGCCTGACTCGGGATCTCCTTCTTCCCGCCGAGGCGTACCCTTGAACTCCGGTAGCGCCGCCCTCGCCCGCTTGAGATAGAACCATCGCTCGGACCACGGCCGAGGAGTCGCGAGAGCGCTTGCGGAAGGACCACGAAATTCCTGTCCCCCGCCGAAGTAGAGGCACCGACCACGGGTCCTTCCGGTCTTGAAAAAGGGAGAAGAAGTGAAAAAACAGCGAGGGGGTGGGAAGGATTCCAAGGAACCCCTCGCACAGGTGAGAGAAGACGGAAAGCAGAAGGACGGAGTTGGGTACCAGATTGATCAACTCAATCTCACAGACGGTGAGGACGCTCATGAGGAACTCGCCTCCCGGGTCAAGACCAAAGAGCATGTATCGTCTCGGCCGACGAAAGCTCGCTGGCCCCGTGGCTGCGGCTCAGTCTCCCCGTCCGGCAGTCGCCATGAATATTGATCCAGCAGCCCCAGGCTCTCGAGCTCTTTCATCCTCGACACCGTCAGAGAGCTTTTCCTGAGTTTGACCATGCCGATTGAGAGGGAGCTTTGGTCGGAGGAAGAAGGGGGGCTCAAAGCAAGAAGACAAAGGCTACGAGGAAGCAGAGTTCGGAGGATGGCGGCGGTCGCAAGTTTTATAGGGCCAAGGCACTACAGGCCCGCAGATCGAGGGCGTTTCGAAGGGCGTGCCGGTCAGGTGATGAGACAGAGCGCTTCAAGGCCATCTTGGCGGAATCGAAGGCCACGAACGGTTCACCGTCTCGCCCGTCTGGAGTTTCGGAGATCAAGAGGCGCCAGGTGTCGTTTTGTCACGGCCTGGCGTTACGTTTCCGCCCGACCTCGACCTCAAGCGTGAAGGCTCGGGAAATCGGCCCCGGCAGGAGGCTCAAAGTCGGCGTGTCCCCGCCTCGACCTTAAGCCTCGAGGGCTAGCGGCGACGGGTGGCGTCCCTTGACCGGTGGGTGAGCTCCCGCTTGGGAAGCCCGACCACGACACAGGCGTCGTTGGGCCCAGCGACTGGTGTTGTTGGGCCCAGCGACCTCGAAGTTCGAGCGTGTGAGGCCTTATCCCGCCGACCTCGACTGAACCCGGCGTCGTTTACTCGACAGTTACTAAGATCCGAGGATGCGGCAAAGCGGAAAGTGGGCGGCGTTTTTAGGCGATTGGCGACCCACCTTCAATGCGCACGGAAGCCACTTCCCCGGGAATCTCTCCCGCCCGTTGTAGGCAACATTCGAGTGATTATAAGGCAGTGCAGGGCACATGTACAAAGGACGAACACACAGGAACTCGAGCATTAGACATCGCCATTGTTGAGCTCAAAGGCGTAATACACATTTGTACTCGATAGTAACAAAGATCACCGCCAGCGAGGCGACCGAGAGAGCTATTACCTTCGCAGGGCTCGAATCAATATAAATCCCCGTCTCACGCTCACTGTCGCCTAACTCTGACCTCCAGCATGTCGAGCCCTTTTCCTCATTGAGCCAAGCCCCTCTCGGGTCCCAAGTCTTACTAACCCCTATTTCATTTCTGCGGTTGGCGGTCCCGATCGTCGACAAATTTGTTTCCAAGATCGCCATCGCTGGTGCGGCCAAGAGAAACCTTGTGTCAAGGCTTTCCCATGAGGATCATGGTCTTGGCGTGGTGGCCGCAGATTCCGGCATGGATGTCGGCGAGAGTCGCTTCCCTTGGTCCGCCGGAATGCACTTCTAGAGGACTCCCGAGGGGCTCCTCTTGTAGAGGTCTTCCCCGACCAGGACGAAGGATTTTGCCCGCCGAGCGAGGCGCCGGGCCTCGGTGGGGTCGGCGGGGAGCGATCCATCGGTCAGCCGGTCGGTGAAGGGCTTCCTCTAGTCGGAGTCGGTAACGACACGCTTGCATGACCCGGACAAGTCGCGTCCGCCGTCCGGCTTGAGTCGGCGATGCTGCGCCGAGTCGGCGACGATCCGAGACCGTTGATTTAGTAAGCCAGTACTTTCGGCGACATTGTTGGTCGCGTCGAAGAGTAGTCGATGGCGTCTTGGAGCTTGTTTCCGAAGCGGGAAACAAGGACGACCCAAAGACGCGTCTATTCTTGGTGTAGGACCCGTCGAAGTACATCGTCCAGTACTCGGGGTCTTCGAGCGCTGGCGGCGCCTGGGCTTCGGTCCATTCAGCGATGAAGTCGGCCAAGACCTGCGACTTTATCGTCGTCCGGGGGACGTACGATATGTCGCGGCCATTGAGCTCAAGCGCCCACTTGGCTATCCTTCCGGAGGTGTCGCGGTTGCGGACGATTTCGCCAAGCGGCGAGGAGATCACCACAGAGACCGGATGTCGGTCGAAGTAGTGGACCAACTTCCTCTTTGTAATGAGCACCGCGTGAAGCGACTCACTGCGAATACCGAGCCTTGGACTCAGATAGCACTTCACTGATGAAATACACTGGCCGTTGTACCTTGAGTACGTGGCCTTCTTCGGCTCGCTCCACGACAAGCGCCGCGCTAACGACCTGGGTCGTAGCGGCGATGTAGAGGAGGAGCGGTTCCTCCGACGCCGGAGCGACCAGCACCGGGGGTGAGATCAGGAAGGCCTTCAATCGGTTGAGGGCCTCCTGTGCCTCTGGGGTCCAGCTGAAATGATCGGACTTCTTGAGCAGCTTGTAGAGTGGCATTCCACGTTCGCTGAGGCGAGACACGAAACGGCTCAAAGCCGCAAGGCATCCTGTCAGCTTCTGGACCTCTTTTAGGTTGCTGATCGGACCCATCTTCATGATTGCAGAAATCTTCTCTCGATTGGCTTCGATGTCACATTCGGAGATGATGAAGCCGAGCAGCTTTCCCCTGGGGACCCCGAAAACACATTTCTCGGGGTTGAGCTTGATGCGAAACCTTCGGAGGCTCACAAAAGTCTCTTCTAAGTCGGTGATGAGGTTGTCGGCCTTCTTAGTTTTGACGATGATGTCAACGTACGCCTCGATGTTACAGCCTATTTGGTCGCTGAAGCACGTTTGCATACATTGCTGGTATGTAGCACCCGCGTTCTTTAGACCAAAGGACATTGTTACGTAACAAAACGAGCCAAACGGAGTGATGAAAGAAGTCGCGAGCTGGTCGGACTCTTTCATCGCTATCTGGTGGTAGCCTGAGTAGGTATCTAAAAAAGACAGGGATTCGCACCCTGCAGTGAAGTCGACAACTTGGTCGATTCGAGGCAATGAAAAAGGGTCCTTGGGACATGCCTTGTTCAGGCCCGTGTAATCAACACACATTCTCCATTGCCCAGACTTCTTTTTTACAAGGAGTGGCTTACCTCTTTTATAAACCCTGCGGCCAAAAGCTTGGCAATCTCCCCGCCTACGATCTTGCGCTTCTCCTCGTCGAAGCGGCGCAAGCGCTGGGCGACCGGCCTTGAACCGGGTTGTATGTTTAAGGAGTACTCGACGACCTCCCTCGCGATACCTGGCATGTCGGAAGGCTTCCAGGCGAAGACATCCCAGTTGGCTCGGAGGAAGTCGACGAGCGCGCCTTCCTATTTGGCGGGGAGCGCAGCTCCGATGCGCACGGTCTTGGCCAAATCGCGGGGATCGGCCGCAACCTCATTCGTGTCCTCGGCGGACTTGAAGGAGCCTGGCCCTGACTTGCTGGAGTTGGGGGCAGATTTGGAGGTTTCCCTCCGAAGGCTTTCGAGTTCGGCGGAGGCAATGAGCGTCGACGCCAACTCGCAACTGCTGCGCTTGCAGTTGTAGGTGAGCTAAAAAGACGCGGCCACGGTGATGACTCCCTGTGGCCTCGGCATCTTCAGCTTAAGGTAGGTGTAGTTGGGGACCACCATGAACTTGGCGTAACAGGGCCTCCCCATGATGGCGTGGTAGGAGCCAGGAAACCCTACGACCTCAAAGGCGAGGGTCTCGGTGCGGAAGTTGTCCGGGCTCCCGAAGGTGACAGGCAGATCGATCTGCCCGAGCGGATGGGCCTGCTGGCCCGGGACGATGCTGTGGAAGGGCGCCTTGTTCGGTCGAAGACGCGAGCGAGGGATTCCCAGGGCATCGAAAGTCTCAACATACAGGACGTTGAGGCTACTACCGCCGTCTATAAGAACCTTGGACAGGCGTTGCGTTCCTCTGACGGGCGGCGACCGTGGGATATCTCCCGGGTGTGGGGCGTGGTCGGGTGGTCGGCCCGATCAAAGGTGATCGGTGACTCCGACCACGTGAGAAACTTAGGCGGCGGGGAGCCGCCGTGTACACCTCCGGGGCGAGCTTGAGCTACCGCTTGTCGGCGTGCTTCGCCGCCCGTCGAAGATCATGAGGCGGCCGTCGGGTTCGGGAACTCGGCGTCCACCTCTTCGCCCGGCATCGATGTCGGGTCATGCCTCTTCCCTTTGCCCTTGTGGGGTCTCGGAATGAGGCGCCGAGGTTTTGCATTCCACGAGCTTGTGCTCGACGGGTACCCGTGATGCGGACACGGGCTGTCCATCGACTTGTCAAAGTGGTGGCGATCGCCGCTGCCTTGCTTGGCGAAGGCGGTCGGCGACGCGACCACATGGCCGCCAGCGCCTTGCTTCCCCTTCCGCTTCCGCTTGTCGAGGCGGTCGGAGGAGGCTGAACGAGGCCGAGTCCTTCAGAGCCCTCGAGGCCTAGATTTGGGACCAAACGGATCATTTGGTGTTCCGCCAATATTCGATGATAATCCCATCTTCTTTGTGGGGTACCCCTGGTATAAGTATTCGTCAACAAGGTTTTGATTAAAAATGTTATCAAGTCTTGTTGCAATGTAACCGTTTATTTTCAAATCTTTTAGGACGTATACCAAGATTATCATTTCTAAAATTGTTTTAATATCATGAATGCCTAAATTCATGTTGGAGGAGAAATCATAAAAACTTGTGTAATTTGAAGAAATAGATGTTTCATCTTGTAGCACAATTTTCTTTTGTTGTTTGAGCTTTATATTTCGTTACCATATTTATTTTTCGTAGCAACGCACGGGCATTGAACTAGTTAAAGATAAATTCGACCTCTTCATCATCTATTTCTATTACTTGAAATTGAGTTCAATCAATTAATCATGAAATAACGAAAACAATCCTTTTCAGTTTTTTATACAGTAACAACTAACAAATAGCAAGTAATAACTAACAAATAGCAATCCTTTTCAGTTTTTCGTAAGTAATACCGGAGCAATACAATCAATAATCATTCAACTCAATTATCAACCATCATTCTATTTCTATGATTCAATCAAGGCATCAAGATCATTAGATCAACTAATCAAGTAATCAACTACTGAATTTACTGATCAACTACCAGTCACTCACTCACCAATCAAGATCATTAGATGATTAGATCAACTACCACTCTACTAGTGACTCACCAGCAAACAACAATCACAGATTCACAGAGACGAAACAGAGGGTTGGTGGTCAAGCCTGGTGGGCGACGACGCAGCATGATGGCCGTGGCGGAGTTGGGAGAGGCGAAAGTCCGTGGCCGGCGGGTGTGGCTGAGGCGGCGGCGGCAGCGTCTTGCGCCCATATCGGTGAACCGAAGACGCCGGAGAAGCCGAGCAGCCAAGCGGAGCGCGGCGTTTCTCGGCCGGCGCGCGTGGTGGGAGGCCAGAACGGCGGTCGGCGGCTTCTTCACTCGGAGCAGTGGGTGGCGAACCTTGCGGGATCGCGAGTCGGGTGCGGGCCGTTGGGACTCAGGCGGACGCCGAAGCCGGAGCTATGCGTCGGGCGGGACCCGGGAGGCCGGATCGCCGAGCGTGTCCGGTCGGCGTTCGCCTAGCGGCTGGCGGTCGGGAAGATTGAGCGAGGTCGCGAGCGACGCGAGGAATTTGGGCGAGATCGGCAGTCGCGAGAGTTAGCTCTTACGGGGTGAGGGGTGAGGGCTGCGCTAATTTTACTGGGCCTCGGGCTCAGGCCCTAGTGGCCCGAGGCCCAACTCTGCCCCTGCCTTCAACTGTCCTGTTTCACTTCCAACCCAAAAAAAAAGAGTGCAAATATTGCAATTAAAATTCTATCTTCAAATTTGAAAACTTTAAATTGAAATCACACAAGATCGCATTAAGGATTTTCATCTAAAAAAACTCAAAACTTTCAATTTGAAATTCCAAACTTTCAAATTCGAAGTGGTGACAAGAGGCACTGGCAGTGGTGACATCAAGGTAGAATGTGGGAGGTGGGAGAATAAAAGTAAGGATGCTAATAGATCAAAGTCTGGTACAGATCTGGTATTCAGTCTGATATTTTTTTTTCATAGTTCTGTATCAGACGCCTAAGTCTAATATTTTTTTTCATAGTTTTGTATTCATCCGATAAAAATCTTGTTTATTTGATGAGTTAATAGTTTACGGTACAATATTCAAGTGATAAAACTAGATTTATAATTACATACCTCACTATAAATAGAGGTTGAAAGTTAGAACTGTAAGGTATAATGATGAATTATGTAAAACAAAAAAGAAAGAATTAGTGCTAAAAGCAACATCAATTAATTTACTTAGCTGATGGTGAGAGATTTAGTAGAAAATCATAAGGTTCAAGCTTGGCCTAATAGCTATGGATCTAAAATCGAGCTATGGATCTAAAATAAGTCCGATTTATTGTAGTTTAGACCAACCTAATTCAAAAAACTAGACCAGTCCAAGCCCAATAGTATCACTAAATAAAAAGGAGACTGGGGACTATCTAAAAGAGGATTGGATTTTTTTTTGGGGGGGGAGGGGTGGGCAGCTCTTGAGCACAGGAGGGCACTTAGGTCGCTTGTGAGGTGCCGCATATCTCTACTATATAAAGTGAGAGTTTTTTTTCACGTCACTTCTTCGAAATTACCCACCTTTGCTACTACTCTTTAATTACATACCTTTGCCACTGTTAGTGTTCTTAGTTACCCACCTTTGCCATTGCTCTTTAATTACCTATCTTTGCCACTGTTAGTGCTCTTTGCAAATAAACTTTTTGTCGCAAATTGAGTTTTCGTTGCAACGCACGGGCACATAACTAGTAAAGGTATAATACGGGGGTATCTGAGATCTCCATACTAGAACCTCGAATCTCCCATCCGGTTCCATTCTCCCAGGCAAAACCTCTGCACTTTCATCTCGTGAACTTCGTGCTGAGCAGAGCGTGGTTTCAAACTTCCAGCTAGTCACGAGAAATATGTAGGTGGATTCTTCTGTAAAAGATCATGTAGATGTTTACCAAACAGGAAACGATGGTTCTCCGTGAATTTTTTGGTACACTTGAGAATCCTGCACCAAAACCTAGCGTCAAGTTTAGCTCTTAGTAAGCTGCCAACTACATTTGCACCTACAAAAGATCCTATCAGCTCAGATGCAATTTCCAAGGCTATGGATGCTAGCTTTGGATGATCCTCTGTTTTTTTTTTTTAGAATAGGCAGGAGCTCTACCCGATACATTAAGGAAGAAGATAGACGAAAAGTTTACAGGAGCGGAACGACTTAGTGCTTGACCAAGACGCAAAAGAAGCCGACAAGAGGAAAACAACACCACAGTTATAATTACATCGTCAGACTAAAACAACTTTGAGATGAGCGATGAAAAGGTCTCGAGGCTAGAAGTCAAAACATCTCGAGGGCCGCCAATCGGTTTTGGACGTCCGTGATGTTTGCGTCAGCCACCTGCTGCATCGTGCTATAGATATTTTAGAAGATCCTACAGTTCCTTTCCTTCCACAAGTTCCACAGACCATAAATAACCACCCCATCAAACTCCTTTCGCCTGGCCGAGGTCACCGCGAGACGAGTGTTCCTCCACCATGCGGAATTCCCCGATTGAGCCATGAAAGGGTGTGGGGCACTTAGGTTTGCTTGTATAAGGCGAAGAACCCTCGTCCAGACCTGTCGCGCAAAAGGGCATATTAGCAGCAGGTGGGATGCGATTTCTTCTTCCGATCCACAGAGGACACATGTGGTGGAATGAGGCCACCCCCTGATGGCTAGCCTGTCCGCCGTAAAAATCCTGTCCTAGATGAAGAGCCAAGCGAAGAACCTACATTTCCCCTCCGCAGGCGCGAACCAGATCATCTTGTAGCTGTGATCCGGAGTGGCACCTATGAACTGGATCCTGTATGCCGAGTTTGCTGAATACTCCCCGGAAGACGTCCACCTCCACATGATCTGATCCTCCGTTTGTGGCTGTAGTTGAACCTGTTGCAGCGCCTGCCAAAGATGAAAGAACTCCTGCAGTTGCACTTCGTTTGTAATCCGGCGCAATGGTCTAATCCAATTCCTGGATGTTAGCAGGTCCTTAACCTTGCCTGCTCTTCTTCGAACCAGTTTGTAGCAAGAAGGAGCCAACTCCACTAGAGATTTTCCTTGTAGCCATCTTGACTCCTAGAATTCCGCTGTTTCGCCATTACCTAAAGGGATGACAAGACTTTCATGATGAACAAACCGCTGATGCAATGGCGAACAAGGAAGCGGCGAGCCTGACCAAGGCTTATTTCGGTCTTTCCAAGCGTACCACAACCAACGAACTCGAAGCGCCCGGCCAAATCTATCCAAGTCTTTTGCCCCTAGACCCCCCAACGTCTTTGGCCTGCAAATTTTTTTCTAATTTACCAGGCAGTGACCCCCATTGCATTCCTGTTTGCCTTTCCAAAGGAAGCTGCGCCGGATTTTGTCGAGTCTCTTTGTAACCCATTTGCTAAGAGGATACACCGTTAGGTGGTAGACTGCAAGAAACGTCAACATTGAGTTTAGCAGCGTCAAGCGAGTCGCCCTAGATAACAGTTTCCCTTTCCATCCTGCGAGGTGTGAGCGCACCTTGTCAATCAGGGGTTGAAGGTCAGACCTTTTGAGCTTCGTCGGGCGGAGAGGGAGCCCTAGGTACCTGCAAGGGAAGTTTTTTACGGTCGCCGGGAAGTCATGTAAAATTGATTCCATGTCGAGCACATCACATCTTATGGGGTAGACCTCACTCTTGTGGATGTTATTGTGAAGACCTGTAGCTCCTCCGAAACATACAAGGATTTCCTGAATTGCTCTGAGTTCCACCCTGCAGGGGGGGCAAAGATGGCGACATCATCTGCATATAAGGAGACGCGAGATTTCGCCCAACTGGTCGGGGCGCGGATAAGATCCCGGCCTCCATGGCCTTGGAGATTAATCTCTGCAGAGGATCCATGGCCAAAATGAAAAGCATAGGGGATAACGGATCACCCTGCCACAGCCCTCTCCTGTGATGGATTGGGGGACCTGGGGTTCCATTGAGGGTAACTCTGGAAGATGAGGAAGCTAGTATCATGGAAATCCACTCTCTCCAACGTGGCCCAAAGCCAAGGCGGGTAAGCAGGTCGATGAGGAACTCCCAGCTAACTGAGTCGAAAGCCTTT
Organism: Guadua angustifolia; assembly: GCA_036346375.1. NCBI lineage: Eukaryota > Viridiplantae > Streptophyta > Magnoliopsida > Poales > Poaceae > Guadua > Guadua angustifolia. The sequence goes on from CM070500.1 coordinate 23,012,224, forward strand.
GCTATATCCAGCTTAAGGAAAAGAGTTGGGATCCTCTTTCTGTGTATCTCTGAGATGACATTCTTTGTATAAAGAAAATTGTCCTGAATAGATCTTTTGCTGATGAAAGCACTCTGGTTATGTGGGACCAAGGCCTGGAGACAAGGTGCCAGTCTGCTCGCGAGCACCTTGGAGAAGATCTTCCCTGTGCTATGAATAAGGCTGATAGGCCTGAAATGAGCTATCACAGAAGCATCCTGTCTCTTAGGAAGCAACACTATGTTTGCACTATTGAGCAGCCACAAATGTCGCCCGCTCATACCATGCAGCTGGCAAAAAACATGCATGAGATCCGACCTGGTAATATCCCAGCAAGACCTGTAGAAGAGACCTGTGAACCCGTCCGGACCCGGCGCCTTTTCGCTAGGCATGGAGAACACCACCTCCCTTACCTCTTGAATGAGGAACGGTTCTTCTAGCATGCGGAGGTCATGCCGCGGAAGATCGAGCGAGTCCCAGTTGAAGCAATGGGAACGCTGCGTCTTAGATCCCAGCTGATGGCGGAAATAGTTGAAAAGCTCTTCCTGCTTATGAAGGAAATTGTGGACCGTTCCCCTGTCGGTTGTGATGGACTGAATGTGATTTTTCCTTTTACGAGCGTTCACCCTGATGTGAAAAAATTTTGTATTGGCATCTCCTTCCTTAATGAAGGTCATCCTTGATCGTTGCCTGATGCGACTCCGCTTGACCGCCGCCAGGCCCAGCAACCTATAACGAAGTCTGGCTCGAAACTCCCTTTCAGGAACCGAGAGCCGGCGAGATTCCTCCGCCTTATCTAGTTGGAATATAATCTCAGCTGCAATAAGGAACTGGAGGGAGAGATCTCCCAGAATGTTTCGGCTCTAGGCTCTCAACGCCTTTGCAGTCCTGGCTAGCTTGATATGCCATATGCACAAAGCATCAGTGGATTGAACCGCTCTGTCCCACGCGTGCTGGACCACGTGGGTAAAGTCTGGCATTTTGGTCCAGAAGGTCTCGAATCTGAAACCTCGGTATCTAACCGGCGAGACCTGACCATGCAGCAAAAGAGGAGAATGATCGGATACTAGGCCGGACAAAGCCTGCAGGTGACAATCCGGGAAAAGGGCGTCCCACTCGTTTGATGCAAAGAATCGGTCTATTCTTGTTTGCGTTGGATTCTCCCAGAATGATCCTCTGGTTTCACGCTCCTTTTGTTTAGATCAATAACTTGTTGCTACTTGCTAGTTGCTAGAGTCCTGAATCTAAGACCAATTCTTAGGCTGTCGGAAGTTGCGTGTTGGATGTGGTGCTTGTCTGTTTTTCTTACTAACAAGCAACTATCAGAATGTCCCGCTGCTTTTATTTCAAGGAGAAGAACCGATACAGCAGGTATATATCAGCAGACCATTTCCCGCTGCTTTTACTGGATTTGTCGAACCCAAAACGGTTTAGGATACATGATTCGTGTTTGCAATAGGAATTGAAAGAAAAAGTGGTGAACTGTGAACTCAAATCTCGTACCGTGACTCAAACGAACCGTATTGTTTAGGGTAACTATAGAAAATGAGCCCTATACATTGCTTTCAAATATTGTACAACGTGTACTACCACAATTTTGAACCATTGTATCTGAAAATAATGGATGTTCAGCAGTCAGCAGGACAAGGTTCTAGTGTAGTCCCTAAGGACCGTAACTTAAGCAGTTGTGTGTGCACCATTGGATCGAAAAGTGACGGTCCAGATTGATTTGGAATAATGTAGCAAAATCACTGTACTGTATCAAAAACACTGTATTGCATGGATTTGGAAGATCTGGGCCGTCCGTTCGCTCGATAGGACAGTTCAAACTTATGAAGACTGCTTAAGTTGCAGTCCTACAGAGACTGCACTGAAACTTGTCCCAGTCAGCAAACCTTTTGGAGGGAAGCCCTGTATCACTTTTGGATCTGCAACAATGAGAAATTGATGTTTCCAGCAAACGGTGGCCGCACTGCAATTATTGGTGGAATTCTCCTACTATCCAGCAGGCTCTGGCAACCGATTGCGGGTGGATGCATCAACATCTGAAGGATGGCGCCAACAAAACAGCCTAACCGACTGGTGATTGGAAAGTGGCAGCGGTGGTATGTATGCCCAAATGATATCGTCCTTAACAAGGCGATGCCAAGGCTCTACTGCAGCGGGAGCAACGCAACGCAAAGGGCTAATAGGCGAGCAGACAGCAAGCAACACAAGTAAATAAGTAGCCACAGATATCGCGTGGCAAGTAGTAGCATCCTAAAGTACCATTATCTATCTACTTCTGCACATGTAAACAGCCTGTGTTTTCCTCCAAAATCCTATGATCCATCTAGTGAAAAATTTAGCAGCTCCCTCTAGCTGCTAGTAGGTTCAAAGAATGATCCTGAGCACTGAGTTTCGACACGGGGGCTCAAAGTATTTAGCGGACATGCATTTTGTCCATTAAAGTAGAAAAATCCATTTTCTAAACGAAAGATGGATAAACATGTAGATAGATACCATGTCACATCTTGCCATGGTCCAGCTGTACTATGCCCAAATATTTGAGCATCTATGACTATACTCCTATCCTGCTATCTGTGATGTTAGGCTCCGATACTATTTATTAGGTTAACATGATATACAAAAACTAGAGATACAGTTTAACGTGAAACAAAAATTGTAAAAAAAAAACCTCGAAAAATAATCCATTGTAATAGTTTCAAAGATTACCAGTATAAAGGGGTGGTTTAAATAGTCAAAAAGTTTTAATTATAGATGATTTAAACTAACAAACTATTTGGATAGAATCAAAAGATATAGTAGTTAGAGATATTAAGTTATCTCTAACAAACTTCCTTTTAATCCAAAATCTATAACGAAATTGTTTCCAAAAACCCTTAAATGGTATTTAAGCATTGAATATAAGCGTGTTAAAAGTCAAAAGAACTACTGAATAAGAAAACTTAGAACAGTCAATTTGAACCCTGTAGTAAGAAAAACCACCAAAACTATAAAAGACCGGAGCAATTTTACGCAAAACGGAAACACCCGACAATGAAATCAATGAATAACCTGTATTACTAGGTCGTAGGAGAGAGCATAACAACCAGCGAACCAAATGCTCACAAGTCAAAACAATTAATTACTAATGACATCGGCGCGGACGTGGAGATGAGGTGGGGAGCCGCCGCATAGTGGAAGCAGGCGAGGTCGCTGTCCAGGCCAGGGGCAAAGAAGGCTTTGCGGGCGAGTGCGGCAGGGCTTCCACCTGCGGCGGCATCGGCCCCCGCGACCGCCATGCGGCCGCGGCTACCCGCGCTGCGCGGTCGACGACGCCGAGCGAGGAAGAGTCGGAATTTTTTTTTAAGAGGAGAAAGAGAAGGCCACGGAAGATGGTTGGCCCTTGCTTTACCTCATTAGGCTTGGTGGCCCACAGGCCACAAGTTGTCATCCAGTTTCCTATTCTTTGGTTGGGCCGGGTATACCTGCTGATCGGAACATAGTCCCTCGGTTCAAAAATATATAGCGTATTTTTTAAATGTTCTAAATTTCTAATCTACATACAATAAGTATTTTATATTCTAATATAAAATAAGTATGATGTTACCTCTATACCCTCAATGGATATCCAGCTATATTCTATATGCATGTATTAAATATAGTACTTAGAGATAATCATTAGGTATAACTTAGTCATATTCAATATCTTATTGATCCACCTGCTAAGAGAATATGTCTTACAAATTTGAGCGGAGAGAGTAATACTCAGTAGACCTTCTACTGAAACTGCTGGCTCAGACCAAACTGTGCTGGTTTGTGTTGCTCCCAGTACTGAGGAAAACTAATTAACTAGCACAAGAAAAGTATATTTAAGAGTTTCTCTAAATAAATCAGCAGTTTTAACTGTATCATTTAAAATAAAAATGAGCACAGGACAAGAGTTTTCAAGTATGACAAAAATAAACAAGAGACTGTCACCCAGGATCCAAACCACTGGTCACAGAGATACATCAAACAAGTAATAACAAAAATCCACCTGAACCACTTCAGCAACTGCCTCCTGCCAGCAACCTACATTCGACAAGCACAAGATCATACCAGCTGCACGCCTGCACATTGCCTGAACAGAAGTGCATAAGTAGCACACAGTGACACAGCCACCCATCTTAATCACGGAATACACTGAAATCAAGTGCCTTCCGTCCGTTGTCTTCGCTTCTTGCTGCCCGCCATACCTTTCGGTTCTTGCATCACACAGCTTATCATGTAGTTGTAGTACGGCGGCAAACGGGACTTCCATCCTAGAGCCTCGAATTTCCCGTGAGGTGTAGCGGCAGTTCCCAGAAGCATGTCATGCACAGTGATCTTGGGGTGTTCCTCCTCCTGAGTGGTTTCTGTCTGATAGTAGCTGCAGATCAAGAAATACTTGCTGGTTTCCCCCAACCTCCAATAGTACACCGGTTCGTCCTTCCGCAGCAGAATGTTTGGGTGTTCGTCAAACAGGAGGAGATGTTTCTGTTTGTACGCTCTCACACACCGCAGCACCTCGCGCCAGAATTGAGCGTCGAAGTTGTCTCTCAGCAGCCCCGCAATGATGTATCCGCTCACGAAGCACTGCTTCTGCTCCATGGCGATCTCCATGGCCATCGACGCGAGCCTCGGTTCATCGTCAGGGTTCGCGCTTCCAAACGCGAGCGTCTTGAAGAAATGCCAGTATGCTTCCGGAGGCAGGTATTCTAACCGGAGCGTTTCGGTTGTTCCCAACCTGGCAATCTTGTTTGACCGGCTGGTGATGATGATTTTACTCCCACTTGCCGTGCGGCTCGGCCAAGAATTCAAACCTCTCCATGTTTCCTCGTCGACGTCCCCAGCTAGCTCGATAACGATCAGAAGTCTCTCGTGTGAGCCATAATTTCGATGCTTGACCAGACAATTCTGACTCAATTTGGTATCCCTTCATCCTTGAGACTGCTTTCTCGGCAAAACAGGATCGTCGAGAAGCGATTGCGCACCCTCTCGTCCTTACAAACGTGTTCAACGAGTGTGCTCTTCCCTGCTCTCGTTGGACCAACAATTGGAAGCACGGCCAGATCTTCAGTAGTGCCGAGAGCCTCAGCCTGCAGCAAGAAATTCAGGAGCCGCTCTCTCTCGATCTGGCGACCGAATATGCAGTTGTCCAACAGCAAGTACGTGCTGTAAGGTTGTCTGCGAATCCGAGGATAAGACTCCAAGAATACGACGAACTCCTTCATGTCAGCGATGATGTTCGCTAGGCTATCGACTGTCTCTTGTAGCTCCTTTATGCTGTTACTGCCAAATGGCACTCTGTTCGCGTTGCTACCGGAGAAACGAGCACGCTTGGCTGGATTGAATTTAGACAGTGCAGGTGAGTAACTCACCTCCTCTTCATCGTTTCTGTCCTCCTTAAGGGCTCCGTATCTGAAGGTATCAAGCGTGTAGTGGCCTCTGTACGTTCCCTCTGTTAGCTTCTTCAGCTGCTGGAGCATCCCTCGGTTCGTGATGTGCCGCCCCTCGGCCTCCTCCACGATGGCGCGGGCTCTTAGCAGCAACCGGTTTAGCCTATGCAGATTCTTGTCGACTTCCTGCTGCTGCCGCTGCTGCCAGCATTTCTTGATGACGAAGGACGCCAGTTTGCTGATCAGATCACCCGCAACAGCAGAAACAAGGATATCCATTGGCACGCACGAGAGTATGAGATAGCAAGCCTGCAATGGATGGAGAAAGTTAAAAGAGGAAAGGCATGTGGTGTAGGAGTGTAGTTGTTTAACGTCAAAGCTTTGGCTTGCTTTTTTGGTTCCATGTTGACCGGACATTGGGTTTTGGACACGAGTCTGCCAGAAAATGGAACGTGGCGGTGTGTACCGTACCGGCACTAGAAAGACCGTCTACGTCTAGCCCAACGCACGTTGAGACTGCTGATTACCGCGCAGCATGCAGCCGCCGAGGTCAGACAGACGTATGGTAATTGAGTTGCGGCGATTCGCGAGTCTCGATGATTCTATTGGTTTCAGCACCTTCCAGGCGCTGTGTGCCGTTGAACTTAGGGCAATCCTAATAGGATAACTAGGATAGTTTTTATAGCATTAATTAGGTTGTTATGTAAGTAAAATAGTGGTGATGTGGAGATAGAATTAATGATGAAAGAGAAGAAAACTATTTCTCATGCAGGAAATCATTTCTATACAAGTACCAAGAAAGGGAAAAAGGAGATTGGGTGAGAAAATAAGAGAAAAGAAGAGATTGGATGAGAGTTTATTTTGAAGAAACTATCCATTGAGAGCATAGTTTCTATATGTAGTGTCTAGATGACATAAAAGTTATAGAAACTATATACATTGGGACTGCCCTTAAGGAGCAGGCCAAAGGTATGCTAGAGTTTTGATGTCACTGTGCATCAAGAAAAAAATATGTAATAATACCGTCCGCATTGCCGTTCGGCCATGCTCCGCCTCCCCGCGCCCGCTGCGCCCGGATTGCTACACCGACCGCGTCGCCACCGAGCCCGCGGCCCGCGACTTCCGCACCGCGTGCTGGCTCCGGCACCGGTCACACCGCCCCATCGACCACGCCCCCGCTGCGCTGGTCGGGCCCTGCCACGCGCCCGCGCCGAGCCTTCTGTTAGTATCTTCAACTACTGGAGCATTCCTCGGTTCGTGATGTGTCGCCCCTTGGCCTCCTCAACAATGGTGCGGATTCTTAACAGCACAATATGTAGCCTCTTGCGATGATCCTCCAAGCCGGTGTGCTGCTGGTATCTATGGATTAGGTACGATACGGATCTATTGATAAGTTCACTCACAATCACAGAGAAAATTGTTTCCATTATGAGCCTCCTCAAAGGATGATGCAATGAATGGAGAAAAAAAGAAAGGAATAAGGCTTAAGGTGTTGTCAGAAGTAGGGGTGAAAACGGGACGGATAATTTCCGCCCGATCCGGAGCCGGATCCGGTTTCGACCGGATCTGGGAAGTAAAACGGATATCGGGTCGGATTCGGAGCGCCCAGTATCCGAAAAATATGGGTCGGAAAACGGATATCGGGTATTCGGGAATTCGGATATCCGGAATGGACATGTCGATCGTGCGCCTCCGTTCGGCCCATTCCCCAACCCGAAATGCCCCCAAGCCCAACCGCCCAAGTGATCTCCTCCCTTCCCGTCCGCTCCCGACACTCCCGTCCAGCCTTCCCCCACCCGGCCCGGTGACCAGTCGGCGGGCCCTCCCCGACCCAGCACCTCCTCCCTTCCAGCGACTCCGCCCCGGGCGCGCCCGCTCCCCGAGCCCAGCGGCATCGCTTCCCCACCATCGCCTCCCTCCCTTCTGGCCCATCCCCCAGCGGCGGTGACTCCTATCGACGGCTAGCGCTCCCCCTCCCGATGGCCAGTGCTTCCCCTCCCAGCGGCGAGTCTCTCCCCAGCAGGTATTTTATCTTGTTTTCAGGACGCTGTCGAGTTGCATCATCATTCTATTACATACATCTATTCCGCCACATTTCAGCATGAATGTAACAATATGTGTGACTGATTTGTCTCAAATCTGAACTGAAGTAGGAGCTTCAGGAAGATTCTGCCATACTTGGTAAAAGGGCGCCTAGCCGCCTACTAAATGCGAGGCAGGGTGGAGATCATCCAAGGTTTAGGTATGATATGTGAAATATGCCATGATATCTGATTGTCGAGAGATCTCTTCAGGAACGAAAAAGGATGGGCAGTAGAAACGGTTGGGGTACAGCTCCGACAAAGATACAGAGAAGTCGTATTCAGCAATCAGCAGCCAAACTTGTGATCAAATAATTTATGTCTGTTATTAGTACAATGACCCTGTTATTAGTACAACGACGTTTTTGTTCCTTCTAACAATTGAAAAACTGAATACTGATGTCATCTATCACAAGTAGTAGTGATGATTGCGCATCTAGTAGGCAGCCAGAGTTATCTTTCCGGTTCTTTCAGGTTTGGTGAGGACTTGTAAGCATACTTCAGTTCATATCCTAGTTCAGTATGATGAATTTGCTAGATTTGATGACCAGTCACTCTTCTATAAACTCGCTATGATTCTGTAATGTTCCATAGCACTAGCATGATTGGAGCTTCACATTAGAAGAGTACAGATGATGCACACAACTTACTAATTAGTGTGAGACTGTGAGGAAAATTCAGTACTTGTCGCTAATGAAACAAGAAAGTATACCAATGCCTACTAGTGATCTTTGGACCTAACAATTTTATAGCCACAGCCCACAGGTTGTGTTAAGTGATATAACCATACAAGTATTGCTATTGCTTTTAGTTTTGACTGCTTTGTAGATATGCTTTTTGGAAATTACTAATCTGGTTTTGTAATTTGTAGATAATATCCGTATGTGCAGAGCTTGCTTTGGCTCGAATGGAAGATTTGGGCTTGAATTGCCGAGATGTCAGAACCCGTGAGGCGGAATTCAGGTAAGTCTGAAATTCTGTGAAGGCATTGCCACATGCTTATAATTTTATTCAACATATATTACTTTATGTATCGTGCATTATCCGTTCTCGAATTATCCGTTCGATCCGAATCCGTCAGATATCCGACCCGTATCCGTATCCCGAATTATCCGGATTCAGATTCGATCCGATTAGCCCGTATCCGGTTCGAATCCGGAAAAAATATGGATTAGGATACGGGAAGAGTAATATCCGCCCGTATCCGACCCGTTTTCACCCCTAGTCAGAAGCACAGTTATCACAGCGATGTCTAGGTGACGCCTACTTGTCCAGGCTGCCGGAAGGGGATAATTGGGCCGGCCACCTCTACTGGAAGGACTTAGGTGGCTACCTAGTCATCTAGGCGTAGCAGCGGACAATTGGGTGTCGCGGTGGGAAGAGTGAGGTGGACGCCAAGCGTTATGGCTGACAAGGATAAGTGAGATTGTGAGAGGCTTTTGAACTTGAGGCTTCAAACCCTGCCGTGTCGTGCCTGAGGAGAGGTGACCAGGGAGTCCCGCGCCTCCGCTGGATAGCCACCACCTCCGTTGCCTCCACTACCGACATCGCTAGCTCCGGACTCAAGTGAGATCCTCTGTCCCAACCCCCCTCTGGTCCTCCTGCCGGATCCCCCATCCCGACACCCCTTCCCGATCCCGCAGATGCCTCTTGACGTAGCAACAGCAGCATCAGTGACGCTGGCGCATCACCAACCTCTAGATTCGGAGCACAGCAGCCTCCACCCTCTAGATCCCCAGACCCTAGCACAGTAGCCTCCGCCCTCCAGATCTAGAGACTGCTTCTTCAGGCCTCCTGCTTTAAACCCCTTGCGGCTGCTTCTTGTGACATACTTGATGAGTTGATGTTCACATTCTTGCTCGCCCACCTCTCACATTCAAGCTCCACCAAATTCTGCAGCAAGAAGTAATCCAGCCAGCATAGATGCTTTATATTACGTATCTACATCCATTAATCTTGTGAGCTAGTAGCATATCTTAGCATGAATGCATAGACACTCTTGTTGTCGCCCCCTCTAAAACCTGACCGCGGCGCCTGCACTTCTTCCTCGGCATCTCGTCCAGCGCTCCTCCGGCCAGGTTATTTCTATCGGCGATCTGCGGTTGACCTCCTTGCCGCGAGCATGTCGGTGCCCGCGACCACCCCGGTGGACACTCATGCGAAATTATCCGCAGCAGAGGTGCCCCTATCGGCTGATCCCTCACGATGTAAAGCCTGCATGGCGCCCGATTACCTCACCTTGACTAAATCGACTTGGCTTATCTTTGTACAGCAGGTGTGCCTCTTCATGCATGACCGCGCGAACCTCACCTTGCGTTGATCAAAGCGCATCTTGCGCTCGTGAAGGGCACTCTCTCCACCGGGCTCCACATCGGGCGTCCCTTGCCCTCTCTTCTTGCCTACTCCGGCCTTGATTGGGCGGTTGTCGACTCGGGCGCTCTACTTCGGCTATTGCATCTTCCTCGGTGACAATTTGGTGTCTTGGTCTTCCAAGCGCCGGACTCGTCATCACGCTCTAGCGTAGAGGCGAGTCTGGTATCGCCCATGCCGTCGCCGAGTCTTTGCTAGCTCGCCAACTTCTTGAGGAGCTCCACTCGCTTGATTACTTGGCGTAAATCTATTGTGACAATGTGAGTGCCATTTACATGTCATCCAATCCAGTGCAGCACCGCCGCACGAAGCACATTGAGATTGACATACATTTTGTTCGCGAAAAGGTTGCCCTCGGACATGTTCGGGTTCTTCATGTTCCTTCCTCACACCAATTCACCGACATCATGACTAAAGGCCTGCCCGTCCAGCTTTTCAGTGATTTCCGGTCCAGTCTTTGCGTCCGGGAACCTCCCGCTGCGACTGCGGGCGGGTATTAGAGGACATATAGCCATTCTGTTGTACCTGACATAGTTATCTCCTTGATTTGAGGATCTCCTGTGATCTCCTGTACATTGGCTATATATATACATGATCACCCCCCCGGTATGGGTGTGAGGTGTTTTCCTGTTATTCTACATCCCCTTCATCCTTGAGACTGCTTTCTCGGCAAAACAGGATCGTCGAGAAGCGATTGCGCACCCTCTCGTCCTTACAAACGTGTTCAACGAGTGTGCTCTTCCCTGCTCTCGTTGGACCAACAATTGGAAGCACGGCCAGATCTTCAGTAGTGCCGGGAGCCTCAGCCTGCAGCAAGAAATTCAGGAGCCGCTCTCGCTCCATCTGGCGACCGAACACGCAGTTGTCCAACAGCAAGTACGTGCTGTAAGGTTGGCTGCGAATCCGAGGATGGGACTCCAAGAATACGACGAACTCCTTCATGTCAGCGATGATGTTCGCTAGGCTATCGACCGTCTCTTGTAGCTCCTTTATGCTGTTACTGCCAAATGGCACTCTGTTCGCGTTGCTACCGGAGAAACGAGCACGCTTGGCTGGATTGAATTTAGACAGTGCAGGTGAGTAACTCACCTCCTCTTCATCGTTTCTGTCCTCCTTAAGGGCTCCGTATCTGAAGGTATCAAGCGTGTAGTGGCCTCTGTACGTTCCCTCTGTTAGCATCTTCAGCTGCTGGAGCATTCCTCGGTTCGTGATGTGCCGCCCCTCGGCCTCCTCGACGATGGCGCGGGCTCTTAGCAGCAACTGGTTTAGCCTATGCAGATTCTTGTCGACTTCCTGCTGCTGCCGCTGCTGCCAGCATTTCTTGATGACGAAGGACGCCAATTTGCTGATCAGATCACCCGCAACAGCAGAAACAAGGATATCCATTGGCACGCACGAGAGTATGAGATAGCAAGCCTGCAATGGATGGAGAAAGTTAAAAGAGGAAAGGCATGTGGTGCAGGAGTGTAGTTCGCTTGCGTTTTTGGTTCCGTGTTGACCGGAAATTGGGTTTTGGACACGAGTCTGCCAGAAAATGGAACGTGGCGGTGTGTACCGTACCGGCACTAGAAAGACCGTCTACGTCTAGCCCAACGCACGTTGAGACTGCTGATTACCGCGCAGCATGCAGCCGCCGAGGTCAGACAGACGTATGGTAATTGAGTTGCGGCGGCGATTCGCGAGTCTCGATGATTCTATTGGTTTCAGCACCTTCCAGGCGCTGTGGTGCCGTTGAACATACAAAATGGAAGCGCATAAGTTCGAGGCTACGCGAAGGAGACACAGCGTCTTTAATCTTTATTGTTGAGAACATTAGAGCATGTACAGCGGTTGATTTATTGCCGTCTGTGTGCGTCCATATAAGCAGAGCATGTCTACGTGGAGGTGTTTTAATGAAGAAAGAGAGTAGTGCGTCGACGAGCGAGGCGGCGACTTGGGCTCGTTGTCCCAGAGCTTCGCGGCGGTGCTTCCCCGTTGTATCACGGAGTTGCGGCTGAGCGGCGATCTTGCAGGTCGAGTCGGTGCGCGAGCTCTTAGCGCCAAATCCGCTGCGGCGAAATCTTACCTCGTGCCAAATCCTGACCTAATCCTCGGCGGCTCAGTTTTCCACAAATTAAACTCATCTGCGGCCTCCTTTAGCGGTGGATTTGGCGACCCACAGTCCCACACCAAATCCTGCAATCCCGGCAAATCATACGCCTCCATACCCTCGATGAAGAAAGCGGCCGAGGCGGAAGAAGCGGCGCTGGCGAAGAGGGGCGGCGAAGGAGCCAAAAGAAGCGGCGCGGCTCTGGCGAGCAAAAACACGGCTATTTGGAGCCGCAAGGGCGAAACGGCACCGTTGATCGTCGTTCCCCTTCACGCGGCGTCGGCGTACAATAGTTTCTCTGCTGGCTTCACCGATGTCCCTTGCTTGGATGCATCGTCGGGCTATGGATCCGGCAACACAGTAATTTTATTCTCCGTAAGATTGATTGTTGGTTGGAAGATCTTTGGTACTTTTCAATATGGCCGCTAGATTGGGACATTCTTTGGAGTGTCACGGCCCACGATGTGGATGACAAAAAACTTCCTCAATGAGCTGGAGACTCTAAAGTATTGAGTTGCATGCACCGGCCAGTTCACCCAAAGCTTAAGGCGATGGGGAAGGATGGCCGTGCTTTATATTTCCAACACTCCCCCTCACGTGGGCGCCTTGGGCAGCACTCAACACGTGGAAATAAGGCGGACGCTAAATTGCGTCTACCGGGACTCGAACTCAAGACCTCCGGCTCACGATACTATATTGAGTTGCATGCATCAACCAGTTCACCCAAAAGCTTAAGCTGATGAGGAAAAGTGGACAATTCACTTATACTTCAACACTCCCCCTCACGTCAGGCTCTCTCGGACCTAGGACTTGGAATAGAAGTGAAACTGCAATTATTTTTTTAAATTGCATAGCAAGGGTCTTGAACTTGAGACCTCTTAGATCGATACCATATTGAGTTGCATGCACCAGCCAGTTCACCCAAAAGCTTTAGCTTATGGGGAAGGATGGGCCGTGCTTTATATTTCCAACATAAAGGGTGCGGTGCTACTTAGGTGGCTGCTGGTAGGAGATTTTAACCTCATCAGACAAGCGAACGAGAAGAAAGAGGCCCAACAAATAGGAGACTGATGCAACGCTTCAATTCCACCATCAATAGACTTCAATTGTTGGAGCTTGACCTTCAGGGTCGTCGTTTCACGTGGTCAAATGAACAAGATCAACCAACCATGACAAGAATAGACCGTTTTCTTGCATCAACAGAATGGCATGAGGCCTTCCCAAGCGGCCCGACACATGCGCATGCAAACAATGGTATCGACCATTGCCCTCTATTAATGCAAGAAATTCAACCTTCGGTTGTACAAGGGCTTTCGTTTTGAGGCATCTTTGGAGCTGCGTTGCGGAGGTTTCCAAGAGGCAGTAGCACAAGCTTGGGCACATCCGGTCCCACGGCCAATGCCATGCTCGGGCTACATGTCAAAATGTCTTGAAACCGCTAAGGCATTAAAGGCGTGGAGGAGGAAAATGTTACGCAAATTTATCACGCAAGCGGCGATTATTCAAGTCATCATCACCATCCTCGAGAGCACTCAAGAAAAAGCGCTGTTATCGCAACATGAAGTGGAACTCGGAAAACTCTTAAAAGCAATTTGCTTGGAATAGCGCAATTCAAAAATCGGTAGCGGCAACACTCCGGATTAACAAATATTAGAATGGGGGACTCCAACCGCGTTTCTTCCATTTAATGGCAAGCACAAGAAGGCGTGGGAATCTTATTAGAGTCCTTCAAAGAGATGACAATGTTATGCTCTGCAACAAGATAAATTGAAAGAAGCATATCATTATTTGAAAAAAAGCCCTTGGGGAGCCGGTCAAAGGACAAAAGCATACGTAGGAGTCCCTTGGTTTCATCTCGCATGATCTTCTTGACTTAGAAGTCGGATCAGCGAGGAAGAGATCGTAACTACCATCCGGGTTTACCAACCCGAAGCTCCAGGTCTGATGGTTTCATTGGTCTATTTTACAAAGCTGTTTCAACATCATCAAAGAAGACCTCGTCCGCAGCGGTATTGGACTTCTTCAACCTTCGACATGAAAAGTTGCACAAGTTCAATGAAGCCAACATTGTTCTTCTCCGAAGGCGGTTCGGCGGATAGGTGGAATGTTTGGAACCAATCGGTCTCATAAATAGCTTCATGAAGGTCATCACCAAAATAATGGCAAGCAGGCTCATGACCAAACTAGATGATTTGATTTCAATATCTCGAATGCATTTATAAAAAGATGCATCACGATAACTTCCTATATGTTCAAAGGGTAATCGAAGCACAAAGAAAAGCAGTAGGCTCTCTTTATCAAACTTGATATTTCAAAAGCCTTGACTCTCTCAAGCGGTCTTATCTATTGGAGTTCTTGGACATTAGGCTTTGGATGGAAATGGCGTGAATGGGTGGCTGCTATCCTCAGGACATCATCTTCACATATACTAATCAATGGTCAACCTACGGCAACTATAAAGCACGCGCGGGGAGTTCGTCAGGGAGATCCCTTATCCCCCTTACTCTTCATTCTTGCAATTGATCCACTTCAGAAAATTCTCGAATTGGCCGAGAATCGAGGCATTCTTAAACCAGTTCTTCCCACAAATGCAAGACTCATTGCTCCTTATATGCGAACGGCAGCGGTATCTTTTAAATGCCGTCTGAGAAGAATTATCGGCCCTTAGTGAATTCTTGATATTTTAGAGACGATGCTCGGGCTTGAAGATAAACATATTCAAAGCAATCTACGGATTAGATGTCAAGATGATCTGATCCAAGAGATACTGAATGTCTTTCCAGGCAAACTATCCACCTTCCCGAGAAGGTTTCTAGGGCTTCCCCTACACGTCAAACGGTTAAGAAGAGCTGAATTTCAACCACTGATTGACAAATTGAATAGCCGTTTAACAGGGTGGAAAGGCAAACTTCTCTCCAGTGGAAGGAGACCTGGTCAAATGCGTGCTTACCTGCAACCTATATACCACTTGACTATCTTCCCAACTCAAAAATGGCCTGCGATGCATTGACAAAATTAGGCGAAGTTTTCTATGGAGTGGGAAGGAACGAGAATCTTTACCAGCGGAGGCTGCTTGATAAATTAATTGGTTACATGCTTACCAAAAACCAAAGGGGTCTAGGCATCAAGGACCTCGAGAGATTCGCTAGGGCTCTCGAGGCTTGGTGGCTATGGTACAAATAGACGGAACGGAAAGGGCTGGACCGACTTGGATATCCTGTGATGAAGCAGACGTAGCTCTCTTCAATGCTTCCACGGTTGTCACAATTGGTAGCAGCAAGCTAGCACATACGGAGATCAAAGCTGGGTGCAAGGAAAATCCCTCAAAAACATTGCACGAACCTCTTCAACACGGCAAGAAGAAAAAATATCTCGGTTCATAAGGCATTGCAAAACAACTCTTTGGATCCGTTTTGTGCTTGATTCTCTCCCAAAAGCGAGATTCGGGAGTTCGCCGAGCTCCATGAGGCAATCGATCGTATATGAGAGATGAAGAGAGGAGGACCGGATTATCTGGCGTTGGACTTCCGGCGGGCAATACTCTGCAAGAAGCACCTACCTTGTGCAATTCGAAAATGTTCTTGCAAAATGAAAATTTCACCAATATGGAAAGCGCGCCAACCTAAATGCCGTTTTTCGCATGGACTTTGCTTCACAACAAAATTCTAACAGCTGACAACATGCTCAAAAGGGGTTGGCCATGTAATGCGATCTGCAGCCTTTGCAACATGGCTCCGGAAACAACATCTCATCTATGCAAAGATTGCTACTTCGCCAGACAAGTTTGGGGGTTCTTATTCGGTGGGGAAAGATGGAACATTGGCGGACTATCAGTTATAGTGGCTCGGTTTACAAATGGTGGCACAGGTTGAGAACCGGTCGACAAGGACAAACGGCGTGATTTTGATGGGCTTCTCATTTATTTACGGTGGAATATAAAGCGAGCGCATAACGGTTGAGTTTTTGAGGTATCGAACTTACGAACAAGTGGCTACTTCAATCAAGGCGGTACAAAATCATCATCTTGCTTGGTATCTGGCGATGGCGGTCTAGTTTTTCTAGGGCCATGTCGGTAACTTTATATGTTTATTCTTTATAACATGGTGGGGCGGTTTTTAGTGAGTGGTATAGGGAGAGTGGTGCTTTTGTTGTAAGGTTTTTTCGGATCCGGTTTTTTCCTATAAAAACGGGATCGAACCTCTGTCTTTCTTTCTTAATATATTGTACAGCAACTCTCTTGTTGTTCTTTCAAAAAATTGTTGAGAACATATTAAAGGGAGGGAATTGTAAATTTGAGAGAAGAGCATGTACAATAGTACATGTCAGCGATCTCTAAGCTTTGCCACGTAGGATAAAAAATGATGTGGATGAGAGAGGGTGCGTATAGAGAGTTGAGCCGTCTCTTAATCTAGAGTCAACTCTAGCACGAGAACCAAGACAGGTTATGTGTGGGAAGAAACTATCTACTCATAAATGTGTTGTCTATACCATTGCATGAGTTGTCTCTAACGCTGTCTATAAATGACATGTCAGCTTGTTATAGACAACAGCTGTCTATACCATTGTACATGCCCTTACTAAATCTTTAGTTAAGACGTTCTTTTGTGACAAGTGGCGGTAACAATAGGCAGCACCTTCTTTCTTTCTCTACTTCTTTCTCTCTAAAAATCTCTCTCCTTGTGAGACACGGTAGCACCATTTTCTCCTATTGCCCTTTTCCTTGAAGACTCTCCTTGTGACAAGTTGCCTTACTTCCTTCTTTCACCGCTTCCCTTCCTCCTCAAAGGCTCTCCTTGTAAGAAGCGACCGCACTTCCTTCTTTCTCCCACTTCACTTCCTCCTCAAAGGCTATCTCATCGTGACATGTAGCGGCATCCACTTCATCCTCTTTTCTCCTCCATTCCCTTCCTCTCAAACTCAAAATAGTTTTAAAGTTTCAAATTTTCCCCAAGTTTATTAAAACAAATATTTTTTAACCACCCTCAAATTTTTTTTACTCGAAACTTTTTGAACAAACTGTCTATTGAATCGAAACTTTTCAAACCGAAAGTCTTTTATTTGAAAGTTTTCGGAGTTGAAACTTTTCGAGTTCAAACGTTCCGATTTGAAACTTTTCAAGTAGAAACTTTCTAGTTTGAAATTTTTCAATTTAATTTTTTTGAGTTAAATTTCAAATTAAAAAAAATTTGAACCAAAAGTTTTTTGAATTGAATCTTTTCGAACCAAAGGTTTTGTAATTGAAAGTTTTCAAAATTGAAACTTTTCGAGTTGAAACTTTCTAATTTGATATTTTTTTATTTAAAACATTTGCGAGACAAAACTCCCCGATTCAAAACTTTTTAAGTAGATTTTTTGTTTTGAAAATTTTTCAGTTGAAACTTTCTAATTTGAGAATTTTTTGATTTAATTTTTTTGAGTTTAAACTATCTGATTTGAAATTTTTCGTGTTGAAACTTTCTATTTTGAAATTTTTTTGAGTTGAAATTTTTTAGTTGAATCTTCCTATTTAAAATTTTCAAAATTAAAATTTTCCAATTTAAAATTTTGTTTTAGAGAAGAAGGAAGGGATACAGGGGAAATGAGTTAGAGCGTGTATAATAGTAGAAACGATTATTGTCTACATACTCATCTGTCATGTACAGATAAAAAGACAACTTGTACAACATCGACACAAAATTTTTTTTAATTATGGCATGGAAAAAGTGTGTTATAAATAATAGGAAAAGTTCATATAACACCCCAAACTTTACTCGAAAGTCCGATTCAAGTTGTTGAGATATAGTTGGACTCAGTCCTAGTTATTGAAATACGTTAGGATTCTATCTCGTTGTGGATGAATCTGAATTTATCTCTTATTAGCTTTTGCTATAAATATGGCATCCTTATATACAAGAGAATTAAGAGGTAAGTTTTGTCTCTCAATATTGTGTGTGCTTTCCATGATTGTTCTTACTATTTGATCGGTGCATTGTATTTGATCTACTGTAGGTGCCATCGTTTACAATATGTTATCAGCATGAAGTTCCACCGAGACCGATCGAGATCGTCTACCTACATCAATTTACACTGCATCGAATTCGATAAACATCAAGCGGTTAATCTACTGCAAGCCATACATAAGTTCATAATACGTAAGTTAATCGCATCTGAACCGTTTTTTTAATCTTGTAGATTAATTTCCTAATAGCCTAGATTACTCATTTAACAAAATTGGTATGCTAGAGTTTTGATGTCCTTGTGCACGAGGAAAAAATATGTAATATCTACGTCGCATTCTTGGATTCGGCCATACTCGCCTCCACCACCTATGGCAGGGATTGCTACAAGCCGCATAGCCACGGCGCCCATGACTGCGACTTCCTCACCGTGTCTTTGGCTCGACGCAGGTCACGCCGCCCGTCGACCACGCCCCAGCTTGTTGGTTGGGCCTGCGATGCGCGTGCCGAGCAACCATTAGTATCTTCATTCTTTGGAGCATTCCTCGATTCATGATGTGCGCCCTCGACCTCCTCGACAATGATGCGGATTCTTAACGGCACAATATGTAACCTCTTCGATGATCCTCCAAGCGGTGTCTTTCTTTGGTATCTATGGATTAGGGGCGATATGGATCTATTGATAAGTTAGCTCACAATCACGGAGAAATTGTTTCCATTATGAGCCTCCTCCAAGGATGATGCAATGAATGGAGAAAAAAAAAGGAATAAGGCATAAGGTGTTGTCGGAAGCACGATTATCTAGCAGCGTCTAGGTGGCGCCTAGTTGTCGAGTGCGCGAAAGGGGATAAGCTGGTAGCCACCTCTTTGGAAGGACTTAGGTGGCCACCTAGTCACCTAAGCGTGTGACGGACAATTGGGTGTCATGGCAGAAAGAGTGAGGTGGGCGCCAAGCGTTATGGCTGATGAGGATAAGTGAGATTGTGAGAGGCTTCTGAACTTGAGGCTTCAAACCCTACTGTGTCGCGCCTGAGGAGAGGTGACCAGGGAGTCCTCAAAATGGGATGATGGAAAAACTTTTTGTCCCACGCCACCGCCAGATAGCCACCACCTCCGTTGCTTCCACCGCTGACATCGCTAGCTCCGGACCTCAAGTGAGATCCTCTGTCCCAATCCCCCTCTGGTCCTCCTGCCGGATCCCCTGTCCCGACACCCCTTCCCAATCCCGCAGAGGCCTCTTGACGTAGCAGCAGCATCAGTGACATACTTGATGTTCACATTCTTACTCGCCCACCTCTCACATTCAAGCTCCACCAAATTCTACAGCAAGAAGTAATCCAACCAGCATAGATGCTTTATATTACGTATCTACATCCATTAATCTTGTGAGCTAGTAGCATATCTTAGCATGAATGCATAGACACTCTTGTTGTCGCCCCCTCTAAAACCTGACCGCCTGAGGCTGGAGATTGCTAATGATGCGATGCAATGATGGCTTGATGCTAGTGTGCTACAGATGCTACTACTTGGTGCTTGATGGCTTTGGCTTGATGATGATGTTAATGCTTGATGGTTGATGATGTTTTGTTTGATATTTTATGTTTCGTAGTTAACTGCTTCACTGTCCCTTGCCACCATACTGGCAGCTACTAAATATTGATGCTTGATGCAAAGGTTCAAAAAACTGGCGAGATTTCGAAAATCTCGGTAGAGATCTCAATATTCGGTTGGGTAAAAAAATGGAAAAAAATTCAAAATGCTCTGATAATCTCGAAATTTGTTGAGATTTAGCAAATCTCATCAAAATCTCAAGTAATTTGACCAGAATTTGACTTTTTTGACCATATTTGGCCCAATAACCCTTAAGAAAGTCATATTCCATGAAAATTTGTTGAAAAACTGAATTTTTGAGACATGTTATAATTTTAGCAGAAACACTATTAGATTTTTATAAAATTGTACAATCTTGATCATGCTCTAAAAATTTTATGATATTATCTATAGGAGTGTAGTTTCAAAATAATTAAACTTTATTTGTTATCTTTAAAAATCAAAAACAGAATGAACATAATCGAGATAGTAAACTTGTCGAATTTTATAAATTTGCTCGAGTGTGATCATGATCCAAAAGTTTTAAGACAACTTAAACATTGCCTGAGAACCCTTCTCTAAAATTTTCAATAATTTAAAAAAAATTTGTTTGCTCAATCAAATCTATGGATACACTGAACTTCTTTTGTTATCTTTCAAAAATCAAAAACACATTGAACACAAATGGTATAGTACCATTGTAAGAATTTTATAAAACCACTGGAGTGTGACCTTGATCCAAAATTTTATGAGAGCTTAAGAATTTCCTCATAACCATTATCTAAAATTTTGAAAAATTTTAACCCTTTTTTGTTGCTCAATCAAATCTATGTATTGATCATCAGGCTTTTATCAGGATGTAGCACTGTCAGAATTTTTGAACCTCGATAATCATATAAACATTTTATGGAACCATTTATGATACATATGGACCATCCACAAAAATTTTCAAAAATTTCTAACATGGTTTGAACTATTTCTCGTTTGGTTCAATTTTGCCGGTAAAGCTTTTATTAGGACAATAGCACTGTCTAAATTTATAAAAATTTCTAAAACTTTATCATCATCTAAAAATTTTATGGAAATATTAGTAATGAATTAGAACCATGCAATTTTTTAAAATTTTTTAACATGGTTTGTTATATTTTTCATTGGTTCAAATTTGCCCGTTAGCGTTTTATTAGAACAGTAGCATTATATGAATTTTTAAAAATTCCTCAGGCATGACAATCATATGAAATTTTTATAGAAATATTATGATGTGTCAGAACCATCCAAAAAATATTTCAAAACTTTTTGACATCATTTGAACCATTTTTCGCTCAGTTCAATTTAACCGAAATCTCGGCAAATCTCATTGAGATTTTGGCAATTACGGGTGAAATCTTGGAAATTTTGGTGTAAAAACTGGATTTTAATTTTTTTTTATTTCATTTGGAATTTGTCCAAAATTCTGAGATCTCAGTGTAATTTCGGATTCCGACTACCTCCAAGATGTCAATCGAAAACGAGATTTGAAACCTTGCTTGATGCTTGTTTGTTGATGTGTGTGACTTGGCTTCGTATAGATACATGGCGGATCAAGCACCAAGTGTCGCCATTGCCGAGGGCGGCGATGCTACTGATGTTGCTGATGCATATAATGCAAGAAATGATCTGAAGAGGAAGACCAAGTCTAAGGATCCAGGATGGATATACGGCTTTTGGCTGATTGAGGACAAAGATCCGGTAAAATGTTCTCTTTATGGCAAGTAACTACACTCGGTGATCAAAGGTTGAAGCATCATTTCATAGGGGGCTATGAGAATGTGCAGAAGTGCCCTAAAATGGCAACTACCATCATGAGGAAGATGCAATAGTGAATGAGAAAGACTTCAAGAAAGACACGGATTAATTTAGATGATGAGGACGATGGTGCTAGGATTGGTGGCAATGGTGGTAAAGTTGAGGTTGAGCTAGCTTCATCTAGGGGCTCCCGTCCAAGTCCTCAACGATGAGATTCAGAGGCCACTTCAATTCCAAGCCACAGGGCAGTTTGCTAAAAGAAAACCTGCTGGCTTTTTCAAGCCACTAACAAAAAGTGCTAAAATAGTCCCCCAAATGTACTTAAAGACACCGAAAGAAGTTGTGAAGCAAAGACACGCTTCTCCAATGAGTATTGAGTAAAGCATAAAACCAATGGAAGATAGAGAGAAGACAAACATGTACGTAGCCAAGTTTTCTACGATAATGGCATTCCATTCAATGTTGCAAACTTAAGAAGCTACGAGGAGATGGTTGAGGCCATTGCATAGTATGGATCTTGCTATAAGCCTCCCAATTACCATGAGTTGAGGGTGCCATATCTTGAGAAAGCAAAAATACAAATTGGTGAAATAAGGAAGAAGCAAGAGTTGGTTTGAAAGAATTATGGTTGCTTGTTGATGTCAAATGGATGGATAGACATGAGGGGTCATCACTTAATTAATTTCCTTGTCAATTGCTCGAAGGAACTTTCTTCTTGGAGAGTGTGGATGCATCTAGTGAGTCTAAAAAAGCAGGTTGCAGCGTATTGTCATTTCGGTCGGAGAAAGCAATGGGTTATAGGGTGTTGTCACTTCGCACTGAGACAGACAGTATGTTGTATGTCGCTATGTGAAAATGGGGGTCCTGTCTCGTCACTTTTTCAAGTGGATGTGACAAATTAAACTAAGAAATCAATAGGTAGTGGTTGCCTCCTCGGCTTTTTAGGCCGATATGACAATTTGGCGTGACTTTCTTAGGCCGATTTGACAACACGCTGCCATGAGTACTCAAATCGGGCTGAGAATGCTGCTGGCAACGTGTTGTCCAATCGAACTGAAAAAGCTGAAAGTGGTGGGCAGAGTGTTGTCACTTTTGACTTCAAAAGGTGATGAACGCTTTCGGTATTTCACAACTATTGTTACTGCGAGGAGGTAATTACTGAATACATGAGTTAAATAAGCCCATAAATAACCTAACACGAGTAGTGAAATTAGGCTGAAAAAGCTGAAAGCCGTAGGAGGTAATCGACGAATATGTAAGTTAACAAAGCGATAGATGATATATAGAAACCAATTCGAAAGGCATCCATGAACAACTCTATCTCCTCTGCATGAAACGAACTACTTTGTAAGAATAGTATACAGTACAACAAGGATAGCCACACACACAATCTTCTCCAACCACTTGACATGATCTAAAATACGCTCCATCTTGAATATCAGCATGTTCAACCTTTGCTCGAGCATAGGGTCCATCCTCTCCTCCATAGAAGACTACATCCTCTGTGGTACTGTAGTTGTAAGATGCTCCATGGAGGTGTCCATGATGTCCGCCCACTGGAAATATTGGCATGAGGTGAACATACTTTAAGGCCTTTCAAAGAAAAGAGATTTCTCCGAACAACTACACAACTCGAACAGGAAAAGATCTTGTTTACGGGAAGGAATCAAACTAACATTTCACTTACAGAGAAAAAATGGCATTTGTAGAACACCTGACCGTTATTTCCCTCAGTATTGGCGTAGAACACATTAGCTTGCATATGGTAGTTAGGATAATCGACCTGCCTTGCAGTGGCAAGCGCATGAGCCCTCCGATTTCCCGAGCTCACTGTTTGGGATATGGCCTTTGGAGATAAGGAATGGGATGAGGATGAGGATATGAGGAAGCAGAGCTGGCATGAATGCCTATTTATAGAGGCAGTCCATAGATTTGACGGGAAAAATGAGCCAAACAGAGACACACAGGAGCAAATCGGTATTTTTATGCCCCAGTTAGTGGACAGTGTCATCATTTTAGTCTGAGATAGGTAGTATTTTGTCACTTCACGGTGGCAGTGTTGTCCGTCGGTGAGAAAATTTGCTACCCCGAACCCTAGAAGGTAGCGAGGAGGGAGCTTGGGCGAGGAGGAGATTTGGCGGCGTGATGGAGGACTCGATCACAATCACCTGGCATAACTATCAGCCATACGCCTCCCATGCTCATATTTGCAATCGGTGAGCTATCAGCAATGACATTAGAAATTTTCTTGTTTGAGCAGTGCAAAGGATTATGATAGACACAGTACGGCCCTGTTTGGAAGTAATGTATTTTCATAGTTTCTAGGCAATACTATGGTTTCTAAGAATACTATGGTATTTTATACCATGAGGTGTTTGGTTACCATGCCAAAAGCTCTGTATTAAAAACCATGGTTTGGTAGATACCATGGTATTTTTGGAGTGTTTGAAACTCCACTCCAACCCAAAGTTTTCATGGTTTTGGCTAGCTTCTTGTCTATTTCCACTCAAATACCATAGTTTATGATGTTGCATCCAAACAATTGGTAGTTTCAAGAAATACTATGGTTTTAAAGGAGTTTGGTAAAACCATGGTATTCATGACAAACCAATTGCAAACCATAGTATACCAAAACCATAGTTTTGAAATACATTGCTTCCAAACAGGGCCAACGAACATATTAAAGCAGCAAACTGTAATAGAGATGTTTGGTACATAACTATAATAAAGATGTTCGGTTCAATTAATGACTAGTATGTATTATTGATCCTTTAGAACAAGACTAATAGTGAATTATTACCTATACACTACTTAGATGGACAGCATTACTTGTTTTTAACATTTGAACAAGAGAACAAAAGGAGGAGAACCATGCAATTCTAAGCAGCTGCAATAACAGTTGTTCTTCTTGTAGGTATGGATTATTGTGATACATACCTAGAGAAGAAAAAAAGGCACCACCTCAAATGACTGGGTATTAATGGGTTATGGAGCAACTTAATAATAACAGAGATTGCTATAGAATGTTTCGAATGAATGTTCCTACCTTTTATAAGTTGCACAAAACTATTGTGGGAAAATATGGCTTGAAATTTACTAGAGTGATGAATCCTATAGAAGCTTTAGTTATGTTCTTGTGGATGTTTGGTGCTCCTCAGTCATTTAGCCAAGTGGAGAACCATTTCAAACATTCCAACGAAATAATA
This sequence comes from Guadua angustifolia, assembly GCA_036346375.1. NCBI lineage: Eukaryota > Viridiplantae > Streptophyta > Magnoliopsida > Poales > Poaceae > Guadua > Guadua angustifolia. Next base: position 23,036,701 of record CM070500.1, read on the forward strand.
TTTAGGAAGTTCAATGAAGTATTGGATTGCCTTCAACTCTTAGCTAAAGACAATATCAAACCAAAAGATCCCTAGTTTAGTACAATGCGCACACAACTTCTAGATTCTCATATTGTACCTCACATCAATAATTGCATTGGTGCAATTGATGGCACACATATACCTATTGTTATTCATAAGGCGGACTAACTTACCCACATTGGTCGTCATGGTTGTGCTACTCAGAATGTCATGGTTGTTTGTGACTTCAACATAAGGTTCATATTTGTTGTAGTTGGATGGCTTGGAGCAGCACATGCTTCTCACGTACTCAACGATACACTATCTAATTTAGATCGCTTCCCACATCTACCTAGAGGTAATTATTTTCTTTATCAAATGATCAAATTTTTTCCATTGTCTAATTAAATGTTTCACACTTTATGTCTTTGTACAAGAAAATATTATCTTGTCAATGCGGGATACCTTGATCGAAGGGATATCTCGCTCCATACAAAGGCTAAAAGTATCATGTTCCGGAGTGGTAACGGAGTCAAGGTCCAAGAGGGAAGGAGTGGTTCAATTTTTGTCATTCTTCTCTTCGTAATGTGATTGAATGAGCCTTTGGAGTATTGAAGATGAAATGGTGAATATTATTGAAACTACCAAGTTTTAAAATGCGAGAGACAAAAGAAGATCATAATGGCATGTATGGCACTACATAACTTTATTTGGGAAAGTGCCATACATGATTGTCTATTCTGGAGGTGTGATAAGGATGATGACTATATGTCAGCGGTTGCTCAAGAAGCATCATCTGTAACGGTTAGTGAAAACAACATGTCAGTGGACGATAGGGACATAGGTGCTCTTTGTGATTCAATTGCTAACTCCTTGATCACTACTAGATAGTAGGAATGTGTTTTGCTATGTGACAGTGTGAAAGTTCAAGCTCCATTAAGTTGGTTTTGGTGTTAATGACAAATCTAATATTGAGACTAACTCTTTTGATAATCATAATATTGATTAGTCTCAATTGTTAATTAATGACAAATCTTTTTATGAGACTAACTCATTTGTTGAGCTTAACTCTTATTAGTCTCTTTTGGATGAAAAAGATGGAAATATCAAAGTCTCATTGAAAAATGGAAAACCCAAGGTATGCACTCGTATTCACTTCTATTGTCTTATTGCATACTTAAGATTTAAGTTAAAGGATGAACTCTTCCACTACTTTAGCTCAAATATGTGCATTATGTTTCCAAATCTATATATACATGAATGCACACATCTAGGGGGAGTTGACAATTTAACTTGATGTTTCAATTGTATTGATCCATGTCCTCTTGCCATATAATATATATGATCAAGACTTTGAAACAACCTTTTGAGTATATATATAACTTGTGTAGTTGTAGTATACTCATGGCAATATGGGATAAACTCCAAAGCAATCTCAAAAAATTGAATATGTGCATATTGATTCAAGTTCAATTATTTATATGCACATACCTAATGGAGTTTATTCTATAGTTGATGGTTTAAAATGTATTGATCCCTTTCCACCACATCACATAATATTTGGATCATTACATTCCATCAAATTGAGTATATGAAACTTGTGTAGTTATATATACTCATGTCAATTTAAATTAAGTTTAAATTGAGTCCGGTTGTCTTTCAATCAACTAAAGAACATTTCATCATGTGTTGATAGTGTCTCTTTGTTGATTAAGGACAAGCAGAAAGTTCTTGAGTATAATGAAGCATTAGTTGCATCAAAGTACTCAAGACATCTTTTAATCATTCAAATTGATTTTGGTTGTGCTCAATCGATCGTAGAGGCATCCATTATGTGTTAATGGAGTGCAAGTGATGATTGAGGCAATCGTGTTTGTTGGACTAACCTTTTCCGTGAGTTGTGAAGTAGGTTGAGTCTGAAAAGAGAAAGAATCGGGAACGAAAAGTCATCATGTGTTGATGAGTTTCAAGAGAAGATCCCGAAGTAAAGAGAAGGGCTAGAGAAGGTTCATCATGTGTTGATGAACAAGAAGAAGAATTGATTTGATCATGGAGAGAAGATGATTGAAAATCATAAAAGCTCCAAGTGGATCGCTAAAGGCAAAGGTATAACTAGCTAGGGCTAAGTATGTTTTCCTAGTCTTTTACCGGTCTCGGTGTTTGGATGGGAGACCGGGTTGCTAGTTAGGTGCCGTACTATTAAGAGGGGTTGAGTCTTTTAGCTTGAGCTTCATCATGTGTTGATGAACTCAATCCGGTTCACTCTAGCTCACTCTCTTTGTTTGGTTTTTGCATGAGCTAGGTATTTGCATGTGTTGCAAATAAGGAAGCTCATGCTTGCTTCTTATTGAATCTTAATCGATTTGGTTTTTGCATGGAGCTAAGTTTTGCATGTGTTGCAAAAGGTGAGAGTTCATGCATCGTGTTTTAGCTTGTGACTTGATCATGTGTTGATCATCACAAAGGCTAGGTAAAGTTTATGTTTTGTATTTGCAAAATATGTTTTTGCAAAATATTGATTTGTTATTTACAAATGTGGTTTGCAAATAAGTTAGAGGTTATGGGTTTCAATCCTAAAGCATGTGTTGGCATTTGCAAAAGTGTTTTGCAAAGTGTCGGGATCATGTGTTGATCCTTACATGGCTAGAGGATTGATCATATAGTTTTTCGGATTATTTGCAAATGTGTTTTGCAAAATATCGGTGTTTCATTTGATCTTGGAGCATGTGATTAGAATTTGCAAATGTGTTTTGCAAAATAATTTTGATCATGAGTTGATCATCACATGGCTAAAGATTTGATCTTATTGACTCTCTCTAGCTTGTAGTCATGCCCTTCATCAAGTCTATGTGAGGGATTTCGAAAAATCAGATTTTAGACTTGAATGACTACAATAGAGTTTGGTTTTGGTGATATCTAAAAATATCTATGGTTGCTTAAATCTTGAAAATAGGTGGAGATTGTAGCCCTCGTGATAAGCTTCGCATAGAATCAAAGATCACCTAAATCGGAGTTCGGAGTAAAAAGTTATGGCCGTTTTAGTGTTGTGGGCTGCGGTATGACCGGACCCACTGCGGTAGTACCGCCCATAGTGCAGTAGTACCCATTGTTCAGCAGTATGAAAATTCCAGAACAAGTTTTTTGTGTTTTGATGTGTGGTACTACCGGGGTGTGTGTAGTATACTGGTGGCGGTAATACCGCCCTAGAATCTTGATAGTACCGCATTTTGATAACGGCTAGTTTTTAGCCGTTGGCCGAGGCGGTAATCTGCAAGCCTCCTAGGGATTTTTAGCCCACTTTTGCCCCAACGGCTAGTTTTTCTTGTGGAGGCTATATAAAGAGCCTTAGGGGCTGGCATTTAGTTGTTGTTGGTTCCATTGAGCATATGGGTGAGGTTGTGCATGTGTTGCATACTCATATTTGATTTTTGAGCTAAGAGTGAGCCCTAATTGCATGTGTTGCAATTAGGAAGTGGATTGAGTGCCTCTTGTGCATGTGTTGCACTTGAGGGGAGCCTTGTGCATGTGTTGCATTTGGTGATCACCGAAGTGCATGTGTTGCACGAGGTGAAGCTCAAGTGGGAAGGCTTGGCTTGTTACTCTTGGTATTTGCCAACACCTAGACGGCGTGGAGGCGTCGTGCGCGGTGAGCTTCTCGAAGAAGGTTGTGAGAAGCCCCGGCAAGTTGTGAAGGTCGGTGCTCGCCTACCCGGGGCGGGGAAGAGCAACCACTAGTGGATTTGAGCTAAAACGTTAGTTATTCATCGCTTAATATTTTCACAAATATAATCCAAAACATCAATATTTAAGTTAAATCAGCATACAAACAAGCCTTCGAACTCTCAAAGTTATTTCAGTCATTTAAACAATAGGTACACATTGCAGCGATCAACAATCACCGGTTTGCTAAACGATCTCTTAAGAAAAATTTCTGTACCACTACCTACAATCATGCTTTATAATTTCAACAAACCGAAATCAACTTTATGGCCCACCCACAGCCCCAACCAGGATTTCATACTACACCCTTTATTCAGTGACAGAAATGGTAATAGATTCTTTTTAGTTGGTTAATCGAAACGCAAGAAAAGCAAGTACGCGTGAAAACTGACCAAGAAACTAACCGATTGAAGATGAGAGAAGAGAGAGACACCAGCCAAAAGATACGAACTCCCCACGCGCTGTTAGTGGTTCAAAAGAGGCAGGCAGGGCCACCAAATCGTCCTTTGGTCGCCACCTCAAGGGAGATTCTCCGCATCCACCGAATATCCACGAGGAGACGCCCCACGAAATGCTCTCAGTTTCCGTCACTTGTGCCCTCTGTCAACTCACTTTGCCAGGAAAAGATGAACCACATCTTCTTTTTTTCTTTTGGAAAATAACTGCATCTTTTTGTATTCAAGCGTTTGAACCGATCAAAGAAACATCGATCGCTGCGTTCACAACGCACGTAGCTGCAAGCAGAAGGAAAGAGCAATTAACTTGAGAAAAACTGTGATCCGATAGCGAATTACGTAATCAATGGCGTTTACTGCTGTCCTGCGGACGAACAAGCCCAGCAGCCGGCCAGCGGATCCCGCGAAGGCGACTCCGCTACGGCGCGAGGAAGGATATTCCCCCGCCACAGGCAGACGCAGAGCCACCTCGCCTCGTCTTCCCGCGCCGGTGGCTATTCCACGCGCACCACACGGGTCAAACCGCGACCAAAACGGCAACCAAAATCTCGAAGGCGCCGAAGCGCGAATAATCTCGGGCATCTCTCGTCATATTCCCCCGCATCTTCCCGCCTCGCGGGGCAGTATATAAGTCGGCTCACAGCAACGGCCACGGCTCATCGAGATCCAAGAGCTAAACCCTTCCTCGCACGGAGACCCACCCGCAAACAATAGTAGCAGCGGCAGCGCATTCCCTAGCTGGTGAGATGGCCGGGAAAACCGTGGTGGTGTTCGACTTCGACAAGACCATCATCGACGTCGACAGCGACAACTGGGTCGTCGACAACCTCGGTGCCACCGAGCTGTTCGACCGCCTCCTCCCCACCATGCCCTGGAACACCCTCATGGACACCATGATGGCCGAGCTGCACTCGCAGGGCAAGACCCTCCGCGACGTCGCCGAGGTGCTCAGGGCGGCGCCGCTCGACCCGCACGTCGTCGCCGCCATCAAAGCCGCGTACAGCCTCGGCTGCGACCTGAGGATCCTCAGCGACGCCAACCAGTTCTTCATCGAGACCATCCTCGACCACCATGGCCTCCGTGGATACTTCTCGGAGATCAACACCAACCCGAGCCGCGTCGACGCCGACGGCCGCCTCCGCGTCGCGCCGTACCACGACTTCCACGCGGGCCCGCACGGGTGCGGCCTCGCGGGCATCTGCCCGCCCAACATGTGCAAGGGCCAGGTGCTCGACCGCATACGCGCCTCCGCCGTGGCGGACGGCGGCAAGAAACGGTTCATCTACCTCGGCGATGGCCGTGGTGACTACTGCCCGTCGCTGCGGCTCGGGAAGGAGGACGTGATGATGCCGCGCAGGGGGTTCCCCGTGTGGGACCTCATCTGCGAGAACCCGGCGCTGCTCCAGGCGGAGGTGCATCCATGGAGCGACGGCAAGGAGATGGAGGAAACGCTGCTGCGGCTCGTCAGGAAGGTGCTAGTCGAGGAGGCCGCGCTGCCGCCGCTCGACTGCAAACTCGAGTCGCTGCCGGTCGCCGTGCAGGACGGCATGCACATGGCGCTTGGAGTCAAGAACTGATCGGCCCATTGGGATTCTTTCTTCTTCTGATTGCTGCCTCTGTTTGTACTTTTCATCAAATTGAGGGTGAGATGACAAGCATAATTCGAGCGCCACTGGCGAGATCGAATCATGTGTGAGGCTTGTGGCAGTAGTATTGACTAATTTCTGTCTGCTCTGTTCTGTGTTATTGGGCATGGCATTATCTATTGATGAAAACAAGTGAACCGATGATAGAAGTCAAAATTTCAGCCAATTTTTTATGAAACAGTACAAAATTTACTTTTAGATGGTCTCAAACAGTACTCGCACTTGAGTATTCCGAAGCAGAGGAGGACAAGGATGCTCTGAAATTGTTTACAGCCAAGTGTCAGATACTCAGATCTGGTTTGGCATGCAGCAGCACAAAAAATTGCCTTGTTACAGAACGGGGAATGCAAATAGGCTTTTTTTTATCCGTTCATGTCTTTTTGCAAGAATTGTTCGTTCAGGTTTGGCTTGTAGCTAGTGCTCGGGCATTGTATATTTTGATAATGTCCTGATTTGTTTAGATAATAGAAGATTATATCTCCAGGTCTGTAAATCGTGAGATGTACACAGCTATGATAATATCCTGATGATGATTGAGAAATTTATGGTACATTCTACTATTAGTAAGAGATCAAGGTAATAGAAATCAAATTCGGCCATTAGATTTTATTCCTATTATTAAACCAACTAGGGTTGAAAATATTACTCGTGGTGCGATCTCCAAATGAGCAACTACAATTTTGTTCTTTTTGGGATTGTACTTCTCGTATTGCTAGGTGTAGTATCTTAACTAATCGGAACTAGAGATAAAAAAAGAAATCTCTAGATGGGCAATTACAATTTTATTCTTTTGGTAGTATACCTTAACTAATCGGGACTATTGGATAAAAAGAATGTATTGAATGGAGTGTGGCGTTAAAAGAGCTATGCTGAGAAGCAAGGTTTACAAAACCGAATTGATGTTGAAAATCGAATCCTAGTCAACACCGATTTTCTAAAAACCAAAGGGTTTCGAAATCAATTTTTTTGAAAAAAATAAAAAAAAATAAAAAATCAACCGGTTTTCACCGAAAATTAGTCGATTTTCACCGATAATCGAGCGATTTATGTTGCATAAAATTTCTCAATTTTTTTGAATTTTTTAATTTGACCGGTTTATTGACTGGTATAGTTTATTAAACCAGCTCAATACGGTCGAAAATCATGATTTTCAAGTGATTTTCGTCAAGAAGGATTTCGTATTGAAGGCAATAGTAAACAGGAAGTAGTTTTCAACTGCTCATGCATACGATCAGTTCAACTTCTCATTTGCTGTGTTACCTTGCATTCTACTTGCTAGTAAGAGAGAGGGTAGAAATTGGCATGTCAGGTTTAGTCATGGCGGATCACACACATCCAATCTTTGTCTTTGCCTGAATACACGCAATGACTAGCACAAGCAACCAAGAAACAAGAGTTCTGAGACAAGTATACAGTAAAAAGGCGAATGGGGACATTATTTCCAAATTTGAAACGTATTGGCACAAATGTTTAAAACAATGTGTAAGAATAATGTATGTCATCTGCAGAATTTCCCCTGGTGTCTGTTAAATTATCAGTTCTGATTTGGGCATACAGCTGCATCACAACAAAAAGATCTGGCAACTCACATTACATGTATTTTTAAGACTGTTGAACAAAAATTATCTCAAATCAATCAATAATTTGGCACTTCTCATTTGCATTCAACAATCTGAATTGAACGATCAGGATTAAACAAATTTACCATAAAACCGGCTTGACTAGTGTTGTTGTCACCAGTTTCAGTTGGTCCATCCAACGTCACATTTTGGCCGAAAACCACGGCCTTCTTCACCACTTCTTCTTGGCTTCAGATGTCAAAAATTTCATCAGAGCATCCATGACTCGCAAAAGGAAATTTCACACAGCTTATACACTTGATATTACTTCTCCTATTCAGTTGAAATGATGAAGTACCTTGGAACGAATCAAAGTTGCGTAGCTCTGAGACCGAGCGTTTGCTCAGGTGGTGAGGAACGCCGGTGGGCGACCCACCTGCCCGTGTTCGAGCTTCGCTAGACGCATGCGCTCGTGAGAGCTGTGCATAGCTCAGCTGTTGTTCTCTCCTTCTTAAGTGAATACCAAAGTTCCTGATCAAATTTTTTTTTAAAAAAAAAAGTTGTGTAGCTCTGCTGGTCGCCTCTGAACATAAGGGACTGCACTGCAGACCGACACGGGCAGCAGCGCCGGCGGGGCGATGGGGACGGCGGATGAGGATGTCGAGGATGCGGGGAGGCCGACAGGGACAGCAGTGCGGACCAAGGGATCGGGTCTAATTCAAACCTATTTAAACAAGCCCAAACATGGAGAGAGAAAAAAGACGGCCGCGCATCTTAAGTTGTATACAACCATACCAACATTAGAAGTGAAAACAAAACAAAAGCTCTATTTGGCTTACAGTTACAACCACAGTTAGCATCAAGCAATCTAGTGTTGTTAGTTGCAAGTGAGCGCGGTGTGCTCGTTTTTATCCTCCGATTTGAAAGGCTGTATGATTTTAGACCGGCTAAATTCCTTTCTTTCTGAAATTGTAGTCCTAAAATCTTTTCGGACGCTACCATGGAAAGATATGCTATTGCTCACCACAAAGATGTATATTTCCGTACTCTGGAACTCATAGAGTCCTAGATTAAATTTAGAAGACCCACACGCATGTGTGTGCATGTAGTGTAGTGCGTAAGTATGGAATACGTAGGTTGTGTTTGTAGTTACTTGTACCCTTAGAAAGATCAAAGATATACACCTTTGCGAATCCTGTTCCCGTGAATTGAAAGAGATATGCCCCGGCAGGTTCACCACAGGTCTCCATTTCACCAAATTTTAGGCACATATTCCTGGGATATGCTATTACAGGCTTACAGCTGCTCGATCCACGGCAAGGCAATTGAACTGGAACATGTGGTGTCTGAACATCGATTTTAACCGACGCAGACTTGCGGTGGACCACGTCGGAGACTCCAAAGTCCACCAACGCATTGCTCTAGCTAGTCCTGTATTGTGCATTTTTTTTAGAAATTTTACAATATATTTTACCGGTATTATATAGTAGTCAGTAAAAATCAGATCTATCCGTCAATTTATTAAGGATATTCCTATTACTACCTGAGGAAGTGTAAATAAATACTCCCTCCGATCACAATTAGTTATCGTTTTCGACATCGACATGGTCTTCAAAACACAGTTTTGATTACTATTTTTTATTATAATATATTTATAGAATACAATAAAATTATAATATTATGAAAGTATTTTTTGAGACAAACCTACGCATATAATTTTCCTGTATCCAATTTAAATACTTAAAAAGATATTAGCAGTCAAAGTTTTGAAAGTTTGGATGGGTTTATATCCAAAACGGTAATTATTTGTGACTGAAGTGAGTACTAGCTAATCTGATGGGTTAAAAATAATAAACGGTTCATATTGAATTTAGTGTAACGTAAGAAAGCTATTTTTTTAAGGACATCACCGTGCAATACGCTGTCTTCTTTCACGTTTGGATTTCTTCCTTTCTTTCTTTTTTATGAGCGATTGGGGCCTTTTCTTAAACTACAGCATTTACGCCCATTGATGAATATGTGCATATAATGGGCCTAAGCCTGGTAGCACCGGGCGGAAAGTACGAATCAGAGGGATTAATTAGGCTTCAGTGGTACGCTAGGCTTGGGCCGGTGTTCAGCAAGAGAGCCGCACACCCTAGTCCAGGCGTGGGGTCAGCACGGACGCCGACCTGCACGAGGTGAGGAAAGGAAATCCTAGCGATCGGGTGGCATCGTTACTATAAACGAGTCAAGCTCGAGCGAGTTTAGTCCTTCAGGTTCGAGCTCGGTAAGATTCGAATCGAGTTTAAGTCGAGCTTAAGTTGAGATTCGAGTCTCGACTCAGGCTCGAGCTCGGCTCGATCTAGACTCGAGCAAGCTCGAGTTCGACTCGACTAAACTCGATAAGCTTGATAAGCTCGGTAAGCTCGAGTAAACTCGGTTATTTTGTAAGCTCGGTAGGCTCGGTAACAAGCTCAAGTAAGCTCCGCTCGAGAAAGCTCGACTTAAGGTAGCTCGATCCAGACTCGAGTAGGCTCGCGAACTATTCGAGCTCGGCTCGGTTAGACTCGCGAGCTCGAGTTTGACTCATTCGGAGCTCGAGCCGAACTCGAATTGAGCCTCTCACGAGCTGAGCTCGAGTAGCTCGCGAGTTTCGAGCTTTGTTTACAGCCCTAATCGTTACCATCGGTGGGTTAGACGGGATAAAAATGGAGTGGCATGTGAAGTTATCGTTAAGAGGAATATAGTAAAAAATATATTTTAATGTTACATGTAATCTAAATTTATAATAATAAGTAACAAAGTTAAATATAATATCTTAATAATGAATACAGGAAAACTAACGTATGGTATACCGTACAAACGGAAATCAACGGAACAGGAATCCATCAACATCTAAAGCAATAAAAGAACGAGGGCATGCTTCTAAACTAACAAAAAAAAAACGGGAACACAAGCTCTCGATCCCGTCGGCCGGCTGGAGCATGTCGTACTTGGCCTAGACCATGTCGACAGGGCACGGCCGCCCGGCGTTGAGCCGGTCCCATGGCTTCCCCTTGCCACTATAGTGCAGCAGGCTGGCCGCGTTGGCGTGCAGCCCGCGGCAGAGACCGCAATAGTTGTTCCCACCTAGGTCGTGCTGGTTCCACCGGTGGTCCACAGCCATGATCCGATCGGTGAACACTAGTAGGAACAGCGGCAGTGAGCCCAGTTCATAGATGCGCTCATGCGCACCCACTTCTACAGCTCCATCCACTCCTCGATCTGCACCGTGTTCGACGATATGCTCCTGTTAATAGCTAGTAAATCTAGTACAGTGTCATATAGTTTGGCTGGCACATACATGTGTCTCACTCCACTAGTTTGATCTTGACATTTAGGAGGACAATGTGTGTAGAATAAGTTTGAGTTTGATCTTGATATTTAGTGAGACAATATGTGTGGAATAAGTAGAATAAGAATAAACATAACTTAGGCTTTTGCAGACCATCTTTAATTTCTAGTGTTCTCACAATCTCCATTGCTGCTTGCCTGTTCCAGTTCAATTTTGTAGGCTAAATTAATGTTTCGTTAAGTTCATCTGGTTTCATAAATTTTCAGAAGATTTAGTGCTAAGTTCTACGATGTTTTAATAATATGTTTCATAAAGTTTCATCACATGGTTTCACGTCTAAGTTTACAGTTTCATTAGGTATTTGATAGGTTTACGATAATGTTTCAATATGTTTCATGTTTAAGTTTACAGAAATACTAGGGAACATCTGCACGGTCTTGCACCTAGAGGCTGTCGGGCAGGTATCGTATACTCGGCAAGCTCGTCAAACTCCATTGATTCTGCTCGGTGTGATCAGGTCACGGTCATTATAATACTCCATGCTACACTAACACGCATACTAGAATCAAGTTACATGAAACTTTTTATTTTTTTTCCCAAAACTTTGTGAAACCTACTTAAAAATTCAACATTAAAACTTCAAACTCCAATAAAGCTTGTTAAAACATACTTGATACTTTGAACTCGAAACCTTCCATAAAACTTGATGTATGGTTGAAATATGCTTGATACTTAACCTCGAAACCTTCCATGAAACTTGATGTATAGTTCAAACTTTCATGAAACTTGCTATACCATTAGATTTTCAAATATATTGAAACTTCAAGTTTTTTTTAAACTGCTATGAAACTTAAAGATTAATTTGAAACTTGCTTGAAACCTACTGAAACTTGATCCAAAATCTTGAAACAAGAAATCTTCTGGAATTCGCTTGAAACTTGAAACATTTATGCACAGACTTAGCGGCAGGCAACGTCATTCAGCTCCATGGCGGCAACGGTAGCCAAGGCAGGAGCTAGAGAAGAGGGTGTATCAGTAGCGGTATTGTGTGGTCTTTGACGTCGTGGTAGACTATCATAGTCTAGCGTGCTCATCAAAACTTGTTGAAAAGCTTGTTCGAAACTTATTGAAACTTTTGGTGAAAACTTATTGAAATTCATGGGTTAAAAGAAACTTGAAATATTCTGAAAGCATGTGAAATTTACTGAAACATAAAACTTTTCAAACGTTCTCTTAAAACTTGCCATAACACGTATGGAATTTACTGAAACTCACCAAAATATGAATGAAACTTACTGAAACTTCTGAAATACACATGAAATTTGCATAAACTTATTGAAACTTGGATAAATATTTGTTAGAAACTTCTTTTGAAATTTGACAAAACATGTATAAGATATGAAACCTGCTGATGCACAAATGAACTTTTCACCAATTAGTTCCACCAAGTTTCATAGTGTTCACATTAAAGTTTTCACGATATTTCACGGACATGTTTCACGTTTCACACGAAATATATCTATCAAATTATGTTTGACAAAATTGAAACATTATGAAACTCAAAGTACACTACAAAATCTGGTGAAACTTAACTATGAAATAACATGAAACCTATCTGGCGAAATAACATGAAATCTATCTGGTGAAACTTAACTGTGAAACATGAAGTAGTACTAGGGATGGAAAAAAAACTCGAAACACACGAGTTTAACGGGTACTCGGAAACTCGACTCGACTTGACTCGAGCGCGTTCCTTAACGAGTCGAGTCAAGTTGGGTTTTGAACTCGTTAAGGTAACGCGTTAAACGAGCGAGCTAACGAGCTTAATGAATCAGGAAAAAACACTATAAGTCTGTAGCCCCAGCCCTGTTCCTTCAACCTTTAAACTCAATTCTTTTTCCTCATTTCACATCTGCAATTCACTAATTCTCGGCTCGGCTGCATCTATGCTCATATAGTCATAAAACTATTGAATATTAAAGCTTTGTAGCACCTTGATGAGCAGATAGTCAGAGGCATTGTAACGAGTTAACTCGAGCCAACTCAAGTTTTAAACGAGTCGAGCCGAGTTGAGCTTTCAGCTCGTTAAGAAAACGAGTCAAATCGAGTTAGCTCGTTATCTTAACGAGTTTGACGAGTCGAGTCGACTCGATATTCACCCCTAAGTAGTACCACTCTAATAAATGATGCATTCCAAAGACTTAAAAATATATACAAGTAGTGTGCATATAATATCAGAGATAAAAGAAAGATATCAAGAATAAGACGAGCGGAGCAGGTACCCGAGGTCCCGAGCCCTCTTGTGTCCCCCCGGTAGATCCGCCACTGGTTACCACGACGCTGCTCCGCGCACGGTGCTGCTGGCTCACCTCTCCGCTGCTCCCTACAGGACTACACCATTCCGACCTGCATAATCATCGTCGGCACGCTCGCCAACAAGATGGCGCCCGCCCTCCGCCAAACCTTTCCTTTCTCTACTCCTCAGGTTTCACGTCCGTGCATGCCTCCGATCTCGGAAGTTTTGGCTATTCCACGCGAACCACACGGTGAAAACGCAGACGCAACGGCATGAAGCCCAAACCGCAACCAGAACTGACTCCTCGTGCACGCAGCTTACGGAAAGGCACACCTGATCTCCAACGGGCCGAAACGCCTCGATTCCGAGACCTGCCCACATTCTCAGGCATCTCGTGATATTCCTTCGGCATCTTCAGCCTCCGCGGGCTGCATATAAGGCGGCTCGCAGCAGCTCCCATTGCTCATCAAGAGTCGAAGCCGTGATCGTAGGGAGACCCGCACGTCGTCGTCGCCATCAAAGCTGCGTACAGCCTCGGCTACGACCTGAGGATCCTCAGCGACGCCAACCGGTTCTTCATCGAGACCATCCTCGACCACCATGGCCTCCGTGGATACTTCTCGGAGATCAACACCAACCCCGTGTCGACGCCGACGGCCACCTCCACTTAGCGCCGTACCACGCCTTCCACATGGGCAGGGCCGGCCCTGGGTGGGCGGCCGCCCCGGACCCCTAAAGTTATGGGGCCCTCCGGTATGCAACTACACTATGGGCTTTTGGTCCAGTCGCAAGTAATTGTGAGCTAAGTTGATCTGATGAAAGTAATTGCTAAGAAGAAATCCTAGAAGTTGAAAAGGCTTTTGAAGTTAAATATTTTTTGGTTTTGGTTGATATGGCGATCACTTCTTTGAAGACCATATTCGAAGAACTCATGGTGTTTAAAGATATATTCGGATTTTTATTGAGCTCAAGCACCCTGAAGTCGTTAAATGATAGTGAACTTGAAGAGTGTTGCACTAAATTTGCAGACACTTTCTCTCATGATGGTTTATCTGATGTTGAGGTACATGATCTTATTTCTAAATTAAAGATTATGAAATTCACTTTGCCAGATGGCGCATTGTCTGTCATGGAGATTTTCGAGTATTGAATCTTATTTACTGTGCCTGTGACTGTTGCATCAGCTGAAAGAAGCTTTTCAAAATTGAAATTGTTGAAGAACTATTTGAGATCAACAATGACTCAAAAAAGGTTAAATGATTTGGCAACTTTATGCATCGAGAAGAAGTTATTGGACGAGATTGGTATCAATAGTATAATCGATGACTTTGTATCACAAAATGTTAGAAGGAATTTTTTAAGATGATGTCAAGTGCCAAGTAAGTATTTATGATTACAATTTATATTTGTCATTTCATAAACTTTAAATTGTTCTATAGAAGTATTTTTTTGTGCATCGAATATTAATTTCTTTAATGATGTGTGCTTATAAGACTATATATATATATATATATATATATATATATATATATATATATATATATATATATAGGAAAAATATCTTTTACTCCGGGTGTAGTTACTCCCACATTGTGTACCATAAGATTTCTTTTAGATCCGTGCAACTTTAAGTGGATCTTGGATGCGAAGCTAGCATTTTTTACCGGGCAACCCATTAAGAGAAACAGATCATTCCTAATTCTTCGTCATTTGCAACATCATGATAACTAATCCCGATCCCTTCCTCCGGTCTTCGTCACATACGGCGAGAATGCGTGGCCACCATTCGAGCGGGAGAATGTGTCATACGTGAGACAAGGTATTGATCAGTAGATGAAAATCCATGTGGTTTGTTAGTTAGTTCTTGCTTGTTCGTTCTAGGTTTGGTATTGCATGGCTTCATGGGTTTTCGCAGCGTGCGCGAGCGGCGGTGATATCAAGGAAACAGTGATGACAGGACGACAACGACGACGGTGGCATGGCCTATGCCGTCCGCGCGCTCATAGCCCGTCCATGCGCCCCTACGAATGGATCGATCGCGGCCGGCTAACGACATCACACTTAGGGATGGATAACGAGCCAGTTGAATTTTTTTCGAGCTTTCTTCGACACTGATTTATTTTTATTTATTATAGTCTCCTGTATTGTTTGAGACCCAACTTCGAACCGAATTTAACGAGCCGAGCCGAAGTTGACCCTTGTTCCAAATCAACTAAATTTTATTTTAAAAGAAAAATGAATGTAATCAGAGTAATTTTGAAACGAGCCACCGAGCCAGCTCAACGAGCTTTTTGTCTGACCCTAATCACACTCGATGAGACGCAATCGTTGCTGCAACATGCTGGCTGGAGGGGCGTCAATCATGCTTGGCACGTACGTACAAGTATCGGCGTGCATCTACTCGTATGAATTTGTGTGGAAATATCACTATAATACCTACATACTCCTTTTTTTTCTACTCCTAGATCGTTCGTCAAGCCATTATCTGCAGCCACGAAGGATGCCGTTACACAGAACACTACCTTGAAAAAGGTAATCAGTGGCGGTTCGAAACTGTCATCAGTGACGGTTTTCGAACCGCCATAGATTTAGTGCCACTGATAATCGAGGATTATCAGTGACGGTTCTAGAACCGCCACAGATAACATTATTTGTGACGGTTTTTGGCTAGAACCGTCACTGATTGTCCGACACAGGAAAATAAAAAACTGGTATTTGTGGCTAGCCTCAGGCAGTGCTAGCCATGCCCTCTGTTATTGGAAATGCCAGAAGATGAATTACCAAATATATATGCTGACCACAACACCACTTGGCATAAATACCAACTAAACCAAACATGAATCAACATACTGAAGACGATTATAAGGGTAAACAAAAAAGTTAAGTGGTGAAATTTAGTATATGCATGGTAAGACAAATTACTTTGTTGAGCCCATTCTCTGTATCCTAACATCTTCATTTGTTAATTACATATATAGTACTACAGCACAGGTCATAAGCGGAAACAATTGTATGTAGAATTTTACAAGGAATTTCATATATCAGGCATACCGTGGAGATGATTGATGATTATAATAGCAAAAGCACCAGCAGCTTCGGCAACCTTAGCTTATGTAGTGAATTTGCAGTTTCCCCTTTGCACTAACAAAACATCTCCAGCAACCTAGATAAAGGAGTAATCAATCACTATGTAGGAATGTAGGAAAAATCGAAAAAATCGCAAATAGCTACACCATGATTTCCAGAAAGATAACCTTTTCTTTGGGACGGGTACAACAATCAAAAGGTTCTGATAACAATAGACTTGTTCGGTTGACATGCTTTTCCTTTGACAACAATCAAAAGGTTCTGATAACAATAGACTTGTTCGGTTTGACTCACAGAACAGCAAGAGCATGCATGAGGCCAATCACCTTTGGAATTTCCCCAGTTAGTCTATTTCCTTGAAGTGACCTATGAAACATTCAATGCAAAGATTAAGCATAAAAACTAGAACTAAGCATCTATATGCATGAGAAGATAAGTCAACTGAACTGACTATGAATGAAACAGTATGTTGCAAGGATATGGATAAAGTCAGCATAGAAGATATGTGCGAAATCAGGAAGACTTACAGTGTGGCTACTTGAAGGAAACCTATGTTGTAAGGTATTTCACCGAGATTTGGTTATCTGAAATGTCCTGCGTTCCACATAAGAAGCTCGCATCATAGTATTCTTAACTTATGAGCATCACAAGTATCAATAGAATCTTAGCAAGCAACATACGAGAATCTCAAAGCTAGTGCGATTCCTATGCTCTCTCGGAATGGATCTGTCAGATTGTTTCCTCTTACATCACTGCAGATGCGGAAGAAAAAAATGTCAATAAGATCAAGCTGCGTGATATGAAGCAGCATCTTCAGGGGAGCAGAAGACTTACAAGTACCAAAGAAAATATATTATGGTAGCTTATATCACCATCTGAGTTATATATGTACATTGAGGTTAAAAATTAAAAAGAAAATCCTATGAAAGGGACTCACCTCAACAGACAGAGTTTTATTCTTATAATCTACATTGATGAACCCACTGATACCTTTCTTCCCTAGGTGCTCATGGAACCTTCAATACAATGAAAAGGTTGTAGAACTATTAGCACTAACCATTTCAAGTGTTGAACAAGAAAATCAAAATCATTCACATAACTATCAGAATGAGACAAAGCAGAAAAGGTCAATAGTCTTACCTACATATATATCCTCACTGATATTGATGATGCGAGAGGCTTTACTAATTCCACCCCTCGTTATATGAAAAATTGTATCAAAAACATCTGGATGACCATAATGCATCCTCACTCTGCAAAAAAGTTATACGTGTTGACAGTTGACAATCTGTGATACTCATGTGAGAGAGAAACACATTATGTAAAATTACTTACTTCAATGGATTGGCAAGAACATGCTGTCCTAAGGTCACAAAACTAGTTTCCTGATTTGATATAAATGAGGCCAGGGAGGGAACACTACAGAAGGGAAGCTGTTATTTAGAACTAAGCTTACTACCACACCACATTTGCGGGAGCTCCTTTCTTCACCTCGATAGCTTCGCTGTCATCGCCCTTACGCTTGTATCGCGACGCTTTGCATACCGGACATACATGAATGTCTGCATAGTCTTTGCGATAGAGTATACAGTCATTTGGACAAGCATGTATTCTTTCTACTTCCAATCCCAAGGGACATACAACCTTCTTAGCTAGATACGTGGTTTTAGGCAACACGTTTCCTTGAGCGAGATGTCCGCTAAGAGATGTAACAACGCCGTGAAACTCTTGTCAGACCAACCATTGGCTGCCTTCAATTTCAGTAGCAAGAGCACCGTGTGCAACTTTGTGTATTCCTCCTTACAACCCGGGAATAAAGGTTTCTCCGAATCCTCCATCAAACCCGTGAATTGATTAAACTCTCTCTGACTAGTGTAGTTCTCTTCTGCATCGCGCAATATTTGAGCCAGATTAATGTCGTCATCGACGACCAACTTATCTTCATCGGATCCATAACTAATGTCAGCTTCCACATTGCCGGTTCCGTCGCCATCGACGTTATCACGTTCAAGTATGATCTCCTCTTCACCGTGCCTTGTCCAACTTGTATAGCCAGGTACAAAACCCCTCCGGATCAAGTGCAAATGGATATGGTTTTTGTTCGAAAACATCTTCTCATTCTTGCAATCAATGCATGGACAATGTATGTACTCGTCTTCTTTTGCAAGTTTGTTCTCCTACGCCCTTAGAAAAACAGATACACCGTCGATATATTCTTGGTCGCAACGGTTCGCATCGTACATCCATCTCCGGTCCATCTACAGTTCATTAATTTAAGCAATTTATTAATATCCAAAAATCTTAATTAAATAAATTGTTATTGAATATTCAACAATATGCACTAACGGGACAACATTAATACTAAGTAAATGGTGCAAACTTAATTAATTAATTTTAATATATACTCATACGTAACCAAAAATTATATATATCCTCCGAAGATCAACATAATAAATTCCTCACCTCAAAATTTCATGATCACCCGACTACCATATTAACTAAAATTTATTTATCATTCACATCCAACAATCTTAATTACATAAATTGGGTTTATATGCTTCATAAAAATTCACTAACAATACCCACTAATGGAGCAAGATGTATATGCACGCTAATCTAAAAAATTAATGGTAACTAAGAAAAATATTAACTACGTAATTTTTATACATATCCTTCGGAAGAGCAACATAATAAATTTCCTCATCTCAAAATGCAAGGCAATTAACATCATGATCACCCATCTATCATATTAACTATAATTTATTTTTCATTAATATCCAATAATCGTAAATACATAAATTTGATATATATGCTTGACAAAACACTCATCATCTAAACAAGGTAGACAACTTAATCTAATACAGCAAGGTAATAAATTCATCATCTACAAATTGCTAGGTAAATAAAAAACAAACTAAATGTAGACTTTGCATCTAAACCTTAATTAAGCTAGGAATAAACCATTAATGGCAATTTTAAAGTACAAATGAAGAGAGGAGACATATTTTACACACCTTGGAACAATTCTAGGAAGTAGAAGCACAAGATCTTGCCCAAACAAAATCTGAAATGAAAAAGCTAACTTTTCTTCTCAAAAAGAGAGGAGGA
This sequence comes from Guadua angustifolia, assembly GCA_036346375.1. Taxonomy (NCBI): domain Eukaryota; kingdom Viridiplantae; phylum Streptophyta; class Magnoliopsida; order Poales; family Poaceae; genus Guadua; species Guadua angustifolia. The sequence goes on from CM070500.1 coordinate 23,055,888, forward strand.
AGATGACCAATGACAGTGGCAGCAAGTGGCTTTATATAGAAAACATTATTTGTGGCGGTTGTAAACCAAACCGCCACAGATAATTATATTAATGGCGGTTGTAAAACCAAACCGCCACAGATAATTTATTATCTGTGACGGTTCCATCTACCAACCGCCACAAATAGTCACAGCGTTATCAGTGGTGGTTTCAAATATAAACCGTCACAGATAATGTATTATCTGTGGCGGTTTTTGGATGAAACCGCTACAAATAGTCCTCCCGCCAATTTCCACATAGAACCGCCACTGATACATGTATTTGTGACGGTTCGAAATGAACCGCCACAAATAGGGCGTCACCTATGTGCTGTTTTGTAGTAGTGGAAACAACAACCTAACTAACCAATGGATTATATTAGTTAATGGTCGTTCGAGTACACATACTCCTCTGCAACGTCTTATACATGATAGGAGGTATATGCATGCACAACTACCCTGTGAAACTAGCAAGTCGTTCCGTAGTTATGTTATTTCTTTTTTTTTCAGAAGATACGCACATAATTATTGGGTAAACGTGGTATGTTTTTGGGTTTGCATACGTACACTTTTACAAGAGGCCTAGGTGTACATGTATACAAATGATTATGTAACTATGTATACACACTACGAAATGAGTATGGAAGGCTTCACTGCAATGCATGTATGCGTTGGACTAAAAAAGGAGTATGCATACTCCTTTTTTAAAAATGTATATACATGCTCGAACAAAAAAAGAATGTGCATACTCCTTTAAAAAAAGAGTATACACATGGTCTAAAAAAGAGTATGTACATGCTCGAACAAAACGAGTATATACACTACTATACGCTAGTGTGCACTTACTACTATTATACCCTCGTATCTACTCCATGTGTATTGCAGTATGGACCGTACTAGCTAGAAAGTACATACTCCATGCTTATCTGTTTGTCTGTGGTAGATACATGCGCTAATTTGCGGCGTTGCCGAGTAATTAGCAGATGGTTGTGATTAGTGAATGCACTAATGGATGCCTCTCGCCACCCAAAAACCCGATAGGACGAGAAGTATCTGGCGATTGATCAACGGTGGATAATATGAGAGTAACTACTCCTAGGAATAGAAAAGAAGCTTTATATATATATATATATATATATATATATATATATATATATATATATGTGTGGAGGTAGAAGGGGTCTCCATATAAGTTTTCGTCCCGGGTCCTCAAAATGCCAGGACCGGCCCTGCACATGGGCCCGCTTGGGTGCGTCCTCGCAGGCATCTGCCCTCGCAACATGTGCAAGGGCCAGGTGCTCGACCGCATCTGCTCCACCGTGGCGGACGGCCGCAAGAAGCGGTTCATCTGCCTCGGTGATGGCCGCGGCGACTACTGCCCGTCGGTGCGGCTGGGGAGGGAGGTAGGGGTGCAATCGGATCAGATTCGATCGGATATCGCTCTTTTCATATTCTAAACTATATTTTTTTGTCGGATTCGGAATCGGATTCGAATAGTGCCGGATACGAATACGGTACGGATAATGTCGGTTACGAATTCGAGTCGAATACAGAGCAAAATCGATACGGTATTGAATAATTTTTATCAGATAACGCGCGAAAACAGATATCACGAAAAGCACACATATAGTACTGATTAACTAACCGTATAAGTGCAACATGCAACAAGATTATCGCAATCTAATAAGTCATTTTATCAGGCAATCCAACAAAGTTGAAAAAGCACATTCAATGAAACGGTATACCAATGAAAAGTTACAAAACATAGAACGATACGTAAATAATATCACAATAATATAACCATAACATCACGTCTTCATGAAAGAGACAATAAGACAAATCGATAATATTTGGATTACATTACACAGTCAGAAGACTCAACAATGACACAATTTTACATAAGAGTTTGAAGACTGAAGTGGCTAAGCTAAGCTCGTAATATCTCAAGTGGACAACAAGTTCATAACCATGGCCACTTATCCTCGACAAACACTCAGTCATTATCAGCTGTAACCATAGTTTCATCCTACAAAATAATAGCCTTAATAGTAAGAACTAGAGTGTTTGACATGTTTAACATTAATAAAAAATGTTGTTTTGCTATTTTATACTACTATGAAGCAAAATACATGTGAACTTTAGTTATTGCATCTCATAATCTGAATATCAAATTTCATTCAAAACAGAGAGAGGAGTTTCCACAAAGACTCAAAGAGAGCCATTTCATTTCACATACCTCCAGTTTATACCCAGTTTCAGCTTTTCATTTCACATGCCTCCACTTTATAGTTACCATGATGAAGACCAATACCGAGAGCATGAAGGACATTCTCACTACATCATCATACAAATCATAGTCCTTGCTCTAAGGATGGAAGAGGATGTTCATGAGGTTAAGCATCTTCTCAAGGAATTCCTTGATCTTTGCCTGGATGTTTTCCAGGATCCACTGCATCACTCCAGGAGGAACACTAGAGGTCCCCTTGAGATTAGTTTCCTTAGCTAAAAGACAGGGTAAGTTGAGTCGGTACAGATTCACCCAACATAATAAACAAGAAATTTAACAGAACTAAATAAGGTGATTAAGTCCATAAGCTTCACATGACACAAATCAAAAGGAAGGATTGCTGCCTAACTTAACAACCAGATTAACACTGTCATCCATGCAAAACCAATATAAAGATGTATATGTACAAAAAAAGCCATAACCATTTTCTGTATGAAGGGAAAAGCAAGTCACAGCAAAGCAGGAAAACTAGGTGATTTTTGTCAATATTTTGGTTGTACCTAGTAACAAGTTCATGATTGCTACGACTACCATTCAAATCAAGCCACATACACCTGAATAGAAGAATTTACTTGCAATAGGTGGAACGCATCCAACACATTCCGATGTTCCCTTGTCAAAAGAGCAGTTTAGTGCAGCAAGTTCAATCCATTCCTCTAGTCTGATGTCTGATGGAGAATGTTCTAAGTTGCCTAATAGGACAACATGCTTTTCCGATTCATCAGAAATAGTTCACAAACATACCAGATGAAGGAAGTCCCGAGATGGGCAATGTGAGCGCTTGTAACTCAGGTGCATCATAATCCACACCAGAAGGATTCTCAAATACCCTGCATAAGACAGGCAATTTGTTTAGATAAAGCATCTGTAAACCCAGATTGCAACAATTAAATAACTACGGAGCAGACAAGCACTAACACCAAAGGAGGATGCGCGATCTACGCAGGATCTTACTGCTGGATGCTGGCAACGGCGGCGTGGACAATGTCACCAGTTGGCGGGGCCCGAACACCACCCCGTACTCGTCCGCCGCCACCTCGCCGGTGTCAAACATTACAACCTCTTCACCGTCGAGGTGCAGCGTGCGGGAATCCCAGCACGCGGCTGAGGCGATGGAGCAGGGTGGCGGCGGGAGGCCCGGGCGATGGCGGAGGGCGATGGCGGGAGGGCGGCGACGGGAAGCCCGTATGGCGGCGGGTGAGACGGGAGAAGTCTGGAGATTAGAGGGCTAGGGTTAGAACTTACAAGTATAAATGTATAGTGTATAATAAGGTAATAACCGATCGGATATCCAAATAAATGAAATCAGATATATTCGAAAAAATATTCGGAATATTCTGATCCGACAGATAGTTATCTACCGAATCCGAAATAAAGTATTCGAAACCGAATCCGAATCCGAAAAATATCAAAAAAAATTATCCGAATCCGATCCGAACACATCCGATCGGTCGGAAAATATCCGATGCGATCGCACCCCTAGAGGGAGGACCTGATGATGCCGCGCAGGGGGTTCCCCGTGTGGGACCTCATCTGCGAGAACCCGGAGCTACTCCAGGCGGAGGTGCACCCGTGGAGCGACGGCAAGGAGATGGAGGAGACGCTGGTGCGCCTCGTCGGGAGAGGGTGCTCGTCGAGGAGGTCACGCTGTCGCCGTTCGACTGCAAGCTCGAGTCGCTGCCCATCGTCGTGCAGGACGGCACGCCCATGTCGCTCCGAGTGAAGAACTGATCGCTCGATTCGGATTCCTTGTCTTCTGATGCCTCTGCGTGTACGACTTCCGTAGGAAATTAACGGTGAGATGGTGAAGCATCATAGTTCGAGCGCCAACGACGAGCTCGAATAATGTGTGAGGCTTGTAGTTCAAGTATTAAATCCGGAAATGCAATTCTACGACGTCTACTCTAGTGGGTCCTTTCGCTCCAACCTCCAACCGCCGTTGATATTGCATCAAGATTCACAAATACCCTCCACCCGTTGATATTTCATCTTTTTTAAAAATTAATTTGGATAGATGAAAATCATGTATGTACATTTTTCTTAAAAATTATTTTCATAATATTATAATTTTATTAAGTTTTATAAATATATTATAATAACAATTAGTGATCAAACTGTGTTTTGAAGATCATATCGTATTTAAAATAATAACTATTTGTGACTGATAGGAGTATTCCACATGCCCCCCAAATACTTGTGCATCTCGAGGGAGGATGGAGGGTGGATGGGGGTAGGAGGAGCACACCCTTTGTGGGAGTGAAAAATCAGTGCCTGTGTTAACTCTGTTATTGGTATCGAGCATTCGAGCCTAGCATCGGTAAAGGCTCGTTGTATCTTATCTATTGAAAAAAAGAACACATGAACCCATTACAATGCAAAATTCAAGTGAAATTTAGGCGTCCCTACCACACACTACACTTCGTATCTCGAAGACGCCTACGTGTATAGTGCAGTGCTACTTTATGGATTCATAAGGGGCCAATTTATGACTTTATGGATTCATAAGTGGCCGATTTGCTATTGATGTGGCATGGCATCTTTGTAGGGTCGAGGATGCGTCTAGAGGGAGGGTGAATAGGCGTTTTACAAAATTAATCGCTCACTAAACAATTCACTCTAATCAACCCTTATGTCAAAACCTAATCAATTATAATGCGGAAACGATTAACTCGGTTTTGACAATTAAGGTCTAAATCAACTAGGCTCACTAGTGCACTAACAAAATTATGTCTCTAAATAAGAATTGCTATATTGAACAAACAATTAAGACTAAGCAATTCTAATATGGTCTAGCAATCAATAATATGGCAATAATGGAAATGTTAGAATATAAAGAGACAAGAGACAAACGATGTTTTTTCGTGGTGTTTGGAGACTTGTCGGTCTCGCCTAGTCCACGTTGAGGCAAGCCCAAACCCTTGGACCGGCTCCCACTCGAGCACCCGCCTCGATTCAACTAATCGTGGTTTTTCACGCTTTCGCGTAGGCTCAACCCGAACCTTCACAAACTTCGCCGGGGCTTCTCACAATCTTGAGAGCTCCCATGCACGACACCTACGCCGTCTAGGAGTCGGCAACCTCCAAGAGTAACAAGCCGCTCCTTGCTTGAACTTCACCGAGCACAACACATGCGCTCCCGGTGATCACCTCGTGCAACACATGCACCAAGGCCTCCCTCAAGTGCAACACATGCACAAGAGGCTCTCAAACCACTTCCTAATTGCAACACATGCAATTAGGGCTCACTCTTAGCTCAAGAAGCAAATGGAGGAGAGCAACACATGCACACACCTCCCACAAAGCCAACAACTACTGCCCCAAGCCCCCATGGGGTCTATTTATAGGGATCGTATCTGATGCAACCGAGGTTGCTGGTGCAACCATGCAAACATCAAATCTGGACGGATGGATGGAAATCGTGCGGTGGGCGTGCAAACTGTGGCCATTTTACACGAAACCGCCCGCCAGCGTCGTTGTTTTTTCGCATCGCCCCTTACCGATTCGCTTCGCTCCCGTCCCGTTCCCGTACTCCCGTCACGCAAGGCGCAGGCGTCCATCTCTTTCCCGCCTCCGCGCCCCGACCTAGCCCTCGCGAGATGCCATCGTCGGCCGGCCTCAGTCCTCTCCCCCGCGAGGTCCCGCCGCCGGCCCTGCAGGGTGAGGTCGCCGCCGCCCTGGTTCACTCGGTCGACAACGCCGCCGCCCTGGTTCCCGCGATCGAGAACGCCGCCGCCCTGGTTCCCGCGGCTGCTGCTACCTCCCCGATTCACAGGGCCGCCGCCGCCGCCGATCACATGAACGAAGACGTCGCCGCCCTGGTTCACATGGACGCCGATGCACTCCTTCGCGCGAACGAAGACGCCGGCCGTGACATGGCAGACGCCCAGCATCTGTTTGACGAAATGCCTGGGAGGATGAAAGAAATATGCCATTTTTATATGACGGAGGTAACTCGATTTTTCATAATCAGTAGATAAGTTCCATTCGATTTTGTTGCATTTCATGTACGGAATGCTATGTCCTTGATACAGGCAATGCAGGAAGGTCATCAACGCACTTTGACTGTTCTCTCAAGAGTTCAAAACTCTTTGTGCAAGTCTATAAGTTCTTTTACCCTGTATATAAATCAGTTGTGTTCAACATCCATTGACAATGTGTTTTCTTTCAGATAGTATCAAGGTAATGCTTTTATGTGGTTCTGACCTGCTTGAGTTATTCAGCACCCCAGGAGTTTGGATTCCAGATCAGGTGTAAATCTTGAACCTTGGTATCGACATACAAATTTACGCACCTTTTTTTTCAATATTATGGTTTCAGGATAATTGTTTCAGGATAATTGGATGCTATTATCGCCTTCCCATTGCCCTTTCTTGGATGCTGGGGTGCGATTCCTGTATTTATATTTGATCAAATTGCAGAGAATGTGTAATTGAGTACATTAGAGAGCACAAACTGTACGTGGAAACCGAAGGGAGTGATAGAAGATCATTACAATGGTAAGGCTGTCTCTAATCAGTGATCTTTTTGGGATTTTACAGTTTTTCACATATCTGTGAACACTTATTGTGGACACTGCCCACAATCGGAATCCATGGTTCTAAAACTCCCTTTTATGATTATGCAGTTGGAAATGGAAGCCTTTTCTAGTGATCATCGAACATGGGCTTTGGGCATCAATCTGTTGATAAAATCTGGAGTGTCTGCGATGAGCTGCAATAATTTACATATGAAATAAAAGGGGCTGACTGCTCAGTAGCGTGATGAATGGATGCAAATTTTAAGGGATGTGCCAACATCTGTTCGGTATGCTATACACAAAACGCAGTGTTACAACTTACTAGCACTTTTCATTATTTGTACACAGCAGGAGGGAAGAAGGTTCTCGGATCGACTCTAATAATCAGATATGTTTAATTTGCTTGTTAAGGTTCGTCTGGTTGCCATTTTGGAAGAGCAAACACTCAGAAGGGTACAGAAGGAGGAAGATAAGAAACGATACAGGGTAATTATACGACAACCTGTCAGAATCTATTGCTTAAGGAGAAAGAGTTGATTTTTGGGTTCAAGCTTACACCAAAGAAGACAAGCAGCTTCAATATGAGGACAAGCTGTCATCATCCAGATGGAAATGGAAATGGATAGCATGTCATCCTTTGCCTCTATTAGCGGCTCAGAACCTTATTCTCCATTGCTTTTGCACTGAGTGTGAGATCACCAAGCCGTTTGGAGTGATGTCCAGGATCTGTCACAGGACTTCTGCTGATCTTGATTTTCGATATCCAGGATATTGTAGTGTATGCTTTTTCCAGTTTGTTGTTAAATGTACGACTGAGAGTGTAATATATTGTATTAAGATTGACAATTGGATCATTGTAGTGTATGTTTTTTCTAGTTTGTTGTTAAATGTACGACTGAGAGTGTAATATATTGTATTAAGATTGACAATTGGATCTGAATTCATCTATTTTCCAGATTGTGAAATGTATGACAGAGTGCAAAATATCATTCATTTGTCAATTTTCCAGATTGTTTGTTTGTTTGGGCAAGCGACCATATCATTCAATGTTTCAATACAGATTGTGAATACCACAGTACCACATCAATTTTCCAGATTGTTTCAATGATATGGTTGCTTGCCCAAACATCAATTTTCCAGATTGTTTCAATGATATGGTCGCTTGCACAAAATCAAAGCAAAATGCTGAAATGTTTACTACTGCCCACCAGTTTGTTTGTTTGGGCAATTGCGTGCATCATGTAGGCCTATTTGTTTACAATTCCTGCACATACGTGCAATTCTATCCTTGCCTCCTGACTTGACAACCACCTTAGTCTCCTTACTTCTCTTGATTCTTTTGCATCTCCCCTTTGAATGTATATCATTTGGTGGATGTATGTCGACTTCATTTGGAATTTGGCTACCAATGAAAGCTTCATATTCGTCCTGTTTAGTAATGCTAGCAGTGGGGACCATCTTTTGGAGAGGCATCTCTAGGTTGGACAAACTGAATATTAAGAAGTTCATAGCTTCATCCGAGTGCTTGGCCTTTTGGATAAGATCTTCAAACTTGTTGCGTAAATCTGAAATCTTTTTTCTCATTGCCACCTCCAAGGAGTCTACAGGTTTATCTTCTAGTAAGTTCCCTTCTCCATCATAGAAATTGTCCCTAGAAAATTATAGTTTAGCAAATTTTTTAGCTTTTGCACGAAACAAGGCATGCCACAAAACAATAAGATATTTAAATTGGCTCCATAAATACCTTTTACACCTTTTCTCCCATCTTTTCAAAATATAATTCCTTGGTAACTCATTCTGTTTCTCAGCTCTAAGCACTTGAATGATATGGCGGCACGGGATGCCTTTTGACTCATATAATTTACATGAGCACCTGCCAATCATATTTGACTTATTCAAATGAACCTCTCGATCTTTTTCAGACGAGTTGCTAATGGTCACAATTTTTATCTCTTCGCCTTGTGTAATGCCTTGAACACAACAATGGTCTCTAGCAAATACTATTTCTTCTTGAAATTTTCCAAACACTTCATGTGTATATAACATACTACATTGCTTCTCCATGGCCCATGGTGTCATCAGTTGAGGAGTAGTATGCATGCTTTTGTTGTTAGCCTTCAACTCCTCTTGGCGCTGACACTCCAAAGCTGTGTCAAACCTAAGCCAAAACTCAACAAATGACAATTTTCGATGAATGAAACGGTTAAAAAATGAATTTGCACTCTCTGAGCGTGACGTAGTCCTAAGAATGCCTGCTAGAGGTATGTTCATAAAGTATGCTGGTATCCATTGATGACGCATGTCAAACTTTTTAGACAGCCATTCATTTTCTGTGAGCTGAAAATCAGAAATGATAGAATTCCATTGTGACTCAAATTCCTCTGCAGTTTCAGAGCCCCAAACACATGAGTTCAATCTAGCCCAACAAATTGGATCCTCTCTCACAGATGGTCCGACCTTCTCAGGGACCTTTTCCATGATATGCCACATGCAAAGTCTGTGAGTTGTTTCTGGTAGAATCTGATTAATAGCCACTTTCATGCTCGCATCTTCATCTGTTATGATAAGACGAGGGGCTACTCCACCCATGGCTTTAAGAAAGGTCTTAAACAGCCATACATATGACTCGATCTTTTCATTAGATAAGAATGCAGCCCCTAAAAAAACACTCTGCAAGTGATGATTGACTCCAGTAAATGGCACAAAGATCATGTTATATTGGTTAGTGGTATATGTTGAATTGAAAGAAACTATATCACCAAAAAGGCTATAATTTTTCCTGCTCATGGCATCAGCCCAAAACACACGTACCAGCCTTCCTTGTTCATCCACTTCAAAATCAAAGTAAAATGCAGAATTCACTTCCTTCTTTCTCTCTAGTTGCGCCACAAACATTTGGGCATCTGCATCCTTGATTTTTGTTCTAAGATCACGGTAGTAGTTCTGCAAGTCCCTCATCGTGCACCCAACATTCTCAAAACCACCCTCAGTCACATGAAGAAGCCTGTATGCCTGTGAGGTTCCAATGCTAGCTTTATGACAAGTGTACAATGTATTCTTTGCTCTCACACTGACATGACGATTGGATCTAATCAAATGAAGCTTATCTGGCGATACAAGTCCATGGTTATGATGCTCAACCATTGAAGCTATCCTATACTTATTATCACTACCAAGCTTCACAGAAATGTGTGCATCACATCCACATCTAGATTCCACCACTTTATGTGTCTTTCCCTTTTTCCCAGATTGATCAATATTTTTTTTACCTTTATCCACCCTATAACCTTCCCTTGAACAATAGTATCTCTTGCTCAAAATTACCTCATTCTCCTTCTTTTGCTGCCCAATACGAACTGAGAATCCAACTTCATGTGCATAGGACTTGTAAAATTCCTCCACAGCCACAACGCTATCAAATGTCATTCCTACCGAAGGCTTCAAACCTTCTTGACACTCAGGTATAAATAAGGAACACTACAATATTATACAAGAGAATCAGTGCCAAAAAATAATTTATAATTACCATCATATCAGTCGATTGATTGAATCTATACTTCTTGTGAGAGGAAAAGGTGATTTCGTTTGGGTGTGTTCGGATCTTTGTTGCATCGGCTCGTGGTTCTGAGGATGCTCAAGGAATCGTCTTTGGCGGATCCATTGCCATGCTAGCCGCACAAGTCGAAGTCGCAAGCGATGGAGAGGCATCAAACACTCCATCATCAGGGTGCATTGGCGGCAACATCAAGACGGCGGCGGCGTCTTCGTTCGCGCGAAGGAGTGCATCGGCGTCCATGTGAACCAGGGCGGCGACGTCTTCGTTCATGTGATCGGCGGCGGCGGCCCGTGAATCGGGAGGTAGTAGCGGCCGCGGAACGAAGCGGCGGCGTTCTCGATCGCGGGAACGTGGCGGCGGCGTTGTCGATCGAAAGTGAACAGGCGGCGGCGACCTCACCTGCAGGGCCGGCGGCGGGACCTCGCGGGGGAGAGGACTGAGGCCGGCCGACGATGGCATCTCGCGAGGGCTAGGTCGGGGCGCGGAGGCGGGAAAGAGATGGACGCTGCGCTTTGCGTGGACGGGAGTACGGAACGGACGGGAGGGAGCGGCGAATCGGTAAGAAGCGTCGCGAAAAACAACGACGCTGGCGGGCGGTTTCGTGTAAAATGGCCACAGTTTGCATGCCCACCGCACGATTTCCATCCATCCGTCCAGATTTGATGTTTGCATGGTTGCACCAGCAACCTCGGTTGCATCAGATACGATCCCCTATTTATAACCCCCAAAGAAAACTAACTATTTAGGAGCATTTTCGGGCAAAAATCAGCAAAACCGGTCCGACCGGACTCAGGCCGGTCCGACCGGCCCTCACAGGGCAACGGTCGAAAAAGTGACCGTTAACATGGCCGGTGTGACCGAAAAATGTCCGGTCATACCGCTTCACCGGTATGACCGCAGTACCTCCGGTCGCACCGCCTTCAACCGAGCAAAACACCTCTTCTGGAAAAATCGCACCGGAGAGAGCCCGGTCGCACCGATGGTCCGGTCGCATCGACCCCACTGACTCCAAGTCCGATTTTTCGCGCGATCTTTTCTCCAAAGAACCAAACACTATTCTTTGAGCCATCAAATGATCAACACATGATCATACACTTGTGCAAAACACATTTGCACAAACTTAACTCATGCTCAAAGAATTTCAACCAAATTGCAAAAACACATTTTGCAATCAACTCAAAATCTATTTGCAAAATGTATTAAGCAAATCAAACTCGAGTTTATGAGATTAATCCCCTAGCCATGTGAAGGTCAACACAAGACCCAATCAACTTGCCAACACCCGTTGCAAACCCTACTCACATGCTCTCGGGATTCCGAACTCATAAACCTCAGTTTATTCGCACAACGAACTTGCAAATAACTTATTAAACCAATTTCATGCTTGAGCACTACTCTTTGCAACACATGCAAAAGTCTAGCTCCAAGCAACACAAAATCAAGGTGCATGAACTCTCTAATTGCAACACATGCAATTCTCTAGTTCCATGCAACCATACCAAATCGATCACACTAAAACCAAATCAACCGTATGAGCTCTCTACTTGCAACACATGCAAGCCTCTAGCTCCATACAATTACACAAACACCAAATCATGCTTGAGCTCTCTCCTTTTGCAACACATGCAAAACTTAGCTCCAAGCAATCACATGTTTTAGAAAGATTGTTTTGTAAATGAAAACAAAACATGAAACTTCAACATTTGCAACACATGCAAAAGTGAACTTCACGCAAAAGCCAACGCATATTACTTATCCTATTTGCAACACATGCAACTCAAAGCATTATGCGAAAACCAAATGCATATGCTCTTCCTCTTTGCAACACATACAAATCAGAGCATAAACCAACAACAACCAAGTATAAGCTTAACCCATTCGCAACACATGCCAAATAGTTAACTCTTATGCAAAAATCAAATCTAAATGATTTGAGCTCGAGTGAACATGGGATTGAGATCATCAACACATGATGAAGCTCGAGCTAGGACTCAACCCCTCTTAATAGTACGGCGATAAAAACTAGACTCAAAGACTACAAAGTCCTTAGCCTATCTAGTTATACCTTTGCCGCCACACGCAAGCAATCCCCTTTGGGGTCTTTATGATCTTCACTTATACTCCTCTGGGATCATCACTCGACTCCTCTTTATCTTCGGGATCAACTATTGACGCCCATCACCTCATGATGTCGTTCTTGTCCCGTTTTCATTCATCCTTGGACTTAACCTAACTCAAACATAACTCATGAAACTTGTTAGTCCAAGATGCATGGTTGTCTTAATTTTCTCTTGCACTCCATTAACACATAATGGAAGCCTTTAGATCAATTGAGCACAACCTAAATCAATTTGAATGATTTAAGTGTGTCTTAAGTACAATAATGCAACACATGCTTCATTATACTTAAGAACTATTCATTTGTCCTTAATTAATCACGGAACACCATCAACACATGATGAAATGTTCTTTAATGATTAATAGGATAAACGAGCTCAATTCAAATTATCATTTAAATTGATATGAGTATATATTAACTACACAAGTTTTCATATACTCATGTTGATGAAAAGTAATGATCTATTATGTGTAGGCTATATGGAATTGATCTTTACTCTAAGTCATTAACTATAGAATAAACCCCATATGTATATGTGCATAAATATGATTGACTTGGATATAATATGCACATATTCAATTTGATCACATTGGAGTATATCCTATATTACCATGAGTATACTATGACTAGACAATTCAAATATATACTCAAGGATTTAGTTCCTTTGTCTTGATCCTTATATGTGTCAACAAGAATTAGATCAATACAAAGAGACTTTCAAGTTAAACTACAAACTCCCCCTAAGTATGTGCATCCTATGTAATATATGGATTGGGAAACATGATGCATATTTTGTGGTTAATATAATGGGGACATTCATATTTTAACTTGAATCCAAAGTATGCAATTACTACTAGAAAGAATATGCATACATACCTTGGGTTTTCTATTTTTCATCTAAATATGAGACTGCTAAATATATGCTCAATAAAACATGTTAGTCTCATAAAGATTAGGTTTGTCATTAAACATAGATTAAATATTAATTAACATCAATCACCAAAACCAAAGACTCTTGAACTTACAATCTTTGGTTTAGAGAGAGAAATATGCTTCCAAAAACAGAAAAATAAAATTGTAGATCATAAAAGAGCGCAATGCCAAACTTTGCCTAAACATAGAAAAAAGAGCTTTCCTATTTTATTTGTCATCTAGAGTCAAAGCCAAATCAAAAGCACTACTTGGTTTGCAGCCACAACTAGCAATGATCATAACGTTTCTGGTTGCATACGGTGCGACACGTTTCTACAAGCCTTTTCCCTTTTTTCTTTGAGAGAAAAAAGCCACTTACTTTTGTACAGGCCTATCAAAGATTGGGCCTTTTCCTGAACAAAAGCAAATATTTCGTCCATTAGTGAATCATTAAGTATTGATTCATCGCGAGATCATTCTATGAAATTTAATGAGATGACACCGTCTCTTTTTTTTTATATTAAACTTATATCTTTGATGGATGATATGATGATGTAACAACTCATTTCATTTCTTGAACCAAACAACTCAGTTAGGTTTGAAATAAGGATCGAATGGTCCATTCATCGTCGGTTGGACCATCGTACAACAAGGGAGAAACACAGATTGCGGCCCACGTAGAGGTGGGCACTTGGGCGAGGCTTTTTTTGGCTGGCCCGAGACACGACGGGCATGGCCCAGTCCGATACGAAGTGGGTCGTACCGTGCCGGCATACCACTGTAGCATAGGTCGTACTGGGCCTGTGAACCGGGCACGATAGGCGACACGGCTGGGCACGGCGGCTTTGTCACGAGCCCGTGGCAGGGCACATCGAGAGCAGCGAGGAGGTGGAGCATATGGAGGGGTTACTTGCCGATGCCAATGCCTACCCATCGAGGCCGTTGGCCACTGAGGTCACCGCCAGTCGAGACGTGGCCCGCAACTGCTGCCTCCTCTGTGCCGTGGATGTGGCCCGCCGAGGCCCCACCGCCTCTGTAGGGTCGAGGATGCGCCTAGAGGGGGGTGAATAGGCGTTTTACAAAATTTGATCGCTCACTAAATAATTCGCTCTAATCAATCCCTATGTCAAAACCTAATCAAATATATATGCGGAAGCGATAAATAGGTTTTGACAATTAAAGCCTAAATCAACTAGGCTCACTAGTGCACTAACTAAATTATGTCTCTAAATTAGAATTGCTAAATTGATTAATCAATTAATACTAAGCAATTCTATTACAATCAAGCCATTGAACAATATACTAGAAATGTAAATACTTGAAAGTAAAAGAGGCAAGAGGCAAACGTTGTTTTTCCGTGGTGTTCGGAGACTTGCCGGTCTCCCCTAGTCCACGTTGAGGCAAGCCCAACCACTTGGACCGGCTCCCGCTCGAGCACCCGCCTCTTTCCATTAGTCGTGGTTTTTCACGCTTGCGCGTAGGCTCAACCCGAACCTTCACAAACTTGCCGGGCTTTCACACCTCGAGAGCTCCGCGCAAGACGACGCCCACGCCGTCTAGGAGTCGGCAACCTCCAAGAGTAACAAGCAAGACTTTCACTTGAACTTCACCGGGCACAACGGATGCGCTCCCGGTGATCACCAAGTGCAACACATGCACAAGGCCTCACTCAAGTGCAACACATGCACAAGAGGCTCTCAAACCACTCGCTAATTGCAACACATGCAATTAGCTCACTCTTAAGCTCAAGAAGCAAAGGGAGAAGAGCAACACATGCACACAACTCCCACACACAGCAACAACACCAGCAACTCGAGCCCCAAGCCCCCCAAGGGGGTATATATAGCCCCCACCAAGAAAACTAGCCGTTTGGGGGCGAAACGGGCAAAACCAGCAAAGTGCGGTACTACCGCCCTCTAAGGGCCGGTAGTACCGCCCTCACTCCAACGGTCGGCCCAACGGCCATATATCCGGTACTACCGCCCTCTGAGGGCCGGTAGTACCGACTTCGCGGTACTACCGCTCCCACCGAGCGGTATTGCCGGCCACGCAAACAGAAAACACTCGGTTCTGCCAAATAGCTACCGACGGCTTAACCCCGGTAGTACCGCACTTGTGGTACTACCACAAGCAAGGCCCGGTAGTACCGGCCGCAAGAGAAAACCAGGAAATCGAACTCCAAATCCATTTCTCCAAAAACCAACTTTATTCTTTGAGCCTCAAGGATGATCAACACATGATCATATACACGTGCAAAACACATTTGCACCAACTTAGCTCACGCTCAAAGAATTCAAACCAAATCGCGAAAATGCATTTCGCAACCAACTCAAGAACTATTCGCAAATCGTATTAAGCGAATCAAACTCGAGTTTATGAGATTAATCCCCCTAGCCATGTGAAGGTCAACACAAGATCCGGTCAACTTGCCAACACCCGTTGCAAGCCCCACTCACATGCTCTCGGAATTTCGGACTCATAAACCTCAGTTTATTCGCACAACGAACTTGCAAATAACACAATAAACACATTTCATGCTTGAGCACTACTCTTTGCAACACATGCAAAAGTCTAGCTCCAAGCAACATTAAATCAAGATGCATGAACTCTCTAATTGCAACACATGCAATTCTCTAGTTCAATGCAATACCAAAACCAATCTTCAACTAAAACCAAATCACACGTATGAGCTCTTTACTCGCAACACATGCAAGCCTCTAGCTCCATACAAACACACAAACACCAAATTGATCACATTAAAAACCAACACAACCTTATGTGCTCTTTACTCACAACACATGCGAGCCTCTAGCACATACACAACCACAATCACAAAAAATCATGCTTGAGCTCTCTCCTTCTGCAACACATGCAAAACTTAGCTCCAAGCAACTACACGGTTTTAGAAAGATGTTTTGCGAAACCAAAACATGAAGCTTCAACTAATGCAACACATGCAAAAGTGAACTTCACACAAAAGCCAACGCACTAGCTTATCCCATCTGCAACACATGCAAATCAAAGCTTTATGCGAAAACCAAATACAACCAAGCATAAGTTTAACCCATTCGCAACACATGCCAAATGGTTAGCCCTCATGCAAAAACCAAATCCAAATGGTTTGAGCTCGAGTGAACGCGGAATGAGATCACCAACACATGATGAAGCTCAAGCTAGGGAACGACCCCTCTTAATAGCACGGCGATAAAAACCTTAGACTCAAAGACTACAAAGTCCTTAGCCTATCTAATTATACCTTCGCCGCCGCACACAAGCAATCCCCTTTGGGGTCTTTATGATCATCGCTTTGATACTCCCCCGGGATCATCACTCGACTCCTCTTTATCTTCGGGATCCACTCTTGACGCCCATCAACTCATGATGCCGTCCTTGTCCCGTTCTCATCATCTCATCAATCTTTGGACCTAACTTAATCACAACTCATACAAATAGTTAGTCCAAGATGCATGGTTGTCTCAATTATCTCTTGCACTCCATTAACACATAATGGATGCCTTTAGATCAATTGAGCACAACCTAAATCAATTAAAATGATTTAATTGTGTCTTAAGTACAATAATGCAACTCATGCTTTATTATACTTAAGAACTATTCATTTGTCCTCAATTACTCACAAAACACCATCAACACGTGATGAAGTGTTCTTTAATGATTAACAAGACAAATGAACTCAATTTAAATTATCATTTAAATTGATATGAGTATATATTAACTACACAAGTTTTCATATACTCATGTTGATGAAAAGTAATGATCCATTATATGTAAACTATATGGAAATGATCATTATTCTAAATCATCAACTATAGAATACACCCACATGTATATGTGCATAAGTATGATTGACTTGGATATAATATGCACATATTCAATTTGATTGTATTGGAGCATATCCTATATTTCCACGAGTATACTTATAACTAGGCAATTCAAACATATACTCAAGGATTTAGTTTCTTTGTCTTGATCCTTATATGTGTCAATAACGAATTGATCAATACAAAGAGACTTTCAAGTTAAACTACAAACTCCCCCTAAATATGTGCATCCATGTAATATATGGATTGGGAAACATGATGCACATTTTGTGGTAAATGTAACGGGGACATTCATACTTTAACTTGAATCCAAAGTATGTAATTAATACTATAATGAATATGCATACATACCTCGGGTTTTCCATTTTTCAATGCGATGAGACTAAACAAAGATATTCTAAACAAACATGTTAGTCTCGATATAAGATTGTCATTAATAACACTATCGCATTAGGGGATAAACTCAATATTGGATTTATCATTAACACAAGATTAGATTTGTCATTAACACCAAAACCATAACTAATGAAGGTTGAACTTACAGCCTCGTCATGGCCTCGCACCTCCTTGGCTCCCCCATGGCATCGTGGCCCTCAACGCCCAACCAAGGCCTTGCCATCTCGGCTCCCCAGTCGCACCGTAGCCGTGATTGCCGCCTCCTCCGTGCTGTGGCTGTGGCCCACAACCCGCCACCTCCTCTGTGGTCACGTGCCAGCTACGCGCCCGTTGTGGTCATGCAACCACCATGGTCGTCGTGGTCGAGGGGCCGAGGGACCGCGGCCATGGCGCGGGCGATGAGGTGAGGGAAGGGGCCGGTTGCGACGACGACGGGGAGGGAAGGGGCCAGTTGTCGTGCCATAAAGGGAGAGAGGGGAGAGATCGAGAGAGAGACCGAGAGAAAGAGGGCATCGATGGGAAAAAAAGGGGAATGCGAGAAAAAGCGGGGGAAGGGGGAAATGGAGGGGAAAAAGGAAAAAGGGAAAATAGGTGAAAAAGAAGAAGAAGAAAAGTGGGAAGGAGAAAGGACGAAAATAAATAAAATTGTGAAATTGAAGTATTTAAATAAAATTATGGACACTTAAATTCATCCCCTCTGACTCTCTATATCACTCTCTCTAGCTCACTCTCACTCTCTTAGTCCCTCTCTCTTCCTTTCCTCAATCGGCACCGTGCCTAGCTCTCTTCGCTTCTCTCATTGGGAAAGGGAAAAATAGAGGGAGGGGCAATGGATGAGTGAGAGAGATAGGCCAGAGAGATTGAGAGAGACGGGCGAGAGAGATAGAGAGCTGAGAGATTGAGAGAGATGGGTGTGAGAGACCTGAGAGAGATTAAGAGAAACGAGCAAGAGAGTTGAGAGAGATTGAGAGAAATGAGCGAGAGAGAGCGGCTTCTTGCAATGTATAAATATTTATACTAAGCAGTATTATGTGTCTCTCTTTTCTCTCGTTGCAATAGTATAAATAGGTCAGATCTAAACCGACACTACACGAAGCGCAAAAAGACCGTGTCTAAACTCTTTAAAAATAAATCAAATTGACACGTTGTGATAGACGGACAGAACAAATCATAATGATCCAATACGGTTCAGACACAGGCAGCCCACCTTAGGCCCACGAACTTGGCTGACAGGCACACCGATCTCCCCCACGTTAATAATTGATGATTTGCCACTTAAAAGATCAACTCTTTAGATATGATGTCACTTGAACCAATAATATATAGGACCATCTGAATCAATAAAATATAAGTCCAGTAATAAATTTACGAAGTCACATGTTTGAAGCGGCAAATATCCCAATACCGGGAAAATTGATATAATGCCACTCCCAAGAGTGGTGCGAGCCAAAATGCCACTCTCGACGTTGCCTTTGTTAAAATGCCACTCTTCTCGTGTCCCTCCTCGCCAAAATGCCATTTTCGATTTTCTGAAATGAATTTCGCTTTTCTGTGCAGCTCTAGCCACGGGAAATGACCATTGTGCACCCGAACTAAATGCCTTTACATTGATTAAATGGGGGTATGTTACAGTATATCCAACCAAATAATGATGTGATTTATAAAATCAAGTAGAGCATAAAGACAAAAGAAAAATTAACAATTTACTACTCCAGATCACATAAAAAATTATTGTCATTGTCTAAAGTCATCTACTACAGGAAACAAAAAATTTCTTTAAGGAATAGTTTTAAGGTTTGAATATGTAGTAATATTGCCATACATTGCAGAGAAGTAAAAAAAATAGTATACTAAAAAATGAGAGAATAGTTATTTTACAACAAGATTTAGAATAATGTTTGTTTATTTTTAATTAATTTTAAAAGATGGCAGAGAAGGAGTAAAGGCATTTAGCTCGGGGGCAAGATGATCATTTCCAGTGGCTGGAACTGCATGTAAAAGCGAAATTCATTTCAGAAAATCGAAAATGGCATTTTGATAAAGAGGCACGAGAAGAGCAGATTTTAACAGCGAACGCCGAGAAATGATATTTTGGCTCGCACCACTCTTGGGAGTGGCATTATATCAATTTTCCCCCAATACCTCCCCACAACGAGCCGCTTCCGAGTGCGAGAGCCGAGAGCCGAGGGGGAGAGAGAGCTCGGAGAAGCCATCCCCCAATCGCCGACGCTACCACCTCCCCCTCGACGAGCCTAGAGAGCAGCAACACGACCATGGCGCTGCTCCCGCGCACGGCGCGGCTGGCGCTGCTCTCCGCCCCGCGGGCGTACTCCGCGGCCACCGCAGGGGCCTCCCCGGCGCCGTACGGGGGCGCGCCGCCGCCGGCGACGGCGTCGAAGGCGGCCGAGTTCGTGGTCTCCAAGGTGGACGACCTCATGAACTGGGCGCGCCGGGGGTCGATCTGGCCGATGACGTTCGGGCTGGCCTGCTGCGCCGTCGAGATGATGCACGCCGGCGCCGCCCGCTACGACTTCGACCGCTTCGGCGTCATCTTCCGCCCCTCCCCACGCCAGTCCGACTGCATGATCGTCGCCGGCACACTCACCAACAAGATGGCGCCCGCCCTCCGCAAGTCGGTGCCACCTACTCCTCTCTCTACTGCTCAGATTTCGCTTCCGTGTCTCCGATTTGGGAATTTGGTGTTGCTCATGTTTAGATCTCGGAAAGGATCTTTCTAGCAAGCAATGTGACTCGATAGGAAGAAAATTTGGGTTGGATTTGCTGTTTGCAGGGATCTCTCCAGAGGCAATGACCGCTAACGTGATGTTAGTCTATATTGTAGAAGTCCCCTATTCCCCATTTTCGGATATGATATCAAAATCTGCCACAAATTGAACACTAGCACTGATCTTTGGAATGCCTGTTTAGGATAATTGGACAGTTGCAGAGGTTCAAACATAGAAATGCCCTATACATTCCAGCATCCTGTATGACTTTGAAGAGATTTGACAAGATATACTGATATATTGATTTCATGTTTAGATAGGGGCAATTCGATGGTTTGGTCTTAGACTCTTACACTGTCGTTTACTCAATGTTACAAGTGAAGAAGGATTGTCTGGTGTGCTAGATACAATGTCCAGAAAGGTTATTTAAGGCCTGTAAGTTTCGTTATCCTATTTCACGAAATAATATAGTGCTCTTTGGCTGATGGCACACTACCTTTGCAACTCCTTGATAGCCATACTGTACTGTATTTCCGTATCATGGTAGAAAGAACGAGATACATGTGCTGGCTGCTTTGGATATGCTCGGATTTGTTTATCCATGTGATTGATTCTGATCAGGGTGATGTGCTGTTTGGGTAATTTCGAATCCAATAGAAGTAATATTGTTGTGATTTGTGAATGTCCTGATCACTTAGGGTGAGGAAGTGTGGTTTCTGTAAGCTTTAGGTGCTTCTACTACGCTCCATTTTTTTCGTTCTTCTTTCAAAACATGTGTTTGTACTTGAGAAAATATTTCTTCTGATTGTACCTGTTGCTATTTGGAGATGCTTTGCTGTAAGGTCATTCACTCTTTCTTACCAGCTCATAGGTTTCTAATGTTCTTGACATTCATAACTTTCTCTTCAGGGTTTATGACCAGATGCCTGAGCCTTGCTGGGTCATATCGATGGGCAGCTGCGCCAATGGTGGTGGATACTACCACTATTCCTACTCTGTTGTGCGTGGATGTGACCGTATTGTTCCTGTGGACATTTACGTCCCTGGATGTCCCCCAACTGCCGAGGCTCTACTGTACGGTGTTCTCCAGCTCCAAAAGAAGATCAACAGGCGGAAGGATTTCCTTCACTGGTGGAACAAGTGAAGAATTGTTTGTTATTGCTCTTGCTTGTTTTATTTCTTTGCATTCCACCTACTCATCATTTGAAATAAGGACGGCCCTGTTCTTGGATTTGCAAACTTCTTTGTTGTGCCTGGAATGATTTATGCCCAGGTTGACAGGTTGTGCTGTGAGCTCTGGGACTCGTTTACCTGATGACGGTTCTAGAGTAACGGACAATCCAGTGCTGGAACTGGTTTTTGGCTTTACATTGTAATACACCTGTTGACTTCGTTGTGTAAGAATTCTCCCAAGTACAATTGAGCGCTTCATTTCTTTTTCTCATCATGGAATTATGACCTCTTGGAGATTCCTGGGCTACTCTGTTTTCTGTGTGTCTCATGGAGATTTCTGTGTCAACACGAATCACACGAGTGCTAAGCTAATGTGTCCAAATGGCTCCAGCCCAAACATGTTTGAGGTCCAAACCTGGCATTGCAAGCTTTATCTACCGGAAGTCTTAAAAATAGCGTTATCAAATACTCTCTCGGTTCACAAAAACTTGGTGTTTTGGATGTGGATACACCTATATGGTCTCCAAAATATAAATTTGATCATTAATTTTTACTGCGATATATTTATAAAACTGAATAAAACTATAATATTTTGAAAAGAAATATTCAAGGCAGTTCTATACATATAATTTTTATATATCCAATCTAAACATTTTAAAAGATAATGATAGCCAAAGTTTTCAAAAATTTAACTACACATATTCCAAAACTTCAAAAATTTAACTGCATTATATCTAGGGGTGCTAATGAGCCAAAACCCAGCACAAGCTTGGTCCAAGTTCAAAATTTTGTTTCATTGATTTAATCCAATCCTAACCTAAAACTAAGAAGTTTATATCCAATCTAGGCTTAAATAAATGTTTGGACCTTGATCCAAGTCATTTTCATGCATAACTGACATCACTATAACACCAACCTTATATCAATTCAGCATAGCCTCACATCAATTTAGTACAAAAAACATAGGTTCAGGCCTGGCCCAATTCTGGTGTAGATCTAATCTAGATATTTATGGATTTAAAATGAGTCCAATCCATTTGTAGTTTCAGTTTTTCTATTTTATGGCTACCCGCATGCAGCTCTCACTGCGCTTTGCTCTTGGATGCGACCCATGGTGTGTTTTGTGCGAGGAGTGCATGGAGAGAGAGCAACGGTCCCACCTTTTTGACCGTTGTGCAACTAATTGTGCCTTCTGTTATGTGTATCTATGAATAAAAGTGATTGTGACGACAAGATGAACGAAATTTTTTACTTTTTTGGAATGAAATCTGAAAGTTTTTTAATTTAAATTTTTCAGAATTGAAACTTTTCATTTTAAATTTTTTGAGATAAAAAATTTCTAATTTAAAATTTTTCAATTTAATTTTTTTGAGTTGAAACTTTCTGATTTGAAATTTTTTGGTTGAAATTTTTTCAACTTGAATTTTAAATCGGAACTTTTCAAACCGAAAGCTTTTGAATCAAAAGTTTTATGAGTTGAAACTTTTCGATTTGAAATTTTTCGAGTTGAAACTTTTTTATTTAAAACTTTTCGAGTTGAAACTTTTTTGATTTGAAAGTTTTTGAGTTGAAACTTTCTAATTTGAAATTTTTTCTTTAATTTTTTTTTCAGTTTTAAATTTTGAGTTGAATTTTTTCGAGTTGAAACTTCCTATTTAAAATTTTCAAAGTTTAATTGTTTTAATTTTAATTTTTTTGTGTTAGAGAGGGAAGAAGGGGTGAGGAAGTAAGTAGGAAAAAGAGAAAGCAGAGATGGATAGAGAAGATAACACATAACATCCTAAATTAATGACCTTAAATTGGTTAATTTGATATTAACCTTAAAATAGTCATTCCCCGACTACTAGGGGTGGAATTGAGCCGAGCCGAGCCGAGCCCGGAGTATGAATCGAGCTACAAATTAAGCTCGGCTCGGGCTCGGTCGAGCCTCAAGCCGGCTCGTTGAGGCTCACGAGCCAAGCATGCGCGGGCCACCAAAAGTCCAAAACCAATCCACCGATTCGAGTCACTCGACTCCTCCACCAAACCAGATTGCCCAAAACCCCAAATCCATTGAAGAGACGAAGAGGAGAGCTAGGGTTTGGGGCTTCGGCACCGGTGGCCCGGCGCCTCCCCGACTCCGCCAGCCACCCCGTCGCCGCTTCGGCCCCGGCCAAGTTCTGCGCCGCCCCCAACCCTGGCCTAGCTCTGCCTCCTCTAGCCTAGCTCCTCGCCTCTCAGCCTCTGACCGCCGCCTTGATCCTGTCGCCACCTCCCCAACCCCGCCTTGACCACCGGCGCCTCCTCCAACCCTTCGCCGCCTCCCAGTAGGCGGCCCCCGATTTCATCGATGCAATGTCAGAAGTCTCAGAATCGTATTCAATTTAGCTTAGAAATGTGGTTCTGATGTTTTCCAGTTCCTGAACGCGCAAATACAAAAACGAAAGATGTTTTGTGCATTTAGCCATTTACCTATGATTACGGTAACAGATGCAAGCAAATTTGTCTTTGGCGTAAAACTTCTGGATCACAGTTGAGTATCTCATATCGTAAAATCACAGTTATCTCATATCATGTTCTTGGATTCTGAGAAACGTCATCACGGTTGGGCTTGATGCAATCCTTTTTGTGTTTGAAGAAACTTTCCTTGCTATTTGATCTGTGATATTCCTTGAGCTTTCTTCATGCGTTAGGTGGATCGATCGGTTCATAAGCTGGCTGGTTTTCCTAGCTAGCTATTACTCGAAAACTATATGATACTCATTCTAATTTTTCTACTTTATAACTTGGCATGAAGTCTTTGTTGCATGAACGAAAGCACAGTTGTGATACCTATGCTTTGAACGACTGAAGCGGTGTTATTTGTTTCATAACATCACCACGTATAAAGCGGTGGAACGAGTCTAACAAGCCAACGAGTCGCTCGCGAGCCAGCTCGGGCTTGGCTCGTTGGCTGATCGAGCTAAGTAGTAGGCTCGGGCTCGGCTCACTGTTGCATCGAGCCGAGCCGAGCCGCACCGAGTCAAGCCGAGTTGCGAGCCTCGAGCTTAATTTCCAGCCATACCGACTACTAGTGAGGCATGCAGTGCAGCACTTGAAAGCGATGTTTGGAATGGCTATACTATACTATATAATAGGTGGATCCTATTCCCATAGGGATTTGATAAACATCAACCGGATGTTTTTTTTGTTGAAATCACCCAAATCTAGAACCATTGGATCATTGTTGAGATTCGGGAGTATCGATTACATCCGATCCTATGATTTGATCCAACGACCCACATCCGATCCTATGATTTGATCCAATGGCCCGGTGAATTTGGATGTTAGATCCAACGGCCCGGTGAATTTGGATGTTAGTTAAGACAAAAACATCCGGATGATACCTATACACTCCCATTCCCATAACCAGAGTTACATCTTGCTCGTGAATCTCCAGTTCCTAGACGCCTTTTCCTGCTATCCTACCGTCCTACGCAGTGTCACGCATTCACGCTGCTGCAAATGGGATGGCGGGAATGGGAATCGCGCCAAAGGCCGGGGGGCTATGACAGTGTCCGTAACTTTGTATTCTTAAAATGGACCGTAAAATAGTCTTTCCCTTGTAATTTTGGACTGGTCTAGTTCAAAAGTCTGAACTAGTCCAAGTCCATTATCATTTATCACCCTAAGTTATATCCTAGAATCCTAAGTTATATCCTAGAATGACTATGCTTATTTGAAGCATGAATGGTATGCATAATGGAGTCCACTTGGGGGCAAAGCCATGGCTAGAGATGGCCACTTGGGCTGTGTTTAACGGGCGGTCTCGAGATGCACCCTTGTTGTCACAAACTCGGTCCATCCAGTAAATAATTTGTCTTGACTGACCCATAAGCCCATGTTGTACTTGGGCCGGCATCTTGGCACGGCGAGCCTGCAAGGCATGGTACGTGGGGTGACACAGCCTGTTTAATTTGAAAAATAGTCATTTTATAGCCGTTGGATACTTAAAAAAATTCAAAAAAAACCACAAAACCTATTTTTTCCCTATAAATAGGTGGCTGCCCCCTCCCCTCATTTCACATCAGTAATCTTGCATTCTCTTCTATTTATTCTCTTGCAGAAATTATTTTGCTCTTGGTGGTAATTTGGCAAAATTCAAATTAGTTTGCTAAAAATCTGAAATTTGGCTTCCGGATTCTCTCAAGAAATCAAGGAAATAATTTAATTTTTCATTTTGTTAGTATTTTAAATCATATTTTAGTATTAGTAGCGTAATTATTGCTTGCGGTTTCCTTTATGAAGCACGGCGATTTTCTATCCTTCCCAGTTTCTGATTTCGGAATTTCACCTGAGGAGCTTCTTGCATCCTATGAAGCTCAAGAAGCTACAACAGCTATACTATCCTCATGCTCTACAAATGCTACCTGGAGAAGCTCTGACCTATGCCGAAGTGGGCAAACGGCTCGTCAGAACACAGACAAATCCTACAACTTACGGGATCCCGTAGATGAACCGAAGGAACGGTACGAAGAAAACTAATGTGCAGTAAAGAAAACTGAAGGAATGCTATAAATCAATAAGCATTCACCGTCGTCGTCATCAATAAAGAATCCACCCAAAAACACCCTATAGAGTAATTAACAAAGAATCTAAACGCATGCACAAGCAGAAACTCCAGACACGCAAACACCAAACACATAGAAACGTTCATGAAACCAACGTCTGTATTGCATATGCTCGCTCGTTTCATCTCTCCATGGTCTCCATCCGTCTACACCACTTCGATCGCCACCGCGCCCTCATGGCGCCGCCCAAACCTTTGCTTCTTCTCCTCCTCGTCCTTGTACTCTTCTCCTCCTCCAATGCCACCCAACCACCAAGAACACTCCACATCCCCGTCGTCCACCGCGACGCGGTCTTCCCGCCCCCGCCCGACGCCAAGCGGGGTAGCCTCCTCCGCCGCCGCCACGCTGCCGACGCCGCGCGTTACACCGCGCTGACGTCCCTCAGCGGGCACGATCACCTCCACTCCCCCGTCATCTCCAGGCCCCCCTTCGAGAGCGGCGAGTACTTCGCCCTCATCGGCGTCGGCACCCCGTCCACCAGCGCGCTCCTCGTCATCGACACGGGCAGCGACCTTGTCTGGCTCCAGTGCAAGCCCTGCCGCCGCTGCTACGATCAGGTGAACCCGCTGTACGACCCGCGGGGCTCCAGCACTTACAGGCAGATCCCCTGCTCGTTGCCGCAGTGCCATGTGCTCCGGAAGCCCGGCTGCGACAACCGCACCGGAGGCTGTAAGTACATGATAACCTACGGCGACGGCTCCAGCAGCACCGGCGACCTCGCCGTCGACAGGCTCCTCTTCTCCAACGACACGTACATCAACAACGTCACTCTGGGTTGCGGCCATGACAATGAGGGGCTGTTCGACTCCGCGGCCGGTCTGCTCGGTGTCGGCCGGGGCCAGGTGTCCTTCCCGACGCAGGTAGCAGCGGCGTACGGCCACTTCTTCGCCTACTGCCTCGCCGACCGCACGTTCCGCCCGCGGAGCAGCTCGTACCTCGTGTTCGGCCACACGCCCGAGCTGCTTCCCACGGTGTTCACCCCGCTGCTGTCGAACCCGCGGCGCCCGAGCCTGTACTACGTGAACATGGTCGGCTTCAGCGTCGGAGGCAAGCAGGTCACCGGATTCTCGAACGCCAGCCTCGCGCTGGACCCGGCGACCGGGCTGGGCGGCGTAGTTGTGGACTCGGGGACGGCCATCTCGCGGTTCTCCAGGGACGCGTACGCGGCTTTGCGCGACGCCTTCGATGCGCGCGCGGCCGCGGCCGGGATGCGCAAGCTGGCCAGGGACTTCTCGGTTTTCGACGCGTGCTACGACCTCCGCGGGATCGCGAAGGCCAACGTGCCCAAAATCGTGCTGCACTTCGCCGGCGGTGCAGACATGGCGCTGCCTCCGGAGAACTACCTCGTCCCCGTGGACGGCGGGAAGCAGCAGGCGTACTACTGCTTGGGGCTCATGACGGCGGACGACGGGCTCAACGTGCTCGGCAACGTCCAGCAGCAAGGATTCCGTGTCGTGTTTGATGTGGAGAAGGAACGAGTCGGGTTCGCGCCAAATGGGTGTCCAGTTTGATTAATCAAGTACGAGTTACACAGCCTTTAATCGAAAGCGCGCGTGTATAAATCTATGGTTACCAAAAAAAAAAAAAAATCAAATCAAATCAAATCAAATCAAATTGCAGATATGCACTCATACCTGTACACTTTGCAGTGATCTATCCTTGCTTTCGGTTGTTCTTTCCCAATCGGTCGACATCTTAAACGTAAGAAAACTACCGCTCGTATACATAAACTACAAAGTTAACAATTCTTCGATTTCGATTTCGATTCCGCTATGCAGTCGCAGCCTCCTTTCCAAACTGACAGAGGTAAATCTCAATGTATGTTCAATCAGGGAGATTACAAATATATATAGCCCAATCTGCCCTAGAGTCCGTGCGGTTTATGGAAATAGGAACCCGCAGGATTAGGAGATTAGAGCCAGAATCAATCACGCCAAAGAGATAAAGAAGGGAAATATCTAGACTAAATATAAAGTCTAACACCCCCCCCCCTCGGCAATCGGAACGGGAGTAGAACAAACGTTCAGACTGGAGCGAAACTCATTGAAGAGCGAAGCCGGTAGACCTTTGGTGAAGATGTCAGCATACTGAGAGGTAGTCGGAACATGAAGAACGCGAACAGCACCCGCGGCAACCTTGTCGCGAACAAAGTGAAGATCAATCTCGATGTGCTTGGTGCGCTGATGTTGCACCGGGTTCGTCGAGAGATAAACAGCACTAATGTTGTCGCAATAGACAAGAGTGGCACGCTGGATGGGACAATGAAGTTCTGTCAGCAGCTGTCGTAACCAGGTGGTCTCGGCCACAGCATTGACAACGGCCCGATACTCAGCTTCCGCACTAGAGCGGGAGACGGTAGGTTGCCGTTTGGACGACCAGGAGACAAGATTGTCGCCCAAGAAAACACCATAGCCAGAAGTGGAGCGACGAGTGTCCGGACACCCAGCCCAGTCAGCATCAGAATAAGCAGTAAGAGTCGTCAGAGAGCTGCGAGAAAGCTGAAGACCATAGTCTAGAGTGCCATGAAGGTAACGCAGAATGCGCTTAACAAGGGCATAATGCGGTTCCCGGGGATCATGCATGAAGAGACAGACTTGCTGAACGGCGTATGCAATGTCGGGCCGAGTAAAAGTCAAATATTGTAATGCGCCTGCCAAACCACGGTAATGAGTGGGGTCGCTGACGGGAACACCATCTGAAGAAAGCTTGGCAGAGGTATCCACAGGAGTAGAACAAGGCTTGCAATCAGACATGCCGGCGCGCTGTAAAATATCCAAAGTATACTGACGCTGAGAGAGAAACAATCCAGTAGAGTGACGGTGCACAGACATGCCGAGAAAGTCATGGAGAGGACCAAGGTCTTTCATGGAAAATTCCCGTTGAAGAGCACCAATAACATGTCGCAGAAGAGCATCCGAAGAAGCAGTGAGCACAATATCGTCGACATAAAGAAACAGATAAGCCAAATCATCGCCACGGCGAAAAACAAATAGCGAGGTGTCGGACCGAGCACCAACAAAACCAATGGACTGGATGAATAATGAAAACCGACTGTACTATGCACGTGGGGCTTGTTTCAGGCCATAGAGAGACTTATTGAGGCGACAGACAAAAGAGGACCTGGCGGGGTCAACAAAGCCAGAGGGCTGCTCGCAGTAAACCACCTCAGACAAAGTGCCATGAAGAAAAGCATTCTTGACGTCCAGTTGATGAAGAGGCCAACCACGAGAGACTGCAATAGAGAGAACAGTACGAATGGTGGCAGGTTTCACAACAGGACTGAAAGTCTCACCATAATCAAGTCCAGGGCGTTGAGAAAAACCACGCAGAACCCACCGCGCTTTATAGCGATCAAGAGACCCATCGGAATGAAACTTGTGACAGAAGACCCATTTGCCAGTGACAATGTTTGCTCCGGAAGGACGAGGCACGAGATCCCACGTGTTATTAGCCAACAGGGCCTCGTATTCCTCATTCAGAGCTGCACGCCAATGAGGATCAGTCAAAGCACCACGATATGATTTTGGCACAGGCGAGAGAGTAGCCGTGTGAAGATTCATCGGAAGCTTGGGTTGACGGAAACCTGCTTTTCCGCGTGTCACCATAGGATGAGCATTCTCAACAGGGGGAGCAGCGACGGCCGCACGTGGCAGTGCGGGAGCTGGTGCAGGCACAACAGCGCCATGCAACGGCGTGGTCGGAGCGGGTGAAGCAGACGCACATGGAGAGGGCCCGCTGGCAGCAGCCTCTGGTGGGACACCAAGAGGGGCAGCGGGTGTTGGTCCGGTAGCAGCAGCTTCTGGCGAAGACCCGAGTGGGGCAGCAGGCACGCGTGGCTTGGCGAGCAGCAGCTGTTGGCGAAGACTCGACAGGAGCAGCATCGTCTGGCAGAACCGGCGCGGTGGAGGCTGGGGAGACACCACTGGCAGCAACCCGAGGCTGAAAAGCGACGGGGGCAGTGGAGTCGGCACCAGGAACACCACAGAGGGAGCGAGTACCTGCAAAACAACGAGGGCCAATAGGCAGCGCCGCACAATCGAACTCCGAGAGAAAATCGAAGGTAGAGGAAGGCTGAGGTGGGGAGGTTGTAGCAAACGGAAATGAGGATTCATCAAATGTAACATGACGGGAGATAATGACCTTATTGGTGAGAATGTCAAGACACCGGTAGCCTTTGTGATTAGAGGAGTAACCAAGGAAGACATAAAGAGAGGAGCGAGGAGAAAGTTTATGGCTGGCAGTGGCTGAGAGATTAGGGTAGCATGCGCAACCAAAGACACGGAGATGGGTGTAGGAGGGTTGGACACCATAAAGAGCAAAAAAAGGGGTCTGAAAAGCGAGAGTTTTGGTGGGATGACGATTAAGCAAGTAGGTAGCAGTGTGAAGGGCTTCGGCCCAGTAAGGAGGAGGGAGGTTAGCCTGGAATAATAGGGAACGTATGATGTTGTTGGTGGAACGTATGATACGTTCAGCTTTACCATTTTGTTGGGACGTATAAGGGCAAGAGAGGCGAAGGTTGACACCTTGAGTAAGAAAGAACATGCGGGCAGAAGAGTTGTCAAACTCACGACCATTATCGCACTGGACATTCTTAATGGTGCAACTGAACTGTGTCGAGACAAAGGTGAAAAAATGAACAAGTGTGGAGAATGTTTCAGACTTAAGGCGAAGTGGGAACGTCCAAACAAAATGGGAACAATCATCAAGGATAACCAGATAATATTTGTAGCCCGAAATACTTAAAATAGGAGATGTCCACAGGTCACAATGGATTAAATCAAAATTTTTAGAAGCTCTAGATGTAGAAGAGGAAAAAGGTCGATGAATATGTCGGCCGAGTTGGCAAGCATGACATAACGAATCTAAGGTGTTTGGACTACATGGAATAGCCGAAACACCAGACAACCGAGCAAAAGTAGTATGACCCAAATGTCCGAGACGACGATGCCAAACCACAGGAGACACAGCGCCGGCGACCAAGGCGGACGAAGGAGGCACCAAGGGCGAAGGCTGGAGCGGATACAAGGAACCGGTACTATTGCACCTGACGATCACGTTCTTGGTTTTGAGGTCCTTCACAGAGACACCAAAAGGATCAAACTCCACAGAACAGTTATTATCAGTAGTAAATTGACGGACAGAAATAAGATTTTTGATAATATGTGGAGAGACAAGAACGTTACGAAGGTGAAAGGAGCCGTGAGAGGCTGGTAGTGACATAGACCCGGTGGAAGTAACAGGCAAAAGGGAACCGTTACCGACAATAATACGGGAAGGAGTGAGAGGAGAGGGAGGTGATGGAAGAAGAGTACCGGAGTCGGAGGTCATATGCGATGTAGCCCCAGAGTCGAAATACTAGTCGCTGGTCGGTGGAGGAGCAATCATCATCATTTGGAAAGCGTTGGCCAGGGCGTTTTGGTCCCATGCAGGAGGGTTCGACGTCCACATGCCAGAAGCGCCAGGATTGTATGGAGTCGGCAGACACGGGCCAGCGACACCAGTAGCGGGCGGACACGCGCCAGAGCACTGGGACGGCGGAACGCGCGCCAAAGAACACGTAGCGAGACGTCCCGCGCCAGAGCACTGTGGACGGCGCCACGCTCAGAAGACCCGCAAAGGAGCAGGGCGGATGGACACCGGTCGGGTTGACGAGGCTCGGAGCGCCAGCGAAAAAGGAAACTCCGGGTGCAGTCCCACGCAAGGAATCGCCTGGAGGACGTAAGGAAACCGGGCGCTGCTGAGGCTGTTGAGGACCGGGCCACATCTGAATCAGGCCAATCCACGGATTGTAGAACGTGGGGAAGCCGCCACCGCCTTGGCCTCCGCCACCGCCGCCGCGACCGCGACGCCGATTGCGACGAGAACCGCCAGAACCGGAGTTGCGGTTGTAGTTGGTAACACTGGTGTTGTTGGTGTTGCCGGTCGTGGAAGAAGGCGTCGGAGCCGTGGAAGATGACCCGGCCGCAAGAAGAGCCGTGGAGGAGGCACCGGGAGCATTCTTCATTGTGAGTTCTTCAAGAAGAAGATCAGAACGCACCTCCACAAATGATGGGAAGGGCTTCTGCCGCTTGAGAAGAGACGCCACGGTACTGAACTGCTCGTTGAGGCCCCGGATGACGGAGAGCACAAGGCTACGATCAGCCACGGGTTCACCGAGATCACCAAGGGCGTCGGCCATGGACTTCATCTTGCGACAGCAGTCCGTGACGTTGAGGTTGCCTTGGGAGAAATTCCGGAACTCAGCGTCGAGGATGAGAGCACGGGTTTCCTTGTTACCAAGAAGCTGTTGCTCGAGCGCAAAGTTAAGCGGTCTTGTAGCGAGGATGCGGCGTCATGACGATGTCAAGAATGTCGCTGGCGAGCGTGGCGTAGAGCCAAGAAAGCACAGTGGCATCCATGCGCTTCCAGTCGACATTGTCAGAGAAGTCGTCGTTGGAGAGGACGTGGTTGTCAAGGGCATACTTGCTGAGCGTGGTGAGGAAAAGGCCTCGCCATTTGCTGTAGTGCGGCGAGTTGGTGTCGAGGACGTAGGGAACCAGGGCCTTGAAGTTGAGGACGGACACGGCTTGCGCATGAAGAGCAGCCATTGCTGCCTGCGCCTGGGTGAGGGCGTACGCGTCGGTCTGGCGACGGCGTTCGGCTTCCTCGAGCTCGGCACGGCGGGCGGCGGCGGCGGCGTCATCGGCGGAAAGATCCGTGGGAGCCATGCAGCCGTACGAGAGAAGCCCGCTAGGGGCGATGGAAAAGCGGAAGGATCGAACCAATATCTGATACCATGACAGAGAGGTAAATCTCAATGTATGTTCAATCAGGGAGATTACAAATATATATAGCCCAATCTGCCCTAGAGTCCGTGCGGTTTATGGAAACAGGAACCTGCAGGATTAGGAGATTAGAGCCAGAATCAATCACGCCAAAGAGATAAGGAAGGGAAATATCTAGACTAAATATAAAGTCTAACACAAACCCAAAGAAGTCCTGAAAACACACTTCTAGATGGGAAAGCCTATAAAAAATGGCCAATTTGCTCATGTGAAGTTTACATATTGCCGAATTACCGTTGTAACTACAGAACCAGAGCAGCTGGGCACGAAATGCATCGACATTACGGTGATAACATTTTACAAAATCTGGCCAAGTCAATTAATCTTTTGCTGAGCTGCTTCAACATACTGCAGTGCAAGCTTTTTCACCCTGTCGCCCTCCTTGATCAAAAAGTTTGCATTTTTAGCGTCATAGTGGTACTTCATAACCTTGTCTGTTGCTTTTGCGACAGCCCATGGCCACCTATATTGCTCGACAGTAATTACCGCACTCTTACAAAGTGGCCTGATGTTCTCTTTCACGAACACTTCTACCTAAACACATTGAAACAAAGCAGTAACATACTACCGTGCAACACCTAGTGGTATTCAGAGGCTTAGCGATTATCAGTCTAGGCAAACATGTAAAACGAATTGACAACTGTGAGAACTAGAATAAAAATTTAGTGCAACACACAACTGTTGAAATATTGCGGTATTAGCAATTTATTTATGACAGTTATTCCAAGCAAAATAGATAACCAGGAGAAAATATTAACAATGGAACAGGTTATAATATACTGAAACAAGATAATGAAGATTATCCTGGCATTTTTTTAGATAAAGGAAACAATCCAGCCTCTTCACTCAAAGAGGAATACGGCCAACGTTACAAACTCCCAAAAGATACAAAGTAAATAACATCCAGCACTACGGCCAATCAAGACCAGCCAAACAAACATGAAAAGACAAATAACAAGTCCCAACAAAATACAAAGGCAGGCCCTAGGCCTCAATTCTAAGACACCTTCTCCAACCAAACTTGGCGAACAACTCCCATCTGAAGAGTCTCAAGCGATCGCAACCCTTAACAAAGACACCCTTTCTCTTCCTCTTTAGGCAATGGAGACCCGACTCGATCCAATCGTTCCCTGAATATTACTGTGCAAATGAGTCAAAAGACTTTCTGTTGAAAATGAAATCATTCCTATATAACCAAATTGACCAACACATGGCAGCTGCACCTACTAAAATTTGGCACTTAAGCTTAGAGTTAACACCCTTAAGCCAAGAACCAAACAAAACAGATACATTGCGAGGAGACTTAATTCCACAAGTAATGAAAATGGTATTCCAAATAGATCTCGCCAAATGGCACTCAAAAAACAAATGCTGAATTGTTTCATTAGAATTACAAAAACAACATTTAAAATTTCCTTTCCACTATCTTTTTGCAAGATTATCTTTTGTTAGAATTACCCCAGATTTTAGGTACCAAAGAAAGATTTTGATCTTCAAAGGGATTTTTAATTTCCAAATGACACACTTCCTAGGAATAGAGTTATCCTGAATCAAAGCATCATACATAGAATGAACCGAGAATGTACCCTTATTGGTAAGATTCCAACTAAACATGTCCCTATCTTGTGATAAAGAAACGTTAAGAACTTTTGACACTAGTTCAAACCAAGTTGACAAAACGGATCCTACCAAAGATCTGCGGAAAGAGACATTAAGCGGGACTGATTGTAAAACATTGGCCACAGAAACATCTTTCTTCCTAACTATATTATATAGATTAGGGTACACCTCCATAAGAGACTTGGTGCCAATCTAAATATCCTTCCAAAATCTAGCGCATTTCCCATCCTTAATATGAAAGGAACCTATAGACATGAATTGCTCTTTAACATTCATCAAACCTGACCAAAATTGAGAATCCCCAACCCTTTTGGTGCTTTGAGTGATGGACTTACTATGCAGATATTTTCTTCTAAGTAAATCTTGCCATAGGCCTTCCTCATTCAATAATTTAAATAACCATTTTCCTAATAAACACTTATTCTGCAATTTCAAGTCTAAAATTCCCAGTCCCCCCAAATATTTAGGCTTAATAAGCACCGACCATCTTGCTAGTCAATATTTCTTCTTGTGCTCATCACTTTGCCAAAAAATCGGACTGTAGTAATCAAGTTTTCTAATCACCCCTTTAGGAGCCTTAAAAACGATAGCATATATAAGGGTAAACTAGACAGAACTGAATTAATCAGCACCAATCTACCTCCAGTTGATAGAAGCTTACCCTTCCAACTAGCGAGTTTCTTTTGGAATCTCTCCTCCACAGGAGTCCAATCCTTATTGTTAAGTCTTTTGTGATGCATTGGGATACCTAGATATTTGAAAGGAAAAGTCCCCTCTTTGCACCCAAAAAGATGTACATATTCCTTCTTATAGGTCTGAGCCTCACCAAATAGAAAAAGTTCACTTTTATGGAAATTAATCTTAAGACCTGACAATTGTTCAAAAACACTTAAGACTAGCTTTAAATTCACAGCTTCCATTAAATCATGCTCCACAAAAAGAATCGTGTCATCCGTGATAATCAAGGATCGATATACCTCCATCCACCAAATGCGAAATTATTCCCTAAACCGGTTATTATCCTTATACGGCTATCAAAATAGCAAGCATGTCCGCTACAGATTAAACAAAATTGGGGAAAGAGGATCCCTCCGCCTCAATCCTTTCTTAGTCCGAAAATAATGCCCCAGATCATCATTAACTTTGACGTTCACACTTCCTTTACTAACAATATTTTCAATCCATTTACACCATATTTCAGAGAAACCCTTAATTCTGAGAGCTTGCTGAAGAAAATCCTGGCATGAAAGCTCATAATCAAGTATTTAAGCCCTTGCATGACAATTAACAGGATGGGCAGCATATGAGAGATATAACAAACGATTCAAATTATATTAGTTTGTTCTCAGATGTCGGGTTGCCTTTAAAGGCCCTTGATGAGGGCTGGGTGCCCTTTGACCGGCTGGCGCGCGGTCAACGGACCCCCCGAGCTCGGGAGGCCCCCGGTCTCGACACAGGTGCGTCGAGGCGCCGACCTAGGGCGCTATTTGGACGAAGCACGGCCCCGCCGACCACGAGCTCTCAAGGGCCCTTTGTTGAAGCCACGATCCGCCCTTGGATTTGGATCGAGCATTTGACCGACGGTTGCTCAAAGCGCGGTCGTAAGGAGTGGATGCGTGCAACAAGTTCGAGCGATTCTCGCTGCCCTCAACGTGCGTGAGGGCCACTTCGAGAATCTAGCCCGGCCGTTGCGTCGAGGAGGCATAAAAGCCTAGGGAACAGATCCATTGGGAAGGAGAAGAAGACAACACACAACGCGCCTCTAGCTCGAGCTTAGACTTAGCCATTGTTGAACTTGAGTCAGAAGACACCCTTGTACTCGAAATTAGCTAAAAGAAGCGCGCAAGGCGATCGAGTAGAGCTATTACCTCCCGAGGGCTCGAACCAAGATAAATCTCGATCTCTCGCTCGTTGTCGTCTCACTCCGACCATAACCGCGTTCATACTTTTCCTCCGACTAAGTGAAGCGCAGCTCGGGTCCTGTATCAAACCGACCCCTAACTCACTTCTTGCGGTCGGCGATCCCGATCGTCGACAGCTGGCGCCCACCGTGGGGCCCGGTTGCTTCATTTATTCGCAGGAACAACACCAAGAGCCCAGGAGCATGGCGCACTTCATCGACGGACTTTCCTCAAGCATGGACTCGGGCGCGGACTCCGACTCCGTGTCCCTATTTACGCCTTCGCCGCCGCCCCTCGAGCAGCACGTTTTGATGGCGGATGGCCAAGGCACGGAGGGAAATGCGGATGACCGTGATCCGCAGACCCCTGAAGACGCCCGCCGGATGGTGCACATTGCCATCAACCAAGCCATAACCGCACTCCGACGGGAGGCCCAGGAGAGGGCCAGCACGTCCACTGGGCCCCCCAGGCTCCCTCTCACGGGGGAGCGCCTCCGCGCTATCGCCCGGGTCATGGCCGACCCCGATAGGGCAAGGTCGGAGCTCTTTGGCCGAGCCCTGGCCGAAGAGCTCGATCGGGCTGCGACCGAGGTCGCGCCTTCACGGCACCAAAGTCAACACTCGGGGACCCGCTCCCAGAAGAGTGATGACAACACGTCGCGCCGTCACCCGCGCATCCATCGGACGCCCCCTGCGCGGGAGCTGGCCCCCGAGCAGCAGGCTCGGGATGAGGCTTTGGGACAGGCGCGCCGGCGTCCTGCGAGCACTGCACCCAGTAGGGCCAGGCCCGAGCCGGGTCACACGAGCTCGAAGTCGATCGGGGCGGCGGTTGCGGACCTCTCCGGACGCCCCGCCAGCGCCAGAAGGTCCAGACCGCTTCGCGTTATTTACCGGTGATTCGCGCCCGCACCGTGGGCGTTCCCACCGAAGGTCGGGCCGCCGGGGTAGCCTCGGCTCCGAATCCAGTAGCAGCAAGGACCTCGTCGGTGATGACCACACCCGGCGTGCGCCTATCCCGGCCTATGGCTGCATGGCGTATTCCGACAGTCTGCGCCGCGTGCGGTGGCCGGCTCGGTTCAAGCCCGTGCTGATCGAGCGCTTCGATGCGACTAAGAACCCCAACGAGTTCCTGTCCATCTACTCGACCGCCATCCTGGCGGCTGGTGGGGACGGGCTGGTGATGGCAAACTACCTCCCGACCGTGCTGGACGGGGCCGCAAGGACCTGGCTTTTCAACCAGAAACCTGGTTCCTTCAAGTCGTGGCGCCAAATCCAGAACGCCCTCCGCTCCAACTTTCAGAGTTGTTACGAGCAGCCAGGGAGGAAGAAGGACCTGGATCGTGTCATTCAAGGCAAAGCGAGCCGCTGCGTGATTTCGTGTGGCGGTTTATCCGCACAAGGAACCTGATTCCGAGCATCTCGACAAAGCCATCATCAAGGCATTCAAGTTCGGCGTCCGCGATCGGCGCCTTACTGAAGACCTGGAGATCACCTCGAGGCTCAGCGTCAACAAACTTTTCCGCATGGTGGAGCGATACGCGGACGCGGACGACGCAGTCCGCTGGAAGCGCGACTACGACCAAGGTAAGCTTGGTCTAAGCCAAACAGAGGCCGCCCCGTCCAATTCCAGGGGTGCCGACCACGGCGCCACCGCTAAGAAGCGGAAGCGTGACCGACGGGGCGGCGGTGGTCTGTCGCGGGTGATCGTATCGGCGGACGGCCAGCGCGAGGTCCTCGAGGTCCGAGGTCAAGCTCGAGAGGGCTCCAAAACCCGCTAAGGTCGTCCTCGATCTCGTCGGCAGAAACCGGCAAAGAAGAGGGCTAACGACAGGCCCTAAGCGGGCGATGCCCGGCCGCAGGGGCCGGAGACGCCGATATGACGGCAAAGTTACGCTCGTTTATAGGGCGGCCGGCCACGACCTGCGGACCTGCAGGGCTTGGCAAAGCAAACTGGACGCCTTCTATGATGGGCGGGGCGAGATGCCCGTGCTCCCGAAGGATGACGACTGCATCGACAGGTGAACGCCAAGACGAGCACGCGGCGACCTCGATTTGGAGTTCAGCAGGTGAGCGCCGAATCGATGTCATCTTTGGCGGCTCGTCGGCTTACCGATCAGCGCGCGAGGTCAAAGCCGCCACGCGAACCATCTACCAGGTCGCCGCTGGAAAGCCCATCGAGCAGCCCTGCAAGTGGGCCGGGGCCACCATCACCTTCTCTCCGGAGGACTCCCTTCCAGGTATGGCTTGAGACCTAAAGACCGCCTTGGTCGTGACCTCGACCATCAGCAACACCGCGGTCGGGCGCGTCATGGCCGACGGCGGCAGCTCTCTAAACTTGCTGCAGGTAGGAGCGCTCGACCGGATGCAGATTCCCCGGTCGAAGATCAAGAGCGTCGCCATACCCTTCTTCGGGATCGTTCCCGGGAGCTCGACCATCCCCCTGGGGCAGGTGGTCTTGCCCGTGACCTTTGGCGACTCGGACAACTTCCGCACCGAGCTGGTCACCTTCGAGGTGGTCGAGGGTGACCTCCCGTACAACGCCATTCTCGGGCGGCCTGCCCTGGTCAAGTTCATGGCGGCCAACCATTATGGCCATCGATGTATGAAGCTTCCTGGCCCGAACGGCATCATCACCGTGCGGGGCGACCTGCAGGCGGCGCATGGGTGTGAGACCAAGGCCTTGGCTCTTGCAGGTATGCTGCCCCAGCGCGGTTCGGAGGCAACGACAAAGAACGCCCGCCAGAAGGCGGCGATCCAGCCCAGTGGGGCGACGAAGGCCGTGTCGCTCGAGGAGGGCGACCCGACCAAGTGCATCCACGTCTCGGCCGAGCTGAGTTCCAAATAGGAACTCGAGCTCGCCACCTTCCTGGCGCCAACAAGGGTATATTCGCTGGGAACCCGCGGACATGCGGCCCCGAGGAGGTGATCGAGCACAAGTTGCGGTGAGATCCGGCTCGACCAGGCGCCCGAAGCTGCTATTTCTCCGGAGAAGGTCGCGGTCATCAAGGAGAACCTCGACAAGCTCCTGAAGGCCGGCTTCATCCGTGAGGTTAATTACTCCGAGTGGCTGGCCAACCCGGTCATCGTGGAGAAGAAGGGAGGAAAGTGGAGAATGTGCATCGACCATACGGGGTTGAACTCGGCTTGCCCGAAGGATAACTTCCCGCTTCCACGCATCGACCAGATCGTCGACTCCACCGCAAATGCAAAGATGTTGAGCTTCTTGGATGCCTACTCGGGGTACCACCAGATCAAGCTGGCGGTCGACGACGAGAGCAAGACTTTCTTCATCACGCCGTTTGGCACCTATTGCTATACGACCATGTCGTTTGGTCTGCGCAATGCGGGGGCCACATTTCAGCGCCTGATGACCAAGACATTCGAACCCCAGATCGGGCGAAACTTTGAGGTCTATGTGGATGACATCATCGTCAAGAGCCCCTCCGGGGGTGACCACGTTCGCGACCTCGAGGAGACCTTCGCCAAACTGAACAGGCACAAGATCAAGCTCAATCCCGAAAAGTGTGTGTTCGGCGCGGCGTCGGGCAAGGTGCTCGGCTACATGATCGGGGGCTCGGGGGTTGGCCCGAATCCGGAGAAGATCGAGGCAATCGAGAAGATGGTGCCCCCGACCTCGATCAAGCAGGTGCAGAGCCTCACCGGCCGCATGGCCGCCCTCAGCAGGTTCATCTCGAGGCTCGGTGAGCGCGGGCTCCCATTCTTCCAAACTCTACGCAAGCACGGGGGCTTCGAGTGGACTCCGGAGGCGCAGCGGTCCTTCGACGAGCTAAAGGTATACCTGTCGTCCCCACCCTCCCATAACGCCGCAACTTTGGCGAGAAGTTGTCGCTCTACCTTGCGACCACCGCCACGCTGCCGCTGCCGCCCTAGTGGCGAACGGGTCTCAAAGAAGACCCAATCTATTACGTCAGCGAGGTCTTGCACGGCCCGGCGAGCGCTATCCGCAGTGCGAAGGCTGCAGATGTTTCCTCATGGCGTCGCGCAAGCTCTGACACTATTTTCAGGCACATTCCGTGGTCGTCCCGAGCAACTTCCCGCTTGGAGACATCTTGCGGAACCAGACGGCGCGGGCGGTGCGCCGCCAAGTGGGCTATGGAGTGGCGGCGTTTGATGTCCGGTCGTCGCTCGAATGACCATCAAGTCGCGGTGCTCGCCGACTTCGTGGTCGGCAGTGTCATAATCGCGCCGAGCCGAGGTCGAAGACGAAAAGCCTTGGGTCATGTTCTTCGACGGCTCGAGGTCCTTCACGCGCTCGGGGGCTGGCATCCTTATTCTCACACCGCGCGGCGACCAGCTGAGGTACGTGGTTCGTTTTGGGTTCACGGCGACCAATAATGTGGCAGAGTACGAAGCTCTCCTGGCGGGCCTCCGAGCTTGCAAGGCTTTGGGCGTGCGCCGGTTGGTCGTAAGGGCGACTCGGCACTGTCGTCAACCAAGACAACAAGGAGTACCAATGCTCGGGAGACTCGATGGCGAAATACCTTGCCGAGGTGCGCAAAATGGAGAAGTGGTTTCAGAACTTAGAGTTCAAGCACATCCCCAGGAAGGACAACTCCAGCGCCGATTTTCTCTCCAAGCTCGCCTCCTCCGACGACGAGGTCCCACTCGACGTCATCCTGGAGACGCTGGCGGCTCCCTCGATCTCCGAGCAGGAGGCCTTGCTCGTGGCGGTCGAAGGCACACCTTCCTGGGCCAAATCCATCTGTGATTTCCTTGCGCGGGGTGACCTACCACCCGACCCTGCCGAGAGGAGCCGGATCAAGCGCCGGGCAAGTCTATACACGCTCGTCGAGGGGAAGCTCTACACGCGGCATGTTTCCGGCATCCTGGCGCGGTGCGTCTCCACGGAGGAGGGTAAGTACCTACTAAACGACATCCATTCGGGCCTCTGTGGAGCACATTCTTCAGACAGACGATGGTCGGCAAGGCCTTCCGCATGGGGTATTATTGGCCAACGGCTCTTCAAGATGCTCGTGATATCGTCGCACTTGCGCAAGATGCCAATTCCACGACCGAAAGTCGCACCACCGCTTACGCGCTCCGCACCATCCCGCCGCCGCCCTTCTCGACATGGGGCTGGATATCCTCGCCCTTTCCCCAAGCGGTCGGGGAAAGAAGTTCTGTCGTGGTCGTCGACACCTTCACCAAGTGGATCGGGCGTAACCGCTCGACCATCACCGCCGAAAGCGATTCGTTTTTTCTGCTTGTTCGTGGTCACCAGGTACGGAGTTCCATGCAAAATTATCACTGACAACGGTACCCAGTTTACCAGTGAGTTGTTCCGGGAGTTTTGCGAGGAACTCGGCATCAAAATATGCTTCGCTTCGGTAGCTCACCCCCAGAGCAACGGAGCAGCGGAACGCGCCAACGGGCAAATCGTCCAGGGCGTCAAGAAACGAGTTGCAGATGAGCTCGAACGCTACGGCAAGACCTGGGTGGACGAACTTCCCACCGTCATATGGTCTATCCGTACCACGACAAGCCGAGCCACGGGGTCCACACCCTTCCAGCTCGTGTTTGGTACCGAAGCCGTCCTGCCTCCCGAGGTTACGCTAGGCTCTGCCAGGGTCAGCTTGGTCGACCAAGTCGACTTTGAGTACGAACGGTCTCTCGACCTTACCCTCGCGGAAGAAGTAAGATGCCGTGCACTACTACGATCAACGCATTACCTGCAAGCTCTTCGCAGACATGCGTCTCGGTCGGTACGACCTAGGAAGCTCCTTATTGGGGACCTAGCCCTGAGACGGATTCGTGGCTCGCCCAAAGACCAACAAGTTGTCCCCACGGTGGGAGGGCCCCTATAGAGTCGTTTCAACAGATCGCACGGGGGCTTACCGGCTAGCGATGCCCGATGGCAGAGAGCTCTCTAGCTCGTGGAACATAGATCAGCTTCGGAAGTTTTATGTGTAAACTCTATACCTTACATTTCAATAAAGCTGATTGCTCCTTTTTCACCCTTTATGATTGCTTCCAATTGTGTTGTTACCATTCTTTGTACGAGCCTTTTTTATGTTCGAGCACGACCTTTCGCGCGCAGCACGTTTGCTCTTGGTCTACGTGTCGCGGGTTTGATGTTCACCCCAGTGGACGAGCTAAACGTAAGTCGAACCTCTTCGTGATCTAGCTCTCCCCTGTGCCCGGGCCCGAGCCGAGGGCCTCGCCACTTTGGCTGTTGAGCAAATGCGCATGGTCGTGATGGTTGCTCGAGCATTAACCTGAGTGTGGCCATCCACTTAGCGGGCTCGCTTTGTGTCACTCTCCTTGCGGGCTTTTTTCTCTTCTCTACAGGTCGTGCCCACTCGTCCGTGTCTACGTCTTGTGCCCAAGGCCCGCTGCGCTCGACCTCGGGCCCAACGGGGGCTGGGTAAGGCTATCCTATCGGCGCACGACCAAGGGGGCACAAGCGTGGCAAACGAGCAAAGCAGGAGGGACAAGTATCCACAACTACGAATTTAAATCAGGATAAGGTTTCCTCGTTCCCCAAACAAAACGATCTTTTCTATTTTGAACATTACTTGCTTTGTAACGTCTTCTATAGCTCGGCCATCTCGCGGGCAAGCTTCTCTTGCTCGAGCTCGGCGACCTTAGCCCTCAGGGCCGATAACTCACTCTAGTTCTGGAGGGCCACCGTGGAGGCATCCGCAGCTCGGCGCCGTTCGTCTTGGAGTTGGGCCATCGCACTCGTCGCCGCCCTTTTGGCGCGCTCAAGTCTCCCTTCGAGCTCTGAGACCTTGGCCTCGAGCTCGGGGGACGCCTTCGCCGAGGAAAACGACCGGTCTGCGGCGGTTTTCTCCAGTGCCTCGACCTTGGCGCGCTCGTCCTCGACCGCCTTGTTGGCATGCCCAAGCTTCTCTTCGAGTTCTAGGACCTTGGCCTCGAGCTCGGGGGACACCTTCGGCGGGGGAGACGTCAACTCGGCAGCAGCCTTCTCCAGAGCTTTGACTTTAGCCCGCTCGGCCTCGAGCGCCTTGGCCGACCGTGCGCGTTCTTGCTCGACGGCCTTAAAGCCGAAGTCGCGTTCGGAGACCCTGGCCTGCTCGAGCTCTGCCGCGTGAGCTACCTCCTGCGCCCTCATCGTCCGGCGCAGATCGTCGAGCTCTTGGGCCTGCTGCTCGAGCTCCCCCTGCTCGACCTCGATGGTCCTGATGAGCTTGAGCGCCGACCTCCGCGCCTCTATCACGCTCAGAGGCCCTCAAAGACATCGGCATGCTCTTGAAGGCCTTGTAGCCCGCGAGAGGCATGGTCGATCACCTTCACGACGAAAAGGGGGGCCCAAAATGTGAGAGGACAAGGAGCTCAGACAACGAACTACGAAGTACGCAGGAAGACCCTTACCTCGTGAAGATGGCCCTCCAGGCGTGCACGGGTAAATTCCTCGCGGTCGTCCGTACGATCGCGAGGGATCTCCTCCTCCTCATCGGCCGCCGTGTTGGAGTCGGGGCGGTCATGGTTATCACCGGCAAGACTTG
Organism: Guadua angustifolia; assembly: GCA_036346375.1. Taxonomy (NCBI): domain Eukaryota; kingdom Viridiplantae; phylum Streptophyta; class Magnoliopsida; order Poales; family Poaceae; genus Guadua; species Guadua angustifolia. The sequence continues at coordinate 23,099,853 of CM070500.1, forward strand.
GGCTGTGGGCAGACTCCCGCCCGATGGCGGCTGGTCTTCATTGTCTTTTCGGTGGACTCAACTCGCCAGCCGGGGGGGCGCGGCGGCAGGATCAGTCCCGACCTCCGCAGCCGGGGCCTCACTCGTCTCCGGCACCAGGGGAATGGCGGCCGGGTCCGCCGCGGCATCCTCGACCTCCACGGCCTGGGATGCTGCGGCCTCGGCACACGAAGCAGCCACAGCTGGAGAGATCTGCGGAGCACCCGCGGCCTGGTCACCTTCGGTGGCGGCGGCGTCGCGGCCTCAACGCCTGGAGCGGCCACGGTCGGAGGAGCTCGGGGTGCCGCCCCGGGCGCGGTCGCAAAGCTCTGAGTGTCCTCCCTCGGGGTGGCACCGGGAGAGACAACGTCGGCAGCTGCGTCATGGTCGACAGTCGCGCCATGGGCCTCGCCGGTGTCAAAATCCACGCCGGTTGCTTGGTGGGGCTAAATCATCGCTCGTGTCGTCGAGGCCTTGGTCGAACTCGCGGCCGGAACAGTGCTCGGCGACCGACGGAGTTCGCGGCGCGAGCGGCGGCAGGACCATTCGAATCGTCCTCCTCCTCGGACTCGGACTCGCTACGATAATGACCATCGTCAAAACGGGCAAGTTTCGAGCTCGGGCGCTCAAGGTCTGCGATCAAGAGCATACGCTAAGCCAGAAAGATGCGGGGGGCGTTGCAGTCTAAGATGCTGGGGGTTTACCTGGGTCACCAGCCTCCACCTCGTCGAGGGTCGGCGAAGATCTTGCTGCCCCGGTGCCACGGGAGCACGTCGCTTCCACGCCCCACCTGCCTGGGACCTCAGGACTCGGGCTGGCTCGCGTCGCCAGCAGCGGCGGACCTAGGGCCTCGAGCCGAGCACCCTGGGCCGGCTGGGGGCTCGAAGTCCGGCGGCGGCCGCCGCACTCTGGTGCTACAAATAGAAAAAACTTATCAACCGACAAGTCAGCAGGTATGAGCTCTGGGCTCGACCGGTGGGATCCTTACCATGGCACGGCCCCCCCCACTCGATATGGGGCTTCTTCGCCTCCGAGGGGCCCGCTCCGGCAGCGGGAGGCCTCTTCTTCCCTTTCTTGCCCTTGCCCCCTCCGGGCAGCGGGAGCATCCGCTGGTCAGATCAAACGACTCTTGATGGTCTCAAGGCACGAGAGGGTCAAGAAAGGTCTCGGGGCCGCTAAGACGAGCCCTTGGTTTACCTCGGGTTTTCGGCGGAGCACGTTCCTTGGGACGGAGTCGTCCATGGAATAGTTAGCGCCGATTTCCGAACATCTCGTACATCCCTGTCGCCGACCCAAGACTCTTCGAGTTGCAAATAGGGCGCCTTCGAGGACCATCGAAGGCGATTCGAGCAAGACCACGGCAGAAAGGGCTTACCGGCCGTACTCTCGCGTGTCGGGTCGATGCGCCCCTGGATCTCGAAGAACGGGTGCGTTCGCCTCCGCAGGGGAGACACTCGGTTCCGCAGGAAATCGACGGCGATCGCTTTGCCAGTGAGACAAGGCCGCTTCGGCAGAGATGTATGGCGGCAATGGCCTCTTCGTCGTCCTCGAGGTCGCCCGATTCTGGGGTCTCCTTCTTCCCATCGATGGGCTTTCCCTGATATGACAGCGTGCCGAGCTCCCCTTTCTTCAAGTAGAACCAGCGCTCGGCCCACGGCCCGAGGGAGTCCCGAGATTGAATCTTGGGGAAGGACCACTTGAGCCCGATCACGCCGAAATAGAGGCACCCGACCACGTGGTCCTTCCCGAGCTAAGAGGTTGAAGTACCGAAAGAAGAGCGAGGGGTGGGGAACGATTCCTAGAAACCCCTCGCACAGGTGGGAAAAGATAGCGAGAGTAAGAATGGAGTTCGGCACCAGGTTTATGAGCTCGATCTCGCAGCTGGTGAGGACCACGGAGAGGAACTCGCTCTCCGGTCCGCAGTCAAGAGACGACGTGCTTTCGGTGTGACGATTTCGCTGTCCCCTGGGGTTGGCTCGGTCTCGTTGCGGAAGCCGCCATGTGTATGGGTCGAGCAGCCCCAGGGTCTCGAGTTCCTTCATCCTCGAAGGCGACAGAGTGCTCCTCCCTAGCTTGGCCATGGCGATCACGGCGATCTCGGTCGAGGGCGGGGGAGGAAGGTTTCTTGCTTGGGCGGAAGGGCTTGGAGGACGAAAGGCACTGGTCGGGAAGCTTCCTCAAGAGCCTGCAGCTTTTTTGGGTTTATCAGCCGCACCGTCGCCAAATCCAGACCGCGGCGCTTCGGAGGACTCACCGGCCACGATGTGACAGGCGCAATTAAGGCTGGGGCGGCGGTTTCGAGACACGGCAGGTGTCACCAACCGTTCGCATCCGTATCGGGGCGACGGAGATCAAGAGGCACCAGATGTCATATCCTCAAGACCTGGCGTTACATTCCCGCACGACCTCGACCTCAAGGAAGTTCTGGGAATCGTTCCCGGCTATGGAGACTCAAGGTCGGCCCATGTTCCGGCCACGACCTTAAGCCTCGGGGGCTAGCTGACGAGGGCTGGGCGCCCTTTGACTGGCTGGCGCGCGGTCAACGGACCCCCCAAGCTCGGGAGGCCCCCGGTCTCGACCTGGGTGCATGCCGAGGCGCTCGACCTAGGGCGCTTGCTGACTCGAGCACGCCCCGCCGACCACGAGCTCCCAAGGGCCCTTTGTTCAAGCCACGATCCGCCCTTGGATTTCGGATCGAGCATTTGACCGACGGTTGCTCAAGGCGCGGGTCAAGGGTGAGTGGATCGTGCAACAAGTTCGGAAGCAGTTACCACCGGCCCTCAACGTGCGTGAGGGCCACTTCCCGAGAATCTAGCCCGGCCGTTGCGTGCTGAGGAGGCATAAAAGCCTAGGGAACACAGTCCATTGGGAAGGAGAAGAAGACAACACACAACGCGCCCTAGCTCGAGCTTAGACTTAGCCATTGTTGAACTTGAGCTGTAAAGACACCCTTGTACTCAGAATTAGCCAAAAGAACTGCCGCAAGGCGACTGGAGTAGAGCTATTACCTCCCCAGGGGCTCGAACCAGTATAAATCTCGGTCTCTCGCTCGTTGTCGTCTCACTCCGACCATAACCGCGTTCATACTTTTCCTCCGACTAAGTGAAACGCAGCTCGGGTCCTGTATCACACCGACCCCTAACTCACTTCTTGCGGTCGGCGATCCCGATCGTCGACAACCCTCCTCGCCACTAGGGCAAGATATAAATTTGTTTGTGACAACCTTACCTCTTAAACTAATAGATTCAATACTTGGCAGTTCAAAACCTTAATCTATAACAGTGAAATATATGAATATATGTGCAGATCAGATTAACAGTTCTTTACTGGACAACCAAGACAAACAAGTCCATGAGCCACAGGAAGCCTGAATTGAATGCAAATTCTAACAGAATGCTTACTGATCAGCAGGGAAGCTAAAGAACAGAGCTAATCTACCACACATATATATATATATGATCACAAGTTACAGATTACATCAAATGATCTAATCAAGTATTGCAGTATAAAGGAACTAAATTGTTGTCACAAACAGCCTATCTTAACCCAAATCTTCACAGAACAACCGATCCCACATGCAAGGTCCCCAAGTCAAAGGATTGACTGGCCCCTTTTTCTCTTATACTTGCAAGGTCTCCAAGCCACGCGACTGGTACCGTTGCAAACCACCAGTCAGAGAGCAATCATAGAGAGTAAGAAAACTTACAAAGCACTAACAGAATGTCAGTGCAAAACGGCCAGGCACGTCAAAGACGCTGTCCCAAAAAACAACAACACCCCTATAATGCCGCAGTCCTCGCAGGCGAATGTCTTCAGAAATACAAAGCCAAACAATCCTCTCAGCGAGGCAATTCACCAGAGAATTAGAGATGCAACGCAACCACTCAAGACCACAGAATCACCCCTTCGGCCGAAAGGGATGAACAAGCCGAACACCAATAACAGACCACACAGGTCAGAATCCAGCGCAAGCAAATCAACCCGAAAAGAACCACACGCAACCGACTCAAGAGGGCAGAAAATGTTCTGCGCAACCGGAGGTTCTTGACTTGTGCAGCTCCCAGGATCAACAAGCAAGAACCCTAGGCTCAAAGATCTAATCAAAACTCAACTAGGGTTACATGCAAATGCAATCATCCACAGGTTGAATCAAGCTTAGATCGAGCAAACGATCACTAGAAGCACAAGTCACTACAAGAACTCCAACCAGATGTGTGATATTCGGATCAGAGGTGGGAAGAGGATTGATCTCACCGAGAGCCAGCGGACGGAATTTAAAGCGTCTCCAGGAGGCGATGGGGAGTACCGAACCCCACCGGCCATGCGCAGCCACCGCCGGAATCCAGCTGGGCGACGCAGGCGGTGGCGTTGTCTCCAGATCCGAGCGATGAGGTCCACGCCGCCGCCTCCTCCCGATTCTCTGCTCCATCGCGTTCCCGAGTGCTCGGTCAAGCACGGGCAACACAAGACTGACCTGTTTTCCTCCGCCGGCTGGGCCGTCTGGGCTGGCTTGGCCTCATGGGCCGAGTCGGCCCAGTTGGCCTACCGAATTCCTTTTTTTTCTTTGAAATTTGGAGGAAAACTCAAAATTTGCCAACACATACAAGCATCAACATCAAGAAATAATCAAGAACTAACTAGTTGCACAAATCAAAGAACTAACAGTGTTGCTAGTTGTTGCATGCACAACTTCAAAGAGCTCAGATCCGAACGAGGGAAGCAGGGGCCAGGCCAGGAGGCAGGAGCGAAGCTAGCAGGGGTGCCCGGTACGTCTAGCTACACCCAAAAAATCAGAAATTTTTCAAGGGATCAGTGCAGCATTTGGGCCATACTCGTGGTACTTCTTGGTGTGCACCTTCCTTGCAGCCCAGTCCACAATGAATGGCCCACTGTGGTCCCCACCAGCCCACAGATGACAGCTACCTCAATACTCAGCCCACTTCCATCTCCATTCTCTCCAACACCTCAACACGCAATGTGGGGAGTGCTGGGAGCAGCAGCAGGTGGAGGAGCAGGAGCAGCGTGAGGCACGACACGACACAGGAACAGCAGGCAGGCGGCAGCAACACGCAATGTGGCACACAACCATGGTAAGTCAAGGCTAGATTCTTGATTTCGATTTGATTTGGGATTTGTGGAATGTTGTGAACTTTTGATTGGAATGCTGGAAGCGAAAGAATCAGGTGAAATTGAAGGTGGACGAGGGTTGAATCAAGAGATGGGGTTGGCTAGGCCTGCGGACAGTTGTTAGGGTTCTCATTATAAAACTGTTTTGCAAATTTTTGGTATGCATTCTACAATCCACAAAATACTAATAAAAATTGGAAAAGATCCTGTCCTGAAAAATGAAGGGGGGGCATGCTATGGTGGCAGCCTTTGAGTCATTTGATTTTGTTTTCATGGCAAACTTGATGCTAGTCATACTTGGGTACACAGATAGCTTGTGTCAATCTTCACAAAAGAGGGACCTAAATATTATTAGGGAATTGCTAAATTGCACTTGAGTGTTTTTTTGTTTGAGGGCACTCAGTTTTTTTGTCTATTAGATATTAGTGTTTTTTGTTTATGGGAACTTAATTTTTTTGTCTATTAGATATTATTTTGTGATCCACGTCGTGTTTTATCATTTTGATTTTGTCAATATTTGGCTTTGTGATCCATGTTTTTGTTTGATGTGTTCTTTATAGTTTGTTTGGTTCCTTTATTTTTTACAAATTGTCATGTTACTTTTTACATAATTTAATTTGTGTAAAACTAGTGTATAATTGATATAAAATACTAGAGAAAAATAATGTTTTTTTACAAATTATCACATCATTTCTACATAATTTAATTTGTGTAAAACTAGTATATAATTGATGTAAAGTAATTACTAAGTGTGACTCGAGTGTTTTTTTTGTTTGTGATTACTCTTTTTTTGTTTTGTGTATGGAGTACTTAAATGTGAGGATAAGAGGCAAATTGATTCTATCAATTGAATCGAGATCTGAAGGCTCAAAATTTGAGTGTTTTTTAGCAAAAAAACACTCAGGTGCTCCCTAGACACCCTCTTATTATTAATGCTATGTCACCTGTTAATTTGGCTAAAGACAAGTTGCAACATATGAGACATGTGTGACATGATATAATCAAGCATCTCCAAAGCATGAGAACACGTAAAGTAGTATCTAATCTTCATTACATACTTGTAATCCCCTCTTTGTATTGCACTTTTGGCAAATTGCGAAGTTATTTGTTGGATTTATGATGCTATGAACCATTGTACAAGACTATAGAATTGTGCGTGTGAAGTGTGCACCATAATAGTAAATTTTCTAGCTCTGCCATTGCCAACAGGAGGCGGTCGGTGGGCTTGGTGAAGAACTAGAAAATTTGTAGGAGCAATACGTCGATCTATGACGAAGATGAGTAGTCGTGCAGTGTGACATTTTCTAGAAACACGATCACGGACTCCGTGCAGGTGGTGTCAAGGTATGAGCCGGGGTTTGAGTTAGGGGCCATGTGGACTAACCAAAAATTATCATAGCACACATTACTCTTCAAGTATACAAAACTTGGAAATTCAAGTATACATATAATTACTAATTACTAGCTAATAAATTCAAGTATATACACGACTAACAAAAACTTAGTTAGGGGAGGCCATAGGGACCACGGGAATCAACCAAAACTTAGAAATTCAAGTATACACACAATTACTAATTACTAACTAATAAATTTTATTTTCGTTAGGGGGGGCATGCCCCTGCCCGCCCCCTGTCTCCGCCCCTGGTGTCAAGTGCCCGGCATCAAATTAAAAACGCTGCTCTCCCTCACGCCTATTGCACGACAGGCGAAGGGATGGAACGACTTAGGTGGCAGCAAGCACAGAGGAAGCAAAGAGCACTGAGGAGGTTTTCTGTCGTGTATTTCTTCACGTACAGGGACGTCTTTCTTAAGAAAGTGCATAAGACCAAAATCACGTTGCGATAACATAGATCAAACTCCATGATTAGAGGAACTGCCCTCTGGAATCTCACATCGCGGGCGAACAGACTAACCGCATGAGAACGTTCATCTCGATAAGTCCGTGGCGGCACGTCAATAGTCGAGGTGTAAGGTGATGTAGCATAGTCGATATACGTGGCAAAAAATTAAATACACTTAGCAGGTCATGGTCGCGTGTCGTCGCACGCGATAAACACACGAAATATGCACACGTGTACATGATCTAATATAGCCAATCATATGTACCTCTAACCCTGCCACCAACTCATACTAAATTCCATACATGAATTCTCCTTATAAATTGATTGCTCTCTATCTAGCTAAGCAATATGGGACTAATGTCTCATACCCTCAACTCAACACTCCTCTAACCTCTTCTATTAAATTAATCATGAATTAATTCCAACAGTGCCAATGCTATCAACTGCATCCTGCACCCCGTCTTTCTGCTCCCCCATTGTCAACGTAGTTTCTTCCTTGTCTCTTATGGTTTATTGCCGTGGCATCCACCACTTTGCACCGACCCTAATCACAACATGTATCTCGTCACCCCACCTATCGTCCTCTCCCACTGCTGGCCATCAAGCCCAAAACCAACATCGCCCTAGCCGTCTTGCCGCTCCGTCGCATAGCAACCCTCAAAATCTGAGTCTCACTGAAAACTATGGGAGTGTATAGGTATCATCCGGATGTTTTTGTCTTAACTAGCATCCAAATTCACCGGGCCGTTGGATCTAACATCCAAATTCACCGGGCCGTTGGATCAAATCATAAGATCGGATGTGGGCCGTTGGATCTAACATCCAAATTCACCGGGCCGTTGGATCAAATCATAGGATCGGATGTAATCGATACTCCCGAATCTCAACAATGATCCAATGGTTCTAGATTTGGGTGATTTCAACAAAAAAAACATCCGGTTGATGTTTATCAAATCCCGAAAACTATAATCCGGTGAACTCAAGGATGAACCTTGTGTTAACTCACTGTGGATGCTATCAGAAAAGACAACCTCGCTGGCCAGAGCACAAATCTCCGATAGATCATATGGTCAGAATTTTTTTTTAAAGATTAGTAGGAGCTCTGCTTTTCATTCAAGAGAGGATATGAAAACAACAGTTTAGAAATTTGAAGCAGAGTTAGGGAGCAATATTTGTTAAAAACCAACAACCACGCCATGCGCGAAGGCCTAAAACAACTTTTTTTTATGCCTAAAAAACATCACAAAACCCTATTCCCTATTACCTAAAGAGCAGCAGGCGTTGGACAAAGTTGTATCGCCATTTTTCGGTTGTTATCGTCTTGCATAACGGGGCTAAAAACCACATACAGTGGATAGGGTCAGAAATTATTTAAACTTTACGTCCAAAGGCTTCCTAAGCTCCAACCCAAACCAATGGAGGGAATGATCAGTTGATTAACCGTAGTGATAGGCGCTGCACTCCAGCGCCAGATCGGGCCTCCACCACTGGTGGATCCCGTGCGCAGCCTTAAAGTCCGGAGATGGGCTGTGGTTCACTGCCAGGACGGCCGACGGGAACAGGTGCAGTGGCTCGCAGCCGCCCGCCCTGCCGATGCCCAGCAGCAGGTCCTTCACCGAGTTCCTCGTCGCCAGCCTCCCGACGGCGCCCGCGCCGATGTCCTCCATCTTCTTGCGGTGATCGAAGTACCCCACGTACTCCGCGCTGATGGGGTCCGCCGCGTTCACGAACACGTTCGGCACCCACCGCGCCAGCACCGCGAAGGCTTCGTGTCCTCCGCCGCCACCCTTCTGCAGGATGGCGGCCACCCCGGCCGTGATGAAGCTGTTGGCGATGCGGATGCCCTGCTTCACCCGCTTGTCCGGGATCCTCTCCACCGGCGCCGACACGAACGGCGCGTTGAAGAGGAACGTGGTGAGGACGACGCCCGCCCTGGCCATGGTTTTCGCGCCGAGGGTCGATATGGCTGAGCCAAGGGAGTGGCCAGCCAGCCAGACGCGGTCGTGCCCCGCGGCCGCCGCCACGACGTTGTGGATGATCTGCATGGCGGTGCGGAAGCGGGAGGTGTGCTCGAGTCCGTTGCGGACGAGCTGGAGGTCGAGCTGGAGGTCCCTGGACGCCGAGCCCTTCTTGGTGATGGTGCCGCGGAAGGCGACGACGTAGTGAGGCGCGCTGGCGGCGGCCCCGGGGTCGAGGAGGTGGCTCGGCGGCTGGAACGCGTACACCGCGCCGAAGATGGAGGAGTCGGCGTCGTCCACGAGCACCTGCTGTTAAGAGATTAGACTAAGTCAATTAGCTGATGTATAGGAGTTAGTATTGTGCTATTCTTTAGGAGAGCATGGGTTCATGCGCACGTTGTAACAACCTCCTGGAATAGCGTTTGTGATAGTTAGAGATCTGTTCTGTTCATTGTATCTTCTCAGCATTATATAAGCAATAGAGAACAGAGAGCAAGGGTGTGGAATTCCCTTTACTCAAACGTATTTGTTCAGGTCTTTTTACATGGTATCAGAGCACTGAACAAATTCGTTTGAATGTCGACTACTAGCTCGAACTCAAACTCCTTTTCCTCTCACATAGCTTCCGCCATGAATTCCACCACATCAGGGCTTCTTCCCACACCATCCTTCGGCAGTCTCATCACAGTGAAACTGGACAGCGACAATTATCTGATTTGGAAGGCGCAGTTCCTTCCATATCTGCGTAGCCAGCTCCTCATGGGCTACGTCGACGGCACCATTACCGCACCTGCCGCCTTCATCACCGAGACATCAGAAGGTGGATCTGCACAGGCTCCAAATCCTGCATACCGCGCATGGATGCAACAGGATCAGCTAGTTCTGAGTACTATACTCTCCTCTTTGTCTCCTCGTTTACTGTCTCAAGTTATCTCTCTGTCCACTGCTCGTGATGTATGGACAGCCCTTGAACGTATGTTCGCCTCACAATCCAGAGCCAAAGTCATGCAGATTAGGATGCAATTAGCCACCATTAAAAAGAGAGACCTCTCAGCCAACTCCTACTTCCACAAAATTAAAGCCCTTGCTGACACACTTTCCATCGCAGGGCAACCTCTTGGCACTGATGAGTTTATCACCTACTTACTCACAGGCCTAGACTCTGATTATGACCCCTTTGTTACCTCCATAACCACACGAGCCGAACCTATGAGTCTTGATGATTTATATGCTCACTTCCTCAGTTATGAAATGAGACAAGATCAACACAATACCACTGTTCAGATCTCCTCTCCTTCAGCTAATGTGGCACACAGGGGAAACCGTGGAGGAGGTCCAGGAGGAAGAAATCGTGGTCGCGGGCGCGGCCGTGACAGACCAGGCTTCCAAGGAGGAGCCTCGCCAGCTTCATCCGGCCGAGGAAATAGGCAATTTTCCTCCCCTGCCAACACAGGTTACAGGCCTGTGTGTCAAGTCTGTGGCAAGCCCGGACATGAGGCACTCAAGTGTTATCACCGCTTTGATCATTCCTATCAAGCGGATGATTACAAGATGGCGGCAACAATCTCCAACTCAACCTATGACATCGACCCCAACTGGTACGCAGACTCTGGCGCGACAGATCACATCACCAATGAACTTGACAAGTTGAGTATCAAGGAGAAGTACTCCGGCAAAGAACAGATCCACACTGCGAGTGGCTCAGGTATGGCAATTAAGCATATTGGACACTCTACTATGTCAACTGGCACCCATTTGCTACATCTAAATAATGTTCTTCATGTACCTTCCACTACTCGCAATCTTTTGTCAGTACAACGCTTAGCTCGAGATAATCATGCTTTCCTAGAATTTCATCCCAATTTCTTCCTTGTAAAGGACCAGGACACGAAGGAGATACTGCTTAAGGGGTATTGCAAGGGTGGTCTCTATGTAGTTTCTCCAGATCAGCATCTTCCATCCAAGCAAGAAGTCACCCATAACTTCAAACAAGTCTTCCACAGCACTAAAGTTTCCTCTGAAGTTTGGCATCAGCGACTCGGTCACCCTTCTCATGAAGTCGTCCATCAAGTTTTACACAAAAATAGTTTGCCTTGTGTATTTCCTTTGAATAAATCAGTGTGTAATGCATGTCAACTAGGAAAAAGCCACCAGCTTCCTTTTCCTCTGTCCACAAATGTCATTACAACACCACTTCAACTCATTTCTTCCGATGTTTGGGGCCCTGCCCGTCCTTCTGTCAATGGCAATAAATATTATGTGAGTTTTGTTGATCACTACAGCCGTTTCACTTGGTTCTTTGCTCTCAAACGCAAGGCAGACGTCCTCGAAACCTTTGTCACATTTCAACGTCATGTAGAACGTGTCTTGAACAAAAAGATTTTAAACATTCAGAGTGACTGGGGAGGAGAGTTTCAGAAACTGAACTCTTTCTTAACTAAACAGGGAATAGGCCATCAAGTGTCGTGTCCTCATACGCATCAACAAAAGCGGCTTAGTCGAACATAAACACCGTCACATCGTGAAACTGGCCTCACCCTCCTTGCCCAAGCCTCTGTTCCCTTTCGGTTTTGGGATGATGCCTTTGCCACGGCCACCTTTCTTATCAATCGACTTCCTAGTCGAGTCATCCAAAACCAAACACCAGTGGAACGTCTCTTCTTCAGCAAACCAGACTACACTCTTCTCAAGACCTTCGGCTGTGCCTGTTGGCCCCATCTCCGAGCATACAATTCCCACAAACTAGATTTTCGATCTAAGCCTTGTGTGTTTCTTGGGTACAGCCCTGGTCACAAAGGCTACAAGTGCCTACACATACCGTCAGGACGTGTTTACATCTCTCGGGATGTCGTTTTCGATGAACTTTCCTTCCCTTTTGCGGCCATGCACTCCTCGCCATACATTGCTCCAACTGCTGATTCCCTACTTATGTCAGTTGACTCTGAATTTAGTACTGTCCAGTTGCCTATTGCCTTGCCTGTTATGCCCACTGACTTCTCTGCAGGAACTTCCCAGCCAAGGAGGGAAGACGATATGGCTCACTCAGCTCCTGCTGATGCTTCACCGCTATTTGATATTCCCACCTCAGGTACTCCAAGCTCCTCCGGTTCAGATACCAGTCTCAGTCCTGTTGCCCGTCCGACAACCGCAACTCTGCTGCCTCCGTCTCAGTCAGCTGAACCACAACAACCACGGGTGCAGACTCGCTCCAAATCACACATCTACAAGCCCAAGCAACTGACAGATGGCACAATATTTTATGATCGACATCAACGACCGCGCCAAGCTCATCTTAGCACACTCGCGCATGTGACTAAGTCAGTACCTGACAACCACACCGATGCTTTGTCTGATCCTCACTGGAAAAAGGCTATGGATGAAGAGTATTCAGCTCTTATGAAAAACAAGACCTGGAGATTAGTACCTTCATCAGAAGCCAACAATCTGGTTGGATGCAAGTGGGTATTCAAAATCAAGACCAAAGCCGATGGCACACTTGACAGGTATAAGGCCAGACTTGTTGCAAAAGGATACAAGCAGCGTCAAGGGCTAGACTATGAGGAAACTTATAGTCCAGTCATTAAACCTGCTACCATCCGAATAGTCCTTGGAATAGCAACAACAAGGCAGTGGTACCTGAGGCAATTAGATGTGCAAAACGCATTTTTGCATGGGATCTTAGAAGAGGAAGTACACATGGTGCAGCCTCCAGGTTATGAAAGTGCAGAACATCCAAATCATGTCTGCAGACTGGAAAAGGCGTTATATGGCTTGAAACAGGCCCCAAGAGCCTGGTACTCGAGACTTAGCTCAAAGCTACAAGAGTTACAGTTTACACCTTCAAAAACTGACACATCTCTGTTCATTTACAATCAAGGAGGAGTAATCATCTATATACTAATCTATGTAGATGACATCATCATTACAGGGTCTTCAGCTCAGGCAGTGAACAACTTGATTGAGAAGTTGAAGGAAGACTTTGCAGTTAAAGACTTAGGCCCGCTGCACTACTTTCTGGGCATAGAAGTTCAGAAAACGCCTGATGATGGAATGATGTTGACACAGCAGAAATACATTTGGGAATTACTTGCAAGAGGGAAGATGCAGCACTGTAGACCAATGTCTACACCTATGGCTACAACAGAAAAACTCTCACAAGAAAAAGGCAAGCCTCTAACGACTGAAGAAGCATCTTTTTACAGAAGTATAGTTGGCGGTCTTCAGTATCTGACGATCACTAGACCTGACATAGCCTTCTCAGTCAACAAAGTGTGTCAGTTCATGCATTCACCTACAAGTGATCATCTGTCGGCGGTGAAAAGAATACTTCGGTATCTCAAGCACACTCCAACGATTGGCCTGAAAATACAGAAGTCATCTTCTCTTCTGTTAAGTGCTTTCTCTGATTCTGACTGGGCAGGGAACACGGATGACAGAAGGTCGACCAGTGGCTACGCAATCTTCCTTGGAACAAACCTTGTCTCCTGGAGCTCGAGAAAACAAGCCACAGTCTCGCGGTCAAGCACTGAATCGGAGTACAAGGCACTCGCCAATGCTACCGCGGAGTTGATATGGGTTCAATCCCTGTTGCGAGAGCTAGGTATATTTCAGTCCAGGCCTCCGAGCTTGTGGTGTGATAATATCGGTGCCACTTACCTCTCCGTCAATCCAATCTTCCACGCAAGAACCAAACACATAGAAGTGGACTTTCATTTTGTCCGTGAAAGAGTGGCACAAAACTTCTGGAGATCAGATTCATATCCACCAAGGACCAACTAGCGGACGGGTTTACAAAACCCCTCGCTCGACAGCAACATCAGAAATTACAGCGCAATCTCAATCTACATGAAGTAGGTTGAAATTGAAGGGGAGTGTTAAGAGATTAGACTAAGTCAATTAGCTGATGTATAGGAGTTAGTATTGTGCTATTCTTTAGGAGAGCATGGGTTCATGCGCACGTTGTAACAACCTCCTGGAATAGCGTTTGTGATAGTTAGAGATCTGTTCTGTTCATTGTATCTTCTCAGCATTATATAAGCAATAGAGAACAGAGAGCAAGGGTGTGGAATTCCCTTTACTCAAACGTATTTGTTCAGGTCTTTTTACACCTGCCGCAGCTCGAAGTGGAAGAACATCCACCACGCCGGCGCGCGGGCGTCGGGGCCCTGCCGGTTACACTGCCGGTCGCGCTCCAGGACGTACACGCCTTGGACGAGGCTCGCCATGACGGATCGCCGGTGGTGCGGGCAGTTCCTGGCCGGAGCAAAGCATCAAATGGCAAAGGTGATCAGTGGCTTGCCAATGCAGTTTCCAGTTTTCTTTTGTTCGCAAAATACGCCCATAAACCATACTTTTTTCACGCCTAATTCCTTTCAACCATGCAAAGTAGAAATCTAAACATCATGCTAATCAGTACATCAGTTGTTACTGGTTTCTACTTAAGAGCATTCAAGACTGAATCAACCACAAAGATAACTCAGGAAATTACCAGTTCACGTATGCCAAATAAGTAGGCCCTGAAACCTCAAAGAGGTCCTTCTGTGACGGAATTTTGCCCATCTCTTGCTCCTGTCCTTCAAAGGATTTTCCAGAATGTTGTTCTGCACAACAAATTAAAGAAACGTGCATGTAAATCATGGTGTTATAGAACAGCAATTTACGAAGTTAACTACTACTTACGAAAGAAGGAATCGCTCTTCCTACCAAGATAGTTCATTTTCCAACAGAAATATTTCAGAGTTATGAAGAACAAGGTGTAACTCTTGAAATTTAGACGGTAGAGAAGTTCAGAGAAAAGTAGAAGCAATGGAAGAAAAGCCTCCTAGTTACAAATTCAGATCTCTTCCGGAACACAAAAATGGAGTCAATCAATCCCATACAGTCCCATGCTCCATTAGAGTCTGACTCGAAATGCAGTTCCTCCCTTGCCCAATGAGACTTAATCCTAGAATGGAACTATAGTTCTTTTTACAGAAGAATTCTACTCCATGGATAAATCCACTTTGTCTATCACCTTGCCTTTACTCCCCCTACCTTTATGCTGCACATCATGGAGAGCATTTGTCTCATCGGATATTCCCAATAACTCATGAAACACTGGATCTGGGACTCGAGAATGTGAATCTTGAATTCATGATACATCAATCGCATGCCACTGGAACCAATAGGGGGCAAAACAGAAACAGATTGAAACGAGCTAGAAGATTACCAGAGAAATATCTTCTTCAACATCATAACCTACTTTGGAGTATCCTCTTTCTCGCTGCACTTCGGACTCTGATATAGTGCTATTTGCCAAAGCTATAAACATACGACTTTCAAGTCAAGAAAAGAATTAAGACTTTGTTTTTAAGCAATGAAAGCGATAATATAAAGATGCTATAAAGACTGTTTGGGCAACAAACTGGAGCATCTTAGCAATGGGGGTTGCAATCGCCAGATTTGGGCATTATTTTTGTTGGCGCTGACTCAGACTGGAGAAGTTAAGAAATGGCACTTGAAGAGGAGGAAAAGAAAAGGGAGAAGACTTGGGAGCACGAAGTCTTCCTTTTTGTACAGTTGGGCGAGTACAAGTGGCTTATATGTTAAGGAGGAACACGCCACATATCATGTGAAGGTTTGCTCAGTGTTACTTCTGCATCATCTTTCCCTGAAAGAGCAAGTGATGAGCGATCGAGCACAATCAATGGAAGAGAAAGAGTACATATCTTGGATGCCGAGAGCTAGGTGGGATGCAAATTTTGGACTGGTCCTTTAAATTGTTTTTACGAGTTAGAGGGGTATGTTGGTTGACAACGCATAACTGAAAGGCAAAATTGCTTACAGGTTGGTGACGACACGTTGCTGAAGAATATAGATGTGCCGAGAGCTACTATGATTAAGTTATGTGTTGCAACCGGGTTGGCAAAGTCCTACGCCTCCTACCTGAGAGGCAAAACTGCTTACAAGTTGGTGCCAACCAAAGTTACAAATCCCGGCGAAATTTCATAAAATCTCTGCGAGATTTTGGATTTTGGCCGGGAAAAAGATTCAAAATCTGAGATGGATAAAAAAAATTGAAAAAAATAAAATAGCTACACTATTTTTTGGAAATTTCGGTGAGATCTTGGTAAATCACGTCGAAATCTTGGAGTTTTTTTAACCAAATTTGACCCTTTTTTTACCAAATTTGGCCTAGTAACTCTTAAGAAAGTCACCTTTCATGAATATTTGTTGAAAAATCAAATTTTTGAGACATTTTATAATTTTGGTAGAAACACTATTAGGTTTTTATAAAATTGTACAAGCTTGATCATGCTCTGAACAATTTATGATACTATCTTTAGTAGTGTAAGATCATACAAAAATTTTTTAAAAATAATTGAACTTCATTTGTTATCTTTAAAAAACCAAAAATAGAATGAACATAACTGAGATAGTAAATTTGTCAGAATTTTATAAATTTGTTCAAGTGTGATATGATCCAAAATTTTTATGAGAGCTTAAGCATTGCCTCAGAACCCTTCTCCAAAATTTTAAAAAAAATTATACATTTTGTTTTCTCAATTAAATCTACGAAAGCATTGAACTTCATTTGTTATATTTCAAAAATAAAAAACAAAAAGAGCATAAATGCTACAGTACCTTTGTAAGAATTTTATAAATTCACTGTAGTGTGATCATGATCCAACATTTTTATGAGAGCTTAAGCATTGCCTCAGAACCCTTTTGTAAAAGTTTTAAAAATTCTAAACCTTTTTTGGTTGCTCAAGTAAATATATATATTGATCATTAGGCTTTTATCAAGATGTAGCACTGTCAGAACTTTAAAAATCATTGAAGCTTGATCATAATCTAAAAATTTTATGAAAACATTTATGATTCATCAGGACCATTCACAAAAACTTTCAAAATTTTATAATGTGGTTTAGACTATTTTTCATTCGGTTGAAGTTTGCAAGTAAGGCTTCTATCAGGACTGTAGCACTTTTAGAATTTTTTAAATTTCTTGAAGCTTGATAATTATCTAAAAATTTTATGAAAACATTACTAATACATCAGGACCATCCAAAAAAATTTCAAAATTTTATAACATAGTTTCTTCTATTTTTCATTCGGTTCAATTTTGCCGATCAGCTTTTTATCAGGATAGTGCCACTGCCAAAATTTTTAAAAATTCCTCAAGCTTGATCATTATCTAAAATTTTTATGGGAATATTAGTGATGTATCATGACCATCCACCAAAAATTTCAAAAATTTTCAACATGTTTTGCACCATTTTTCACTCGGTTCAATTTCACCAAAATCTCGGCGAGATTTCGGTATTTCTCGGGGAATTCTCGGAAATCTCAGTTGAAAAAAAATCACACTTGAATTTTGGTTTTTGTATTTCATCCAGGATTTATCCGAAATTCCGAGAACTAGGTGAAATTTTGGATTTCGTCCACCCTCGAGATGTCAACCGAAACAAGATTTCAAACCTCGGTGCCAACTCGTTGTTGAAGAAATTAAATGTGGTCAATTACTGCTATGAAATAATGAACTTCATAAGTTTGTGTTGCGACCTGGTAAATGGAAGGACAAATAATCTTGCAATATTCTACTGGAATAAAGACTTTGGTTTTGGTGATATCTGGTCTGTGGATGGTGGACGATAAGTCTTGGCTTTCCCCTTTTTTTCCCCTTCCGTCCTTTCTGTCTGTGTCTGTATTATTGTATGAAACTTTCTCCTTGCTACATTTTCAGTTGGGTTCAGAATATGGAATGTTGTGACATTAACAACTGTCCAACAGTGTTTTAAAAAGGGGTCTACTAGGTCGTATACTCAGCCATGTACAAGTAACGGATGCCTATACCAGTCAGCCGGTTATACCGCATAATAGGCTGATTATGCCGTATTATCACTACTAGGTGGAGTGACTTGTTGAGTACCGGTTATCGATTTTTAGAACAAGGATTTAGCATATTGTCATGCACTAGGCAGTCACCAGATTTGAACTAATTAGGAGGTTAATAGCTTGTAACACTTGCCCTCTGAATTTGAAAGCATAGAAAGGTGTAAAATCCTCATGAGTCATGATTGGCACTCAAACCATCACTTCAGACTTCAGAGCACACCAATGGTCTGAAAGCAAGAAGAATAATGTCTTTTATTTCAATAAATATTGCTCGTTCTACATTGTTACAATAATCACACAATTTATTGTATGCCTAGAAACTCCGAGAGCTTATTGTATCAAAAGTTTGTTTCGTTGTCCCTTGATGGCTGAACATTATTTCTACTGTATCATGAAGAGGCCACTGCAGGTGTTGCTGCACTAGGGACATCCACTAACCGCTCTAGCATTTCCAACTGATCATAAGGTGCTATCTGCAAAACATCAGATGCGCATGCATTTTAGGTCTTGCATGTAATCCATTTTTTTAGAAAGACAATAATGCATTCTAGACGAATTCCACAACTTTATTGTACTTGAAGCATTACAAGAATTAAGAGGGAATGAATCTACATTTCTGTGTCATATTACCTGACTAAATCCATCAGGCCAAGTTATAGAAACTGCATAGTTGCCCATCGGTCGAATCTCTTCAGGCTCGATGTCTTCTGGTATATCCCCGTACTCTACTTTCTGCTCTCCTGTCCATTCGTCCTGCAGACAAGAACTACTTAGTGTGTAAAAAATAAGCCTGGTTATGGAAAATAAGTGTCTCAAAATAAAGACCATGCATGACTTAGTTCTCTGATATTTTAGAGTTGTCTGTAGCTTTTGGGCTCTGAGCCTCTGACCATGGTGAACTATGATCAAACTTAGAAGTAGACATCATCCATGATGTGACTATGAATCTTTTAATTGAAAGCCTTAAGAACTGGTGTTAGAATTATATATCCAATGTATCGAGCGATGAAAGGGCGTACACACCACACTTTGAGCAGATCGATCATTCCGTCTGACCGTTGCTGGATGCAACAAGAACTCTTCATCTGAATCTGGTACTTTCACTCTGATTGCTCGAATTGATCTATCATAGGACACTGCTGTTGAAACTGAAAAAAAAAAAGAAACAAACAATATCATCATGACATCAACGGAGAAACATGTCTGTTTGTTGTAATATATATGTGAAACAAGGGTTGCACCAACAATTTCTTACGATTTTCTTTTTCGTGTCAAGTTAGTGCAAATTTATGATCTTCTTTTACTTCTAGCTAATTTTACATCTTCGACATTGTAAGTTGGGAGCTGTTAAATTACCTTGTTGCCTAATTTTAGCACATTGTTGAACAACACATACTCCAAGATTCTGAAATGTCTTGGCAACATCCCCTTGTGGATCAGCCACTACTTCAGGAATTCCAGTATCTCCAGAAGCTGAAAGCTGTAACACTTACCCAAACTGTGATTTCTGCCCACGTTTCTAGTGAAGTGTAAGCAGGTAGGATTGAACTTACAGTTGGCCGTATTGGCAAATCAAAAAGGTGAGGTATTCCAAACTGTTGCACAACCTGAAAGAGTAAATGCATTGTCGAAGCAATTCAATAACTATCCAAGGGAAATGTACTATGTAAGATGAATCAACTGATATGTCGATGTCTTGCCTGAGCTCCAGAACCTTGTCCAAATGGGTAATAACGCTTTCCATCAGCATCAAAGTAGCACATGTTCTCAACAACTGCAACACATGGAACCTTGAGAGGAGACATAAACAGGTCAATACAAGAAAATAATGTAGATTAGACTTTTAATACATCATGTTGTGCAAAATTTACACACCTTCAACTTAGAAAACATCCTAACTCCCTTTGCAACATCAATGAAAGCAAGCTTCTGAGGGGTGGTAACAATCACTGCTGCAGTCAATGGAGCTACCTGATGTTTCAAACATGTTATATATCGCAATGCTTTTAAGAAACATTCATGTTACTACATATGATTTGTAGAAAACGCAGGCTGGAGGTTACACCTGGCAGAGCGTTAAATGTATATCGCCTGTTCCGGGAGGCATGTCAATGACAAGGTAGTCAAGTTCCCCCCTTTATGAAACAAAAAACACTGTCAAGTTCTTTTATTACCAGAAAATTAAGAACATCCTTGGGAATATGACTGAAGGGTGTTCATGGGGAAAATGCCCTATCTTATCATGTTCATCTGATGGCTTTAAACAGGTATCAACTATAGGCTTTGCATACCATTCAGTAGTGGTCAGCAACTGATTAATGACTCCTGAAACCATTGGACCTCGCATTATAGCTCTCCCTTGTCCAGCAAAGCCAAAAGACACCATTTTGACGCCCAAATACTCAGTTGGAAGAATGGTTCTGCTTTCTGGGTTCTAAAGGTAAGTCTGTTTACCATTATTAGTGCAATTACTAAATTCCATGCTAACATAAGAATTCAACCAGCAGGTTTACCATCACTAGGAGCCGGTTCTCGGGGGAAACCATGGTTGGTAAGCTCGGACCAAAGACATCAGCATCAAAGATTCCAACCCTGGCCCCCATACCAGCTAGTGTATAAGCGAGATTTACAGCGACCGTAGACTTCCCAACTCCTCCCTGAAATAGGAATTTAGTTACCCTTAAGGGTTTGTGATATCCTTTTGTGTGCACAGAATTATCATGTCTTGCCTTGCAGCTTGAAACTGCTATGATGTTTGAAATCTTCTGTAGCCCTTCTGGAAGCTCCCCTGCATATACCGGTTGTGCAGGTTGCGCAGACATTGTAACATTGACCTTCTTGACCCATGGAAGTGCCGCAACAACCTCGTTTGCCTTTTCTTCGAACTATACAGCACAAAAAAAGGAGTGTTAGACACTTGAAATTGTTTGCTGGAAGGGACCATCCAATGTTGTAAGAAAATAATCATGTCACTTGCAGTCCTTTCAACTAACAGATGTAATAAAAATCAAGTTCACATCCATCTTTCCCAACATAAACATAACCGAATAATTGTTCGTTAATATGTTTTTAGCAGTGTCCTTTTATGCCATAAAAACGAATAATAAGTGAATTACTCTACTGAGATATGTGGGTTACAAGAAGAGAGAAATTTTACAGTACATTATACTGGTAGTATATAGTGGGTAGTAAAAATCAAATCTAGCGGTTGATTTGTTAAGCGTATTCTACTACTCAACTAACATAGAAAGTAGAAATAAATTGTAGCTAATCGGATCAATTGGATTGAAAAGAATGAATGATTCATATTGAATTTAATGTATGTAAAAGAGCTCTACAAGAATTGTACTCACCATGTCTTTGACGGGACAGGCAGGAGTCGTCAGCTCAAGACGAAATGAGACCTGAAACATAGACCAATGTCAACCAAAATAAGCCACCGAATGAATAAATGCCAATTAATTTGATGCACATCAGAATCCTCACTTCATCAAGAACTAAGAAAGTGCCCTTCTTTACCTCTTCTAAGGCCTCACTAATCTCTAAATCCTTGACAAACCCACACGAGACAATGTCCGTCCCGAAATCAGGGTCGATAATCTGGGAGAGCGCTATGAGCACATCCTTCTTGGCATCGTCCACTGATGCCACTGTCGCACCAGATGGGGAATCAAATAGGCAGCAAAACACAAGCATAAAATTTGCAGTTAGGACGACAGTAATTAAGCCCCGGAATAAGCACACGCCGGTGCATAAACTTCAAATTTCCAGGATTTCTGCCACTGCTACTGCTGAACCTATGACCGAACATGCAAGAGCGGGAGGAGTGGAAAGTTTACCACCGGACAAAGCAGCTATCGCGCACCGCCGGCGCCGGCCCACGCGCGGCGACAAGGGGAACCAGGCACGCGACTGGATAGTCCCCGCCGCGGCAGGATTAAACTTTTCTGGTAGAGCACCTGCAAGAACCATGGACGCGAAAAAGACTTAGCTGCCGACGAGAGCTCGGACGGAGACGTCATCCGCGTGCTTAAGAGGAGCGAGGGGAAGAGCCTCACCTCTTGGGGTTGGAGTTGTATAGAGGAGATGGGGTGCGTGCGGCACGAGGAAGGAGGCGGGCGCGGCGTGGAGGGTCTGCATTGCCGCCTTTTCCAATGGCGAGGGACGCGCGAGCGCGGTGAGGAGGGAGTGTGGAGCGGATGACCGGATGAGGAGGGCGGAAGGCGAGGGAACGGAGTGGCCGTTTTTGGGCCGCTAGTTGTGTGGATCTGGTTGCCTCCTGGCTCAAAGATTAGCGCAAACAAGAGCGTGCTGGACACCGACGAGTAGGCCCCGGAAGTCATAGCCCTCGATGCCTACTTACACGCAAGGGTGGGCATTCGTTTATTTATTTATTTATTAGTTTATTCAGTTCTAAAATAATTTGATTTTTGAAAAGTGGCTACCGAATTTATTTGACCAAAACTAAAAACCGAACTGAATTAGCCAAAATATTTCGATTTAATTAATTCAGTGTATAGAATTATAGTAAGAGCTCGAATTTGAGTAGGGAAAGTGGATTCTTTATGGGTTTAGCAAGAGATATAGTGAGAGATGATTCCTCTATGTGAGAGAGAAGGATGAGATAACTGAGGGAGGGATTGGGGAAGAAAATGTCTTGGCCCGTCATTAGGCAGGGAACAAAGATTTACGACTACGGGGGACTCGTAACTCCTCAGTGATGCAGCTACCGCATGCTCCGACTGTACGACGCTCTTTCTCCTTCTTTGCAGTCCGCTCGCTACTCGCGTCTCTCAGTCTCCCCCTTGCTAGCTCATCGCTCGCCTCTCCCCTTCACTGGTAAGCAGCTC
The DNA here is from genome assembly GCA_036346375.1 of Guadua angustifolia. NCBI lineage: Eukaryota > Viridiplantae > Streptophyta > Magnoliopsida > Poales > Poaceae > Guadua > Guadua angustifolia. The sequence goes on from CM070500.1 coordinate 23,122,524, forward strand.
ATGTCTCCCGGTCTCCCCCTCGTCGGCTCACTACTTGTCAGTTTCCCGCTTGCTTCTCCATCTCACGACCTTGCCACCCTTGGTGAGTCAATGGACGGTGGGCAGTAGGCTAGCGGTGACCTGGCTTCATGGGTGGGCAGGCAGCGACTAGGGTTAGTAGGGACTCAGGAGTCTAAGTCCGTATGGGGGAATAGTCGAACAGGGATGGAGTGATGGATGCTAGGGGCGGGTGCGATAGAGGTGAGACTTGGTGAGTGGTGCGATGCAAAAGCACATAGTGTGGTGGTTGGCTGGGGTTGGGGCTAGGGCACCGTGGCAACGAGTGGGAAGGAGGGTAGATGGGGAATCAAGGGAATGAGAAATTTTGAGGCTTTGAGGGTGGGCCTTTAGACTTGGAGTGCTAACATAGGGGTTGGCACCAAATCGGTATTTGGTGTGATCCGTTTTAAGAGTTTGAAACTAAACCAATTACCGAAAACCGAATAGAGCAAAAATAGACCAATGACGAATACCCATACCAGGGGTACCCTACAGCAAAGTATACATCTATTTCAAGATTGTATCCCACTCAAGTTGGACGAACAGGACGGCAAGACTGGCAGTGATGTAAAGTGCTGGAGGTGCCATGGGCCTCCAGCAGATCCTGAAGGGTCCCCCGCTTCGGTCGAGCCCACCAAGGGAACTCCAACCCAGACTCGGATCCGGCGCCCCCACAGGCTCCGGCCTAGACCCCGGTCCGGCGCTCCCGCAAGCTCCGACTCGGCTTTGGATCAAGGTCGTAACAAGCCTCGATTCAGCAACCTTCGCCGCGACAACAGTCGACCGCAGGCTGGTCACCCGCCCCGTGGACACGATGGCCATGCTGGGGCAGGTGGCTCCTTCACAGGGAGCCCAGGACGCCGCCAGAGTCAAGCACCCGTCCCCTCCTACTCAATAGGGAGACACGCCCGCTCCCGATGGAACACTGTCCGTTGTGTCTACCAAGCCGGCATGGGCAACATGAGCCTGTCAGTCGTGAAGACCGAAGACCAGCGACTCCCGAACGTAACGTACCCCTACCTTTTTTCTCCAAAACTCCCGTGTAACCTGCCCCCTCCGCCTATATAAAGGGAGGCAGGGCCCTCAGGGAAGGGCGACGAGCATTCTCCCATACACACCCGATCAAGCATCCGTATCCACGATCCGAGTCATCCGACCCAGGCAAACATTCCGAGCTCTCCCACTCGGACGAACGCTGAGGGCTTGTCCTTGACATCCACTTGTAATCTCGTGTAGTCCACTACACCCCGAGCAATACAAAACCACCACACGAACTGAACGTAGGGATATTCAGCCCAACCAGTATAAATCTTAGGCTCCCTTCGTCTAACATTCAAGAAGAGGGAGCGCGCGGTCCCTATACTTACAAATTCACTTGCCGGTTGTACGAAACACCGACAACCAATTACCTAAAACCGAATAAATTGAGAATTTTGGTTAACTCGGTTCGGTTGATTCTATTGGTTCAGTGTAAAAATGAGATATAGAGTACCAAGTTTAAACCGAACCATTTTAGATTTATTGAGGCTACCACACCCGTTATACTTTCTCATATCATCTAGAGATTAAATTAAAGAAGATTTTTGTAGTGATTTATTGTTAAGTTGGCCTTTACGAGACTTTGTAATATTTTAATTACGATACGAAAAAAAGTAGAGCACAACATAATTACATAAATAGCTTTATCTTTTACTATAGAATGGTGGAAACGTTAGTAGATGTGTCAGCTCCCATATCTCACAAAAATCTACCGTAACGCTCTTTCGGTCATACGGAAATACGGTAGATCAGTCCAGCAAACTCCCCACACCGCGGCCCATCACCGCCTGCGACCCAGTTCCTCGAGAGGCAACGACACGACACGCCTCGCTTTGCGCAGCCGGACTTTCAGATCGCGTGCGGTGTGGGCCTGACGATTTCGTGAAGCCCTGCGTCTCTAGGTGCGGCCACGGGCACGGCCGCGGGCCTCGTCTCCGCGTGAGCCGAGCACCGGATCGTACAATCGTCTCTTGGCAATCCCGCGCGGTTCCACAGCCCAACACCGTCTGATTCGGCCGTTTTAGATTTCGTTTTTACCGAGATTTCGGTGATTTTTTTACCGAACGAAAATTGGTCCAAAATGCGTTAAAATATTTTGAATTTTTTGTGGATAGTCCTAATATATCACTAATATTTTCATAAAAAATTTTAGATGATGATCAAATCTGAGGACTTTTTAAAAAATTCTGACAGTGCTACTGTTCTGATAAAAGGCTGACGGACAAATTTTAACAGAATAAAAAATGGTGCAAACCATGCTTGAAAATTTTTGTAAATGGTTCTGACACATCCATAATATTCCTATAAAATTTTTAGATAATGATCAAGCTTGAGGAATTTTAAAAATTTAGACAGTGCTACTGAAGGCTGACCGATAAATTTCAACCGAATGAAAAATGATTCAAACTATGTTAAATTTTTTTTATGAATGGTCCTGATGCATCACTAATGTTCTCATAAAGTTTTTAGATGATTATCAAGATTAAGGAATTTTCAAAAATTATGACGATGCTACTGTCCTGATAAAAGCCTTACGGTGCTACATGTATTGTTTACATAGATTTGATTGAGCAACTTTTGCACATGATATGATCTTAATGTTATTTTTTGAGCAATTATTGCAATGTATTATCATGTTAAATGTCAAACTATAACCTTGAGGTGTTTTGAGTTGAAGTTAATCATCCTTGGTGACTTAATGTCAAAATTGGGAGCTACTCTTTTGTGAGAGGTACTTAGACATTCTAGTTATGTTTTTAGTATAACAGAAGGGAAAACTCTTCTAATTTCTTTCATTAGAAACCTGTTCACTATAAACAAAAAGATAAAACAAAAAAGAACCAGTAGTGCAATCCATGATAAAAAAAAATATGCAAAATATTGACGTCTTCCAAGATCAAACCAAAGACCTCTTCACAGAGGCTGTAAATGCTCTATCAACCGAGCTAAGTGGCATGCTATACTTATTATGCATATCTATCTTATGAGGTATCTCTCCAATATAAAAATGTGGAGCCGACGATAGTTGAACCTGGATCTCTTGATTGGAAGCTAGACCTCCTAACTAGGGATGAAAATGGATCGGATACAGATGGATAATAGCTCTACCATATTTGTTTCTCGGATGCAGATATGGATACGGATAGTCCGGATACGAATACGAATTAATATAGATACGGATCAAATACGAATCGAATTGTATATGGTTTCGAATATTTATTGAAACATGATAACCCTTTAGATTGTACATAAAAATCAACGAAAATACGTGACTAATTGATTTGATCAAAACATTATTGAAAATTGAATAAATATAAGCATTTTCATTCACTTAGGCAATAGTTAGATAACATGTTGCAAGTAAAATTATATAAGACTTAGTTTAAGACACACAAACGATTAATTCATCATACACGTAGATCAAAATATAAAATGAATGTATCCTTGCTCAGAGATACAAATGGAAGCAAACACATAATACTCTAAAAGTTTGATAATACTTAGATACCATGCTTCTAGAAAAAGTATATAACGCTTACATGTAATGAATCAAGATTTATATTCTTTGTTAAATTATGTTTAAAATAATAAATTATGTATTTATGAGTTTCTATGCATTTTATCTACTTATTTAAAATATTTCTCTATTAAGAACAACAATGTTTGAATTTTTGAGAAAATTTAAAATCTAATAAAATCTTAAAAATATTTTTTAAATGTTAGATTGTGTCCAAAAATTTCTCAAAAAGTTTCATAATTTTTAGAGTTAGTTTACCAATTTTAATAATTGAAACTTAAATTAGAAAACAATTTTGAAATTAAAAAAACCTTTTTGGACCAAAAGAATAGCCTTGACCAAGCCCACATGCATATCCGGATATCCGATCATCAATATCGGATTATCCGAATCCTATCCGACGGATAGTGAGCTACCGAATCTATATCCGATAAAAAAATCTGTATCTGTATCCGATTCGATACTATCCGACAAATATCCGATCCGACAGAATCCGTATCCGAAATTATCTGGATAGGCCGGAAACTATCCAATCCGTTTTTATCCCTACTCGTAACCAGTGGCGGAGCCAGGATTTTGCTAGGCCTCGGGCCGAAAACAAAGCGGTAATAACTAACATCAAATACTATCAACACCGAGGTACAACAAAAACACTACACAAATACACAATTAAAGATAAATTTGAATTTCATGCTTAACATTTCAATAAAATAGATAAAATATGTCAAAACAATATAGTGTGGTGGAGTAGTAGAAAAGTTAATACCTAATTAAGGAAGGTTTGATGCATCCGAGACTGTCATATTTTCATCAACAATAGAATAAGAACCTAAACCTGTAAAAGAGGAAATTGCACATGTAAAGAGGAAATCGACCTATTCATTGCAACATTGGAAATCCTCAGTCATTTGGTCAGAAACCAATTACATTCTTCAGGGAGGTGTGTGAATATCTAACCTACAGGCTACAGAAAATTATCTTTCTTTTATGCTTGTTGCGTATTTACAAGTTACGTTCCAGGTTCTTGCACTTTGCCGCTCTGTGGTCATCCATATCTGTTAGAAAGAGGAAACTAAATCATTGTTCAGGTAAACATCAACTGCATCCAATAATTCATTAGCATGAAATGAACTTACAAAAGAGCAAAAATATTTGCTAACAATGTTGCTAATTCTAAAAATGAGTACTGTGGTATGTTAATTACTTATATTCCTGCTTTAAACTTTTTATGTCCGACAAAAATTTTCACAGCACATAAGCTGTATTTTATATATATATATATATGATTTATCTGATGTCTTCTCTTTTTACAGCTTGATGCTATTACTCAAGCAAAGAAAGTTCTTGCCCTGATTCCTGGAAGAGCTACAGGGGCATATAGTCAAAGGCTTACAGCCAGATAAACATCTGCCAATGACATGTTCACTCACCTAGAAACAAACTGGCTTCAATAACTTTATTGTTCCTAGGGTATCAAGGGAATGTGCGATGAGATTGCTGCTGGTATTGCCTCCCGTGATGGTTTCCGGTGAATGCAGATGATATATTCCTAACAAATGGTACAGGTCCTGGTGTATGTCCTCTCCTGGTCGTGTCTACAGAAACCAAAAAATGTTCCAGTCTAGCCATTAATCTGTTATGCTTTTTCCCTCCTAGGTGCACATGATGATGCAATTGCTGATAAGGAATGAGAGAGACGACATTCTATGTTCAATTCCTCAGTATTCCCTATACTCAGCCTCCATAGCGCTTCATGGTGGAACTCTTGTATGTAGTTTGTTTTCACGACTAAAAAGATTCAAGGTAGTAATTTGTCATACGGCACACTTATCTGAAAACATTTCATTTTAGGTGCCATATTACCTCAATGAAACATCAGTGGCACGCGGCGGTGGCAGTCATGGTGAAGCTACGCTCGAGGCGCAGCGGTCGGCGTCGTTCCACCAGGCGCTGTGGTGGAGAAGAAGAAGCGCCACCTGCTAAAGCAGAGGACTCGACGCTTGGCCGGACCTGTTCGGCCGGCATCGGGGACGGAGCTTTAGGACGGACATCGCAGACGTGCCCACGCCTGTGGCGACAAGGGGAACCAGCACTTGATTGCATAGTCCCCTTGTGGCAGATTAAACTTTTTCGTAGAGCACCTGCAAGAACCATGGCCTTGAAAAAGACTTAGCTGCCGACGAGAGCTCGGACGGAGACGTCATCCGCGTGCTTAAGAGGAGCTAGGGAAGAGCCTCACCTCTTGGGGTTGGAGTTGTATAGAGGAGATGGGGAGTGTGCGGCACGAGGAAGGAGGCGCGCGGCGTGGAGGGTCTGCATTGCCGCCTTCTCCATGGCGAGGGACGCTTGGCCTTGTGAGGAGGGAGTGTGGAGGGATGACCGGATGAGGAGGGCGGAAGGAGAGGGAAGGAGTGGCCGTTTTGGGCCGCTAGTTGTGTGGATCTGGTTGCCTCTGGCTCAAAGATTAGCGCAAACAAGAGCGTCTTTGACACCAAGCAGTAGGCCCGGAAGTCATAGCCCTCGATGCCTACTTAGTACTTACACGCAAGGGTGGGCATTCGTTTATTTATTTATTTATTAGTTTATTCAGTTCTAAAATAATTTGATTTTTGAAAAGTGGCTACCGAATTTATTTGATCAAAACGAAAAACCGAACCGAATTAGTCGAAATATTTTGGTTCAATTAATTCAGTGTACAGAATTATAGTAAGAGCTCGAATTTGAGTGGGGAAAATGGATTCTTTATGGGTTTAGCAAGAGATCTAGTGGGAGATGATTCCTCCATGTGAGAGAGAAGGATGAGATAACTGAGGGAGGGATTGGGGAAGAAAACGTTTTGGCCCTGTCATTAGGCAGGGAACAAAGATTTACGGCTACGAGGACTCGTAACTCCTCAGTGATGCAGCTACCGCATGCTCCGACTGTACGACACTCTTTCTCTTTCTTTGCAGTCTGCTCGCTACTCTCGTCTCTCAGTCTCCCCCTTGCTAGCTCATCGCTCGCCTCTCCCCTTCACTGGTAAGCAGCTTACGTCTCCCGGTCTCCCCCTCGTCGGATCACTACTTGTCAGTTTCCCGCTTGCTTCTCCATCTCACGACCTTGCCACCCTTGGTGAGTTTGTGGACGGTGGGCAATGGGCTAGCGGTAACCTGGCTTCATGGGCGGGCGGGCAGCGACTAGGGTTAGTGGGGACTCAGGAGTCTAAGTCCATATGGGGGAATAGTCGAATAGGGATGGAATGATGGATGCTAGGGGTGGGCGCGATAGAGATGAGACTTGGTGAGTGGTGCGACGCAAAAGCACATAGTGTGGTGGTTGGCTGGCGTTGGGGCTAGGGCACCGCGGCAACGAGTGGGATTGGGAACAAAAGGAGGGTAGATGGGGAATCAAGGGAATGAGAAATTTTGAGGCTTTGAGGGTGGGCCTTTAGACTTGGAGTGCTAACATAGGGGTTGGTACCGAATCGGTATTTGGTGTGATCCGTTTTGAGAGTTTGAAACTAAACCAATTACTGAAAATCGAATAGAGCAAAAATAGAAACCGACCAATTACCTAAAACCGAATAAATTGAGAATTTTGGTTAACTCGGTTCGGTTGATTCAATTGGTTCGGTGTAAAAATGAGATATAGAGTACCAAGTTTAAACCGAACCATTTTAGATCTATTGAGGCTACCACACCTGTTATACTTTCTCATATCATCTAGAGATTAAATTAAAGACGATTTTTGTAGTGATTTATTGTTAAGTTGGCCTTTATGAGACTTTATAATATTTTAATTATGATACTTAAAAAAAGTAGAGCACAACATAATTACATAAATAGCTTTATCTTTAACCATAGAACGATAGAAACGTTTTTTTTTTGAACAAAACGATAGAAACGTTGATAGATGTAAAAATCTACCGTAACGCTCTTTCGGTGATACGGAAATAGATCATTCCAGCAAATTCCCCACACCGCGGCCCATCACCGCCTCCGCCTGCGACCCAGTTCCTCGCGAGGCAACGACACGCCACGCCTCGCTTTGCTCAGCCGGGCCTTCAGATCGCGTGCGGTGTGGGCCTGACGATTTCGTGAAGCCCTGCGTCTCTAGGTGCGGCCACGGCCACGGCCGCGGGCCTCATCTCCGCGTGAGCCGAGCACCGGATCGTACAATCGTCTTTGGGAATCCCGCGCGGTTCACAGCCCAACACCGTCTGATTCGGCCGTTTCACCTGCGTGGATGCGCGAGCGCGAGTTCGAACGAACAGACAACCGTGGGAGCCCGAGAACACAGTCTGGTTGGTTTGCCGAAAACCTCCGCTACGTTGCCGAGAACACAGTTTCGGTTCGTTTTCGGTTGTTATGATCAGAAATTTAAAATTTTAGTGAAATCTTATTATTTCAGATGAAATCCAAAAAAAATTCAAATCTGATTTTTTACCGAGATTTTCGAGATCTCGCATAGATTTACCGAGATTTCGGTGATTTTTTACCTAACGAAAATTGGTCCAAAATGCGTCAAAATATTTTGAATTTTTTGTGGATAGTCCTAATACATCACTAATATTTTTATAAAAAAAAAATTAGATGATGATCAAGTTTGAGGATTTTTTAAAAATTCGCGATTACTCTTGTCCGATAAAAGGCTGACGGACAAATTTTAACAGAATAGAAAATGGTGCAAACCATGCTTCAAATTTTTTGTAAATGGTCCTGATACATCCATAATATTCCTATAAAATTTTTAGATAATGATCAAGCTAGAGGAATTTTTAAAAATTTAGATAGTGCTCCTGAAGGTTGACCGATAAATTTCAACCGAATGAAAAATGATTCAAACTACGTTAAAAAATTTAAAAAAATTTTATGAATGGTTCTGATGCATCACTAATGTTCCCATAAAGTTTTTAAATGATTATCAAGATTAAGGAATTTTCAAAAATTATAACGGTGCTACTGTCATGATAAAAGCCTTACGGTGCTACATGTATTGCTTACATAAATTTGATTGAACAACTTTTGCACATGATATGTTCTTAATGTTATTTTTTGAGCAATTATTGCAATGTATTATCATGTTAAATGTCAAACTATAACCTTAAGGTGTTTTGGGTTGAAGTTAATCATCCTTGGTGACTTAATGTCAAAATTGGGAGCTACTCTTTTGTGAGAGGTGCTTAGACATTCTAGTTATGTTTTTAGAATAACAGAAGGGCAAACCCTTCCAATTTCTTTCATTAGAAACCTGTTCACTATAAACAAAAAGATAAAACAAAAAAGAACCAGTAGTGCAATCCATGATAAAAAATATGCAAAATATTGACGTCTTCCAAGATCAAACCAAAGACCTCTTCACAGAGGTTGTGAATGCTATATCAACCGAGCTAAGTGGCATGCTATACTTATTATGCATATCTATCTTATGAGGTATCCCTCCAATATAAAAATGTGGAGCCGACGATAGTTGAACCTGGATCTCTTGATTAAAAGCTAGACCTCCTAACTAGGGATGAAAACGGATCGGATACAGATGGATAATAGCTCTACCATATTTGTTTCTCGGATGCAGATACGGATAATCCGGATACGAATACGAATACAGATACGGATCAAATACGAATTGAATTGTATACGGTTTCGAATATTTATCGAAACATGATAACCCTTTAGATTGTACATAAAAAATCAACGAAAATACGTGACTAATTGATTTGATCAAAACATTATTGAAAATTAATAAATATAAGCATTTTCATTCACTTAGGCAATAGTTAGATACCATGTTGCAAGTAAAAATTATATAAGACTTAGTTTAACACACACAAACGATTAATTCATCATACACGTAGATCAAAATATAAAATGAAGGTAATCCTTGCTCAAAAATACAAATGGAAGCAAACACATAATACACTAAAAGTTTGATAATACTTAGATACCATGCTTCTAGAAAAAGTATATAACGCTTACATGTAATGAATCAAGATTTATATTCTTTGTTAAATTATGTTTAAAACAATAAATTATGTATTTATGAGTTTCTATGCATTTTAGCTACTTATTTAAAATATTTCCTATTAAGAACAACAATGTTTGAATTTTTGAGAAAATTTAAAATCTAATAAAATCTTGAAAATATTATTTAAAATGTTAGATTGTGTTCAGAAATTTCTCAAAAAGTTTCGTAATTTTTAGAGTTAGTTTACCAATTTTAATAATTGAAACTTAAATTAGAAAATAATTTTGAAATTAAAAAACCGTTTTGGGCCAAAAGAATAGCCTTGACCAAGCCCACATGCATATCCAGATATCCGATCATCAATATCAGATTATCCGAATCTGTATCCGACGGATAGTGAGCTACCGAATCCATATCCGATAAAAAAAATCCGTATCTGTATCCGATTCGATACTATTCGACAAATATCCGATCCGACAGAATCCGTATCCGAAATTATCCGGATCGGTCGGAAACTATCCAATCTGTTTTCATCCCTACTCCTAACCAATAGTTCATATGCTACTTTGGTTTAACCTTGGTCCTAAAAACAATTATTTTGTAGCAGTTTCGGTCCAAAATGATGAGATGCTAACAAAATTTTTGAAAATACTATAGCAATTTAAAATTTTTATTCTACCATGATTATAAATCTCGAGGGGAGGAGGGGGAGGGGAGACGAAATCCGAGATTTCACCGAAATTTTGCCTGGATTTTGATGGGCCTCGACAGTTTAGCATCGCCACGACTGAGGCTCGTTTGTGTGACCCTCTCGATCGTGAGCTGGGCCTGTTTTCTCTCGCGTCAGATTTTCGTCGTTCCAGTGTGGATGAGAGAAAAGCTTTCTGAGCAACTTGGCTCACGAATGATGTGATGTACGCGTGGGAGGGAAATTCCTGGCAGAACCGTACATTTTCCCAATTGCCCATGCATAAAATCCAGAGCAACATATATTTGCCAAGGATGTGGATTGGGTGTAGTCTCTTCCATAGGCCTGAATTGTCCGATCAAGACGATGGACAGTCCGATCAAGACGATGGACAGTCCGGATGGTTAAAAGTATGATAAATGGTGTTTTTGCTACAGTACTATAAAAAAATTTCACACAGTGAAAAATTTGTACAGTATTTTTACCCGATCCAAACCATACACTTTCAATTGGACGATCCTTTAGAGATTGTTTAACTTGCAGTCCGTAAGGACCGCACCCGATCCCTGTCCATTTGTCACAAGCATCATGAGATATGTCCCATACATGATCTATTGTACACACTACCATTAATAACATAATAAAAGCAGTGTTTCTATGTATCACCTTTGCAATCAAGGTACATAAATCTTAAAGCAAGGCGAAGGTGTACATAACCACCATCTACTGTTTATTCATGCTTTAATATTATACCATTTGCAAAGAGTGACAAAGATGACCCTCCGATGCAGAACCAAGCATTGAAGTAGACGGACGGGCAGGCTAAACAACGTTACCAACCCTTCTTCGTTCGCTTCTTTGTCACAGTTTTCTGCGTTTTCTGACCGTGCTCGTGTGCTGCTATGCTTAACTCGCTCAATCTAGATCGACTCCATGCATGCCATACATTTGATTTGATTTGATGAGGACCTCTGTGATCTGCCTATCTCTCTACTTGGAGGCGTTGGGGGCCGCCCACAGCTCTGCAAACTTCATCACCTTGGAGACGCTCTCCAGCACCTCATACGGTGTGATGTCCCCCATCACAACCAATTTCTTGCTCTCCAAATCTACCTCAAATGAAGTAACACCTGGACACAGAGAAAAACACACATGATTGCGAATCATGACTAGACAAAATCCTCGCCCCATCACAATCATCTTGGTGCTCTCCGAATCTACATCAAATGATGTAACGCCTGGACACAGAGAGACACACATGATTGCAAATCATGAGTCGTGACTAAACAAAATCCTCACTGCACTAGCTTTTTTTACAGTGACAAACTGCGTTTACAGCAATCTCGTTCTTTAAGCCAATAAACCAAGCCAGAAAGCGTCTCCAAAAAAGAACCAAGCCAGTAAGCATATGAATGATATTTTCCTTTTTTGAAATACGGCAGAAGCTCTGCCTTGCATTAAAGATCAGAAAAAAAAAAACAACATGTCCAAATAGAGAAAGAACACCAGGAACAAACAAGAAGCAAGGTGAAGGGGGAAAAGAAAGAAAGAAAAGAAGGGAATGAAAGCACGGCTAAACCGTCTAGCCCCGCTAAGCTGAAAAAGAAGATTACGCTAGGAATGATATTTTTCTAAGAACGCTCGTTGACAAATACTGTACCCAATGCACGAGGTCTTGATGTATGGGGGAATGAGAAATCTTTTTCTTTCCCTTGCTCCTGCAGTGAGCCGTCGGACGGAAGTGATGGTGTGGCACTCATGCTTGGCAAACCTTTTATCACCGGCAAATCTTGGCCACCGACTGCTGGTGTCACCCAAACTTTTCCAGAGAACGTAGGCAGACCCTGCACATGTGCGCAGTACAGAATATGTGCCCAAGCATGCATGGGAGTTCTTAGATTTTTATAGCTTGTTGTACTTTTTTTTCCTTTAAATTTAGTCACCGTAGAACTTAATTGTAAAAATAACCTTCTCTCTAACCACAAACACCTATCGCGCTCGTGTACCACTGTCTGCACCTACTGCGGTAGGACGGTTCAGCAAGACAGGAGCGCAGCGGGCCGATAGGACCTGCCGCAGTGCCCGAGTGCAGCTGGTTTCTGCCGTGCTGTCCTAGCTTGGTATCACCTGTTGTGGTACACGAGCATGACGTTTTCGTAGTCGAAGAGTAGGCTATTTTTATAATTAGGCTCTGGTAGATTTGAAAATAAAAGGTGCTGAGGAGATGAGAAAAGCTCAGGTTTCCATGCTTGTGGATGCAAAGCAATGCATGCGTTTGGTTGCCTGCCTGCACAGCCAAAACGACACGAAGCCAACTCAGGAGCAGAGGATGGTCACTGGTTTGTGACCTGTAAGTCTGTAGCATTCTTGTTGCTACCTAAAAACTCTCTGGAGCTCATTGCTGCGTTGTTTACTGTTTCCGATTAACCCAGCAACGAGGAAAGCCGAGTACTAGTAAATCTTTGTATCAAAATGATTGGAGGTGCACAGAGGTCAACCACCGGAGCGCATTATTCTTGCTGCATGCCTGCATGTGAGTCTCTGACTGCAGGCGCGTCTTATTGCTGCTCCAATTGCTTCTAAAACTCTTTAGAGCATGTTCGGATCTATTAGCATTAACAATTAGCTACTAAAATTAGGTAAAATAGATCCAAACAGGCTAGCTAATAACTCAGCTAACAGTTAGCTACTAATTCAGCTAATAGTTATCTCATTAGCTGATTTTCTCCTGCTAATTGCAGCTAATAGATGGTGAAATAACTAATTTGCCCTCGGCCCGTCCACCGCAGTCCCATTTTCCAAAAGCATCGCGAACTATCATTAACGCAAAGATACAATGGACATTTGCATCTATAATCAAATTTTTAACCATCTATTAACTAGTAGATCCAAATGGCCTCCAACTAATAATTAGTCAGCTAATAATTAACTAATAGTTATAACTATTAGCTAGCTAACTATTAGTGCTAATGGATCCAAACATAGCCTACTTTCTGATCTCTTTGGGACGCTGCTCACATCCCGAAGACGCTCATGTGCTACTACTCTACGTTAGAAAATTCTTCCATTCAATAGATGTGTGCCACTTAAGAGTGTTCACACTCCGTGATCGCTTCGAGGTCCTAGATATACGGATGCTTCGCTTTCACTAGTCACTACTAAGAAATGCACGCTTGCATATGCAAGGGGGGCACACACCGAGGCAGAGTTTGGATGCAGAGTTTCAAATTTCATTTTTAGATCATATCTTAGAGGGGATTGCACTCCAAAATTTTGCGAGATTTAGAAATGTTGGATGAAATTTGGTTGAAATTTAAAAATTCAAATTCAAATCTGAAGTTTTTGGAAATTGCCGAAATCTCGATAAATTTGAACCAAACGAAAAATAGATCAAAACACATTAGAAAATTTTGAGAATTTTTGTGGATGGTCTTGACGCATCATTAATATTTCCATAAATTTTTCAGATGATGATCAAGCATGAGAAATTTTTAAAAATTCGGATTATGCTACCATCCTGATAAAAGTCGTATCGGCAAATTTGGACAGATGAAAAATGGTTCAAACCACGTTATAAAATTTTGAAAATTTGTATACATGGTCATGACATTTCACTAATGTTCCTATAAAATTTTTAGATAATTATAAAGTATGAGGAATTTTCAAAAATTTTGATAGTGGTCATGTTCTGATAAAACCCTTACCGGTTAATTTCAACCGAATGAAAATTGGTTCAAACCAAGTTAGAAAATTTTGAATTTTTTTAGATAGTTTTTACACATCACTAATATTTTCATAAAATTTTAGAAAATTTTGATTTTTTTTAGATAGTTTTGACACATCACTAATATTTTCATAAAATTTTCAGATAATAATCAACCCTAAGGAATTTTAAAAAAATTATAACAGTGCTACCACCCTGATAAAACCTAGCTAAGTACATGTATTGCTTTTATAGATTTGATTGAGCAACCAACAAATGTTTAGAAATTTTGAAACTTTTAGAGAAGGTTTATGTGGCAATTGTTAAACTCTCATAAAAATTTTGGAATACGATCACACTCAAGAAAAATTATAAAATTCTGATAAAGTTAGTGTCTCATTTATATTCCTTCTATTTTTTATTTTTCAAAAGATTAGAAATGAACTTCAATTCTCTTAAAAAAATTTCTGTATGATCCTAGACTTCTAAATATGGTACCATTATTTTTTTAGAGCACGATCATGCTTGTATATTCTTATAAAAATCTGACAGTGTTACTATCATTTTATAAAACATCTTAAAATTTTAGTTTTTTCAAATATTTTCATGGAAGATGACATTCTTAAGGGATATTGACCCAAATCCGGTCAAAAATACCAAAATTTTAGAAAATACTATAGCAATTTTTTTCCAATTTTTTTTATTTGGCCGGGATTTCGAATCTCACCCGACTGAAATTTCACCGGAATTTTAAACCTCGCACTGAGGACATGTTGAAACAAAGAAAGAAGCCGCATTTTGTCAGTTCTGTTCACGTATCACCTTTCCCTTTAGAAAGAAGTCTTACCACGCCTACGGATTGTTAGAAGGCTGGTCAAGATAATTTGTCACACAGTAGTAGTAGTATTGGTCTTACGGTAGTGTACCAGCAGCGTGCCTCTAGGGCTTTATTTCTATTTGTTTCAGTTAGCTATTTCCCGAGCAGTTGGAGGACTGTAAAAGCACCTTCATAAAAAAAAAAGCTTTTTGTGTCTCAAATTCTACAAAAAAAATGTTGAAAGAAATTTCACTCCCTTGTCCCAAGAGTAGAATAGTCAAAGACGGGAATATGAACAAGTGGGCAATTTGTTCCTGAGTGAAGAATCAGCTACAAAAAGCGCTTAGTGTGATCAGTTGCGTAAAACTTGTAATTTTGTTGGGCTGGTAGAAGAAAAGTAACTTTATGATAACAAGTACTTCAACATCCATGCATCCTTTTTAGCCCTGTGACCTATCAAACGAATTTGAACACTGTCCCAATAAAGATTGAAGGATCAGTTCTCATACCGTCCATCTTGGAGATGTGCTTCTGAACTTTCCTGGCACATCCATAGCAGTGCATGGACACCCTGAGCTCCACAGTCTGCATCAAGCAAGCAAAGACAGATGTAACAGAGCAAATTGTGCAGGTGAAGTGAACAGTGCCCAACATGCTCTGAAGTCTGCGGAGATATCTTAGGTAGAGAAAGGGGGGTTTTTACCTTTGGCTCTAAATGGAAAGCAAGAGTCTTGGCTCCATCGACAAAGTCCTTAATCTTCACCAGCTCATCCAGCTGAGCACTCACCAAGGCCTTCCTCTCGATGGTCTCTTCCTCATCTTCCACGGAATGTATGCAGACACAAGCGTTTGCACACAGGGAGAGCGAGAAGCAATCTAGGACCTTATCAAAACCTAGCTTCCTCCCCATCTCTCTCTGTCTCTCCCTCTCTGAAATGAAGATCTGAAGTTAACACCACACTGCAAAGTGCAAACACCCTTTTAAAAAGCAACCAATATTTCTCTCTTGTCAAGATTGGCTGGGATCTTCTGATAATGCACAGGGCATATGTAATAGGGAACAGCGCTTTGCGTGGCAGGAGACAAGTATGCGAGCTGAGCTAGTAGACCTACCAAAAGTACGTGAAATGAGGTGAGGGGCGTGTATATATACATAAATATTAAAATATGACTGGAAAGTAGTACAATTTTCTTTACTTTAAGATTTATGCAATTTACATTGGAAGGGTAATAATGTGTAGAAGCACTACTCTACATCTGGGAGCACACAGGCATAAGTGATAGCTGACACCAAGTTACCTAGTCATAACATACATTTTCCCTATATATACATATATATATGTACACACACAACTTTATACTCCTATATCACTTTCGGTATACTCCAATAATAATTCTAATATACTCCAATGCGACATGATTAAAAAATTTCATCAAAACCCTTTATTTTTCTACATACCTTTTTCCATATGTAAAAGGAATATATAAACAAATTATGCTACAAAGGGTGGACTTTCATGAAATTTTTCGTGGAACTCACATGAAGTATCTTATAATTAGTATTACAATATACTCAAAAGGATAAAAAGGTATAAAAATATCATTTAAACGGTATACTAGAGGTAGAAGTACGTGTATATATATATATATATATAAGCCGGAGTACTAGTATATGAAATATGAAGTGGGCTATTACTCGAAAGTCTGAAGCAACTTCCAAGAAATATAATTAACTTATGTTTGGTGCAAGATAGAGTCCGGCACCGCCGCACCGGTTTGACAAGGAGACAAGCTGGTAAGCTCTCCATGTGACTTTGTGCTTTTGCCTGTTGGCACTAGCACCGGTGGAATTATGCATATGAGAACACATTGCAATATGTTACAAGCAGAAGATAACACAATTTAGGGGCAATTAATGCCTTAAGCATAAGTATAGAATAGATTCAATCATGCATGCCAAGGAATGCTGGCCTTTCGTCAGTACATAAGTAAACCAGAACGTAGAAAATTTTAAGGCTACCCGACGTCAAGATTCACGAATTGGCACATACGTCTCTTTCACTTAGTACATTACATCAATATTTGTTCCTTTCATTCGGTGGGGAATATATGTTAGAGAGGTGCTTTCATGCTTTTTTTTAAAAAAAAGTTGCACAAATATTAAAATATTAACGAAGGATAAATGGTGATTACTTACCTTTTCGTTTATTTTAAAATTTGTGCAACTTGTATTGAAAGGAAAAACACTGCTCTGTATGTTAACAAATGGCCGTAGGTCTATGTACGCTCTAGCGATTCTCGCCCTAGTAGGCCACAAGTCCCGACTTTGCAAGCGACGATCTTTTAGCTTCTGCTAATTTCCAGTATATATGTATGCAAACTTGGCACATTCTATGGCAATTTTGCCCCCTCTTTTTTTTCGAGGAGGCAATTTGCTCTTCTAAACTCGTTTACTCGGTGCAAACTAATCGCAAATGTTCCATTTTTAGTACAAAGACGCGCACTTCCACTGCGTATTTGCATAAGTATTATTCGCGTACACACATATGCACCCGTCTCTACCAGAAACTAGGATTCGAGAATCGAACGGCTACTCGCAACATCCTAATCGCACCCAGCTTCGATGAACAGTGGCGGGTAGAATATAGTGGTGGGCCTCGGCGATTTAACTGTTCGCTGAGGAGGGTCGGCGATGCGCGTCCATCCGTCGTCTACCTGAAAGGCTCATCGGTGGGTGGCCAACTGGCCATTGTGGGGCGGACATGGCCGGTGGGCCCGGCACGGAATTATTGGCTCGGTGAGTAGGGCAGCAGATGCTGTGCCGTACGCTGCCCCAGGTGGGATTGGGTGTACCATTTGGCTTGCCTCTTTCTGAACCACCGACTTGTCAGTTGTCACGCTAAGAAAAAGCAAACAAGCCATGCAAAGTTTTTAGTAATTTCTGCCGTTCGCCGGGTCTTCTCTGAGGCACCAAAACCGAATGATGTAGAGAACTAGGCTTCTGTTAGAGAACTAGAGTTCTCGGATGCCATGCCCCTTGTTTCTCGAGAGATGAGATACAGGACATTTTGTTGAAGGAAATAGTTTCCCCCCCTAAGTTTCAGGAAAAAATGATAAAAAAGGAGGTTTATCGGGCCAACTAGACCGGCAAGACTATAACTGGCCCAGTCGGTTGAAGCTAAAGCACCGAGTCGAAACCTTAGCCCCGGACGAGCGGGTCAAGGGGGGAGACGATGGAGGCGATGGCAACCGCGTCATGCGGAACGGCTCCCCCACATGCGGCATCGGCTGGTGACACTCCTGGCTACCGTTTCTCCATCTCCTCTTCCCGTGCTCCTATGTATCCCAGGTCTGTGTTCCTCCTTGGAGGACAGAGAAACAACATGAGTTTCCCCTTTTGTCGATTCATAATCCATTTGCGATTTTGTGTGTTCATCGACAAGATCCTCACCTACCGGATGTCTTCTTGTGTTCTTCGGCCTCGTTCTGTACTCAAATCACCTCGTGGATGCCACTTTTGTGTGTAACCCAAGGTGATTGAAGGTGTTGATTTCGGCCTGCAACTCGAGGCATTTTGTGGATGGCGAGGTGCGCTTGATGCTCTCTATTGCCAGTCTTTGCATTGACCTTGTTTGCTTGGTGGGTTGGCTTGGCTCCATGATGGATTGGTGCTCAATGGTGTGGTGTCTTTTTGTGGAGCTAGTCCTTTTAGACCTGTTGTTCTTGTTCAATGAGGTTTACTTCACGTGCAGGAAGTTTGTTCTGTGGTTCTATGTTGCTTTAGCTACATCTCTGGATTACCTGGTAAATTGCCCCACTTGATGGTTTTTTGGCTTTGTATATCTAAAACATTCGTCGTTGAGTATATGGCAGTACAATGATAATATTGTTTTCTGAGACATTGTCTTTGACGAGCCTAACTAGTTTCACAAACTGTAAGTTAGTGCCCTGTGAGTATACTTAACCTTCTATTATTTTTTTGTACTTTATGTAAAGAGGCTAGACATTGATTGTCTTGGAGACTTTGTATGTTGGGGTGGCTATTGTTCGATGAGGATTAGGCTAAGTGAGATCATTTGTGACAATATAATTTGTTGAAATTCCAATTCTTGTTTAGTTAATTAATCTCAGATAAATTTTTTCCTTGTTCTGTTCAGTTCTGAATATATATATGATCTGTCTACTATTTTTCTCTATCAGTTCATATCTGTTGCTTGTCCATATTTGACTAGTCTGATCAGTAAACTGTCACATATGTCTATAAACCGAAAGTGCAATCCATTGTTGCCATTTTAAATTAATTTGGCAAGTTTGTAATCTGTTTTGGAATGTTAAGAAAGATTGTCAAAAATTAGTCTATGATCCTGTCCCTAGTGACGGGGAGGTCTGTTAATTCAGAAAGCCTGACATCTCTGAGCAAACTATAATTAACTTGAGCTTTGTTGCTAGTTGACAGCTATGGTTCATTGTAATTGCCATGTTCAATTATTTGATCTGCATGAGTTGTCTTTGCGCTTTGATATTTGTTAAAATGATGATATAATCTCTATGTTATGGCTTTGTTATTTTCTGGTTGCTAATAAAGTTTGAAATTAAAGTTACAAGAATTAAAGTAACAAGAAATTTGCTATTACCGCTTTATTCCAACACATTTTACCACAAGCACGGTGTGTTTGTTGCCTAGTTCTTTAAAATGAGAGGCGACGAGCCATATGCTCGGTAAAGTAATACAGTGTGAGCGTGCTCTATCTTATGAGGGGCTATTGGGCTAAGACCCATGCTATGCAGGATAGGTTCCTGCAGTCGCAGTCCCTGTTGACTAGGATCATCCGAGATAGAGCGAACGAACAACCCGGATCTTCTAATAGTATGTTGCTAAATTATAGATCTAGACCGTCACTTTTTTTATCCAATGGTCCACACACAACTTCTTAAGTTGCAGTCTCTAAGGTGGTGTTTAGTTGGGTGGATGAGGGTGAATGGGATATGGTTATCTTATAGATTTGAAATCATCTAATTGTTTAGACGAGTAGATTGATGGGATATGATAATCTAGTTTTTTGGAATATTCCCTCAAGTTGTTAGATAGAACCATCCCCAAAAAAGGTCGGACAGACTCATCCAGTTTGTTGCATGAATAGGTATACTTGGTCAAATTCAAATTTCGTCGAAGTGTTCTCGGTTAAATTCAAATTTCGGTCAAATTGTGGTAAAATTTTGTACAAAAATTCAAATTTCAATTAAATTTTGTCTAAAAATTCAAATTTTAGTCTAATTTTGTCTAACGATTCAAATTTTGTACAAAAGTTCAATTTTTTTCTGAAAATTATAATTATGGTCAAATTATTCAGAAAATTCAAACTTCAGTCAAATTTTGTCAAAAAATTTCAAACCAAAATTCGAAATCTTGATTACAACTAGCCCATCCATCCAACCAAACAAAAAATTGACTCATCCTATTCATTCTCATTCATCTAATCAAACAAAAAATTGGCTCATCCTTATCCACCCAACCAAACAACCACTTGGATGGCTCTATTCCATCCAGGCTAGATGACTATATCCCATCTAACCTCATCCAGGAAACCAAACGCACCTTAATGCACTGCATTGGATCTCTTTCATGCTATGCGTGCTTACTATGCCAAACGTCAGATTTTTGTGAGGGGTGTGGCCCTATTATGGACTATTTGGTGCACTCGTAATGATATAATTTTTGAGAAAAAATAATATTCTTCTTTTATGCAGGCTATTTTCAGAGGAGCATATTGGCTGCGGTTTTGAGCTCTATTGCAGCCTGAGAATATAAGAGAGACCATCCGGTTGGCAAGCAGGGCATTAGAGGTCGTTGCATTGGACATTTTTGCTAATAATGGATGGAGAAGCTATCATAGACTTTGCTTTTGATTAAATTGCTCTTTGCCTGTTTTATAATTCAGATTTCTGGTTGTGTTTTGTAAGAACTCGGTTGTGTGCATTTGCAGAGACCGGATTTTAATCCTTTATCTAAAAAAAATGCGTGCTTACTAGGGAAAAGAAACCATGAGAAAGCAGAGGAGCAATAGAGTGGCACCTTCTTGTGAAGAATTATCCATCATATGCAAGGGGAAGAAAAGCCATCGTTCGGTCTCTTCAGGGGGCAATCAGAAATGAGCTGCTCTCTAGGCTTGATGGGTTTCTCTGGATTCCCTGCCGCGGTGTCAAGCCGCTATCCATGGAGAGAAAGAACACCGGTCGCAGCAGATAGGATGCTGCTTGTGGCCAGCTCACAAGCTCAAGTGGGGCTCCCTTTGCCATGTCTTCAAGCCAGACGACCAACGTGAACATGTTTGCAGGGTGGGGTAGCAAATGAATGGATATAGGACCAAGAGGACCTGACATGGGCACAGCAGGGGCTTTCTTCTCCCTTGCCCGTTTTGTCCATTTCCGAGGTAAATCTCTGCGGTTCCAACCAGATGTTCACCAGGCTCGAATAGTTGAGCGAGTAGTGACGCGCATAGTCATAGTATGACTCATCCCCCCTCTATGCATGGTTAGAAGTCAGGTATCGTACGACTTGGACAACTTGCTTGAGCTAGCTATCTCCCAGCAGCACATAGGAACAGAAAAACCATAATCAGCATATTAGTAAGAAGGCATGTATCCGGTGCTAACCACTAACTAGGTGCTAACATGCTAATAACCATACTGATTAAGTGATAAGTAATATGGTGTATCTTGCGTTGCCAGAGCGAGGTGCTGATTTTAACTATCTAGCAATGGCCATTGGCCACGCAGAGAAAACGAGCACTTCAGCTGAAAACTACTACAGAAGACAAGAAGAAGCAAGCCTCTCCTCTTCTCCATGAGCAAGAGTTACCGAACGTAATTGCCACCTTGGGTCCTTCACGGGTGAGAAACCTGCCAAGGTCATATAAGCAAGCAGTATTCAATACTTCAATACCATGATCTCAGCACGGAGATCTCACCTAACAACGGAGCACTACAAGCCCACCCGAGGGGACGGGCCGGGGGAAACGACTACAGCAAAGGACATGCATAACAACAATCAAACCTACCAAGGAGCAGCGTTATTATGATGGCGAGCATACCCCATAATTTCGACTTGTATATGCGCATACGAGGGAGTTCAATTGCAGAACAAACAGTGCAAGGTCACAATACGTATGTATCAGAATGTAGGTGCAGATAGGTTTGCTTTCCTAGTTACTGACTGCTGAATTGAAGGCAGTACAGGAATAATGAGATGCTGGTCAAATCATGGCAGAATACAGCAAAGAAATAGCTTGATGATCTAATAAAAAAACAATGGAATATAAATATACAAAACAGTAAGGGGCAAAACATCCTCCCTAAGGCAGTCACAGTGCCTAATCACTTCATTTAGAACCTACATTTTACTATAACAAACCGTCAATATTCACAAAACAATGCGAATAAGGTAACATGCAGTAAATAATGGAACAGGCACAATCTTTAGATTCCAAGGTCACGCAACTACTTGAAAGCTATAAACCAAAGAAGTACCCATACCTGGTGTATGTTGTCATACTGAACGAGACAAAGTGCTTCAGAGAAAAAGCTTAAGTTCAACGAGTGGCTCAGGACTTGGTATTGAGCTGCAAGGCAATGCAATTAACTGCTCTAGCAAATAGATTGTGCTTGTTCTGCACAGACTGAAAGCTGGTTCTGTGAATCCACTTTGGTTGTCAATTCTCATCATCACCAAATTCATTATGTTCACGAGGCAAAGTGAAGGATCGAGTTGGCGATTTGGGGGGGTGAATGATCTTAAAATAAAATTTTCCCCCAGACAAAGTAAATCCAACTAAAACAGTCTTTACTACTCATGCTGGTAGTACCGTATTTGGACCGGTAGTACCGCACAAGGGCCGGTAGCACTGGGTTCAAGAACAGAGAGAAAAACAGCAGAACTCAAAAGTCAAAGCAATGCAACTTTTGATTTGCTGGACATAAACTCATGAAACTTGGTAGATGTGATCTTAAGGATGCCAGGAACTTATTCCAACCTTCAATCGCAAGGATTAATGTCAAAGTTTCGACCTCTTTGACCGGGAAGAGAAAACACACCAAAGTTCAAGCAAAACATAAGAACTTGATCTTGGACTTGCTTATAGGGTTTTGATGATCAAGATGATATTGGATAATCTCCCACTTGTCACAGCAAGCAAGAACTCAAGTCAAAATCTCCGTAAACACGATCTATAAGAATGAATCACTTAAGAACACAAGATCAGTTTTTTACAACAAAAACGCAACGGTTCTTCAAATTAAGAAGCAATAGCATGTAGGAGGGGAGGCAAATACAAATTGCTTATAAGTAATTTGCAAGAAAGTAAATGCGGAATTTAAATACTTGAAAGTAAATTACTGAATTTAATGCGTACTGTAAAAACGGAAAGATGAGGATACCAACTGGGTTTTCGCGAGATCAAAAGAACTTAAAAATCTGTTATAGCGGCAACTCTAGTGAATCCAGTCTTTTTTCCCTCCCCCTCTCCTCGGGTGTAGTCTCCTGCACCTTGTAAACTCTTAAAACTATGTATTTTTTCCACCTAATCTAATCACAGCACAGCTGTCTTCAAAAAAGATGAGACAAAACTCAAGAGGTTAACTACAGCATAATGCGTACACTGTGTTGAAATCAGGGCAAGCTGCAAATCGTTTATTCCACATGTCAATATTGGATAAGCTATCAACAAAACCGGCAAAATTGAGCAATCTGATACATGCACGTTATAAGTTCAGTACTACATCGGTGGCAGAGTCCCCTACAATAACAAAAAATCAGTGGAAGAAACAATTATTACTTTTGGATTAGTTTCTAATTTATGATGTAGAAGGAAGCTGATGCAGTAAACGAGAAAACTAATCTACGTGGTTTTCATCATTTGTAGAGGAACATGGTTTATTCTTCTAGCAACTGAGCAGCTAGTTTATTCTTCTAGCAACTGAACAGCCCTTTCCTCCACATTCTGCAACGTCTCCCTGATACAAGCAAATTTGAGAGGTTCGCTGTAACCTCAAAGTCTAAATTGGTTTATACACAAACATTTGTTCCATCCGCCTCACTATTTCTCCCTTACAAAGACCCTGAACCTATCTTCATACAAGGTAGCACATGCAGAGACCATCCAGACGTGAGACACCCAACCCATGTGATAGAATTGTTACTCGCAACCTGAATCTTTCTACTCGTGCCTACTCATGCTAAGGGGACACGCTTTGCTTGCTTGCCACAACAGTATCTACAACAGCACACCCTAAACGGCAATGTCCACGAAAAGCTATACTTCGTTTTCTCCCTTGCTTCTGGACCTCTGCAGAGCGTACCGGCATGCGGTGGTGGCGGCCTTGACGGTCAAGAACACCCACTCCTCCCCTATGATGTCCTTGATGTATCCAGACAGCACCAGCTTCTCTGTCACCTCTAGCCTGGGATTTGTCAGAGCTATCTGCAATGATCAGGCACACGTGCTGATCAAATTCTGCAACTAAACTTCAAAATGCGCAGTAATAACTTGCAGCATTGGGGTTTTGTTTACCCTGATCCCTTTCCGGTCGAGGCTCGTGTGAACTTCTCCGAGCATCCCGATTCCCGTGTTATCGATTGAAGTCACACCTGCAATTTTCGGACATGTCAGGTTAAAAATTGGTGGCCTGAACTCCGTAGGATCCTTCGTGAGACGGATGAAAAGGGCCGAAACGGGAGAACTGAATATTTGGTCATACCACCAAGATCAAGAATCACGTATTGTAAATCTTGCCCGTCTCCCCTGCAAACGTTCTCCTCGTCCTCCACCCATCTCAAAATCCTAGGAAGCATGGTAGATTAACATCTCATTGCATGATGAAGATCCAAAACCCGAACGGTAGGAAGGAGAACAATGGTTTCTAGTACCATGTATCATACTCACCTTTCTCGCAAGTAACCAGCATTGACGAAATATATCGGAGAACCCAGCTGCAAGACTAGGATGTTAGGGATGCTCTTCGCATACGGGTATTGCCTTACGTCGCGGAAGGTCTCGCTCCCCGCTATGCTTCCTAGCTTGCAAGTGGTGGGCCTAGCCACATAGAACAATGCCCTGAGTACTGACAAGCCTACCTGCAGACGAACAGAAATGGAGCACATCAACATTGTGCAGAGAAACACGACACTGGTATAAAGTGAATTTACCTAGTAAATGGCAATAAGTAGAGCGCATGCATGGTAGTGGATGCTTACTGACGCACTGAGGCCAATGACCATGGTGAAGAAGACGACACCCACGAAAGCGACCATGCAGACGCAGAAGTCGAACTTGTCGATCTTGTAGAGGTGGTAGAACTCCTTGACCTTGATAAGCCCGATCATGGCAACGACGATGATCGAAGAGAGCGCCACCAGGGGGGTGTACTTGAAGAGTGGAGCCAGGAACAGCAGCACCAGCATTATGCAAACCGACATCACCACGTTCGACATCGGTGTCTTGCACCCGGCGTGGAAGTTTACCGCCGACTTCGAGAACGGCCCTGAAACAACGCATTATTAGTCAGCAAAAGTCAGACAAAATGTATCACTTCTGAACAGAAGTTGCAGAGGCTAGTTTATACCTGTTGTGAGGTAACAAGAAGTGAAAGAACCAGCAATGTTCATGATGCCGAACGCGATCATCTCCTTGTTACCGTCGATCTGTTCGTTCTTGATCATTGCCAAACTTCGTCCAACGGCTATTCCTTCCTAAGAACAAGCGATATACATCGATGAGAACGCTCGCCACGGTGAAAACATCGAAAATTTCGTGATTGAGAGGTGAGTCAAAAATCGTGTTCGTACTGCCAGTGCTAGGATCCCAGACAATAGACCTGCTTTCACGGCCGTCTTTACGTGATTGGCCTCGAATGTCAACTGTGAAATGGAGAGAGGACTAAGCCCTTTCTTCAAGTCACCAACCTGTTGCAAGCAGCGTACAACATGAAGTCAGGCACGGAAAGACATTTGGCTCTAAAATCTGAAGATTTTTTTTAGAGGGCTCCAAAGCCCACAGTAAATGAACACCTTGCAATGGAAGACTTACTATTGGGATGCCGTGCTCCTCGCCCTTGACAAGAAAAGCGAAGACGCCTCCGATGACGACAACCATGAAAGGCGCAATGGCCGACACCCAGAACAGCTTTGGCATTTTCCTTCTCTGAAAGTTTTGCAAATCAGCTTACATGGACAAAAGGATAACACTTTAAAAATCAGAAGTGGCTTAATGTATCGTGCACTTTTTACTAGATTCCATAGTCTAAATCCCCACTTACCAGGTGCTTACTTGAGAGCAAGAACAAGAGGAAGCATATGCCAAGAACTGCACTCTGCCATTTCCACTGCAAATAGGAAAAGAAGGCAGACATTTCAGTTCAGAATCTTACGCCTGCATTTTCCACTAAGAAATCATTTGCCTGGAATGCAAAACAAACGTGCTACACGCCATCAGATGTTATCGTCTGATGATTCTGATGTGTACAACGGACATGGACCATTCTAGTCTATGTATGACATTGACCAAGGTCACCAAAGTACAGTGTTCAGAAAGCTACGGCGCTGTACAAAAACAACCACGACGTTTCCTCGGCGCACGCAACTGATGTGCAACACAACCAGTAAGATCCAATTATTGGGTCTTTTCTTATACGGACAAGATCCCGTGACAGCAAAACATATTTTTTGCTCGCAGTGGCGGAATTAAATTTTCGTTTTTACACATATAACTCTATATTCTTGTACAATAATTTCGTAAGATCATAGATCCAACATATATATTTGAAATTTACTAAAAGTATAATACAAATAGTTGTAAGGTCTTAAAAATTCCAAACCACTAAAATTAGAACCAATTCAATTAACAAATTTGGTCCATTCAAGAAGTGATTTTTAGCACTTTTCAATATTTTAGGGTGCCAGGGCATATCCGACGTCCTTGTTTGTTCATGCATCATTGATGCATGCTTGTTTTGTTCTAAAATTTGTTAACCTTGAGACGAGTCAACTTGTTGGTTTAGGATATTGCGGTTAAACTTTTAAAACTTTATCTATAAATATCTTTTTAAATATTTAGAATAGATGCATGAAAATCATATGTGTAGATTCGTCTAAAAATGTACTTTCATAATATTATAATTTTATTATTTTTAAAATATGTTAAAATAGAAATTAGTGATCAAAGTTGAGTTTTGAGTACTATTTTACTTCGAGAAAGTCCTAGTTGCAAGAACAAACAGTTAGTTAATACTATACCAGTACTTTTCTCCTAGGCGGTTAATTCCTCGGACAAGTTACAGGAGCGGTTGCAACAACTTCCCTACAGTTACGCCTTTCTAGCGTGTGGCTGCATGCTACTTTTATTGGTTATATTCATTGGACATCAAGAAATAAGCGCAACCAAATTCAAAGAAAAACTCTTAAACGTCCAGGAAAAACGGGAAAAGTAGTAGTGAAGCAAAGAGCGAGCCAACTTTTCCTCCTAGTCAAGTAGTGCATGCAGATGAGAATTGCCCGCAAGATAACCACAAAAAAAAAGTAGTGAATGATCACCTCATGTCTGTAATGGAAGATGGAGTGCAAGACGGAGATGAGATCGGTCTTGGGAGTGAAATGCTTCATCCCCAGAAGCCCCTTGAGCTGCTGCAGTATGATGATCGTCGCGGTGCCGCCCATGAACCCGGTGATCGTCGACCGCGACAGGAAATCCACTATTAGCCCTAACCTTCACCACCCAACAAAGTTAGGATAAAATTTTGCAATGAAGAATCTGATTAGTTATAGAGAGATTAATTAACTACAGAGGAATTTACCACGTACCTAAAGACGCCTAATGCAGTCTGGAAGACGCCGGTGAAGAAGGCGGCGGTGTAGAAGAGCTGCAGGTACAGCTGCGGGTTCTCCGCCGCCGTCACCTCCGTCTCGATGATGGACGCCAGCAGGAGCGACGCCGCCGCCACCGTCCCCACGGCCAGGTTGTTCGAGCTCCCGAACACCGCGTACAGCAACGGCGGCACGAAGCTCGAATCTATAAGAACGCAATCCAAACACCGCGATTAATTAATTGACGCGCATGCAATTAATGCAGGAATTAACGTACGTCCACGTCTCCGCGCGTGGCGAAAGATGTACGTGGAAAAAGCAAGAAGGAACAAGCGTTGGTGTTGGGACGCACAGAGGCCAATGATGGGTGGGAGGTTGGCGAGTTTGGCGTAGCTGATGCCCTGGGGGATGGCGAGGCTGGCGATGGTGACGCCGGCGAGGAGGTCGTACTTGAACTTGCCGAGGCCGTACCGTGGGGCCCACTCGAGCGCTGGCACGAAGTACTTGAGCGCACCCCACGCCCGCGCCGCCGGCGGCAGCGCCCCGAACCCCCGGAACGGGTCATCGGGGAAGAACGTCTCCGCCAGGTCCGACCTCACCGCCTCCGCGAACGGCCGCCGCGCCGACAGGTTCACCCCCTCCGCCACGCCGTGGTGCGTCACGTGGCGCCGGTCTTCATCGCCGGCGGCTGTCCCCATATATCCGTCGATCGATCCGGGGGCGATTTGGCCGGGCTAACTGCTCCGTCAACAAATGGGGAGAGAAAAGGAAACCAAACCAAAGCGATCGAATCGGACGTGCTTTTGCACTGTGTGGCTAGTATCTTCTCGCGCCTAATTAAGGGCAGTATTAGCGGCCGGGCAAGCACACGCGTGCAGTGTCGCCGTGTGTGTTATGTGAACAACGCGATGCTCTGTTTGTGTGTGTGTGCAGCGTGTGAGGAGGCAGAGGAGCGCATGGTGGTATATATAGACGGCCGCGCGGCCGCGGGTAGGGAGAAGAGAAGGCATCGAAGCCGACGACGTGGGGCGCGCGCGGCAGAGGGGGCAGTTTTGGTTAGTGATCGGATGGGTTGTGCACGCATGTGGTGGTGACACGTGAGTATTCCGTAACATGGTAAGTGGCCGCGCCGCGTGAGTGCGTGCGTATGCACCTCGCGAATAGCGTGGATGACTGACTGGCTCCTCAACGATGAGCCTACAATGTGCAGTATAGCTTCACTGTTGCAAACATCGTTAAAACAGAGCTTTTCTATACAACACTTCGTTCTAGTTAGACTTATCAGGCCCCCAAAATTTCCTACTCCACTGATGGCTCCGACGGTAAGCTCGTGATGGATAAGATGGAAAGGGATCTAATACAGTCATGTAACCACTGCAACTTTAGCAATTATAGATTAACCGTGGGATAAAAAATGATGGACTAGATCTTCCATAGCACCATTTGAAAAACACTATAGCAACATAGCACTGTTGTGATGTACTGCAGCTATGTACTGTTTGACTTTCAAATTGCAGCCGGTTACGACCAACTGCACATGAACTTTATCCTTTATCAACGAACTCTATGCTTTATTGGTATGATGGTATCGTTTTGGTGAACCAAATGCGATGAGTCGCTTTAGTTACCCAATTCCCAGATGCCAAATCAAAGCCTAATCAATTTAAGGCCCTGTTTGTTTAAGCTTAGACTTTTTGACTTATAACTTAAAGTCAGCTTTTTGGCTTAAACAGCTTAGGGCCTGTTTGTTTCAGTTTTGGATTCTTTAAAAGCTGATTCTGGATTGTGGTTGTGGAAAAGCTGATTCTCCAAAAGCTGGAATCCAAAAGTACATATGAAGTGGATTGTGAATTCTAGTGTATATCGGTGGGCTGGATTGTGAGAATTAGATTCTAGAATTAGACTGTTTGTTTTTTATTTTGCTTTTGGGGCCAGAATCCAGAATCAAAAGCTAAAACAAACAGGCCCTTAAAAGCTAACGGCTTTTGTATATGATAGAGGTGGTTAATTTTACCTAACTTTAGTGTTATTAGTCTAAAATCAACTATCAATAAGCCAAAAAACCCTCTCTCCAGTGGCTTTTAGCTTTTAGTTATATAAAGACTTATGGCTTTTGAAAAGCCTACATAAAAAGCTACTCATTTGTTTAGGTTGTAGCTTTTTAGTTTTAAAACCAATAAAAAAACCCAAATAAACAGGACCTAAGTGATGAATTGTTCTAACCGGTAATCTGAAGGATCAATCGCTGCTCTATTTTTTATCACCTTTAAAAAGAAAATTCCAGCCTTTGCTGGCGTTATGTGGAGAAGAAGGAAACCAAAAACAAAAAGGTTAATTAGATATATGCCACTGCAGGAATCGGTTATTCGAGATTTGCCATCGTTCCTTTCGTATTTCTAGATTTGCCATTACGAAACCGTGCTTATTCGAAATATGCCACCACTCGCGACACGTGTCCCTTCTGGTCAAACTGAGCGCATGACTCAGCCCATTCGGATGATTTTGCCCATCTGTCTATTTTTATTTTATATTTAATTTAAGGCTAAAATGGTATTAATATTTTATGAAAATTTTTATCAAGATCTGAAATAGTATTATTAATCTTATATAAAGTTTTAAAAATTTATCTTTTATATTTAAATTTTAAAATTTTGACATTGCTATTTTCAACTTTATTTTTCTATTTTTGAATTTCCAAAAGTTTCACATGTAAGTTTTAATTTTTTATATTTTTACCAGAGGTAGATGAGGATCTCGGGTCACCAAGGTAAAAATCTTAGCTTCAAATCTTTTTTGGAGATTTCTACAAAATTCTGACAAGACTTTGATGCGGAGGGGCAAAATCGTCCGAATTGCGCTCAGTTTGACCAGAAGGGACACGTGTCGCGAGCGGTGGCATATTTCGAATAAACACGGTTTCGTAATGGCAAATCTAGAAATACGAAAGGAACGATGGCAAATCTCGAATAACCGATTCCTGCAGTGGTATATATCTAATTAACCCAAAACAAAAAGGGTTACAACGTGCAAGCACATACAGTTACAAAAAAAGGAGAGATTTAGAGCAATAAAAAAGGCTACCAGGTGATGGAGGTCCGACAAGCTACACTATGCCCTGAAGACTTTGATTTACTAGTTATGTGCCCGTATGCGTTGCAATGGAAACTCAGTTTGCGACAAAAAAAATTATTTGCAAAGAGCACTAATCTTGTCTCAATGATATTGTTCATTCTGAATGTACAATAATTGAATGTTTAAATCAATTCATTGAAGCGTACAAATGGCAAACACATGTTTACAAACTCAAGCCTAAAATTATCTTTAATTTTGCAATTTGAAGACCCTCATGTTACAAAATACTTTGCAAATTTTAGATGCACATAAGTTCTGCTTATGTACAAACACAATGAATAGTAGATAGGGTTATATAAAAATATCTTATTTGAAATGCATGATTTTTTATGTGAAACAATGTAATTTCCAAAAGAGTCCTATAAAATTCATTGTCCCAAACGAACCTAACATAGCATTGCTTAATAGACAGGTAAAAGATTTTGGTCAAAAAGCAAATAGTACTATGAAGATAAGGATTATACCACTGGAAAGTATACAGTACTGAAACCGACAATATATAAGATGAATATATGAGGATTACCATTTTAAGTTGAAGTAAATGTTAAGAAGGTACCAGACGAGGATCATGGCTACCAGCTGCAACATTTGCGGAATGCCAGCGCCCTCCGGCTCCCCGCCACCCTTCGTCGACGGGGACGCAACTATGCATCGCTATCCTCCTCGCTGAAGCGCAATCCGGGAGAAGGGATCTTTTATTGGATATTGTTGTCTATAAGTCCATAACCATCAACTACTCTGTTATTATGTGTTTATGATTTATGAACTGATTCGATAAATCTTTTTTTTTAGAACTATGACTTTATGATATAACACTTGTTCCAAATTTACCTTCTTTGTTGCACATATTGCCACTGTTCCACTGAAGGAGCAATCCTGGTTACTATACAGGTTGAGTTTGCTCTCTATGCCTTGAAAGAATTGGTGCCGCACTCCTTCCAAAAAATGCTATCCAACAAAACCTGGAGAGCAAGAACAACAAATATATTACCATCTACTTTAGAAGCTCAAACTGTTTGTAAAGGAGTAGTGCTGATAAGTTAATTACAGAGCATGCAGCAAGAACCAAAAAAAACAAAACAACACCAGTAATCTGCATACAAGTATCAAATGCTAGGCAATCAATGTCTTCTATAGAAAGAAAAAAATAGAGCATAATTAGATATTCTCAAGGCTCAGTGAATTACCATTAATTTTCAACACAGTTCATATACCAGTGGACATATGTAGAAATAGAAGTCTAGACTATTTATACCAACAAAACAAAACCTTTATAGCCTTGATGTACATCAAGTCTCAACTAAAGTGCAAGGGCCTTTTGTTGTTGTAGATCTTGAGTAAACTTCTCTAAGTAGCTGCACATTTACCTTTTGTGTTAAGTAACTACAATATCTTACACAATACAGCCACCTTGACATTTCAACAGGCACCTTGTGTACATAAAAACTCCAAATTATTTATGGAAGAGTGTAAAAAGAGGTAGGGAAAGAAGAAGATATGCAGGCTGCGCTAAGGCCTGAATAATCAGCACTAGCTTTTATAATCTGTTGTCGGACGTGTTACAGAGAATTAGATACAACAAGAGATCCTGAATACATGGATCTCATAATACGGTTGTTACAACAAACCTGATCAGTTTCAACAGACTCTAGATAAATATTTACAACTTTATCTAGATACTTTAACATCCTCCCTCAATCTCAACTCTGAACTCAAAGAGATGTTGAGATTGAAACACAAGGATCTAAATGCCTTCTCTGACAAAGGTTTTGTCAGGCCATCAGCCAGCTGATCGTGTATTGTAATAAACTTAATTTCCAAAGCTTGTTGTGCAACTTTCTCTCGGACGAAATGAAAATCGACTTCAATATGTTTGGTTCTCGCATGGAACACTGGGTTGGCTGAGAGATATGTTGCACCTAAGTTATCACACCAAAGCACTGGTGGCCGAGTTTGATAAACACCTAGTTCAGAGAGAAGAACTTGTATCCAGATCAGCTCTGCCGTGGCATTTGCAAGGGCTTTATACTCCGCCTTAGTGCTAGATCGAGATACAGTTCCTTGCTTCCTTGAACTCCAAGAGATCAGATTGGATCCAAAGAAAATTGCATAACCACCTGTTGATCGTCGATCATCACTGCATCCTACCCAATCCGCATTGGCAAATGCACTCAACAGACTAGATGACGACTTAGTAATCTGAAGACCAGCATCAACTGAAAACTTCAAGTATCGAAGTATTCGCTTCACAGCAGCCCAATGAGCAGTGGTTGGAGCATGTAGATATTGGCACACTTTGTTGACAGCAAAGGAAATATTGGCTCTTGTAATGGTTAGATATTGTAGAGCACCCACAATGCTCCTGTATTTGGTAGCATCTTCTTCAGACAGCAAGTCTCCTTGATCCTTCACCAATTTTTCAAATGTAGACATTGGTGTAGACACAGGCCGACACTTGCTCATATTAGCACGTTCAAGCACTTCATTGATATATTTCTTCTGCACAAGACATAGACCATCCTTGCCATGTAAAACTTCAATCCCCAAAAAATAATGCAACTGACCAAGATCTTTAATAGCAAATGCAGCTTGCAGTTTATTCAAAAGCTCGTCTGACGCTTGTGCTGAAGAACTTACAATAATCAGATCATCAACATAAACAAGAACAAACATGATGATGCCATTTTCATGGAAAACAAACAATGACACATCTGCCTTTGAAGGTTGAAATCCCAATTCTTGGAGTTTATTACTCAGCCTGGAGTACCAGGCACGTGGAGCCTGCTTCAACCCATAGAGTGCCTTATCTAATCGACACACATGAGTAGGAGATTTGGAATTCACATACCCTGGAGGCTGACGCATTAACACCTTCTCCTGTAAATCACCTTGTAAAAAGGCATTCTTGATGTCAGCTTGCCTGATTGCCCATCCTCTTGACATAGCTAATGATAACACAAGGCGTATTGTGACTGGTTTCACCACTGGACTAAAAGTATCCTCATAATCAACTCCATATCGCTGTTTATAGCCTTTTGCCACCAATCTTGCCTTGTGTCTCTCTACTGTTCCATCTGCTTTCTTCTTTAACTTGAACACCCAACGACAATCAATAATATTCATATTTGGTTCATATGGCACAAGCGTCCAAGTTTTGTTATGCTGAAGTGTTGCATACTCTTAGTCCATGGCATCCTTCCATGCAGGTTGAGCCAATGCCTCAATATGTGACTTTGGTTCAGTATCAAATTTGATCATCTCCACGTGCAGCGCCCTACTCTTTTGATCATATCGAACTGTGCCATCAGTCCACACCTTAGGCACTCGAATATTATTCTGTGCTCTAGTGTGAACACCAGTTGGCTGCTGTGGAATGTCATCATCTTGTGAGCACGATGCTACAACCAAAGAATCATTAGAAGGTTCATGAGTAGATAATGTTTCAGATATATGGATATTGTCATGTTGATCAGAATCTGAAGACTCACACACAGGTCTATGTTGCTTACTCAAAGAGGAGAAATTGTTATCAAAGGACAAAGGAAGAAGTACAGAATGACCATGAAAACTCTGATCAAGAACAAGTTGTTCAGAGGTTCAGTTAGAAGCTTGTCGATCATGATAGGGCATGGATCCTTCATAAAAAACCACATCCCGAGAGATATAGATTCTATTTGTTTCAACATATAAGCACTTGTATCCCTTATGAAGTTCACTATAGCCAAGAAATACACAACGTTGAGATCTGAACTGAAGTTTGTGGGAGTTCTATGGCCGTAAATGAGTCCAACAAGCACAACCAAAAAGACGAAGAAAGGTGTAATCTAGCTTAACATGAAACAAACGCTCAAGAGGGGTTTGATTATCAATCACTTTGCTAGGGAGTCGGTTAATAAGATAGCAAGCAGAAATAAAAGCATGACCCCAAAGATGAAGAGGAATAGAGGCATGAGCAAGCAATGCCAAGCCTACTTCAACCACATGCCGGTGTTTTCTTTCTACCAAGCCGTTT
Organism: Guadua angustifolia; assembly: GCA_036346375.1. Lineage (NCBI taxonomy): Eukaryota > Viridiplantae > Streptophyta > Magnoliopsida > Poales > Poaceae > Guadua > Guadua angustifolia. Next base: position 23,157,267 of record CM070500.1, read on the forward strand.
TGTTGATGCGTGTGAGGGCAAGACACATGATGATGGATACCTAACCGACTGAAGAAAGAGTTTAGTTTCCTATATTCTCCTCCCCAGTCAGTTTGAACACTTCGGATTTTTCTATCGAATTGCCTTTCAACAAGAGCTTTGAATTGAAGAAAGACATTTAGAACATCAGATTTGTGCTTTACAAGATAAAGCCAAGTATATCTGCTGAAAGTATCAATGAAACTAACATAGAACTGTTATCCATTAATTGTTTTAATAGCTGGCCCCCACACATCGGAGTGCACAAGCTCTAAAGGAGCTGAGCAGGAACTAGAAGACAATGAAAAAGGAAGTTGATGGCTCTTTGCCATCTGGCAGGCATTGCACACAGTGATGCCATCTTTATTAGACACATGAGACAAACTATTTGACTGCAGGACCTGACGAAGAACAGCAAAGGATGGGTGTCCAAGACGACCGTGCCATTGCTCCACCGAAGGTTTTGCAACTACCATGGCCCTCTTGTCCACTGTGGATCGCTCTGAGGTGAAGAGATAGAGCCCATTTTTAGTTTTGCCTTGAAACAGAAGCTTCTTCGAAACCTGATCCTTAACACAAAAGTAGCCCGGGTGAAATTCAAAGAAAACATTGTTATCTTGAGTAAGACGATGAACTGATAACAAATTCTTATCAACTCGTGGAACATGAAGGACATTAGAGAGAGCAAGACACTTATGTGGAGTATGAATATGTGATTGACCAACATGAGCAATAGCCATACCTGTACCATCTGCAGTGTTCACCTTCTCCTTCCCATTGTACTTCTCTCGCATTGTAAGACGATCAAGGTCACTGGTGATATGATCAGTGGCACCAGTGTCACTATACCAGCTAGGATCACCTCCACTGAAGAATGGAGAAGTAGCCAACGCAGCAACATGTTTTTCCTCTACTTGGTATGCATGATTGAACCTGTTATAGCACCTGAGAGCTGTGTGTCCTTGCTTACCACAGACTTGACAAGTCAGGCGTGAAGAATTGCCACCACGGCCTTGAAATCCAGAGTTGTTGCCACCATTGAAGTTAGAATTCCTATTGGGACCCTTGTTGTTGTAACCTCCACGGGATCTGTTCCCTTGTCCCTGAAAACCACCACGACCTCCTTGTCCGCCTTGCTGTGGTTTGCCTCCACTTTTGGACGTGAAGTTTGTCGAAGCACCATCAATCTAAACATTTGAGTTGCGCTGCTCAAGGCGCAGATCAAATGCCAATAGATGAGCATAAAGATCACTAAGCAAGATCTCATCAGTGCGTGTGGTAACTGAAGTCACCAGAGAATCATATTCCTCGCTAAGACCACATAACAGATAGGAGATCACCTCTCCTTCACGCAGAGGCTAGCCAATAGATGCCAAGGTATCAGCAAGCCGCTTTCCCTTGGTGAAGTACTCTATAGCTGACAGATCATTCTTCTTCAAGTTCGCAAGTTGCATGCGAACATTCATAGCTCTTGCCTTTGAATGGGATGAGAACATTTGTTCTAAAGTATCCCATACCTCCTTGGATGACGCCAAGAAAAGCACTTGAGATAGCACTTCTTCAGAGAGCGAAGACAGAAGTGTACTCAACACCTGCTGGTCGCGTTGCAGCCATATGGTGTAATTGGGATTAATTTCTTGAATCGCACCAGAATCCGTCGTCTTCATGACGAATTGCTGAGGACGAGTAAGTGTGCCATCAACATATCCAAGGCACTGCTGACCTCGCAGATATGGCAGCATCCGAGCTTTCCACAGGAGGAAGTTCTCCCGTGTAAGTTTGAGATTGATCACATGATTGATTGCAGGAGCCGGAAGCAATCCGACAACCGGCACAGCAGGATCAACAGCAGCAGCAGAGGATGAAAGATCAGAAGATATAGCGATCGGAAGCGATTGTGGATCAGTGGCTCTGATACCATGTAAAAAGAGGTAGGGAAAGAAGAAGATATGCAGGTTGCGCTAAGGCCTGAATAATCAGCGCTAGGTTTTATAATCTGTTATTGGACGTGTTACAGAGAATTAGATACAACAAGAGATCCTGAATACATGGATCTCATAATATGGTTGTTACAACAAACCTGATCAGTTTCAACAAACTCTAGATAAATATTTACAACCTTATCTAGATACTTTAACAAAGAGAGATTCACCTTTCTGCTCTGGACGAGGAGGTAGGTCTGCAAGGTGTCTAGTGACAGCATAAAGTCAGATACAACAAAGAAAATTAGTGGAAGCACTTCACACATTTTAATAGCAATACACATGCATAAAGAATTATCCAAGAGCTTAAGATAAAATGTGTGAAGTGTGAATAACTAAAGTTAAAATCGGTGGAAGCACTACACAAATTTACTATGTAATTTCAGAGCACATGAGTATTAGTATAGCACTATAGGAAGGATTAGTGAATACCAATCACTTAAACATTCCATCAAGCACATGGTATGCAACCCTCAACATCCTCAGAGGGAGAGAGAGAACTCATGAGGTGGTAGACAGGCTACTTCAAGTGCATGAGAAGAACAAAAAGGAGACCCTTTCTTCGCCGACGACATCCCCGGAGAGTTCCTCCACCTACCTCGTCACCTTGAGTGTGTAGAAGTCAATCCATTCACGCCGATGAGGAAGTGGCATTAGTGGCCATAGGAGGTGGTCGCGGCAGATCGTTGATGGATGAGGGGACGGATGCCTCCTCCTTCGCCTGGTGCTACTTGGCAGTGCCCAAGTGGTGGCACCTCGAGGCATCGGTGACCGTGTTGGCATCAACGCCAAGGGGGAGGCTATCGGCGTATTCCACCTGACAGGCCCGAGTCTACAGACCGGGTTTGGTTCAGTAGGAGGGCGTCTTCGCGGATGGCAAACCCTAGCAAGTGAAAACCCTAAAGACTCCCACACGAAAGACTTCAGAGCCTATGAACTAAGATGACGCAAAGATTTTTACCCAGGTTCAGGCCCCCTCAACCAGGGTAACAGCCTTACGTCCTGCTAGATCTATTATAGAGTGTTGAAGCTAGTACAGAGCTCTCAGGTTACAAGTTCTTCCTTAGGTTCTACAGCTGAACTCTTGATCTTCGACCTTCGACCTTCGACCCCCCTTCCCCATGCACCAGAGGGCCCTTATATGGCCCAGGCTAACAGGGGTAGGTAAAAGAGGGGTCATCATGTTGATCTTCATACATTTATTACCCCTTCCCGTGCTGTCCCGTTCCTCCAGCCTCATTAAATGCCGACGCATGGCTTCGCCCGGTCCATCCGGGATGTGACCCCTTTGCGACGGGTAGGTGAGAGGCGTCAGAGGGATGGGCTTGTAGCAGAATCCCGCTACATTGCCTTCCAGCCCAGGTCTAATTGGAAGGCGTGGCGCAGCGAATGGTCAGACATCGATGACGACAATGAGTCGGCGCCTGGAGGTGCTCGAGCCCTTGGGGTGGCTCGAATCGCCCGAAGACTCGCCTTGCGCTTGCCCATGCGACCATCCAGGCCGCGGAGGCACTCCGGGGGCTGCCCGCTGCCCTGGCCGCCCGCTCCGCCAGAGAGGGGCGGGAAGTTGCGATCATGGCCGCGGCTTACGTCTTGGCTTTCTTCGCGCCACCGCGACGCCGCCGATCCAATGGCCGTGGTGACGGCCGGCGTTGAGGAGACGCGGCCTTGAGGCGGCGGTGCGTGCGTACCGCCGAGCATGTGGCTGGGCTGCTGCAGGTGGAGCAGCCGGTCATGGACGTCTCCACCCCGCTGGCGGAGGAAGGAGAGGGCGCCGGCGACCTTGACCTGGGTGGCGAGTGAATGGCCGGGCAGCCGCTTTAGTTCTTTTGCTTCTTCTTCTTTTTGTCTTATGTTGATCTACCTTCCTGCATACACCGACATCTGGACAAATCTTAGCGTAACGGATGTTTTTACTTGTTTTACCCGTGCGCTCGTTTACTTTGCTTGATTGATTTTGTTTGTTAGAGCCGCCAGACGACCAGCCTTGAACTCAGCCATAACACCAAGCAAACTCTTAAGTTTAGGGCAATACTTCAGGATCCCCCCTTAGGTCACGCGTAGCTGGCTACAAACGCAAGCATAAACCATGCAAGTTACGCAGAACTTAGGTAAAAATAACCTTAAACCTGGTGGTTCACGCGAAACGCAGAACAGCCTTAGCTTTAGGTTTTATTGCAAGATTGTCGCTGGTTCAAATCCTTCCGGAACTTAGATCCCGATGATCTCGAACCAGGCCGTCAAGAACGCAGGGCGAGGCGACAAGTTTTTGGAGTGTTTTAGGCCAGAAGATTTTCGACGGTGACAACCAGTGGTGCTTCAGGGAGCCAACCTGAGGCGTGCGAGCCGTGTTCGAGTACTGCGCCCAATTCATACTCTGGTCACTTGCCCTTGTCGGACGTTAACACTTAGCACTTTTCCTTTTATCACCAAGGAGCCGTTGGTTTCTGATGCCCACGACAATCACGCATAGCTTGGCCCATCTCAGTGTATGCACATAAGGAAATGGCAAAAAATACGGCACGAAGCACTTATCTTGCTTAAATGCCGCTGGGCGACCAGCCTCAACACGCCTGGGCGACCAGCCCCCAAGCGCCTGGGCGACTAGCCCTGAGCGTCGGGCGACATGTGGAGATGCTTGAGCTTTTCATGAGGTAGGTCGACGCTTCTACACCTAGTCTGTGTGCGTACACAACTACCAAAAGGATGAGTAGACGGTACACAGGGCATATGCAAGGTAGACCTAGATAACGTAAGTCCCCGCATGGGCTAGTCCTGGTCCGCTCTCTTTGGTTTCTAAGTCCTTGTGACCCTTCCGGGAATCGAACCACGGCGCTGTGTGTCAAAGCGGCGGGCTTCCAGGAAGGGTACCAGGTCAGCGGTGCTCGTGGTGACGACCAGCGGTGCTTCAAGGAGCCAACCCGAGGCGTTCGAGCCGCGTTTGAGCACCGTGCCAAATCCGCCCCCTGGTCGCCCGTCTTCGTTGGACACAGGCGCCGGGCGCCGTCGCGGATCAACAAGGAATTAACAAACATATGGGACCAGCGACACCCATGCAAAAAACTGCCACTCGGGGCACACGAAGGGACAAAAACGGTAAAGTAAAAGCCTTCAAGGCAATAGCTTTACTAACCGCCAACAGCCGTCGACCAGCCGGGGGAACGACTCACCCCAAAGCTGACCAAAGCGAACTACCGGGTACTTACAATTCCTTCACGGATAGAACTTCCGCAACAACTCTATGTTGTAGGAATTCGCCAGTTCTTCGTCGTCCTCAGTGGCCAACCGGACCGCCCCGAGTCGAGATATTGAAACCACCTTAAAGGGGCCCTCCCACCGGGGAGACAGTTTGTGCAACCCAGTGTGCGTCTGAATCCTGCGCAAGACCAGGTTGCCCACTACCAGTGTTCTCTCGGAGACCTGGGTGGCATGGTACCGCCTGAGGCTTTGCTGATACTGGGCGGCGCGAAGGGCGGCCCGATCACGCACTTCCTCCAAGAGGTTGACTTCTTCTCGCCGGAGATCTTCTTGGCCTTCCTCGTTGAACGCCGAGACGCTGCAGAACCGAAAGTGATAACCGGAGGGAGAACGACCTCGCCCGTACACTAGGGAAGAAAGGCGTCTCGCCGAGGGTCCGACTAGGCATGGTGCGGCGACCACAAAGACGACCAGAGTTCTTCCGTCGATCGCGCTTCGCCAGGAGCCGATCAAACGCCCTTGTCTTGAGGCCCTTCAATACCAACGCGTTGGTGCGTTCTGCTTGACCATTACTCCTGGGGTGGGCCACCGAAGCAAAGCATACTTTGGTGCCCATTTCGTCACAGAACTCCAGAAAGGCCGCGCTGGTGAACTGAGTCCCGTTGTCGGTGATGATGCGGTTGGCGACTCCAAAGCGGGTGAAGATCCCGCGCATGAATTTGATAGCAGCGGAAGCCGTGATGGCACGTACTGCTTCGGCTTCGACCCACTTGGTGAACTTGTCGATGGCGACGAAGAGATGGGTGAAGCCCCCTGTGGCTCGCGGGAACGGGCCCAGGATATCCAGCCCCCAGACCGCAAACGGCCAGGAGAGCGGGATGGTTTGCAGAGCTTGGGCTGGTCGATGGATCTGCCTGGCGAAGAACTGACAAGCCGCATTTCTCACCGGCTTCGCAAGCATCCCGGAGGCGAGGCCAATAAAATCCTTGACGAACGCTTTGCCGACTAGCGTTCGCGGACATATGGCTCCCGCACACGCCCATGGATATCGAAGCGGTCGCTCCCCTCTTCCCGAAAGTGATGCACTTCAAGAGAACTCCATTTCTGCTCTGGCGGTATAGGTCCCCACCTACCAGAGTATAGCACTTGGCCTTGCGTGCAATCTTCTCAGCTGAGGCATCATCGTCGGGGATCACTTGGTCACGCAGGAAGGCTAGGATAGGATCCATCCATGACCTCCCCGCCAAGTGTGGCGAACACTTGGTGCTCGCCGGGTACTCATTGGCCGAAGCTTTTCCTCGGTCTTTGATCGGCAAAGACCACCGCTTTCCCTCCCGGACCTAGGGGTTGGGGCAGGCACACTGCCTTCCCTCCCTGAACTAGAGGCATGCAGCAGCACCGCCTTCCCGCCGAGTTGGAGGTCAGCAGCCGGCTATGCCGTCCCCCGCCGAATCGGGGTCAGCATAATGACACCATCATCCCCACAGAACCGGGGCTGCGATGGATGGTCGCGATAGTCTTTCTTCGAAGACCCCGATCGGAACAGAAGCTTTTGAGGATGCAAGCTGCGAAAGCCAGTCCGCGAGGTGGTTGTCGCGTCGAGGGATATGAACATACCCCAATCCTTCAAAGTGGCGCTCTATTTTTCGGACCTCCGCCAGGTACGCCGCCATGGTGGGGTCAGAACACTAGAACTCCTTCCGCGCTTGGTTGATGACTAGTAGGGAGTCGCCCTTGACTTGGAGACACCGGATGCCCAGCGCCGAAGCAATGCGCAACCCCGCCAGCAAGCCCTCATATTCAGCTGCGTTGTTCGTGGCCTTAAAGTCGAGGGCGACCACATACTGGAGGGTGTCACCGGTCGGGGAGACCAGGACAACCCCAGCCCCCGCGCCTTCCAGCCTGAATGAGCCATCGAAGAATAAGGTCCAGGGAGAAGGCGCGGGTGCTTCTTCGGCTTCAGGAGTGGCGGGAGTCCACTCGATGATTTAACTCCGCCATTCGGCTCTTGATGGCGGTGCGGGTACAAATTTTAGGTTGAACTCCCTAGTTCCACCGACCACTTAGCAATCTGACCTTCGCTTCACTTGTGGAGAATTTCTCAGAGGGTAGGCCGTGACCACGGTGATTTCGCCTTGGAAATAATGCCGCACTTCTGGATGCCACCAAGATCGCATACAAGATTTTTCGAGCCTCACGGTACCGAAGTTTTAAGCTTCATGCAACACCTTGCTGATGTAGTAGACCGGCTTCTGGATGCCTTCGCTCTCCGTAACTAGCACCGCGCTCACCACCTCAGGAGTGGCAGCAATGTACAGGAGTAACGGCCACCTCTGCAAATGGAGACCAAAGACCGGGAGAGGTGAGGTATTGCTTCAAGTCTTCAAATGCCTTCAGGCCTCATCTGTCCACTCAAAGTGGTTAGTCTTCTTCAACGGCTTGAACAGAGGCAAGCTTTCTCCCAACAAGGCGATGAACCGCCTTAAGGAGGCGAGAAGCCGGCCGAACCTTTGGACTGTTTGAGTCGCCTTTGGCGGCTTCATGTGCTCGATGGCCGCTATCTTGTCGATTGGCTTCAATACCCCGGTTGGACACTAGGAAACCCAGCAGCTCGCCGGAGGGCACACCAAACACACATTTTTCAGGGTTGAGCTTCAGGCAATTCTTTCGGAGGTTATCAAAGGTTTCTCCGTGTCTTGGATTAGTTCTTCGCTTTTTAATCTTCACAACTAAGTCGCCAACGAGACCTCAAGATTTCGCCCCTATCTCATGGGCGGAAAGTGATGTGCATGGCACGCTGATAAGTAGAACCAGATTCTTTAAACCAAAAGCCATTCTAACATAACAATAAACACCGTAGGGTTACAAAAGATCTTCTCTTCATCTTCCACCGCCATGCTAACTGGTGGTACCCGAGTCTGGCCCGTAAAACATAGCAACAGACCCGGTCATGGAGTCAACGATGAGATCGACTCGCGGCAGGGGGTAAGGGTCCTTCGGGCAGGCCTTGTTGAGGTATGTGAAGTCGACACACATGCGCCATCTCCCGTTGGACTTCTTGACAAGCACAGGGTTGGCAAGCCACTCTGGATGAGAGACTTCCCTGACTATCCCTGCGCGCAGCAGCTTCCCTACCTCCTCTCGAATGGCATCTTGCCGCTCCGGCGCTTGCCTCCGGACCTTTTGCTGGACCGGGCACACTTCGAAGAGCGTTGCCAATCGGTACTCGATCACCTTCCTGGGGACCTCAGTCATGTCGGACGGTTGCCAGGCGAGCACGTCGGAGTTAGATTGGAGGAAGGTGACGAGCGCATCTTCCTATTTGGCGCTGAGGCTGGCGCCAATGTTGACGGTCTTTCGGGGCTCGCCCTCACTTAGGGCGACCACCTTAACCTCACCGGCAGAGCCAGGTGAGGCGCGGGTCCGGGCCTGAGGGGCTCCCGAGCCGGCGGTGTCGGCACGCCCGACGCAGGTGGCACCGGCCAGGTCCCATGCCTACTTGTGGTAGCGTAAGGCCTCTGACCTGTCCACCTGAATTGTAATGGGGCCACCGGGCCCCGGCATCTTCACCACCATGTAGGCATAGTGCGTTGCCGCCATGAACTTGACCAACGCCGGTCGGTCAAGCAAGGCATTGTAGGGGAGGTCGAAATCAGCAACCTCGAAGTCCACCATCTTCGTGCGGTAATTGTCTTTCTCCCCGAAGGTGACGGGGAGGCGCACCTGACCCAGGGGCATCAAACCAGCCCCGGGGGCTACTCCGAAGAAAGGCAAAGCCGGACGCAGATCCTACTGTGGGATTTGGAGCGCCAGGAATGCCGAAGAGGACAGGAGGTTGATGGAACTCCTTCCGTCCACCAGCACACGCCCCAGCCGTACATTCTGGATTGTGGGCGACACCACAATCGGGAGATATCCCAGGCCGGTGGTGCTTTCAGGGTGGTCGGTTTGACTGAAAGTGATCGTCTCCTCCAACCATTTCAGCATCCGACCCACCCCTGAACTTGACGCTGCGGCGCACACTTCCCTCTCTAGCCGCTTATATGCGGTATTGGAGGAAAAGGTGGATGAACCACCGTAGATGTACGCTTCTAAAGATGGTCCTTTCTTTGGAAGGCGGTGAGGCGAGGTCCTCGTCTTGGTCGTCGTCGGGGCGGCGTTCCTTGAGCCGCTGCTCCACCATTTTGCTCACGACCCGACAGCCGTCCAGGTCATGAGTGTTGGTCCGGTGGATCGGGCAATAGAGCTCGCCCTCCTTTTGCTCGCGGCGGTCGTTCCTACGACCGCGACGGTCATCGCGCCGGTCACGGCGATCATCACGCCGGTCACGGCGGTCATCGCGCCGGTCACGGCGGTTGCGCTTTCGCGGCGTGGGGTCCTCGCGGTCGCGTCGGCGGCCAAGACCCGCCTGGTCTCTCCTGCCTCATGCTTCCGCGCCTTCTTGCTTGCATGGCTGGAACCCTTTGAGGTTCCGGCTTCGTCCTTGCCTCGGCCACCCGTGGGGCCAGATGCTGACCCCCTTGCCTCCGCGGCCCGCGCACACTTATGTGCAAGGGAGAAGAGCTTGGAGGTGGTGCCGATGGTATGGGTGGCCATTTTCTCCTTCATCTTGCGGTCTCGAACGCCTCTTCGAAAGGCAATGACGACAGATTGCTCCGAAATGTGGGGGATCGTGTTGCGGCAGTGGCAAAACCGTCGAATGAAGTCGCGCAACGACTCCCCCTTTTCTTGCTCCAGGGCGTGGAGGTCGTCCTCCACGCCTGGCTGCGCAAAGGAGCCTTGAAAGTTGGCAACGAAAAGGCCGCACAACTCCTTCCACGAGTGCACCGACCCTCGAGGGAGGTTTAACAGCCAAGAACGGGCAGAGCCCGTCAAGGCCGTTGGGAGGTAATTGGCCATGATCTTTTTAGATCCGCCAGCCGCTCGCACCACCGTAGTATAAATCTACAGGAATTCCTCCGGGTTGGTGGTGCCGTCATACTTCTCTATGGACGCCGGGCGAAACCTGTCAGGCCACGCCACGCGGCACAGCCGCCGGGAGAAGGCCTGGCACCCGACGCCATAAAGGGAGCCCAGCAGCTCATCGGAGGCCCTGTCCGGAGACCGTCCCCGGGAGCGCGGGGCCTGGCTTCCTGTAGAGTCGGAGGAGTGAACCTCCTCCTTGGTTCGAGAGTGAGAGTCACGAGAGGGACTCTCACCGTCGGAGGCTATCCGCTTCCCGCAGCAGGCGACAACGGAGGTCATCGCCGCGCCGGCGGCGGCTCTCATCCAAGTGAGACCGAAGGTCCCCACGGTCCCTCGCGGAACCGGGACCAGCGCTGCGCGCGCCCTTCCTTCGGCTCCGGCCCGCCTGGCCAGAGCTATTTTCGTTAGGGCGGCTAGACGCTGGTGCGTTTCAAGATGCACCCTGTGCAACGGGTACCAACGGTACTGGCGGTCGGGAGACCTACCAAGCCGGGCAGATCCACGAGACCGGCGATGCTCCGCAACCACGGGGTGGCCGGGGAGTCTCCTGCGAGTTCCACCGGAGGGTGGTCCAAGAGGAGACGAACCACATGCAGGTTCTGGGCAGGAGTGGCTGCATCCATGGCCAGCCAACGTCGCACAGGGTGCTCCGCCGCTCCCAAAGGAGAAATGTTGCCACCCCGCAGGGGCGGGGTGAGACGATCATTCGTCCGGTGAGCCTGCCGGGACGCGCCCTGGGCGCCGCTCGCCCCCGCCGCTTCTTGATGTTGAGAGCCCGCATTCCCCCTTCCCGTGCTGTCCCGTTCCTCCAGCCTCATTAAATGCCGACGCATGGCTTCGCCCGGTCCGCCCGGGATGCGACCCCTTTGCGACGGGTAGGTGAGAGGCGTCAGAGGGATAGGCTTGTAGTAGAATTCCTCGCAGTCGATAGATCGACGATAAAGAGCGAGCTCGCCTGGCAAAGTCGATAGGGAAGGAGACTTCGAGGTGAAGCCATCCGCTCCACCTTTTGCCTTGCGCGGGCGAAGCGGCGAGGCGTCCTCGCCACCGCCGCTCAACGCCACGTGGCTGGGCGCCGGGCGAGCGAGCGTCCTCGCCACTGCCGCTCGAACGCCACGTGGGCGGCACTGGCGGCGGGCGTGCTTCGCCGCCGATTGCCGAGCCGCCACGCGGCTGGCGCCGGGCGCAGCAGGCGCCCTAGCCAACTCGCGCCCAACGCCACGTGGGCCGACACTGGCTGGCGGGCGTGTTTCGCCGCTTATCGCCAAAGCCGCCACGTGGGGTGGCGCTGGCAAGCGGCGTCTCACCCGCCGCTCTTCAACGCCACGTGGGCCGACACTGGTGGCGGGCGGTTTCGCCGCCGATCGCCAAAGCCGCCACGTGGCCGGGCGCCGGCGGTCAGGCGTCTCGCCCGCCGCCGCTGAACGCCACGTGGGCGACACTGCCGGGCGGGTGTGCTCGCCGCCGACGCCAAAGCCGCCACGTGGGCTGGCGCCGGCGAAGCGGCGCGCTCGCCACCGCCGCCTCGAACGCCACGTGGACCGCTTTTGTGCGGCGGAGAGGGTACCCCAACGTAGAATATGCTAACAGAGGCGGTGTTTGGGTTGCTCATCGGAGGTGGACTTGCGCTTTTTCCTGGCCATGGCGTCGTCGATTCGGGCTGGAAGGGAGGAGGAAGACCGCTATGAAGTAAAAACCCTAGTCGAGTTGGGTGTGTGGTGGGTTTTGATTCTAGTGGGAGGGAGATGAATGCTCGAGGAAAGTCCGTCTTGCGTCGTCTCATGGGCACAGTGTTACTAGCCTGGTGATCTGCTTGGCCCAATACCCCTTGAGCACGTGAGAAGCGCATGAGGAGGTGGAGAACAGACGTATCACCACTAACTCTTAACTAGAAGTAGTAGAGATTCCTAATTTGCATATTTTTTATCGTACTTTCTGTTGATTCTTTTTTCGGTTTTCGGTTGGACTTCATATAAGAATCCATTTCCTATTTTCATTCATTGTTATTCCAAATTTTATTTTTAGAGTTTACTTTCGAATTCATATGGAAATCAAATTGCTAATTTTTCCTTTTTTATTCTGAATTTTAGTTAGTTTGGTTTGTACTTGATAAAGACTCATTTCATTAAAAAGTATAGTGCATATTTTTTAATGATCTTGTCCACAAATATAGGCCCCATTTCAAAAATTAGTGTGATCATTCCCCTGCACCCCTAATAAATATCTAGCTTTACTTTATATCATATACATGTATGCAATGTATAGAGCTTATAGACAATAATTAGAGTATTCTAGTCATTTTCAATATCACCTTGGTCTATGTGCAAAGAAAAAATATGCCCTATAAACATGGACAGTGTAAGTACCTTATTATTCTAAAATTTTCTTACTTATGGATGTTACTTTGGAAGTCATACAAATTAGAACTCTAATCACCCTTTAATTTTTATTCTGAATTTACATATATTTTTTTATTGTACTTAGGGTGGTTTTTTAGTTTTAGGATGGAATTAATAAAAATTATATCTGTATTTATTACTATTCTAAATTATTTACAAGGTTTACTTTAGAATTCATATGTAATTAAATTGATAATTTTATTTTTTATTCTGAATTTTAGTTAATTTGGCTTGTACTTAATATAGACTTTGTTTTAACTTGCTAAATTTTTATTTAATTATTATTCCATATTTTAGTTATTTATGGATTTACTTTACAAAATCGTATGGAAGTCACATTGCTAATTTTCCTCTCTTTTTTATTTTGAATTTCAATTAATTAGGTTGTATTTGATATATATTCTTTATTTTAATCTAAATCGTTATAACCTAGACAGTCAAATTTTTCTAGTTGTGGGAACTTTTTTAGAGTGACTAGCTAGTAGATAGATGCTAATTAATCATCCATTATTTGGGAGGGGAATTTGAGAAATCTTCGACAATCAGTACACATCTTCCCCATTTCTACTCATTCCTCATTCTTGTTATAAGGATAATTCATACGATACCACTCTATTTCATTGGCACTTTAGGAAATGTTACTCGTTGTCTCAATGACATGAGCCCCCTAGCAGACATTTGCATAGTATAAAAAAAGATAATTCATACCATACCACTTTAAATATTGACACTTTAATAAATGACACTTGTTGTCTTAATGATAAGTGACCAATTCTGGATAACGCTTGCATCCTCTCTCTCTCTCACTGCGACGATCTACTGGCACAGTTAGCCGATCACATATGCTCCGTCCGCGGGGGGGTCCTGCATCGAATCAACATAAGAGTGGCGGAGCCACGGCCAATGACGAGCATGAGTACACCACGGTAGCGACGTAGCGATCACGGTGTAGGCGAGAGGGGGCCACGCCGTCAACCCATAATTCCTAGTAGTGGGAGCTGTCGGCGTATTCCGCCAGACAGGCCTGGATCTACAGACCGGGTTTGGTTCGACAGGAGGGCGTCTTCGCGGCTGGCTAACCACAGAAGGTGAAAACCCTAGAGACTCCCACATGGCGAATTCCGACGGCTATGAACTAGGGATGACACAGAGATTTTACCCAGGTTCAGGCCCCCTTTGCCTTGGGTAATAGCCTTACTTCCTGCTAGATTGTTTAAAGAATGTTTGAAACTAGTACAGTACAGAGCTTGGGAGTTACAAGTTCTTCCTTAGGCTCTACTGCAGGACTCTTGCTTGTTCGACTCCTCGTCCCCCTTTCCCATGCACCAGAAGGCCCTTATATAGGCCGGGCTAACGGGAGTAGGTAAAAGGGGGGTCATCATGCTGATCCTTATACATTTATTACTCCTTCTGTCTTGTCCCGCTCCTCCAAATTTCATTAAATGCCGACGCATAGCCTCGCCCGGTACGTGACCTCTCTTTGACGGGTAGGTGAGAAGCGTCAGAGGAATGGGCTTGTTGTAGAAATCTCGCGCTTGATAGGCACGACACAAGAGCTGCCCGTGCGCACGCGATGACGATAGGGAAGGAGACTTGAGGTGAAGCTACCTCGCACCACCTTTTGCCTTGCGGTGGGGCGGCAGCGCGTCTCGCCACCGCTCACCGAACGCCACGTGGGTCGGTGCGGGCGGCGGCGTGTTTCGCCCACTTTCTCATCGGCGCCACGTGGACGGCGCTGCCGGCGGGCGTACTCGCCGCCCGTCCGCCAAAGCCGCCACGTGGATCGGGCGCCGGCGAAGCGGCGTGCTTCGCCCACCGCCGCCGGCGCCCGTGAGCCGGCGCCTGGCGGGCGGCGTGCTTTCGCCCGCCAGTCGCCACGTGATGGTGGCGTCGGCGGCGGCGTGCTCACCACTCGCTGCCGGGCGCCACGTGGACCGGCGCTGGCAGCGGCGTGTTTCGTCGCCGTCTCGCCAAAGCCGCCACGTGAATCTGGCGCTGAAGCGGCGGCGGCGTGTTGCCACTGCCGCCGGCGCCACGTGGGACCGGCGCTGGCGGGCGGGCGTGCTCGCGCCGCCCGTCGCCGAGCCACCACGTGGATCGGGCGCCGGCGGCGGCGTGCTTCGCCACCGCCGTTAGGCGCCACGTGGACCGGCGCCTGGCCGGCGGGGCGTGCTCGCCCGCCCGTCCGCCAGGCCGCCACGTGGAAGGGCTTTGTGCGTCGGAGAGGGTACCCCAGCGCGAAGTACGCTGACAGTAGCCCCCGGGCCCGCCCTGGAGCGCGTGCTAAAGCCTTTTGGAACCTTCATTGAATGCTTAGTGCGCTCTTGGGCGGGGCCACCACTCATGAGGATACGACCGCCTCGATTCTATCCCGTATCCGCAGATTTTTCTTGGGACCCGAAACGGCGCATGATCTTGTCCCTTCGCGAACCGTCGGTGCGGGTGATGCTTATATAGATACATCTGTACCAAGCGGTTTACGCCTTCTGCTTTCTTGCACATCTCAACTTTCACTTCTTCATCTTCCTTGCCCAAAGCCTTTCGCCTCCTTCGTCTCCATGGCAGCTTCCATCCCTACTTCCACCGCGGACTCCGCCACGGTGAAGAGGATGGCCATCCTCGCGCCGGAGGGCACCTTTCGCTTCCGGGCGGGGACCACCACGCCGCGGTGCCTTTCCGACGAGATCGTCCTCCACACCTGGGCGATGATGGCGGGCCTGCTCCCGCCATTCTCCGACTTCTTTCTCACCGTCCTCCATTTCTATGGAATCCATCACCTTCACCTCACCCCCAACTCCATTGTCTCCCTTTCCATCTTCGCACACCTCTGTGAAATGTTCGTGGGGGTGATGTCAATCTCCTCTCTTCGCCACTTCTTCATCTCGCCGCCTCCCACGACAACGGTAGTGGGAGTCGCTATTTCCACCTTCGGACGGATGGCTCTCGCTACATTGCCTTCGGCCCAGTCCAATTGGAAGGCATGGCGCAGCCGACCGTCAGTACATCAACGATGACAATGAGTCGACTGGCTGGAGGTGCCCGCAAGGGCGGAGGCCTCGGGAGGTGGGAACTCACGGCCGAGGAGACGGCGGAGCTCTCGCGATGGCGGCCAGCGCCAACAAAGTTGCGGACGCCGGATTATCTGGCAGTGGTGGCGAGGATTTCTTGTCTCGGAGGATCAACCCCCTCCGCCGCCGTGCCGCCCCGCATGGCAATATACAGCGGACGACATAGCGACGCCGACGTGGCTGTGACGTGAGTCTTCGCTTCCTTTAGCTTTTTCTTGCGACATGTTTTTTCTGCGGCTCCCCACCAACCGGCGATCATTCTTCGTTTTTGCGGTAGCGGAAACTTGGAGGAGCCTGTGATTGGCAGGTGGCTTGCTGCGCTGATGCAGTCGATTCCGAGCGGCTCAGTCTTTCTAGCGGCGGCTCGACCGCTCGCCGATTTGGAGCACGCGGAGCGCCTGCGGGTCGTCAGGCTACTCCCGCCGATGGACTCCACGGACTGTCAGTGGTGCGGCTCACTACTCACCGGTGATCGAGGATACGACCGCCGCCACGATCGACCCACGGTAAACGACCATTGTTCTCGACGCCACGGCTCGGACCCAAGAGGGCAGCCACGAACAGACCATCGCCGCCGCTTAGCTCGACGGTGGCATCCTTGCAAGGGGCGGCGACGCAGACCGCCCCAACCATGACTTCACCTCCGGCGCCGCCGCCTCCCGCGGCGCCGGCTCCTACGCCTTCATCGACGATTCCTCCTCCGGCACCGGCCCCAACGACTGTGGCGCCAACACCTTCGGCCACGGGAGCCCAGGCCACCGCCCAACAGGGTGGTCTCACACTCCCAATGGCCGGTCTTAGTTTGAGGGTGCCGCCAAGGGCGACCCCTTAGGACGCGCCAAGGGCGCAGACGCCTCCAGCCGCCAGGCGGTGGACGCTTCACCAGTGCCTCCGCCGCCATGCGAAAGGGTCAAGAGGGCGACCTCAGATGCAGTGCTCCGGACACCTCGCCCTGGTCGCCATCGCTTCGCCAAGACGCTTCGTCGAGCTCTTCACCGAAGTGGGTGACGCGCACGCCTTGCTGGGCACTCTCCTTGCCGCATGCTGCCAGCATGGTGCTCGAGACGCCAGCCGGTTGTCCTCCGTGAGCGTGAGTTGGAGCGGAGAGGGAGAGGGCGGCAATGAGTTGGCATGAGAGAGGGTTAACATGGCCGCCATGCAAAGAATGCAAGGCGGAGAGGGTCAAGAGCGGCAGAGAGGACCGAGGCGCGCCAAGAACTCAGAGCTCAAATCCTTCCGCCAGCGGCACAATCTAGCCATCATGCTCAAGAAGGCCTTCCAGCGCACGAAAAGGTGCCTGGAGCCCTTGGGGGTGGCGCTGAACGCGCCACTGGAGGATTCCGCTCTTCAGTTTGCCCACGCGACCAACCAGCCACGAGGCGCTCCGGGATCGCCTATCGCTTCGCCGCCCGCTCCACCAGAGGGACGGAGGTCGCGATCATGGCCGCGACCTACACGCTGGCCTGCTGCGCCAACCGCGACGCTGCCTTCGATCCAATGGCGGTGGTGACGGCCGGTATTGAAGGAGACGCGGCAAGAAGCGAGGCGCTGTGCGCGTCACGAACACGTGGCCGGATCTTTGCAGTGGAGCAATGGTCATGGACGTCTCCACCCCACTGGCCGTGGAAGGCGACGAGGGCGGCAACCTTGACTTCGGCGATGACGAGTGAAGGGCCGGGCAGCCTTTTTGTTCTTTTGCTTTTATTTCCTTTTGTTGATCTGTCTGCATGCATGAACACTTGGGTAGGATTCAGTGAAATGGATATTCCTTGGTTAATGCTACCTGTATGCTTATCCATTTTGTATGATTGAATTCGCTGGATTGAACCGTCAGGCGGCCAGTTTTTAACTTGGCTAGAACGCCTGAGGAACGTCTGGGCTAGGGCGGCGCTCCGAGTCTGCCAAAGAATTATATCGTTCTTGTCGCGAACACAGGTAGAAATCATGCAAGCCGTACAGGACTTAGGCAGAAATGACATTGAGTTTAACAGGAGATGTAAGACGTAGCCTAGTCTTAGCATCAGGCGTTTGCGCGGGATTGTCGCTGATTCAAATTCTTTCGGAACTTAAACCCTGATGATCGCTCGAAACGCTACCGCGATAGTAGCGTGGCGAGGCAACAAGTCTCCGCAAGTGTTTCTAGGCCAGCGGCACTCGACGGTGACGACCAGCGGTGCTTCAGAGAGCCAACCCGAGGCGTGCGAGCCATGTTTTGAGTGCCACGCCTAGCTTACACCCTGGTCACTTGGCCACGTCGAACATTAACACTCAGCGCAATTTCTTTATTCATGAGGGGCCGTTGATTTTTGGCATTCGCGACAATCACACGCCGCTTGGCCCATCTTAGTGTAAGCACACAAGGAGTTGGCCGAAAATACGGCATGAAGCACTTATCTTGCTTTATATGCCGTTGGGCGACCAGCCCCCAAGCGCCTGGGCGACCACCTTTCTGGGCGTCGGGCGACCACCCTTTCGGGCGCCGGGCGACCACCCTTCTGAGCGCCGGGCGACCAGCCCACAAGCACCTGGGCGACCACCTTTCTGGGCGCCGGGCGACCAGTGGAGATGCTGGAGCCTTTCACATGAATAAGCTGGCACTTCTGCGCACAACCTGCGTGCATAGATGACTACCAGAAAGATAAGCAGATGCTTGGAAGGGCTGCAGAAGATAGGCCCAAAACAGGCCTAAGTCCCAAAGATGGCATGTCCCGTCCGCCTGCTTGGTTTCTAAGTCCCTGTGACCCTTCAGGAATTCGAACTACGGTGCTGTGCGTCAAAGCAGCGGGCTCCCAGGAGTGGTGTTAGAACGACGGTGCTCGCGGTGACGACCAGCGGTGCTTCAGGGAGCCAACCCGAGGTGTGCGAGCCGCGTTTGAGCACCGCGCCCAACTCGCCCCCCAGTTGCCCGTGCTCGCTAGACACAGACGCCGAGTGCCATCATGGATCACCAAGGAATTAGCAAGCGTATGGGGCCAGCGGCATTCATGCAAAAATTCGCCACTCAGGGCGTAAAAAAGGGACAATCATGGTAAAGCAAAAGCCTTCTGGGCAATAACTTTACTAACCGCCAGTAGCCGCCGACCAGCCAGGGGAGAGACTTACCTCATGGCTGACTAGGGCGAGCTGCTGGGTACTTACAATTCTTTCAGGGATAGAATTTCCGCAACAACTCTATGTTGTAGGAATTCGCCAGTTCTTCTCCGTCCTCAGTGGCCAACCGGACCGCCCCGGGTCGAGATACTGAGACCACCTTGAAGGGGCCCTCCCACCGGGGAGACAGCTTGTGCAACCCTAAGATCGCGCTCAATCTCAAGAAGACCGTGTCGCCTAACGGCGTGCTTCGCCAGAGACCGGGTGGCGTGGTACCGAGGCTTTTGCCGATGCACGGGGCGCGAAGGGCAGCCCGATCACGCACTTCTTCCAGGAGGTTGACTTCTTCCCGTCGGAGGTCTTCTTGGCCTTCTTCGTTGAACGCCGAAACGCGCGGAGAACCGAGCGACAGCTCGGAGGGGAGAACGGCTTCCGCCTCGTATACCAGGAAGAAAGGCGTCTCACCGATGGCCCGACTAGGTGTGGTACGAAGCGACCACAGCACAGCTGGGAGCTCCTCTGTCCATCGCGCGCCCCGCTTGTGGAGCCGATCAAACGCCCTTGTCTTGAGGCCCTTCAGCACCAGCGCGTTGGCACGGTCTGCTTGCCCATTACTCATGGGATGGGCCACCGAAGCGAAGTATACCTTGGTGCCCATTTCATCGCAGAACTCTAGGAAAGCCGCGCTGGTGAACTGAGTCCCGTTGTCGGTGATGATGCGGTTGGTGACTCCAAAACGGGTAAAGATCCCGCGCATAAACTTGACGGCGGCAGCAGCCGTGATGGCGCGCACCGCCTCGGCTTCAACCCACTTCGTGAACTTGTCAACGGCGATGAAGAGGTGGGTGAAGCCCCTCAGAACTCCAGGAACGGACTCAGATATCGGCCCCGCACGCAAACGGCGGAGAGCGGATTGTTTGCGAGCTTGGCCGGTAAGTGGATTTGCTCGGCGAAGAACCGACAAGCCGCATGTCCTCACCAACTCACAAGCATCCCGAGGCGATGGGCCAATAAAACTTGGCGAACGCTTTGCCAACCAACCGTCGGCCGGACATATGGCTCCCAGACACGCCCATGGATATCGAGAGCAAGCCGCCCTCTTCCCGAAAGTGATGCACTTCAAGAGAACTCCGTTTACGCTCGGCGATACAGTGTCCCCACCTACCGAGTATAACACTTGGCCTTACGTGCAATCTTCTCACCGAGGCATCATCGTCGGGGACCACTTGGTCGCGATGCAGAAGGCTAGGATAGGATCCATCCACCGATCTTCTCGCTGCGTGGCGACCACTCGGTGCTCGCCCGCACTCTCTTTGGGCCAAGCTTTTCCCGTGTCTTTGCATCGGCAAGATCGCCGCTTTCCTCCGGACCGGGCCGAAAGCGGCACGCCGCCTTCCTCCTCGAATGGAGGTCAGCGCAGTGAACCGCTTTCCCCACTCGAGCCGGAGGCCACAGCTGCTTGCCGCCATCCCCGCTCGAACCGGCTGCGACAATGACACCATCATCCCCACTGGATCAGAGGTTACGATGGACGGTCGCGATAGCCTTTCTTCGAAGACCCCGACCGGAACGGAAGCCCTTGAGGACGCGAGCTGTGAAAGCCCGTCCGCAAGGTGGTTGTCGCGCCGGGGGATATGAATATACCCCAGCCCTTCAAAGCGACGTTCCATTCTTTGGACCTCCGCCAAGTACGCCGCCATGGTGGGGTCGGAATACTGAAACTCCTTCCGTGCTTGATTGATGACTAGCAGGGAGTCACCCTTGACTTGGAGACGCCGAATGCCCAACGCCGAAGCGATGCGCAGCCGCCAAAGAGCCTTCAGATTCACTATGTTGTTCGTGGCCTTGAAGTCGAGGGCGACCACATATGGAGGATGTCGCGGCGGGGAGACCAGACAACCCCATTTCGCGCTTTCCGCCTTTTCTGAACGGGCCATCAAAGAATAAGGTCCAGGGAGAAGGCGCGGCACTCTTCGGCCAGAGTGGCGGAGTCCACTGGCGATTTAACTCCGCCCGACCGACTCTTGATGGCGTAAAAGGGTACAAATTTGAGGTCGAATTCCCAACTCCACCGACCATTTAGCGATTCGACCTCGCTTCACTTGTGAAGGATCTCTCGCAGAGGGTAGGCCGTGACCACGGTAATTTCCGCGCCTTGAAATAATGCCGCAGCTTCTCGACGCCACCAGATGCAGACAAAGATCTTCTCGAGCTTATGGGTATCGGGTTTTTGCTTCGTAACACCTTGCCGATGTAGTTGATAGCTTCGACACCTTCCCTCTCCAAGAATCAAAGACGACGCCACCACCTCAGAGTGGCAGCTATGTACAGGAGCAACGGCTCACCCAATAAGGAGAGACCAAAGACCGGAGGAGAGGACAGGTATTGCTTCAAATCTTCAAATGCCTTCTGGGCTTCCTCTGTCCACTCAAAATGGTTGGTCTTCTTCAATAGCTTCAACAGAGGCAAGCTTCTTTCCCCAACCGCAATGAATCGCCTCAGGAGGTTGGGCGACCGCCAGTAATCGAACTTTCTTGAGTCGTGGCTTGGCTCTGTGTGTTCGATGGCCGCTATCTTGTCGATTGGCTTCAATACCTCTATTTGGACACCGTGAAACCCAAAGAGCTTGCCGAGGGCACACCGAACACGATTTTTCAGCATTGAGCTTCAAGCAATTCTTCCGAGGTTAGCAAAGGTTTCCTCCAGTCTTGGATCGCTCTTCGCTTTTTTGATCTTTACAACTAAATCATCAACGAGACCTCAAGGTTTCGCCCTATTTGGGGCGGAAAGTGATATGCATGGCACGTTGGTAAGTAGAACCGCATTCTTTAAACCAAAAGCCATTCTTACATAACAAAAACACCCGAGGGTTACAAAAGATCTTCTCTTCATTTTCGAGCGCCATGCTGATCTGGTGGTACCCGAGTACGATCCAAGAAGCACAAGAACAAGACTCCTACCGTGGAGTCAACAATGAGGTCGACTCGCGGGGGTATGGATCCTTCGAGGCAGCCTTGTTGAGGTCGGTGAAGTCGACACACATGCGCCACTTCCCGTTGGACTTCTTGGACGAGCACGTGGTTGGCAAGCCACCAGATGAGAGCCTTCCTCGACGATCCTGCGGCCAACAGCTTTTCTACCTCCTCCCGAATGGCATCTTGGCGCTGGTGCCCGCCTCCCGACCTTCTCACGGACCGGACGCGCGGAGAGCGCTACAATCGGTGCTCGATCACCTCCGAATCCCAAATCATGTCGGACGGTTGCCGGCGAACACGCCGGAGTTAGATCGGAGGAAGGTGACGAGCGCCTTCCTATTTGGCGTTGAGGTTGGCGCCAATGTTGTGAGTCTTCGGGGTTCGCCCAAGACTCAGTGCGACCACCTTGACCTCACCGGCAGAGCAGTGAGGCGCTGGTCCCGGCCCGAGGGCTCGAGGAAGTGGCACGGGCGCCCGACGCAGTGGCACCGCCATGTCCAAAGGCATACTTGTGGCAACAAGAATGCCTCGAATTTATCCACCCGGATCGCGATGGGGCCACCGGGCCCCGGCATCTTCACCACCATGTAAGCATAGTGGGTTGTCGCCATGAACTTGGCCAACGCCGGTCGGCCGAGTAAGGCATTGTAGGGGAGGTCGAAGTCGGCGACCTCAAAATCCACCATCTCGGTGCGGTAGTTGTCTTCCTCCCCGAAGTTGACGGGGAGGCACACCTGACCCATGGGCATTAAGCCAACCTCTAGGGCTACCCCAAAGATGGGCAGAGCTGGGCGCAGATCCTACCGCGGGATCTAGAGCGCTAGGAATGCCGAAGAGGACAGGAGGTTGATGGAACTCCCTCCGTCCACCAGCACACGCCCTAGCCGCACGTTCCGAATGGTGGGCGACACCACGACTGGGAGATGCCCCAGCCCGGTGGCGCCCTCAGGGTGGTCGGCCTGACTGAAAGTGAGGGTGTGCTCCGACCCGCCCCTGGGCCCGACGCCGTGGCGCACACTTCCCTCTTCAACCGCTTATAAGCTGCGTTGGAGGAAAAGGTGGATGAACCACCATGGATGTAGGCCACGACGTGGTCCGCCTGCTGGAAAGCCAGCGGGGCAGGATCTTCGTCTTGATCGTCGTCGGGGCGGCGCTTCTTGAGCCGCTTCTCCACCATTTGCCCACGACCCGGCACCGTCCGTGTCATGGGTGTTGGTCCGATGGATCGGGCAATAGAGCTCGCCCTCTTTCCATTCGCGGCGGTCGTTCCCACGATCATGGCGGTCTTCAGCCACATCCACGACGATCATTACGCCCCACGACGGCGGTCGTCACGCCGCTCACGGCGGTCGTCGCCCGATCGCGGCGTTGCGCTTTCGCGCGGCACGGGTCCTCGTCGTCGCTCGCGGCCAAGACCCGCTTAGTCTCTCTCGCTCAAGCGCTTCGCTTCTCTGCTCGAATGGCGGAACCCTTTGAGGTCCCAAATTGCCCTGCCTTGGCCACCCTTGGGGTCGGTCTTCGGTCCCTCGCCTCATGCCCGCGCAAGACACTTATGTGCGAGGGAGAAGAGCTCGGAGGTGGTGCTAATAGTACGAGTGGCCATCTTCTCCTTCATTTTGCGGTCGCGTACGCCTCTTCGGAAGGCGATGACGACCGATTGCTCCGAGATGTGCGGGATCGTGTTGCGGCAGTGACAAAACGGCCGAATGAAGTCGCGGAGCAACTCCCCCTTTTCCTGCTCTAGAGCGTGGAGGTCGTCCTCCACGCCCGGCTGTGCATAGGAGCCCTGAAAGTTGGCGACAAAGAGGTCGCACAACTCCCCCCACGAGCGCACCGACCCTCGCGGGAGATTTAACAGCCAAGAGCGGGCAGAACCCGTTAAGGCCGTTGGAAGGTAGTTGGCCATAATCTTTTCAGACCCGTCAGCTGCCCGCACCACCGTCGTGTAGATCTGGAGGAACTCTTCCGGGTTGGTGGTGCTGTCATATTTTTCCACGGACGCCCGGTGGAACCTGTCCGGCCACGTCATGCGGCGCAGCCGCCGGGAGAAGGCTTGGCACCCGACGCCATAGAGGGAGCCCAGCCGCTCATCGGGGGCCCGGTCCGGAGACCGTTTCGGAGCGCGGACTGCTCCTATAGAGTCGGAGGAGTGAACCTCCTCCTTAGTCCGAGACTGAGAGCCACGGGAGGGGCTCCCATCGTTCGAGACCACCTGCTTCCCGTGGCGGCTCTCCCGGACCGGGTGGCGCGGCAGGCGGCCACGGAGATCATCGCCGCGCCGGCGGCGGCTTTCATCCAAGTGCGACCGAAGGTCCCCACGGTCCCGCGAATCGGATCGCCGCACAAGACGTTTTTTTTGCTCGCCCGCCGGCCGAGTCGCTTCTTGAGGCGCTAGGCGCTGAGCGCCAAAGAAGCGCCCCAGTAATGGGGCACCGGCGGTGTCCGGCCGGTCGGGGAGCCCAACCTGAAGCTGGCGCGCGCCCACGAGATCGGCGATATCTCGCAGCCACGGTGGCCGGAGAATCTCGCGAACTCCACCGAGGGTGGTCCAGAGGGCACGAACCACGCAGCAGTCTGGCAGAGTGGCGGCCTCCATGGCCAGCCGACGTCGCACAGGGTGCTCTGCCGCTTCAAACGGAGCCACACTGCCACCCTGCGGGGGCGGGGTGAGACGGTCCTTCGACCGGTGAGACTGCCGGGACGCGCCCTGAGCGCCGCTCACCCCCACCGCCCCTTGATGCTGAGAACCCGCTATCTTCAGACGCGCGGGCTGACTTCTTGAAGAAAGAATGCCGAAGTTCGCCGGAGAGTTAGCCGGGAAAACCAACCACTAGCCCCCTACCTGGTGCGCCCCTGTCGGCGTATTCCGCCTGACAGGCCCGTGATCTACAGACCGGGTTTGGTTCGACAGGAGGGCGTCTTCGCGGCTGGCTAACCACAAAAGGTGAAAACCCTAGAGACTCCCACACGGCGAATTCCGACGGCTATGAACTAGGGATGACACAGAGATTTTACCCAAGTTCAGGCCCCCTTTGCCTTGGGTAATAGCCTTACTTCCTGCTAGATTGTTTAAAGAGTGTTTGAAACTAGTACAGTACAGAGCTTGGGAGTTACAAGTTCTTCCTTAGGCTCTCTGCAGCAGACTCTTGCTTGTTCGACTCCTCGTCCCCCTTTCCCATGCACTGAAGGCCCTTATATAGGCCGGCTAACGGAGTAGGTAAAGGGGTCATCATGAATCCTTATACATTTATTACTCCTTCTGTCTTTGTCCTGTTCTCTCGGCCTCATTAAATGCCGACGCATGGCCTCGCCCGATCCGCCTGATGACGTGACCTCTCTTGACGGGTAGGTGAGAGGCGCCGGAGGAATGGGCTTGTTGCGTAAATCTCGCAGGTTGATAGGCTCGACACAAAGCAGGCTGCCGTCCTGCACGCGAGACGATAGGGAAGGAGACTTCGAGGTGAAGCTACTCGCACCACCTTTTGCCTTCGGGCCGGGCGGTGGCGTGTCCGCCACCGCCACCGAACGCTTTGTGATCGGTGCCGGGCGGCGGCGTGTTTCGCCCACACTCGCCGGGCGCCACGTGGACCGGCGCTGGCGGCGGGCGTGTTCGCCGCCGCCCGCCAAAGCCGCCACGCCCGTCGGGCGCGGGCGAAGGCGGCGGCGTGCTTTCGCCACTGCTGCCGGGCGCCACGTGACCGGCGCGGCTGGCGGGCGTGCTTTCGCCGCCGTCCGCCAGTCACCACGTGATCTGGCGCCGCGGCGGCGGCGTGCTCACCCACTGCCGCCGAAGCGCCACGTGGATCGGCGCTGGCGGGGCGTGCTTTCGCCGCCCGTTCGCCAAAGCCGCCACGTGGACTAGGCACCGGCGGCAGGACGACTCGCGCCACCGCCGCCGGGCACCACGTGGACGGCGCTGGCGGCGGGCGTGCTTTCGCCACCGTCCACCGAGCCGCCACGTAGAAGGGCTTTATGCGTTAGAGAGGGTACCCAAGCGCGAAGTACGCTGACAGGAGCGTGGAGATCTCGCATCGCGGTATACATTGCGGCCAGAGAATAGAAGATTCTCTCAGTGTCGGATCGAGTTGTACAGGTAAACTGTGCGAGCAATCGTTAATGTTGAATTGCTGATACTGACAGTTTTTCTTTTTTTCTTTTGGAAATGATGCGTGACAATTCCGTATGTGCACGTGTCCCCAGGGAAGTTTGCGATGGATGCGCTGGTCATCTGCTAGGTATCTTTGTTCTGGTAAACCAAATGTGACAACTGACGAGTTGCTTTAATCACCTCACTGCCAAATCTGCCAATCTAAAGCCTAATCGTATCGATGGAAGCGCTTAAACTTGTGAAGGATACTAACAAAATGTGCGCTTTTCTCTTTCTAAAACATAACTACAAGTCTACAAGTACAGACATACAGGGACTCGAAATTCTTGGCGCGGCATCCAAACAAAGAGGATACTACCAACATGAGCCATTAGATCCCAACACAGTTCCAACTCTTGGTTCCATGAAAGAATTCTGCATGCGCCTCGGCTTTGCGACGTGCGGAAGGTGCCTCTCGGCTCTCGCTTCAGACATGTCAATTCCGTATCCAAAGTTGCAGCAGGTTACCAGCAAAACTCCATTTTGAACTCCCACGGATCATCCGCGTAAAGTTAGATTCCCTGAACCGGCCATCGTATACAACCAAAACTCCTCATCTGATTTTCAGGGCTGCTTGTATAGCAGTATATAGTAAGATAGTAGAAATTAAATCTAGCAGTTGATTTGTAAAGAATATTTTTACTACTCTATTACTATAGAAAGTATAAATAAATTCTAACTAATCTGATTCATTGGATCGATATGAAACGTTAGTATAAATAAATTCTAACTAATCTGATTCATTGAATTGAAAAGAATAAACGATTTATATTAGATTTAGTGTATTGTAAAAGACTTAAAGATTAAAGGTGGAGAAATTTTACAGTAGGCAACATAGGTAGTAAGCAATAGTCGTAGAAATCAAATTTAACCATCTATTTCTCAATGGTATTTTAGACTTTTCCTATCCATTCATCATGAGTATTTTAGACTTTTCCTAATTCGTTCACAGTTTTGGATTCACCGAATACCTGGTGAGCTTCATAAGCCTCTTATCCATTCATTCGCCATTTATTAGGATCACAAGACGTGTTTTACCGTAGAGGACAAATAGTATGACAGAATTTTTTATCCTTTTACCCCTCTCTGAATTTTACTACCAATACTATAGGTGGTAGTATATCTAGATTTAAATTGATTTCAACCATTATATTCAAAGGAATAGATGATTTATATTAATTTTAATCTACTGTAAATTAAAGAGCTCTAAAGGTGTAGTCGATAAAGAGAGAGAAAGATTGAATGCATGCATTGACTGTTTTTGGAACCGGATAGCGGTTTTGAACGGAAAACAGTTACTTGGCATGCTAGAACGTACAATCGCTCTGAATCAGCTAACGATCGATATGGACGCGATCTCCATGTGTCAGGGCTCGCAACGAAACCGCTCACGGCCGTGTCAGTCTATGTGCCATGCACACTCACGCGTACAATCAAACACATCACCGTCAACACCGACTACTCGTCGCCAATCAAGCATACATCCCAGGTCCTCCCTCAGCTCGATGGAATAGATAAGCCATTCTTATGGCCGCTTCCAGAAGCATCGGGTTTACAATACTGAATCGGGAAGGAAAATCGGCCACCTCTAGACACCGATTCGAAAATCTGTCAAAATCAAACGAATTGTAAAGTTAAATTTTTTGAATTTGATGGTCAAACAACGTGCAAAAAAAGAAAACGGCCGATTTGACCGATTATGTTCCATTTCGATGGTTATGTTCGATTTTCTACATAGATCAGCACACACAAAGACCGATTTACATCGAAAATCATCTCACTCAAGGAAATTAGAAAAATTCAAGAAAAATAAAAATGCAAAAAAATTGAATTAACCCCAATTAATCTATAAAACATCTTAGAGAAATTTCAATAATTTTTTAATTCATTTATTACTTCTAAAAAATAAAAAATAGCAGTTAATGAAATATAAAAAAATTTAGGCTTGGTCATGCTCTGAAATTTTTTTGGTATCATAAACAGTGCCCAAAAATTTTAAGAAATATTAAACTTCATTTAGTGCCCCTAGAAAATAAAAAACAGAAGAGTATATATAAAAACAGTTGCACTATCAGAATTTTACAAAAATCCAAAGGTCTGATCATCATCTGAAAATTTTACAGAATTATTAGCATTGCCTTAGTACCTAAGACAAAAATGTTTAAAAATTTATAACACGATTTGACAGCTCAATTAAATTAGGAATTTCTAATTGTTTTGCCCTATTCTTTCTTTTTTCTATTATATATATTCAGTTTTGCTCAAAAATGTCTCCCAAATTTGGTTTTTCCAAAAAATTTCATTCCATATGTCAAAAAGCTATTAATATTAATTTTAGGGAACTTTTGGATAATTTTTTTCTAAATTTTTTGAATTTAAATTTGAATTGGGCCGGTTTACTGATGGTTCCAAATCCCGAGCCGGACTGATACAGTAACAATTTTCGTCTATTTTTTAAACCCTGGCACCATGCACGCGTGCAACCTAATCAAAGACTTTACACTGAACTGGATGAGTCTTCACTGCAGAGATGCTGACATTCATCTTGGTATACATATAATTAACTGATGCAGAAGTATAGTTAGTAGTATATATACACAATTACACATCGTGCAAAACACACGTAAGCAACGATTAGCGACTAGCTAGCGATCGAGTCCAAGGTAGGAAAGCTAATTAAATTAGCCGAAGGACGGAGTAATAGCTTTTTGCTCGTTCAAAGAGCGTCACCATCAATTCTTCAGTGAGAGCGACCTCTCGTCGCGATATGTAGCATCACCTTCTTCCACATCCTTCTTTCTTCCACTTTTCTTCCCTCTGAAACATCCTCGTGTCGCGACATTTCAAATTTCTCCCTAATTTTTTTTAATACAAAGCGTATTTAACTATCTTTAAAAATTTTGAACCAAAAGTTTTAATTCATGTGGAAGTTTCGAACCCAAATTTTTGTGTTGGAGGAGAAGGAAGCGATGGTAAAAAGTAAAAGAAGAGGGAACGCATATCATGTGATAAAAACCGGACATGTTGTTATCGAAGAAGTGGTTTTCAGAGGCAGGCCTAGCTCGTGCGTGCAGAACCAACGCCGCGCGTCATTTGATCGAGTAGAAGAACTGCGTGGAGCCATGCCATGTTGGTTGCAGTGGATCGGTCCACACTCATACACGCAAGACGACACTGGGAGAGTTATGTGGTTCGGACATCGGAGCAACCGTACGCCGTTTTTAGTGATTCAGCAAAGCCATCAATGCGCTTCAGCGTTGCTCAGCCGAATCCAGTCGCAGTGGAGGTGTCACGCATGCCTGTACACAGCATATATGGAAGCAACTGACTTCATCCAAGCATCCTCCTAGCCTGACAGAAGCATATGTTCAGCCTTTCTATGATCTACTACTTTTGAGCAGCAGAAAAAACTTGCTATGCATTTCGATGTTCAGATTCATCCAAGTAAAAACAGAGTCTAGACCATTTTCGTTGTAGTGCGTCGATATATCTCGCACTATCTAAAGGTAGACAAGAAGCATGTGTAGTACCCTCCTGAATCATGGTACCTCTTCGTCTCCTAAACCCAGAATAATTTGACCTCTCGTATCACCTAAAGCCATTGTTTAGGGTTGCAGCACAGATTCTTCAGACTTCAGAGGGAAAGGAGTTGGCAATAATCCAAAAGAAAAGGATGTCCAATTTCTTCTCTCATGTGTCCTCTCGTACCAAGTAGAGCCATTTAGTTATTGCCAAACAGTTGCTTTTCCATTCCATATGCTATTTTACTAGTCATGCAACACTAGTAAGATTGCATATAACATGTTGGTGCCACTGCAACACATTTGATTGACAGAGAAGTGTTCATGATGAGATGCACTTGTTTTTCGATAAAGATAGGATGAGATTAAAAAAAATACATGTACATAATTTGGATCACGGTTACGGTTGTAGGTCTTGTATTGTCAGAAAGTTTACTTTAGGTCTTTTACTGTCAGAAAGTTTACTTTCTATCTTAAATAGCTGCTCAAGATTCAAGCCTACATAAAGCCTCATCAATAAGGGACCAGAATATTCATCAAACAAAATATCGACACCAATTTTAACTAGACAGGCACTAAAAATATTCGCTAGAATATATCTTATAAAACTACCAACATTCCCTGATCTCAATTCCACATAATCTAAATGCTGAACTAAATATTCCAATTTCCAACTTATTTGGGAAAGATAACATAGGGTAATGTCCTTCTCAACACATAATGGAGTTCAGAATCTCTCTTTAATTTCATCAGAGCTCACTAGAGTTGCTAGGTCACTAATTAACATTCATGATCGATGACTTCCTACTCCTAGCTTTTTAACCACCCTGCTGAATGGGGAGGAAATATGAAACACGAGCAAAGGATGAAAGGTCCATCTTCTTCAACAGGAGAATATAATTGAGCCAATAATGCCAAAAGAGAGAATGCACTTTCGTCGAATCTGACTCGTTCCAAAAACATCACACAAGAAGAGCTAGCTAGCCCCCACACAGAGAGAGTTGAATCTTTTTCCATCCATGATGGAATGTAGCCATTAGCCACCGGCAAATGATACCTCCCTCAGATGAACTAAATAGAGCTTTTGTAACAACACCACAACTGCAAATACTCTACATGCTCTGGCTGCTCTCCACGGTCATGCATGACGGCATATGAGTCGGTAGAAAGTTAGAAGCTGTAGCCGCTTCTTGGTACACATGTGTAATTGATGATTTGCTGCTTTTAATCTCTATTATGAAACTTCAGAACCAAAGTAGTAATAATTGCATTCTGATGAACTGATTTAACCTTGAGTATATCTTCTCCTGATCTGCTGCGCTTTCTCCTGCTAGATATGCACAAATATAGTGAACTGAGAGATCTGGGAACACTTTCTCCAGAGACTGGAACGTGAATTTTGGTCAGTCAGTCCATTTCTAGAAGCTCATTTGTTTATTCTGCTCCTTTAATTGCTGAAAATAATATGTAAACCAGAAGTATAGAACCCGCAAAGTATATTGTTACGCCTGACTCATCGCGAATTCAATTAGTATCAATACAACGTTGAAGACTTAATACTAACAACTAGCTTTAGAATCTTGCCTAATGGTTATATATATATATATAGGAAAAATATCTTTTACCCCGAGAGTAGTTACTCCTACATCTGAAATACCACATAAGCGAACTTGAAATACTCTTTTATCACTTTGGGTACCTCTACATTAATTATAAGATACTCCATATATATATATATATATATATATATATATATATATATATATATATATATAGGCTTAGATTTTTGGCTTAAATAGTTTAAAAGCTAATGGCTTTTTATGCGTGATAGAGGTGGATATTTTTATCTAACTTTAGTATTATTAGTCTAAAACCAACCATCAATAAACCAAAAAAGCTTCTCTCCAGTGACTTTTGGCTTTTAGTTATCTGGAGGTTTATGGTTTTTAAAAAGCCCAGATAAAAAACTACTCATTTGTTTGGACTTTAGCTTTTTGACTTTAAAACCGATGAAAAAATCAAAACAAACAGTGTCATAGAAGACCATGCATTCAGGAGAACACAGGTCTGTCTCCTAGTCCTACTGTATGCTGTATGCATCTGACCCTGGAGTGCATGGCTCGAAAGTTGAAACTGACGAGAAAAATAATGAGCATTGCATCTGCAATTTCGACCTAACCAAGATGCTAAAAGACAGATACACCTGCTGCTACGAGGTAGTACTAGTCCTGCTACTTTAGAGGTTGACTAGGTCACCCAAGATACTAAAAGACACATACACCTGCTGCTACGAGGTAGTACTAGTACTGCTACTTTAGAGGTTGACTAGGTCAGCCAACTTTAGAAGTTGACTAGGTCAGCCAAGTCTTAGTGTTAAATCTAAGGTAAAGTAAAACATTAATTAGCCTAAATCATGATCACTAAAACATAATGTGAAAATTAAAACATGTTAGATGAATTGACCTAGAGAAGATGAAGAGGCCATTAGTGTTCGGTCGGCGATTGTTCTGAGTGACGGTGAAGTAGAAGTACCGACGTAGATGCGCGACAAAATTGATGCGCACGATAAAGACGATGGGGGCACCCAGATGTTCTTGGTAATGATTCTGTTCTTCGACAACCTTGTGCCAAACCCTTGATCGGAAGGGGTTTTGGATGGATAGCTAAACTCAAGATCAAAACAGCAATAACTTGAATGCCGGCCTCCTCCTTTTAATGTGGCGCTGGTCATCGAGACCAAAACCAAAATCAGTTTTAGTTGCTCCCGATTAGAGCGCGTTAGGGCGTTAGAGGTGGGCCTAGCCCTAATTTTCGGATCTGGCAATTCAACCAAGA
Source organism: Guadua angustifolia (assembly GCA_036346375.1). Taxonomy (NCBI): domain Eukaryota; kingdom Viridiplantae; phylum Streptophyta; class Magnoliopsida; order Poales; family Poaceae; genus Guadua; species Guadua angustifolia. The sequence continues at coordinate 23,189,465 of CM070500.1, forward strand.
TCATAACCAACATTCTCCCACTTGATCGAAGGCTAATATCATAAGTCCATTCTCAACAGAACAATACGCCAAGATAAAGTATTACATCGATTAATCTAAACACCGCTGCAACCCTAGAATCTATAGTGCATCATTCTATCTTGATAAGATAATCACTTATACTTAACGAAGAGTTGGTTTTATTCTTATGGTCCGCATTTCTAGAATCAAAGCCTTCCCAATAAACCCATGCCGGCAAAATGCTCTCGAAAGAGACTGGGTGATAAGCCTTTATTAAGCGGATCCACAAGCACGGACTTAGTACTTATATGCTTGACATCAATTGTCTGATCTTGGATTCTATCTTTCACAACATGATACTTAATGTCAATGTGTTTGGCAGCACTATTTGACTTGTTGTTATTTGAATGAAAAACTGCGACCAAATTATTGTAGTATATAGATAGTGGTTTAGATATGTTGTCTACCACTCTTAATCTCGGGATAAAATTCTTAAGCCATACAGTCTGCCCAGTAGCCTCATATCATGTCACAAATTCAACCTGCATCATGGATGATGCAGTAGGTGATTGTTTGGAGCTTTTCCACGACATGGCTCCTCCTGCAAGTGTGAAGATATAACCTAATGTGGATTTCTTACTATCAACACAACTTGTAAAGTCATCGTTTGAATAGCTCACAACCACAAGAGTATCAGACTTATTATATGTGAGCATGTAATGCTTAGTGCCTTGCAAATAACACAAAGCTTTCTTAATGCTTTCCAGTGGTCCAACCTTGGATTAGATTGATATCCACCAAGCATCCCTGATTATGAATGCTAAATCAAGGTGAGTACAACCTTGAGCATACATAATGCTTCCAACAGCTAAAGTGTAAGGAATCCCTTCATCTGATCAGCTTCTAATTGATTCCTTGGACTTTGGAAAATTCCAAACTTATCGCCCTTAACAATAGGAGCAAGCGTAAGCGGAAGCGATTATGCATATTAAATCTCTTAAGCACTCTGTCAATGTATGCCTTTTGGGATAAGCCTAATACCCTTTTAGACCTATGTCAGTGAATCTCAATGTCTAAAACATAAGAGGCATCACCAAAATCCTTCATGTCAAAATTAGCAGAAAGAAATCTTTTAATCTCATACAATATATCCTTGTCTCTATTAGCCAATAAGATATCATCCACATAAAGTACTAAGATAGTGAATTTGCTCCCCTTAGTCTTAATGTATATGCAATTGTTCACTTCATTTTCTTTGAAACCAAAATTTCTTATGGCCTCATCAAACTTAAGGTACCATTGTCTAGATGCTTGTTTTAATCCATAGATGGATTTCTTAAGTCGACATCCCATATATTCCTTGTCTTCCATGACAAAACCTTTCGATTGAGCCATGTAAACATTCTTATGCAAGTCTCCATTAAGGAATGCGCTTTTAACATCCATCAAATATATATGCGGGGATAAATCGGTTATGATATAGCTCTAAATCACAATGAGCCACAAGTGCCATGACAACCGATGCATGGTCTTAGTGAACCCGCCTCTTTTTTTTCTTTGAGGACTCTAGGAGTCGGAGTAACAAGAAACTATCCGGTGATGTCCAAGTGCAATTAATATCAACATAATCAATCTATTCTCTTTGTGTAAACCCTTTTGTAGAGCGAGAGGCCATCCTAAACAGCGGTCGAAAATGGAGATGTCTTGTTTTGAATTTTTTGACATTTCCTTTAGAGCTCCAAGCAACACCAAATCAAGGTGCATGAACTCTCTAATTGCAACACATGCAATTCTCTAGTTCCATGCAACACCAAAACAAACATCAACTAAAACCAAATCACGCGTATAAGCTCTTTACTTCAACACATGCAAGCCTCTAGCTCCATACAAACACACAAACATCAAATCATGCTTGAGCTCTCTCCTTTTGCAACACATTCCAAGCAACCACAAGATTTTGAAAGATTGTTTTGTACGAAATCAAAACATGAAGTCTCAACATTTGCAACACATGCAAAAGTGAACTTCACGCAAAAGCTAACGCGTTGGCTTATCCTATCTGCAACACATGCAAATCAAAGCATTATGCGAAAACCAAATGCATATACTCTTTTATCTTTGCAACACATGCAAATCAGAGCATAATGCAAAACAACCAAGCATAGGCTTAACACATTTGCAACACATGCCAAATGGTTAACCCATATGCAAAAACCAAATCAAATAAGATTTGAGCTTGAGTGAGCAGGGATTGAGATCTTTGAAGCTCAAGCGAAAACGACCCTCTTAATAGTATGGCGATAAATACTAGACTCAAAGACTAGAAAGTCCTTAGCCTATCTAATTATACCTTCGCGCGCATAAGCAATCCCTTTGGGGTCTTTATGATCTTCGTATATTTGCTCCCGGGATATCACTCGACTCCTCTTCGGATCCACTCTTGATGCCCATCAACTCATGATGCCGTCCTAGTCCCGTTTCATCATCTCATTCATCTTTGGACCTAACTCAAACATAACTCATGAAACTTATTAGTCCAAGATGCATGGTTGTCTCAATTATCTCTTGCATTCCATTAACACATAATGGATGCCTTTAGATCAATTCTCGATTAACAAGACAAATGAACTCAATTTAAATTATCATTTAAATTGATATGAGTATATTAACTACACAAGTTTTCATATACTCATGTTGATGTAATGATCCATTATGTGTAAACTATATGGAGATGATCATTACTCTAAGTCATGCTTAGTTTTGTAAACCCATCTACATCCATGATGCACATTTGTGGTTAATATAATAGGACATTCATATTTTAACTTGACTCCAAAGTATGCAACTAATACTAGAATGAATACTGTGAGACATACCTTGGGTTTTCCATTTTTCAATGCGATGAGACTAATTAAAGATATTCTAAATAAACAAGTTAGTCTCGATATAAGATTTGTCATTAATAACAAAACCACATTAATGGATAATCACAATATTAGATTTGTCATTAACACCAAAACCATAACTAATGAAGGTTGAACTTACAGTCTCCATTAAAGAATGCAGTTTTAACATCTATCTGATGTAGCTCTAAATCATAATGAGCCACAAGTGCCATGACAATTCTTAGTGAATCTTTCGTTGAGACGGGAGAGAAAGTATCAACATAATCAATCCCTTCTCTTTGTGTAAACCCTTTTACTACAAGTCTTGCCTTGAATCTTTGAACATTTCCTTAAAGTTGATTCCATTAGGAATTTCTACTAGATCTACTAGATCACAGACGTCGTTAATGTTCATAGACTTTATTTCATCCTGCATGGCCTCAAGCCACTTGGATGAATCCTTAATCATCATAACCACCATAAATGAGGTGGGATCGTCTATTTTTCTTATATCATTTACATCTTCATTCATGTATACGATATAGTCATTCAAATGGCAGACCTTCTGTCCTGTTGTGATCTTCTTAGCGGTTCATTAGTTATCACAGGAGGCTGTTGAGGCTCATCATTAGTTATTGTACTACTAATCCTAGAATCCTCAGGTGGAGGTTCAACTCTAGGATTTTCATCTGGAGGTGTAATAGTATGAGGTATAGGAAGAATAGTCTCTTGGATTATCGGTAATGGTACATAAGTCCGAATCTCCTCAAGATCTATTTTTCTAGCCTCTGAGCTCCCTGATTTCATCATTCTCTAGGAATATAGCATGTGTTTCCACCAACTTAGTTACACGATCTGAACAATAAAATCGATATCTCTTAGATCTTTCAGGATATCCAATAAAATGGAAACTTACTGTCTTAGGATCTAATTTCCCAATATGTGGATTAAAAATTTTAGCTTCAGCAGGACAACCCCACACTCGTAAGTATTTTAAACTCGATTTCCTCCTAGTCCATAATTCATAAGGTGTCTTAGGTATTGATTTACTGGGAACCCGATTAAGTATATGTGCGGCTGTCTTTAACACTTCCATCCATAAACCAACTAGTAAACTGAAGTAACTCATCATGCTACGCACCATATCCATAAGGGTGCGATTGCGTCTTTCAGCTACTCCATTTTGCTGAAGTTCATCAGGTGTTGAATAATGGGTTATTATGCCATTTTCTGAAAGAAACTTAGCAAATGGATCTAGAATCTATCCATGAGGAGTATGTCTCTCATAATATCTCCCCCACGATCTGATCTCACTACCTTAATCTTTAAATTATGTTGATTTTCTATTTCAGCCTTAAATATTTTAAATTTATCAAGTGACTCAGATCGATCACGAATGGAAAAAATATAACCATAACGGAGAAATCATCAGTAAATGTAATAAAGGAGTCATACCCATCCACCGAAGTTATAGAAAATGGTCCACATATATCAGTGTGGATTAATTCTAATATTCCTGTACTTCGTGTGGCTCCTTTCTTAATTTGCTTTACATATTTCTCCTTAATACAGTCAATACAGTGGTTTGAATCAGAGAAGTCTAATGGGTGGAGTATCTCTTCCTTAATGAGATGCTCCATTCTTCCCTTCGAAATGTGGCATAAACGATAGTGCCACAATTTCGATGAAGTCTCATTACTTATACTTCTCTTTTGCTTATTGGTGGCATCGCACACATTCATTAACATAGGGGATTCAGAGAGAGGAAGCATATAGAGTTTGTCTCGACGAGTCACGAGACCAACATTATTTGAATTAAAACTTATAATACATTTATTATCCCTAAAGATACAAATGTATCCATCATCATACAAAAGAGCAACAAAAATAAGGCTCCTCCTCATAGTGGCAACATAAACAACATTATTTAATTGAAGGGTAAAGCCACTATCTAATGCTAATGGAAGTGTGCCAACAGCTTTAACTTCAACCTCCCTTCCATCAATAACTCTAAGACTTCGCTCCCCCTTATTGTCCTCATGGTAAGGAATCCCTGCAATGAATTAGAGATGTGCATAGTGGCACCAGAATCAATCCACCAGGTGTTAGGGGAAAATCAGCAAAAAGGTTTCATCGACAATAGAAATTATGTCATTACCCTTCTTAACAAGCCACTTCATAAAGCCCACACAATCTTTCTGAATGTGCCCACTGTTCTTACAGAAATGACAGATGAGCTGATTAGAAGTAGAGTTAGATGCGGCTGGGGCCTTCTCCTTTGGCTTGCTTGACTCGGCTTGAGGGGAGAAATGCAGTTTCTTTTTGGACTTAGACTCGCCTTGAAATTTCCTTTTTCCATGGCTAACATGGAAAACTTGGTCCTTTTTCTCAGCCTTAAGCCTCTCCTCCTCCTGAACACACATAGCGATCAACTCGCTCATGGTTCACTGTTCTTTCTGAGTATTATAATTAATCTTGAAGGCATTGTACTCAGAAAGGAGGAAGATCATAATAAAATGGACCAAGAAACTATCAGAAATGACCATGTCCATGCTTTTAAGTTTGGCAGTCATATCAATCATCATCATGATGTGCTCACGAACGCCGCTAGAACTATCTAACTTAATCGTGAGTATCTTCATGATTAAAGTACTGGTATATACTTTTGAGGGGCCCTTGAATTGTTACTCAACTAAAGCCAAGTACTGCTTAGCATTATCGGATTCAAGAATTGCTCCCCTTATCCCTACAGATATGGTGTTGTTTATAATCATAAAGGACATGCGATTAGACCACTCCCACTTTTCTGCTGTTAAGTCATAGAGTTTCTTTTTCTCAGTAAAACTCTCATTATCAACAAAAAGAGCTACGGGAGCATCCTCACGTAAAGCATAATCTAAATCCATGACTCCAAGAACAATCAAAATTCTCTCCTTCCAAGAAGGAAAGTTTGTCCCAGTCAGCTGCTCAATACCGTTCAAGTAAGCGGCAACATTAGTGTTATTCAGTTTTATCAGTAAACATTTAAAAATAAAATGTCTTACATGAAAATTAACCCTACCTTGTTTTGATTAATAACATGCTAATGACAAGAAAATTTAATAGTTCCATCTCGCATCACTATTGGGCAGAAACGAAAAAGAACTATATAATCTTATGGGTGATACATGTTCATAAACAACATTGGTAAGTATATGATCATAGTCATGACATAATCCCAATTTTAACATTAAACAATGATCTCTAATCAAATTTTTCCGTTGGTTCCATTTTAATTAGAGATAATGCTCAAAAATAATCATCACATAAAAATTAATTGCCATATTAGTTAATTTGTATAGAAAAATAATCATCAAATTAATCATAACATAAATGCCCAAGAAATAAATATTAAACCGTACTTATTGTAGAAATTAAATGATACATAAAAATACTGAAATTATGGGCTAAAACAAATAATTTGGACCAAAAATGCACACTGCCCACCTACCACAAAAACCATCGACCCACATCGATCATGACCCTAGAATGCACGCATAATTGAGGCCCAAAATGCATGCTCACAAATTGACCAGTGAACCACACCCCTGACATGCGATCTGCCTCCCATCCAAACCAACGGCCAGATGAAGCCGAGATGGAGCAAAATTGCACAAGCTAAAAACCCTAGCGCATTCGGCTTCTCTCGCAAAAAAACGCCATGCAATAGAGCGATGGAGAGCGCAAAGGTGGCTCGACGGTAACACGCAGGACACGTGGCGCCACACTGCGCTACAAATCGCGACGCGCGGACGAGGCTTAGGCCCACAGGAGACGATTGCGAGCAAGAGGTGACGCGAGCAAAATGGCCGACGGCGACCATGACCATTTGAGGTAAGCCCTCCCGAAACCCCCTCTTAGATAAGGATTTTGGGGATTAAGAGATTAGGGTTTCGGATCTGGGATTTGGATTTGGATTTGGATCTAAGCTTTTCCCATCCTCCTCAATGCTAATCCGAGCCCAAAAACATAAACCAACACTAATCACTGACAAACACAGGATCTAAACCGGGCTAAAGGGATCAAATTTAGGCTAATCCGTTCTGATTCCAAATGTTAAATCTAAGGTAAACTAAAACATTAATTAGCCTAAATCATGATCACAAAAATATAATGCCGAAATTAAAACATGTTAGATGAACTGACCGAAGAAGATAAAGAGGCCATTAGTGTTCGGTCGGCGATTGTTCTGAGCGACGGTGAAGTAGAAGCACCGACGTAGATGTGCGACATAATTGATGCGCGCAATGAAGAAGATGGGGGCACCGAGAAGTTTTTGGTGATGGTTCTGTTCTTCGACAACCTTGCGCCAAACCCTTAATCGGAAGGGGTTTTGGATGGATGGTTAAACTCAAGATCAATAGAGTAATAACTTGAGTGTCGGCCTCCTCCTTTTAATGTGGCGTTGGTTCCTTCTTTTAATGTGGCGTTGGTTATCGGGAATAAAACCAAAATCAGTTTTAGTTGCTCCCGATCAGAGCGCGTTAGGGCGTTAGAGGTGAACCTAACCCCTAATTTTCGGATCTGACAGTTCAGCCAAGATCATAACCAACACTTAGCTATAGCCCGGACCTTGGAGCGATACTCAAATCAACAAGAAACATCAGATGGTGCACATCCCCTAATCACTGTTGTAGATAACAGTGCACGCACAACACAATGATTCGGTGATGCATGATGGATTAACGTAGCAGAAGATAGATGACGTGTATGCACAGTGAAGTCCACCTACACTACACCATCAAGTTTTTTTTAAAATAAAAAGGAAAAGCTTGATGCTCGCCTTCCAAAAGGAAAACGAAAGGTACAACTTGTAAGTGGAGGAAACACAAGGATGATCAGGGCCATGTCAATCTCCAGTAATTTCGCAGCCTCGTTACAAGATGATGAGGATTGAGAAGGCTGGATAAAGATCACATTTCTCGGAAAGGCCGAAACCCATAGCCCATAGAGATACGCATGTCCCTGGGCCTTATAAACAAACAATATGGGCCTTGAGAATATCGGCAATTCCGGTGGTCGATAACAACGACCGATCCCCCGTCTCGAAGATCCCAGGAACAATCTGAGCCATCGATTTTGTTTGATCGCGAATCATGCTAACGATCAAGGCTTCGTCACTTGTCCTAATCACCGTCAATTCTGGGCCCGCCGCCCGTCGTCGAAATTGAATGCTGGTTGACGTCTTCGTCTGCGAAAATCACACCACAATAATGGTAAGCACCATCACGCCATGCGAGTTGCAGGTGGCCGCCACGCAAGGGCAATGTCAGTACGAGTTCTCTTGATTGGTTAACACTAGTAGCAATCAAGAATCTAGCCAATAATTGCGCATAACCTGTGCGCGGCTCGGCGTATTATTCGTTACTACTACTATGTACTTGTTATGAACATTCACAGCATGGAGAACAGGAAGGGAGAAGAAAGAAGAGTAAGGCGCAAGAAAGAACAGATAGGGGATGGGAACAGATGTTTGATCTCTCTTCTCGCCCAAAACAGACAGCGTCCGCAGTATATAAACCCTCCAGGATCTCTATTACAGGTGGTCCCATACCAACCCCACACACGCCTTACATATTTGTCGCCTCTTTACCCCAACGTTACGCCACAATCTTTGAAGACCAGACCACCCAACTCCCCTCGACTTTCTGCCAGACGCCTTGCTTGCCGCTCCTCAGACTATCCAAGGCACAACATTCCCTCCCCTTAGACACGGCTTGTCCCCAAGCCGGTCAAGTAACCGATCTTTGAAGAGCGATAAATTCTCCCAAGTTGCAAAAGATGAGGTATGCGACCATTGAACCAATGCCGCGGAATCACATGATTACCTGTTTGATCAGTAGGAGTCTTGAAGCTCGCGATCGGGACATGAGGAACATCAGCATCCATACAATTTACTGAGAGTGTATCTTCCACTGTGGTTGTTGGCGGAATGTGCCGTTTGAGTTGTGAGACATGCACTACTGGATGGATTTTGCTATCCGCAGGAAGGTCCAGGCGATAAGCCACCATTCCAACCTTTGCCAAAATACGATACGGTCCAAAGAACCGGAAGCACAATTTCTGATTGCTACGGGTGGCCATAGAGGTTTGAATATATGGTTGTAACTTGAGATAGACTTCATCGCCCACCTGAAAGACCCGTTCAGTTCTCTTTTTATCAGCTTGGAGTTTCATACGGGCACAAGCACGCTGTAGATGCTGCTGCAGAAGGCGAGTCATGCACTGACGCTGTTGGAGCCAATCTTGAACATCAGTAACAGGGCTGACATGCACATTAGAAATGCCAAAGTGCCTGGGGGGATGACCATACAATACTTCAAATGGTGTTTTGCCAATTGCTGTGTGATAAGAAGTGTTATACCAGTATTCTGCTAGCGCCAACCATTTAGACCATTTCTTGGGACATGCATGAACAAAAGCAATAAATAAGTTTCTAAACCTTTGGTTGAGACGCCTCGATCGCCCATCGGTTTGGGGGTGATATGCGAACTCATATGCAATTGGGTGTCGATAAGCGAAATAGCTCTTGCCAAAACATCTTTGGTGAATATCTTATCCCTATCTGAAATGATGACTGTGGTAAGCCATGTAACTTGTATACATTGTTAAAGAAGACCGAGCCACATGATATCTTTGTAAAGGGTGAGCCAAGGGCAAAAATGAGCATACTTGAAAATTTATCAATGACAACCAAAATAGTGGTATATTTGTGAGAGATGGGCACCCTCAATGAAGTCCATCCCAATGATAGTCCACGATCGGTCGAGGAACCGTAATGGTTGTAATAGACCGATAATTTGAGATGTTCCACTTTTGCTTCTCGACAAATCCCACAGCCTTCACAAATTGCTCAACATGCGATTTCAATTTAGGCCAAGCAAATAAAGCACGAATCACGGTGATAAGTGGCATGTATACAGAATGGCCCCCGGACCCTTCGTGATGGAGGCGTGCAAGATGTGTTGTTGAGCCGACAAGTTGTTACCAATCCAGATCGACCTTTGAAGCGAATGACCCCATCTTGCAAACTGAACCCTCTGTTATTCGAACCACCCAGACTGAGTTCGGTCAGCAAAGCTTTCGCTTCTTCATCACGCTGGTAGCCATCGATCAGATTTGCAATCCAGGTCGGAGTGCTGGCAGAAATCGCTAGGACTTCATCACCATGAGAGCGACGAGATAAAGCATCAGCAGCAGCATTATTGATCCCTTTCTTATATTGAATCTGAAAGTGCAAACCCAATAGTTTGATGAAGGCCTTATGTTGGATGTCTGTAGTGAGGCGTTGATCATTTAAATGCATTAGAGCTTTCTGATCTGTTTTGATGATAAATTCTCGGTGCTGCAAATAAGCCCGCCATTTGGAAACAGCCATGAGTATTGCGAGGCACTCTTTTTCATAAGTGGACAAGGCTTGGTTCTTAAGACTTAAGGATTTGCTGAGAAAGGCGATAGGATGCCCTGCTTGCATAAGTACAGCACCAATACCCCCATTGCATGCATCAGTCTCCAGGACAAAGGGCTTAGTGAAGTCAGGTAAGGCCAATGTGGGTGCGTGCATCAGTGCCGATTGCAAAGCTCTGAAAAGTCATTTGACCACAGTCCGTAAAAGCGCACCTTTCTTGAGTAAATGAGTTAAGGGCTTACAAATAATACCGTAATTTGAATGAACTTCTGTAATAGCCCAAGGCCGAGAAAACCGCGCAACTCCTTTAAGTTCCTGGGTGGTGGCCAATCAGCAATGGCCTGAATTTTGGTTTGGTCAGTCGCCACGCCCTCGGGTGTGATGATATGGCCCAAGTACTCCAACTTTTGTTGGCCAAAGGAACACTTCTCACGTTTAAGAAAAAGTTGGTGTTGTTCCAGAATACGAAAAACTTCTTGCAAATGACCAACGTGGTCTTCCAAAGTGCCACTGTAGACTAAAATGTCATCAACAAAGACTAATACACACTTCCATGATAAGGCTGAAAATCGATTCATCACAGATGAAGCGTCGCGGTGCATTAGTAAGGCCAAAGCGGCATCACCAGAATTCATATAGCCCATGATGAGTGCGAAGGCGGTTTATATTCCTCACTTTCTTTGCTACCCGTATTTGGTGATAACGAACGTAAATCGGTTTGGTGAACCAACAAGAACCGACCAATTCATCCATGAATTCATCAATGATCGATAACGGTGCTTATTCTTATGATGATGGCATTCAGCGGCGAAAATCCACACAAAACGCCACGAACCATCTTTTTCTTCACAAGGATGGTGGAGAAGCAAAGGTGACACTTTCTTTGAATCAAGCCCTTAACGACATGTCCTCCACCTGGCGTTCGATTTCAGTCTTTTGTTGTGGGGAATAACGATATGCTCTGATGTTCACTGGTTGTGCACCCGTCACGAGAGGAATATAATGATCATATGCTCGCCTCGGAGGTAACTGAGTTGGTTCGGTAAAGAGGTGGGAAAATTGAGCCACAACTGCACTAACAGGGGATGGACACTGCGGCATATCCAGCAATGGTGACATTGTCGGTTGGACGACAGAAAGTTCATAGAGCTGTACTAGATGTGATACAGCGCCCCGCCGCAATAATCCTTTCAAAGCTTGAGGAGTAATACATGTGCCACTGTCCGAAGTATCACAAATACCCTGAAGGCTGACACGGCGACCTTCATGTGTAAATTTAATGCACTTGGTACCCCAATGAACCCACATTGGGCTGTGATCCTCCAGCCAATCCGCGCCCAATATCATATCATAACATCCCAGAGGTAATACACGGATATCTTGCTGAAACGAATACCCCTGCATCCACCATGCCAAATCCTGAACCACTTTGTCACACATCATTGACCGGCCATCAGCAATAGTTAACTTGCGAGTTCAATCTGGTGAACATCTGCGGCCGTTCTAGCAGGCGATCACTGATAAAGGAATAAGTGCTACCGGAGTCAACCAAAATGAGGATCTCTTGCTTCCCAATAACACCCTGTAAGCGCAGAGTCTTTCGGTTGACACGGCCAGTCACCTGTTGTGCTGTCACCGAGATCAGTTCTTCTTCCGTATTATCCGCAGAGTCCCCATGTGTTTCATCAGTAACCGATTGGGCTTGAAATACTTCAATCAACTCTTCAATGACATGGAGAGGTACCTGGTCAGGGCATTTATGACCCTTTCCCCATTTCTCGCCACAGGTGAAACACAGGCCATTGGTCTTGCGATACGTCTTCAATGCGTCCAATTTGTCTTCCCATCGCTGGACTGTGACTCGTTTGGGATCATCAATCTTTTTAGGATCTTCTGCTTTGGTGGGGACTTTGAATTTGTCCATATATTTATAAGCACTCTTATGAAAATCTTTTCCATCCCCACGAACTGAAGGTTTCCTACGTGTATTGTCCCATTCTTCTTCTTGTAATAATGCCGGGACACAATTTGTTTCCACATCCGCAAGGTTGTGAAGAATAATGGCAGCCCTGAGGTCTTCACGAAGACCACCCAAGAAATGAGTGACAAAAAATGTGTCATCCTGAGCTGAATTATAGAGTAACAGGTGATGTTGCAGTGTTTCAAATTTCTCTGCATACTCCATCACAGTGCCAGTCTGCTTGAGATTGATCAACTGACTCATCTGTCGGCGATATTGATTGCGACCAAATCGCCGATCCACTGCTTCACACATAATGGCCCAGTCTTCAAATCGCCCTTTAGTTTTACGTGATTACAGAACCACAAGGCTGCATTCCCGTGAAGTGCAACGGCCAACCGAGTATATATCTCCGGAGAACACCCAAGACATCAAAATAGGTTTCACATCTTTCTCTCCATAATCGAGGATTCTCGCCATCAAATTTTGGGAACTCCGGTTTGGAATGGATTGACGAAGCTTGCACGATGAATTGGAATTGGTTCCCCACCACACCGTGTATCCGGTGTATGCATGGTAGGAGGCCAATCTGGTTGCCCCTTCGGTAGGAGAGCCTAAAATGCCTTTTCCATGTTCCTTCATTATATCGTGATTATCGGAAGAGTTAAGAATGTTACCTCATTCCGCGGCGGAAGAGGCCTGAGGTCGAAGGGCGACGTCTTGCCGCAGCAGATGATCCGGCTTATGTGGCCGCCAAAATTTCTGCCGCGGTGAGATTCGAATCTCCACTCTTCCTTTCACGCTTCGGCGCCAATCGGACTTCCCCATTTGGATCGCACCCATGCACATCATCAAGTATTTGTTTCAACAATGCATTGATGCCTTCAAATTGATTTTCCACGAAGTCATCGTGGCCTCCATTTTACTTCCCATGAGTTTGTTTCTTAAAGGCGCCAGGTCGTGGATTGGATCGTGGCACCACCGATCGGATCGATAAGCTAACGAACCAGTAACACGAGTTTATCTTGAGACGTCCGGAATCGTTTGTTCAATCCCGAATATCTCCAACCCCCGTCTGGAAATTTTACAACTCGGCCGTGCTGATCAAGACGAGGCTCTGATACCAATTTGTTATGAACATTCACAGCATGGAGAACAGGAAGGGAGAAGAAAGAAGAGTAAGGCGCAAGAAAGAACAGATAGGGGATGGGGAACAGATGTTTGATCTCTCTTCTCGCCCAAAGCAGAGCGGCGTCGCATGATATATAAACCCTCCGGGATCTCTATTACAGGTGGTCCCATACCAACCCCACACACGCCTTACATATTTGTCGCCTCTTTACCCCAACGTTACGCCACAATCTTCAGAAAGACCAGACCCTGCAACTCCCCTCGCGCACCTGCTGCTGTACGCCTTGCTTGCCGCTCCTGTAGACTATCCGGCACACAACAGTACTGGAGTAATTTGTTGCAAATTTTTCTAGCCGTGTTGCATCGATCTACAGAGCGGATGCATCAGCTATTTTAGCTCATCTATGCGAAACCGGTCCCTCCAACCAGTTAATTATCCGCGTCGGTTTGAACTTTGGATTCCGTGCCGAGTTGCCCTGCCCCAGTGGCTGATTTAACCGAGTCAAACACGCTGGATTATAGAGATTGACCACGTACAGATCATCAGTTCAAGACGAGCTAGCCGCAACGGTGTAACCGGGGTTCATTGGCTCCTCTACACGTTTCGGTGCGAGCTAGGACACGTCGGGACACAAACGGAGCGTAGCTACAGGAAGGTTTTATGGGCTGAGGTATCTTTAAGGTTTTATGGGCTGAGGTATCTTTCTTATATTTTTTCCCCTTTATTTTTCTGTCGCTCTTCAATTTATGTATAAATTTGGATTATATATTGTGTACGTAAATTTAAACTACACAAGACTATATTCGGTAGTTTGCCTTAAAAGTTTGCTTAATTAGGTTTTGTTAAAAAAGATTAGCTTCGCCTTTTAAACGCTCTCTATTTTCATTTTGACTTCACCGCTGGCTCCCGATAAGAGTGAGTTAACGCAAGGATTCCGGTGATCTGAATCTGATCGAGTCAAGTTGCGTGAGCGCGTGCTTTAGGCCTATCTTTTCCATCTGCCGCATGCAATGGGACAGAGACGAAGCATATCCGTATATGCGAGTACCGCGCAAAGTTACGATACCCAATCATACAACATGACACGCATGAACGGCGCCATGTTGATGTTGGTACCAGCGGTCCGTAGAGTGGCCTGGGGGTATTATGCCAGACCAGCCTCTCACGGCACGGCACGGCACTGCTCTGCCCCTCGCAAGCGCAAGCGTAGCAGGCTGCGGGCGGTGGAGGCCGGGGCGTACGTGGCGGCATCTGCAGCGATGTGCGGTGCCTCCTGTCGGGGCGGACCGAGCGTATGCGCCACGCTATTATTCCTTGGTGGTTTTCAAATGCCGTGAGTGGCTCTCAGGCTTTCGTAACCAATGAACTCTCAAAAAGCCTATCTTAAATATCAAGGCCTGTGAGTGGCTCTGGTCTCTTCAAAAAGGGGGAAAAAAAGGAGCGACTTTAGTTGATGTAAAGCTTTGTTAGCATATAAAATGGTGGATGCCAATTGTCTATATGGTTTACCATATAAGATTTTTAGCAATACAAGAAGAGAGAGTTGTCTCTTCCATATATTATAGGTAACGTAGGAGACATCCCTATTGTCCTCCAGGGTCTTAATTACCACTGCTTAGCTTTCAATTCGTCTCTGACCATCAAATTAAATGTGAATAACCCATCATCCTCTTTTTGAAACAAGGGGCACTTCCGGTTCTGTGCGTGCTTCAAACAATTTTGTCTTCTCCATATTTCCATATCTCTAAAGTCAATAAATTTCTAGGAAGAACTACTAAACTCAATCACCTGTTGCCGTTACTCAATAGTTTTCTGTTGAGGTCAATAATTTTCTATGAGGAACTACTAAACTCAATCACTTGTTGACGTTACTCAACAGTTTTCTGTTGAGGTCTATCCTGTAGAGGTAGTTAAATTGGATTAGTGATCGATTTCTAGGTTTCATAGTAAATCTAATTGGTTACTTCCAATTACGTAACCATATAGACAATATAAATTATCATTGTATGAGTTATTATTTATAACAAATATTTTTTTATACTATAATTAAAAGATTGTTAGTCTTTAGTTTTGTCTCTATATGATATAGAAGGTATACAGTTGTCTCTAATATTGTATATACTCTTATATAATGGGATACCTTTTTAAGTCTTCAATATTGCATTGCTGCATGTAACTAAATGGAATAGTGTATATACTAACTTAATGTTTATTGAAATTCCGAAAAATCAATACCCATAAGTCACAAATTTATGTCACTCTTAATAAATCTAGCAGACTTATCTGCGTAACTGCGCGTCCAGATATTATGGTACAATTGTATTTCATATAAAATTCTACTTCTAATTATTGAAATACAATTGTATTTGTTATATAACTCTATTTATTAATGATTAATTTGCACCGTTATAATCTAGTTCCACTAAAATAAGTGGTGGAGATCCTTTCTTTGATATACAACTCTATTTCCAATGATTGAAATACAATTATATTTGTTATATATGATTAATCTGAACCGTTATTATTTGACCATATCAAAATAAGTGGTGGAGATCCTTCCCTTTTTCTTTCGACCAATGTGAGAATCTCTAGAATTTAGGATTATTATGAGATTTTCTTACTCTTAAAATGAAGGAGATGCTTTTGAATATCACTGGTTATTTTTATAGATATATAGATATAGATTTAGGATTATTATGAGATTTTCTTACTCTTAAAACAAAGGAGATGCTTTAAACCTCATCAGTTGTTTTTATATAGATATAAATCTCTACTAATTCTAATTAGGAGTTGGTGGTGATACGTCCGTTCTCCACTCCCACCCCAACACGTGTGCTTACCCTCGTGGCTGAGTGGAAAACGGGCAGTGGACACTCTGGTAGATTGAATTGGATCTTCCCATTGCGGGACGTAAATGAATATACATGACTCATTTATTGCTTTCCTTTCTCCCATTGATCTGGCATTCGAATCGGCAGCGATTACTCCCGGTGATTTTTGGATTTGATTGATTAATTCCCTTTCGAAGGAAACAGAGTTCTGATTCATGAAGTTGGGTCTCTTCTCACCTCTTTCCCTTTTGTTGCCTTCCTTATTCGATGATTTCTTAATCTGAATTCCATAGATATCTCCTCGGTTGCTGAATCTATATAATCCCACCGTTTCTTGCCTCTTATGCAGATGTGTTGAGCGTATCCGCTAAGCGGAAGCAATGGGCGACCTGCCTGATCTCATTGATGCGGCGTAAGGGCAGGTCACCGGTGGTGGGTGGTGAGATAGGCTAGCGATGCTGCTGGAGCTCGTCATGGTGGATGATGTCAATAGGTTGAGGGAGGCGAGGAGGCAATGGAGCTGGTTGATGGGGTGGGGTTATGGTATGGCGGAGCAAGGCATACAAACCACACGCGCCTCTAATAGTGGCAGCCACATACGGATGACGTCTACCTCTTCAATACCTTTGCGCCCATGGGGCAACAGGTGGTGCCTCTTTGGTCAATCGATCGATCTCGAATTATGGCATTATAAATTTACAATCCCAAGTACTGTGATGTTATTATTTAAGTTTGTGAAACTAAATATAATTTTAAACTCGAGTTTATAAGCATGTGCTTGGAATTTGTATGCTTCGATGAATTGATTTAAACATTTAACCATTGCACATTCAGATAAGGTTAGTGCTCTTTGTAATATTTTTTATATCGTAAATTGAGTTTTTATTACATCGCATGCGGACACGTAGCTATATAGATAGATATAGATATATAGATTCGCCTTGTACCAAAAATTGTATAGCCTCGTCTTTCTAATCACAAGAAATCTCGTTCATCCACGTCCATACGCCGAATTCACGCTTGCGCCTAAAACGTTACGCAAGACTAGTTCAGTGCTCGTGCATTGCTACGAAAAATAAAATTGGTAATAAAACATAAAGGTCAAGAAACAACGCATTCCCAAGACTAAAGCACTTTACAAAAATCAAGAAACAAGGCATTCCCCTTACTATTCCTGAACTCAATTTGCGATAAAAAATTCATGAACTCCATCAAATTGATTTCATCTACGCAATAGATTGTGTCAGGAAAGCCTATGCTTGCACACTATGTCATTGAACAACTCATCACAGAATCACATCATAATACTCAGCACTGAACTTGTCATTAATGCTATTCTCAACATACAGGGAATCTAAAACCAACAAACACTCTCATTATTACAATAATTGTCCGGCCATCTTCCATATAAATAGCACCATTCGCGTATTTGAGTTCTTCTAGCCGATGAGTCACCCACAATGCCGCAACCTCCCCACCAGCAGCTACAGATTTCCTTACTGCCTTGATTACACCCATCTGCAATTTCATGAAATGGAGTTTCTAAGTTTAGAATGCCGTAATAACCAAGTACAGCTAACAAAAAACATATACTCAAAAAAGTTCAATGCCCGTGCGTTGCTACGAAAAACAAAATTGCTAACGAAACATAAAGGTCAATTTGCGATAAAAATTCAACGCAGGACAAACCAGAAGGCGGCTGAGCATGCGTGAACTACAACCTTCCTTTTTTTTACTTTCATCAGCTGCAAGATCTTATTCTACTTATGTTCTATGAATATACGTCATCGCAAAAACTTTTCTTTCTTTTCTTTCACATATGAACTCCAAATTTTGTGTTCTGTAAATTCTGTAGCGCTATACTCCTACGTGCATCTACCTGGGTTCGGTGCTAAACATAGGCATCCAATAGACTCAAGGATACATGCTTACCTCCTGAGGGGATTTCCTTCAAGCTTCAGCACTTGCAGGTTAGGCTCAAGCAAACCCTACTCAGAAAACATCCACAAAGAGATTAGAGCGTTTCAATGAGATTTGAGAAATACACAATTCGTGAAGTATCTTTCAATGTGATGGGCCTTGAGTACTGTTACGAATAAACTTTGACACAGTTGACAACTATCTTAGAAAATATTAATTTGGCAATATAGTTTACTTAAATAAAGTTTACTCCTAAAGAAAACATATAACATCAGACCAGCAACAGTGCTTAATAAAAGCTTTCTTACAGTTGAGCAAGGCATCAATGCACGTAAGCGGACAGAACAAAATATATCATACCATTTTGTAAATCTTAAATCTTGACAAGCATTAGTGTTCTGCACTAAATTTACTACTGTTTGTTCAGTCAATAGATGCCTCACGGAAAAAAAAAGCATTACCGGTTGGTCTCTAAGACAGGCTGCACAAGATCTCAGGCAGGCATGTTATGATATAAGTACCTATTCTAAACTCCCATACATCAAGAAACAAAATTTTAACGTGCTAGGATAATGCAAAGTCAATGTTTATGGTGCTCATACAGTCAGGCAATCTCTTAGAGCACATTCAGTACGTCCTAGAACTCGTTTGATTCCAGTGCATGCATTGAGCAACCAAACAAACATATGGTTTGGTAAGGAAATAAAATGTCAACATCTTATATGCCCATAAGTCTTAATTCAAAATTTACTCTTGGACTCGATACTTATGATTTGGGAATGGAGGCCACCAAACCAAGAAACACAGAACTGGACTCATGAGTGAAGCTGGTAGCAACTTTTTCTGGCTTGGTGAAACTATAACTATTATAGGCGGTACTTACCAGTAACATCAAATATTCAAATGATACATATCGATAGTGAAACAAGTATGGGGAAGAAGGGACGGACCGAGACGGTCGAGCTCGATGACGTGGACTGCACGCCGATCCGCTTCAATAAATCTTTTTATGAATGTGCGATCAAATGCTCCTACCACCAGAGAGTGTCGAAAGCCTACAATAATAATAATTTAAAAATATATTAGTAAAAGAGAGTTGTAGTTTTCTTTTCAATAGAGACTATTTTGGCTTATTAAAAAAACACTTACTTTGAAGTGTATGTTGTGTAGGAAGATCTAGAGCGAATGCAAGTTTCGTGTACTGGGTAGTTTCCACACGGCCTGTTTTTAAAAGCAACATATTGTAAGTACCTTTTCTTTAATTACACATTACGAATAGTATTTAATATTTTGTAGGTTGATGCTTTAGTTACCGTATCTGTTGTCTTTTTTCAGCATAGTTGCTACAAGCACATGGTTTTTTGCTTTAGCCTTCGATCAATTGAGCATATGTTGGGTTAAATGCTCATCCCATACTTGAACAACTAACAGGTTAAACCTACAATTAAACACAAGAAGAAATATCTTGAATATTATGCGCCGATTAGTTTTAACAAAACCATACTTTTTTGAAAATACTATAGATTTACCTCGTGTCTAGAAGAGTGACCTCTCTATTCATTATACGGCGTGGAAAGGTTTCGTAGTACTCAAGATCACCAAAATGAACGACTACGCCAACTACATCTGTATGAAATATTGCATGTTTTAAGTTTTGCCATGAAAATATCATTTGATATTATATTTGTTATAAAGAAATTTTGAACCATACCTACAAATATTTTGTTCGGACGTCCATAAACGTCTTCAAATGATATGAAATGCTTTGGGTAGAGAGGAAAATCAACTAATACTGCAAGTTCAATTGTTGTGCGGTTCGTTAGAACACATTCATAAGAGTTTCGGATGCTCAAACGCAACTTCCTCATGATTAGTTTGGAATTGCACATGATGAATGTTGTACTTATGGCCTTCATTGAGTGCTAAGTTAAACATATGAACATTTCTGTCCCTGACAATAGCTTCTATTTTGGAACCCTTTTAAGTTTAAAATAAACCATGTTAGTTAATATAATAAATATTTTTTTAAGGATGGAATTACCGTTGGACTTACAATCTCATCTATTAATATAAATCGAAGCAAATCACCATGATATTCAATTGAAAATTTAACATCAACCAAGACACAAATACTCCAAGATCTGTATATATCCCCGAATTCAATGTTGTCGAACTCCTTGAATCTAAAAAAGGCTTATTTAAATATTTTGTCTACTTTTAATTAGATGAAATAGATAGTCAAGTAAAACTCACTTAGACACCATAGGGCTTTTAGAAAACAACGCGTCCGTTCTCTTTCGTGTTCGATTAATTGGTGCCATTGAGTTGACATAGACATTCAGATGTTATAAAACATCAAAAAATATTTTATTAAATGGTGACAGGAGCATTTTTCACATGCACATAAGATTTTTGTGTTTCTCATGCAATAATGCATTTAAGTCATTCAACATTTAAAATGATCATTGCTTACCAAATATGAGGGTATTGGCATCTATATTCTATTACGAACTAATAGTAAATGTACTACATGCATGCATACACATATTATCCAAGGAAATGATCCAGCAATCCCCTGATCTTATAATATAATATTGCAAACAGAAAGGTAAACTTTACAAAGGACACAGCTGAATAAATAGGAAATTAGTTGCTGAATAAACTTTACATGCATGCAACTTGGAACAGGGAAAACACTTCGAATGCACATAAAATAATGGCACGCAAGGATATGACACAGAAGAGGATATTAGCAGATATCAGCTTAAACCAAATATACAGTTTCATGCAATAAAACAACAGTGAAGAGATTATTCCAATTCATAGTTGTAATGATCTAAGTGCACAACTCATCCTTGACTAAACTAAGATTGCAGTTGGTAATCTTTTGTGCATTGCTATATAATGTGTACTTATCAAAGCAGACAACATCATCAGATCACTGTTTTGGTTTCTTTAGTAGCAGAATTTTATCATTTTTTTGGTTTCTAGATGCAAAGAGTAATGCAGAAATTCAATGGCAGGTAAAATATCTTACGATTTCTCCACTTGATTTCATAGCAGCTATGAAACACAAACAAAACTAAAATATACTTCTACAGAACTTAAATTAGTGTTCTAATATATAATGGTAATGGTGTTCTAATGTTTTGTGAATTGTGATGGTGAGGACTGAGGAGATAGCCAAAATGCCCCTAAATATATCTTTACATTGCATTGTGGAAGATCTGAAGTTCTAAACTCTAATGGCTTGTTTATTCTGCATTTGTGCTCGTGTTTTTGCAGAATTGCACCTCGAAGCTGCTCCAAAGTTGTACTACACAGTAAACACTACCTATTTTTGCTCAACTTTTTTTAGTGCGCGCGCGTGGAGAAAGTAATGCAACTGCAAAGTGGTGTGGTAAGCGTGCGGATGTTTATCCATCCATCCAACCACCAACTTGTAGCAGCTATATCTGATGCCCATTTGCCTTTTCACTGTATAAGCAATTGACTGGTGAAAAAAAAATTGATGAGTTGCTACTGTTTGTTCCGCAGCTTGCTTCATGTCATTCTCTTTACTTGTATTTTGCTAAACAGGTAGATGATTTCTGTTATATGCATTTGGCACAAAACTCGGAATACATATATACATCCAGCTCAAGTAAATTGAGAATTTTGTTAAAAATTTGGGATATACCTGTGTTTTAGAATGTAGAAGTCAAGTATTCAACAAATTCGGATCAACAAGGACTGAGCACCTCTTTCCCCTAACAAAAATGCAAAGAGACATGTCAAATGACCACGTTAGGAAAATAATACTGAGAATATACAAAAGCATGTTTGAACAATCATACATCTAGTCTAGATCGTGACCAATTAGGCTTGGCATTTAATCAACATAATACTATGAGCTGCACTATGAAAAATTCTGAATCTTGAATGAATGAAAACCACCACAAGCAGTGAAGGCATGCCAACAGACCAACATGATATACTCACAGTCTTGTAACCCTTCATAGCACCATGACGAACAACAAAATTGCATAGAAAGGTAATACAACGACTAAAGGAAGATCGCGATTCTTGATCTTTATATGAGTGGTGCCCAAAAAGCAATTACTTGTTTGCCGATAAACATAACCAGACAAGGTCTATACAAAAATGCAAAGAGACATGCCAAATGACAACGTCAAATGCAAAGAGACACTAACACACATAAATCTCTTGACACCAACCGAAAGAAGTCTGTTAAGTCTAGAACTTGGGTAAACTAACAGACAACCCAAATACAGTCCATGCAAATGTACCCAGCTGCAGGTTTCAGTCAAATTATCTTTGAAGACAACGCAAATCAAGCTGGTATACGGATTTGTTTCAGAAAGTTAAGAACCATTGGTCATTATGCAAATTTCGAAACAACCAGCATATTTTTTATCTGGAAAATTTTCATTTCAACACTAAGAAAATACCTAAACATCAAATGACTAAACAAACTATCCAACCATAATCCAGAACATAGTATTATTTGCTATAAACAATCGTGTATTATCTGAAATAGAAGCCAATTAGTCTCTAGTTGAACCTCTTGTTTGTCGTGTATCAATGTGTAATATATATAACAAATCAAACAAAAGCGGTTTCAGCACATGCCTTATCTCGGAACAACAGATCAAACAAAAGCGGTTTCTAGTAATAGCGAACTACCACATCCGGCTATTGCATGCGAGAAAATCAGCACAAGTAGAACTTTTGTAATTATTACGAATAAGCGTGAATTGTGGCTTCTGTTGCCTTCTCTGGAGCTTTAACTCTAACCACTTCTCGGGGTTAAGTCTTTGGAAAACAAGACAACAATCATTTAGTTACATGTTGTGTCGATCCCATGAATGCAACAATCATTTAGCTAACATCGTAGTTTTTTGTTACGTGTCTTTGAATTTCGATTTAACATCGTGTACCCTTTGTGCACACTACTACTGAGCGACACATCACTATCACTTTATACGTAGCCGGTTCTTAAGTTTTTCGAAAAAAATGATTGTGATAAGTAACCGGAGGGTGTTAGTAATAATCACTATCGGTTCGAGATTATAAGTGATTGTGATGTGCTTGATTTGACACATCCGAATCGGTTCTCTCTTAAAAAGTGATAGTGATGTCTGCGGTCATCACTATCGGTTCTTTTCATAGAAGTGATAGTGATGTGCGTGATCATCACTATCACTTCTATGAAAAACCGATAGTGATAACTCGCATCACTATCACTTTTAAGAAAACCGATTCGATGTGTACATGGTCATCACTATCGGTTCTTTTATAAGCGATAGTGATGACCGTGCACATCGCTATCGCTATTGAAAAGAACCGATTCGATGTGCTCGTCGTATGACTAGTGATGGCCGTGCACATCACTATCGCTTTGAAAAGAACCGATTCTGATGTGCCTCAGCTAGGTTATATATACCACTCGCTTCTGAACTCTTCTCTGTTGTTGCTTCTGAGGAGATTTCTCCGCCACCCAGAAAATAGCTCATATTGTGTGGTTGGAAGCAATACTTGGGTGAGAAAATTTGAAGTCCTCATGGGGTTAGACAAAAATGGTCAGGGTAAATTATAGAATGGTTCTTGTACTATAAGATCTATATGTGTGATGGTTGCTAGACTAAAAGATTAATCATGGGGTTTAAAATCCCTCTCCTCTCCCTTCCAAATATTTAATTGTGTATTAATTAGTGTTATTATGCATAATGCTACAGGAAGAATTACATCTAAGCATCAGTATTATATTCCAGGCACACCTGCATGCATTTGAACAATGCATTTGAACAATACGGATATGTGATTATCAGTGTCGGTTTTTATTATAAAAGTGATACTAATGATAAAGCATCAGTGTCGGTTTTCCTTAAAAAAGTGATACGGATATGTGATTATCAGTGTCGGTTTTTGTTATAAAAGTGATACTAATGATAAAGCATCAGTGTCGGTTTTCCTTAAAAAAGTGATACGGATATGTGATTATCAGTGTCGGTTTTATTGTAAAAAGTGATACGGATACTGATAATCCCTCATCAAAGCACTAGTTTTTGGCCAAAATGCACTGAGAGAAAATTAGTTTAAACGATGTCGAACAATTTTGAAATTTTTTTTGTAGGTTCCTAACACACTACAGATGTTCTCATAAATATTTCAGATTATTATCAGATCTGTAGATTTTTAAAAATTCAAAAGTGATACTATGTAGATGAAGCGTAGATCGGCAAGTTTGAACCGGATGAAAAATAGTACAAACGATGTTAGAAACTTTTGAAATTTTTTGTGGAGATTCCTGACATACTTGTGATATTTCTGTAAAAATTTCAGATGATTATAAAATGTGAGTAATTTTAAAAATTCAAACAGAGAGAGAGTTGAAAACTAGTACTTTGAATGTCGAATTTTTATAAATTCCTGGAGAAATATTTTGAGATGAACATTTTACATAAGAATACTTAGCTCGAATTAATTGGAAAAACTAAATTTCAAAAAGTTATAAAAATATTTGAATTGCCTGATAAATCCTTAGCACAAATGAATTGATTTTGAAATATAATACAACAAATTAAGTTCAATGTCAGAATTAAATGAAAATATTCTCTCATAATTTCAATCTGAAAATTTTTTATTATCTTTATCAGAAATAAATGCATCAAAATTAAAAATATCAGAAATTAATAAATTAATTTAAGACATTTAAAAATTCAAAAATGGAGAGAATTGAAAACTAGTACTTTGAATGTCAGAATTTTTATAAATTCCTGGAGAAATATTTTGAGTTGAAAATTTTACATAAGAATCCTTAGATCAAAAAAATTTGAAAAACAAAATTTCAAAAGTTATAAAAATATTTGAATTGCCTGATAAATCCTTAGCTCAAATGAATTGATTTTTGAAATATAATACAACAAATTAAGTTTAGTGCTTACTGCATTGATAGATTTTATTGAGCAAACTAAGAAAGTTTAAATTTTTTAAAATTTTATATAATGGTACTGAGGAAGTTCTTAATCTTTAATAAAATTTTAGATAATTATCACACTCGAGAAAATTTAGAAAAATCTAACAAGTTTACTATCCCAATTATGTCCATTCTGTTTTTGATTTTTTGAACATAACAAATGATGTTAAATTATTTTGAAATTTTTTGTCTATGATCCCAAACAACAAAGGATGGTACCATAATTTTTTCAAATGATTATCAGGCTTTTACATTTTTTTAAAAATCTGACAGTTTTTCTGCCCAAATTTTAAAAAATCTCAAAAAATTAGTTTTTCATCAAATTTTCATGTAACAAGACTTTTTCATCAAATTCCGTTCAAATCCGGCCAAAAAAATTTGAAAATCCGGATTAAAAACGCGAATTTCATGAAAATCCGAAATTCTTGTAGCAAAATCAAATTTTTTAAATTTTGAATTAAGTAGGTAGATATAAATTCGGGGTCCGGCAAAATCGGCGGTTTTGGATCCTGGCGGATCTTGATAATCCTTCGGTCTAACCTAGCTTATTCATCCATTGGCACGGCAATGGCGCCACGCCACGCCTTGCCATCGACATCACAGACGGTTTTAATTTGAAACCGTCACAAATAATAAAAATAGAAAATTTTAAATATTGATAATTACCTCTCCGCCTTCTAATTTGAAAGAATTGAAATTAAATAATATTATATTTGAAATAATTGGAATTAATATTCCATTTGCAATAATTAAAAAAAAACGGCTGAAACAGATTCAAAACTTCGGATACTACTTTTCGTTATCTTTCAAACGAGCCAAAGAACGCCCCGATCGGAGTTACAAGTCAAAAGTTATGACCATTTTAACAAAAGTGCTCGTATTTCTTATTTGCAAACTAGAATCGGTGCCCAAAAGAATATAATCGGAGAGCTCATCATGTGATGATTAGGAAAGCTCAAGAACACCAAAATCGAAGGTCTGAGTCAAAAGTTATGGTGTTTTTACAAAGCAAGTGAATAGTAATGGCACATATTGCAAGCATCATTAATAGTCAAAAGTATGAAAAATAAATTTGAAAGCTTTATCGGTGTTCAGGGTGCTTCACGGGGTTAAAAGCAGGAGGGAGACATAATATGTCAGATGTTATCATACCACCATTAAAATACTGGATCTTATAAGAACTCTGAAGTTAAGCGTGCTTAGACGAGAGTAGTAATAGGATGGGTGACCTCCTGGGAAGAAAGGAAAAGAGGCCAGAAGGTACTCATCTCCACGCGAAAAGATCGGAGTAGATCGGAACAGATCGGAGCGAGGATTGCGGCGCGGAAGATTTGGTGGGCGATCCGGATTGCGGGGGAGATTGAAGGCGCGGGAGGAGGCTGGATTCGCACATGGCGGGGAGGCGGAGCGAGAGCGACGAGTTGTGGTGCGGGGGATTTGGGGGTGATCCAGATTTTGCGCCCGGGGAATTTGGGAACGATCGCGTGGAGAGAGAGGAGTGCGGTGGGGGAGCGCGTGTGGGGTCAGGGGACGCGTAGAGATAAAGGCCAAAACCCAGGCGCAGTCGACGAGGCGAGGTCCACGTCACCCGAATCCTCTGGAAACCGCGTCTCCACCGAAGCCGTTCAAATACCCTCCCCATCAATCCCATCCGAGTCACTCACCGCTCAGAGCTCTCGCAGCCTTCGTCGTCTCGTCCCGAACTCCCGATCCACTCCCAGTTCCGGCCAATCCACACGCACTCCAGGGATCCAGCCTCGATTCGAGGCGCCCGCGCCGCGCCTCGTCGTCCCGCCCACTCGATTCGATCGCGTGTGCGCTAGGAAGTTCGTCATACGTCTCGCGGTTTTCTGAAGTTTTTATTCTGATTTATGTGCTCTCAATTTTAGTTCGCTTAATCGATTTGTTTAGGTACGTAGGGTTGTTTTGATCGCACTTGCTTGCGCGTAGATGGCGACTAATTGTTTGATTTGGTCATGGTAGCAGATTGCTTGATTTTTGAATGCGACTATTTGCTTGATTTGGTTATGGCGTAGAAGGCGATGACTAATTATTTGATTTGGTTAGGGTGGCCGATTGATTGTTTTTTAACGCGACTAATTGTTTGATTTGGTTATGTTGATTAGTTGTTTGATTTGCCTGCGATGACTAATTGTTTGATTCAGTTTGGCCTGCTTGCCAATTAGTGGATTTGGTGCTTGCTGTTTGGTCGTGCAAAGTGTAGATGATGCCCATCACCACAATTCGATTGCAAGTACTGTATGTATCTGATTCAGTTGGACCCGTACCAAATTCGTTGGAGTGCCGGTCTACTTTGTGGATACTGTCTCTTACGCAATGAATCTTTAAAAGAGGCTCACAACTTATATATCTCTATGCATCACATTATGCGCTTTTCTTACTAATCCTAACTGCGTATGCACACTGCATTGGCTTCCTCTTATTGTGCCAGAAACAGCACCCCATTTTGGTTCCTCCTTCAACTCTCCTTGTGCCAAAAGCGGAAACGGAAAATTATTTTTTTACCAAATTAAAGAAAACAGTGTATCTATTTTAACAGCGTACTGAGACAAGTACCTTCAAGCGCCCCAGCTACAGAGATGACATCCAGAAGGCCGCATTTTGTGGACTACTTCCTGCAGCGTTGCTTACTAATTCTCTTTACACCTTGGCAGAATTGGGGGAAGTGATTTCTCTTATGCAGGTATTGTCAAGAGTCTCGAATCAATAGTGATCGATATGATCTCTATTCAGTAGGGAAGTGTAGATAGATTAAATTTCAGGTACAAACCTGTGGAATCTTTTAAGTAAAATCTTAGTATGACGGATGGAAGAGGAATGCTGGCTTTCTCAAGATGTTTCTGATTGGATAATTAAAGAAAGTTTAGTTTATTTATGGATATGGAATGGATTTGAACCGAAGATTGGTCAAGTTTCTTTTGTTGAACGTGAAGCTGGTGGCTGCTGGAGGTAGGCTTCCTTGCAATCTAACGTCTTAAGGAACTTTTCGGATATATACCTACATACACAAATGGTATAAGCTAACACGTCAAAACCTTTTCATGAAACCATCACATATCTTTTTTTCGTTTCCTGGCATTTGATACTATTACGTGTTCCTCTTGCCAGAAAATGGGGGTCAGCACCACGGTAAATTTGATGCAGTTGGATCACTCTGTACGAATTGCTTGGTAATTCTTCTCTGGATGGATACCTGTCGTGTAATATCTTTGTCACAGCTCACTATCCAGATAGTTTGTGCTGGCTGTGATTGTATGGTAATCAATTTATTGGGATTTTACTGATTGGAGCTGTTCGGCGTTGCTTGGTCTTGTGTTGATATGTCTGGTCTCCGGCAGTATACAGCAATCCAGAACTGCATGCAGCGGTTTCCTCCTTTTGTAGGACCTGTGACTGCATTCTGTATTGAGAACCATCCTGCTAAATGCATTTTGCTTGCAGGTATTTGTGTTGTGTCTGCAAAGTGATAGCTTTAGTGGCACAAAACAGTCAAAATGGGTGCCATGGACCTGCACCTCGAGTCCAGCGCTGTTGAACATGGACAAGCTAAGCAAAATGTTGAGGCACATGCCCAAGGATCTCTGTTATCCGATGGAAATTACTTTGCAGAGAAAATCAATTGTTTGAACTCTGATGATTATGAGAGGCTTGATAAGGAAGTAATGCAGTATGGGTATGTCCTGTTAGCTCGGGTTATCTTTTCTGCTTGACTGCAGCCTATAATAATGGATTTCATGACAAAGAACTAACAAGTATGCCCCTATCACAGATGTGCGCATTACCGAAGGAGATGCCGCATACGAGCACCGTGCTGCAATGAGATTTTTGATTGTCGGCACTGCCATAATGAAGAAAAGGTATAGTTTCAGAGTTGTTGTGGAAGAGCAATTGATATGAATGTTTACTTGTACATCCATATTGTCAGTGGTTTCAACATAGGAATCAATTATTAATTTTTCAGATGTGCTTTGCTTTAGTATATACTGCTGTTTAATCTTAACCAGCATAAAAGGATAGAAAATCTGGGGAAAAAAAGAGCTTGAAGGATGAGCTACACAGCTTCTTAATCAAGAAAGGTGATAGGTCTGCATGTATTCTTACTTAATACAGATAGGCGATAGGGTTCAAATTACTGCAGCTAGGTGCTTTATCACCATGGTAAATTGTATCTAGAAAAAAAGATACAATGCCTGACAATTGTACTTTGGGAAATTGCAGCAAGTTATTTGGTAGATGGTAGTTAGATACGATTTAGATAGCTAATAGGTACTTGGTTGTAGAAGAAGATACTGTGTTGTTTATCTGCTCTGGACCACTAGCTTGCAGCCTGCTGTCCATTATAATTTTATGCACAGTTCTTGCACAACTGTAATTCTGACCAAAATCTGTAATGATCTATTTATTACATTTATTTTGAAACAATAACTTGATTTACTACCTACATATGTGCTGATACAAGGACAGTACATTGATACGAGTGGTTTGTTGGCAGCTGTAATATTCTGTGATATGCCATATCATTCACATATAAGGTTGACTGTTCATACAGTTAACTTGTGTATTTCATAGCCCTTTTACGGATGCAAGTCTGTACCTTTTCTATTTTGGTTTATATTGCATAAAAGGGACGGTTTTCATGTTCTATTTTACACATGCCCATTTTTGTTTTGGAACTAATTTATAAAACACAGAACTAATATATTCTGTGTTCACAGAATTCAATTAAAATTGATATGATGAAGCGGCATGAACTTCCACGCCATGAAGTACAGCAGGTCAGTTTTGTCACCATAGGCCTACTAATAATTTGCAATGCGAGCTACTTTTACAGTTTTACTGAGTTGGTTGTTGATGTGTAATCAGGTTATATGCTCGTTGTGTGGCACTGAACAAGAGGTACAGAACTGAACTATTGCTGTTGCTTCATAACACACTAAATGTTTTTCATCTAATGTCATCATGGTGCCTTTTAATTATCTGCTGGCAGGTGCAGCAAGTATGCATGAATTGTGGTGTATGCATGGGGAAGTACTTCTGTGAAGTATGCAAGCTCTTTGATGATGATGTCAGTATGAGTTTACTCTTCTTTTTTTGGTCTTGTCTATCTGTATTAAGTAGATTTTGGGAGTATGGCATGCTTACATTTCTTTCATGATTTCAGGTCTCAAAAGAGCAGTACCACTGCCATGGTTGTGGAATATGCAGGTATAAATTGTTTTTTCCACGTGATACTTCTCTAATTATGGTTTTTGTTGAAAAGGTATTTAAAATTTGACTTGTTTGCAGAATTGGTGGCAGGGAGAATTTCTTTCACTGCTCAAAATGTGGTAATGCCTCCTGTTACGCATTTCTTGCATTCTTGCAGGCTTATGCCTTGATACGTAGTGGTATGAACTTGCACTAGGAAAATAGGAATATGGTTTTTTTTAGAGTATATTTTTGCATTATGTTGTAATTTGTAAGTTACTAGTTGAATAGCTGTATGGTAATTGAATTTCAAAATCAACACTTTTGAAGTATATTTGGCAACTGTTTGTCAATCAGAACTATGCTATACTGTCTACTTAGTACTTTTTGCCCTTGTTAGCTGAACTACTTCTCAAATCCCCACTATGTTACTTGAAGCAATTTTGTATAATTACTTCGATCAATTGGTATAACATTAACTTATTCTTTGCTTATCTTCTTGTAGGATGCTGTTATTCTACAGTGTTGAAGAACTGTCATGCATGTGTCGAAGGAGCGATGCATCATGACTGCCCAATCTGCTTTGAGGTAGGTGTTTAGTGTTTCTTTCTGATGTGGTTTGAACAAGTGCTTTGAAATTGTTTTGTGGTTGATCCTATTTCACGGTTTTCAGTACTTGTTTGAGTCTACCAATGGCATTTCTGTCCTGCCCTGTGGCCATACCATTCATGTAAACTGCTTGAAAGAAATGGAGGAGCACTGCCAGTAAGTTGATTCTGCTTGGCCCTTTATTCAAGCTTGTTCGTCATATGTAGTACTAGGTTTTGACGTGCCTAAAATCAATGCTCAGGTTTGCATGTCCACTTTGCTCCAAGTCTGTCTGCGACATGTCAAAGGCATGGGAGAGACTGGACATGGAACTAGCTACTCTGTCTGACTCCTGTGACAATAAAATGGTACCGCTCTCTCTGTGCCTGTTTATTTTACTCTTACGGTTTTTGTGTTTAGGAATTAACATCTAAGACCACCGGGAAGCCAAGTACAAATTTTTGCTAACTGATTTCTGTTTTGTCTTCTCTTGTAACATTTATCACCACTGACATAGAAACTGTTCTAATATTTCAAATACTAATGAGGACGTTGCTATCATTGGAGTAAGTTGAAATGACGTGTAATTTACTTGAAGCTTGCCAAAGATCCTCATTCTTATCGGCTTTTCACTGATTAAGTGCTTACAGTTTCAACTGAAAGACGAATTTTTTGGGCACTGCTAATTTGATCTATTTTCCCCTGCAGGTCCGCATATTGTGTAACGATTGTGGGGTAATATCAGAGGTGCAGTTCCATTTGATTGCGCACAAGTGCCAGAGTTGCAAGTCGTATAACACCCGCCAGATCTGAAGTAGGGAGGTCCTGAGTTGATTCTACATTCTGCAACACAAGAACTGATGGCGCCTTTCAGAAGCTGATGAGCTCCCGGGCGGTTGTTGGCGGGATTCGGTCCTCGGCTAATTTATCTAAATTCACTGCTCTTGTCTGCCGTTCTTTGGTTCCGCCTCCTAGTGTCTTTATTCATTTGTGGCTGTTACACTGTGTGTACTGTTTCCTATGTAGCCATTGTGTTGTCAGCTTAAGTTTCAGGTGTAAGATGATTGTTTTCACGCGCGCGCACACACAAAAACGTGGTAGGCTTGTGATTTGATAAGTTCAGCTGCATTTGTCAGCCTTGGGCAAACATTGCAAGGGAGTAATCTGAACTAAAATCGTAATGATTTAATTCAAGCCCACAATCCAAATGAGCATTCTCCTGCGTGTGCGCAGCAAGATGTATGCTATTTATAGACCTGAGGGCCCGAGTGGCTGATTAGCTGTGCTAGATGAGCAGCCACCATTTTTCATGTTTGTTCTGCTCCCAAGCTGTGTGCTGCAGGTTCGTTATTCATCATGTAGCCTTCTCGGCTGAAATAGCTAGAAATCTAGTTTACCTCGTTTTCTTCTAGTCATTAGCTACGATTATTTGAGGGAAAAGTCATGAACTGTGATCGAGCCTTGAGGCCCAGGGTTCGGTAGGCATTAGCGATTAGACAGCAGCCTTTGGCAGGGCTGTCAGCAAGCTCGCCTTTTGATTTCTTGGACGTGTTTCTTTGATAGAAACCGGAGCTATCACCGTCTTCCAGAGAAACTACAGGGAGATATGTAGCCGCGACGACAGTTCTTGGTTCCCGCGAGCCCGTGGGAGCGCGACCTCGCGAGGTCGCAAGCGATAATCAGCGTCAGTTTTATCAGATCGGCCAGCACGTACACCCGCAGAGGATGAGTAATCGAGTCCCTCGGTTCATTGGATTCCTCTCGTTTTTTGCCTACAGCAATCGTACTGCCCAACAGTCCAACACCGATTCAGCCAAGCAGGTTTGGTTTCCCTGCCCGCATCCTTGCGTTGATGTAACACGCCACTGGAGCTCAACAGAGCCTGTACAGGCTACAGCACAATGAATGGCAAGCTGATAATTGCACTGCAACGGTAGTAAGTGGCACTGACAAATTCACCGGAATTGCGTTTTCTTTTCTTTTCTTTTCTTTTTTCCTGATGAGCATTTGCTCGTGAGCAGCAGAGCTTACTGCTCGAAGGTGGACCCATCTCTCAAGCGTCAGCTAAGTTGGTTTGCCATACTATGATGAACAATTCTAAGCAGCGCACTGAACAAGATTCACAAAGTAGTTACGAAAAAGGAAGAAAAATGCACTGAGAATTCAGGCTTGACTGATGGTTTATAAGGGTGATATATTGGTGCCACATCAATATTGCTAGTCTTACAGCCAAAAAGAGATAATAGTCCCAACAAATCATTAAAATAGTTTAGCCATTGCACTATTGGCTAAATCGAAACCTCTCCATTCAGAAAAACTAGAATGGGAAGTGTTTTCCTTCCTTCCTTTCCCTACTTAATCCTAATTTCCAGCCATAACAAGAGCAAACGCTTGTGGGCAACACTTCCTTGCCACTACTAGCAATCTTCATCGAGGTAGAGAGCAGAAGAGCTGCCAGCATCCAGCATTGAAGTATAAGTGAATTGTTCATCTTTTCTCATCAGTTTAAACTTTTAGGTGAACTGGTTGATGCATGTAACTCAATATAGCATCAAAACTAAGAGGTCTCGAGTTCAAAATCCGGTTGGCACAATTAAAAATAATAATTGTATAAGTGAATTGCCCACCTTTCCTATTAGGTTAACCTTTTGGTGAATTGGCTGGTGTATGCAACTCAATAATAAGCTCCACCACCTCGATTTCCTTCTCGATGTAGCCCTTCCTGCACTCGCTGCTGCAGAACGCCTTCTCGCCCCTGCGTTCCAACAAGCCACACACAAATCAAGAACTGAACACGATATCCACATGCTATGCAAAAGCAAGCAAGGAGGCAGGTGGTTCAGAACTCACAGATACATGTAGATGTCCCCGTCCTCTCGCAGCCTCTTCCTGCAACAGCAGCATGGGCCGGAAGCAACGCCAGCCGGTGTCGACGGCGATGGCTGCTCACCGATGGGCTCGACGGTGAAGATTGGCTTCTTGGAACCGTCTGGAACACCCTTACTGCATACCTCCAGTGTCTCGTCTCCGAGGATGTGCGTCGTCCTCGGGTTCGGGCCGTGCTCGATAACGCAGGTGTACTCTTCAGACTGGGTAAAGTCTGAAATCTCATTCAGGGTGACACCAACCGAACCAGCCTTCTGGCATGCTGCGTTACTAGCCACCTTCGGCAACCCCAGCTCAAGATACGGCCTGACGGATTCAAGAAACGAGCTCTTGCGTCCAAAGTACGGGGAGCTCTCGTCGGCAGTGAGGGCATCGACAAGGCCGAGGCCGACTCTCGGAGGGCTAGTTCTGAGCTTCAGATCGGCCTCGACGCCCAGTAGCCTAGGGGACTTGAGATTGCTGCTCCCGATGTTTGATGACAGGCTCTTGAAATCCAAAGGAGAGGTCGGGCTCCAGACTGAATCAGGGTCCACTGCATTCAGGCCTTTGCTGCCTAGCCTCACAAAAAGGCCAGGGACCCTGAAGAATCCAGTGGGGGTAGTGCTCCTCTGTGCAAGGTTCTGATCATTGGATTCCTCCATGGCTTGCTCTTGAGCAGTAGCCGTTGTCTTGTTCCCAAGCACCCAATATGAGAGCAATCTGGCCAGATAATTTGTTTTGTTGCATATCAGATCGGTCAATGGACGATGAAAGCAAAGAAAAAGCGAGAGCAAATTCAGCTGTTGCTTCTTTTTTTTCTTTACCCATCAAGTCAAAGGAGCAAAGAAAAGAAAAGATGATGATCTATGCATCAAAAGTACAGAAACAATCAAAAATGAAAAAGCAAGTAGTTAAAAAGAATTAAAGGTGGTTTTGTTACATCTATGCGACAGGTCCAAAGTGCTAGAAAAGATTGCTGGTTCCAACCACACACACACCTCATCATAGCCATTGCGAAACTAAAAAATAACGGAAACATCATTAACTTGAACATCATCATGGCAAGGAAAACTAGAACACACCAGGCCACAAACCAAACAAGAAAACAACACAAACTTCTCCTCCCCCAACAGCTAAGATCACACCAGTTGCGTCAAGAACAATTTAAAGGGAATGCAACATTAAACTCATAGCTCTATCACCGCTGGCATTGTAACCATAGAAGGAAGGAAGCGTCACCACCCCACCGACCCTAAAGCATCCGATACAAATCGTCCCACTCGACAACCAAGGCTACTAGCTAATTAGAGAGTAAACGGAAGCAGTGTAATCTCAGGCCCGAATTGGAAGGCCAACCAAGAAACTACAACCGCAGCAACTTACGGTCCAAGCAAACAAATCTAGAAAGCAAGCGGGGTAGTACAGTAGCATTTCCAAACAAGGAGCAGAGGTGTACCTCGAGACCGATTTGGCGGCCTGCAGGTTCTCTCCTTGGGTGATGGGGGTTAAGAAGGGTCGGGAACGCCAGGCTAAGGAGAGGAGGAGGCTTCTACAGCACTCTGCTTCTTCCAGGCTTGCTTCTTCCTCTCAAATCGGCCTGCTTGACTCGTACCACTCGTTGTTTCTTGTGTGCGCTGGTGTGTTTATTGGGAGAAGAAGTGTCCGCGGACGCGCAGCATGCAAAAGCAAAGGGCGGGTGCGGTGGCTTCTTCAGGGCTCAGCACCTCTCCGCTTTAACATCTCTGTCTCTCTCTCTCCTCGGTTTTCCCCTTCTCTCTCTCTCTCTTGTTTTCTTGGAAGGCACCTTAGTGTTTCTCAAGGTGACTTGCCATGTGATGGTACAGGGCCTACTGGCTCACAAATGTCTTGTGATCATCCAAAAATCTTTCTTGAACTCAAACAATGTTGACTAGCTTATACTTCATGAGCTCCATGACCCGTTATCGCTTGTCTTTTTTACCTTAGACGCGAAGCTAGAGATCAATATTCTGCTGCTATATTAGCTATAAGTACTATAGTTAACGATAGCTATACTATTTTACTAACTTAATTATAATTAGCAATAACTCTACTATCTTACGTAGGTATCTATAAATCAAAACATTAAGTCTATTTTGAAGATCAACGTTACTAAAAGGTCCATATACATCTCTTATAAGTCTTAAGTATGATAAAACCTAACAAAAGACCTCATCTCATCCTTTTTTAATAATCCAACATCCGTATTTCTCAGTGATTAAGTATTATTGTTAATACCATTATGATTTAATTATCATTTATGGTCTTTTAGACATATATTAATATGTATGTTGATTCTAGACTTTTACTCATATTTTTGCTATAAAAATATTAGTACCTTCTAAAGTATCATATTTTAATGACTTGTTTGGAGGTGACTTATATTATATACATATTTAATCTTTGTAAATCTATTAATACTAAAAACGCAACGAAGGATAGCTTCTGCGATAGCTGCTATTGCTTTTTTGAGATCTTACCGTGAAAATCGCGATTTAAAACATTGCTCATGTCCTATAAGATGATCAAAAATCTTTCTTGTACTTATGCTGTGTTGATTTTGCTATGTTGTCAATTTGCCATATGTAGACTTGGGCAATGTGCCGCCCTCGACAAAGCACGCCACATATGTCTTTGGACCAAGTCAGCATGGCACAAAGGATGATTATATCGGACCTAGAAATTTGGTACGATAGGTGGCTCGGTACAGCATAATTTATTAGATTGTACCTGACCGACACGGCACGAATGTGATCCTTTCGTAAAAAAAATACTTATCTATAATCCAGCCTATCATCAACCAAATTACCTCAAGGACC
Organism: Guadua angustifolia; assembly: GCA_036346375.1. Lineage (NCBI taxonomy): Eukaryota > Viridiplantae > Streptophyta > Magnoliopsida > Poales > Poaceae > Guadua > Guadua angustifolia. The sequence goes on from CM070500.1 coordinate 23,226,117, forward strand.
CATCCCATCATCAAATACTACTCCCCTTAATCTTCTCCCATGACCCATTCAGCACAGTTGCTGTCTCCCAACGCCTCCATCGTCTCCTCTCATCTATCACGCGGGAGGAGGCACTGCCGTGCCTTGGAAACTTGGGACAAGCTGTTGCCGTGGTGGGCCATGCGTCTACTGTCATGGTCGGCTGAGTTCTCGTGGCTTCGGCCACCTTCTGCAGTGCGAGAGTGCTTCCACGGTTGGAATGGTGCTATTTTTACAATTACGTTCAGAAGAAGATAGGGTCGTACATGAAATTTGGGGGCTACGCTAAATTTAAAATTAGGCTATACACTTAATAAAAAGTTAATTACCAAAATAATAATTTGATATTATAGCTGTAATACAATTTTTTTCTTAAAATACAAAGAATTATGTCATACATCGCGCTAAAATAAAATTTTCAAATATGACCATTACTTGCAAAGCACCATTCTTCTAGTATTATTTGAAACATAATCTTCAACTATCCTTGTAATTAGTCTTTTCCAAATTAAATCAATTTCAACAGTTATCATTAAGTGTTTCCTAGTACGTTATAGAACGCAAGTAGAACTTCAACTTCAATCTATATAAACTCTTTTTTTGCATATGCACTAGTCCTAGCGACAAAATTCTATATGCAACATTGCATTACAGAAATAATTTAGTTGTTTCAAAAGCTTTAAAATATCAACAAAGCATATGGTTTTGCTTAGAAATGAATTTTTTATAGTAAAAATTTTGAAAAAGAAAATAAGGAGAATAAAAATAACTACTCATTTATCAGTTCTTACTCTTACTAATACAAAGATCAACAAGTAGTAAAATAAGAATGAGTAGAAAATGGGGCATTTGATTTTGGGTGCCCAGTGTAGTAGCTCATGCTGTTCGTACCTCCCGTTCGGGCCTCGAAGGAAGCCAGATTTGCTAAAACAATTTGTCCAAAAGCGACCATTTCTTAACTCTCCGCCTCGACATCTCCGTGGCATGTCAGGACATGTACAACACTAAACATTGATCGGTAGCCTCACAGTCAGGGTTCAGAATATCGATATCACGATAATCGAATGTTTTTTAATTTTCAAAAATCGTTAAAACTGTATCAAAAATCAATAGGAACTGAAGAAGTTTGAATTCAGAAATTTTAAACACGGTGGTCAAACAACAGCAAAAAAGTAAAAACTGAGTGATTTTATCAATTTTTGGGCAATTTTTTCAATTTTTGAGCAATTTTTTATTTTTGAGCATTTTTTCGATTTTTGAGCGATTTTTTTATTTTCGAGCGATTTTATTCGATTTTGTTCACACCGAAGGAAAATTGAAAAATTCAAGGGAATTAAAAAATATATAAAAATTGAAAGAAATTCCCAATTAATCTACAAAATATTTTAAAGAAGTTTCATAAATTTTTTAATTCCTTTAGTGGTTCTGGAAAATCAAAAATATCAATTAATGAAAAGAACATAAAAACTATTAAATTTTATAAAAATTTACAAGCTTGACCATACTCTAAAATTTTAATGGTACTATAAAGACTACCCAAGGATCTTGTATTAAAATATTTAAAAATATTATACTTCATTTAGTGCCCCTAAAAAATCAAAAATAGAAGAGCATATATAATGATAGTAGCCCTGTCAAAATATTAAAAAAATGCACATATCTTATCATCATTTGAAAATTTTGCAAAATCATTAGCATTGCTTCTCGACCTCACAAAAAAATTTACAGAAATGTTAGACTTCATTTAGTGCTCCTAGAAAATCAAAAACAAAACAGTATATAAAAAGATAGTAGCACTATCAGAGTTTTCTAAAAATGCATAGATCTGATAATAAATTTTACAGCACCATTAGCATTGCCTCAGAACCTCAGACAAAAAATTTTAAAATTTTTAACACTTTTTGATATTTTGTTTAAATTTTTTTTGAATTCCATTGGTTTACCAAACGGTTTCATATATTAAACCGGCTCGATATGATCAATAATCATAATAGTGACACGACTATCGATAATATTGCGAACCATGCTCATAGTCACGTCGTGACGTCGGATAGTGGCTTTTTTGGAAAAAAGAAGAGGAAAAGACGGTGGCTTGCAGCGTGTTCAGTGTTGCTTGGAGAGGGAGGGTGTGATCCTTGGAGAGATAGAGAGCTATGCACCTTGTGAACAGTCCCGTTCCTGGGGCAAGGCGAGCAGGGCGGCCGCCCTGGCCCCCCAAACTATCGGGGTCCCGTTATCTATTAGTATAATCAATTTATAAAGGTCATAACTTTAGATCCATAGATCTGATTGAGCTGATTTTTATTGGGTTAGTTTTGAAATTGAATTTAGTTTCTACAGTCTAAATTTCATGTCAATCCAACGGTGGGATCTTCATGAATCAATATTTTAGTAAGTGTATGTCAATCTGTTTTTTTGTCGAAACCGAAGCAATCTTTAATAGTTTGATGAAAATGATTGCAATAGTGAAGCAATTCTATAAGATGAGAAAATTTTTAAAGTTAATTACTTTTTTATTATGGTTGATATGGTCAGTTCATTGAAAAACAGATTTGAAGAACTCTAAGTATTCAAAGGTATATTTGAACCTTTTCTGAGCTCAACAATTTTGAAGTCATTGGATTATATTGAACTTAAAGATTATCGTACTAAGTTGGCAAAAACTTTCTCTGTTGATGATTCATCTGATTTTGAGTTAAATAATCTGATTTCTGAGTTAAGAATACTGCAAATAACTTTATCAGATAGACCAATGTCTGCTATGGAGATTTTTGAGTTTGTTAGAAAAGTGGATTGTTATGGTAATATCTCTGTTGCTTATCGAATTTTATTTATTATGCCGGTAACTGTGGCATTAGCTAAAAGAAGCTTTTCAAAGTTGAAATTATTAAAGAACAATTTGAGATCTGCAATGTCTCAAGAAAGGTTAAATAGTCTGGCAACTTTATATATTGAGAAGAAGTTATTGAATGACATTAATGTTAAGACCATAATTGATGATTTTGCATCTAGCAATGTTAGAAGATATTTTCTAAGATGATCTCTACAAATGTTTGAGGTAAATAATCTCACTTTTGTACTTCCATTTATTTATCGATAACAATTTCTATAATACACTGAATATTATCTTTTTAATTGATACATGATAGTATAAAAATATTTTGATGCTTATGTTAGGGAGGTCTCCGTCTATAATTTCGCCATGGGCCCGCAAAAACTCAGGACCGGCCCTGCTTGTGAACTATTCACCGAAAGAGAATTGTAGACTTAATTTTTTATAAATCTAGCTTTCGTATGATAAAAATTATAAAAATAGCCTCCACATTAAGCACGGAACTATGCAATCAGGGGAGAACGCTGCAACCGACAGTCAGCTCCTGTCGCAGCAGGTTCTACCGTTGTTGCATAGTACGGCAGGAGAAGACAGGTGTTCCATGCCAACTCTTCCGCTGTCAATAAGAGGACTATTTTTATAATTTTTGTTGTACGGACGCTAGATTTGTAATAAAATAAAATAAAAATAAAGTATCATTTCGGCAAACAGTCCGCTCCTTGTCACCTCACTAACTCACGCCCAATCCAAGCTATCAGTGATAATGACGGAACCCGGCTAGGGATGGTAATGGGGACCCGTTCCCCGATCCCCAGCGGGGAATTCCTCTATTAGAGGACGGGTATGGGAAGAAATCGTCCCCCGCGGGGATGGAAACGAGGAAAATTATTCCCCGTCGGGGATGGCGGGGACGGGGACGGGGATGGGGAATTTTTTTCCCCGCGGGGACCCGGTTGGAGATCCAAATTTAGTTTAGTCCAATTTAGTTATTAGATTGCAAACATATTCTCGAGCCTATCATATTCACATTTTCATAAACGGGACAACATAATCTTCAATGAATACATGCATTCTTTTTTCCTTGTCTGTTGATATGATTTTAGAGTTAAAATGGCCATAAGAGCTCTTCTCTTGTGTGAAATTTTCGCAGGGATGGGTCCCCGACGAGGCCCCGATACCCGAACGGCGATGGGGACGGGGGGATTTTCTCCCCCGAGACGGGGAACGGGGACGGGAAAAATTTTGGATCGCGGGGACGGGGACGGGGAGGCACTCTCCGGCGGGGAATGGACCCGTTGCCACCCCTAAACCCGGCAGAACTGGGGGCGAGTGACAACGGCAACACTTTGGCACCACGACACTAGGGCGGGGAAAGGGCTTCAGGGCAGTGTGCGGTGTGACAACGGCGTCTGATATATTCAGGGTCTGTTTAGTAGAGCTTCAGACTCTAACTTCACCTGAGATCTGAAACTTGTAGGCTAAAATAAAATGAATTAAGTTTATATTTTTGGTCTAAAAGGTAAACAAGATGATCCATCTAAACACTATTAATGTATTTACAGCTCCAGCTTCACAGATCTGATGAAATTGGAGTCTTACCAAACACACCCTCGGTATCGAGGAAAATGACGTTTGGGCTTCACCGATCTGCTCCGTGTGTTGAGGTAGAGGCGGCACGTGGCCGCTGGCGGCGACACTAGCTGTTGCCGACGGTGGATCAGGCGGCAGCGCTGACGTCATGTGAAGGAGGACCGGATCACCGGAGGAATGATTCGGGTGTGTTGGTTCGGTGACACAGTTGGAAAATTGAGAGGAGCGAGGATACAGATGGGGTGAGAGATTGGTGGCTGATCTGTGGGCCCGATTTTGAAATAGTGTTGTTTGTAGGTTGTTTTCTCTTTCTAGAGATTTACTGTAGTGTTCAGTACATAAGTATAAATTGAAATAATTATGGTGTTCGCACGAATTAAAATAGAAGGTTGAAATTCAAATATATTTGTTGGTCCAATTAAACCACCATCCATGGTGGCTTTCATTGTAGAAAGTGGTGTCTCGCGCCTATATGGAACTCTTTTTATTCTCAAACCACTTAGGGTATGTACAGTGATATAGACGGTAGTTATTTATGATACACCTCCATGTCATTTATAGATATTACTAAAGACAGCCCATACAATAGACTGTCTATATAGCTGTCTATAATGATTTCCCATATAATTAACAGACTATCTGGACAATAGTATAAACAGTATAAAGCTGTCTATAAGGCCATCTGTTAAATAGTAGGCAACATCTTTGTCTCTTCTTATTCTCTCTCCACCACATAATTCAAAATCCTATGTGGCATATTCTTATAGATAGGATACATGTACTATTGTACACACCCTTACAATGGTGACTTGCTTCCTACATGGCATCACCCAAACGGTTGAATATATAGTATTTTTTTATTACAAGGTAGATGCACATACATACAAACACACCACTACGCACGAATACGTCCCTTTAGCGCACATATAGAAATACAGAGGTTAGAGATAAATTCACGGCCTAATAAAGTCTTAATGAGATGTATTCAAGGGCGTGCAAAGGTAAATAATTTTTTTAAATAATAAACAAAAAATAAAAAATTACAAAAATAATATGCCGAAAAGAAAAATAAGAGAAGTACACATCCGTCATTGTTCTGAATGGTAACAAAGTTAGGTCACCTTAATAAATGGTGATTTTAATTTTGTCACCATTTAGAATGGCAACAGTAAGTCAGTCATAGTCATAAAGCCACTAGTTAGGATCCACGTAAGTAGCCACCATTTAAATCAACGATTATAATTTCTGTCGCTAATTGAAATGGCGACTGACCGTTCAGTTTCTCTGTCGCCATTTCTATTGGTGATAGAAAGCCAGACTTAAGGCCACGCGCGTGGCAACCGCCAGATCTAGTTGCCATTTCACTGAGTGAGCGTCTGAGAGAAGAGAAGAGGAGAGGAAAGGAGAGAAGAGAACAGAAGAAAAGAGAGAAGAGGGAGGGGAGGAGGAGGAAGAAGAATGTTTGTACGACATTTCAAGGTTGTTTGTTAATCTCTTTTTTATGCCTTTTGAACCTAAGTTACAAAACTAAGTAATTAGATTTATAGAGTAGTAATAAGCGTGTAGATATTGGTAGAGTAGAAATATTTTTTTAGATATGGGTAGATTAGAAAATTTTATTTGCGTATGTTTAGATTAGAAATATTTATTTACGTATGTTTAATTAGATTTATAGAGTAGTAATAAGTGTGCAGATATTGGTAGAGTAGAAATATTTTTGTAGACATGAGTAGATTAGAAAATTTTATTTATGTATGTTTAGATTAGAAATATTTATTTACGTATGTTTAATTAGATTTGTAAAGTAGTAATAAGCGTCTGAGATATTGGTAGAGTAGAAATATTTTTGTAGATACTGAGTAGATTAGAAAATTTTATTTATGTATGTTTAGATTAGAAATATTTCTTTACGTATGTTTAATTAGATATATAGAATAGTAATAAGCGTGTAGATATTAGTAGAGTAGAAATATTTTTGTAAATATGGGTCAATTAGAAAATTTTATTTATATATGTTTAGATTAAAAATATTTATTTACATATGTTTAGATTATTATTGTAGATATGAGTAGTAATATTTATTTGTAAATATTTGGGGATTAATATTCTTGCTAGAGCTATGTTTAGAATATTAAAATGTTTGTAGGTAGATGCAGGTTAGTAATATTTGTGTAGACATAAATTTTTGTAATCATGGTTTAGGCCCGATCGGGTATGTTGAGAAATAAAAGCAATTGTGTCTTGAAGTGTAAAGTAAGTTAACGCCATATATAGACATATTTTATCAGTTAGGTTTGTGTGATGTTTATATTTTTTATGTTATTTGCTACATGTGTTGTTAATTTCACGGCAGGTGTGGCGGGCGACGGTGCAGCTCCCGCATCAGGAGTACGAGTTGATCGACCCTGTCATAGATGCATCACACCGTAGTAGTTTGGCCACACAGGCCCCGATAGAGGGCCAGATGCCTACGGAGCTTTTGTCTCTACGATTGCGCACCCCCATGATGGCATGGAGGATCAACGCGCGGTAGATACCAAGGTTTGTGCAATTATTTTAGTGTTGTCATTGGATTGTATTGTGAATGCATATGAACTTACTGTCTTCTTTTTTATGCAGGTTGCGGACTGTTAGATTGCTACCATTTGCTAAGATGGTAGAGGCCACACGTGCAAACGACACTAACAGGTGCGATGCCTCCTGGAGGTTCTCTTATGATGGAAGTCTACTCACGGCTTTTCTCAACAGCTAGCGACCAGTGACGCACATATTTCATCTCCCTTGCGGGGAGATGACGCCGACGCTGGAGGACGTCAATTACCTGACAGGCCTTCCATGCATCGGGTAGACGGTTGTCCTCGATGATGTTGGCCCACACTGGTGAGCTAAGATCCTTACAAGGTTCAAGGGTGTGCTACCTGCCGAGGTCGATTACAAGATGTTCATCAAAGGCCATGGCCTGACTTAGAAGTGGCTGACGTAGTTCTACATAAGTTGTGTTTTGTTTGCATTTTATTCGTTACTATAATCATGCACAATTCAAACTTGTTGGTATTTTATACTAACATGTTGTTTTTACAACCTGAGAGGATGGTAGCCGATGCTGCGGAGTATGTCATGAGATGCCACTGGGAGGCATACCTACTGTGGTTCTTCGGTTGGGTCCTTTTCTACTCTTCTCATGGAGATAGCATCGACAGGCAAATGATCCTGTATGCGAGGACAATAGCGGATGCAGAGTTGGATGCCATCTCGCAGCTGGCTTGGGGCCCAGTTGTACTGTGCACCACCTACAGGGCCCTTTGCCATGGTTGTCAGTATGTTGATGATAACTCGATCCTCACCGGGTGCCCACTCCTCCAACTGTGGTCCTTCGAGCGCTTCCAGGTTGGATATCCGCACGTCGAGTTGGGACCTTACGGGGACATCCGGTATAAGCCAGCGGGGGACGACACCGATTGTTCGACGATGGGGACACTATGGTGTCACCGACGGGATAGTATCTCACCCCTGTCATTTGTTACGGTATAGTTCAGCCTGATGTTTACTATTGTAACGTCTACTACTACTTGTGCATCCCATGTTCACGCCAGTTACGTCACACGAGTTATACCCTGAGTACATCGTAATGTTCGACCAGTTGATAGACGACCGTGTGATCTAGAGGCTATACCTATCGGAGTGTGTAGCCACGTGAGCACCCTCTGGCCTCTTCGTGCAATGCACCCACGCCGCCGCCTTTTGGCTCACCCATCATCACATGGTGTTCGACGTGTTCGTGGAGATGTACATGGTTCACCGAGTGATGCACCAGTTCGGGCCCCCACCAGGTTTTCCTTGTCCCCACGGGTATCATCATACCACCACACATTTACTCATGAGTTTTCTATTCTGCCTTGCTCCCATTGCTTATATGTTTCTTTAATAAACTAATGATGTGCATATGTTAATTTTGAAGGCAAACAAGGAAGAGTCTCGTATGACGTGCAGGTTGGACACAACGCATGCAAACTCACATTCAGCAATGGTCCCATGCATTGGAGGATGTCCACCAAGAGGCTGCTCCTTAGGACCATGGCACGTACGACAACTGCATTCAGTGGTATGCTACACAAACACGCGTTAGAGTTGTCCATGTCGTTGAGAACTCTCTTAGGCATGTGGCTACCATGGTGGACAAGTACCCAACGTAGCCAGACTTAGCCTTTCATTGCTCGATGAGTCATTTGATGCAATTTAAAATATGTAACTATGCACGCTTACTTCTAACAGGACATATTTATATTTGCATGCAGAGCGACCTTGCTAGGGAGGTGCACACCGAGGCGGTCACACTTAGGTCCACACTCGGCTTCGATCACGCATTGGAGACCATGTTGGACGAGGTGCGAGGGATGGTGGACCGGGTGATCACGAAGTCTCGATGCATCGTCAAGCGGACATCGTGCAGAAGGCCTAGGGAGGAGGACATCGTTACGTAGGCGACATACCCAGCACATGATAGCTTGGGCACCACAAGTTGCAACTCCTCCTAACGTGGCCGGGGGATCCAACTGGCAGATAGACAAGCTGTACAGCCAGATGTTGTCAGGTAAACCTTTGGAACTTAATAAATTCTTCATAATTCACACATATAGTTCTAATGCTGTGAAATTTTTTCATATGCAGCCGATGTCCTAACACCGGCGATGATGACGTCCTCTAGTACGGCCATACCACCTCAAACGCCGGTGGTGATGACATTGACTGCCGTGCTTACTTTGTTGACCCCCAGGAGCCCACATGTGTTGTGCTCCCCATTCATAACTATCCGTGCACTGAGCCAATCGGCCCTAACTGACCCAGCGATCGGCCAACAAGCCAACCGGTAGAGCCAGCATACACTATGTCGCCTCCACCTACACGTCCTATCAGGAGCCCTAGACGACAGGCCCCAGACTAGCTGACGTATCTGTCGGGACATGTTCATAACTGTGGGAGGGCTAGGGTTGTATGAGGGGTCACACTGCGCAAGAACCGTGTATATTTTTTCTTTCATAACTTATGTACTGCTCAGCCATATACTTTTTGTTACTTCATAACTTTTATTTTTTTCATAACTTTTGTAATTCACTCTTTACACATGTTTTGTCATATCAAATTGTTTCTCGCTTACTAATTTGTTACTTCCTATTGCCCAATTATCTGCTCGTGAACGCTCATGAGTAACGAACGATTGCGATAACAATAACAATGGATGTGACAACACTATCCCACCTGGTTTACCACATCGAATATGCAATGGTAGGGCGAATTGATCACACGAAGTCAACATCTATGTTAGGCCGATTGGACAACACGAACCTAGTTGCTTTGTCAGGTCGATTTGATAACACGCATCTATCAGCTTTTTAGGCTGATTGTACAACACACTGCCTATTGCTTTCTTAGCTCGATTTTGATAACACGCTGCCCTTGCTTCCTCATAGCGAAGTGACAACACATTGCCTACTTCTTTTTCAGTCTGATTTCACAATACTCTGCCCACCGTTTTCTCAGACCGAAGCGACAAGCCCACTTTCTTAGACCAAAGTGAGGATACGCTGTCCCCACTCTATCAGCCCTGTATGGACTACACACTGCCTATTAAATCACCGGCCACCCCAGGCAGCACTTATTCACTAGTCCTGTAAGGAATCGGATGCCCAAGAGGGGGGGTGAATTGGGCTTCTTCAAATTTTAATCTCTAAACCAATTTTATACTTGTGTCCAAATCTTAATGAAATGCGGAAGCTAGAAAATGATATTCGAACACTAGTTATTATCCTAGATGATGGCAAGCAGGACAAGCACACTAGAACAAGAATTAACTAAATTAAGGTATGTAGTTCTAGAGTGACCAGTAAGCAAATTAATTCTAGGAAGGTAAATGCCAACGAATGAATAGCTCAAGATAGACTAGTTGGCTCTCACAAGTCAACACATGACAAAGGCACAACTAGCAGTGAACTCACATCAACAGTCAGGGCATACTATGCATAAAGGATAAACACAAAGTAAAGCAATGCATAAGGAGACAAGTGATACCACTAGTGACACAAGGATTTTTATCCCGTGGTTCGGAGCCACGCTCCTACTCCACGTTGAGGCAAGTCCTTGCTCCTCACAAAGACCGGCACTCTCTCGAGCACTTTGCCTCGTCTCCACTCGGGTGACTCTTCCACCACAACGGTGAGGTGAGCCCCAACCTCTTACAAGCTGCTAGCTCCAAGAGTAGATAGACCTTCCTCGGGCCACATCTCTTGTCTTGCAAGCACTGCTTTGCACACCGGGCCTTCTCACAATCTTCGTTTGAGAAGATCACGATACCTACGCCTTCCACGCCGTCTAGGTGCTTTTAAGCACCAAGAGTAACAAGCTCGAACTTGTTTGATCACACGGATCAAGCTCAAGAGAGTGCACACAGGACACTCTTGATCACACACTAATCTCACTTAGGATTCTCTTAATCACACTCAAGAGATTAGGGTTACGGACACTCTAACACATAGGAGTTCCTCTCACACACCTTCACTCAAAAATGATGAATGGGTTGCCAAAAATTGGTTCTACAATGCGGAGGGGTATAAATACCTAACACACTCAAAACTAGCCGTTTGAACCCAAAACTAGCCGTTGGGAACAGTACCAGAGAATTTACATTTGCCACGGACTGAACCTATGCGAAATCTCATGTATGACGGACAAAAATTTTGTCCGTCACTGCATGTACAGCCTGCACAAAAACGGCGATAACTTTCTCGTCCGAACTCGGAATTGAGTGATCTTGGACTCTATAGAAAGCTAAGAACAAGGGCTATCCATCTAGCAAGGTCTCAGCACCCAGATCCCAAAGGATGAGTGCAGAATTCATAAGAAATCAAAAGACAGCCAAAACCTCACATTTTTGGACAGCACTAACTTCTCTCTTTTACTAAACACTTCTAACACCCAAAAACACCTCACTAGGCTCACTTAGGGGTAAGAATACTCAATGTGCATCACTCGAGAGCTTGGAAACGGTCCAATCAAAATCAATCCGGACTCCTCTTGATAGTACGGCAACTATCCTATCAATCCGGTCTTTCCTCCAACACCAAGACCGGTGAAAGACTAGGAAACATCCTCAGTCCTATACTAGCCATACCTTGGCCTTGAGCATCTTTAGGTTCACTTCTAAGTTTCATGCTTTTTACTTGATGTGTTGTGCATGATGACCGTCATAATTGTTGAAGTCTTCGTCTTGTCAACCTTGACTTGATTACCTCCACTACAGGAATCGTGAAAATTTTCGTCGGCCATTTTAACTTCGTCGGCTTTTAAGAAAACCGACAATATTTAATTTATTTTCGACGGCCAAAATGAGCCGGCGAAAGTTATGGTTTAAGTTTAAATGCGGCTTTTGTGTAGCCGGCGAAAGTTAATTAATTTTAAATCGACTCTGAGCAACCCACGAAAATAAGCCCCGGATTAGGGTTTCGTGGCGGCTCTAATTTTCGTCGGATGGGTTGCGGCCGACGAAAATAACGTAATTTTCGTCGGCTGAATGAAACCCACGAAATTTGCACGACTTATTCAACTCCGCTCATTTGGACTCGGCCATTTCACGCATCACTCATGCGCTCATCTCCCGCCCAGCGCACGCCGCCGCCGCCGCCCAAATGCGCCCGCCGCCGCCGCTCCGCATTGGCCGCCCGCCATTTTGTTTTTTGTCGACCCGAATAATTTTCGTCGGCCGGAAAAACCCACGAAAATTAACCTAATTAACTTTCGTGGGCCAACAAGCGGCGAAAATTAACCTAATTAATTTTAAGTGGGCTCGGCGTAAACCGAAAAATTAACCTCATTAAATTTCGTGGGCCACGCGAAAACCGGCGAAAATAAAACCATTAACTTTCGTGGGTTTGAGTAAAACCGATTTAAAATTAAGTATTTCTCGTCGGTAGTCTGGCCGATTTAAAATTGTGGCTTAACCGCGATAACTTTCATCGGCGCACTCATGGTAAGCGAAAATAACTAACTTTAAATCATTTTAAGCGAAAATTAAGCTAACTTTCGGCTCCTTATCTCGACGGCCGTGGCGAGCGAAAATAAGGCCTTTTTGAAGCGAAAATAACTACTTTCGTGGGCAATGGTCTTATTTTTGTGGGCTTTTGGCCGACGAAAATTTTCACGATTCCTGTAGTGCTCATGAGGCTCTTCCGTCCTATCGACTTTGATTTATCATCCTCCCGATGACTCTCTCATCAAATCGATCTTGACTCGTCCTCTGCTCTTGGTGAATCCTTGTCTAGTTGATCTTGACTTAACAATCAATCCTTTATCACGTCTTGGTCATCACACATGCTCTTGGGACCTAATTCTCTTCAAAGCATCTCAAGAAAGGCATTAGTCCCAAAAGATCAATAGATTTGCATGGATATGCTTGATAATCATTAAATTTTAAGCTCAACAAGTGTTTGATAATGAAACTCAATATATATGAAACACTTGACGGAAGAATGCTCTTACTAAGTGCAAGAGATGTATATGCATTTGATTCATACACTTAGTGAGAATAATACCAAAAGTTATTTAAATTAATTGCAAGGCAAATCAATTTAAATTACTCAATTAATCTATATCTTCTTAATAATGTGCACATGAATGAATATGAATGAGGAGGACATGTGCATTGAAATATTTACAATTCCAGCACCAAAGAATATAAAGATTTCCTTCACAACACAGCAGCCAACTTCAAGAATTTTTATGAATTTTTCAATAGCTCAAATGAGAAAGTTGTCAACATGAAAAAGATTTGTCTCAAAATTATCTACAACTTTCATATGTAAACTTTATTTTTCTGAGCACAGGAAGACCCTAAAAAATGCAAAATATCAAGACCCTGTCAAAAGCATGTGTATGACGGACCAAATAATTTAGTCCGTCCCACACATAGAAATTCAGTCCACTTTCCGAATTTTTATAATTTTTTCGGTTGCTCAAATGAAAAAGTTGTCAACATGAAAAAGATTCGTCTCAAAATTCTCTACAACTTTCATGTAGACACTTTATTTTTTCGAGCATGAGAATGCCTTCAAAAATGCAAAATACAAAACACTGTCAAATGCATGTGTATGACGGACAAAAAATTTGGTCCGTCATACATGTATGGCGGACAAAATATTTTGTCCGTCATACATGGGAGTTTAACTGAATTTTGGTCCGGCACAAAAGGGAAACTCTCTGTTTGATTAAGTGGGTAATCCAGTGCATATTCTAAGCACTGAATCTGGTCAGTTCCCCATGAAAGGACTTCCGAAAATGTGTCAAACATCCAAATCCAAATCGATCACAATCAAATTCAATCACCAAAACATAAGTTATCAAATACCCATCATAAGCTCTCTTAAAATCAAGGCATGAAGATATATTGATCCAATGAATTAAACACACAAAGATACATAGATCAACATCAAAACAAATATTTAAACCAAATTAGACTCCACGAAGGTTGTGCATGATAGAAACATTTATGGTGAGCTTATAACAAATATGATCAAGCATGGTGAAGTCTATTAAGAAGCAACCAAAGGATCACTTAAAGAATAGTCATATAAGATCAAAGATCCAAAGACAAGCAAACCACGTTCATACCGGACTAAAAAATTTAGTCCGTCATAGATGGGCAAATGAGAAGTTCAACCAAGAGCTTCAAGTTGGCGTTGGACTAAAGTATTTTGAATGAGAGATTTGGCGCCGAACTAAGATAAAAGTCAACTTGGAATCAGTAAAGAACTAAATAAGAACATGATCCCAAGCAAAATATGAACAGTGCGGTAATGTTTATGCCCAAATGAATATGACATGATATGAATGGCATAAATGCAAAAACTATTAGCATGTGCTTGCATATTACAAATGCACTAATAAATAGGAGTGGAATACCGAGCACATACCTCAAAGTTGCATACTCATTCTTTTCATATATGATTTCCCTTTAAATAAGATGAGACTAAAACAATCTTCACGATGAACATATTAGTCTCATATCAATAAGCATATTAGAGGTTTGTCATTAAGCACTGCTTTAAAATAAACATTGTCAATAACTATGTTTGTCATTAATCACCAAAATCATACAAGGGATACCTTGAACTTACAAGTCCAACCTCCACTCTATTGCAATGATAGACAGAGGAGGCACCTCAAGCCATGGGAAGGGTAGACGGGAAAAAAAGGGTTAGACATCACCTCGAGGCCTTCACCCTCTATGGTTTCGAGACCGCGACCTTACTCGAGGCCCATCAAATCTACGATCCCCAAAACCCTGACCCCCAGCCCAGATCTTTCTATTAGAACAAGGGACTACTACACCCCTATAAATCCAATCCATGACGCCCTCCCATTCCGCCCCCTGAAGTGGGCGACATGCAAGCACACCTCGTTGCCGTCTTGCAGATTTGCAATGAGTTCAATTTCAGTCTAGGACATCATTTTTACCGATGCCCTCTATTCATGGTAACCGTTACAACTCTTACATACTATTCAGCGTATATCTAGCTATATGACGTGTACTCTTGCTTGCAGACCGTGGATTGCAAATTCATTAAATGGGTGGACCCATCGTATTCTATAAATGCCCAATGTTACATCTGCAATTGCTGTATCACCTTGACGAAATGCAAGAGGGTCCTCACAGAGGTCAAGAATGAGAACGAATAATTCAATTGGCAGAACTTGGAGCTCCAGACCCAGAACGACGACCTACGCCATCAAAGGCTCAAGGAGAGGAACAGTGAGGAGGTCATCCACCTCGGCAGCGACTACCATACTTACTGTTGCTACGACAATACCAATTGCAGTTGTGCTTATCACTACTGTGACTAGTAGCCTCGTCCACACCATCTTGACAATCAGCACTCCCTATGGGTCCTATACGGTTACCCATTTGAGCCTTCATATTCTTCACCCATAAAATGTAGTCCATCCCACCCATTTACAAATTCCAAAAAGCACACTTGTATCGAGGTTTTTCTGTACCGTCGTGCCATGTCTCTTTCCTCATTTTGTATGTTAAGCTATGTCATTTCCTATATCATGCTATGTACCACTCTAATATTTCAATGTCATGCTACGTGCCCTGATATTTGTATGTACATATTCTCTCGTTGTTTTCTACATCCTACTTTATCATTTTCTTCTGAATGAGCCATATAGTCCCTACCTTTGTTATGTTTATAATAGTAGTCATTATCACTGTTTCAAATTTTTCCTTATCATTTAAAACCTATGCCATGCTGCCCTGTTTTCAGTTCGAAAAAATGAACATGCTGCCAGTCAGAACGGCGACAGTGGCCCCCTTTTATAATTTTTATTTTTGGCTTATTATTTTTATAATTTTTTATTTGTCGTATATTATTTCTTAAAAAAAATTCAGCTTCCCTCAATGTCGTATTATCGTCCGGAGACATATTTATGTTGCTATTCTAAAAGCTACAGAGTTTTGTCATAAATTGAAATGGTGATAGAACTTTGTCACCTTTTAAAATAGCAACAGAAAGCCTATGTAACGTCCACATCATTAAATCGTATAGGACCCAGAGGCAAATCTTTTGCGCATTGTTGGGTCAGGTGCAGTGTTTCCAACTAGCCCCTTAAGGGCCCTAACCTGGTAAACTTTGAGATTTAGGTCTATTTGGTAGAACTCTAAATCTCAGCTCTACTTCAGATCTGAAACTTGTAAGCTAAAATAAAATAGATTAAATTTATATTTTTAGTCTAAATGTAAACAAGATGACTCATGTAAACACTCCTAACATACCCATAGCTCTAACTCCACAGATCTGTAGAGTTAGAAATAAGCAGCTTTATCAGATCCATAAATCTGATAGAGCTGAAGCTGTACTAAACACGGCCTTAGACTATTGCCAAACATGATGATTAGCGTCAGTGAAACTATTTGTATAGGCCATGGGGGACTGGTTTCGACTACCAATTTGTCGTTTACCGCGTCGATCGTCGAGCTCAGTGGCAACTACTACCTTTAGCTTTGTGCTAAACCCTCTGGCGCGGTACGATGATTAAGGCCATGTTTGGATCGTTTAGGACTAACTGTTAGTTGGCTAAAAATTAGCTCTACTATTAGCCAGCTAAAAATTAGCCCACCTATTAGTTTTCCTGTTTAGATGGGCTAATTGTTAGCTCACTCTCACTAGCTAATGGGCTAATTGTTAGCTCAGAGGTTGGCTAAAAATTAGTCCTTCTTGTTTGGATGGACTAGGACTAATTTTTAGCCATCTAACAATTAGCCCAAAGATTCAAACATACCCTGATGCTTAACCTGCTCCGATGTCACAAACCACGAAAAGTTCCTCTCTCGGAGCTTTCACCTTTTCTCTTTCCATCCTTTATTTTGCTCGCTTCGATCGATTGGTTGGTGTTTGCGCCTCTTTACACGGGCAGCGAGTGGTTGTGGCGTGTGCAGGGGACAGGGAGTGGTGCCAATGAGCAATAGATTTATTGGGCTGATGGCTCTGTAGCCTGTATCTATCTCGCAGTGGCACGGCAATGCATTGTTTGTGATGATGCAACGATTTCAAGTCCACAGAAGGTTTAATTACTCTACTGGTCTGACACTGCTTGTCCAGAGCAATGCAGATTACTATGCAATGCATTGTTTGTGATGCAAAGTGCCTGTGAAAGATTTTCAAGTTTTGTCAGTGTGGATTTCAGATGCTCCTTGAGCTGATTGGCTGGCTGTTCTTGGCAGAGGACTGAAAACTGAAGCCTTGTTTTTGTTTGCACTTTGCGCAATGACGTTGGACTGGTTGGAGTCAGGCAGGTCTTTGTGGTTTGACTGGCCTCTTGTTAGCACAGTGGGCTGAAGGCAGGATCCAGAGAAGCTTTGTAGGAGCACCACGGCCCATTCGGAATGGCTTTACGTTTGATTTTTCCCTCTAAAAACCGGAAACAGTTTCAAATAGTTGGCTTCACCACAACCGAAAGCCGAAAATCAACATTTTATTTATATTGACAGAAGCCGAAAGTCGATCTGCGGTGGATTCGCATGGTTTCGATGGATTGGAGGTTCTGACTTTACCCTTTAAGTTAGATAAAAATTACACACTTCATGACAGGTATAAAAACTCACCTTCCGCAGATCTCCCCTCCTCCCTCTCCGCATTCTCCCACCCACTTGTGCCCTTGCCCCCGCGTCGCCTTTGCCCATCGGTTATCCCCTCCACCGCTCACTTTGCCTCGGTTCCGCCATACCCTCCATCAACGCTTCCAGCTGCCTCCTCCCGACGCCACCACCTCTGATCAACGCACTAGATCATAGATCTCGGCAACCGGCGCTGACCGCAGATCTGGCTGACCTTAGCCTTCGTCGGCAGAGCTCACCTGACAACAACTTCCTTTCATCGGCTTGACCCTCTGTTCGTCAACCTCGCCTACCGAGGTGACAAGCAGTCGACTCCCCCTCTACCTGAAAATCTCGTACGGCGACGCCAGCCGCATATCTCGCTGACCTCAGCCTCCGCCGACAGAGCTCGCTTAGTGTCGGCCTCCTCCCACCGACTACCCCCTCTGTTAGTCGAGTTTGCCCAACGAGGTCGTCCTCCCATCGACTCGCCCTCCGTCTACCACCAACCTCACCCTCCACCGGCATATATCACCCATCATTGAACTCCTCCGCTGGCTGAGCTCGCCAATGTCATCATCCTCCCGTCGACTCCCCCTCGCTCGCCAACCTTATCCGCACAAATTACTAAATTAGCATTCTATAGTTAATTGTGGAATAACTTAATGAAGGCTAATCTATACATACTATCAATCGTGGAATGCACGACGCGTTTCTCACCTTGTAAGATCGAGGATGCCAACTAGAGAGGGGTGGATAGGCAGCTATAAAAATTTCTTCTATGATTAATTAAAATCTCGCCTAACTACAGTTATGTCAAAATCTAAATGATAATAGATATGGAAGCGATAAACTAAGATTTTGACAATTAAAGTCTAAGTCAACTAGACTTACTAAGTGCACTAACTATTTATGTCTCTAATAATAATTTACAATCCTAAATACAAGCAATCAAACCATCAATTTTATAAATATAAATTGCTTGAGTATAAATAAATAATAGAATACAAATAACAAGAGACACACCGATATTTTACCGTAATATTCGGAGACTTGGTTGTTTTTCCTAATCCAAGGTAAGCCCAAACTATTTTGGACCGGCTCCACGAAATGAGCACCCACCTCGATTCCACTAGTGGTAGCTCTTTTTTCCTTCAGGTAGGTGAGCTCCGACCTTCACAACTTTACCGAGCCTTCTCTTAATCTTCTTAAGAAGGTCACCGCATGCACGATGCATCCACACGCCATCTAGGTATTGGCAAACACCAAGAGTAACAAGTCAAACCCTTTAGCTTCAGTTTTACCAAGTACAACACATGTATAACAGTGATCACTGAGTGCAACACATATATAAGGCTTCCCTTAAGTGCAACACATGCACAAGAGGCTCTCAATCCTCTCCTAATTGCAACATATGCAATTATAGCTCACTCTTAACTCAAAAACCAAATTAGAGAGTGAAACATATGCACAACTCAATCACAAAGAGCAATAAACTCTCTAAAACCGCAGCAAGCCCAAATGCCAGCCCCCAAAACTCCTTTTATAGGCTCCACAAGAAAAACTAACCATTGAGAGCAAAATAGGCAAAAACACACAAAAAAACCTAGTGCTACTGCCTTTGGGCTGGTAGCACCGCCTCTTTAAGACTAACGGCTAAAAACACTAATTGTTATTCAGAAAATCCAGTGCTACCAGGCCTGGGGTGGTACTTTTTTATTTTTTTTCTTGGGCTAAAAACACACATCCTATGATTTTTTACACCGCCCTTTAACCCCTGGTAGCACTGACTGGGCGGTGCTACCGCTCAGAGGCTGGTAGCTACCACCCTTGGGGCGGTAATACCACTGCTACAGTTACTAACATGATCATAACTTTTTATTTCGAACTTCGATTTAGGTGATTTTGAACTCTATGCGAAGCTTATCAAGAGGGCTATACTTATCATCCTTTTTCAAGATTTAAGCAACCGTATATATTTTGAAATATCATAAAAACAAAGACTCCAATGTAGTCATTCAAGTCTAAAATCTGATTTCTCGAAATTCCTCACATAGACTTGACTACAAGCTAGCAAGAGTCAATAAAATCAAATCTTAAGCTATGTGATAATCAACTTATGATCAAAATAATTTTACAAAGCACATTTGTAAATTTTAATCACATGCTCCAAAATATTAGTATGAACACCAATATTTTGCAAAACATATTTTTAAATATAAATCTTGCAAATAAGAGCAATCAAGATCATATCTTTGAGCTATGCGATGATCAAGTCATGATTAAACTAATTTGCAAACTCTAGTCACAAGCTCCAAAGAATTGCACAAATATCAACTTGTTTGTAAAGCACATTTGTAAAACAACATTAAACATGAGCTTCTCCTATTTACAAAATTACATCTGCAAAATAAAGTTCTATGCAAAAAAACACATCAATAAAATTATAGGCATGTGCTAAAACTATTTGCAAAACACATTCACAAATATTTGCACCATGCAAAAACCAAATCAAGAGAGTGAGCTAGAGCAAGCAAAATTGAGTTATCAACACATGATGAGACTCAAACTATAAAACTTGACCCCCTCTTAATAGTATAGCAACCTATACTAGCAACCCGGTCTCCCATCCAAACACCACAATTGGTAAAATACTAGTGTCGGCATTTCGGGAACAGGCCCCTCGCCGAGCTTACTTGTTGATTGAGAGATCAACCGAGCCCCTTTTCCCATGGATGGCCAGCGTCCGAAGAGTGCCGTGAGAAGGAGGTCGAGCTACCAAAGAGGGCGGCGAACAAGGGGATTTTTATACTAGTTCGGGCCTATCACGATCGAGATAATAACCCTACGTCCAGTGTTTCTTTGATTGCTATCTTGATGCTTACAAGGGCCTGGCAGGGTATAGGTTTGCTTATGCCCGGTTACAAAAAGAGTATTGCTATTACAGAGCCTACACGTGCTTCTTGTTTTTGCGTCTGCTCCTCTTGGTACGTGCGTGTGCGCGGTCTGTGTCTGTATGTGTATGCAGGTCCCCTCCCTGTCGGCGTGTTCTGAGGAGGTATTTATAGATGGTTTAAATCAACCGCATCCGAATGTCACGCCCCTACGTGTCCTCACGTGGCAGCGATTGTCCCTTGATTTTTGCCACGCGGCGTCATGGATGTGATGGGCCCGAGTCGCGGCGTAACGGCTATCATAGCTTTTGCCACGTCGCCCTTACAGCCCGAGCATGACCTTCGAGGCATGCTCGGGGATCTTCCTTGGTCGTGGCTGACCTTGGCCACCTGCCCGAGCAACCATGCTCGGAGGGCTAAGCCGCATGCTCGCGGACGGGTATGGGTAGCTGGTGCGTTCGAGGATCTTCCTTTGAGACGATATCAAAGGGGAGCATGGTCGGTCGAAGAAGGGCTGCTGGGGCACGATGGTCCTTATGGTAACTTATCCAATCCCCGACAGCTAGCCCCCAAGGCTCAAGTGGAAGAGCTACTCGATAGGGGCCTTCCTCTTGAGCCTTGAGACTCACAGGAGGGATTGGGATCTCGTGGCGAAAAACTACCTTGGCATGGGGCTGAAATCCTACAGCGAAACACTACTGCAGCATCTAAGCGACCCTTATTTGGGAACAAAAATTTTGCAGTGAAGTACTACTGCAGCATCTAAGCAATCCTTGCTCGGGGATAGAGTTAGAATCTCGCAGCGAAGCACTACTGCGATACCCGAGCAACCCTTGCTCGTAAGCGAGCATGTTCTGGCGGGGCCGAGCATCTTGCTCTAGGCCCGACCAAAACGAGGCTCGGGAACAGAAGCGAAAAGTCGCGACGGTTTCTTCTCAGCGAAGCCTCGTGGGTGCAGTTCTGACAGTTTTTGGAACCGTGCCTTTATTGGACAGTTTTGAAAACCGCGCCGCCGCGCGTCGGTTCACGAACAGGCGGGAGCAGTTTTTGTCTGTTCGACTTCTCCACCTATAAATACCTGGCGGGAACAGTACTGAGACTTTCTTCTACGTCTTGCAATCAGACTCCAAAAACCTTCCATCTTTCAAGTTCTTTTGCCCCTGGTGCATTTTCTCCAAACCTTCCCCATGGCAAAGGACAAACATTCGGCGCCACCGCCTTCGCCTGTTCGGCCTTTGATGCGCGGGTAGCGTCAGCTAAGGAGCCTCCGAACCGGCATTTGGAGTATGCCGACGGGATGGAGGCAAGCAACCTAAAGATCTGGATGGAGGAGTACTACCAGAAGAACTTAAGGTAGCTTGCGGAGGAGGCGAGGCTAGCCGAGGAGACGAAGGCCGCGGAGTGCAAGTCACTGGAAGACGAGGTCGACGAGTTCCGGACCAAACTGTGTAAAGCCATCTCAGGTTCTCAGACGAGAGAGTCCGAGGAAGAAGATGAAGACGTGGCGCCCTATATCCTGAGGCGTTGAAGCCCGAAGGACACGCTGGAGGAAGTCGACACGGATGACGTCGACCCTTCAATGGATGAGGCCGCCGAGGATGAGGGACTTGACAACGGTGAGCCCTTACTATTCTCATTTTTCTTTTCTGCTCCTTGTTTTACTTGCCCTTACCTGAGCTAACCCCACTCTACTAACGCGGGCGTGATAGCTCCTAGGGCCTTTCCGGATTGCTAAAAAATAGCTGACGAGATCCTTGATCGTGTCCTAGAGAAGGAGTTCGCCCTCGTTGCTGATCACGCGATGAGCGAGGCCGTCAACCTGGCGACGGCGGACGAGCTCGCCGGCGACCACAATCGAGGATCCGAGGAACACCTTGCCCTGGAGGGACCAGCCTCCTAGGGCATGCTTCTGGCCCTCCCGGGCGAACCACCTGCCCGGGAAAAGAGCGAGTAGCCCACGGGCGGACAGCATGCTTAGGAGGATCTCAGGCAGTCCCGAGCAAGCCACATGCTCAGGCGGACAAGCGAGAGACCCGGCGGACCAGTGCTTTCGGGAGGGAGGCACGCGTCCCGGCGTACTACATGCCCAGGGGGCCAGCGAGAAGGTTCCGGGCGAGCCTCCTGCCCGGGAGGGGGTCGTGCTGTCCTCGAACGAACCTCATGCTCGGGCAGACAGCGCGAAGACCCTGAGCGAACCGACCGCTCAGGTGGGAGCCGCGATGTGCCCGGGCGAACCACATGCCCGGAGGGATAGCAGGAGGGTCCCGGGTGCACTCCTTGCCGGAAGCAGCCTTGGCGTCCTGGGCGAACAGCGTCTTGGGGGACTCAGGAAATCTGGCGAACTCCTGCCGGCGGAAGACCAAGCTTCCCGCCAAGTCGCCCAGAAACTTGCGGATCTTGAAGCGGGGCGTTGCCAAGATCTTCCGAGACAACCTCTGTGTGCGTCTTGGTCCGGTAAAGCATACTTCCTTTTTCCTTACGGTGGTAGTTTTCTCTTTGGAGTCTAGGGGGTGTCTGAGATTTTTCTGTCTGCAGGTTCTTCAAAAGACTATGGAGGACTTCAACTCGGCGACAGTTCCGCCGGAGGTCTTGGTCCAGCTACGTGCCGATCACGAGGCCCAAGTGGCCGAGCTCGAGCAGCAGATAGACGACCTTAACGCCAGGGATTTTCTGATCATGGAGAGGTGCCGCCAGGCCGAGCGTGACGCCGCCAAGGACAAGGAGAGAGCTTCCAAGCTCGAGTCAGAGCTCGAGCAAGAAAAGCAGCACTCCCAAGTTCTTGAGCTGAAGGTGGTGGAGCTGGGCCGGGCTGCACGGGAAGCTGCTGATTTTGCTGATCAAGACAAGGAAGAGATGGAGCAGCTCCGCCAAGAGGCCCGCGAAGGTCGAGAAGCACGGCGAAAGGTGCTCGATCTTGAGGCCAAGCTCGAC
The DNA here is from genome assembly GCA_036346375.1 of Guadua angustifolia. Taxonomy (NCBI): domain Eukaryota; kingdom Viridiplantae; phylum Streptophyta; class Magnoliopsida; order Poales; family Poaceae; genus Guadua; species Guadua angustifolia. The sequence continues at coordinate 23,249,527 of CM070500.1, forward strand.
GAGACGCGGCAGAAGCTTTCTGCGGCGCTCTGAGGAGCAAGGCCCGGGAAATAGTCTCCTTGTCTAGGCCTTAGCGCAGATTTCTTTTTCCTTCTCCTTTGCACTTGTTGACGATGTGAATAAAGTATAGTTCCCTCCCCCAAGACTCCGTCTCTTATCCTATGCCTTTGTTGTTTTTGCATCTTTCTGTTTATCTCCTGCAAATAACGAATGCAAGATGATCATGCGAAAGATGGGCGAATAGGAGTACAAGTTAGAACGGAGCATGTGCGACATAAACCCGAAAGATAGACTAAACAGAATCGTAATTTAGAACGAGGCACTAGTAGGTCACGAGTGAACTCATACGACCTCATCCCGAGCATGGATCAGATGCTCATGGAAAACTAGACATGGATCAGATGCCTAGTAGAAGGGTAACTAGCAGATTGTGAATGAAACCACACTGCCGTATCCCGTGCATTGATCAGATGCATAGGGAAACTAGACATAGATCAGATGTCTAGGAGAAAGGTAACTAGCAGATTGTGAAACTATACTGCCGCATCCGTGCATTGATCAGTTGCACAGGGAAACTAGACATAGATCAGATGTCTAGGTATTGATTGGTCATGAGAGGACTCATGCCATCACATCCCGAGCATGGATCAAATGCTCGAGGAATTGACAGTCGAGGTATGCTCGAAATGCCGCATCCTGGACATGGATCAGACGTCTAGGGAAAGAAACGAGCAGGTCATGAGAGGACTCGTGCCGCTGTGTACGGGGAAGCCTTGGCGCGGAATAGCATAAGTAGTGTTTGCTCATGGGGATTTAAACGCGTCCCCGAGCGAAGAACATGCTTGAGATGTGAACAGTCCTTGAGCGGAATGTTTGATCAGCACAGATCCGAGCGGAACGCTTGATCGGGCAAGGGGACGAAATTTGTGTCTAAGTGAAGAATGTGCCCGGTGCAAAACAGAATCCATTCCTGAAAGCACAATGACGAATGCAAGACGATTATACGAAAGATAGGCAAAACAGGATCGTGAGTTAGAATGAGACGCCAGCAACACAAGCCTTTTTGAGAAAAACGTTAGTTCGGCAGCTCGTTCCTACTAATCCCCCACTGCGAATGAAGATCGTGCACCTATGTTGCGAGCACGAGTTCGTTTGCAAGAGAGTTAGAAAATTATGCGTTGCTTCCCCGACCAAGTCACCGATTTCTCCGAGTTGCGAGCATGGGCTAGGTCAGGGGAAGAGAACGCGCGAGGCCTTAACTTCCTTAATGTCCCAGACCCATACTCCTAAGTTTGCGAGCATAGTCCTGACGAGGAAAAACGTGCGGTTGCCCGCCAAAACGCGCAACGTGCAAGCACTGGCGGATCTAACTAGGGCTCTGAACCGGCCAAGAGGGTGTCTACTTGCGGTTGTGATAATGCAGCAGAGAACTACTGCGGATGATAATCGGCTTACAAAGACGGACACCTCTGGCGGCAAGACTGGTGATCCGGTGCTTGCTGTGGCGCTTTGAGCGTTCTTGCGCATGTTAGCCAAACCTTAGAATAAGGACGTTTGCAACGAACATTCCTGCTCGACACGCTCGTCCCATCACCAAGATCATGAGGAAAAAGTATGCCCCTGTGCGAGACTGAGTCAGCTTATCAACGGGCAATGACCTTGGAAGCATTCACAATATCTTGGGGGTGGCGGACTTCGCGTGAGCGAAGGAACCGAGTTTCTACAGAAAAAACTATTGAGCAAGCGCGAAACATAAAAGTAAATACAAATTTAAACAAAGAACTTGCGCAGCAGGTCAATATTCCAGGAGCTCGTGAGCACCCGACCATCTTCCATCGCCAAGCGGACAGCCTCCGGGCATGCCACCGAGACGACCGTGAACGGACCTTACCATTTGGGGGAGAGCTTATTGGTCTTTGACGTGTCCTGAATTCGACGTAGGACAAGGTCACCAACTTGCAAGGTCCTTGGCCGAATCGACTTAGCCGCAAGCCTACGAAGAGCTTGTAGGTAGATGGCAGATCGTAGCAGCGCCCCTTTGCGTGTCTCTTCAGCGAGGTCGAGGTCGAGGAGATGCTCGAGCTCCTGGTCGATGCTGTCGACTTGGTGCACTCTTTGGGAACCCAGCACAATCTCGGCGAGTAGAATGGCCACTGCACCATAGACGAGCTGGAAGGGCGTCTCGCCCGTAGCCCAGCTTGTCATAGTGCGAACTGACCAGAGGACGGAAGGGAGCTCGTCCACCCATGACTTGCCATGCCGGGCGAGGTCTTTGAAGACCCTCTTCTTGATCCCCTGAAGGATTTGGCCATTTGCTCGCTCGACCGCTCCGTTGCTCTGCGGATGAGCTACAGAGGCGAAGCAGACCTTTGTCCCGATATCCTCGCAGTAGGCTTGGAACAGTTCAGTAGTGAACTGAGTGTCGTTATCCATGATGAAGCGATTGGGTACCCCAAAACGCGTTACCACATTGCTGCGGAAAAACCTCCTGGCTACTTGAGCCGAAATAGTTGATACGGGCTCAGCCTCGATCCACTTAGTGAAAGTGTCAACGGCCACGAGCAAGAATTTGCAACCCCTTCAACCTCGGGGGAAAGGCCCAAGTATATCGGCTCCCCAGGTCGAGAACGGCCATGAGAGTGGGATAGTTTGGAGCGCGTACGCTGGCTAGTGTGTCTTGCGAGCATGGAACTGACATGCCCAACAAGTCTCCACGATCGCCCGAGCGTCGGCTAAGGCCGTTGGCCAATAATATCCCAATAGGAAGGCTTTGCTCACGAGCGTCCTGAAGGACGAGTGAGCTCTGCACACTCCATCATGGATATCTCTGAGAAGGAAATTACCCTCTTCCGAGATATGCACTTGGAGAGGACTCCAAGTGCCCCATTACGATATAAGGCGCCCTGATCAGTTTGTACGGAGAGGACCACCTTATAAGCCGAGAACGCTCGGCTTCTTCCTTGGGCAGTGTCCCATGCACAAGATACTAAATGAATGGCGTCATCCAATTTGCACCATGCTCGAGGAGGGAGACGTCGCCGCTCATCTTCGATGCCTCCTCTACAGAGGGAATGGAGGGCTTGTAAAGATGCTCGACAATCGCCCCTGGTGGGGTGGGCATCTAAGAGGAACCGACCTTGGAGAGATGATCGGCCAGGAAATTGTCCTTCCTGGGAATGTAGAGTACTTCGAAATTTCTAAAGTACCGCTCCATCTTCCTCACCTCAACCAAGTAAAGCGCCATTGAGTTATCGGAACACTGATACTCCTTGTTAACTTGGTTGACGATCAACTGCGAATCGCCTCTTACAGTCAGTCGCTGGACCCCGAGCGCCTTGCACACTCGCAGCTCGGCCAAGAGGCCTTCATACTCCGTCGCGTTGTTGGTCACGGCAAAGTGCAATTGGATGACGTACTGGAGCTGGTCCCCCTGAGGGGATACCAACACGACACCAGCCCCCGAGCGTTCGTAAGCTCGAGATCCGTCAAAGTACATGGTCCAACGATCTGCTTCGAATTCCTTGGACTCGTCAACGGTCGGGGCTGGATTCGTCCATTCGGTCACGAAATCCACTAAAACCTGAGACTTGATCGCCGTGCAAGCTGAGAAATGAATATCAAACTCGGCGAGTTCCATAGCCCATTTCGCTATGCGGCCACCAGCATCTTGGTTTCTTAGGATCTCCCTAAGCGAAAAGTTGGTCAGAACCACGACCTTATGAGCCTGGAAATAGTGGTGTAGCTTCCTAGATGCCATGAGTAATGAGTATAGCATCTTTTGGACCTCGGGGTACCGCTCCTTTGGTCCATGCAAGACTTCACTGATGTAATAAATTGGCCATCAGACTCCATCTCTTTTCGGCCTTGACCTGGCGCCACAACTTGTGGGGTTGCTGCCAAATACAAGAGCAGGTCCTCCCTCGACCTTGGTGTGGTTAAGATGGATGGGCCGGACAGGTACTGCTTCAGCTCTTTGAAGTATTGATTTGCTTCTTCAGTCCATGTGAAGTCATCGTGCTTGCGGAGCGCCTTGAAGAAAGGCAGCCCGCGCTCGCCTAACCGAGAGATGAAGCGACTTAGAGCCGCCATGCGTCCGGTTAGAGTCTGGACCTCCTTGATGCTGCCGGGTGGTCGCATTTTCTCAATAGCTTCTATTTTCTTCGGGTTCGCTCCGACGCCTTGCGGGCCGATCATGTAACCAAGCACCTTGCCCGCTTTTACCCCAAAGACATATTTTTCTGGATTAAGTCTTATTTGATGCTTGTTGAGGTTACAAAAGGTCTCCTCAAGGTCAGACACATGACCCGAGGCGAGTTTGTTTTTGACCACAATGTCGTCTATATAGACCTCTAAATTTTGCCCTATCTGGTCCACGAAGGTCTTCTGTATCAAACGCTGGAAGGTCGCTCCAGCGTTCCTAAGACTAAAAGATATGGTTGTGTAGCAGAACGTGTCGAACGGAGTGATAAAGGAAGTCTTCCCTTCATCCTCGGGTGATATACCGATCTGGTGATAGCCTGAATAGGCATCCAGGAAACTCATCACCTGGGATTCCACAGTTGCGTCGACCAACTGGTCTATTCGAGGCAGCGGAAAATTATCCTTAGGGCAAGCGGCGTTCAGGCCCGTGTAGTCACGCACATGCGCCACTTGCCACCTTTTTTCTTGACGATGACCAGGTTCGCCAGCCATTCCGAATGCTCAACTTCTCGAATAAAGCCAGCCTTGAGAAGTTTGTCGAGTTCATTCTGGATGATTGCTTGTTTCTCTAGGAAAACGCTGAACCGGCGCCTGAGCTTTTTATCGGGCGAGCAGCTAGCTCAGACTCAATCACTTCCCTTGTGACTCCGGGCATGTTGGACGGTTCCTAGGCGAACACGCCCGCACTCCTCCGAAGGAAAGTAATGAACTTGAGTTCCTATTTGGGATCTAAGAAAGATCCCAAATGCACAACCTTGGTCGAGTTCATACGCTTAGCAGCCTGACCTTAGTCTCCTCCTCGGCTTGAGGGCAACTTTGGACGGACCTGCGGTCCTTGGTGGGACCTCACGAGGCAAATGCTCGACCATGTCGAGCGATCTCTCATCGCAACTCAAGGCCGCCTTCAGGTTCCCTCTTACGGTAATTACGCCCTTGGGGCCAGGAACCTTCAGACACTGGTATGCATGGTGCGTGGTGGCCATGAACTTGACGAGGGCTGGCCTGCTAAGGATGGCATTGTAGGCCAGCTTGAAGTCGACCACGTCGAAAGTGATCATCTCCGTCTAGAAGTTGCTCGGGTTTCCAAACGTGACGGGCAAGACGATCTGGCCGAGGGGTTTGACCGAAGTGCCCGGGACAATCCTGAAGAAAGAGACTGCGATACTCTTAATCTTGAACCGAGGCACCTGTATCTCGTCCAGGACCCTAGCGGCTATGAGATCCAGGGAGCTCCCACCGTTGATAAGGACTCGCCCCACCATTGTGTTACTGATGGTCGGGTTCACGACCAGAGGGAGCCTTTGAGGCTTGGTCATTCCAAGGGGACAATCGTCCTTGGAGAAGTTAATAGGCAGCTCGGACCACCTGAGCTGCTGGACGGGAGGCTTGCCCTGCGCGACATGGTGCACTTCCCGCGCTGTCTCCTTCAAGTCCCTGCGGGACTTGTAGACGGAGGAGCCCCCGAAAATAATTGCAATATGATTGCGAGGCTCCTGGTACTCCATATCTTCATCGTCTCCTACTGCGGGCCCTTTTCCCTTTGTCTTACCATTCTCCTCTTGCTCTGGGAGCGTGGGCATAGGGCCCTTACCGCTGTAGAACTGCTCCAGGCGGAACGCTCAAGTTCTACAATTACAAAGGTCGTGCCCGTGCGCCTGATGAAGCGGGCAGAAACGGTCACTTGGCGGCGTACCTTGGCCGCTACGACCTTGGTCGGCGCACTTGTGTTCGCTGTGCCACTGAGGCAGGTGCCCCCTGCCCCTCCCGCGCTGCTGTGGCTCTGAAGCCTGTGGCGGGTGATGCTCGATCGCCGCCACCATGCTCGGCGCGGAGGGCCTTTTCTGTTTCTTGAATTTCTTCTTCTCCACGGAGCCTTGATTCTTCTTGCTCGTGGGACCTTCCAGGCCCGACTGAGGTGGGAGTTTCCCTTCATCCAGCATCTTCTTCCACTGGACCGCCTCGTCAGCATTTGCGTACCGGTCGGCCATGTGGAACAGCTCGTTGGCCGACAGGTCAGGGTGAATCTCCAGGTCCTGCGTGAAGCGGACATCCCGAACTCCAAACTTGAAAGCTCGGACGACCGCCTCGTCTGAAATATTGGGTATGGAATTTCTCACCTTAATGAACCTTTGAACAAAGTGCCTTAAAGGCTCGCCGATGCAGATCGAGACGCTCGAGGTTGCGCTCCTTGCGGCAGTATAATGACTCAAAATTTGCGAGCGCCGTTGGTGATGCCAAGAGCGGATCGACCTTTCTTTTTGGTTGAAGAGCCATATTCTTGCGGCTACATCCAGGACTGTGGGGAGGAAGTTAGCCATCATGCCTTCGTCCCCCTGGCAGGCGGGATGGCAGTGGTGTATATTGAAAGAAACTCATCTGGATTCTGGGTACCATTAAACCTTTCGATGTGGCCGGGCTTGAATTTGCTCGGCCATGAGACATTACGGAGGGACGCTGAGAAAGCTCGGTATCCAAAGGTCGAGAACTCGGTGTGCCCGCGGCTGGATCGGGTACATTTCTAGCCCCACGAGGTAGTTCGGGAACTGCTCCGAGTATCATCGCGGTACCTGTCATGCTTCCTGCAGCCCTCCCGAGCAGAAACCTGGGGGCCATCATACCTAGGGTGAACAGGAAGGTGGGGTTTAGCGTCCCGGGAAATACTCTAGGCGCCTTTGCTGCTCGGGGACCCCGAAAGCTTTATTTCAGAGGCGAGTTTCTCCAGATTCTCAGCTACGGCCGCACCCATTGCTTCCAGGTCCACCTGATTGAGAAAATCCCGAAGGTTGCGTACGACCGCAACCGTTCAACACTCTATGGAACGGAAAGGGGTGATCTTGCTTGACGGCCACACGCATGCTCTGGGGAGTGGAGCCCATGAGAACTTCCGTGGTTTGAGGATCCAGCCCCAGCGCCTGTCTCCTCACGAGCTTGACGACGGATACTCGCCGGGGTTCTACCGAGGGAAGCCTCAAGATGGCTCTTGGCGGCTTCATAGCGGCGATGACGAGCAGCCCCCGAGGATTCCTCCTCAGGGATTTCTGCCTCTCCCGCCATGTTGACGTTGCGAGAGCACGGAGACCATGAGGGTGACATCATGGAGTCTTCTCGTGATGATGTTTCATAATCGGGCTCAAGATGATCGGGGATATCCAGACCGTCATAGAGGCTATTATCTTGCTCATCACCCAAGACGGTAACTTGCTGCGAGCGGAGGAAACGTTCTCGCGCTGCAGTGACCGGGGAAAGACTCCCGGGGTCAGTGTGACCTTCTGGATTAGTCACAACTACCATGCCCCCATTGGCTAGTACATATCATCGTCTTCTACGTCATCAAAGACGCAAAGGTCTTGACCGTCTTGAGAATTCAGCATCTTCAGGGATTCTCCACGAAAAAGATTCTCTAGTCGATCCCCACGGACGGCGCCAGCTGTCGGCGTTTGGGGAACAGGCCCCTCGCCGAGCTTACTTGTTGATTGAGGGATCAACCGAGCCCCTTTTCCCGTGGATGGCCAGCGTCCGAAGAGTGCAGTGAGAAGGAGGTCAAGCTACCAAAGGGGGTGGCGAACAAGGGGATTTTTATACTGGTTCAGGCCTCTCACGATCGAGATAATAACCCTACGTCCAGTGTTTCTTTGCTTGCTATCTTGATGCTCATAAGGGCTTGGCAGGGTATAGCTTTGCCTTTGCCCGGTTACAAAAAGAGTATTGCTATTATAGAGCCTACACGTGCTTCTTGTTTTTGCGTCTGCTCCTCTTGGTGCGTGAGCATGCGTGATCTGTGTTTGTATGTGTATGTAGGTCCCCTCCCTGTCAGCGTGTTCTGAGGAGGTATTTATAGATGGTTTAAATCAACCGCATCCAAATATCACGCCCCTACGTGTCCTCGCGTGGCAGCGACTGTCCCTTGATTTTCGCCACGCGGCGTCGTGGATGTGATGGGCCCGAGTCGTGGCGTAACGGCTATCGCAGCTTTTGCCACGTCGCCCTTACAGCCCGAGCATGACCTTCGAGGCATGCTCGGGGATCTTCCTTGGTCGTGGCCGACCTTGGCCGCCGGCCCGAGCAACCATGCTCGGAGGGCTAAGCCGCATGCTCGCGGATGGGTATGGCCGGTAGCTAGTCCGTTTGAGGATCTTCCTTTGAGACAACATCAAAGGGGAGCATGGTCGGCCAAAGAAGGGCTGCCGGGGCACGATGGTCCTTATCGTAACTTATCCAATTCCCGACAACTAGGAACACATCCTAAACCCTAACTAGTTATTTCTTTGCCTCTCTCAACCACTTAAAGCTTTCATGATGACCTATCATCTTCTCTCCAAGTCAGGATCTTCATCTTGTTTATCAACACATAATGAACTCCTCTTGTCTTAGTTTTAGGATTCTCTCTTGACGCTCATCAACACATGATGACGTATTTATCCAGTATATTCATCTTAACCTTGGATTTAACCTATTTCAAACTCATTGAAAGTGTTTGTCCAAAACACATGGTTGTTGTCGACGTTTGGGAAACAGATCCCCGTCGAGCTTACTTGTTGAATGGGGGATCAATAGGCCCCTTTTTCGTGAAGGGTTTACGTCTGAAGAATGCTCTTAAACAATAGGATGCTCGGAGAATAAACACAAGGTTTATACTGGTTCAGACCTCTCACGACGGAGATAATAACCCTACATCCAGTGGTTTTCACTATCGCAATCGAACTCTTTACAGGGAAGCTTGTGTATGTCTGTGTGTTGTGTCTAGCTTTCAACTCATCCCCCCTTACCGACCTACCGGTGGGGTTCTCATAGCTTACAAGATAATTGAAATAACCACAACCGAATAATGCGCTATTACGGCATTAATCGTGGTTGTAACCGCATCCTCAATTCCCGCCACGCTCCCATCGTGGGCATAATGGTCTCAGATCGTGGCTTAACGGTCCTGGATCATGGCGTAATTATCGCCATGTAGACGTCATGGGGTGAACACGATCTTTTGATCATGCTAGGGAATTCCCCCCAGCTCTGACCGACCGCTGCGCGCTCCCGAGCGAGCATGCTCGGGGGATTATGTTTCATGCTCGAGGATGAGCTTGGACATGGTCGGGGCGGACCCGCCAGCCAGAACATCCGAGGATCCTCCTTGGGGACACTATCCAAGGGCATGCACGGTTGGTTGAAACCGGCTGCCGGGGTATAATAGGCCTTAGAAAACTATCCAATCCCCGACAGTTGTCTTAATCATCAATGCACTCTATTAACAGATAATGGATGCTCCCAAGATCCTTTGATGATTGACCGCAACCTAAAGACAAATTGATTGAAAGATTAATTGTGTCTTAAGTATACTAATGCAACTAATACTTAATATACTCAAGAACTTTTGATTGACCTAGGATCAACAAGGTGAACCATCTACACATGATTAGTTCTTTGTTGATCTAATGGCAATCGAACATAATTTAAATTGAATTTAAATTATCATGAATATATATTAACTACACAAGTTTCATATACTCAGTTCGATGGAATCTAAAAATAATGATCCAATTTATATGGAGCAGTGGAAAAGGATCAATACTCTTAAGACCATTAATTATAGAATAGACTCCATTAAATATTTGCATACAAATAATTGAACTTGAATCAATTATGCGCACATTCAATTTTTTATTTCTTTGGAGTTTATCCTATATTGCCATGAGTATACTACAACTACAAAGTTAAATATACTCAAAGGGTTATTTCAAATAATGATCCTTGATATAGAAAGATAAATTAGATAAATACTAATGAAACATCAAGATAAAGAATGAACTCTCCTAAATGTGTGCATTCATATATATATATATATATATATATATATATATATATAGAGTGAGAAACAAAATGCACATCTTAAGGTTAAAACAATGATGGAGTTCACCCTTTATCTTAAATCCAAAGAATGTAACTATAAATAATAAAGTTGTATTGGATGCATACTTTTGGGATTTTTATTTTTCAATGAGATGAGACTAATAAAAAATATACTCAATAAAAGAGTTAGTGTAACATCCCAAAATTTGGCCTAATTTAAAATTTTGAAGTTATTTGAATTTTTGTGAATTTTTGGGATTTATTTGGATTTATTTGAGTTTAATTTGAATTTATCTTTCTCTTGAATAATTAAATATCAGAAAAGTATTTATCAAAAATAAATAAAAATATTTTATTCAGGTTCTAAATACCATGAAATATTTTCTAAAATTTTTCTAGAATTTTTTGGGTATTTTTAGTGCTCTAAATAATTAGTTTGATTTTCTAGAATTATTTTAATTAGGAAAACCCTTGAATTTCGGTGCTACAGTGTTGGGCCGAGCCCAACACTGTTCACGCCGGTCGGCCTGTTCGACTAAATCCCTAAAGCTCTCATCTCCAGCCATGCGATCTCCATTGAAAGGCCGAGGTTGAGCCGCGTCGTATTCAAGTGTGGGACGTTGGATCGCATCGGCTCAGACGGCCCAGATTGCACCACGTCGCTCGGGAGGTGAACAGTCGGTCTCCGCCGCCGTCGCCATTACTGCGTCGGTTGGCTGCTGGTTTTGTGCACTACGAGGCGTCGTCGAGCACGTGAAATACCCTCGCGTATAGAGCTCTCTGTTCCGCACCCAATGCACCCTCTTGCATGCGCCGAGACACCTCCTAGCTCGTAAACTTCCTCGCCGAAGTAGGACTTCACTTTGCTTCTGTTTCCCTTGTTTTCCACCGCCGTCCGTCACTCACCGCCGCACCCGAGACCCATCCCGAGTCCGCCGTGTCGAGACGCGTCGAGTGGAACACTTCTTCTCACCGGATACGCCTGGAAACGTCGTCGGCTACTTCATCTTCCCCAACTCCGGTAGCAAGCGTCGCCGCCTCATCTTTGAAACCCTGCAACTCTCCGTCACCGTTGGATCTCCATCGTTCCGTTCTGGTGAGTCCACGTAGCCGTTTAAAGATACGTTTGATAATGTCCGTGGGATCTCAATCCAAAGGCTCGATTTAGGCCGTAGATTAAGCCGAGCCTGGCCGTTAGATCTTGCTTCAATGGACGGATCCATGCCGCGTGTCCGCACAAGAACCGAAGAGTCGCAGCGTTCAATCCGAGCCGTCGGATTTTGAATGCGCGGGTGGGATTTCACCGTACCGTTGGCCAGTAGGAACGCGCCACGTAGCCCTAGGGTTCCGAAGCGGCATCGTGTTTGGGCCGTTGGATCCAACGAACGGCTTGGATGGTGCCGCGTGGCGGTGGGTTGACCATGTGTGGATCGACCGTTGGATTCGAATCCAACGGGTGGGAACCTTGTACCGCGTGGACCACTGGATGCGTGCCATGTGTCACCTACTGAGCCGAGCCGTGCAGTGTTCCGTCGGGTCCACCTGTCAGTCGTGAGGAAGCCGTGTGGGCTGAAGTCACCGTGACGACATCCGGGGGGCCCACGTGTCAGTGACACTATTCGGTCGACCGTGTCCACGGTGAACCGAGCCGGACCGTGAACCCGATCTGTAGCCCAGTGGCGACGTGGCTAGCTCTGGTGCTGCCACGTGTCGACTGAAGAATATATCGGGATTTTTAGTAGGAAAATAAATCAATTAATTCGGATATTTCTTTTATTTGAATTTACAAATTTGTAATCGCTATAACTTTTGCGTCTCAACTCCGAATTGGGTGAATCCAGTTCCTAAAAATTTGTAAAAATGTGAGCTATTTATTGGTGGATTTTATTTTATTTTTAGAGTTGATATTGCTATCTGTTTAGTGTATTTATTAAATGTATGTTTATTCGAGTAAACGTTGATTTGCCGGAAAACTTCGATGGGGAATTTCCAGCACAAGACCAAGCTCCAGATCAGGATCAGCCGCTGTTTGAAGGCAAGTCATGCTTTGATCATTTTGCTCCTAAGTTTTGAAAATATATTTTGATTCAAACTATGCATGCTAATTTAACTAAAAAGAGATTTAATTAATTTGGGTGAATTAGTTAAGTAACCTATTTGTTATTGCCACATTGTCTCTAATATTTGTATGCCATGATTCACTTGATGCCCTAAGTTGATAACATTAGTTGGATGCAATGATATGCCAACACGGGAGGCTAGACCGTGAATAGTTGCTTAGCCTTCTTTATGTCGTGAATAATCTTTTATAATACAAAAGCAACATTGACTAAAGGAATAGTGAATGTATTTTGGTAAATGGTAGAATGATGTTGGTAATGATGATTGAAGTGTGGAGACCTGTGTGGTTCTACATGATAGTTGATTTACTGGCATGTGTTGCACCGTAAAACAACTTGGGGTGGGAAATGATTTAGACGGGGCCAAGTGGCAAGATGGCTTCGTGCCAGGTGGGCCTGTGTGGCAACGGAATGAATTAAGTAAAGTAAGATGGCTGTGTGCCAAACTTTTGGAAGGAAGTCTTGCCCTGGACAGTTAAGGACTTTACCTTGCAAGCCTTTGAACTGAGTTACTCGTACAACCACATGTCTGGTATGGGACAGACCTAGTTTAGTAGGGTTCTAATATCTTTCCTTTGACACCTCGGGGTAGCAGCTACACAAGAGTGTAACTGTGTGGGGGAGCGTACCTGTGCTACGGCTTGGTACCCATCCAATAGTATTCGCTTGTTCTAAGCTTCGGCTCTGTGTGAGGGAAGTGTTAGGATGGCCATACTGGGGAGTTTCATAGGTTTAGATGTTAGCTTCTGAAAGACTTTGTTACAATCAATCACCTGTGTGGTGAGCGATTGTATCCTGTGGGTAAAGTGTACAACCTCTGTATAGTGTGTGTGTAAAAACTATTCGAATAGCCGAGTCCACGGAATTGGACAAAGCTCGGGGATTACAGTCAAGGGGTAGATCTTTGAAAATAAAAATGGGATGAAAGGCTGTGTGCCAGGGATAATGGTGAAATTGATTAAGGACTGTGTGTCCAAAATTATGTGGAAAACAATTGGAGAAACTTAGTATATTATTATAATTTTGCTGCTTTATATCTAAATAAATAGTAAGTTAAAATATTGATGCAAAGCAAAATAACCAATTGAGCCATTCCTTTGTAACAAGCCATGCATGTAGTAATAGAACTACATTCTATGCATGACTTGTTGAGTACGGTGTGTACTCACCCTTGCGGACAAAAATTTACCAGAAGAAGAGTCTACACCTGCTTGGGAGGAGGAGTTTGCTGGAGAGCCAGAGGTCTAGGGAGCAAGCCTTGTCAGTAGCCTATGGCGAAGTGATGGATCACTACGAAGTCTATTTTTCCGCTGTCATTTTCTTGATACTCTGATTTATATAAGCCCTGCGTGGCAAACTATTGTAAGGTGACCATAAGGTCGTACAACCCGTTTATATTCATGTCTGAAGTACTTTATTATTATTCCGCTGTGTATGATTGTGGTACTTTAACCCTGTTTAACCTGTGTGCACTAGCGTGATCCTGGACTAGTGCTAGATACACAGAGGATCCAAATTTGCATATTCTAGTCCCGACAGTTAGTCTCATATTTAGATTTATCAATTTGATCATGAATATTATATCCAAGGAATGCAACAACACATGATAATATGAACTCAAATGCATACCTTTGATATTTCCATCTTTTTCATCCAAAAGAAACTATTAAGAGTTAAATTCAATAAAAGAGTTAGTCTCATAAAAAGATTTATCATTAATTAATAATTGAGACTAATCAATATTATGATTATCAAAAGAGTTAGTCTTAATATTAGATTTATCATTAACACCAAAACCAACATAATGAAGATTGAACTTTCATACCTGCCCGTCACACAACATTTTTTGCTGTAGAAATTACAGTACCAAGTTATATAGCTCATTTATTATTTCCCCCCACATTTCACAAACACCGGTTAGCTCACTTGACAGTGACTTAGCCATGCGTTCGTGAGGTCTCGTGTTTGAATCCGACTGAAAGTTGTAATTTTTTGAAACTTTTTTGAAGGGGTCCTTTGAGCATACCTAACCTACCATAAAAAAATTTGAATCATGGTCAAACTCGTGTGATTTTCAAAAAATTTGACAATGATACTAATGCATTTAAAGCAACTTCGTTGGTTTAGTTGAGCTACTAAACTTGCAAATTCTTCAAGATTTGTGAGGAGGGTTCTAGGAGCATGTCAACGCTACTGTAAAAAAATTTTAGATTATGTTTAGACTTTTGTGATTTTTAAAAATTCTGGCAGTGCTACTGATGCACTTAAAGCAACTTTATTGATTTAATTAAGCTACTAAATTTATAAATTTTTTAAAATTTGTGAGAATAGTTTTGAGAGCATGCCTGAGCCGGCATAAAATGGATCATAATCATGCTTTTGCGATTTTTAAAAATTATGACAATTTGGTTTCTTTTTTTGGAGGTGTTTCTGAAAAAGATTTCCTTTCTCTGTTATAATCTTTTCCTATATCGATGATTCCTTCTGGCCACAGCAACATATGACCCATTGCGTATCTAGTGTATCCAATACACATAAGTTGCTGAAGGAAGCCTTTCTAATCCGTTGAAGTATTTGTATGTCATGTGAAAAAATAAACTATACTCGTTTGTCCTTTAAAAGGCATCATTTGACTTAGACACATTTAAGATATTTTCTAATTTAGAATAGCTAACTAGCCTACCTATTAGTTAGACTACCAAATATCAAACCTTTTTAGCCATACAATTCAGCTAAAAGCTGCTTCTCAGAAAAGCAACGGTCAAACCGAACAAGGCCTACTCCTACTTAAGAATTTTAATGTGGGTTTCTCAAATAACAAATGCATCACATAGATCGCAAGGTGCATGTAGCAAACATGTTGGGGCCTCTTTGATTTGCATGATTCTAAAAACGCAAAAATAGGAAAAACATAAATTTGCAATCCGATGAACTCTTGAATCCTATAGGATTGAAAACCTCAGGAATTTGCAACAAAGGGTGTTTGATTGCACCACAAAAAAGCTATAGGAATTTTGAGATTAAATATTAATTGATTAGAGAGAGAGAGGGGAAGAGAGACGGTGCATTAGAACTCTCAAAAGAATTTGTAACACAAGTTAGAAACCTTATGCTAAAATTCCTCCAAAACCTGGATAAAATTTTCATCCTATGAAATTCCTTTATGGTAATCCTACAAATTAAACACCACTCGTTGGAAATTTTCCTATCCTATGAAAACTACTACTCACTACTAATTAAGGGTATTCGCGGTGTTGAGACTACGTAGCAATATCTATGAATTGCCACCTCAAATATTCACAAGATAAAAAAATCTCTCTAATACACAGTGTCTATCATCTGGTCCACGTAATACATACAATAATTTTTATATTTATTTCCAGTCCCTTCCCTATGTTCTCTCTGCCCTCCTTTCTTCTCTTCCTCTTGTCCGACGAATTGCTCCCCCGAGTCCCCAGCCATCTTCTCACCTGACAAGCCGCCTCCCAGGGCCTCCTTGCCCAACTATTTCCTCCTCCCCCTGCCTCCTCCTAGATCTAGCTAGATCTATGGTGGCAACACCCATATATGATCGAATTTGAGATGTCGCCACCAAGGCGAGCCATGGCGCAGCGGTGGGACGGTGGCGGGTGGCTCAGGCGGCAAGCGTAGCGGCCACAACGAGTGCGTTGGTGTTGGGCGACGAGTGTGCGGCCAGCTAGCATGGCGACGAGCTCTGGCGGTGGGCAGCGAGTGCGACGTCGGGATGGTTAACACGAGCTCCGGCACGGCTACCATGGGCATGGCGTAGTGATGTGCCCCGGAAATTTGTATAGACATCTTCCTTCTGCCCAATAGATGTTTGGTGTGTTTGGTTGTTTGTACCAAGTGGTACATATATGAGATAGTTTAAAAAAATTGTCATCCATGTATTTGGTTGCTTGAATGGAACCATCCCGTCCTAGACAGTGTGATACAAATTTGAAGAATATTCTCTATAGATGTTGAACCATTCTATTCACCCAAAAAAATGGAACCAAATAGTACACGATCATCCTATTCTATTCAACCTTATCCTACCAACCAAACACATCCTTATTGGATTTTGTGGTGAAGCAATGCATCGTGTAAGGGTCTGTTTGGTAGAGCTCCAGATTCCAGCTTCACCTGAAATCTGAAACTTATAGGCTAAAATAAAGTGAATTAAGTTTATATTTTTAGTCTAAAATATAAACAAGATGATCCATTTAAACACTCTTAATGTACTCACAGCTTCAGCTTCATGAATCTGGTGAAGCTAAAAATTTTCAGCTTTACCAGATTCTCAGAATCTGGAGAATCTAAATTCCTGCCAAACAGGCCCTAAGACACTGCTCTCTCCTTAAATC
The DNA here is from genome assembly GCA_036346375.1 of Guadua angustifolia. Lineage (NCBI taxonomy): Eukaryota > Viridiplantae > Streptophyta > Magnoliopsida > Poales > Poaceae > Guadua > Guadua angustifolia. Next base: position 23,266,055 of record CM070500.1, read on the forward strand.
TCCACCCCATCACCTTCTAGGTACGTGACTAGCTAATTAATGCTATCAACACAACTGATATAAGTCTAATGAGTGTGCGCAAATAAGTTTACTCATCTTTCGTGCCAATCCGTAGGCCCAAGAAACCCAATAATTAGGTCTGTTTATTTAGGCTTAAGCTTTTTAATTTATAATTTATAGACAACTTTTAAGCTTAAACAATTTAAATGTAATAAGCTTTTATACTTAGTAGAGATAGATAATTTTAATTTAACTTTAATAGCATTAATCTAAGACCAACATCAAAAAAAAATCACTTTTCCACTGATTTTTGGCCTTTAGTTATACATTTTTTTTATAAAGGATTAAGATCCGGTCTTTGTAGTTGCACACAACCGAGTTTTGACAATTCTCAAAAGCCGAACATTGTAATATAAAACAAGCAACAAGAACAGGAAATCAAAAACCTATTCTATAATTGTTTCTCCATCCATTCTTGGCAAAGATATCCAACGCCACGACCTCCAATGCCACCTTGCCGGTAGAAAGGTAAATCTGTTGTTCTTATCCGCAATGATGCCCAAAACCGTAACCAGTATGTTCTCCTGAAAGTCGCCTGCATAAAAGAAGAATATTGTTTTTTCTCAAAGATCATTTCGTTACGAGTGCGCCAAATAGCCCATAATAGTGCCGCACTCCCCACAAGAAACTGACTTCTTTCACTCGTCACAGCACGAGTTAACCAAGGACCTAGCATATGAGACATAGACCTTGGCGGAGATAAACCAGTCGCGATATGCACAATTCGCCAAATAGTTTTAGAATGTTGGCAATCAAAGAATAAGTGTTGAATTGTTTCATTACAATTACAGAAACAACATTTTTTGCTCCCACACCAATTTCTTTTAGCAAGATTGTCCTTAGTTAGAATTACTCCTCTTTGTACATACCAGAGGAATATTTTAATTTTTAAAGGAATTTTCAGCTTCCAAATGATTTTACTGGTAAACGGGATACCCTGGTTCATAAAATAACCATACATAGACCGTACAGTGAACTGCCCATGTCTATGTAGACCCCAATGAAAAGTGTCCCTTTCATCGGATAGCTGACAATTAGCTATTGTTGCTACTAAAGTATACCATGCCGTCAAAGTGTCCCCCAGTAAGGCTCTTCGGAAAGAAATGTTTGGTGGCATCTGATTCAAGGCATTTGCCACCGTAGTATGTGGGTAATGAGCAATATTATATAGACTTGGAAATTGAATCTTAAGTGACATAGAACCCACCCAAGTATCCTCCCAAAACCTGGTTTGGGAACTATCTTTTATCCGAAAGGATCCGCACTTGAGAAAATCATCTTTAACCTTTAAGAGCCCTTTCCAAAACTGAGAATCCCCAGGTTTAATATGCACTTGGGATAAACATTTGGAGCTGAGATATTTATTTGTAAGCAATGTCTGCCAGATTCCATCCTCATTCAATAGTTTAAATAACCATTTGCTAAGTAGACATTTGTTCTTAACATGTAAATCAACAATACCCAGCCCTCCTTGATCTTTAGGGCGACACAGGATGTCCCACTTGGCAAGGCGATATCTTCTGTTATCATTATTGCCATGCCAAAAAAACCGAGACCGATAAAAATCCAACTTTTGAATAACACCCTTGGGATATACATAGGCTTATAGCTTTTGAAAAAAACCTAGTTAAAAAACCACTTGTTTGTTTAGGTTTAGATTTTTTAGTTTTTTAACTGATGAAAAAGTCCAAACAAACGTGATCTTAATATTTTCCACACTAATATAAGTAGTATTCTCCACTGAGCACATCTTTGAGTGAAAAATGAAGGCAAAAAAGTCATGTATGCATGGGTCAAACCAAATGGGTGGTAGTATGAGTCTGTTTGGAGAGCTGTAACTTTTTTGAAAAGCTATTTTTTGGATTTCTGAGCTGAAAAGCGGCTATAACTTTTTATAAGAAACTGTTTAATAAATAGTTATTTTCTCTCAGCAATAAGCTGTAAAAGTAGGTTCAGCCCAATTTTCAGCTTTTAGGTTTTGTTAGTTATATATGATTTTTTGTTTATGTCAAAAACCACTTAAAAGTCGAGCTATTTGAAAGGATTTACTAGCTTTTTACAAGTTAAAACTGTTTTTAAGCTCCAAAACAGGACCTCTAAAACTTGCAACAGTTAGTACAGGTGTACAAGCAAACTAAAACTCCCCGTAGTTTGCGGCTGGTTGTCTACAAGTAACTGAAGAACAAGTGAATAATAATACTATCATTTGTGGCTTTGCTTGTGACTCTCCCAAACGAAGCTACTCGATCGCTTGCTTTTTTGTAAAGCACTAGCTGTTACATACTCGGGAGCTAGCACACCATCGGATGGGTCGTGGCCTCGTGGGAGAGTTCAGTCACTCGATTCTTCTAATAATACAAATTTTAAATTAGTTTACTAAAATAATACATCAAAAAATTACAGAAATATACATCAATTGCCAATTGAACTGACGACAGAGTGCCACACAGGTGACCACGCCAGCTGTTGCAATTTTAATTGACAAGAGTGAACAAATCATCAGTTAAAATGATGACAAAGACTCCACCCCTTCTGTCGTTATTTCAAACAATGATAGAAGACCGCCTTTAAATTCGACATAATCGACTATGTATGAACTGAATCGACGTAAGGAGGAGAGGGGAGGGAAGAAAATATACATATGTATCTTATATGTTTTGTGTTGATAGTGTTGAGAAATAAGCGAGGATAAGAGCAAGATTCTATTGATTATTCCTATTAACAATATAGTTGAGAATACATAATCCAAAAGCACCCAATATGACATAGATAAGACAATACTGAGCAATTGTATGTCATCCATTTGCATGAATTATGTCTAAGACCTCAAAGAGAGGGAAACTTTTATATTTTGTGCTCTCAAATTTAGGGTTGAAATGAAGATTAGAATCTTCACCTCAATCACGAATCGGCTAACAAATTAACTCAGTGAATTAGGCCTTGAACTCTTACCACCTTAATATGCACAAAGTATTGACAGTTTTATCACACTTTTACTAGATTATCTTCAAATTAGAGTATATTCAGATCAGCAGTATTAAACAGATGCCAACCGAATCAACTAGATGGTTCCAGACAGCATATATATCAATCAGTTCAAGGAGGCAGTAAACAAACCAGAAGCATGAAAACAAATGATACTAACATATCAATGTGAATCTAGCTATGTATCTGATTATCACAACTACTGAGACAAGTAACTGCACATGAACTGGAGCAATATGCTGACCGTAAGTACAAACCAAAGGCTAGCAAGAATAAGGATACTGACAGAAAAAAATAATAATAATAACAGCCAGAAGCTTGCAAACAGCCAGATATAATCTAGATGGTGAATGAATCAATAATTCTCAGCATATAAGTCTACCATTCAAGGCCTAGATCACAGGATTAATTGTTCTTTCATCACAATACCCAAATTATCACAGAGCAACAACAGGGCAGCAGGAACAGAGAGCAATCTTGCAAAGATACTCACTGAGGAATAGCACTCAAAGCTATTCAGAAGATAAGGGCAAGGCGCAATGCAGATTGTTGTCCCAGAAAACCTAGAGCCGCCGCAAGTGCCACGGGAAGAAGGCCGGTTCGGAGATACAATGCCCAAATCGCAGATGTGGCACTCCAAGCTATGGGCCGAGCCTTACTAGTAGGCAAGAGATCAAATCTCCAACCAAAATTCCCTTCCAAGGATTTGGTCACAGGGACCAAAAACCCTCACGAGAGTATCAAGCACAGACACAAAATTGGGTGCACACAGACGGGAGGAAAACTCAAACACCAGATCAAAGACTTGAAGTTCTTCCTCACTAATTCAGATCAGTGCTCAATAGAGGATCAAGAAGGAAAACTAGGGATTGGGATTTCTTACTTGTTGTATCTTCTGGACCAAGGGCTATGGCATATATATATAGTGAAGAGAAGACCTGCAACCGCAGAAGACCTGCAACCGCAACGGCATGAGACTTGGTCCTCTCACCGGCCGGCGAGACGTGCTCGTCCTCCTCCTGGATCCTTGGCGATTCCCATGGATCTAGCCAGCCACAGAGAAGACTGGGCAAGCCCTTGTAGGGTCGAGGATGCGCCTAGAGGGGGGGTGAATAGGCGTTTTACGAAATTAATCGCTCTATAATGGATTCGCTCTAATACACCCCTATGTCAAAACCTACACAATTATATATGCGGAGGCGATAAAAAGGTTTTGACAATTAAAGCCTAAATCAACTAGGCTCACTAGTGCACTAACTAAATTATGTCTCTAAACTAGAATTGCTAAATTGATCAATCAATTAATACTAAGCAATTCTAATTACAATCAAGCAAATGAACAATATACAATAAATGTAAATACTTGAAAGTAAAAGAGACAACCGATATTTTTCCGTGGTGTTTGGAGACTTGCCGGTCTCCCCTAGTCCACGTTGAGGCAAGCCCAACCACTTGGACCGGCTCCCGCTCGAGCACCCGCCTCGATTCCACTAGTCGTGGCTTTTCACGCCTTCGCGTAGGCTCAACCCGAACCTTCACAAACTTGCCGGGGCTTCTCACACCTTGAGAGCTCCCGCGCACGACGCCTACGCCGTCTAGGAGTCGGCAACCTCCAAGAGTAACAAGCCGCTCCTTCGCTTGAACTTCACCGACCACAACGAATGCGCTCCCGGTGATCACCAAGTGCAACACATGCACAAGGACCTCACTCAAGTGCAACACATGCACAAGAGCTCACTCAAACCACTCCTAATTGCAACACATGCAATTAGTTCACTCTTTAGCTCAATAATCAAATGTGAGTGTGCAACACATGCAACACCTCACCCACAACCTCAAACACAGCAACAACAACCTGCCCAAGCCCCCCAAGGGGTCTATTTATACCCCACACAAGAAAACTAGCCGTTGGGGGCAAAATACTGATTTTCGGGCAGGGAGGCCGGTCATACCGCCCCCTGGGCCGGTATGACCGCCCCTCAGTGGCCAACGGCTAGAAAACTAGCCGTTGGCTGAAAAACGCGGTCATACCGCACCCTCAGCGGTCATACCGCTCCAGCGGTATGACCACAGGTGCCAGCGGTATGACCTCTCACAGCAGCACAAAAACATCCATAACTTTTTACTCCGAACTCCGATTTAGGTGATTTTTGATTCTATGCGAAGCTTATCACGAGGGCTACAATCTCCACCCATTTTCATGATTTAAGCACCCATAGATATTTTTAAATATCACCAAAACCAAACTTCTAATACCGTCATTCAAGTCTAAAATCTGATTTTCCGAAATCTCTTTTCCGAAAAACCAAAAACCATTCCTTGAGCCATAAGATGATCAACACATGATCATACACATGTGCAAAACACATTTGCACCCATTTAGCTCATGCTCAAAGAATTTTAACCAAATTGCAAAAACACATTTCGCAATCAACTCAAAGACTATTTGCAAAACGTATTAAGCAAATCAAACTCGAGTTTATGAGATTAATCCCCCTAGCCATGTGAAGGTCAACACAAGACCCGGTCAACTTGCCAACACCCGTTGCAAGCCCCACTCACATGCTCTCGGAATTCCGGACTCATAAACCTCAGTTTATTCGCACAACGAACTTGCAAATAACACAATAAACACATTTCATGCTTGAGCACTACTCTTTGCAACACATGCAAAAGTCTAGCTCCAAGCAACATCAAATCAAGATGCATGAACTCTCTAATTGCAACACATGCAATTCTCTAGTCCCATGCAACACCAAAACAAAACATCAACTAAACCAAATCACACGTATGACCTCTTTACTCGCAACACATGCAAGCCTCTAGCTCCATACAAACACACAAGCATAAAATCATGCTTGAGCTCTCTCCTTTTGCAACACATGCAAAACTTAGCTCCAAGCAACACCAAGGTTTTATAAAGATGTTTTGCGAAACCAAAGCATTAAGCTTCAACTAATGCAACACATGCAAAAGTGAACTTCACGCAAAAGCCAACGCATTAGCTTATCCTATTTGCATCACATGCAAATCAAAGCATAATGCGAAAACCAAATGCATATACTCTTTCATCTTTGCAACACATGCAAATCAGAGCATAATGCAAAACAACCAAGCATAGGCTTAACACATTTGCAACTCATGCCAAATGGTTAACCCATATGCAAAAACCAAATCAAATAAGATTTGAGCTTTGAGTGAACGCGGAATGAGATCACCAACACATGATGAAGCTCAAGCAAAGGGAACGACCCCTCTTAATAGTACGGCGATAAAACCTTAGACTCAAAGACTACAAAGTCCTTAGCCTATCTAGTTATATCTTCGCCGCCGCGCACAAGCAATCCCCTTTGGGGTCTTAATGATCATCGCTTATACTCCCCCGGGATCGTTACCCTTCTTTATCTTCGGGATCCACTCTTGACGCACATCAACTCATGATGCCGTCCTTGTCCCGTTCTCATCATCTCATCCATCTTTGGACCTAACTCAATCACAACTCATACAAATAGTTAGTCCAAGATGCATGGTAGTCTCAATTATCTCTTGCACTCCATTAACACATAATGGATGCCTTTAGATCAATTGAGCACAACCTAAATCAATTGAAATGATTGTAAATGTGTCTTAAGTATAATAATGCAACACATGCTTAATTATACTTAAGAACTATCCATTTGTCCTTAATTAATCAAGGAGCACCATCAACACATGATGAAGTGTTCTTTAATGATTAACAAGACAAATGAACTCAATTTAAATTATCATTTAAATTGATATGAGTATATATTAACTACACAAGTTTTCATATACTCATGTTGATGAAAAGTAATGATCCATTATATGTAAACTATATGGAAATGATCATTACTCTAAATCATCAACTATAGAATACACCCCACATGTATATGTGCATAGATATGATTTACTTGGAGATAATATGCACATATTCAAACTGATCGTATTGGAGTATATCCTATATTACCATGAGTATACTTATAACTAGGCAATTCAAATATATACTCAAGGATTTAGTTTCTTTGTCTTGATCCTTATATGTGTCAATAAAGAATAGATCAATACAATGAAACTATCAAGTTAAATCACGAACTCCCCCTAAGTGTGTGCATCCATGTAATATATGGATTGGGAAACATGATGCACATTTTGTGGTTAATATAACGGGGACATTCATATTTTAACTTGACTCCAAAGTATGCAACTAATATTAAGATGAATATGCAAACATACCTTGGGTTTTCCATTTTTCCATGCGATGAGACTAATCAAAAGATATTCTAAACAAACATGTTAGTCTCGATATAAGATTAGTCATTAATAACAATATCGCATTAGGGGATAAACTTAATCATTGGATTTGTCATTAATACAAGATTAGATTTGTCATTAACACCAAAACCATAACTAATGAAGGTTGAACTTACAGCCCTTCGCTGGAGGATGGAGCCGCCAATGCAAAAGCCTTCTGCAGGTGAGAATACAGACTACAGAGTCTCCCTTTTGCTTCTCTTTCTGACTGCCCTAATGGGCTGCCTTCATGGCCCAAGACGAGAACTGTCAGCCCAATCAAAAACCAGAAAACAGCAATTTTCCCAACAGATAGTCCGTGTGTATCGCCATTTGTATCCTAGAAATAGCAAGATGAACATATGCATCAAAGCGAACTCTATGCACCATGTAATTTGCACATTTCATATGAAATGCTATGTTGTGTTTCATCCAGTTCATTCGAACAAAAAAACATCGCTAGACCTCCTTATACGCCTACAACAAACTCCTCCATTAGTTTGTGTTATTCTTCCCCAGCATGTCTTATTTCTGTGTTTTTTCTACCGCTACATGGGCTAAACCATAATAATCTTATCTCTGAATATATCAAACATGGTTATGTTGCGTGTCACCAATGGTGATAATAGCTTTGTCGCCAATCCAAATGGTGATAGAAATCATCGCTAGACACTATATCAATATATCGCCAATTTGATTGGCTACAAAGGTTCTATAATCAATTGAAACAGTTATAGAAGTATATTTCTACAATTTTTTCGGTTTATTATTTCTATAAATTATTTAAAATTTAGATATTTTAAAAAAAATCCCAGTAATTCAGTATTTATGTGGTGAGATTAGAGGGTTTTTTTTTTCTGTCAAGCAGTTTTATGTTAATTTTTCAGAGAACCGCATTGGATATGAACAACGCTGAACCAGGTTCTTTTCCCAGCAACATAACCGGAAGAATTAACCCCAAAGAAAACGAAAGCTCAGTGAATTGAGGGGATTTTTTTTCTATGGCACTGCAAAATTTTCAGATATTTGATCCGTCATTGTAAAATACATACTCCCGTATATACTATTATTCAAATTTTATGTTTTTTTTGCTTTAACTCAGTTAAGTTTTGCCGTGAGGAAGGCTCCATATTGCCCAAACTACCCCTGTTTCAAGAGGAGACTGGTAAGACCATTCACAATAGGAGTTTCATTTTCATTAAATAATATGATACATCATCATGTTTGGTGACATGACAAGGTAATTATGAAGAGAGAGATAGAGAGAGTTTCATAGGAGATAAGATAGTTTCATTTAGATGAAACTCAAGATACACGGTTACCTAGATAAAAATTGACGTGGCACTCTTGGAAACTAGGAAATGAAACTATGCACTAGGAATGGCCTAAGTGGTAACCCTATCCCTATCTTCTTTAGGGGTGAAAACGGTATCGGTAATTCCCGAAATTCCGAAAACCGTTTTGAAATTTTTCAACCGGATGTGTCGGTATCGGTAATTTTCGAATCGAATCGGTAATTTTGTCGGAAACGATAACGGTAACAGTTTTGATCGGTTCCGACCGTTTCCTTCGGTATCCGGAAAAAATCGGTAAATTCCGTCGGTAATTACCGGAATTATTCCAGCCCACAAATCACACTCCTTCGGTCACTAAAACGCCCATAACTTTTTACTCCGAACTCCGATTTAGATGATTTTGGACTCTATGCGAAGCTTATCACGAGGGCTACAATCTTCACCCATTTTCATGATTTTACCAATCATAGATATTTTTAAATATCATAAAAACAAAACTCTAATGTAGTCATTCAAGTCTAAAATTTGATGTGTGTTCATCGTAAATTTGTGAATATTTATTAATTACTAATTTCTATGTGGATGTACTATTTGTGTGAATTTTTTGAAGTCAATTGGTGATACATGTCCTTACGACGTTACCGGTCTCTTTTTCGGATTCCGATTGTTACCGATATATATTTTGTATCGAATTTTCGTTTCCGATATTTTCGAATTACCGATGCCATTTTCGTTTCCGTAGTTATCGATTCCGATATCGTTTCCGAGAAAAAATATGAAAACAAAAATGATTTTAGTGTTTTCCGACCGTTTCCGACCGTTTTCACCCCTAATCTTCTTCACGTAAAATCCTATTTCTTTGTTAATTCAAGAACAAAAAAGTCCCATGTAAATCCCATCCCAATATACATGACAGATTGAATCTAAAAATCACATAGCACCATGCCTATTGGTGGTTGCGGTGAGGTGGGAGGCGGCGGCGGCGTGGTGTGCTGGTGACAGACGGTGAGTATGGCTCGGCCTCACCGACGCCGAAGCAGAGAAGTGGTGGAGGAGGACAAGCAATGCGAAGGGGAGGAAGAACAGGGGGTGATTTGGCATCCTCTGCTCCATCCCCCCATCCCCTTTTCTGCCATTATTGACAAGGAAGATTGGAGTATTACAGAAGAGAGTGGCATGTGGACCAGCATAAGTAAAAAGGAAATTAAGTGCAACCAATGCGGGCAAACTAGTCTGTCAGTCTGTGCACACCTCCATTACGGTTTAACTGTCGAAAAATGATCAACAATGGCAAAAACGGTAAGGATTTTGCACAATAATAGCATGCAAGAAAGCGTCCATTTTATAGTAACAGGTTAGAAATTTGGAAATTTTGTGGTGACATATAAAATATTTTCCTATTGCAAAGACCCGTAAAATAAACTGAATATCGAGCATCAGTTCTGAAAATAATGGAGCTACGTCTTGGTAGGCAGCGCATCCAGGGTCTATTATTAATATAGGAGTAATGTCGCGTTTGCATCTACTGAAGTTGTTGATATAGGAGTATCATACTATCGTTTGCTGCCCTGTAAGAAGTTTCTTGCAGAGGCTATCACCGCAGGTGATCACTTCTTTTCTGCTAAAGGAGGCAAGATCGAGTATATATGATGCATGCACTAATACTGCATCTTCTTTTCTGCTAAAGGAGGCAAGATCGAGTATATATGATGCATGCACTAATACTGCATTTGTTCTGTCTTCGGCTCCAAGAAGCACCTCTGGATCACCCTCTGCGCTTTACAGCGCAGAGTTCTTATGCCACTCAAAAAGTCTGAAGGTTTGTTGTTTTCCTCTGTGAAGAAGTGCCTATAATACCTCGAGCCTTGATTGAAAGGTTATCCAACACTAATCAAATATTTAACCATCTGAACTTTATAATTAGGCTCAAATAACACACTGACGTGATTTTGCATAGTGATATTACCCACATGGACCATGGTGGAATGAGTAGGTGCTTTTGCTATATATGATTACACATTGGTATTGTGAGCTTCTAGCCATGCTTTCATGGCCATCGGCATTGTAGGTCACTCCCTCTTTATTTCTGTTCGGGAAGAAGCTCTTTTGGACTACATTAGTTATTTACCTAAATTTAACCAGCGTGTCATCCTATGTAGTAAAATTGTCCACTGATCACGCTACGCGAGCAATACTACTATAAAAAACTGGTGAATGTTATTGAAATCGGATTGCAAAGTTTAAAAGATTAAATATCAATTTTCATAGTTTGGGTGCTGAATTTTCGAGAAGTTCTAAGGTGTCATGTGGACGTTTTCTTTCTCCCCGCGCTCCGCTGCTCTCGAGATCTTTCTTGTCGCAACTTGAAAGCAGGAGAGAACTTTCGCCTTGAACAAGGCATCGCCACTCATTACACTACACATGGATTTTTTTTTGTTTGAAAGCCGGCCCGAATTATATACGGCCCATTCGGTACTACACATGGATTTTTGCTTTATAAAAGAGGGCCACATGCCAGATTAACCCAAGAAGGGGTCAGCCCATGTAGGGCTAAGAAAGAAAGAAAAACAAGACCATTTTTAGGTTGTGTTTATTTAGGCTGATGTTGACGGAGAAGCTACTAGAGTTGGAGGAAACTATTTGGCCTGCTGGAGCTAGATGAGGATATCAATTTTTCGTAAATAACAGTTAAGTTGTAAGGGTACCAGGGAAGTGGGATTTCAGAAGCTCCAGCCAGCCCGAGAAGCATCGTTTTCCTTACTTCTCTCGCGTAGTGCAAATTGGATCGGAGCTTCTTCTCTCCGTCTGGCTGGAAAAATACTGTTTGTTTTGGCTTATAGCTTATAAAGGTCTAGAAGCCAAATAAACTCAAGCTCAAGCCTAAACAAACATACCCTAACCCTTGGCCCTTTGCGTGCTTCAATTTTCGTCTCTTATGTGTGAAATCGGTTAAAACATATTCTTAAACTCGCAAAACCATTTGAGACCCATTTCTCTTGCTAGCAAAAAAAAAAGTTTTGACTAAGTTTGACCAACATGATACGTCATGTGTGATCTGAGTTAGCCAAAACGAGGTGGGGTAGCATTATCCGTGGTGCACCGAGTACACGGACAACTCATGAGGTATGTTGGACCCATGTGTCATTAAAATGTTAAATGTTTTTTGTTTTTCATATAAAAATAAAAGTGAGCCCAACCCTGTTTTGGGCTGAGATCTAACGTGACGTGCTATTTAGGTTACGTGTGATCCGAGTTAGCCAAAACAAGGTGGGGTAGCATTTTCCCTGGTGCACCGAGTCCAAGAACAATTCAGGAGGTAAGTTGGACCTATGTGTCATTGAAATGTTAAATATTTTTTGTTTTTAATATAAAAATAAAAGTGAGCCCCACGCTGTTTTGAGCTGAGACCTAATGTGACGTGCTATTTAGGTTAAACTTGATCAAAATTATTATTTTTTAGCTAGAGTGAGACTAATTCTAAATGGTTAAAGAGTTTAAGGGCGTATTTTATCCATATATACCTTATATTAAAGCCGAGAGGGTCAGTCGTGCCTCAAGCGCGCCACGTTAGTGTCCTCGCGAGGAGGTTCTCTGAAAAATTCAAAATTATGTTTAAGTCCTCCCGTCAGTTTTTAACAAAATGGATCCGAAAATACCAAAATTATATTTAGATCCCTCTGTAATTTACATTTAGGTCATCCCGTCGGTTTTTAACAGAATGGACCTGAAAAAACAAATTTACATTAGGTCCCACAAAATCAGTTTTAAGTAGACTGGACCCAAAAAAGAGATTACATTTAAGTCCCTCTGCGGTTTTCTCAAAAAAAAAATCCCACGGATTCGTCAATGGCTCCTAACAACCTATTTTTAAAAAAAATCCAAAAAATCAAAATTACACAAAAACAAAATTACGTTTAGGTCTCTTCGTGGTTTTCTCTCAAAAACAAATTCTACAGATTCACCGACGGCTCCTAGCAACCCATTTTTTATAACCAAAATTATGCAAGCATATTTTAAAAAAATCCCCTAGAAAAAAATAAAAATATGTTCATGTTCTCGTACCTTTTTTCATAGATAACCATCAGACTAAGTTTTGCACCTCACAAAAGAGGACTCTGCAAATTCACCTATGACTTCTAGTTAACACATTTTTGAAAAAAAAATCTTAAGAAAAAATGAATCCCCGTTTACGTCCTCATACTTTTTTTTTCAAAATTATCCGTTGAACCAAACTTCGGAGCGTCGTGTGACTCAATTTTGCATGGCACAACATAGCGCGTGAGCCTGGCTACTTTTTTTTTTTAGAAATAACCGTTGGACCAGATTTCACACGGTACAGTATCGTACAATCAAATTTCGTACAGCGCAATGTAGTACATGACCTCGCTAGTTTTGATATATGAGAAACAAAAATTGAACCGCAGGAATAATCGAGGGAGACGAATAGGCATTTTCCTAGAAGAAAAGCATAGCTTTGACAGGGTACGTGAGCAGTGAGCTCGTTTGATGAGTCAAACGAAGCTGAATCTTATTCATGTTTCTTTTTCTAACTACAATAAAGACGTGTATGCATACCTACTGACACCTTACATATGCAGAAATGATGACTTTTCTATGTTTTTTTCTCTTTTCTTTTTTTAAAACTAGCCTCTTGCTTTGTGTTTTCACACTCTCCTGTCACATAAACTGATCTGCCACACTCTAGGAGTGTTGGAGGGCATGCTACTATGATAGGCGGGAACGAAAGGCAGCCTACCGTGGTGTGAGAGGTCACCTTCTATGGTAGGGAGAATAGTATTACAGTAAAGAAACTAGATTTTCAATGCAACTTTCATTTGAAAAAAGGCAAAAAACCTAGAAAAATCATCCCTTCATGCATGCAGGGGCACACACACGTCTACACCTACGAGGCTACAACACACTAGACTAGCGGAGGCTTGAATAGGTACTAGATTTATCTAACACCTCCTGTACTCAATGTGGTGCGTGAGAATTGAATCCAGGCTAGGGTTTGAATTTTCCTTCACCACCCATCAAAATCTTAGAAATTCGATTATTTTCAAAAAATTTGAACAAAAAATTGTTTTTTTACAAAATTTGCTTGAAGTTTGACTTTTTGCACAAAATTTTACCAAAATTTATTTTTTAATAAAATCCAAATAAATTCACCGAAATGTAGTTAGGACATATGTAGTTCGGGACCCACCGGAAGAACCAAATTTCAAAACCCTGACTAGGGATGGCCGCTCGACGGAAAGCACTTTAAATGCACTATCGCTCGGTTCTTATCTTATTCGTGATTCGGTTGAACAAAGTTTAATATTATAATTTTATTGGATTTCATAAATATATCACAATATAAATGTTAAAATTGTGTTTTAAAAACTGTGTTGATGTTCAAAATGATATGTATTTGTGGACAAAGTGAGTATCAAACAACAAAAATAAACTTTTTGCCTGTTTTAGAGAGGATTTTGTTTGGAAATTTTAGGATTTATAATTTGGATAGTGAAGTTCTTCCAAACCACCGTGGATAGAAGAAGAAAAAAACCCTTAGCTTTCGACATTTTCTCTTGGAGCAATATCTACTAGTTCAGTGCCCGTGCGTTGCTACGAAAAATAAAATTAGTACCGAAACATAAAGGTAAAGCAATAAAAGAAAATTTTGCTATAAGATCAAACATCATTTCTTCCGATTACAAAAGGTTTTATGGTTTCACCTCCGACATGAATAGAAACCAAATATATTGTACATAGTACAAAAGGCATTCATGGCATTTGAACATATTAGAAATGATATTCTTGGTATACATTCTAGAAAATATGTTACATGTCAATACAACTTGGAGACGATGACTGAAGAAAGCTACGCGCACTGAAAATATTGGCTTATATAGCGAGCGATCTGGTTCAAAAAACTGTCTTCCAACAGAAAATACATTATCCTTGTAAAATAAAATTATCCAATCTGGCTTCCATCAGACATTACAATTATTTGATAAGTTCAGTTGTAACAAACAAAATGATTGATAGATAGTGTTACGACCACGATCGATGGTGGGCACCCCGATGGCTATCCAGATCAGGGGCGCGAGGTCCTACAACTGTGCCCGCCTCGCCGCCGCAACCAACCTGCACTTTTTCGGCTTACAGCTTACACCGATGAAATGCAAGCTGTACCTTAAGACGGGTGATAGTTCCATATAAAAATACAGAGGTTTAACACTGATGAAATGCAAGCTGTACCTTAAGACCAACCATTGTGGTGCCATATTCCTTGTACAGTTCGAGGCACATTTCTGCAATTTGGCCTTCTTCAATTTGCAGATGGTGACGCATGTAATCTGGTCGTCAAAATTTAAAAATTTCAGTCTCTCCCAGCATTTGTGAAAACATAATGCTTCATAAAGCACGAAGATATGGAGATGCTTACTGTCATTACTTACCTTGTATATTTTTGCGACAAGCTAGATTGATGCCAGCACTGAAGGGATACAGAGTATCATCCATATCTGAAGGTGCAACAGCAAACACCTTTAGTGGATTGAAGGAGAAATAAATTAACAAACAAGTTCTCTGGCTTTAATAAAATGGAACATACCAAACAGCAAGCACTCATACTTAGCTCCTTCAGAAATAGCTTCCATTCTCAATAGTCAAAAGCTGCAAAGAGAATTGGTTGATGAAATAACACCAATTTGAGAACAACCTGAAAAAAGAAAAGAAATTTATATAGATTGACAAATGATCCTCAGGAGATGAATTAAAAGTTAAAACAGATTCTGCAACATGCCAGGTAAAACAGGTCTACATGAACTGAAAAGTACACAAACAATATACTGAAGCTGCGTGACCAGAAACTTCAGAGACCCACAATTGCGACGGTGTTAGGAAATATAATACAGGACTGAACATTTGTCAAGACTCACTTGGCTCTGAATCCTGACAACTCCAGCAGAATATTGTTATGGTTAAGCTTTGGTCTGAACATCTGATGTAGGCATAGTAAATCACATCTCACGATTGTTTCTACCAAAGAATGGGTATATTCTGATATCACCTAAGTGTTTAATTCATGATACCTCAATCAAGTATCGTTCACTCAAATTTGTCCTAACTCCAGTGGCATGAACAGGACAAAATGTCCTCTGAGAAATAAATGGACAAAAATACCAAATGAAAGCCAAAAGATTGGAGAGGGAGCATGAGAGAGAGAGAGAGAGAGAGACAGTCGGCTACCTCCAGATAATGGAAGGATTGAAGGCTTCTGATGAATGGTGTTGAAACTGGTGGATCTGATGCCCTACTTATAGCAGCCGAAGGCTATCCACGTACAGAACAGATGCGCAGTTGCCTTGGTAGACTGATGGCATGACTTGCAGAGCATTCGGAATGATCCTTCTGTCTCTGTAGCTTTCTATCAAGGCAAGGATGCCACTTTCCTTTCACAAAAGTTCCACCTTGAAGGCTCGCATACGCCGCAAGTCTGTCAGAACCGCATATGCCCGGTTCCTACAAAAGTGGCACGAGAACATATTGCACCAATTGAACGAATCAAAGAATATTGCACCATCTGTTCTAAATATACTGGAATTTTGCATAGATGAGGAATAACATCAGGGTGATAGTTCCTAGCAAGCTTCCGATAGGCTGGAACAGAAAAGGTTTTTAGAACCAACACAGAAAACAACAATACGATGTTAGAAATCTTCCTCCAATACTGAGTACTGACTGTGGACTACGAAGATCAGCTTTCATATCAAAAAGCTTTTAAATCCCAACCTCAGATTTTTTTCATAAAAAAGATATACTAAAAGGCTGAGAATATCGGCTAGTCTGTTACAAAACATTGACATTATGCAACATAGCACCAAATACATGTCAGAATATAAATTGATCAAGAAGTTGAGGACCTAATAACCAGCAGCAGCAGCATAAACAAGACCAATTCTTGTACTCCAAATTAAATAAGACTATAATAACAACATAAATAAGGCCATTTCTCCCTAAGAATCAATGCATAAATAAGATCACCTCCTAACAGCGTAAGATCTAAATTTGTCACAGAGATCCAATTATTGTACTCAAAATTAAAACAAATTTAATTATTGCATATAACCCTAGTTCATTTTATTTAAAAAGGAAATTCAAAAGAATAATTTCAAAGGGTTAGAAATAATAGATGTGAATGGTTTAAGGATTAAGAAAACACGTTTATGAACAAAGGAATGGCATATATCAAACCTTACATTAAATAGCAATTTTCTTTTATACATATATTAAGCTGATCAACTAACAAAAAGAGGGTAAAGCATATATATCTAGTGGCATATAGTATGACTTTTAAACATATTGACCGCATTCTACAAAATAAAGTGATTGCTAAAATAATTTGTATATTACAAGAGTCAACGGCCAAACGGACAAAACTGAGACTAAGTAATAAACAAATTGAAACTACTTAGGAGTCAACTACTTGAACCATATGGTACTTAGTGAGCTCACCCAGCGTTAAAGATGATGGGTGGGAGCAAGTAGATGAAAAACAGGTCCTCGCTGAACACAAGAATGCGTGAATTCGTCCCATTAGTGACAAGCAGAATCACACCACCAGTGATCAGCCCCTGCAAGCAACAAGGAACACAAAGAAAACTCATACTACTGCTCTGTGAGGCAAAACCACAAACACTTGGAGTGCAAGGGCAGAGGGTCTCACTATGACAAGTGCGGTGATGGATTCATTCACCCACCGATTCCCTTCCAGCAGATGGCCGATCACAATGCAGCCACAGAGCAGCGCTACGAAGATGTTAATCGCTATGATCGAGTCGCGGTCCGACACCGACAGCCCGGCGGATTTGAGAACAAGAGCTCCCAAATCCACTCCCATGTCGCCACCTCCTCAGCTTCCAGCAACCTGCTGCGCTAACAACATGCACAACAACAAATAATTAATAACTGGCAATGTTAATTGGATCCTTTGCTTCTGCCCAAACAAGCTGCTCAAGTAGCTTCCTAACAAGGAGAGATCTCCATTACTATCTGAACAGTATAGCTAGCTTCCACCAAGTCCAAACCAGAAGGAAAACACTGATAATTGAATTAATTCGGTCTTAATCACCAAGAAACGACCGAAGCAGAAGATTCAAGCCAAACAAACTTCTCCATTCGCAAAGAAATCAAGTATCTTTCAAAGCTAATTCGATCAGGATCTCTCTCCGAGAAGGCAAACAAACTACAAACCCAACCATCCAAGAAACTGTGCCAACTCAAGAAGCAAAAAAGATCAAAAGTTAATTGTCACACACATGCTCACCTCGCGCGGCCGCTGCCGCAGATTCAGCGAGGTGGCTGCTGCCTGGTGCGGGGATCTGAACTCTCAAGTGGGAAAGAAAAGGGAAAAAATCTGGATGCGAGAGAATTTCTGCGTGGCTCACTCGGGTGGGGGATTTGGAGAGAGACGTGGTGGTGGTGGAGTGGAGTCCCATCTGGCCATGAGAGGGAAAGCGAAACGGAGGGAATTAACAAATCGCACACGACGCCGCCCCAACGGCCGCACCCGCCGCGCGCCAGCGAGAAGGTGCGTGAGGATGATGCGTGGGACTACTTAGGAAAGATGAAGATCTGGCTTGGCTAGGGCGGGCGCTTGCCTTGGTGAGGCGGGAGCAGGTGGCGTAGTTGGCGTCGAGGTCCCCAACGGAGGTCATCTGCACCACGCCCACCCTCGCCGATGACGCCGCGGAGATGGAGGAGGAAGCCATGGCGCGACGGAGGAGCGGGACGCGGGACCTCGCGGTGGCGGCGGCAGCAGTGGCGGCGATCGGGAGCGAGGCCGCTAAGGAGGCCAAGGCCATATGAGGTGGGGGAGGAAGAATGATCCAGATCGGCGGGGATTGCGGCTCTCCCGGATGGGAAGGGGCAGAGAGACGAGGTCGATGCGGGTGTGGCGGCGCGTTGCGTTAGGGTTTAGGGGGGGGCGGGGACGGCACGTTGCGTGCGGGTGTGTGTGGGAAACGGTGTTGCGTTAGGGTTTAGGGGAGAAAA
The DNA here is from genome assembly GCA_036346375.1 of Guadua angustifolia. Taxonomy (NCBI): domain Eukaryota; kingdom Viridiplantae; phylum Streptophyta; class Magnoliopsida; order Poales; family Poaceae; genus Guadua; species Guadua angustifolia. Next base: position 23,284,747 of record CM070500.1, read on the forward strand.
CGCACCACCGCTACCAACTGTCAATTAATAGTAAAGATACAAGGTACAGTGAGCCCACCGAGGCAACGAATGAACACTCGCCGGACTCGCACTCGTCCCGGCTGATGCTCTCGCCGAACCACTCCAATCCCAACCCCAAACCCTAGCTGCATGGACGACGACGTGGCGGCCGCCGCGTCCCCCTCGCCGTCTCCCTCTTCCTCCGGCGCCTCCCCCTCCCCCTCCTCCCCGCGCTCCAAGCGCAGCCGCACCGGCCGCTACGCGCTCGGCTTCGAGTTCGCCCCGCGCCTCGCGCCCCCCGCCGCGGCCCCTCGCGGCTCCCCCGAGTGGACGGAGGACTCCACCTTCGCTCTCCTCGACGCCTGGGGCGACCGCTTCGTCCGCGCCGGCCGCCGCAGCCTCCGCGCCGACGAGTGGCTCGAGGTTTCCCGCCTCGCCGCCACCGCAGCCTCCCGCCCGGCGGGATACTTCTCCGAGGCGCAGTGCCGCAACCGCATCGACACCCTCAGGAAGATGTTTAGGAAGGAGAGGTCCCGCATCGCCGCCCTCCGCTCCCCCCGTCTCTTCCCCTCCAGATGGGTTTACTTCGACAAGATGCTGTCCCTCATGTGCCCGCCGCCGCCTCCGTTACAGTCTCTCATCGTAACGCGCCGACGCGACACGCAGCCAATGCCGCGCCTTTCGTGGGGGGTGGACGCCGGGGAGTATGCGCTGGCCAGGTGTGGCGACGCGGCACCAGGGGATTCAGGGTCGGACGTGGAATTGGGCGAAGAGCACACAGAAGGGGCTGGTGCGGTGAAGAGGAAGAAGTTTGCCGTGCTCACGGAGTCGATTCTGAAGCTTGGGGATGTTTACGAGAGGATGGAGAGTAGCAAGAGGCAGCACATGGCCGAGGTGAAACGGATGCGGAGGGATTTCCAAAGGGACCTCGACGTGAGGTGGAGGGAGATTTTGGAGAAGGCAGAAGCGGAGATTGCGAGTCTTGGAGAGGAGGATGGAGAGGAAAGTATTGCGGAGGAGGGTGATGATAACAGAATGTTAGGGGATGACGATGTTGGTCAAGAGCAGAACAATGGCGCCATGAATGCTTTTCCTTAGCCTAGGGCATCAAAGTTCACCAAATAAGGTTGGTTCATTCATACACCCATCATAGGGTTAATTCATGTTTCATAGCATTGTAGTTATATTCCTGTCGAATATCTAAATATGTGATATGGGCATGCGTCGTAAAGTTGGAAATCACACCACGTACATCTTTATCGGTACTAGGATATTTTGTATATCTCTAGCCCGAACTAGCAGGATAAGGTATACGCGGAAAGAATATCCCCATGTAGGGAAAAGCCACCTACTCGAACACACCTGACGGTTATGGGAGTTCAGGTATGATACGGGGATCATAACGGCAGAAGGACTCCTCATCGACTACGATTCGGTACTCCAGCCCGCTAATAAGGTCTAGGGAGGACGTCGTCCAGAACAGACCGATTGGAAGGGAGAACAAGCCAAGAGAAGCCAATTGCAACCCACAGCAAACCAGCTTAGAGCGCAAGCTTCCCGCCGTCATCATCTACAAGCCGTAGTCTAGCCATCTCCCAAATTCGTAGTTCTTTCTTGTAATCAGGGATACCCCCATTAGTTTGTAATCCTTTGATTGATCTCCATCATCGTCGACACAGGAGTAGGGTATTACTCGACGATGAGGCCCGAACCTGTTTACATCGCGTGTTCTTGATTGTGTGCTTGATCTTGCATATCTTGAAGGTACCCGAGTATAAATGTGTTGTCGATCACTAACCTTTGACAGCTGGCGCGCCAGGTAGGGGCCTTTAGCTATTTTTGCAGATTAAGCATGTCTTCGGTGCGCGCCCACGTTGGAATCCTCGACATTCACCGAGCCCCACCAATGGGATCCAAGATCGCCTTCGGAACCATGCTGTACCAATGGGGCTCGGCCAGTAACCTCGAGCACATTGGCTTCAGCGAGTCTTATTCCGAGAACCCATGCCGTGAAGTGTGCTTCATCGAGTTTGACCCTCTGGAGCCCAGCGTCCTCAAGTGCGTTGACATGGAGAGCGACCGCGACAATAGCAACGATGACCTTAGCTGTTAGTGCAGCAGTCGTATAGATCGACACGTGCTCATGGCTAGGGCTAATAAAGCGCTACTGCAGTAAGTTCCCAAGAGCGGGACTCAGGAGCAGAAGCCACGGGCGGCCAGGAGCACTGCGTCCCGCCTAGCACACCCTGAGATTAGGGGGCAGCAACCGCCATAGTGCATGCAACCGCGGACGACGTCGCTCCTAGTACAGCGGGTGTGCTCGCCACACTCAACCTCCTGAAAAGGTAAAAAGAGTTAAGCCACGATGTATGCCCCAGTACGGCAGCAGTGGTAAGTATTTGATACATACCTCCGGTCGAGGATTGTCTAGAGAGTAAGCCTCTACGCCGCAAGGGCCAGGATATGACCCGTGGAAGATTTTGCTCAATCGAGCAATGATGTTTGCATCTGATAAAACTGTTAGTCAGTAAAGCGGTTTGTCAGCCACCAACTATGGCAAAGAAAAAGAGCAATAAAATAGGTCAGTGTCATTTCCCTTCGGAGCTGTCTCTGGTCACGTCATCGACCCCAGAGTACTCCCAGGCCAGATGATCCCAGCATTTCAGCAGACTCGATTGCCGCGTCAAGAAGTCTCGGGCGACATGCCACCTGAAGAGACCCCTCTTTTTTAGCTCCTCAATTTTTTCGACGTAGCGCGTGTTTCGCACCGTCGATGGAGGGACTTTCGTCCAGAGGTCGGTAGAAACCGGGAAAGAAGGTTGACAAGACAAAGGAAAATTAACTGTGTCCGGCGAGGTGATATAGAACCACCACTTCTTTCAGTCCGATTGCCAAGAAGAAGTCACTGGCACGGGAATATATACACTGGCAACACTGCTGCGGAGATGGAAGTCAGCGCCCCTAATGACATCATTTTTGGCCGACCTCTTCAGATGATAGAAGTGGCGAAACAGATTGAGGTTGGGCTTAATACCCAAAAAGGCCTCACAAAGATGGGCAAAAACGCTGAGCATAGTAATGGAATTGGGACGTAGGTGAAAAGGCTGGATTCCGTAGAAGTCCAAAAACCAACAGAAAGCGTATGGGAAAGCTAAGGCAAAGAATGAAGAAAGATTCAAAAACTATAGTTTCATCCTCAGCTTTAGGAGTCGGATAGTCCTCACCAACAGGAGGCCTCTAATGGAAGAACACGCGAGGAGGGATGAGGCTAGGGCTGGAAATTAAGCTCGAGACTCGTAGCTCGACTCGAGCTCGGCTCGGCTCGATGCGGCTCGGCTCGGCTCGATGCAACAGTGAGTCGAGCCCGAGCCTACTACTTAGCTCGCTCAGCCAACGAGCCGAGCCCAAGCCCGAGCTGGCTCGCGAGCGGCCCGTTAGCTCGTTAGGCTCACTACCGGTCACCTGTTTCTTGAGCTTGGCTCACGAGCCTCAACGAGCCGGCTCATGAGCCTCAACTTAAAAGGCTTGGTTCACTTAAAAGGCTTGAGCTGGCTCACGAGCCCACGAGCCTCAACGAGCTGGCTCATGAGCCTCAACTTAAAAGGCTTGGTCCACTTAAAAAGCTTGGCTCACGAGCCTCAACGAGCTGGCTTGAGCCTCGACCGAGCCCGAGCCGAGCTTAATTTCTAGCTCGATTCATACTCCAAGCCGAGCCGAGCCCGGCTCGATTTTTGGCGAGCTCGAACGAGCTGGCTCGGCTCAATTCCACCTCTAGATGAGGCCGCCCTTTTTCAGCTCCGCGAGACGCTTCTCCGTCGTAATGGATGTCTGCCATACTTGCCGATAAGTCTCGTCGCTGAAGACCGGCCCCTCGATAGGCGTTGCCGCAGCCTCCTTTGGCTGCATGGCAGCCTTTGGGTTGGCGGAGGAACTAGAAGCCATTGGCACAAAATGAGGAAGTGGAAATTTCTCAAGGTGCAGAGACGCAAGGGCTCAAAGAAACTAGACGAAGGCTTCGTCTTCGAGAGGGAGGCTGAGGACGAAGGTATGAAACGGCTACAGTTCCAAATCCGGAGATTTATAAGCCAAAAGTTGTCCATGCACAACGGTTCGTTTCCCGCCGAACGGCACGTCGATTGCCGGAAAAAGTGGAATGATGGTGCCGTATTCGCCGCGACGTGAGCAATAAATGTTCCAACTGCTCAACGTTCAGAATTTCTGACAACAGTTCCAACTCCGCTCAGAGTCAGGTTGACTGGCCAACACCAAGCAGCGTAAGGCTACTCTAAGCATTTGAGCTAGGCTTGCAGTAGGGCGCTCGACCCCGCACAACCTACTCGATACTTAGCGATTCCTAACTTGCTCGAAGTGTTCGACCATAGGCAGACGAGGCATTGCTCGACCAAACCAAGTTTGGCAGTAATCGACCAAGTACTCAGACGGATCCTTCGTTGAACGAAGTTCGAGGGCTACTGTCTAATATCCAAATATGGGATATAGGCATACGTCGTAAAGTCGGAAATCACACCACGTACATCTTTATCAGTACCAGAATATTTTTTATATCTCTAGCCCGAACCAACAGGATAAGGTATACGCGGAAAGGATATCCCCATGTAGGGAAAGCCCCGATCATACTCCTAATACGAGGAGACCTACTCGAACACACCCGGCGGTTATGGGAGTTCAGGTACGATATGGGGATCATAAGGCAAAAGGACTCCTCATCGACTACGATTCGGTACTCCAGCCCGCTATATAAAGACCAGGGAGGACGTCGTCCAGGACAGGCCGATTGGAAGGGAGAACAAGCCAGGAGAAGCCAATTGCAACCCACAGCAAACCAGCATAAAGCGCAAGCTTCCAGCCGTCATCATCTACAAGCCGTAGTCCAGCCATCTCCCAGATTCGTAGTTCTTTCTTGTAATCAGGGATACCCCCATTAGTCTTTAATCCTTTGATTGATCTCCATCATCGCCGACACACGAGTAGGGTATTACTCGACGACGAGGCCCGAACTTGTCTACATCACATGTTCTTGATTGCGTGCTTAATCCTGCATATCTCGAAGGTACCCGAATATAAGTGTGTTATCGATCACTAACCTTCGACAATTCCGTTATGTTTGCGGTGCCTTATGTTGAACTATGGAGCAAACCCTTGGGTTTTTCTGTGGAATGACTTTTAATGATGGATCCCTATCTTTAGTTTCATGTATAGAACCGAACTCATCATTTAAGAAACTAAACTATGTGTTGCCTGTTGCGCTGGATGGTATCTGCTAGTTAATACACCCACATTGGCATCCTCAGCCTTGGTATTATGCCCTTAAATCTTTGTAGGGTATTGCACAGTTAAGCTGCAAATATATTGTTTTGGATATATTTTGTATCCACATTCTGTCAAAAGGAACATGTTAGCAGAATAAACCATATGGTTGATGTTAGAACTGTACAAGGGAATTGAAATCCTATGACAAGTCACAGTCAATTGCCTTAGAAAAATTGGAGATTTAGATGCACATAAAGGGCAGTGAATGACTATGATAGTCAGAAGAAAATGTGTCCAAGTACCAGACTCCCTTTTGTTTTAGGAGAATGAAATCAACTATGCCGTGGTGGAGATATATGCTAGGTTAGATCAGTGTGGCTATCAACAGAGTATTCAATTTTTTAAACAGATATATGGGGGGAAGGATATTATGCTATTGGAACTTGTATTTTGACTTGTTCTCAGTGCTTTGATTTATGGAAGGTTCAACTATGTATGCATTGCTAGACCAGTAGGCCTTGATATTTTGCACACACACAGAGAACCAATTTATGTGCGACAACTTCTTTGGGAGCCGTATTTTAATTATTTTCAGCCTATGGACTTGTTGAACTTGATTCTAATGTTCTCGTGTCTACCCAAACATGGCTTTCCCTTGACAAAGTAATTTCCCTAATCATGAAATTTTCTCAATTTTTAAAAAGATAAAAAATTGAAAGGTTATCATATGTATTTGTTCAAAAAAAATGTTATCATATGTATCGTGGCGTATTAAAGCAGTAGCGACGGAGCTGCCATATCGTTAGACGTTAGCATAGCATACTCAGAGTAGAAAACGTTTCCAGTATCTTTTTGATAAGTGTGTCAACCTAGTCTTGGTCAATAATAAATGCCGCTTCAAAATTTTCGTGATGGAAGTAGGGATAAGTGCTCTTTGCAAGCTAGTTGTAAGCTGCCATACTGTATGTTGTAAAAGAAAGATCGAGGATATGTGTTTACACTTAAGCAGAGAATTAGAAATTTTTCTGAGCAGTTTTATGTAATCAGCAAGATGTACTTTAACTGTTATCCAGTGATTAGACAGGAAATTGGCCAATTACACATATAGCCTTTAGGAAGGTTTTTGTAGTTTCAGCTTTCATTATGGGCTGCTCTATCAGATTGCTACTTCAGCATGCATTGTTGAAATACTTTGCCTCCTGTTCCTTGATATGGAATTAATAAGTTTATCTTTGTCTTTGCCTCTGTGGTGCTCATCGTTGCTACTGTGTGACTCGTTTGGAAACTAGAACATAAGCTTCCAGTCTTGCTTGGAGCTCATTGCTTTGTGAGGGGCATAATGAACACGTCTGCATGAATGCGTCTTTATCAGCAGCTCCTGGCCTCCTGCTGCTTTTACTTATTTGTCATGAAATCCACTGGGTAACCATGTCCTTTTATTGGCTTGTTATGCTCTGATGCCTGTTTTCATTGTATATCAAGCTTTTGTTTAAATTCATTTGTGACTTGATATGTCTGGAAATACGGGGGCATATCCAGTGCAATCAGGCTTTTAGTGCAATCACCGTGCAATCCAACTAAGAAAAGTTTCAAAAAATTCTGAAAAAAAATCATGGATGTACATCTCATCTTACCCCATCTACATATAAATTTTCATCATCAAATTCGTCCTATGTTAAGAGTAATAAAAAAGACAAATTTCTGACAAACTTGAATAGTTCAAATGCACCCCACATTGACTATAAAATATGTACGACTAGATATTTTTTGTTCCTCCCTCTTGCCTAGTACTATTAATACAGCCATCTCTAGACTCTAATATATGTATAAGTAGCCAATTTTGCTTCCATTAGCTGAGTATCATTAATAAGTCCATCTCAAGAGGGAGTACTAGTACATAACTTCTGGGTATTCACGAAATGGTTTGCAGAAATCCCCATCATAGTGTAAACATCAGTGTGACAAGTTTCTGTTTGCTGTGTGTCAGGAAATACTATCAATAAGTGCCATGTCCATATTATTTTGGAAAGGTCCTAATTGTTTTGCACACATGATTTGTTGTATGCAAGTTGATCCCCGGAAAGCATGACCATTTTAGATTTTTTTTTGGGTCTGGTATAATTGAAATATTCCAGAGCTTGAACATGGAAGATGACTTGTTTAATTTCGGTGTTTCAGGAACATAATCAGGATTTCATGTCCATAGATGGATCCGCATGGGCCGGTAGCCGGAATTACCAGGGTAACTTTAGATATTAGTATTATCAGATCCCTTGATTTGAGCTTGATTCAATCTGCCTACACCTAATGCCGATTGTTGTACAATTCTCCGTTGCATTTCTTCTTATCCGATGCTTAACAAAATAGCGGTGACTATTTAATTGTTGTTCACTAACTTGTGATTTGACCTATAATCTTGGATAACTTGTAGTGCTTCATTTGCTGGGTTGCCATTTTATATCCCTAATGACTTATGTCCAGACGTCCGAAATTTTCGGATACACTGCAACATTTTATTTATACGCGTGCAACATTTCTCACCAACGCATGCAACATTTTCCTTCGACAAACAGTGAAATTCGCTACAGTAAACAGATGTTGCAAGCGTTCACAAAAAATGTTGCACACGTTGGAGAAAAAAATGTTGCTAAAGGCGTCCGATGGGATGAACAGTGATCGGACGTCCGAGTGCTAGTATTTCCGTTTTATATCTTGTCTCAAGCTGCCCCCCCAAACACACACACAATTTCATCTTTCCCTGCTGTCATGCATACTGTTGTCCTCAGTTTTATATTGTATTTTTCTTGTGCTCCATAGACCTGTACAAATTTCTGTGGCCACATGACCTGTATTCGTCATAAAACATGCAAAATTAAGTAATAACCTTTCTTACCAAGCAATTCTTCCCAAATAGCTCGTATGGCAATCAAGTTGGCACCAAAGAACGGGCAGATGCAGATAATCCATCAAAAAATTTCTCAGACTTCACTAAAAAAGACTATAGATGGCAAGATATACAGGTAATACAGCCCTAGAAATTGTGATAATAATTCCCCTGGCCTTTCAAACATTCGTCGGTGTCTGAAATATGAACTCAACAAATTATGTGAACTGACCTAACTTACTACACGGGGAACAGCTCTTCCATGACAGCAGGTGCAATCCACTGAATCTGGATGTGAGTAATCTCCCAGAGCTCATCTCCCTCCCTCTGCACAAGCACCTCCTTGGCCTTCATCTCCATGATCATCCTCTTGAGCATCTGCGGCACCAGCTCCTGCATCACCCCGGCGCCGCCACCGGCCGCCAGGTCAGACTTGATGCACGTGTCCATCCGCCGCAGCACGCCTAGCCAGAACGTCCGGAAGCCCGGCCCTTGCGCCAGCGTGCCCAGGAACAGCACAAACACGTCGGCCAGCAGCTCGGTAGCCGCGGCGAGCGTGCCCTCCATGCTCCGCGTCTCGCGCTCCGCGCCGTCTCGCCGGGAGTACTCCAGCGTCTTCTCGTGCAGGTCGTCCACCATCGCGAAGATGACGAGGTTGAAGCACGCCAGGCACCCCGCCGGGCCGAAGTCCAGGTCCCCCGCCGCGGCGAGCGAGAAGCCCCGGCCGAGCTCTGCCACTGCCTGGTTGCGAATCTCCTCCCGCCGCACCAGGCTCGTCTTGCGCAGTGCCTCCGCCAGCTTGACGAACATGTTAGTGGCCAGGTTGCCCATGCGCGACGCGTCCTCGATCGACGACGAGCTGCTGCTGCTGCTGTTGCAGTTACTCCCCGGATCGGAGTAACCGGACTTGTGCCACTGTATCAGCCAGTTCACAGAGTTGGCCATCAGCTCGAGGATCTTGGTGCTAATCTCGAGGGGGCTGATCTTAAGCGCGGCGAACCCGAACGCGGCCTCGATGCAGGCGGCATAGTTGAACCGTGTGATGTGCCCGCCGTCGCTCATCAGCTTGATGAGCGCGGCGACGGACTGGTCGAAGGTCTCCGGGTGGCGGCCGGTGACCGTTAGCAGATGCAGCACTGTCTTCCACCCAATTAGCGTCTGCACGTTCCCGGCATGCTCCATAAGCAGTTTGACAATGCATTCCGAGATGCCCTCACAGCATGTGTCGAGGATCTCCTTGTCGAGCTTCCACATCAGGTTGATCGACTTGAAGATGAGCTCCTCGGGGAGGCGGTCGGCGCGCGGCTGTTCGAAGAGTAGCCTCACGGCGATCTTGAAGAGGGCAACGACCGCCTTCTCCGCGAAGGGGCACGGCGAGAAGAGCGGCAGCTGGGACACGGCAGCGAAACAATCGTGCAACTGCGACCAGAACGACGTGAAGCGCTGAAGGTTCGCCGAGGAGACGAGCAATATGAGATCCCAACAGAAGCCGACGGTCTCTTCCTCCTCGACCGGAGTGCTGAATTTCTGACCCTTGCCGCCAGCGGCAAAGATGAGAGCCCGGCCGAGGTTCTGCACGGATTCGTCAGGCAACTTCGCGCTCTCTGTGAAGATGCTTCCGATACGGCATTGCTGAATAATCTTGAGATTGTTCTCGAACTCACTGCCGACAGAGAGGAGCGACTCGCCGCCGCTGTCAAGCGACAGGAACTGCGAGAACCGGCCGATCATGCCGGACACATGCCTGCTCGTCCCGGCGCCATGGTGTGACGAGGGGAAAATGACGCCGGAATCTGACTTGGGGCGATGACCCAAACGTTCCGAGCTGCTGCACATGCTGCCGTCCGGTTCGATCACTGACTGGGGAAGCAACTTGAGCCGCTTGAGCTTGAGTAGGCAGTCCACAATGTTCTTCCATGCGCCGCGCACCGACTCGCCGAACCGGTTGGCGACGGTGAAGAGGGCCAAGGTCGCCATCCTCGGCTTGAGCTCGTTGCTGAAAGTGAACAGCGTCTCCTCCGTCGTGGCGTAGGGGTTCAGCAGAGTCGTGAACTTGCAGAGGCAACAGAGGAGCTCGTCGAGGACATCCTCCAACCCGTAGCGCGCGATGCGCGCCACGGAGATCAACCCCTCGACGCACTGATTCAGGATATCCTCGTCATCCGTGTTGTCGAATATGGCAGCCAACGTCGCCACCGCCGGCCCGGAGATAGCGATGAACACCTCCCGGCTGAGCTTGTGCTTGAAGTCGCAAGGCGTGAACGGCTCGATAGAGCGTGACCGGTTGACGAGGTCTGCCCAACGGCTAGTGGTCATCTCGACGGTCGTGCCAGCCTGGCTGAACATCGTGATGGCGTTGGTCGATATCGAGTGGAAGAGCTCGGACAGGTACTCCCTGGGCAGGTCCTTGCCGGCATTGATGGCGCGGTTGTTCCTGATGAAGTCCTCCTCCGTCATCTTCTTCTTGACCTGAGGGTTGTGCAGGTCGGTGTTGAGCATGATGAGAGAGTAGCACAGGATGAACGCGGCATCCTTGGTCGCGAAGACCTCCGACGTCTGCTGCTCGAAGAACCGCTCGGAGAAGGCCTCGAGGATGCGCTGTATCTTCTGCGACTCTCCAGGCAGCCGGAACGTCTCGAGGTACGTGCGGAGCGCGGTGTCGAGGATGGCGCCGGTGAATTCGAACGTCTCGGTGAACTCCTTGAGCACCTTGAGGTTGAATTCGTCCGGGTCGCCGAGGAACTCCCCGATCTTGTTCTTGTCGAGGCCCGGCGAGTAGCGCAGGAAGTAGGCCATGCTCTTGGGCTCCGGCAGGGTGGGCAACAGGTGGCAGAGCTTGAGGAACTCGATGCCCTTCTTCTGGTCGCGGTTGTAGTGATTCGCGGCGATGGCCACCTTTTTCTTCTTGAGCTTACGCTTGCGGACGAAGTCGACCCACGTCTCGTGGTCGTGGTCGCCGCCGGCGTCCCACCGCTCCACCCAGAACAGCCGGTACTCCGAGATGTCGACATTGTACGCGTCGTGTTCGGGGGCCTTCTCGACCTCGACGTTGTCGGCGATGGTGGTGATCATGCTGACTAGGCCCTCGAACGCCTGGAGTTGAACGGTCGTCATCGGGTTCAACGACGGAAACGCCGCCTTGCAGAGCAGCTTGCCGACTTCTTCGTAGACATTGCGCAAGAGCGGGTCGCAGTCGTAGTTCACGTACATCTCGATGACAAATGTTGGCTGCCGGCAGAAGCTAATGAGCCCCTCAATCGCTACCTCCTGCAGCTGCGGCCCGCTCCCGCCGGTGCCGACGCGCAGAAGCACATACATAAAGAATGCTTCCAGCTGTAGCTTGAGGAACCTAGAGCAATGGCATTTAGGGTACATCAGTTTCGTACATGGTCAATTGAACCAATTCAAAGCTTAAGCCATTGAAGAACAGGACGACATAAAGGCAGTGCATGGCTGCAAGCAGCATGCTTACCGTCGCAAGAAGTGGTATAGGTTGAGAGCCGTGCTGCAGATCATGGAGAGGACCAGAGGGCTGGACTCGGTGGCGAAGTGGATCAAGTGGTAGAAGAGGTCATCTTGGATGAGGCGCAAGAGCCTGGGGTGCCTTCCGATGGCCTCGCCGCCGAGCTCGATGGCCGAGTTGATGAGCACGAGGGCGAATAGCTCCACGTCCTCCTCGGAGATGAACGCGCCGTGCCCCTCGGGCGACATGACCATGTCGGGGGCATTGAGCAGTAGCGAGCAGAGGAAGTTGAAGATGTCAACCATGCACCGCGCGCCGAAGCCGGCCCCCGAGGTGACAGACATGTCGTCGTCGACGTCCTCCCCGTGGTCGGGCGGCGCGCGGATGTCAGGCAGGCGGGAGAAGATGGCCTGCAGGATCTCGTGCATGCAGTGCCGCGCCGTGCGCTGGAGTAGCTCGCTACCTCGGCTGCTGGCAGCGTGCTGCACCACCTGGAAGCACGTGTTGACGGCCGTGCACACAGCATTGTCCGGCAGGAGCGGAGCCGCGCGGGCACGGAGGAGCGCGGCCAGCACCTGGAGCACGCGGAGGAGCACAGCCTCCTCGGCTCCGGCGTCGGCGATACGCTCTATGCGGCAGTTGGTGACCGCGGTCAAGACGGCTTGTATCGCGTCGCGGGCGCCCGGTGAGCACTCGTCGAACACATCGATGCGCAGGATCTTCAGCACGGACGACAGCGCGACGCCCGTGGCCGCCGGCGGGACCTCCTCGCTCTGCACGACATCAAGAAACGGCGACAGGTACATGGACGGGTCGGAGCAGCGCCACGCGCCGTGGCGGGGCTGGAAGAGGAGGGCGCGGAGGTTCTTGAGGGACTGGATGAGACTAGCGAACGTCGCCTCCTCGGCGGCGGCCACCGTCGGAGGGAGGTATGAATAGGGGTCCGGGCGGCGGCGGATGACGGCGAGGAGCGCGGCCACCTCGGTGTTGAGCATGCAAGAGATGCCGAGGTCCTTAAGCCGGGGGTCACGGCGAGGCCCACGGGGCACGTTGTAGGTGGGCGGGCCATCGTCGTCATCGTCGGAGACCGCCGTCCTGGCCATTGCCGATTGACGACTGTTTGATGCTCGGAGATCAAGATGTAGTCAGAAGAAGATGATGGCTACTTGGAGAGCACCCAACTCTTGGTGCAAAGGAGGACGCGAATATGGTGGATGAATGTGAGGAGCGGAGGGATTTGCCCCATCGCCCATGGCCATTTTTGCCATGTGGTGACTGACTTTCGCCTAATTTTAGACTGCTGCTTTCTTTTTATCCATCATCAAATGATTTTATTGTTGCCGGATGCAGACAAGAAATGGTTTATATTTGTTTACGGGCCATGTAAAAGTGTTGGTTTGCCAAAAATAGGATTCGCCGTTACTGTGAGCTCTGGCACTCGATTACCCTTATTAAAACTAGACCTCTACACTAAATTCAATATGAATCGTTTATTTCTTTTTCCTCTAGTAGAGCAGTAGAAATAATCTAAACAAATCAATAGTCAGATCTATTTTCTACTACCTATGATATACTATTAGTATAATTTCTCATGTACAGTTAGGCTACTAATTCTTTTGGGTTAGTAGAATCTTCTGAGGATTATGAGGAATCATAATTCTATGAGATTAAATTGTTTGGCAAAGCAACAAGTAATCTGAATCGTGAATCTAAGATTAACTCGAGAACTATATTACCATTAATTCCAGAAATCTGTTTCCCATAAAAAATGGTGTCTATCTTGGATTACCAAGGGAAAGAAATATTTGTTCACTTGCTCTTTTATCATTTGCTTTTGAATCATCACACTCAAATTTTGAACTTTTAGAATTCAAAATCCAAATTATGATTTATTATAATATTTAAATATCTAAATTATGGAATTTTAAAAATAAAATATGAATTTCGATACTAAAATATCAAAATTTGAGTCCTAAATTTTGGAATATTAAATTTAGACAATTTAAATTTCAAAATTCAAAATTTCAAGTTTGGATTTAAAAAAATTCATTATGAATCTTAAATTTTGAAATATCGAATTTGGATTTCAAAAATTGAAATTACGAGAATCTAAATTTTATAAAAGTCAAAATTTGAAACCTTCATTTTTGAATTTTAGATTTCAAATACTGAGAATTTAAATTCCAATAGTCAAATTTTAAAATTTCAAATTTGAAGTTTGGAATAATAAAAATGTGAAATTTGGACTGTTGGAATTTAAAATTGTAAAGTTCAAAATTTTCATTTGAAATTTTAAAATGATAAATGTTAACCTTAATGGTTTGAAATTTCAAATCTTACAATTTAAATTTGTGGATTTGTTGATTCGAGTTATGAAATATTTGAACTATGATAAAGACTATTATGTAGTTTCATTCAAATCAATCAAACATTACAATCTTATATTACTGATAGCGTGTTTAGCATACCAATGATTAGATTGATAGGAATATTAGATTGCAATGGTATGTGAGATTATGCATACCAAACGAACCCAAAGACCTATTTTAGATTAGTGATTTTGTGGTCAAATTACACCAGACAAGCTTCCTTTCATTCGTTCTCTCGTAATTTTTTCGAGTGTGTCGGACAATTGAAACAAGCATAGCTGCGTATACTCGTAAATTAGAACGCGAATATCCTCCACCTCGGCACCGCGACGGTGAGGACCGGTTTTGTCGCCTTTCCAAACTTGTCCTCTCCTCTGCAATGACATTTCCGCAACGCGTAGTCACTATGGTACTCTCTGAACATCTGATAAAGCCAATCTTTATGCAGAAAGATAATTCACATATCTAAAAGTTTCATCAGTTCTCGCAGTGAATACGGCATATGGATGAGCTTCCCTGCTGCATGGTTCTTTGCTCTGTTAGGGTTTATTTGATAGAGCTCCAGATCCTAACTTCATCTGAGATCTGAAACTTGTAGATTAAAATAAAATGAATTAAGTTTATATTTTTGATCTAAAATATAAATAAGATGATCCGGCTCCAAATGGCTCGGCACGTTAGAGGGCCATGTCGTGCCCGTCTGGCACTATAGCTTGGGCCGTGCCGGGCTCAAAAATGTGGCACAGCTTGGCTCGGCCATTTAGGTCGTGCCCATGCCGGCTTGGCACGGCGACGGCACGGAGGCCGCACACTGGCCCACGGCATGGCCCGTGGCCGGGGGCAGGGCACACGGTAGCACGGTCTTCGCCTCTACCGCGTCGCGCTTGAGAGGGGGGCCTTCTTGGCCGCTCGCGCCATGGCCGGGCTGGAGAAGGGAGGTGGCGACCGGCGAGTGAGGAGAGGGGAGGGGAGGAGGGAGGGCGGCGGCGAGCCGGAGGGGAGAGGGAGGGACAGTGAGCCGGAGGGGAAAGGGCGGTGCGCACTGGAGAGGGAGGGGCGGCGGCACGCGGGGAGGCCGGAGCCAGAGAGGAGAGAGAGGGGTGGCGTGCGTGAGGAAGCCGGAGCCAGAAGGGAGAGGGACGGGACATGCCGGAGCCAGAGAGGGAGGGGACGCGGGAAGGCTGGAGCCGAAGGCAGAGGGGAGAGGGAGCCGGAGGTGCCAAAGGGAGAGAGAGGGGCATGGGGCCGCAGGCTGTCAGCGGGAGTGCAAGGCGGAGCCGTAGGACCGAGAGAAAAGTCGGACGCGAGAAAAGAGAGGGGCGTGAGAGAGAGAGAGAGAGAGAGAGGAGTGTTTGATCGCACTGGATGACGGGAAAGAGAGAAAGCGACGTAGAAAAAGAAAGACAACCTATCGAGAACGGATTTCCAAATCCGAACCCTCTGTGTACAACCGTGTTAGTCCAGGCTAGCACACACAGTGGAAACAGTGATGATAACACAATCATATCACGAATCAATTAGTATTAATTAAGCAAGGAGGTATTAGCCTCATGGCCAATTATTATAAATAAGCAGTCTCATAGCTTGAGTTCAATGAGAAGCAGCGGAAACAAAATAATAGCAGTAGAATGAGCCAATCCATTTGCCCAACAGCAATCGATTTGGGTACGCGTCCTAGTAATCCGGATCGCCTTCATCATAATCACAAGCATAGAATTCGTAGTCACCTTCAGCTTCTGCACACTTCTTTGTGGAAACTTGGGATGTTGTAAAGGTGAGCATAAAATGTACTCCGCAAGTCCTAAAACACAATGCATTATAACCATATGCATGGCTGAACAATTGAAGGCATAATATAACTCTTTTGGCATCAAGCAATGTTTAACTTTAAATACCAATAGTAATTTCGCAAGCATCAGTTGACCAAAATGTAATTAAATAGTAATTTCATTTGATGTAACTACTAAACAAGTTCTAACCACCTGACTGGCTCCAACCGCTAAACAATAATCCAAGAGTTCCATCCACTCACGGGTTCCTGAGCCATCATTTTCATTTAAAATCAAAACCATAAAATCTACAATATGCAAGCGTGCCTCGCCTGGCCTTGACCGTGGACATGGCTACTTAAGTAATTTTAACTCTGTAAAGTGTGTACAGTTTTACCCACAAGATATGATCAACTCTTGTTGCTATGCAATTAATACACTTTTTTTGGTGTGTCGGCAGAGAGATCATGACAAGGCCTTTACAATGTACAATCCCGCTATGTACCTCGCCCGCTAAGGTTTCCCCGCTGAAGGGTTACATCCACTCAGTTAGAAACCCCTTCTTGCGCTATGTGGGAAAACTATCTCTATTTGACACCCACATTCCACCGACTGGCGAAGCCAATAACGAGATGCACAAATTAATTAGTCAGGTCATACCCATATAGACTTGTGGTTGTACGGTAATGCTTGGTCCATGGTAACACATATTTCGATCCTTAATTAACTAGGGTAGAACAATCACTTTGCAAGGTCTCATGCATCCAACACCCACTAAACATCCATCCGTCCCGATCTAAACCATTTTTTACTTTATTTTATTTAAATAACAGCAGGAATACCACTTGCCGCAATTTCATAATTTAGTTTAAACAAGTTTGAAAAGATTCCCATAATGGCATAATACCGAAACGCTTAAGCTGGACTAAACAATTCTACCGTCCCAACCTACAGCATTGGTTATCACCGGATAAATTAGCCAATATCTTCTAGGGTGACAAAGGTTCAACATAATGAATACCAAAGAGTGTATAACAAATCGGGAATTTAACTAAACCTTAAAACCCACGCATAAAATATGTGGCATAAAAATAAGCATGCATAATTTAAAACAACATAAACAATTTATAAAATCTAGGATCAACATGTTCAAGGAAGACTTGCCTTCGTTGCCTCCTATTGATTCTACCTCTGCCTGTTGATTCGATTGAGTTTCAACTGCGTCATCTACACGCGAAAGGAGAATAAATAAATAAATAAAACAAATTCAAAAAAATTCAAAAATAAAAAATAATAGTACTAAAGATAGATCATAAATTTAGATGAATTTAAAATTTTGAATCACTGAAATCAGAGCTCGAACGAAGGAAAACACGCTCCTGAAAGATTTAAATCAAAGAAAAAGAGAGAATGTACTGCAGCTATTAATGTTCATTCGTGATGTACTGTTCATTCACGAAGAACAGAGAACACACAAACGGCCATGGTGCACTGGAAAAAGAAAAAGGAGTGGGGTGGGGGCTGGCTGGGTTGGCCGGCCGGAGGCGGGGGTGGTGGCCGGAATAGTAAAAAATGGAGATCAAATCGTTGCGAAGAAATTCAGGGATTGTAGGCACGGGATTGGTTTGTGGAGGAGAGCAATGGGTTGTGGAGGTAGGAAGGATCCTTGGGGTGGGATTTATAGTTGCGGGGAGCTCACAAATTATGGAAACCGCAAAAATTTTGTGATTTGAATGGGGAGTAAAATCTAGCATTTAAGAGTAAGATTTTTCGGGAAAATTGGCTATGAATGGATAGAGTAGATCATGGGGAGTCCGAATATTGTGCTCAAATCATGGAGAAATTGAAGCTCTAAATCATGCCTTAACGGAGGAAAGAGAGAGGGAGCTTCCTTTTCTGGTTTCTGCTGAAGGTGGAAGAAGCATGACAGGTGGGGTTTGGTCCCACCTGTTATTTTTTGAAATTATTTTGTGCTGAGAAGAAAAGCACGATGGTAAAAATAGTAAAAAGTTCTAAAAAGTCTAGAAAAATTCTCAAAAATTCTTTGAAATATTTGGAACCAAATAAAATCATTTTTGAAAATTTTAAGCTTTTAAATTTTATGCAGAAATTTATTTTGTAAAACATAGAATTGCGAAAAGAGCTTTAATAAAATTCGTAAAATTCTAAATAAATTCCAAACTGAATAATATAAATAAAATAAATTAAAATTAAAATTTTAGGATGTTACACAGGCTCACAGTGGCCATAGGCATGGAAATGAGGAAAAGAGACAACAATGTGATTGAGCGATTCCATCCCGCTTCTGTGTGTGCATGCATGCAACCGCCCGATTTTGATTGGACACTCACACTCAAGGAAATAATGGGTAGAAAATCTCGCGCCTGATGTATTTGATGTTTTGAACGCAAGAGAGACAATGATGTGATTGATCGATTCCATCCCACTTCTGTTCATGCGATTTTGAATGAACATGCTCACACTCGAGGGAATCATGGGAAAGAGAGGCCGTGATAGAAAGACATAAAGCTGTTGCTCTTCAAATTTCATCCCGTGCAAGCACGCGCGTCTAATTTCAATTTGCAATGGGCATTTCGATCTTTACGCATCAACACGAAGGCTATGATTTGTTCAGTCCGAAGACATCTCTCTCACGCTCTCTCTTCTTGCCATTTTTGCTCAACATTCTGTACATCTCTCTCTAATTGCTTTATTGTTTTGATCTACCGCCGCGAAGTAAAATGTTTTGCAAGAGTAAAAGCAGGAGAGCACGCCCTCACTCTCCAAGTCCCCTTCGTTAGGATCAAGAGATTGATCCACGCCAATTCTCCCCCAGCATGGGAGACTAGGCATGGATGGTCATCATCTGGACGGCACGCACGGCATCGAGGATGCCTCATACACTCGAGATGCACTGAGCTCGGATGCCGCTACCTCAGTGCATCCGGGACGGGCGTCAGTATCCACACCGAACACGTAGCCTGACATATAGATGAAACCAGCACAGACATCTATATCTGGCACTCGACACGCGTAGTGTTGGCAATATATGGATAGAATCGTCGAAGTTGTGAATGGATAGGAGGTAGTGCATGTTGTTTACAAGTACTGTCAAACTAAACTATCTGCACGTGCATGTGTATAGGTCATCTGAGGAGACACACGGAGAATTGCTTGAGAAAGATATCAATCGGACGGAGGCCGGGCAAGGGCATGCAGACACAGCTCAACTTCAACACTAACGGTTCGGTAAGTACATGTATATACAACCCGACGTAGCTGAGACGAAATTGTGCGTTATATAGTTACAGAGGATCTTCCGCTTAGAATGGGTGAGAGCTCTAGTTTTGAGATAATGATGCAATATGGTTTTTGCTTGCATACCAACATGTTAGTAGAAGAACAACTACATGTGATATTTACTGAATATTTACAAATAAACTAGAAATATTAAAATAGACTTTCATGACACTTAGTTTTTTATTTGTATTAACATCAGATATATGGACTTCCTCAGAGCAGCCTATATTAGTATTGTTGTGCATTACCTAGACAACGAGTACATACTAAACAAAAGAGTCATAGGGTTTAGATCAATCTCCGAGTCACACACCGGAAAAAATATCGCTATCCATACACTTGAGATTATTAATAACTTTAAAATAGAAAGTAAAATTATTTCCATACTCTTAATAATGCATCAGCTAACACGACGGCTATGAAGTATCTCTCACCAAACCTGGAGATTTATGTTGGAGGTTTTATACTTCATCAAAAATGTGTATGCCATATTATTAATCTTATTGTGCAGGCAGGTTTGGTTATAATGAAATCTAGTTTAGAGGGCATACGCAGTGCTATCGATTTTATTACAAATTCACCTGTAAGGTTTGCCTAGTTCTTGAAATACTGCAGGACCAACAATAAGGAACCAAGAAGATTTAACCTTGATATGAAGGTTAGATAAAACTCAACTTATACTATGCTGCATCGGTGCAAAGACTACGAGCACATTATCACTGTCTTTGTCAACTGTAATAATCGTGAGGTATTGGTTACTGAAGTGGATTGGGAAATTGCTAGTTATTTTCGTAATTTTTTAGAATTTTTTTACAATACATCTAAACAATTATCCGGTGTGTACTACCCAACTTCTTGCTTAGTCATCGAGTGGTTTTAGCTCATTGCTAATGCTTTTACAGAAAATGGAGATAATTATATTTTACGTCGCATTATACAACCAATAGAGCAAAAAAATTTAAATATTTTCAAGCTATTCCACATTTGGATTGTTTTGCTATCATTTTGGATCCTCGGAGAAAATTTTCTGGCTTGCAGGGCGCCTTCGAGGGAATAGGAGAGGCATTTGATCTTAATTTTTTGAGGCCTATACTCATGTTTATAACGATTTTTCAGAGTTTTTGACAAATATTATGAGAAGTTTGGCACTATAAGTGAAGCATGAAGATCTACCTCAACAACGCAACAAGCACGAGGCAGATCGACCGCTTCAAGTATATGGAAGAAGCTGAAAGGCAAGTCGTCTAGTTCGTCTTCTGAAATACCGAGTAGGTCGCAATAGAATCCATGGGTAGAGATCAACAACTACCTCGATGCACCTTTCGTGGAGACCGAACTTAACATGGACGAGAAAAATTAACTCAGCTTGTTCTTGTGGTGGAGAATAACCAACCTATTTACCCCGTACTATCCCATTTCGCACGGAACGTACTTACGGTTATGATGTCTACTGTCTCGTCGGAATCCACTTTCAGTTTGGTGGAGAGGATACTTGAGTCGAGGAGGTCGTCTCTTAGACCTGAGATGGTTGAGGCAATCACATGCCTCAAAGACTAGGACTATACAGATGATAGGATACAACATCAGCCCGAGGATCCGGAAATCACGAACGTTGTTGCCGACTTTGACAATCTTAGCCTCGGGTAGTATATATATATACGTAGTTACTGTACACTTTTCTTTACCGGGGGTACCCCACACCGGGGTGTAAGGTTTTTAACGAGACTGTAACTCTGTACATGTTTAAGATTTAATAAAATTTACTTCTTTTCCCCCTAATATTTGTGTCTATTGCTAGTAATACTGATATCCACACAAAATGTTTTTTTGCATGCTTTCATTTTGATCTTTGCTTTGCGTGCACAAGTAAGCAAAAGAAAAGTTGGTGCCATTTTAATTGGCATGATTTACATATTTTTTTATCAAGGTGTCTATACATTCGTTGTATACCATAGCACCACATGCGCATGTGTCGTGCCCCGAATTTTCACGGATTCGGACACTCTGTGTATTATGTACTAGTCCAGGATCACGCTAGTACACACAGGATAAACAGGTTGAAGTACCACAATCATACACAGCGGAAATAAATAATAAGTACTTCAAGCATTAATAGTAACGAGTTACATGGCCTTATGGCCACCTTACAAGATGCCACGCAGAGCGATAAATATCAAGTAAACAGTTTATCAATGAAGCAAAAGTAAAGCGATGAACTCTTCATGACCACGAGCTCTTGAGTGCGGCTCAACCCCTTAATCCTCCCGGCCTTCGATTTAACTCTTCATTCCAAGTCGCACGGCTTCTTCTTCTTCGAGGTTTTTGTCGGTGCAAGGGTGAGTATACAACATACTCAACAAGTCATGCACAATGAGACTATTACTATATGCAAGGCTTATTCCAAGGAAAGGCTTAATTGGTTATTTTGCATAAAGCAAAGATTTCTTTTGATAGGTAGTCCTATTAGATTAAAAGCAAGAAGATCAATAATATTTAATAATTAATTTCTCAATTCTTTTTCAAGAGTTTGGCACTGACCTAATTTCATTCACATGACTTTTTGGCACACAACCACCCATTCCACATTTTCATTTTGAAAATCTAACCCTTGATCAGAATCACCGAGCAATGTCCAAGATCATGACACGGCTATTCAATAGTTTCACACACACACTCTGCAGAGGTCAGACACTTTACCCACAGGATACTGATCGCTCACCACACAGTGATTGATTGTAACAAAGTCTTTCGAGACTAACACTTAGCCAGTGATCCTCTCCAGTATTGCCTTCCTAACACTTCCCTCACACAGAGCCAAAGTTTAGAACAGGCACATACCGTTAGATGGGTACCAAGCCGCAGAACAGGTACGCTCCCCCGTACGGTTACATTTTTGGTGTAACTGTCACCCCGAGGTATCAAAGGAAAGATATTAGAAACCTACTTAACTAGGTCCGTCCCATTCCAGACAAGTGGTTGTACACGAACTCAGCTCAAAGGCTCGCAAGGTTAAGTCCTTAATTGTCCCTGCAAGACAACCATTTTATACATCTCGGCACACAGCCTTCACAATCTTTTCATACATCCCATTGCCACACACAGCCCACTGCACGAAGCCTTCTTGCCACTTGCCCCTGCTCAAATCATTTTCCCACCCCACTTTAACTTAAGCAACACATGCCATTTTCCACATCGGTTCATGAATAGCACCACACGTGTCACTATCCGGTTCAATTCATGACATCATCGCATTTTCCAAAATCGTTCCATAATTGTTTAGTCAAGATTCATTTGATATTTGAAAGTCATTCCACGATACAAGCAAAGCTAAGCGACTAATCACGGTCTAGCCTCCGTGTTGGCATCATATTAGCATCCAACATATTTAAGCATCTTAGGGTGGACAAGGTTTGGGGCATATAAACATTTATAATCAAGGTGGCATAACAAGTTTGGCTTTTAACTACCATTTCCCAATTTAATCAATAGTGGTTGTACTTAACATAGCATGCAATATGGAAATCAAAATATACTTTTAAAACTAGGCGAAATGATCAAAGCATGACTTGCCTTCAAGAGGAGTTGGTTCAGTCGAGGTTCTGCGACGGTCTTCAAATTCTCCTCGATTTAAACCCGGCGACTCTGAGTCTACTCCGGTGACAAGCAAACACATAATAAATATATAATACAGATAGCAAACAATTTACTAAAATTAAATAAAATCACCAATAATTAGTTCACATTTTTACAAATTTTTGGGTACTGGAATCACTCAAACCGAGTTAAAATGCAAAAGTTATAGCCTTTACAATATTCGAAATTGAATAAAAGAATAAACCGAATTATTTCTCTATTTTCCACCGATTTTCCCTCCGCGCGACACGTGTCGGCACCAGAGCGAACCACGTCGCCCACGGCCATCGACAGGTGGGCGGATGACGTCATCTCGACGTCAAGCCAACGGTGACTCACCCATCGACATGTGGGCCCGGTGAATGGTGCTTGGGCCACTCAATGATCGACACTTGGCGGAGACACGTCTCGCCACGCGACGATTTAATCCCGCCGTTGATTTAGATCCAACGGTCGGTCGTTAATCGGCGATGCATCGCTACAAGGCCTACGTGGCGCAAAGATTGAGCGGTTAGATTAGAGATCTACTGCTACGGCTGACCGAGCAAAACACTATTCCTAACCCCAACGTGGACGTACCAGAGCGGTCGGATGAGAATCCAACGATCATGGCTCACCGAGCTAATTCCTATTCACAAGCCTACGTGGTTTAACGAGGACCTTACGATCACAATCTAACGGTCATTAACATCCGAACAACCCGAGCTAGCGCCATGAGGAAGACGTGGCGATACTCGAGCGCATGGCGGAAATCGAGCGGTGGTCGGAGCTCGAGTAGTCGACGGCGGCGCAGCAGCGCTCAAGGCCGGAGACGAGGAAGACGATGGCTCGGCGGCGCTGAGACTCCTCCCGGCGTGAAGAAGTGGCTTGGTGGACACGCGCGACACGAGGAACTCTGAGGGTACCTCGGATGCGCGGAGAGTGAACGGCGGTGGTAGATGAAGGAACCCGCGGCGGTGGCGTTAGCGAACTTCGGTGAGCGAGTGGGAGAGCTACGGAGGACGATAGAGCTTAAGAGAAGTGGCAAATGGAGCGGAAGGAAGCTGTGCGTGCGACGGAGTATATCATTCGCTTGGACACGCCTTGGAACTCGCACAAAATCTCTGACATCATCTCCGGCACTAACGGCGGGCGGCGGTGCCTGATGCTTCGCCCCGAGATCGAGAATCGTACACGCCGCTCGATCACGATCCAACGGCGGGATTAAATCACGGCGGCCGAAGCGGTATGCGATGGCGCACCGTCCGACGAGATCTGACGGTGGAGGAAGCGGCGATTAGGGTTTTCGGGTGAGCACAAGTGTTGGGCCGGCCCAACATCAGTAGCTAGCCATTTTCCCAGATTTTAGCAATAAAAAATTCCAAGAATTCAAAATAATTATTTGGGGCACTAAAAATATTCGAAAAATTCTAGAAAAATTCTAGAAAATATTTGAGCATTTTGAGCCTAAATAAAATATTTTCATTTATTTTTGATAAATACTTTTTCTGGTATTAATTAATCAAGAGAAGAATGGTTTAAATAAATGTTTATTAATTTCAATAAATCCCCAAAAATTCAGATAAAGGCAATTAAATGAAATTAAATGCAAATAAAGGTTGGTTAATTCATAGAAATTCAAATAACTCCAAAAATTAAAATCTAGCCAAAATTCGGGACGTTACAGCATGCTACTGCAAGCAATTTCGGATCATGTCCTCTCGTCGTAATAGTGTAAATGGGCTGGGCCTGAGCCGACATGGCACAAAGTGCAAATGGGATGTGCCTAGACTCGCCGAAAGAGAGCCGGGCCAACCCGACTCGGCACGGCGGGCACGACAGGCCATAGCGACCGGCACGGTTTAGACCCGAAACACGATGGACTCGTGCCAGACCGGCCTAGCCCAGCACGACGCCCACCTCTAGTTAGACAGGAGCTCCATAACAAATGCTACTCCCTCTGCTTGTACCTTTGGAGATCCAAGGTACTGTAGGGGATAGGGGCTGTTTGGTTTGCTTCCAATTGTTGCCAATGTTTGTGTTACCAAATTTTGGTAGTGTTGGTCAAATTTGGCAAGTATTTGGTTTGCAACCAAATTTTGGCTAGATTCTCTTCTCCATTGGCACCCTAGTTCATTTTCTTGCCAATTGTTGGCCAAATGTTAGCAACCAATTTGGTAACCAAATTTTTGGCATGCCAATTTTTGGTAAGGTTTGATTTGACAAATTTGGGGTTGTTTGGTTTGCTTCCAATTGTTGCCAATGTTTGTCTTACCAAATTTTGGTAGTGTTGACCAAATTTGGCAAGCATTTAGTTTGCAACCAAATTTTAGCTAGATTCTCTTCTCCATTGGCACCTTAGTTCATTTTCTTGTCAATTGTTGGCCAAATATTGGCAACCAATTTGGTGACCAAATTTTTGACATGCCAATTTTTGGTAAAGTTTGATTTGGCAAATTTTGTCTCAAACTAAACAGTCCCTTGATCTCAAACCAAACAGCCCCACATGTTACCAGGTTGAGAGAGTAACAAATATTTTTACGGGGCATCATCATCAAAGGTAGGTTCTTGAACAAAGCCGGATAAAATGGTCTGAAAGATGCGTGCGTACCTGAACAAAATTGGAGAACACAGAATCCCCATCTTCAGCGTTTGGCTGGACAGTCTGCAGCAGATGGCTGACTTGTGTGGACCGTGTGAGCCTCCTGCTCCGGAATCCGGATGGCGAATGGTTGCGGTCCTGCGGAATGTTGAAGATCACCCGATCTCCCCTGCCGCGCCATTGAAAAACGTCTGCCGCGCGTCCGTTTACGCTGCCACAGGCCCACAGCACGGTCTCCGCGGCGCACGCTGGCCGCGGTGCCCATTCGCCGGCCCGGTGTCAGTGCTGACGGTCCATGCCGAAGGACGCCAAAATGGCCCATGCGCAGAGCCGAAAACGGCAAAATTTGCCGGCCGAACAGGAAAACAAAATAGAAATTTTAAAATAATATATTTTCTAAATAATTTTACAACAAAATACCAAAAAAAATTTACAAAAATACTGCTGCCATAAAGTTTTGCTTCATCCTATTATTTTCATAAAATTATTTTAAAAATGTATTATTTTTTAAAAATTTCAAAAAACAGTCTCTCCCTGGTACCAACCAACCCAAAGAGCCAAAGATCCCGGGGCAGTACAGCCTAGGGTACAGTAGAGGGTGGTGTCGCTGCCATGCCGTGTGGCCCTGTTCTCGTCACAAACCGAAAGGGAGCAAGAGCTGATTAGAATTGTTATGGACTTGGAAGTGTCACGTTTGTACAAAGGCCAGAAACAAAACAAGAACAACAGAATGGTGACAGTCATGTCATGGTGATGGTGTAAGTGAAGTGAATTCAGTAGTTATAGTCTTGACAAGATTTGGTTGCACGTCACTGTACGAAGAAATTACAATTACTTACTGTTCAGTTTCTGTGTCATGGGGTTTTGAGGGGTTGCCTTCTCTGTCATGTCCTCAGCGGTTGTCAATACATACTTATATATGGAGCTACTGGTAGGATGCCCACGTATTTACATGGCTGAATTTATTTTAAAGTTTATAGTATCAAATGATATATCTTATATGTCTAAGAATATATTAAAATATTGAGCACAATAAGTTGCTAGAGCTCTTAGAAATGTAGCAATTCTTCATCATGCTTAGATCATGTAGCTACATACACATATTCTTTCTCTATTAGTAACTCTTTTTTTACAATATATGTAGCACATGTACCTCTATTTTATATTGCTCACATGTACACCGATGCACTATGGGCGATTTACCTTGAATTTATCTTCCTCACATGCCGGTTGCTCTACTGGATCATATGCCTTCTATCTCTTCTTGATCAACCTATTACTTTTCTGCATCAACTTCCAATAGCAAGTCTAATTATTGATCATCCCTCTTAGCTGCTACACTTTTCAATACAATACTCTACCTCTCGCTAAAAATGGGTATCGTCATCTGGCATAAAACAAACATGTAGTTATCGGGTAACCATAGTATAGCAAGAATAGTGCCAAAATATCCCATAATAAAAGATGAAGGCAACTGGGTAAAAAGGTAGGATCTCAAGGTTAAAAGGGACCAACCCAGAGCAAGTCGAGCCACACCTTCTCATTTTCACCCAAGCGCAAGCAAAAGACCAAAACCTCTAGGAGCAAAGCCTCCTCGCAAGCAAGCCAACCAAGCCTCAAGCAAACCAAGAAACCGAGAGTAAGGAAGCAGCAAGGAGACCACCAGAGGTCCCAAGCAAGCACAAGCTAGCCAAGTTCCAGAAACACCAAGCCAGGAGACCTCACCATCAACCCCTAGACCTCATCACCTCGCATCAATTCCTCACCATTTTCACCTCCCAAGTAAGCTCATTCATCCATTGGCCAACAATAACTAAGCTCGTTCATCCATTGACTAGCTGTGAGCTGAGCGACCTCAGTGATCCGATCCTTTGAGTTTCGATCGACCTCCTTTGAGTTTCGATCGACCTCCCCTGCCTCCTGCACACTAGCGCCCTTATATACTCCCGTGACTAGCTAGGGCAGGCAGAGGGAGTAGTTTTACATTAATTACATTGATTGTGTCTAGTCCTGTCGCTACTGTCCCTCAGAGCCTCTTTGTCTACGCCGTATCTTGACACCACCTGTCTTCGGACCGCCCGAGAGGAGGGGTTCGGACGCTGCGTGACGAACGCCGGGTACACGCGTCATCCTGTCTTGCTTGGGGCGGTGTAGATGGAATGGGAGTTGGTGAAGCTGGCTCAGTCGGAGGGACAGGTCATCATAGCGTCAGGGAGCCACGCCCATTTAATGGCCTTCAGGCACACTGCAATGGCTCCCCGCGCATTTAATAGCTCCCATGCGCATTTAATGGCTCCCATGCGCATTTAATGGCTGTGATACGTTGTGATCCTGGCGATTGCTTCGGGCGGAAGCCTCCTAGCCCTGTCTTCGTGGTCGGCTAGTAATGGGCTGGCTGCTCGTCGGGTAGCCACGTGGCCTGGTCGCTCGACTGCTCGTCGGGTGGCCACATGTCCTGGTCTTCAGCGGTCGTGACTGTCGCTTAGGCTCAGGACTGGTCACCAATGACCCGTCAGGCAAGTGCACGTGTCTCCGGTCAATTGGAAATTTGGGACATAGTCGGCCACCAAGCCTCTCTTCAGTATGTTGAGTCCTTTGCACAGGACCTTCTTCTTTTTGCATCTTGTGTGCGCGGTCCCACCTGGCAGCGGTAGAGAGAGTACCCCGGTGTAGAATACACCGACAGTAGCCCCCGGATCCGCCCTGGAGCGTGCTCTGGGAGATTTCGGAGATATTCTTTGACCTGGGCGCGGTCCTGGATGGGTCCTATTCATGTACATGCAACCGTACAGATTCTCTCTACAACCGCCGCAACTCTTCAGGTCTTGTCGCTTCGTTCCATTTATGATCTTTTTGCGAACCATCGGTTCGTGGGGGCGCGACTCCTCGCATCCTGAAGCTGTGCACGGCTTATAAATAGGCATGTTCGCCCCACCACGATCCGCACTCCTATCGCTTTCATCTTCTTTGCTTCCCTTCTCTTCTTCGCAGTCACAGCATCAAAACAGTACTCTAACCACATGGCTCCGTCGCTTCCCCCCTCGGCAATGGATGAGTCAAAGCTGGGGAATGTCCTTCGCTTGGCCCCTGAAGGGGCCCTCCACCTTAGGGCGGGCACCGTCGTGCCAAAGTGCAACCCAAGGGAGGTGATCACCTTTGTCTGGGCACTGGCGGCAGGCCTGATGCCGCCCTACTCTGAGTTCTTCCTCACTGTCCTCCACTTCTACGAGATCCACCATCTTCATCTCACCCCCAACTCCATCCTCGCCCTTTCCATCTTCGCACACCCCTGCAAAATGTTTGTGGGGGTGATGCCAAATCTTCCCCTCTTCCAGTACTTCTACACTCTCCGCAGCCTCACCGACGGTGGGGTCGTGGGGAGTTGCCATTTTCGACTTCGTGATGGCTCAGCCTCCCGTTACATCCCCCTCCAAGTAAGGAGTGCCTGGAAGACGTGGCGGAGCGAGTGGCTGTACATCGCTGATGACAGCGGGCTCGACGTCCTGGAGTTGCCATCAGCGCCGACAGCCACCATCGACAACTAGGGTTCCCTCGTCGAGGAGACGGCGGAACTCCGGTCCATGGTGGCCCGCATCGACTAGTTGCAGGCCTCCAAACTGATCAGGGCGTTGGTCGTCTGGGACTTCGTGACTCGGCGGATCAGTCCCCTGAGGTGACGCGTCAGGCCGGCCTGGCAGTACACCGGCGACGACGACGTGACCCGCACGTACCCAGGCCGTAAGTCTTCGTCAAGTTTTTGCTTGTCTCACTTTTGTGGTCGCTAACAGCTGATTGATGTCTTGTGCCCTTTGCCAGGCGTTGGGAACTTGAGCTCCGCCGGTCGAGGCTCGATGGTCGGGTTGCTTCGCAAATGCCGAGTACTGGTTCGCGGCCAAGCCCAATCGCGGTTAACCGCCTTCGCCGAGCGGCAGTGATCATCACAAGCTTCCCTTCGATGGACTCCACCGGGAGGGCCGCTATACCACCGGGCCCTCTCGACAATCGGGGAGTCCGATTCGGATGATGACCGTATGAGGGGAAGGGCGGCCACCGCCGATGCCGGCTCGACTGAAGAGACCTCGCGCATGGCATCTCTTCTGCTCCTAGCCCTTCCGTGCCGTCGAGCACGGCAGGGGCTGGGTCTTTTGCTGGGGTTGCCGCGCCTTCCGCTAGGAAGGATGTTGCACCGCCACCGCCGCCTCCGCCTCTGGCACCGACATCAGTGCCAACAGCGGTGCAAAGTGCCGGGCCCAGGAGTGGGCTAGCACTTCGTACTTCTTCCATCCGCTTCGGGGGCACTTCTGCCACGTAAGCTTCTTTTTTTCTTTTCTTGGCGTATTCTTCTGCTTGCTGGAGCTAACTCTCTTCCACTGTGTCTTCAGAGCGGACCCCCAAGGTGGTGCAGGTGGTCGGACAACCACACCGTCTGCCACCACCGGGGTCACTGTCCTGCAGCTGCCGTCTGCCCAGTCATCGGGCCAAACCGAAGCTGCTCACACCGGGGCGGTCGCTTCCTACTTGGCCACTCCGTCCGCTCCCTCCGTGCTCACCACCCGGCTCGCCGGCCTGGCTGCCGAGTTAACCGCGGCGACCTCCCTTCACGACAAGCAGATGGTGTCGTTGCGGGAGGAGTTGGCATCGGCGAAGGCGGAGAAGACGTTGTTGGTAGCCCGAGTTGAAGCCGCCAAGGCGCGGGCGAAGGGCGCCGAGGAGAAATGTGACACGTTGCGCGCGGAGACGGGCCGCAATCTGCGCAACCTTATCGCCATGCTCCGCCCCACATTTAGGCGTATGGTCAGCAGCTTGTAGCCGCTGGAGGTGATGGTGAACGGCCCGCTGGAAGAGTCAGCGACACACTACGCTCACAGCATCACCGTTTTCGCTGAAGCCCTTGCCGGCCTTCCTGCCACCTTAGCGGACCGCTCCGCTAGGGAGGGGCGGGAAGTCGCGATCGCCACAGCGGCCTTCGTCTTGATGTGTTGTGCCCACCGCGACGACTCCTTCGATCCCTGGGCGACCGTCACCGGGGTGGAGTGTGACCCCGCCAGCACTAACGCTGCACGCTGGCGGCGAGCACGAGTCGGCCGATGGAGATGGTGCCTCCACCCGCCGCCGAAGCAGAGGAAGAAGCCGGGGAAGACACCGGTGACATTAAGGTCACCGACGATTAGTTCGGGCGACCTCCTTCACTGTCCTCCTTCTTTTCTTTCTTCTGTGTAAGCATGTACATAGGCCTTTCGGCCATTATGAATGAAAATACTTTGCTTTTACCTGTTGCCAGCTTTTACCTGTTGTCTTGCGTGTGCTTGCTCGTGATCGGTTCGATCCAGTGCCGGGCGACCAGCCCCCGGGCATTTTGCACAGACCCTTTGGGCGACCAGGCGGATCGACACTTGGGAGTCTTTTCTGCAATCACACAGAACCGCTCCAGATACGAGCCAATGTTAAACCACGCTTATTTGGAAATAAACAAGCAAACAGACACACAAAGCCTAAGTCCTAGCCATCGAGTGGGCAGGAAGTGTGTACTAGGTTGTCATTTTCCTGTCACCATTCAGATCTTAATCCCTTGTACTTTACCGGGACTAGACCAGGAACTGCGAGGCTAGGGAGCAGGTCACGTAGAGGCGGGGCAAGTGGTGAATGGTGAGCGGAACTCGGCCGCGAAGCACCATGGAGGGCGGAGCATGGCCGCAGTGCACCCGGCCACACGTACCTGCTAGGCGCCTGTCTGGGCTCAGCACAGAAGCTGGGAGTCCGCGGTATTGCCAAGGGACCCTTGCCATCCTTTTTGGACCAGACCAGAGAACTGCGGGGCTAGGGAGAAGGTCGTGTAGAGGCGGGGCAAATGGTGAATGGTAAGCGAAACTCGGCCGCGAAGCCCCATGGAGGGCGGAGCATAGCCGCAGCGCAGCCGGCCACACGTACCTGCTAGGCGCCTGTCCGGGCTCGACGCAGAAACTGGGGGTTTAAAGGGGTTGGCAAGGGGCCATCAGGTTACTAGTACTCATGACAACCAAGTATAGCGCAAACCCCATAGGCCTAAGCAAGTTGAAGGGATAAAAAATGACAATCAAC
This sequence comes from Guadua angustifolia, assembly GCA_036346375.1. Lineage (NCBI taxonomy): Eukaryota > Viridiplantae > Streptophyta > Magnoliopsida > Poales > Poaceae > Guadua > Guadua angustifolia. The sequence continues at coordinate 23,316,095 of CM070500.1, forward strand.
TGCATACTGAGCATGTGGGATGCCAGGGATTAGCCAGGGAAGAGTTCAACAACCTGCTGGCTGACTAGTCCTGTCACTACTGTCCCTCAGAGCCTCTTTGTCTACGCCGTATCTTGACGCCGCCTATCTTCGGACCGCCCAAGAGGAGGGGTTCGGACGCAGCGCGATGAACGATGGGTACACGCGTCACCCTGTCTTGCCTGGGGCGGTGTAGATGGAACGGGAGTTGGTGAGCTGGCTCGGTCGGAGGGACAGGTCATCATGGCGTCAGGGAGCCACGCCCATTTAATGGCCTTCAGGTACACTGCAACGGCTCCCCACGCATATAATAGCTCCCATGCGCATTTAATGGCTCCCATGCGCATTTAATGGATGTGATATGTTGTGATCCTGGCGATTGCTTCGAACGAAAGCCTCCTAGCCCTGTCTTCATGGTCGGCTGGTAATAGCCCTGTCTTCATGGTCGGCTGGTAATGCCACGTGGCCTGGTCGCCCGACTGCTCGTCGGGTGGACACGTGTCCTGGTCTTCAGCGGTCGTGACTGGTCACTGGGCTCGACAGTCGGCCCAATGACCACCGGCGACCACGTGTCCTGGTCGATCGGGGCTGGAACTTGGTCGGCCACCAAGCCTCTCTTCAGTATATTGAGTCCTTTGCACAACACCTTCTTCTTTTTGCATCATGCGTGCGCGGTCCCACCTAGTAGCGGTGGAGAGAGTACACCGGTGTAGAATACACCGACACATATGTTTGCACCAAAATTTGGCAAAGTATGGCCAAGTTATCAGGCTAAGGATCAAAAGATATCTTAGCTAATATCGGATATGGAAAAATGGCTTAAGTATGGATTGTGGCCGATATTTATCTAAAATAGGAGGAATACTATCCGAATTGAGGCTGATACAGATCACGGTAAGCAGTGTATTGGATGTGGATACGATCAGCCAACAGCTATAAAAGGTGGTCAAAGGCAGGCGAGAAGAACAACACAATCAATCAAACAACTAGCATTACTTTTATTTACCTTCTATCGACTAGGAGTAGCCTCTGTAATTTAGATTCTCCTTTATAATCTGATTTGATCAATAAAGTTGTGCATTGTTGATTGTTGGTCGCCTTCGATTACATCAACTAGGTTTGATTTTCTCTGATATTGTTGCGCATCGCCTTTTTCAGAAAAGATCTACCACATCATCTAATTAGCCCTAATTGGCTAATTAGATTTATCGTTATCTTTGATTTAATTAGCTTTTAACCTGTTTAGATCTTTGTCGATTTATCATGATTAATCTGCTTTGGGTGTATTCTTCGTTTATCTCATCGATTGCAGGAACAAATCAGTTGGCACGCTTCGAACCTCAGAACCCGGTGTTCGTCTGGTGTGTTATGACTGATCAACCCCTTTCACTTTTTTGGCGTCAACACCTTCTTACACGAGAAATCATCGCTTATCTAGCCCAATGTACCTTTTTTCAAATCTAGCCCCCTGGGCACATACATTTGTAGACTCTTGCAATCCCCGAGCACGGTAGCACCTGCTCCCATGCTTGCTCACCCTGTCATGGTGGCAGCCAGCTTCCACGCTCTCCAAGCACTATAGGGGATATGTGTCACCTACTGTGCCTTCTGTAGCGGGGAAGGGACCTAAATCTACAAATGTATATGTGTGGGGGTAGATTTGCAAAAAAAAAGAAGAAAATGGGCTAGAAAAGCGATGAAATCTTTACACGAGCCAATAACGAAAGTGTAAATAGAGTATTATGTGTGCTTGGGTCTGCCCTATTGGTGAGCTAGGTATTGAGCAAAATTTAAACCAAGGTATTATAAATGGTATCAAAGCATCAACCTTCACCGCATGAGTGCGCTGGGATAGGGGCACGGGCTATGTGCATAGCGTGTGTGGGTCCGAAGTGGACACATGATATGGCATATATACTGGCAATAGACACATGGTCAAATATACCGAGGGGAGGTTCTGGGTATCTACCGTGTATGCATTGTGCTGTCAAGGATGCTCCTTTTTAAGAAGGGTGAGTGTAATTCCCCAGTCTGTTAGTGTGATGGTCCATATGACTCATGTTGGAATAATAATAGGATTAGTTCCACATTACTTGTTTAAAGTGAGTTGTAGTAACATATAATGCCTGTTAAATCTAAATGTAACACTTCTGTGTTAACTTTTTTACAGAAAGTGAGGAAGAAAGTTTAAATTGGGTACTATGTGCATATAGGTCCACCCCATAAGTAGGTTGGATATTGAGCAATATTTAGAGCATCATGTTACACTCATCACTTGCAACATCCTGTTCATGCTCCCGAACCTCGACACTTGGTGCACCATGTTCTTCTCCAGACTGTCAATTTTGAAACAAACGAAGGTGAGTTTCGCACGCCCAACATCTCGCAGAGACTTAGTTTAAAAATGGAAAGTTATGTTAAAATTATGATTATAACCAATATTGATTCAAATATAAAATTTTGATCTGTATAGAAGCTGATCTGAATCATGATTGGTAACGTATTAGAAAAGGATATAATCGGCTGATACACAATAAAAAGGGATCGAGAATAAGCAAAAACAACAACACAATCAATCAAACAACTCGCATTTACTTTTTGTTTACTTTCTTGTCAACTAGGAGTAGCTCTGTAATTTATAATCTCTTTTGTAATCCGATTTGATCAATAAAGTTGCGCATCGCTGATTGTTGATCATCCTCGATTACACCAGGTTTGATTTGTTCCAATCTTGTTGCGCATCATCTTTTTTTTTTGGAAAAATCTACCTTTTACCATCTAATCAAGCTTAATCAGCTATTTAGACTTATCGTTGCCTTTGATTTGACTACTAGAAAAATGCACATCAGTGGCGGTTTTTGAACCGCCACTGATATAGTGTCACTGATAATCGGAGATTATTTTCGAACCGTCACTGATAATATTATCAGCCTAGAACCGCCACTGATAATCATATTATGAGTGGCAGTTTTTTGCTAGAACCGCCACTGCTCTTGCCCAAGAACCCATTCTAATACTTCGAATGTTTTTAACATAACACAAGGACTTCCCAGAAGGTCATCCATCCTATTACTACTCTCATCCAAGCACGCTTAACTTCAGAGTTTTTATAAGATCCAGTACTTTAGTGGTGTTATGATCATATCTGACATATAATGTGTCTCTCCTCCTCTTAACCCTGTGAATCACCCGAACACTGATTTCTAATTATTTCAAATTAGCAAACTATAAAGATAATTAGCAAAATTTAAAACGTTCAAATTTATTTTCCATACTTTTGACTATTAATTATGCTTGTAATGTATGTGCTATTACTATTTACGAAACTTGTAAAAACACCATAACTTTTAACTTGTACCTTCGATTTTAGTGTTCTTGTGCTTTCCGGAATCATCACATGATGAGCTCTCTAGTTATATTCTTTTGGGCACCGATTCTAATTTCTAAATATGAAATCCGAGCATTTTTGTTAAAATAGCCATAACCCAAAATCAAATGGTCGGATCATGATGGTTTGTACGAGTGCATGCGCGGCGACGGAATTCCAAAAAAAGGTCGTTTAGGGTTTCAAAATGGCCTCTGAAGTTTTGAATCTGTTTTGGTCATTCTTTTCAATTATTGCAAATGGAATATTAGTTCTAATTATTGCAAATGTAATATCATTTAATTTCAATTCTTTCAATTTTTTATTTTTTATATTATCAGTGGCGGTTTTAGCCAAAACCGCCACTGATGCTCATATTATCAGTGGCGGTTTTTGGCTAAAACTGCCACTGATACTCACATTATCAGTGTGTGGCGGTTTTTGGTTAGAACTATCATAAATAATGTTGGGACTATTTGTGACGGTTTTTTACTATAACCACAAGTTACATGTTTAAGACTTACGACCCACAAGTTGCATGTTTAAATTCCAAAAAAATTTAGATAAAAATCACACAAATAACCAATTCGTGGTTTGTAGGCATCGAACTCTTGTCATAGGCCATGGCCCAGAGAGACATAGTGCCACTGGTGGCCATCTCAGTACTTAGGGCACTTAAGGTGTATTTGGTTGGGTGTACCAGGAAGAATGAGATAAGATAGTATATGATGGATGGAATGATCCTGAATGGAATGGTACAGAGAATGTGTTTAGTTACCTGAATGGAATGATACAAGATTTTGTTTGGTTGCTTGAATAAAATGATACAGGATGGTACGAGATGATGTTTGGTTGAAGGGATGAGATTGGATCGAGGGATGAGGCTGGTTTGAGAGATGGTGCAAGTGAACGATTATGTCCTGGACCGATTGGTTCGACCATCTCATCCTGTATCAAATGATTCCGTTCAGCCAACTAAACGTAAAGACAGAACCAAATACTGCACGAAATAGTTCGATTCACCCTCGTACACTAACCAAACACACCATTAGTTAGCCATCATCACATGTTGCTGTGACGCCCATTTTTAGCATTTTTCTCTTTAGCTTTAGTCCTATGTAACTTGGGTGATGTTTACTGTAATAACGGAGACGACAAAAACTCCATTGCTTGTCTGGCCCTTTACATCTTTTTTTTACAAATCTAACAACTCCACGGATCCATTTGCAAAAATAAGCACTTTTACGGCACACAATATTAAATACTAGACGTTTATTCTATTTGATCTATCGGACTATATTAGTTAAGATTTAGTTATACTTCCGTAGGTAGTATTGGTAGTAAAAATCATTTAGTGGTAGTATTGTAATTAGCTTTTTTTATTTTGAATGTATGTGTATTTTTTTGTGCTTTTGTGTAAAATTCAGAACTGCTTTATAGGCTGCGCAGGACAGAGAGCTCAATATGTTAGTGCGAGGCCACAGGCCCATAGCGTCGTCAAGATTCAGGTGTTGACAGAACCGAACTGGCGACGGTGATGAAAAAAGGAGGACAACAATAACGATTAACGAGTAACATAGCAAATGATCAAATATCCATAATACTCCTGAGAAATGTATGGCTAGATCTGATTTCTACTTATTACTATTTACTATCTATATTATCCACCATAAAATTGTTGTTATAAGATAGACCCTTTGTGGTCAGCAGGAATTGACTATTAAATTATAAGTGAATTGTCCATCTTTTCTCATCAGCTTTAGTTTTTGGATGATCAGCTAAATTTTGTTTGGTTACTGCCATTCCCTATCCAATTGATATGATTGAATCACTTTGTAAAAGGATGTGACCATAGTACTCGTGTCAAACAATTAGACAAACCATACACCTATTCTTCGCCCTTTCACAACAGCTACATTCAGTGGCGTATGCATAGGGGGGTGTAGGTGGGCTGGAGCCCCACCCGCCCTCCAAGTTAGATAAATTTAAAGAAAATTTATCTATAAATTTAAGAGAGCTATCGAGTTAAACAATCGGTTCAGTGAATCTTCGATAGAGCTTTTGAGATGTATTGCTTGTCTAGACCCAAGAAATTCATTTGCAAATTTTAAATATGGTAGGCTTCTTCGACTTTCAGAGATTTATTCAGATGATTTCTCATTATATGATCGTGTGGTTTTGAAAGCACAACTTGTCTTATTCATTGATGACTTGAGAAGAGAAGAATTTTCAAGTTGTGATGATCTTACTAGTCTCGCGGTGATGATGGTTGAAGCAAAAAAGCATGTTGTTTATCCATTAGTCTATAGGTTTATTGAATTAGCATTAGTTTTACTTGTGGGTACAGCTACAGTTGAAAGGGCTTTCTCGGTAATGAAGATTATCAAGACAGATTTGCGTAATAAGATAAGTGATGACTGGTTAAATGATCTCATGGTATACTACATTGAGCGAGATATATTTTCCAAGATAGACATGTAAGATATTTTGCAACGTTTTCAAAACATAAAAAGCAACATTTTCAAAACATAAAAACCCGTAAATATCAACTATCAACTCTTAAGAAGTAATGATCGGTATGTTTTTTTCTTTGTAATGTTACGTATTTATATTATATGCGACTGTTAGATAAGTGTTGGTATTTTTATATTATATATATCATTCTGTCATGTTCTATGTTCGAAAAAAATACTATATATATACATATTAATATATTATATATATTAGTTTGAAGGCTTCAATTTTAGCTCCCTCCTTTTTAAATTTTTGGATACACCACTGGCTACATTATCAGGAAAAGTAAACATCCGAGAAAACTAATAGCCCACCATGTATGACGCACATATTCGAAACGAATCAAACTTCCTGGATAAGAACCAAAAAGCAAAAAAAAGAAAAACATGATTGCGGCATTTGATCAGGTAGAAGAGAACACATACGTACCAACAGTACATACGTGCAGCTATAAGAGAACTCTATCTGACGTCAGGACAACATCTATCGAGGCTATGTTTTCATGAAGCAGAGAAGGCAGATTCATCATGTCGATCGAGGGGGTGATTAGCGAATATGCAATGCGTGAACTAGCCGAATAAAGCTATTATCTAGCCAAGGAGAACATAGTTCGAATCATGTATACGGAAGCAGTCCCGCATTTGTAGGCCGGCCGTGTGGATCGCTCTCTCGGGCGCTTGCTCAGTCAGTCACGAACTGTGACTGATATCTCTTTCCAATTCCTCAATTCTCTCGGGCGTGCGTCGAGTACTTTCCGAGCATGCCGAAGAAAAACGGCAGCTCGATCGGCGGTCGCGGCTGCAGCTTGCCGCGCGCCCGTGCGCTGGCTCGTGCCGCTGCATCGACCGTTTAATTATATTTACCGGCTCGCCGCGGCGCGGTTTGCCCGCGTCTCAACTGGTTGCCTCGTTGCATTTTGCGCTTGCACCACGCCCAGGTCGATCGACGCCAAATCGCCAACCGTCGCTCTTAGCTCGCGGTGAGGCCTCGGTTTTTCCACGCCAAGCCGCTGCGGTAGCCCATGCGTTGCCGCTGTGCGCTGCCCCCGCTCCTACTGCCCTGTGATCCTGTCGCCGCTTCAACGTCGTTCGATAACGTTGCTGACTTGTTGTGCAAAAGGCCGTCAGCCCGTCACTCGACTCGACACATCACGCTGCCATGCGGTGCGGCACACGGTAACGTGTGACTGAGCTCACTCCAGTGCCGTCCCAGCCCAAGAGAGAACACGAAAAGATCGAACATCCCGAACCACCTGAGCTGAAAGCCCAATCCGGCCTCGTCCAGGTCTATGTCATATGTTTACCCGGCAGCCCACTATCCAATTTACTACGTCATATGTCTCAGAGAAAAGGCCTTAACCACGCGGCAAATAAATGAATAAATCCTGCCAGTCCAACGTACAATTCCAAAGGAGGATTTAGGCTGGTGGCCCATTTGCAGAAATGAATATGATTGCTAACCTATTTCTTTTCAGAATTTCTCTTATTGTTAGAAAAAAATATATATAATACCCTAAACTTTACTTGAAATTTTGTCCGACACCTCAAGCTATGAAATCAAACATTTGAACATTCAAACTTTGCAATCCAGTTCAAACAACACCGTGATCCAATTTCGTATAGTGATATTACTCATGTGCCGTGATGAGTGAGCGGTTTTACGACGTAGGATAGCACGTTGAGCAAGTTTAGGTGATCATGAAAAATATGTAATAAATAGACTCGACCTTGTTGGATATCCTAATTGATCCAAAGTAGCATGTCCTTTTTACGATGTCTTTTGGGTTTGGTTGATATATACTCCCTCTAGTCATAAATAGATGTCGCTTTGGACATCGACACGGTCTCAAAAACACAGTTTTGACCACTAATTTCTATTATAATATATTTCTAAAACCCCGTAAAATTATAATATTATGAAATTACTTTTTGAGATAAATCTACACATATAATTTTCATATATACAAGTTAAATATTAAAAAAGATATTGACAGTTTGAAAATTTGACTACATCTATGTCCAAAACAATAATTATTTGTGACCGGAGAGAGTAACTTGCTATTATAGTTATGTACTCATATTGTTTGATTCAACATATATTACTCTATATATACGTGTATTACCCTATATCTTTATTCGCTTATGACCCGAATCTATCATGCATCTTTTTTATGTCCGTATCACGAATAATCTGGATTTGTATCCGTATCTGGTTTTGAATCTGGGAAAAAATATATATATTAGGATACGAGAAGAGTAATACCTATATGTATCCGATCCGCTTTCACCCCTAGCGGGAGCTTTTTGGGGAAAAAGTCCCTTAGTGATCTATCTATCATTGACCTTACTTTGCCAGCATGTCATTCTGTATGGCAAAAATGCCTACTTATTGTGCCACGTAGGTAATACCACTGTATAAAACCAGGCCAGAAAGTTATTTGAATCGGTTTACAAAGCTCGGGGAATCGTATGTGTAATTTGATAGTTTAGGGGGTTTGATGTACATTCCAACAAAGTTCAGTGCATTATATAGACTTCTTCTTTTGTTATTTTAATCCTTTTTAAAACAATAAAACATCTCCCGAACTTATTCCAGAAATGAACCCTCCCCTACGACGCCACCATCAGTGGCTTTGCATCGACGAGTTCATTTGCCATGCCACGGACAATTGTGTGGTAGGCAGTGTTTGTGGAAACAAGTTTGGTGTTACCTGGCAAAATCCACTTGCAGCGCCAACGAATATAGCGTGGCAGGCTGGTCCATTTTTCGAAATCAGTTGAGTTGGGTTTGTTTTATTATCTTGTTGAACAAGGTTAATTTTGTAAAAAAAAAAAGTAGTTCCTCTTCTTACAACAGATATGTAGTACTTCCTCATGCCAAGTTTCTAAGGCATATTTTTAATAGTTTTGACTATAAATATAGCGTTTATTTCATATTCTAATGTAAAATTAGTATGATGTTCCCTATATATACCCTAATAAATATCTATCTTTACTTTATAGTCTACATGCATACATTGAAATAGTGCTTAGCGATAATAATTAAGGATAATCTAGTTATTTTCAATATCTTCTTTATCTATGTACTAAAAAAATACGTATTAGGGCATGTACAAAACCATTTAATATGGCGTCTCTTAGTGATGAGGTGGACATGCTTCGCTGATGTAGCAGGGGGAAAAGTGCAAAAAATGCTAGAGTCGACTCTTGGTGAAGAGACGACTCTTCACAAGCTCCTAGACAAAATTAGAGAGGAGCAGTATTAAATAGCATGTTGACAGTTGGCTCTTGTGCATGTTCTTTGTACATACTTATCTTTTTTGCTTAGAAAAATGTGCTAAGAGACACTCTTGACACTCCATTGTACATGCCCTTATAAACTCGGAGCTAAAGGTCTACCATCTCAATAAATTTTAAAAAGCTACCACCAACCTAACAGATACGGGTGGATCATATGTTCTAAGAAAAAAACTACGAACTAATTAATGACTGAATTGAATTGAACTTGTCACCCTTGACAGGGCAACAGGGGCGAAGCCCAGTTATAGCCATGGGTGCAGATGCACCCCCCTCAAAAAAAAATTAGTTATTACCTTCATATCTTGGCCCTATATGCACCTCTCTCAGTCCAACATGCTGCACCCCCCTTGCAGTCAAATTATGTATTTTATCTATATTTATGTTCTTTTTTCCATCCAAACGTTCTTTATTAGGTAAATATTTTTCATCACTTTTTTATGCTCGCACTCCTCTAGAAATGCACAGCGAACTCGAAGAGTTGCAAGAAATACACAGCTACTCGAGACTACGTACTCAACTACTGGATCAAGCTTGCAAGACCTGCATGATAGTGTTATTATTCCAACGTGTCCATTGTAACAATAGTCCTCATAATTAGTTCTCTACAGCTTGGGCAAGACCTCAAATAATACATGTACAAGTACAATAACATAATTAATGAAATTATTCAAGCGGAAGAACTCGACTGCGACCAAATCAACGGAAGGCGTTACGAAGACTGCCGCGAGTACGAGGAAATGATCGATGGCTTGGTCGACGGCTATTACTGCAAAACACAAGCCAAAAAGCATGCGACGTACGTGTAAATACTTAATTAAACTAGTTGAACTGCGCGCGGGAAGGTGATCATACGCAAATCGAGTGGTCAACTCCTCGGATTTGCGTGCGCAAGGCATATTGTCGTATGTGTGAAAACAAGACACGAGAGAGGGGGGACGCTGGCCGTCTTACGGGCCACCGTCCAAATGAGACAAAGTGAACACGGGAGTTTATACAGGTTCGGGCACCCAAGGGAGTGCCCTACTCCTGTCGGCGTGTCCCCCAAGAGGAGCAGGGAGCTCCTAGCTCGGGCTCTCGCGGGACATGCCAGTGGTTCGAGTTTTGCATTCCATCAGAGTCTAGGTTACAAGTGAGGGCTACAGCCGGGTTTTATAGGCGCCCAGCCTTAGTTACATGAAAGTACCATCCTACCCCTATCGCCATGGCCCAATGCGAGGGCATTTTGGTCATTCCTGGGCGAAGGTAGTAGGCTCCACGTCACCGTTCCGTAGTGGTTAGTCTCTGACTTCGGGGTCCCACGAGGACCTCCCACGAGGTGTGCCTTAGAGGTACGCCCGCAGGCGGGGTCGGAGGGTGGTGCCGTGAGACGCCCATGAGTAGGAGGGATCCCGCAGACTCCATGGGGTCGGAGGTGGTGCCCGTGACGCGCCCGTGAGTAGGAGGGATCCCGCAGGACTCTCGCGGGGTCGAAGGGTGGTGCCCGTAGACGCCCGCGGAGTAGGAGGGATCTCGCAGGACTCCGGCGGGGTTGGAGGGTGGTGCCCGTATACGCCCATGGAGCGGGGAGGCCTCCAGCGGGCTCCCACGGGAGTAGGAGGGTGAACCCCGAGGACGCCCGCGGAGTAGGGAGTCCCCCGCAGACTCCCGCGGGGTATCCTTTGCAAGGTATGAGGTGGATAAGGGCTCCTCCTTCGAGAGTTGGTATACTTTCCTCCAACACTAGCCCCCCTGTCCCTCGGGCGCTCTTGGAGTCGTCCGAGGAGCAGAAAAGAGACAATTCCTGACTCGGAACCTCCAGCCTAGCTCTTTCTTTAGACGATGGAGGCATCGCCCATTCTTCACCGGGCGCATAGACTCGCGGAGGAGATTGGTCCCTCTGGACGACACAGGCATCGCCCATTCCTTCCCCGGGCACATAGACCAGCGCCCGTATTGATTTTATAGGAGATAGATCGAATATTTTCCACTGAGGCCTCGGGCGTCCCTGAAGCGTCCACTCTTAGCGAAGTGGTCGGCATGTGGCCTTTGGGGACTTGGGGACCGAGTTTCATGATGCCCTTTGGCTTCTCCCATGCCGCAGCAAGGGCTTTCGGACCTTCATCCGTGTCGGTCTTCCTATCTTTGAGTCCAAGCTTTTTCCAGAGCGCCCTGTGGCCCTCAAACCGGGCGCTAGCAGCAACGCCCCAGTGCACTCCCGCAGGCAACGAGCAAAGGACGAGCCATGGAAGCGTCCGCTTGAGCTGGGCATTTGAGGGTTAGCCCACGGGCGTCGGCCCCAGCGCCCGTTCCTGCAGAGAAGGTGTTTCATGGCGAGAGCCATCCCCAGGGCGGTATGGTCATAGCCCTTGCGACCCGGGCATTCAGCCTAGCGCCCAGAGTCTTCTACCTCTCTTGACCAGTCCTTAGCTAACTTTTGTGCAAAGGATAACACTGGACGCCCTTGTCTCGGCGCATCACAACCCCGCTTTTCCTTCAAGAAAGAAGCAAAAGCTGGGGCCCTTTTCGAGTGCCGAGGTTGGCGCCCAATCTTTTTTCCTTCGGGCGATAGGGTCTACGCCCATTCCTCCTTGGGCGCTGAGGCCAACGCCCAAACTGAGCCCTTTAGGAAGCTTGCCGGTAACGTGCACTTGCTGTCCGGAGCTTTGCTTCCTCTATTACTAGCCATCCAATTGAAAAGAGAGACCTTCTTCTTTGGGCTTCCTTCACAGACCAGCTAGCCATAGCAATCGAGAACCCAACGACTAGTGCAGCCAGTGTGCCATTACCGAGCGAGAGCAAGCGGAGTCAGACGGGTCGGTCTGCCAGAGTCTTCTTGAGAGGAAGACACGGCCTCGCGTGGGACGGCCGTTGTCACCGGGCCGAGCCGATCTCGCAGACCATCGTGACGGGTTGGCGACATTCTTCAGCCGAGCCGACCAGACCTGACCGCCGCCGCAAGCAAGACAACCCGCCTGTGGGGGGGACAAAAGCAGCTCGTGAGCAGTAGTCGTTGCTTGTCTTGGTAGACCACCGCCGACTTAGGCGGTCTCGCTTCTCCGTCGAGGGAGACTCTGAATCGCTGTTGAGTCGACCTCCGGAGTTTCTTCAAGGCCATCGACCGACGTCGAGCTTAGGGAACAAAGCTGCCGGGCTTGCCTTTCTTGCAGAGGTAAAATTTGTCGTCGCGCCGCCCGTAAAGCTCCGCATGCGGGGTCGGGTCGGGGCCACAATCCCGTCCACTAATTTGAGGAGCTACCGGAGTGGCGGACGGCCGGTGGTGAAGGAGGCGGTTGTGACCGGCTTTGAAGGCGGAATTGGGACCACTCGAGGAAGGGCGTCGCGACTGGCGAGCATGCCTTGTCGTCGCTAGCGGACTCGGACCCCGCCGCTAGGGACGACGCCGCGAAGCACCGGAAAGGACGCCACCGCCATGGCGAGGGTGTAGCCACCAAGTTGAGCAGGCCGCGCTTATCGCTGCTCGAGAAGCGATCTCGTCTTTGAGAGAGCCACGGCGACAAGGGCAAAGGCGTTCTTGCCGGCGAGAAAGCCTCACCGCCGCTCGGGGCGGTCTTTGCCGCCGCATGAGCTTGTTTTCAATGCCAAGTTGTGAGGATACCGCGAAGCCTTTGCCGTTTTCTTCGCACGGTGATCATCCTCGTGACTCCTTGCCAAGGGTAAGGGCAAGGTGAAAGACCGCCCGACGGAGAAACTTTCTCTCATCCGTAGAAATCGTCTTTCCGCCAGGACATGGACTTCACAAGACTGTGGGAGAGCCCCAACCTCCACTTGGGGTATATCGCGGCTCTCAAGTCATGGGTGGACGTCGGCTTTGGACTCCCCATGCACCCCTTCATCAAGAGGTACACTTAGGCGCTCGGGGTGGAGCTCTCTCCTTAGCCGAACCTCTTTGTTTGGCTAAGGGTCTTCTTATGGCTATGTGAGGCGGCTATCCCGAGGGCGCCTATGGAGCCATCGGTTGCCTGTTTGACTACTACTTCCAGACTTTCGTGGGGATGTTAGGAGAGGGCCCTTGGGGTCCATCTACACCACCCCGCGACACGAGGAGGAGTTCCTGTGCATCCGTCAAGGAATGTTGGCCCCGCCACAAAGAAGTGGTTCTACCTGAGGGCTCGGGCGGCAACCGCGGGGGAGGACACTCGAGCCTCGCCTACCAAGACCCGTGCCAAGAAGACCACCGAAGGGCGGGGCAGTGGCACCTCTCAACAGAGCACTGCCACCATGGTCCGTGCCACGGGCGAGAGGGGCCTTCCCCGGATGGAGCCCCAGAGGACCCTGCAGATCCGCCTCCAAAGGCAAAGGTGCGAAGGGTACCGAGATGGAGAAGGTACCAAATGAGGGGGGCATTGGCTCTTGTCCTCAGCGAGCGAGCAGGCGCTCACCTTCCCCTTCTCTATCTACGACATCCAGCTCTTCGAGTGAGCCCAAGATCGGACCCGAGCCGAGGGCTCACGGCATTCAGCTTGCCCAGGAGATCGAAGGGCTCATGGGCATTGTGCCCGATGGCCCGAACACTTCCCCGGTTGAAGCGTTGGCGGGGGAATATGTTGGATATTCCTATCTTGACGACCTCGAGTCTTTCTTCCGTTTTTCTGAAGGTACGTGTTCATGTTCATGTTGAGTTGACAAAGGGGGGAAATTTTCTTCTTACATGCCTAACTTGCTTTACTGCTCTTTGTCAGACCCGGTAGAGCATAGAGAGGCCCCTGAGGTGGTACCCCCTGCCCCCACTATGACCATAGAGGCTCCAGCGAAGAACGTGGCTACTCCGTGCTCCCCTATGCAGGCGACGCCAGCTCAGGGGGATCAGGGCGGTTCCTCTAATGCCCTTCCGGAGTATGCCATCCCTCACACCCTGGATGCAGAGGCAATCAAGACGACTCGCCTCCTGGTTACTGAACGAGTGTAGAGGTATACGGCAGACTTGGTGCCTGGCGACCCCCGAAGGTTCTTGGAAGTGCTGGGAGAGAAGTTAGCGACCATCGTGGCCCTCCAGTACCAGGTACCATAATTCTTCTTTTTTATATCTTTCCGCATTTGGGATCCTTCTGCATGCCTTGGTTTGACAATCGATCCCCTCACCCTTTTTGCAGGCCACGGCAATGAGCAGCGTCCTCTTTGATAGGATCCCGAGAATGGTTGAGGAGATGCTGGCAGCCGCCCCCCCGCGCGATCCTCAGGATAACCCGGAGGCCCTTAAGCGAGCTTTGCTACAAGCTCAAGAGGGTCAGAGGGCGGCGGAGGACAAGCTTTCCAAGGCGGAGGCCGAGTTGGAAAAGCACCGGTAGCAGGTCAAGGACTTGGAGGCTGACTTGGACAGATCCCAAGCGATGATACGAGCCATGGGGGCGGACCGTGATGTGTACGGGCAAAGGTACGAGGCGGACCGGAGGGCAATGTCAATATCTCTCATGAATCTTGCCGTGCTTGTCCAGGTCACCTTGAGGGAACTTGGGGCCCGAGTGGAGGACCTCCCACCTTCCTCTGAGGACTGGGAGGAGTGGGTTGGCACCCTGCGGGACCGCGTAGGTCTCCTTGCCCGGGCGGCCGATGACAAGGGCAGGGCCTTCGCCAAGGTTGCCTTGACCGCGGGGGTCGCTGCTATCTCCCGCCTCTCCGACACTGCAGGCAGAGAGGCCATCCTCACCGCGCTCCGAGGATTGTATACTCAGGAGGTTCGCGGAGTGTTCGCGAGGGCGCCCACTTGGGGTCCTTGTGGGAGGTTTTGTGGATTGCTCACAAGGGCCCCTCATGGGACCGGTCCCGGCGCCAGGAGAGGGCCCAAACTCCGAGCATGTATGACTTCCTTCGAAGTGTGTTTGATATTTTTTGCTGAGAAAACCCTCTGCGGGGTATGCCCCGGAGACATGCCCGAGGAGCCTAGGAGGACCCTTTACGGGGTATACCCAGGAGACATGCAGGGGCCTAGGAGGACCCTTCTGGGGTATGCCCTCGAGGCATGCTCGAGGTATGCCACAGAGACATGCCCGAGGGGCCTAGGAGGACCCTTCTGGGGTATGCCCGGAGACATGCCCGAGGGGCCTAGGATGACCCTTTACGGGGTATGCCCTGGAGGCATGCCTGAGGTATGCCCTGGAGGACCCTTCGCGGGGTATGCCCTGGAGGCATGCCCAGGTATGCCCCTGGAGGCATGCAGGGGCCTAGGAGGACCCTTTACGGGTATGCCACTGAGACATGCCGAGGGGCCTAGGAGGACCCTTTACGGGTATGCCCTAGAGGCATCCCGAGGTATGCCCTGGAGACATGTCCGAGGGACCTAGGAGGACCCTTTACTGGTATGCCCGGAGGCATGCAGGGGCCTAGGAGGACCCTTCGCGGGGTATGCCCTGGAGGCATGCCCGGTATGCCCTGGAGGCATGCCCGAGGGGCCTAGGAGGACCCTTTACGGGGTATGCCCTGGAGACATGCCCGAGGGGCCTAGGAGGACCCTTTACGGGGTATGCCCTGGAGGCATGCCCGAGGGGCCTAGGAGGACCCTTCGCGGGGTATGCCCTGGAGGCATGCCCAGTATGCCCCTGGAGGCATGCCGAGGGGCCTAGGAGGACCCTTTACGGGTATGCCACGGAGACATGCCGAGGGGCCTAGGAGGACCCTTTACGGGTATGCCTGGAGGCATGCGAGGGGCCTAGGAGGACCCTTCGCGGGGTATGCCCTGGAGGCATGCCCGAAGTATGCCCTGGAGGCATGCCCGAGGGGCCTAGGATTGTGCCCACCGGGAAGGGGATGTCTCCCGGGCTAAGCTCTTTGCAATAAGAAAGTTCCTATTGCTTCTCGCCGAGCGGGGCGAGGTTGTGACCCGGGGGTCGTTTTGGCGTAGCGCCAGGGGTCCATGGGGGACTAAGTCACGGAGCACCCTATGACTTGGGCACAAAGCCTCAAGTCGTTGCACCACTCCCTAGGTCCAGTAGGGAGGGGCCGCCCAAGGGGGACGCGAATTGTCCAGGCCGCTTGGGACTTTTTCAGGGGTAGGCCACGGAGGTTATGCGCCCTGGAGCCCGCCTTGAGGGGGCGGGAAGTTCAAGCTCCATCCTCCACAGCTACGTGTGGGGGTGGAGCCTTTAGACCCTGAAAAACTTCTTGAGTTTGTCAGCGTTCCATGCGTGCTTGAGAGGCTTGTTTTCCATGGTGGAGAGGCGGTAGGCTTCGGAGCCTAAGACCGCTGAGACACGGTAGGGCCCCTCCCACTTAGGGTGAAGTTTTCCCTGGGCTAAAGGGTCGGTAACCCTTTTTAGCACCAAGTCCCCCAAGAGGAAAGTCCGCTGCCGCACCCGGCCGTTGTAGAAACGGGCGACTTCCCGTTCGTACGCGGCATGCTTGATGAGAGCGTGGTCACGAATCTCCTCCGCGAAGTCCACTTCCATCTTGTGATTTTCTTCGTTCAGCATGAAGTCGATGGGTTTGGGCCTGAAAGCATCTCTACACGGAGGAGCGATGGCGGACCTCGCCGGGAGGACTGATTCCACTCGTACAAGCGAGAAGGGTGTTCATCCGGTGGAACAGATCGGGAGTGGTACGATCCCCACAGACGCCGAGGAGCTCCTCCGCCCACAGGGCTCGCTTAAGCGTGCTCTTCTCAAGTCGGCGGCGAATGCCCTGAAGGATTAGGCCATTAGCCCTCTCAACCGCCCCATTGGACTTAGGGTGTGCGACCGAAGCGAAGCAGAGGATTGTCCCAATGGAGTCACAGAAGACCCTGAAGGAAGAGGCATCAAATTGAGTCCCATTGTCTACCGTGAGCTCCCTCGGAACTCCGAAACGGCACACTATGTTTTTCCAGAAGAACTTCTGCACCGCTCAGGACGTGATTGTCAGCAATGGCTCTGCTTCGATCCATTTGGTGAAGTAATCCACCGCTACCACTGCATGTTTATAGCCCCCCTTGGCCGGTGGGAATGGTCCAAGTAGGTCCATGCCCCACCGGGCAAAAGGCCAAGTGATTGGGACCTGATGCAGAGGTTCAGCGGGAGAATGACGAGATGTTGCCATCTTTTGACAACCTTCGCAAGCCCTGAGGGTCTCTATGGCCATACGGACTTGATGATAGCCCGAGTATGCATCCAAAAAACTCATTAACTCGCACTCGGAGGTGGAGTCGACCAGCTGATCAATGTGAGGGAGTGGGTAGTCGTCCTTTGGGCATGCCTTGTTGAGGTCGGTGAAGTCCACGCACATACGCCACTTACCATTGGACTTCTTGACCAAGACGGGATTGGCTAGCCATTCCAGGTGCCAGACTTCCCAAATGAGGCCAGCTCTTAAGAGCTTCTCAATTTCCTCCTTGATGGCCTGACACCGCTAGAGGGAGAGCTTGCGAAGCTTTTGCCTCACTGGGGAACGCCCGGGCCTTACTGCGAGGTGATGTTGCATCACCTCACGAGGGACTCATGAGGGACTCCTTTCATGTCCGACGGGGCCCAAGCGAAGACGTCGGCATTGGTATTTAGGAACTTGAGGAGTTCTCCTTCCACCTCCCTTGTGAGCTCGGTCCCGACCCGGACGAAGCGTTCATCATCCGGGCCGAAGAGCCGTACCTCCTTTAGCCCTCCTTCCGGACAAGGCTTCAGGGGGTATCTTTCCAGTGAGGACTTGTCTCTGGCGATCCCCGGCGAGGGCAGGAGCGAAGCAATCCCCCCTGGTCTTCCACTTTAAGTATGTGGACTTCGTGGGAGCTGGCGGCTGCCTTGTGGCAGAGGCGACGCGCCAGGTCTTGGTTGCCCCTCACGGAGATGACTCCATGCGGCCCTGGGATCTTAAGGCACAAATAGTTCTGTTGTACTACCGCATTGAAGCGGTTAAGGGTCACTCTTCCCATGATGGCGTTGAACAGCGAATCGATGTCAACAACGTCAAACCTAGCCGCCTCAGTGCAATGGTTTTCCCGTGAGCCGAAGGTCATGAGGAACTCGATTCTCCCCAAAGGTTGGATGGACTTCCCCGGGACGAAACCCGTGAGAGGGCGATCGGACGGGAGCAAGATGCCTGGATGATAGCCCCCCCGGGAGTCCCATAGCTCCTTGAGCGTGCGTAAGTAGAGTATGTCCGCAGAGCTCCCCCCATCAATAAGGACACGAGAGACCTCGCAGTTGGATATGGTGGCGGTCACCAGGAGGGCGTCATCATGAGGGAACCTTACGCCTTTCGAGTCTTCCTCAGAGGGATGTTCGCCCATTTCGGAGGAATACCCCGGAAGCTCACGCCCACCACATTGACTTCACGCACATATTCCTTCCTTTGACTCTTGGACTCATGCCCATAGGCCGAGCCCCCCATTATAACATTAACTTGCCTTTGTGGCACTTGGAAGGGAAGTTCTTGTTCGGCGTCACGCGGGGGTTCCACCTGAGGAGGACCGCCAAGAGGGAGCGCTGGCGCAGGGTGGATTGCTTGAAGAGGAATGGCCTCTGCGGCCGCGGGACGGGGCGGCGATCCCCGGCGAGGCTCGGGACCACGCTGGAGGAGCCTGGCCACCTCGGCAGCGTACTGACGACACTCGTTTGTGTCGTGCCCGCCCATCTTGTGATAGGCACACCAACGACCATCTCCTTGATCTCGGTCGCCTCTCTTTTCGCCAGGGCCTTCGTCACGGGGTACGAGGGGATTTTGGCTTGGTGCCCTTCTTGGGCCCCTTTGAGGTACTGCTCCCCTGGAAGTTTGCGCTGAACTCCTCACGTAGCTGAGTCCAAGAGTGGATGGAGCCTTTCTTCTGATTGAAAAACCATGAGCGAGCAGTCCCTGAGAGGAAGAGCGGGAGACAGGCGCACATCTCGGCCTCACCGCCTCCCCCAGCTCGGATAGCCGTGGCGTAGACTTCCACGAATTGCATGGGATCGGAGTCCCCATCATACTGCCTTGAGGTTAATTTGGCGGAACTTGGGCTGAGCAGGGCCCCAAGATTCCTCGAGCAAGAGGGTTCCTGATCCGGGATTACCTCTGTCCTCCCGCCGGTGAGGGAAGGCAACCTCGTCGGCGCAGTGGTGGTAGAGACTTGAACTTGAAGAGCTGGAGGCTCGGGAGTGGCGGCGCCGGCGCCCACGCTCGGGAGAGCCAGAGGGCGTCTGCCGAAGCGTAGCTCAGAGAGTCCGGGAGACCTCGGGCTCGGCCCCCCTTTCCCCAGGGCGATGGTACTCACGATGACTTGGAGGGGAAGGAACTCGCGCCGAGCAGATAGAGTGGTAGCTCCTTCCCTCCACTTGGCTTCGTTGGATTGAGTGGTGATCTCTGGGGCCTTGTGAGTGCTCGGGGGCGATCGCAGCCTGGTTCCCGTGCCCTGGGAGAGGTACCGTTGGGGGAACGGGCGCCTTCAGCCTTGGATATTCTTCTTCCATCCTAGGCCATGTTGTGCCATGAGGGTGAAGGCCGACGCCGACAGGCGGGAGGTGACTTACCATTTCCGGGTGTAGGCGCATTTGCCCAGGAGGAGGAGCTTGCGGCGGGGGGCCCGGAGCTCCCGCTTGCAGAGACGCGATGCCGATCCCCGGGCTTGGTGGACGCAACAGCCAAAACGGTGCCCCACTCGAGACCACCGTGTGGGCGGAGGAGCTTGCGGCGGGGGGCCCGAAGCTCCCGCTTGCAGAGACGCGATGCCGATCCCCGGGCTTGGTGGACGCAATGGCCAAAACGGTGCCCCGCTCGAGACCACCGTATGGGCCAATGGCGGGGGAAGGCAGGGATTCCCCCCTTCGTAAGTGAAGGCGGGCCCCCCATGAACCCCCGGGTCGGTGGCGATTTGGACCGAGGGTGGTGGTGGGAGCGGCGAAAGGTGCAGGGGGATGCTAGGCAGACGATAAGAGGCCATCAGGTAATCCACCGCTTGCTTCGTGGTCGCTTCCACCATAACCTTCCACCGAGACAAATCCCGCCTCGGGAGGATTGCGAGCTCGGGTTGTCATCCCAGCGGTGATGGCGGCATCTTGGGACCGGCTGTTCTTGACCGTAGTCGCCATGCGAGAGGGAGGGAGTGGAGCTCTCGAGTTACGAGACTTAGAGGGCGTTACTGCCTAAGGGGATGGCTCCGATCTCGGAGGGTGGTGTGCGCTTGGAGACCTGCCGAGGAGGGCCATCGACTTGCTCCTTTCGCTTCGGGGATTGAGGAGGCTTGAGATGCTTCTTGGTAGGAGCCATAGCTTTCGATATCAACTAGGGCTCCCCACGGACGGCGCCATATGTCGTATGTGTGAAAACAAGACACGAGAGAGGGGGGACGCTGGCTGTCTTACGGGCCACCGTCCAAATGAGACAAAGTGAACACGGGAGTTTATACAGGTTCGGGCACCCAAGGGAGTGCCCTACTCCTGTCGGCGTGTCCCCCAAGAGGAGCAGGGAGCTCCTAGCTCGGGCTCTCGCGGGACATGCCAGTGGTTCGAGTTTTGCATTCCATCAGAGTCTAGGTTACAAGTGAGGGCTACAGCCGGGTTTTATAGGCGCCCAGCCTTAGTTACAAGAAAATACCATCCTACCCCTACCGCCATGGCCCAATGCGAGGGCATCTTGGTCATTCCTGGGCGAAGGTAGTAGGCTCCACGTCACCGTTCCGTAGTGGTTAGTCTCTGACTTCGGGGTCCCACGAGGACCTCCCACGAGGTGTGCCTTAGAGGTACGCCCGCAGGCGGGGTCGGAGGGGGTGGTGCCCGTAGACGCCCATGAGTAGGAGAGGATCCTGAGACTCCGCATGGGTCGGAGGTGGTGCCCGAGACGCCCATGAGTAGGAGGGATCCTGCAGACTCCGCTGGGTCGGAAGGTGGTGCCGTGAGACGCTGCATGAGTAGGAGGGATCTGCAGACTCTCATGGGTCGGAGGTGGTGCCGTGAGACGCCCGTGAGTAGGAGGGATCCGCAGACTCTCGCGGGTCGGCGGGTGGTGCCCGAGACGCCCGTGAGTAGGAGGGATCTCGCAGACTCGGCGGGGTTGGAGGGTGGTGCCCAGATCGCCCATGGAGCGGGAGGCCTCCAACAGGCTCCCACGGGATTAGGAGGGTGAACCCGAGAACACCATGAGTAGGAGTCCCCCGAGACTCTCGCAGGTATCCTTTGCAAGGTATGAGGTGGATAAGGGCTCCTCCTTCGAGAGTTGGTATACTTTCCTCCAACACATATAGTACTAAGGCTATTCATAGTGCATTGTATCTTGTCACAATATCTAAAGCTGTCATGTTATATAATATTATAGAAGATACAACTATCCCAATGCATGGTATAATGGATTATTTCTTAGTCCCCACAAGATAATTAAATGCTAGATGTGTATGAGAGTATGAATTGTGGGCCACTTAGATGATTCAAATTTCAATGTCTATGATTTCGTGCCTAAGTGGTATCTTTCTCAAGATATAGCTTTCTTCTCTCCCCTCTTAACTCTCTTGCCACATCATCAAAAATGCTTATGTGACATGCATTAAATGGGTATGTTACCATGCACTGGGAATAGCCTAACCGTCCATGGCGAGCTTGCAATGATCGACGCGGCGCAGGCGGCACCACCAGAACAAAGAATGGCGCCAGAAGTAGGCGAGCACGAGTTGTGGCCTCATGGTGAGTGCTCCCTACTCTCTTAGTCATGGGCTACAACCAGGATTCACGAAACCGCGGTTTCTCATGTGAAAATTGTGGTTTTCGTGCATATTGTGCCGAGACAGAATTGCATACCGATCGGTTTTTCACGGGGTTTCAAATTCAAATTTAAGAATTTTAAAAAATTTAGAAAAATTTAACCAAAAAATTCCTAAAATTAGTATTAATTGCTCTATGACCTCTGGTATAAAAATTTTATGAAAAAACAAATTTTAGATACCTTTTTAAACTATTTGAATTGTTCAAAATTGCAAAAACAAAAAATAATAAAATAGCGGCTAGCCTGTGGGCTTTTAGCCCATAGGCCGAATTGGCTACAAGTCAGCCAGCCCATCCCCCGGCCCACCCCAACCGACCGGCCCACCCAGGCGCAAAAAACTCCCCAGCCATCCCGACCAGCCATCCGAACGTATTCACTGCAATAATTGCTCCATAGCTTTCCCCATTCATCGTCCTTCCGACAGAGAGACGTCTGACGGGATCTGGCCACCGCAGGCAAGAAAACCGTCAGCGAAGCAAGAAAAACTGATCGGTTTGGCGCGAAAACCAATCGGTTTCTATGGTTTTTTGAGAGGATGGCGGTTTTCAAGGCAAGCACGAAAATCGTAATTTGAGGTGAGTTTTTTGTTCGGTTTAGAACGATTTTCGCTCGATTTTTGCGCAATATTGATCGATCCATGTTGTTCAATCTGTGGGCATTAGTAGAGTTGCTCAAGGACATCATTTGAAAATGTGAAGGCTAGAAACATTAGATAAGTTCTTGGTTGCGAGGATCTTGTGAATTGTTGGATAATTGCAAGGATTCTGTAGTAGTACTGTGATATGTAATTTGTTTTTGGATCCTGCTGTTAGAACATTTATTCTGTAGTTTGTTCTATTCAATAGATTTTGTAGCCGTGAATTGTTTTCTATTCATTTGTTAGAACATTTATTCTGTAGTTTGTTCTATTCAATAGATTTTGTAGCCGTGAATTGTTTTCTATTCGTGTTAAGAGTTTGTTCTTGACGAATACTCATACCAGGGGTACCCCACAACAAAGTATACATCCATTTCAAGATCGTATCTCTCTCTCAAGTAATCCAGGTTCAAAGCCCGGACCCACAGTGATACGGAGTGCTGAAGAGGGTATTGCCGAAGTCTTCATCCCTCACGAATAGGATTATCATTGGACAATGGATGTATATCAAAAGGGCCATGCTGGGCCGCGTCCTGATCAAAGGCCTCCTCTGGCCATGAAGAACCCCCGCCCTCGGTTACTCCGACCTGACCTCGGGTCGGGCGCCCCCGACCTAGACCCAGGTCCGACGCCACTTCCTATGCTCGGGCGTCCGCCTCGAGCCTGGACTCCATCGCCGATACCCTCGGCGACCTTCGGCTTGGGGACCTCGTGCGGACCCCAAGGCGGAGTCACCTAACGCGCCGCCCCAGAGGCGGCGCATGCGAAGCTGTAGGCGGGCGGCGTCGCCCGCAGCTCGCACCTCGTGGCTATGGTCGACCACCTGCCGACCTCCGTCTACGATTTGCTGGAGAGCTCCTCCAGCCTCGACTCCGGCTCCGATATGGAGCACATCTCCGGCTCGTTGTACCCTCGCGAGTGCAACATGGCGGGGGCGGACGGCCCGACCACCACCTCCATCAGTCCGGGAACCACCGCCCGGCGCGGGAGGCGGAGATTCAGCACGAACGCGCCGAGGGCCTCCGAGCCCGCCGCGCGGAGCTCCAGCAGCAACGCGAGCAGCTGGAGGCCCAACAGGCCAGCCTTGACGAACTCCAGGCCGACCTGGAGCAAGGTAAGCCCGGGCCTTCGCATGTACCTGGTGCGTGCGCGCACGACAGGTTCAACAACAACTGGCCGAGGGGTCGCACGGTCTTCCGTACTTCCCCCGCGCCAGCCAAAATGTCGCTGCAGCGGCAATGCTGCTTCACGGCATTCCCGAGCCAGAGGACCCAGGGGCCAAGGCCACCTACCAGAACCTCCGGGGACTGGTAGAGCGTGCTGCGGTCCAGCACATGCAGCCTTCCGTCTCCTTTCGCTCGGGGGCCTCTTCCAGCCACCAAGCCTGCTGCCTGCTCGGGATCGCCCGGTCCGGCGCTAACGACACAGTTACCGAGCGGCCCGAGCCTCCGCACCGGTGCGAGACACTGGGCGAAAGTCGCGATGTTTGCGGCACCGCCGAGACCGGAAGAAGGCGGCGTGGCGGCCGATCTCGGCCCGCCCAGACGATGGCCAGCGCCACCATCGCAGCCTCGAGCCCCGACGGTCCGAGGTCATGAAGCGCTTGGCAGAGATCCACCACGCGGACTTCCCCATCGATTCGGCCCCCACCAACATAATTAAATACATCTGGGGCCTAAACCCCAGCAGTATGGGCGAAGACTTCCGGCTGCAGATGTCGGCAGAGGGCCGCGGACGATCTCTTCGTCATCCAGTACCTCCCCATCTACCTCACGGACTCTGCTCGGGCCTGGCTCGAGTACTTGCCCGCGGACACCATCAGGAGCTGGGCCGACTTGAAGAGCCTCTTCGGCGGTAACTTCCAAGGCACTTACAAGTGCCCTGGGAACTCCTAGGACCTGAAAAGCTGCAAGCAGCAACTGGGGGAGTCTCTCCGGGACTACATCCGGTGATTCTCCCAACAATGCAACGAGCTCACCGACATCTGCGACGCCGATGTCGTCAGGGCGTTCATCTACGGCACTTCCTCGAAAGCCCTGGTACACAAGCTGGGCTGCGCCAAGCCCAGGACCACTAAAGAGCTTCTCGACATCGCCACTAACCATGCCTCCGGCGAGGAGGCTGTAGGGGCCATCTTCGATAAGGGGAAGGTCAAGCGAGAGGTCGCCCCCGACGCCGGCGTTACCTCGGCCGCCGCCCGCGGGAAGAAGCGAAAGAAGGGAAAGCACGCGAGGGCCTGTGGTCGCTGACGCCGACCGCTTCGCCTAAAGCAGCGGTAGCGTCGAGGACCCGACCATTTCGAAAAGCCCGATGGACGGCCGTGTCCGCATCACGGGTACCCCGTCAAGCACAAGTACAGAGATTGCGAAACCCTGAAGCGCTTCATCTCCGGAGCCCCCGCGTGGGGCAAAGGGAAAAAGCGCGACTCGGCACCAGATGACGAGTTCCCGGAACCTGATGGCTGCCTCATGATCTTCAGAGGGACGGCGAGCTACGCCGACAAGCGGCGGCAGGCTTCGCCTTCCGCTGGTTCATCTTGGCGGCCCCGCCGTCTTAAGTACCTTCGATGGTCGGAGTCGCCGATCACCTTTGATCGGACCGACCACCCCGATCACGTCCCGCACTCGGGGAGATATCCCCTGGTCATAGCCCCCGTCGTGGGATCAAAGCGTCTCTCCAAGGTGCTCATGGATGGCGGCAGCAGTCTCAACATCCTGTATGTCGAGACCTTCGATGCCATGGGAATCCCGCGCTCGCGTCTCCGGCCGAAAGCAAGGCGCCTTCCACGGCATTGTCCCCGGTCTGCGCAGCCCATCCGCCGGCAGATCGACGGCCCGTCACCTTCGGGAACCGAGCCAACTTCCGCGATCGAGATCAGATTTCTCTCGATCATCTGGGCTCGGAGCCAGTCGGCGACGATGCAGAAGTCCGAGGGGTATTACCAAAGCATCCATCTCTCACAGATGGGATTATCCCTAAATATCGGCTGGATCGCCGGATGAACCATCTTGGGCCCAGCTCTAGGCCCAAGAAAGCACGAAGGGTCTTCGGCCTCGATTAGGCCTACCAGGGGCGCTCCGACCGGGTTTCCAGTCGGGCGTCCCCACAGGTTCCAACCAGGTGACCGGTCTGGCGCCCTGGCAAAACTCCGCCTCAATGACCCCCGCCACATCGCCAATCAACTCCGAGCTGGTCATCTGCCTCACGAACACAACGTCCGTGATGAAGCGGGTGGCCCCTCCCCGGGATGGTGCAGGGACCGCTAAGTCAAGCACCCGTCCTTTCACCCCGTCAGGCACAGTGGGGGGACGCGCTCCGTCCCAAGGCAACACCAGAACACGGCGTAAGCAACGTCAACATCTGACAGACACACCGAGGGCAGGTGCGCACCTTCCCAACAGAGCGTCGTCCGTTGTGTATACTAACCCAGCATGGGGTGAATAGGAAACCGTCAATCATCGTGACCGGAGATCGGGACTCCCAGGCGTAGCATACCCCTACATCTTTCCTCCGAATTCCCGTGTAACCTGCCCCCTCTGACTATATAAAGGGAGGCAGGCCCTCTAGGAAGGGGGGATCATTCGCTTTTCTCATTTTACCTCGTTCGGGCCTTCCGACCCGAGCGAGCGTTCTGAGCTCCCAGGCTCCCCTACTAGAACGAGCGCTAAGGGCCTGTCCTTAGCTCTCGCTTGTAATCCACCACACTCTGAGCAATGAGATCCACCACCACGAACTGGAAGTAGGGATATTCGGCCCGAACCAGTATACATCTTGGACTCCCGAGTCTAACCATTCAAGGAGCGGGGACGCGCGGCCCCTAGACATACAAATTTACTTGTCGGTTCTACGAAACACCGACACATGCTATGATGAAGAACTACATTGAATGCGAGTTAGTCAAGTGAAATGCGAGTTGTCTATGTTCTTAGACAATTTCCTTCAGCGCAAGGACAAGTTCATATAATGGATGGTTGCCGAAGAATTTCTACACTCTCGTTTTCTTGATAACACCAAGGGCAGGTACGTGTATGGCTGCCTTTCAAGTTTGGACTAGTGGGATAATATTCGATCTATTGTGAAGTCGCTGGAACTGTTGTATGCCTCCTTGCGATTCGCCGATCAGGATAGGGTGCCCACATTGCGAGACGATCCTACGGTACACCATAGTGCGACAAGAGTACGACAGTTTGTTCTATGAGTCTCCATCAACAAAAGACTTGTACATGAATGTGGTGAACTGATAAATGGACAACTTAACGCGACACTTATATGAATGCTGGTAATATATTCTTTCCTACAACACATTACATTGCAGTTATATGTATGTAACATACTTGCACTGATATGCTTCATTTCACATCATACAGCTAACGCCTTAAACCGGCGGACTGTTTACGCTTAAGGCACTACCAACATTTTCTTGTCAAATCTCTGGGGTGCCTTCAAAGCGCTCGCTGATGATACTGAAAGTGTCGTGCGAGCCCTTCATGACGCCGACATTTTCAGAAGGAAGGTTGGATCGTTCTCATCAGCTCTAGCTACGAGGATGGCACAAGATAGCAAAACATCCTCTGGTATTTTTCTTGCATCGTCTCAAATGTAATTGTAATTTTGTCAGTTCTAACTATTTTATTCGTTAATTTGCAGTACATTGGTGGGATGTGTTCGGATCGAACACACCCACCCTTCAGCAGTTTGCCGTACGTCTCGTGTCGCAATGCGTGTCTTCTAGCGATTGTGAGCGTAACTGGAGTACATTTGCATTCATCCACACAAAAATCCGCAATCGCCTGTTATACAAGAAGCTACATAAACTAGTGTACATCAACTACAACCTTCGGCTTCGAATTCAAGCTGCAGAAATTCAAATGCGTTCAGATGAAGACGATCCATTCCAGTGGCTTATGGAGTTAACAATATGCGATGATACAAACCTGATCCGACAATGGATGGAGAAAGGAAGACCCAATGATGAACCATTACTTGATGAGGAGGATACAGAGAGTGACACCCTTTTCCATCACAACTTATCACAGATCCGGTTCATTCTACTGAGTTAAGAAAGGACACGGGGGCTGAAACCATCTCCGAATGGGCAGACAAGAAAGTCAGAGACACTCATATAGAGAAGAGAAAGCACCAATCAATTCTAAAAAGGGATACAACAAAAAGGAGAGTATCCTCCAAAGAAAAGGGGAAGCATGCCACAGATGAATCCCATAATGTAGGGAGTGATGACTCTACTGAGGATGGGAATCGTCGAAGCCTAACATACCAAGAGTCTAATGATAACAGCTCAAAGATAGACACCGATGGCGGTGACAATACCCCCATACCTACCACGCATCAATCAGAAGAGCCTTAACCCATCGAATTTACAGAGAGAGTCGCAGTACACTCATACAACACAGGATAGAGATCATGCCGCTCCTCAATCATAGAGGACAACTATTAAGGGGAAGGGAAAGGGCGCACATGCACCACAGGATAGCTGCGCATCACAGGACAGCTCTAGTTCCTATAGTGTTGCTGAGATGCAAGGGAGCTATAGCTCATATAACAGCTATGACTACACTATCCTCGATGCTCATGCACAACCTCCCACACAATGGGTCTACGAGTGGCACGACCCTGAGTTTTATGCCATATTGTATCAACAATGGCAAACGACAAGCATATGGACGGGGCAAAGTTAGCACGATTACAAGGCGGAGTTGCTAGCTACACGAGGATTGGTCTTGATGTCCACCGAGGAATACAACGCGGCCAACCAAGTATACACACAACAATACTACCCGTAGCACCAAAGGTAATGTTTCATTTGCATGTTTTATTTCATTGCAACTTGATATTATACTAATATAGCGTCCATACAGATTCAATGTGGCATTTGTGTGGGAAGAGCGATGAAAATATGCCGACCTTATAACTTCAACTTCAAATGGAAGGTATCTAAATGTAAATGGTATTGATATTTGAATGCCTATTTTTTGCACTTATTAGATTGATATGTGGTTGTTATTGAAATAAAAGGTTATTTGTTCATATATTATTGTTGAAGCTTAAATACCTACTTTATAACTTTATATTGTCTAAAATGTAGCAAAGGTCATGCGAAAATTTTGTTTTAATTATATGTTCGATTTCATTGCAAGTGCAATTTTTTACTGATATTCCGTTCATGTAGGTCAAACATGGTATTTTTGTGATGATAGAAGAATGACGAAGCTATGCCTATGCCTACTCTACAACTTCAATTGAAAGGTATTATAGCGTAAATGGTGTTGACAAGTGAATGATAATGAAATTACGCATGATTTTGCTATGTGGTTATGTAAATGCCTATTTTTACACTTGTATGATTGTAGTATTGCAATGACAGATTATTTATTGATATATTATTGTTAAATGCCTAATTTACAACATTCTGGAATATTCTCGTGTTTTCACATACCTTATTTATATATTTATTACATTTTTTACTAAATTTTACCCTTTCTAATATTTTTACAAATTTTACAATATTTTTTTGCATTTTTCTCTTTTTTTGGATTTTGCCCCCATTTTCCCAACCTCAGGCGGTTTACCGCGATTTTTTCGTGCAAATTTGATCAGAATTTAAACCAATTTGAATTTACAAATGTTCGATTTTTACAATTTTTATAATATTTTTCGTGAAAATAGATACCACCGACTAGCAAAAAAACATTCAAAACAGTTTTGAGAACCTAGCTACAACATAAAAGGCGGCAATATCGAGGAACTACGTGACCGGATATACTTCGACGCAATGCGGTGGTACGCTCGCCTCGATCGGGGTTATAAAGAGGAATTGTGCCTGTGCCATATGTCACATCTGCACTGGGCTTGTTAACCTTTCGCTGATCGGTCTTTTCCTGGGCGCCGGCCTCTTCTGACTGTCTTGTCAACTTTCTTTTTTCTACCACTTGTAGCGGTGTTGGCCGCTGCATTTGCTGTGACGGACAGGCGGACCGCGGACGGCGGTGTGATGTTTATGAAACGGCGGGGCGGAAGGCGGAGTAAGCCCAACAGGGTCGGCCGCCGGCCGGATTTGAATCCCTGTCCATGGACGGGAATTCTTCAAAGAATGCATGCTGTCCCGACTCCCGAATTCCCGATCGGCCTGCCGGAAAGCAGCGAGCGCGCGCCACACGCCCACACATACGTGTGTGCGCTTCCCATCAAACCCAGTCGACGTCCAAGATAATGGCAACGAGAGGCCAGCACATTGGACTACTATGGGCTGCGTTCTACTTCAGCATACAAGAAAAGAACAGTAGTTGGACACATCACAACCCACAGGCCATGGAAGAGCAAGCCGGCGGAGTGCAGCCCACAACGTAATATACATGTAACGTACTTGTGCTCCCCCGTCACCAAACTCCTCGAACTATAGCCCATGATGCCGTTATCCGGTCCAACCCTGCAGGGCCGACTAAATCGTACATGCGATGTATGTGCCCCGTTGTTCCGCTCGGAGGAATCGCGAGATGACGACGATATAAAGACCAGGCGATGTGGTAATCGTGACTCACGAGAACAAAACGCAGCCTAGAAGGCCGCGACTTGAACGTAACGGGGCAGGTGGCGCTGGACGGACGCACATATGCCCACGGTCACAACTCACACGGAGACGAAGTATCGGTCCCGCACGGTGGTCACTCATCGATCGAAGGCGAAGCAGCCCACTTGGCCTCGCCATCATGGCATTCAAAGTGCGAACGGGGAGTCCCACGGTTACACTGCACACATGCATACGCTAATAATTGCCCCGTCCCGTTCCCTATCCGACTCTCACAGTCTCACGTGCGGAAGCCCCACACCGCCCCAAGCCCCCTACTATTATGTTCACCCACGCACCCACGTACGTACAAAAAGAAGAAAAAAAATATACACGCGTAGAGCCATAGAAGAAATTAACCATTCGGCGGCGTAACGATAAGAGCGCAGCTCGGTCTGAAGAACTTATCACTGTTGTAGCCCAGTTTTTTTTTTTTTAAATTTGGCCTCTGCGCCGCAATCGCCACTTACAGAAAGTGAGTTTGCAATGGAAAGCATCCCTACTCAGCGAAATGAAAAAAAAAAAAAGTAATGCCGTGAACCCACTCAGTGAAATGCACCCAAAAAAAAATGCAACGCAGTGGTATTGTAGCACGCGATACAGTACCGCTACATGGTGTTATAACACGGCTTTTTTATGCACTGAGTGGAGGCTAGTTTTGAAAAATAATACATTCTAATTTTATTAAGTTTTATAAATGCATTATGATAAAAAAAATTGCACGGCGGCTATTTTTGAAAATCGCATGTCCTACCACAAATATTTTAAGGACTCATATTCTGCGAGCCATATTTTTTCCATAATTACCTACAGAATTATTTTTTTAGAATTAGCCTTCGTGCGATTTTTTCTATGATAATGTATTTATAAAACCTAATAAAATTATAATGTATTTTTTTAGAACTAGCCTCCGTACAGCGAATAAAAAAAGTGTACTACAGTATGATATAGTGCTACAGTACCACTACGTTGCTTTTTTTTTGGCATTTCGTGGAGAGGGTTCGCTATATTTTTTTTTGGCATTTCACTAAGTAGGGCGCTACAATACCACGTGTCGCATTATGGTATTGTATCGCTCCTCGTCCGTCGCAAACCTAAATGACATGCTCCCCGTGCACGGCGTCTACGAGCCTGGGGATCAAATTTGCAAAAAAAAATCTAATAGAGACTAGTTTAAAATAAAAAATTTGGAGAGCTACAAGAGTCAAAAATTCCCGTCTGACACACTGATTTTGTATGAGAACAAATAAATTTCTACACAATTTTTCGCGTAGAAACCCGTCAAAAACCAAAATGTTGAAAAATAAAAAAATTGAAAAAAAAATCGAAAACCGCTCGGTTTTCACGAAAAACCAACCTGGCCAATTGAATGTTCTTCGAAAACGGTTTTTGAGTGAAAACCATGGTTTTTCACGAAAAACCGCACACATAAATTTTTTCAAAATTTTTAAATTTTTTAATTAGAACGGTTTATCAAGCGGTTTTAGATCTCAAACCAGAGCAATAATGTCAAAAACCGCAGTTTTCGAGCGGTTTTCGACGGTTTTGTTAACCCTGGTGGAAACATTCTAGTGAGGTGAAGTACTATTGTTGTGCAAGGTTCTTGCAAAATCCTGACTAATTTGCAACTGGGGAGAATTAGGCATCTGTTGCACATCCCTTTTTTCTCCGGTGCTCTTCCATGTGAACCCATCTCCTTTCTAGCCTTTTAAAATTATTTTTTTACAAATCTGGCTTCTTCTCAAATAAATTTACAAAAATATTCTCTTCCTGACTGTGGTGCCACCTTCCACGCTATTGTGCCGCGATAAGGTTCTTGCCGAGCTTCTCTTCCTAGGCAAGAAATGTGCTGACCAAATCCATTCAGTGTTCACTTTAATTAATTAATGA
Source organism: Guadua angustifolia (assembly GCA_036346375.1). Taxonomy (NCBI): domain Eukaryota; kingdom Viridiplantae; phylum Streptophyta; class Magnoliopsida; order Poales; family Poaceae; genus Guadua; species Guadua angustifolia. The sequence continues at coordinate 23,348,023 of CM070500.1, forward strand.
CTTCCTTAATTAAAATTGATTAATACTTACCGAGATAGTATTGCTCAATCAGGTTACTCATGTCGAGCTACTGTTGCCAAGTCATTAAGCGTTTGCCAAGGTCTTGCACGATAACTCCTTCCACAGTTGAGAATAAACTATTTTTGTAATTATGTTTAAAAGAAGTTCAGATTTAAAAAATTTACCAAGGGGCTACAAAAGCGCAGTGTCTTGGAGTTGGAGTGCTGTGCATCGAGTTTGTCTGGTCAAAGAACAACGAATGGCGTGACTGGTCAATTATAAAGGGGATCTAATTATTTGTCCGTTTTTCTATGTGCAATTGATTATTTGTCTCATATGTCTCAGTGACACGTAGTTCTTAGACCGACATATCAGTAAAACATCACGAGATAAATGATCAATGACAAAAAAAAAGGCAAATCATCAATTTTTTCCGTTATAATAGCAAATATATCTTCATCGTTAGGAAAGCACAGAATGGAGAGATCTAACGGCAGTTTACACGGTACCCACCACCCCCACTCAACGCTGAAGTCTCGATGGTTTTGGTCTTCTCTCAACACACTCCTCTTCCAACTCTTCTCAACACACACCTCTTCCAACTCTTCTCAACCCTTCTCATTAAGGGATCACTTAGATCTAAGAGTAGAGAGGATTTGGGGCTCAAGAATGAAGGAATAGCACCTCTAAACAATAGGGTAAGAGCCCCCCAAAATGGGGAGGATGGGGCTATAAATAGAGCCCACCAAAACTAGCCGCTTTTTCTCAACGTCTGTGTCGGTTCGGACAGTCGAGCTCAAGTTCGGATAGTCCGAACCCATCAAACTCGAAGAAACAGAGAATTCACTCGGATAGTCCGAAAATATGTTCGGATAGTCCGAAATTTTCAGATAGTCCAACCAACTTCGGATAGTCCGAATCGCACCGAAAGCAAATTATTTAAAAACGAGCATAACTTTTGACTCCGGACTCCGATTTAAGTGATTTTGGACTCTATTGAAAGCTAAGAACAAGGGCTACACAACTAATAAGGTCTCACTACCCAAATCTTAAAGGATAAATCCAGATTTCAACAAGAATCCAAGAGAGACCTACAATTTTCACTTTCCGGCACCACCAACACCATTCTCTCTCTAAATATCACAAGGATGGATCACTTGAGCACTTGACACATCTAAAAGTCATTCAATGGAGCATCCCTCTTAATAGTACGGCAATCCTTAGACTCAAATTAAAATGAGAAATTTAAGTCTTACATTCAATCCGCATGCCGTCTTCTCCGTGGATGCAATGTGCATGATGTCTTTTACCAAATGATTGATGACATCTTCGCTTTGTCCAACTTGACTCGATTCACCTTATGAGACTCTCGTCCTATCGACCTTGACTTGATCATCCTCTCTGACGATCTCCACGCCAAGTCGATCTTGACTTAGTCCTCAACTCTTGGTGACACCGCGTCTTGTTGACCTCGCTTAACGGTCATCCTTCAAGATACCTTGGTCATCATGCACACACGGGATCTAATTCTTTCCAAACCACTCATGAAAAGCACTAAATAGTTGAGACCGATACTCAACTAGGCAATAACACGTTAGTCTCATGTATACTAGAGATCAAGCACTAAGTTAAGCATTTACTCAATTACATAGATTGTCGCCATAAGTGCCTAGATGCACTTTCATGTATACTAGATGCGACGTCACGACGCCATACCTTGTGTGGTCGGGGTAATCACTGAAATTTCAATGTATTAGTAGCATTGTCAAAATTTTTAAAAATCGTACAAATTTGATCATACTTTGAAATTTTTATGGTAGCTTATGCATACTCTCAAGATCCGTTCAAAAATTTCAAACATGCTTAACAGCTCAATTAAATCAGTGAATTTGATTTAAATGCATTAGCACCATTGTCAGATTTTTTAAAAATTGCACAAGTTTGATCATATTCTAAATTTTTTTTAATAGCTTAGTCATGCTTCCAGAACCCTTGTCAAAAAGTTTGAAAAATCAAATTCATTTGATGGCTGTGGAAAATAGCAAAATTTAAATGCATTCAAAATTTCTAAAAATCACACATGTTTAATCATGGTCTAATTTTTTTATGGTAGCTTATGCATGCTCTCAGGACCCTTATAAAAAAGTTTCCAAAATTTGTACATAATTTATTATCTGAATTAAATCAGTGGAGTTGCTATGAATGTATTAGTAGCATTTTTGAAATTTTTAAAAATTGTACAAGTTTTATCATGATCCAAATTGTTTATGGTAGCTTAGGCATGCTTTGAGGACCCTTATAAAAAAGTTCAAAAATTTCAAACATTATTTGATAGCTCAACTAAATCAGAAAATATTACCTCAACCGTGAAAGGATTTAAACATAATTACACATTTTTTTAGGGGCTTTCATGGAGAAAGGACATGTGGAGGGGCTCCCTGGCCGGTAACTCTACGAAGTTTAGTAAATGTAGTATTTATCTTCATCTTTAATCTCCTAAATTACAAATCAAGTCCCTTCTTAACTATAAGGGAAAAATTTTCTGGCGTCATTGAAAAAGTGTGTAATTTCGCATCTTCCATTACTTTTTTTCTCATTTTATTTTTGCCACTAGTTTGTGCTCTTCTTCCTCCTTTTATCATTTTCGTCAGTTGACTGTGAGTTAATTGTCCGTACGAATTATTCTTTCTGTTTTTTATTGTTTGAAGATAACAAATGAAGTTCAATTGTTTAGAAAATTTTTCTATATGATTCTATACTTCTGAAGATGGTACCAAATGCCTTTATTTTTTATAAGAATGTATAAGCTTGATTATACTCTGAAAATTTTTGATACCATCTTTTGCAATCTAAGACCATTCAAAAAAATTCTCAAAAAGATTAAACTTCATTGTTATCTTTAAAAAATAAAAAACAAAGAAATAATTGGCATTGACGGTCAACTGATGGAAATAGCAAAAAAGAGGATAAAGTGAAAACTGTAGTAACAAAAATAAAATGATGAAAAGACTAATAATAGAACCGAAATTACACATATTTTCGGTGGCTGCGGCGAAAATTTTCTTAACAATAAATACAACCACAGACAACACATATGATACCGCGGTCTTTCTCCCGCACGTGAGTGTCACCACCCCACCGAATGGCAGTGCTCGGCTACAGACGCGTGGGACCTGGTCTGGCCACCGCGGGCGGGCGAGATCTACCGGAATCGGAATCCAACGGCCGCGGGTGGTTCGCTCCTAGTAGTACAGGGACAGGTGCACGTGCTGACTGTCATGCGGGCTCCAAACCTTTTCCAGTGACTTGTCCAATCAGGCGTCCACGGCAGGCGCGTTCCACTGGATGGTGGGACCCGATGCCATGGGGCACGTACGTCAGTGAGGTCGATGTGTCTGGCTCGATCTGCTGCGGCATGATCGGTGGGGGGCTACCGGCCACACCGCACGGCGATGTGCTCCCCCTTCAGTCTTCAGTCTTCATGGCTCAAATATGAGACGCACGGGTGTGTCCGTAACCTCATCATCGCACCACTTCTAATAAAGCTGCTTTTCTGTTTTTGTTAAGCTCGGCGGTTCTTATCACAAAGCAGCAGCTGGACATGTATTTGGCATGTGCATTTCCCATTCTGTGTACCCTCTTCGTCGTCCCAATAGTGTGGTTGGTGGTGATAGTTTTTTTTTTCCCCTGGTGGCAGTAGTTGTAGAGCGGTGGTTAGCATGGACAATGGGGTCTCAGAAAAGAAGTACTATAATTTAAGCTATGCTAATAAAATTATACTAGTAGTCCACTATAAACAAATTTTCGAAAATGGCACGCCTCAGATGGCAACTATACTTTTGGGGAATTGCTTTTGTTATATAAAAAAAATGAATAGCGAGCAGGATCTTGATCCTAATTCAGAAACATCTGCTTGTACGGGTTTTTTTGTTTTTCTAAATCTAGCTTCTCACGTATGTATTTGTAAATTTAATCCACTCTTCTATAACAAAAGACGCGGCAGCCAATATGTGTCACCTACTGCACCTGGGGAGCTCGGAGGGTGACCGGCGCCACAGCAGTTTAAGGAACTGCAGGAGCGGGCGCTAGAGCATTGGAGAAAGGCGCTGTCAAGCTGTGGCAGCGCGGCAGGTGGGACTCGGGAAGCGCAGTAACGCATGGCACCTTGCTGCCGCGGTCAACCAAGGTCCTGTGGCTCCGGTTACCTGCCGAGCTCGCTCTTAGCGCGGCAAGCGCTAAATGTCATCTGCTGTGCCTTCCCACGGTGGTGGACGATTAAATTTTCAAATATATACACGAGAAGACTAGATTCATAAGAAAACGCATACACGTGACCAGATAAGCAAAGGATTCCCCAATTCATTCTATGGCACAACTTTGTTTGTCCAACATTAGAAATTACATTCAATATGGACATATATACTTATCCTCAGATCCCATGCGGTCCCATTATGACTGCAACTTAAGTAGTTGCATAGTCATTAGATCAAAAAGTAATTGTCCGAATCTTCTAAAAATAGTATTAAAAAAATACTATGCTGTTTTTTACTTAAGCACGCACTATTGGACGATCATGGCAACGGGAACCGATTAAGTTGCAGTCCCAGTAGGGACCACAGAAGATCTCTTTACCCTTTAACGAGGATAGAGAAGCCCGATATTGTTTTAGGCCATTTAAATTGTGCTTCCCTTGACACACACTCTTGTTCGGATTGTAGATGGCCTCTTGGCGTCGCCTTTCTCCCCACTAGTCACCAGATTGTGCCACGACAATGGGAAGAGAAGAAGCTATAGTTAAGTGGTTGTCATCGGAATCCCACACCTCTGGCAAGGTGTGGTAGAATTCCAGGGATGGACCCCTTGGTTGGTGGTAGTGGTGAGCTAATTCACACCTTCAGTGAAGTAAATCCTACGAAGGCAAGGCATGAAAGGGGAATGGGAGGGAGAGGAGGAAAATAGAAAGGGGAGAGGACCCACCCGTTGTTGGCGCCCTCTCATTGGAATGGTAGGGTTTGGGAAGGGGAGGAAGGAAGAAAAGAATGGACATGAGAGGAGTGGACGCTTAAACGGTGAATGTGAAGGGAGAATGCGTGATGGAGGTAAAATATGTCCCTTGCTAAGTTACTCGACGGATACCCAAAGAATAGTGGTTTCATGTTTAACACACTGTAAAAATGGTGCCGCGGATGCACAGGTGATCATGCTGGTTTTAAAGAAAAGCCAATGGAAAATCATAGTTAGAAGTGGATTTTTTTCAATCAGAAGTCGAAGAGGACCTGTTATAGTCATTCCTCATGAACAATGATCAGTAGGTTTGGGAAACACATCCCCATATTTCTTTTCATGAAACACACATAATACAAGCTGTGAGCCTGCCATATGGACAATCCAATGGTAGAGGGAGATAATTTAGCATGAAGCTATGACTAATATGCGTACAAACTAACTAGGTGCATAATAACATACATAATACTGAAAAAAAAATCCATACCATCGAATATCTTGTAGCATCTCTTGTAAAAAGTAGACAAATTAATGACAAATATAAATATCAAAACAACTAAATCTTCTTCTCTCCTCTAATATATACCATATGCCTTTATTCTAAGAGGATAATATAGATGCTATAAGACACCTGGTGAAATATATATATTTTTTCACATGGTATTATACGTGCGTGCATGCCTATATCTACCAAGAGAACCGTTCGTGCATGATGCATGGAAGGAAAGCAAGCTCTAGATGCAGGTTAATTTCGGAAGATGCGTGCATCATAAAGAAGAGCTAGTTACGTTCTACCTTACAGATTACGGAATAGCCCTGCGTCTCAGGCCTGGTCGTGACGCCGGCGTGAAGGAGCAGTGCCCAGACGAGCGTGACGAACTCGCCGCCGCGCGCCGTGGCCTCGACGTGGCCCTTGCGTTCTCCGACGGCGCGAAGAAGAGCAACCATCTCCGACCAGAGATCAGCCGGGAATAGCCACCCCGACGGCTCATCCTCCGCGTATGCCTCCACCAGGCGCCGCCTGACCTCTGTGCCCCGCCGCAGCACCTTGTCCCGCGAGCCCGCTGCCAGCGCCTGCACCAGCCTGGAAAATTTTTATTGGCCTAGTTTCAGCCTTTCCTATTTTTTCATTGCTATATATATAGATGAGTATATAACCGACTAGCTAATAAACTCTATCTGCTAACAACTAACTTAAATATATCAGTACTCTATCATTACTTTAAATGTTTTGTTGTAATCTTATCTCTTAACCAATGCATGTCAATATCATTTTTAGTATTTTTCCACCTAATCTTAACACTCCGACTCTTACTTATTAAGATTTTAACTACGATTTGCCTGACTTTTATTCGATCAAGATTACATGCACGCACTGAATTAACCAAGGAGCATCAACACATATGGCTTCGCTGCTTGAACTCGACGATGCAATGGCAGGCGCGGCCGTCGCCATCCACCGGTTCATCTTCTCTGCAGCATGGTCGCCGAACTGCACGTCATCCACAGCGAAGTCCAAGCGCTAGAACGTCGTCTCGGTTCTGCGCTCGCACGTGCAAATCGCGCGCGTCGCTCTGGATCACGCCGAGCACGAGCCGACGCCGCCATCGATCTTTCGTGCCGCCGCTCCGGTTCGCCGTCACTCACGCCGCTGCGTGAGAATTAAGCGCACACTCAGCGCAACGTGACCATCGTCCGCGTCCGGCCGAAACGCCACGTGCAACACCTGCTCGATCGTACCAGTCCCACGAACTTCATGGCCGTCGCACCTCACTCAGCCTGGGCATTGGCTGGCCGAGCCTCGCCTCCTGTGCCACGGCCAGGTATCCTTGCGCTAGATTCGGCCCCCTGCTCTCCCAGGCGGTGCCTACACCGAGTCGCTGCCCCGCGAGTCCGTGCGCTCGCGCCAGCCAACGGCGACACCACGACGCCGAGCCCTATGTAGAGCCTGGTAGCACGCCCCTGTTGGGTTGATCTCGTACGGCTCGATCAGAGACCGAGTCCGTATCCACGTCCGCGCCCTGATCGGGGGTGCAACAACCTTATTGGTTGCGGCCCCCTGTCACGCCCGCGCTATATAAAAGGAAGCATAAGGCCGGCACGCGAACCAACGTTCGTCGTTGCTCCTTGTACCGCACATTCCACGAGACCCAATCTAACCCTAGCGCGGTGAAGTGACGGGAAGGCCGACGCCATCTTCATCCTCTTCTTTCTCTCCGTCCGAGCCAGAAGGAAGGAGGCACACGGGAGCAAGAAGGGAACGCCGCTGCATCCTCTATATCCACTCCGTGCGACGGCCATGGCTTCGAGATGCAACGGGAATGGCGGAAACACCAAAGGTATGGACTAAACACTCCTAGATCTAGTGGTTAGAGGTGAAGGGGAAGGTCCTAGACGCACTAGAATTTCTATCAATGGTATCAGAGCCAAGTTTTTTACCCAAACCCTAACCCTAGATGAAGAATCACCTTCGGTTTGTGCCCTTCTTGGGCTAGATCAATGCGCAGCAATTAGAAGGAGAGGAAGAGTTTTTACTCTCAGATTAGAACTCTAGATAGAAATTTTCCCCAAAATTTGTGAAACCCTAGTGCGTTTTTTCCCCAAAACCCGAAGAACCGCATCAAAGAAATGAAGGGAGTAGCCCTACGGCCTCCGTGCTTGCTGTCATGACGAGGAAGATCACCGCCGCGCGCGCTGCGCCGCCGCCTCCGCTTCCGCGTCGTCGCCGGGCTGCGTCGCGTGTTGCCTCGCGTCTTGTGCTTGCGGCCGTCAAGGCGTGGCGTAGCGTCTTCGGCGCAGCCGTCGCCTCCGTAGCCTCGGCGTCGCCCGGCGTCGCCGCGACGCCGGCCGCCGCCGCCTCGCGCGTCGCCGTCGCCGGCCGGCCGGAGGCCGCCATCGCCTGGTGAAGCCCGATTTTTCCGGGAGTATGAGATTAGGGTTTTTCCAGGGGTTCCGTTTTTTCCGGGTTTTGATGCATAGCTGTGTCATCTTGGCCGTCCATCTTGATTGGACGGCGCAGCAAAAGGGGCGGCTCGGTGGGCTGCTTTTGGCCCATGTGGGAGCGATTGGCGCCGGCCCAGGCCCAGGTTCTCGGTGGCCTGGTGACCGAGCGTGAAGAGAGAAAGTTTTGGGCCGTTTTGGGCCGAATTTCGGTATGAACAGTGGCAATAAATAGTAAAAATATTTTTTTTATTTTTCTGCTGCTGTGAAGAAATAGTTCAAATGCTGAATTAAGTTGTATTTCCGCTGCAAGTTTAAGTTTTCTTTTCTCTGATTAAATTGAAACCAACGTGGATATTTAATTAGAGAAAATAGTAAATGAGATGTTTTATAGTTTTTCACATATGGTAATTTTATTTTCTGGCCAACGTTGAAAATAACTTTGCCATGACCATGTTAAGCATGATAGAAAGTTTGAATAAAGTTTGCTCTATTCTAATACTGCCCAACGGTGTTTTAGAAATAGATCAGTATTTATTAAAGTTGAGAGCATGTTTAATTGACCAACGTTAATTTATTCATGCCAAAGTTTATATCTTTTAGTTTACTGATTAAATTCTTATTTCATTTCTGAAGCTTTTCCAGTTAAGATTGCCAATTCCATAAGTATCTTTCAAGGGCTTGAGAAGTTGAACGGCAACAATTACTCCTCATGGAGAGAGAACTTGAACTTGGCCATGGCTATGGCTGAGATAGATTATGCCCTGCTCCATCCAAAGCCTGTGGCACCGGTTCTGGCAGAAGCTGGGACTCCGGAAGCTGCAAATAATGCTACGGCAGAATTATCGTATAGTATTGAGAAGGGAAAGTGGGACAACTCAAATAGAAAATGCCTCATGGTGATCAAGGGCACCATCATTGAGTCCATAAGGGGAGCAATCCCAGACTGTACAGATGCTACACAATATCTGAAGAAAATAGAAGAGCAGTTTACTGGATCCACAAAGGCCTATACGGGCACATTAATCAAGAAACTTGTCAATGACAAGTATGATGGATCTGGGCTGCGCAATGGACTAAGCATTAGAGAGCATATTCTCAAGATGACTAACATGACTCACTCTCTCACGTCCTTTGATATGCCTTTAAAGAATGATTTCATAGTCCATCTTGTACTGGTTTCATTACCAAAAGAATTTGAGACTTTTGTTGTAAATTACAACATTAGTGAAGAAAAGTGGTATATTGAAAAGTGCATTGCTATGTGTGTTCAAGAAGAAGAAAGACTAAAGACACAAAGGGCTGAAGAGCTGAATCTGGTTAAGCATTCTCAGAAGAAAAAGAATTATTTCCAGATTCAGAATAAGCCAAATTTCAAGAAAGGTAATTACCAAAAGGGCAATTATCAGCAGAAAAGGTTCACTAATTTTGAGAAAGGTGAACACTCAAGTGGAGGGCAAAACTCCAATGGAGGACATGTTTCCAGTGGACAGGGTTCTAGGCCTCCACCGAGCACATAGACCCAGACAACTGCAGCGCCGCCATCGAAAGGGCACCGCATGAAGGATTGTGTTCTGCTCTCAAGTGGTCGAACAAAAGAGGTAAAGATCAAGTTACATTCATAGATGAATCATTGTATATAGATTCACCAACTAGTACTTGGTGGATAGATTCTGGTGCAACTGTTCATGTTGCTAATTCTATGCAGGGATTCCGTACGAGGAGGATCCTACAAAGAGGAGAAAGAGAAATTAGAGTGGCGAATGGAGTTGAAGCTGATGTGGAAGCCATTGGAGATCTTCCCTTAGAGTTGGATGGCGGCTTTATACTCCATTTGCGTGATGTTTTATTTGTGCCTTCTTTGAGAAGGAATTTGATTTCAGTGTCTTGCTTTGACGATGAGAACATTCTGTGTCATTTTGGGAACGGAAAGTGTGTAATAAAGTTTAATAATGTTGATGTTGGTCTTGCCATCCGACAAGACAAGCTTTATTTGCTATCCCATTATGATATTGTGAATGACATAAGTACCTCCTCAAGTGCAAAAGTATGCAATGTTACTACAAAGCGAAAGAGAATGAAGTGAATCGTCATTTAAATTATGGCATTGTCGTTTAGGCCATATTTCGAGGGGAGAATTGAACGATTAATCAAAGAAGAAATTCTTCCTCCCTAGACTTTTCGAATACGATCATTGCATAGATTGTATTAAAGGCAAGTATGTTAAACAAATAAAGAAAGGCGCCAAGCGTATACAGAATCTTAGAAATAATCCACACAGACATTTGTGGTCCTTTTCCTGTAAAGACAGTGGATGGTTTTGATTCATTCATTACATTCACTGATGATTATTCTCGCTATGGCTACATTTATCCTATCAAAGAAAGATCAGAAGCATTAGAAAAGTTTAAGATATTTAGAGCTGAAGTAGAGAATCAACATGATTCAAAGATTAAAGTTGTAAGATCAGACCGTGAAGGGGAGTACTACGGTAAACACACCCCTTATGGCCAAGTTCCAGGACCTTTTGCAAGGTACCTGCAGGAAAATGGCATAGTAGCCCAGTATTCTATGCCGGGCGAACCTCAAACAAAATGGAGTAGTGAAAGGCGAATCGCACATTAATGGACATGGTACTAAGTATGATAAGTTACTCCACTTTACTGGGTTAGTCTATGGATGGAGGCATTAAAACCCGCCCATATTCTTAATCGGGTCCTCAAAGAAGTCGGTGTCTAAAACACCATATGAGTTATGGACTGGGAGGAAGCCCACTCTAAATTATTTACATGTGTGGGGCTGTCCAGCTGATGCAAAAGTATTTAACCCAAACATAGGAAAGTTAGATCCAAAGACAGTCTGTTGTCATTTCATTGGCTATCCTGAAAGATCAAAGGGTTATCGTTTCTCTTGTCGAGCATGCACATACCAAGTTTGTAGAAACAAGATACGTTGTGTTTATAGAGGATGATATGATCAGGGGGAGCATGGTACCCCGAGAAATTAGCCTTGATGAGAAGCGGGTTTGTTCCCCAACTCCTATGATTCAAGAGCTTTCTTCTCGATACTGTTGTCTTTGCAAAGACTCTTGGTGATTCTCCAAGTCTAACTGCTCGGTGTGCGAGGCACTGCTAGGAGCCCGAGGCCCTCTTTGTTGCTAGTGAGGAGCCCGAGCGACCTCTGAGAGAGCAATGAACCCGCCAAGAACCACTTAGAAGATCACAGAGAAGCAGGAGATCGGCTATTCCGGTGATTATGAAGTTTATGTCAGTGAAGACATAGAGATAGAGGGTGATCCCACCTCTTATGAGGAAGCGATGAGAAGTCCCAATTCATCGAAGTGGCTTGCTGCCATGCAAGATAAAATGAGATCCATGAGTACAAACAAAGTCTGGGGCTTAGAAGAAATTCCTAAAGGAGCCAAAACAGTAGGCTGTACATGGGTCTACAAAACCAAACGTGACTCCAAAGGGAATGTTGAAAGGTTTAAAGCTAGACTTGTCGCAAAAGGCTTCACTCAGAGAGAAGGAATAGATTATACCGAAACCTTCTCGCCTGTTTCGACGAAGGATTCTTTTAGAATCATTATGGCACTAGTTGCTCATTATGATTTAGAATTACATCAGATGGATGTTAAGACGGCATTCCTAAATGGGGATTTATATGAGAATGTGTACATGGCTCAACCCAAAGGTTTTGTCATGGAAGGAAAAGAAAATATGGGATGTCGATTAAAGAAGTCCATTTATGGATTAAAACAAGCGTCTAGACAGTGGTACATTAAGTTTGATGAAGCCATAAGAAATTTTGGGTTCAAAGAGAATGAGGAGGACAACTGCATTTATGCAAAGTTTAGTAGAGGGAGGTATATTTTCCTAGTTTTATATGTGGATGATATCCTATTAGCAAGCAGTGATAAAGGTCTACTGCTAGAGACAAAGAAGTTCTTGTCCTCAAAATTTGATATGAAAGATCTTGGTGAAGCATCTTATGAATTAGGAATTGAGATACACCGAGATAGAAAAAGAGGGGTGCTAGGGCTATCACAGAAGGCATACATAGAAAGTGTTTTGAAAAGATATAGTATGCATATGTGTAATGCCACGCCTGCTCCAATAGTCAAGGGCGATAAATTTGGGAATTTTCAGTGTCCAAAGAATAAGTACAAGATCGATCGAATGAAATCAGTCACATACGCTTCAACTGTCGGAAGCATAATGTATGCTCAAATATGTACTCGCCCTGACTTAGCATTTACAACCGGGATGCTTGGTAGATATCAGATTAATCCAAGAGTTGATCACTGGAAAGCAGTAAAGAAAGCCTTACGGTATTTGCAAGGGACAAAGAGCCTCATGCTAACATATAGAAAGTCAAGTGCCATAGAGATTGTGGGCTATGCAGATGCAGATTGGGCAGGGTGTAAAGACACTGGAAAGTCCACATCAGGATATGTGTTCACCCTCGCCGGAGGAGCTATATAATGGAAAAGCTCAAAACAATCAGTCGTTGCAACGTCGACAATGCACGCTGAGTTTGTGGCATGTTATAAGGCAACCGGGCAGGCAATGTGGTTTAAAAAGTTTGTACCCGAGTTGAGAGTGGTGGACAGCATAGAAAGACCACTCAAATTATACTACGATAATGAGCCAGCAGTATTTTACTCCCACAACAACAAATCAAGTGGTGCTGCCAAACACATAGAGATTAAGTTTTATGTTGTGAAGAAGAAAATCCAGGATCAAACAATTGAACTTGAGCATATAAGCACAACAGACATGTTAGCGGATCCGCTCACCAAAGGTCTTTCTCCCAACGTGTTTGAAAAGCACGTAGCCGGCATGGGTTTAAAAGAGAGACTATGATTCTGGATAATAGGAGTCATTCAAAGCAACCATCTCCCACAAAGACAAAGTTATTCTGCTTTGAAGTAGAGAGGTGTGCTATAGTCATTGAGTTCAAAGAATACGAATCGATTGTAGACGCCTTGGTCTTGGTGCACCAATCTATGGAGGAGTGGGATGTTAAGTTAAAAGTATGAGATATAAAAGTTAATAGATTAAGATATAAAGTTTCAAAATTAAGTTCGAGATCAAGGGGGAGAATGTTGGGTTGATCTCGTACGGCTCGGTCAGAGACCGAGTCCGTACCCACGTCCGCGCCCTGATCGGGGGCGCAACAACCTTATTGGTTGCGGCCCCCTGTCACGCCCGCGCTATATAAAAGGAAGCACAAGGCCGGCACGCGAACCAACGTTCGGCGTTGCTCCTTGTGCCGCACATTCCATGAGACCCGATCTAACCTTAGCGCGGTGAAGTGACGGGAAGGCCGACGCCATCTTCATCCTCTTCTTCCTCTCCGTCCGAGCCAGAAGGAAGGAGGCACACGGGAGCAAGAAGGGAACGCCGCTGCATCCTCTACATCCACTCCGTGCGACGGCCATGGCTTCGGGATGCAACGGGAATGGCGGAAACACCGAAGGTATGGACTAAACACTCATAGATCTAGTGGTTAGAGGTGAAGGGGAAGGTCCTAGACGCACTAGAATTTCTATCAGCCCCATGGTGACAAACACCCCGGCGCTGACCATGCTGCCGATCCCGAGGCCAACAAGGTCCGGCCACCGCAGCGCACGAGCAGGAGTGGATTCAGGAAAATTGGTCGCCGGGGTCATCGCCGACATGCGGCCTATGGGCTACATGCTTTCAGATGGCTGGTCAGACTGGATGAGCACTGGGACTGGGGTCCAGACTAATCTGCCACCGGGGTCATCAACTATGTTTAGCGGGGGTATAAGAGACTAATACGGGGGCGTCGGGGTCACCGGACCCGCCCATCAATGCCAGGTCCGTGTGCGAGCCATGTCTGCCCCGGACCTCGCGTGCACGCGGCTATCTCCTCGGGCGGCTCCGTCGCGTGCGATCTGCCGCACCTCTACCTTTGCTCAGCCAGCACGTTGTCACTCCTTTGTATGTATTGGAGATACTTCCAGCTTCTCTAGAATCAATAGCTTAAACACTACGAACAACAACAGTAGTAGAAAAATTATAGGAGCTATGGAGATCCTTGTCATCCTCACCCTCTTGTGCCCCATAGGCAACCACCGTCGACAGTTTGTGCGCATAGTTACCTTGGACTTGCATTGCAAAATAGAGGAAGTATAAAGCATAATTAGCCAAATGATCAGTGCATGGTTAGATAATTGTTAACACTAGAATTTGGCAAGGGTGATCGATTTAGGAAGATAAAGTTAGATATGGACAGAGCTCCTTAATCCGATATCGGTTCAAAGTGGAAATTATCTTTAGGAAGTTGAAGCCGATACGAATCATGTATTTGTATGAATCGAAGAAGGATACGATTGGCTTAAACACTATAAAAGGGTCAAGAGGCAGGGCGAAAAGAAAATAATACACAATCAATCAACTCTTTGCATTTACTATTGTTTTCAAACTAATCTTGTTACACATAGCTTTTTTTTTGGAGAAAACATATCTTTATCAATCATTTAATCGGCTATAATAGCTATTTATACCTATTGAACCTTGTTTACTGGTTCTACCTCTCAATATAACAATAAACAATATCATATATAGGGCAATAACATCACAAGCAAGAACCACTCGGTTCAGCTGAAATCAGCCGGTTCAATGGTTCTCGGGAAACCACCCATTACTCGGGTGTTTCTGGCAAGCTGCTGAAATCATCGATTCCTGTTTTCCCAGTTTTATAACTACACTCTCCGTTAAAGTTTACACGGTGTATTTTTAACCGATTGTGCTCTTAAATTTCTAGCATATTTTATATTTTAATACGAAATTAGTGTAATATTTCTTTTATTTTGTTTATAAATATTCAATTTTACTTTATTTTTTATACGGCATATTTTAACCGACCTTATTTAAAATATAGAGTGTATTTTATATTCTAATACAAAATTGGAGCAATATTTTCTTTATATCTTTAATAAATATTTAACTTTATTTTATATTTTTTACAACGTATATATTAAATATAGTGGATAGAGATAATAATTAAAGATACTCTCTCCATTCATTTTTTATAAGACGTATTTTGACTCTGTATAAGGATTAAGATTGCGTTCAAATTAAGAAAGGTGCTAGAGAAAATGACTTAGATGCTCCCACTTAATTGTCTTATCTTGAAAGATGAAAGATATATTTTATATGGGTGGTAATGAATAAATGTATATAATTAATAGATAATAAATAAGTTTATAGAAAGAAAAACCTTATTAAATCTATATATAAATTTTATATTTGTGGATAAGATCATTAAAAATAGGGAGATTTAGATGTTTGCCACTCTTCAATTTCAAACTTCGACGCCAGTGGCATGATTTGTACATAACGTCGAATTTTCACGTTGAAGGGTGTCAAATATCTAATTAATTCTTAAAAATAAGATTTATAAAAATGAAAGAAGGGAGTGGTTCAGTAAGTTCTTGACGTGTGCGGTAGAGTATGATCTAAGTCCGCCAGGATGCCGCACGCTCGGACCGCGACCCGGTTCTTTCCGCGGGGAATCTCCGGAGTCGGACTGCCCAGGAGCCCGAGGCCAAAGCAGTCATTTCCTGGCGCGGATAAACAAGAACCCGGCGGCACGTGACCGCGCCCTCAAGCAGAGCAGTGCCTGTCCGGCTGTCCCCGCTTGGGGGCAGGCCCGGCCGTCCGATCGGATCGGGATTAACCTCGCCGCAAGCGGCGGATAAGCACCGCGTTTAGAATACTAATCTCTCCCGGCTTAGGCGCGGACTACGATTCGTGGATGGGGCACATGCCATGTGACCCCACCACCACTCCTCCCTCACCTACAGGCTACAGCTAGCCTTCTCTTGCTTCTTTCTTCTTCGCCTCTCTCCCTCCATCTCCCGTCTCCACTTCCCACTCCTCTCTCTCTCCCTCTCCCTCCTCCCACTTCTACAGACCTGCTTCTTTAATGGTCTTGAGGTAGGGTGCTCGTACATGGATTCCTTGTGGCTGGCTATAGCGGCGGCGCTGTTTGTGGCGGCCGCGGCGGCTGCCGCCGATGACGCCCAGCTGCTGGACGAGTTCAAGGCGGCGGTGCCGAACCAGGGGGCGTTTAGCGGGTGGAGCGCCGGCGACGGGGCGTGCAGGTTCCCCGGCGCGGGGTGCAGGGGCGGGAGGCTCACGTCTCTGTCACTCGCCGGCGTGCCGCTCAATGCCGACTTCCGCGCCGTCGCGGCCACCCTGCTACAGCTGAGCGCCGTTGAGGTGCTCAGCGTCCGCGGCGCCAACGTCAGCGGCTCGCTCGCGGCGGCCGCCGGCGCGTGGTGCGGGAGCAAGCTGCAGGCGCTGGATCTGTCGGGGAATGCTGCTCTGCGCGGCTCCGTGTCCGACGTGGCGGCGCTGCTGGCGCGTGCGGCGGTCTAAAGACGTTGAATCTTTCTGGTGATGCAGTTGGTGCGGTGAAGGCTGGTGGCGGCGGCGTTGGCGGCTCGGGGTTTGCTGCGCTGGACGCTCTTGACTTGTCCAACAACAAGATCACCGGCGACGCTGACCTCCGGTGGATGGTGGGTGCCGGCGTCGGGGCAGTCCGCTGGTTGGACCTCGCCTGGAACAGGATCTCCGGCGTACTTCCTGAGTTCACCGACTGCTCCGGGCTGATGTACCTTGACCTCTCTGGCAACCTCGTCGGCGAGGTGGCCGGGGGGGCCCTCTCTAGTTGCCGCGGTCTGAGAGCACTCAACCTCTCCGGCAACCACCTCGCCGGCGCGTTCCCCCCAGACGTCGCCGGCCTCAGCTCGCTCACCGCTCTCAACCTGTCGAACAACAACTTCTCCGGCGAGCTCCCCGGTGACTCTTTCACCGGGCTGCAGCAGCTCAAGGCGCTCTATCTCTCCTTCAACCACTTCAACGGTTCCATCTCGGATTCCGTTGCTGCGCTGCCAGAGATCGAGGTGCTCGACCTTAGCTCCAACACCTTCTCCGGCACCATCCCCTCGTCCCTTTGCCAGGGCCTCAACTCCAGGCTCCGGGTGCTGTACCTTCAGAACAACTACCTCGCCGGCAGCATCCCGGAGGCCATCTCCAACTGCAGCAACCTCGTCTCCCTCGACCTCAGCCTGAACTACATCAACGGGTCCATCCCTGCGTCCCTCGGCGAGCTTGGCCGCCTTCAGGATCTCATCCTGTGGCAGAACGCGCTGGAGGGCGAGATACCGGCGTCCCTGTCAAGCATTCGCGGTCTCGAGCATCTCATCCTTGACTACAACGGGCTAACCGGCAGCATCCCGAAGGAATTGGCTGAGTGCACGCAGCTGAACTGGATATCCTTGGCAAGCAACCGGCTGTCCGGGCCGGTCCCGTCATGGCTAGGAAAGCTCAGCAACCTGGCAATCTTGAAGCTGAGCAATAATTCCTTCTCCGGACCAATCCCGCCGGAGCTTGGCGACTGCAAGAGCTTGGTATGGCTGGACTTGAACAGCAACCAGCTCAGTGGGTCGATACCGCCGGAGCTGGCAAAGCAGTCTGGGAAGATGACCGTTGGCCTCATTATTGGGCGGCCGTACGTGTATCTTCGCAACGACGAGCTGAGCAGTCAGTGCCGCGGCAAGGGGAGCTTGTTGGAGTTCACCAGCATCCGATCCGATGACCTCACTCGGATGCCGAGCAAGAAGCTGTGCAACTTCACACGGATGTACATGGGGAGCACAGAGTATACCTTCAACAAGAATGGCTCGATGATATTTCTGGACTTGTCATTTAATCAGCTCGACTCAGATATCCCCAAGGAGCTCGGGAGCATGTACTACCTCATGATCATGAATCTTGGGCACAACCTACTGTCCAGTGCCATCCCACCGGAGCTAGCAGGAGCCAAGAAGCTCGCAGTACTCGACCTATCACACAACCAGTTGGAAGGGCCAATACCCAACTCGTTCTCGACACTGTCCTTGTCGGAGATCAACCTGTCGAATAATCAGTTGAACGGGACAATTCCGGAGCTTGGTTCCCTTGCAACATTCCCAAGGAGCCAATACGAGAATAATTCTGGTCTGTGCGGCTTTCCGCTGCCGGCTTGCGAGCACAATGCTGGGCAAAGTTCTTCCGACGACCGCCGATCCCACCGGAGGCAGGCGTCCCTGGCGGGCAGTGTCGCTTTGGGACTCTTGTTCTCGCTGTTCTGTATATTTGGATTGGCCCTCATATTCATCGAGAGCAAGAAGCGGAAGCAGAAGGATGAAGAGTCAAGTAGGTCCCGTGATATATACATTGATAGCCGGTCACATTCTGGGACCATGAATTCCAATTGGAGGCTCTCCGGTACAAATGCCCGCAGCATCAACCTCGCCGCATTCGAGAAGCCGCTGCAGAAGCTCACCTTGGCTGATCTTGTTGAGGCCACGAATGGCTTCCACAATGATAGCCTCATTGGGTCCGGTGGGTTTGGGGATGTCTACAAGGCGCAGCTCAAGGATGGGAGAATTGTCGCAATCAAGAAGCTAATACATGTCAGTGGCCAGGGTGACCGGGAGTTCACAGCAGAGATGGAGACCATTGGCAAGATCAAACAACGCAACCTTGTTCCGCTCCTCGGCTACTGCAAGGTCGGTGAGGAGCGGCTGTTAGTGTATGATTACATGAAGTTTGGCAGCTTGGAGGACGTGTTGCACGACCGCAAAATGATCGGAATAAAGCTGAATTGGGAAGCAAGGCGAAAGATCGCCATTGGGGCAGCGAGGGGATTGGTATTCCTCCACCACAACTGCATTCCGCATATCATCCACCGGGACATGAAGTCGAGCAACGTGCTTATTGATGAGCATTTGGAAGCAAGAGTATCTGATTTTGGTATGGCGAGGCTGATGAGTGTGGTGGACACACACCTGAGCGTGTCCACTCTTGCCGGCACGCCGGGGTATGTGCCGCCGGAGTATTACCAGAGCTTCCGATGCACCACCAAGGGTGACGTGTATAGCTACGGTGTTGTATTGCTGGAGCTGCTCACAGGGAAACCGCCGACGGATTCAGCAGACTTTGGCGAGGACAATAATCTTGTAGGATGGGTCAAGCAGCACACAAAATTGAAGATCACCGATGTGTTTGATCCTGAGCTGCTGAAGGACGATCCTACCCTGGAGCTTGAGCTGCTGGAGCATTTGAAAATCGCTTGTGCATGCTTGGAAGACAGGCCGTCGAGGCGGCCGACTATGTTGAAGGTGATGACGATGTTCAAGGAGATCCAGGCTGGGTCGACGGTCGACTCAAAGACCTCGTCGGCGGCCACGGGCTCGATAGACGACGGAGGTTTTGGGGTCATGGACATGACCCTAAAGGAAGGCAAGGAGGAGAAGGATTAGAAGAAAATTGCCGAGGACACGCATGGAACAACCACCGGTGAGTCGCAGTAACACGGCATGTCGGCGGCGAAATGCCCGTATAAGCCAGTCCTTCAGATGATGCCATTTTGAAGTTTCCACGCAAGCTTACCATTCGCTTCTGATGGTACAAGATAAGAAATTTTCCCTTGTAGCTTGGTCAGTTGAAGTTTTCATGTACCTATAGGAGTAGCTCACTTTCTTTCTTTCCCAGCTTTTTTCATCTCCACGTTTCTTTTCTCGTCGCACTTCAGTAAGATCTTTGAATGTACATATATAAATGGTGATTTTTCTTCGGTGCAATTCCACTTACATTGCTCCTTGTCAAATTTACTCTTATTGCTTTTCAACAATGGTTTAAATTATACTGTTTGCGTCAGTTCATCGAACATGCATATTATGGCAGGATGGTTATTGCAGATGCAACACAGAAATTTGAGAACCATTGTCTGAGACGGCATCATTGGAGGCTAGGTAGTGCAGGTGGACGCAGGCCGAGTTGGACAGCAAATGGCCAGTCAAGAGGCTGACACAGCTCCTGTTTCCATGTGAAGTAGCGCATGGCTTTGCTTGTGTGGGGTTGGGCGCTGTCACACACACACACACGAAGGCGCACTCAAGTAGCACAAGCACCTTTCTTTTATTCTGGGGCTTGCTTTGTCTTCAAATCGTCAGTTAAGAGAGCTTAGCTTAGCCTTTAGTTGGTCAAAGGTTCCCTTAAGCATTTTTTGTCCTATCTGATTATCTTAATCACCTAGGTAACATGGCTCATAATCTTATTATAAACACCATCTCTATTATAGTTGCATGGTGCTGTGTCCAATGTTTAGGTATTGTTAAACTAATGATCTGTGTCCAGAAAGTAAGTGGCATACTGGCGTGCATGCAGATTCCTCAGATTTCGAGAGGGTTTTTTCAAACGTACGGTTGCTCTCAAGTTCAGGATGTGAGCTTGCAGTGTGTTCCTTGTTTTGGTTTGTTTATTCATTCACGGTGTGAGTTCAGAGCACAGCAGTAGTTACATATGGTAAAAATTCATGAAGTCGCCGCCGAAAGACGTCTCTGATTTTGATATTTGTATCTGCGCAGGTCAGTAAGTAGCTATCCACAGGCTTAGGCATGTCATTTTCTCTAGGTCAGGAGTTTTTACTCTTCAGGAGCTCCACAGGTTCCATGTGGTTTGTTCATGATCATGAGTCCATCACTCCATGAACAACAACAGTGGAACACACAACACAAAGTCTGGAAAAGCTACAGGCCATGGTGACATTGACAAACTGTGCCTCAGAATGGAGTCTCTGGCATCACCACAAGGGCGTGGGCCCTCTGCCTGCCTCCATAGTTTTTGAAAGGGTCACTTTTCTAACCTCATGATAAAGTATTAGACACCAGCTCGCCAGCTCGATGTGTAGAAATAAACTCAAGTAGGTGTAGAACTCTACTTGTTGATGTTTGGAAATGCTTTGCAAAATAACAATTCTTCTGTTAATTTTGAGTGCATACATGCTAGTTAATATTTCAAAGTTTCAGAAATATGCTCGTGGCGACTTCCTATATAACATAAAATTTGCATGTTTAGTTGTCACACTACAAATGAAAATTCAATGGAGCCACAAGACTCTACTCAACCTTCAGAAAAGAGAAGGAAAATACAGACAACCAGTTTTTTTTTCTTTTGCTGACATCCTCACCACTAATGACCAGGAGCCCAAAATGCGCCACTTAGGCCATCTACAGAATGAGAGGTGCTAAATTAGTCAATTCATTGTCATATCATATAGGTGTTATAATATTTTCTTCTTACGATGTGTAGCATCTTCTCTCTCGATGAGACCTAAAATATACTATAAAGTAAAAAAAAAACTCCTTCCTATCTCTCTCCATCCCCGGTTCCCCTCCTCTCTCTCCCCGCCTCTACCTTCTCCATCTTTGCCGCAACACATCTTCTAGCCACTGTCACCGTCGATCGCTCTAGCTGCCACTGGTATTGCTTGCTCTCGCCACTGGTGTGCTGCCACTTGATGCAGATCCATCGCTTCCGCTTGCTCTGGCCATCGGCACTCGCTCCTACCATCACCGCCGCTCGCTCTAGCCGTTGTCACTCACTCCTGCCATTGTCATCACCGCCAATGGTTGCTCCCAGGGAGAGCACCTAGTGATTACGAATCTGGAGGTGGCGGCTGAGGGTGAGCACCCGAGCACCGATTGATGGAGAGGAGATTGACGTCACTGACACTTTTAAAATTCGTGATTCACTTTATGACATCCTGACCCACTGTTATAGACTCAGATGGACCCACATGTTATAGACACATCACTAAAAACCAACGAATTGAGTGTCGCTGGACTAATTTTTCGTTGATGGAGGCAGTGAAGATGGCATCACGGCTGACATGTGGGCCACCAAAGAATTTTTTATCTGTTGGCACCGGTTCTGCTAGTTGCTCGGATTCCAAGAAATTTGCTTCTAGCACTGCCCCCTATAGGGTGCAGCACCGGTGCTTACTCTCGCATGTTCTGGCATCAATTTCATGAGCACATTGAACATGGCTTTAGCTTTAGGCAGGATTTTAAAAACCATTTTTGGAAAAAAACTGCTTGAAATTTGAAAACCGTCAAAAACCGTAGGGTTAAGAAATAAAAAAATTTAGAAAAAAATTATAAAATAAAAAACTTCTCGGTTTTTCATGGGAAACCGCAGTTTTTCGCGAGAAATCACTCGATTTTCACCAAAAACTAACCGACCAATTGAATGTTCTTTAAAAATGGTTTTCGAGTGGTTCTTAACGGTTTTTGAGCGGTTTTCAATGCATAAATTTTTCAATTTTTTTTGAATTTTTTTAATTAGACTGGTTTATTGAGTGGGTTTGGATCTTGAACCATAGCAGTAAAGTCGAAAACTGTGGTTTTCGTTGGTTTTTGGACCCCTAGCCTTAGGGATCACGACTTATTGAATCCCATAGGAAATAAAACCACATGAACTATTAAAAATATGTGTTGGGATATCTCACAGGAAAGATGCGTGATTTTTGAGATTAAATGCTAATTGATTAGGGCCCCAACCCATGGTGTTCATGAGTAGTGTCTAGAGGAGAGAGCGATAAACCAATGCATAGTTTTTCAACCCATGGTTTCCATGAGTAGTGTCAAAGGAGGAGAGAGCAATAAAGCAATGCATGAGAACAATAAACCAATGCATGCACCACAAATACATGTAGTAAGAGAAATGTCCAACCCGATTTTGCTAGTTTCTTGAGTCTTGGTAGCATGAGACATGCTGTTTTCCTTCTCTCCTTCCTTAACTCCTATGCCACATCGATTTTTGCTTAGTTGGATTAATTAATTCTATAGACACCAGCTGAGGTGGAGGGTTGGGAATGCCCTTAGATAGACAATGGTGAGCGGAAGAGACAATGTGCATTGAAACTCTAAATGGAATTGGTAACATGAGGTTAGTACTTATGCAGGGATTTCTAAAACTTTGTAGGCATTTTTCCTATCCTATGAAATTCTTTTGAAGTAATCCTACATAGGAAACACCCCTCGTAAGAATTTCTTCTTCGGATTGAACTTTCTCTGTTTTTTCTTCAAAATTCGTTTGAATCATGGAGCCCTTTAGAAAATCTAAAGAGTTGCCGTTTGCGAGTGTATCTAGCAACGTTAGTTGTGATTCATGTATGTCTGTAGTAAATTGCTATTTTTTTCTTCCTGTCTCCGATCAAAAGGAGGGCATCATGTGTGATGGGCCCCAGGATGGCTGTGCTCGGCCTAATGCCTCCACTCTTATCTGTTGGGGGAGAGGACATGTAGGGCATCCAGTGACAGGGTTATGATGGCACAGTGACTGGCTGTAGCTGAACGAGTGACCGGCTTCAGTGAACTTGAAGCATCAGTATATGTGAAATCTACCCAACCAAAGTCTCAGCTTCAAAGTGACATTACATGCTACTATGTGAGTCAAGTGGGTTTTGGCTGTTCGTGCCGGCTTTGTAGCATTTACCACCATGAATGCGCGCTGCCCATGCGGTGATGTGGGGGTAGTAAAGTTGTAAGTTCCCCGGGCATGGGTGCCAGGGTTCCAAAACACCATAGAAAATCGTTCGATTTTCATGATTTTTGCCTGCATCGACGAGGTACGATTTTAAAAGCTGTCGGATAAATCGGTGGAATTTAAGTTTAAATTCATAAAATTTTAAGAATTTGTGAAAAAGTGTGATTTTTTTTGAAAATTTTTGTGTGAGGTCCTGAGGCAATATAATGATACTGTAAAATTTTCAAATCATGATTAGACCTGTGTATTTTTTTAAAATTCTGACAGTGCTACTATTTGAATTTATGCTCTTCTGTTTTTGATTTTCTAGGGGCATTAAATGAAGTCTAATATTTCTGAATTTTTTGTGTCAGGTAATAAGGAATTATAATGATTATGTAAAATTTTCAAATGATGATCAGACCTATGTATTTTTTTTAAATTCCGAAAGTGCTACTATCAGAATTTATGCTCTTCTGTTTTTGATTTTCTAGGGCAACAAATGAAGTCTAATATTTCTAAAAATTTTAATACATGATCCTTGGGCACTATTTATGATTCCATTAAAATTTCAGATCATGGTCAAGCATGTAAATTTTTAAAACAATCTGACAGTGCCTATGTTCCTTTTCATTGATTTTTGTTTTTGATTTTCCAGAAGCACTAAATGAATTAAAAAATAATTAAAATTTCACTAAGGTGTTTTATAGATTAATTATGATTTATTCGGATCTTTTTCCAATTGTTTTCAATTTTTTTTGATTTGTTTTAATTTTCCTTGAGTGTACCAAAAAATGATAAAAATTACTCGAATCGATAAAAAAATAGGTGAAATCGGTTGATTTATGATTTTTTGACGAAGTTTGACAGCCAATTTAAAAAAAAGTACAAACTTGTTCAGTTTTTACTGATTTTTGAACGATTTTCAAACAGTTTTTGCCAAAAAAAAAAAATCAAAAATCGGTTTTCAGTGGAAAATCACCAAACCGATTTTGTGAAGCCTGGCCACAGCCCATCGCCTGCAAAAGCTCATCCCAAATAAATGTCGCACTAGGGAAGTACTCTAGGCATGGTAGGGGAGCATTGGAAAAAAAATTAGGTTATTATAGGGGAGCTATCAATATACATATTGCTTAAAAAAAAGTTGATATTGCTAGCAAGGTGTGATAAACAGCAATTTGGTCGTCTTGTCTTAGACGGAAATTTACGGAACAGCACGCTTACGGCAAGCCTTTTCTAGAGCTGTTCTACAAAGTGCTGAGTTTTAAGTGCGATTGCTCGTGATTTTAAGGAAAACTAACATGGTGACTCATGTGCTCGCGCGGGTATTATTTTCAGTATGTTACATCCTAGCAAAAAGGTTTGCTTGAAATTCACATGCAAAATCGATGACTTGACTGCTCAGACATATAATACTCCTGTCGTTGTCTTAGGAAGCATTGTTTCACAATGTTTATCCTCATGGGAAATTAAGTGGGCAGTTATTGCAATATTTTCACTCTCTATTCCTACTTTGATTGATACAGTAAAAGGTTAAATGATTATAGTATGCTATATTTAATTAACTAGTAAAATAGCCCGTGCAATTGTGCGGTTAAATATAATGTTGAACTTCCTTTTAGTTACCTGAACTTTAAATTTCCTCGCGCTTGAATTTAGATATGTCATGTAAATTTATTGCTAGTCTACCAGACTTTAAGTCTTTGATGCATGATCCGATTGAAACAATGTTCTTAACATGTATTCTTCTCTCTTCTAGTTCAATTATGTACTATAGCGTCAAGTCTATCTCTTGCTTTACCTCTTGAGAGCTAAACAGTAAACATACATTTGTTAGTCAATGATTAATCATAACTACAGTATGGTAAATTAAGAGTTAGATGTTTTTCCTATAATGTGTTCCTTCTAGCTTTATACGAAAATCTATATCAATCTAAAAAAATGCTTTTTTATATTGCAATACTTTTTCTTATTGTCTATCATTATATCAAAATTTAAGAACAGCGAAGGCACAGCTAATAGCATGCGAGAGATTAGGAGCCAAGAAAACGTACCATCAATCACAATTTTTGTTTCCTTCTTTCTTCCTCTCCTCTTTGTTTTCTTTTGGCAATATTTTATTCTATAGATGCATCATGCATGCATTATTTTTCTCTTTCCTCTTATTATTTTTATTTCCTTCAATGACAACATTTAGATTATCTTGTGCGTGTGAAACGGTCACATTTCACAAGACAAATGATTTTCTTTTCTTTACTTTTTTAAACCACCCAGAGTTTTTAAAAAATTCAATCTCTAAGCAATAAAACTTGGTTTTAAGCTACAAAATAATATATATCTCTAACTAATAACATCCAATAGCCACTACAATATATTTTTAATTAAAGTTCATCAGATAAGTGCGATGTCCACCTTGTGGACTTCGAGCGATGCGGCTACCAACTTGAGCACCAGGTATGGCTGTCCCTAGCATGTCACCACAAGTCGAGCAAGCAATTGACTTGATCAATCATTCGTGTTACGTGTTTTACATGAGACACACCTAGCAGCCTTGCTTGGACAAAGTTCAGATCAAATTGTTTATATATGTAGGAAACCTGGTATAGACTAGGGAAATACAAAGAAAATTCAAATGGGCAAACAAATAAACTCAGTAAAGTTATGATTTATATTTACAACATAACTTTTTATTGTACTTGGTATGGATTCTTTCTTATAATTTAAGCCATTAATTTTTTTATTTTTTATTTAATTTCAAATATTCCTATAATCTAGACCATTAATTTTATTATTAATTTTTTATTTAATTTCAAATATTAGTTTTAGGTTAGATTTGATATACAAATTGAACTGCTAATTTTTATGTAATTTTATCTTGAATTTTAGCTAGGTTTGGTTTTTAATTTGGAGTTGATATGAAAAAATTTATTCTTATTTTTTATTGAAATTCAAATATTAGTTTTAGGTTAAATTTGATATACAAATATAACTGCTAATTTTTATCTAATTTTATCCCCAATTTTAGCTATGTTAGGGTTTTAATTTGGAGTTGATATGAAAATCAAATTGCTAATTTATTTTTATTTTCTATTCCAAATTTTTATTATTTGTTATTGTTCTTGGCATAGACTCTTTCTTTTAATCTAAGCCATTATAACTCGAGATCCGCTAGATAGATGGTTAGATGTTTTTTAGAAAATAATAATATCTAATGGCTACTATAGTTTAGGTTAGTTAGGGTCCACCAGATTAAAGGCCAGATGTTTTGCTATTTTATGAGAATTTCTAGCATATTTCTATTTTTGATAAATGATTCGATTGCGATTGTAATTAGGGTCTACTAGATTAAGGGCCAGATGTTTTCCTTTTTTGTGAGAATTTCTAGCTAATTTCTCTTTTTTCTTAGCCATTTTACAACCAGTCTACATTTACATTATAGATGCATATGCAAATTGCATGGATTTACGATACAAACGATGTATTGCCATGTAAATATGTTGGGTCCAAGAGGTGATCCAAGTGGTGGAGAAGGAGCTAGGATTTGGGAAAGGTCAGCTCTTTCACAAGCTTTGCAAGGAAACTTACATAGACTTAATTCCCATATGACAGTATCTCTGCAATTCATGTGGTTTGATTTAAAAATATTACTCTATGTACGCGTGCATTATCCATATAACTTCATCCATTCTCGGCCAAATCCATCACATATCCATCCCATATCCATATTCGAATAACCCGGATTTGTATCCGTATCCTGATTAGCCCAGATCGGTTTTAAATATGGGTTAGGATACAGAAGAGCAATATCCGCCCATATCCGACCGTTTTCACCCTTAGGCGGAGGAGACTAGGACTAGGCTTGGAGAGTTAAGGTCTAGACGATCAAGGTAACACCGAAAGATGACTAAGGCCAGAGAGTTGTTGCAAGCCTGGATGACAAGTGGATGGATAAGCTGCTAACTGAAGCCCTTCTCAAGCAAAGAAGGATTATTGAATCAAGGGCTCACGGGTGTAGTCACTACAACAGGAACACCCCTTTAACAACGGATACATAGCAACACATGATATTATGCGCTGCAAGCAACAGGTGGCAACGCTTGCAAAGCGTTGCAAGCATCATCCGTAAGGTTTAACAACGGATACATAGCAACACATGATGTTATGCGCTGCAAGCAACAAGGTGGCAACGCTTGCAAAGCGTTGCAAGCATCATCCGTGGGGTTAAACAACCAAGTGGCAACATTTGTCAATGTTGCAAGAATCATCTGTAGATCGCTTTTTTTTTTTTGCGGATCAGATAGACCAAGGGCAACAGGATGAGATATGAATATTATTTTATTTTTCATTTATTTTCTTGTCTCATTATTTATTTATTCATTTTTTTTTGTCTTCTCTTTTTTTTTCTTGTTAGGGTTGCCCATTCCTTTGGCCCATTAGGCGTGCCGAAGCTCCCTCTAACCCTATCCCCATCTCTCACTCTCTCTCTCTCTTCCATTCTTCATTTTCTCACCCACCACAGATACCCCTTCTCTCTCCCTCTCTCACGCCGGGCGCCAGCTGCTTGGTCTCCTACTCCTCCCGGCGATCGTGACACGGCCCACATCCAGCGCGCCCACCCAGACCGAAGGCCACAGATCCACCGCCAATGGTCTCCTATGCCGGTTCCAGTGGCCTGAGGTATGCCTCTTCCTCGCTCTCCTCTCCTATCTCTCTTGTCGCCTCCCGCCGGTTCTCATCAAGCGCCTCTCCTTTTCCCCAAGTGCCGAAGGCCGCCACTTTCCCGAGCCGATCAAGGCTACCCCGCCCTAGGCGGCACCGGATCCGAGACCCTCACGGTGGCAGCAGAACCAGATCACCCTAACCACGGCTCGGCCATGGACAAGGGCTTCCTAAGAGCTAAGTACCTAAATCCCTACCTCTTTTACCTTTGTTGCGCATGCATGAACCGCAAGAAATTTATTTGATTCGATATTTAGTTGTGGTGTGATACTACAATGTGTGCCCGAATTGGTGATATTTTAGTTGATAAGTGTATGTTGTGATCTTTACTCAATTTGATTTTGTGTGTGTATTGGTTAGAATCGGTTGAAGTATGTGCATCTTTCGTGATTAATGATACAAGTTCTAGAGATTCTATTTGTGCATATGTCTTGACATCTTGAGTCCTGAAATTTAGAATAATGCCTAAATTTGGGTTCGTGGAATAGTTATTTAGTCAATGCTTTATACGAAAATCTATATCAATCTAAAAAATGCTTTTTATATTGCAATACTTTTTCTTATTGTCTATCATTATATCAAAATTTAAGAACAGCGAAGGCACAGCTAATAGCATGCGAGAGATTAGGAGCCAAGAAAACGTACCATCAATCACAATTTTTGTTTCCCTTCTTTCTTCCTCTCCCTCTTTATTTCTCTTTTGGCAATATTTTATTCTATAGATGCATCATGCATGCATTATTTTTCTCTTTCCTCTTATTATTTTTATTTCCTTCAATGACAACATTTAGATTATCTTGTGCGTGTGAAACGGTCACATTTCACAAGACAAATGATTTTCTTTTCTTTACTTTTTTAAACCACCCAGAGTTTTTAAAAAATTCAATCTCTAAGCAATAAAACTTGGTTTTAAGCTACAAAATAATATATATCTCTAACTAATAACATCCAATAGCCACTACAATATATTTTTAATTAAAGTTCATCAGATAAGTGCGATGTCCACCTTGTGGACTTGAGCGATCAGCTACCAACTTGAGCACCAGGTATGGCTGTCCCTAGCATGTCACCACAAGTCGAGCAAGCAATTGACTTGATCAATCATTCGTGTTACGTGTTTTACATGAGACACACCTAGCAGCCTTGCTTGGACAAAGTTCGTATCAAATTGTTTATATATGTAGGAAACCTGGTATAGACTAGGGAAATACAAAGAAAATTCAAATGGGCAAACAAATAAACCTGTAAAGTTATGATTTATATTTACAACATAACTTTTTTATTGTACTTGGTATGGATTCTTTCTTATAATTTAAGCCATTAATTTTTTTATTTTTTATTTAATTTCAAATATTCCTATAATCTAGACCATTAATTTTATTATTAATTTTTTATTTAATTTCAAATATTAGTTTTAGGTTAGATTTGATATACAAATTGAACTGCTAATTTTTATGTAATTTTATCTTGAATTTTAGCTAGGTTTGGTTTTTAATTTGGAGTTGATATGAAAAAATTTATTCTTATTTTTATTGAAATTCAAATATTAGTTTTAGGTTAAATTTGATATACAAATATAACTGCTAATTTTTATCTAATTTTATCCCCAATTTTAGCTATGTTCGGGTTTTAATTTGGAGTTGATATGAAAATCAAATTGCTAATTTATTTTTATTTTCTATTCCAAATTTTTATTATTTGTTATTGTTCTTGGCATAGACTCTTTCTTTTAATCTAAGCCATTATAACTCAGATCCGCTAGATAGATGGTTAGATGTTTTTTTAGAAAATAATAATATCTAATGGCTACTATAGTTTAGGTTAGTTAGGGTCCACCAGATTAAAGGCCAGATGTTTTGCTATTTTATGAGAATTTCTAGCATATTTCTATTTTTGATAAATGATTCGATTGCGATTGTAATTAGGGTCTACTAGATTAAGGGCCAGATGTTTTCCTTTTTTGTGAGAATTTCTAGCTAATTTCTCTTTTTTCTTAGCCATTTTACAACCAGTCTACATTTACATTATAGATGCATATGCAAATTGCATGGATTTACGATACAAACGATGTATTGCCATGTAAATATGTTGGGTCCAAGAGGTGATCCAAGTGGTGGAGAAGGAGCTAGGATTTGGGAAAGGTCAGCTCTTTCACAAGCTTTGCAAGGAAACTTACATAGACTTAATTCCCATATGACAGTATCTCTGCAATTCATGTGGTTTGATTTAAAAATATTACTCTATGTACGCGTGCATTATCCATATAACTTCATCCATTCTCGGCCAAATCCATCACATATCCATCCCATATCCATATTCTGAATAACCCGGATTTGTATCCGTATCCGGTTAGCCCGTATCTGGTTTTAAATATGGGTTAGGATACAGGAAGAGCAATATCCGCCCATATCCGACCCGTTTTCACCCTTAGGCGGAGGAGACTAGGACTAGGCTTGGAGAGTTAAGGTCTAGACGATCAAGGTAACACCGAAAGATGACTAAGGCCAGAGAGTTGTTGCAAGCCTGGATGACAAGTGGATGGATAAGCTGCTAACTGAAGCCCTTCTCAAGCAAAGAAGGATTATTGAATCAAGGGCTCACGGGTGTAGTCACTACAACAGGAACACCCCTTTAACAACGGATACATAGCAACACATGATATTATGCGTTGCAAGCAACAGGGTGGCAACGCTTGCAAAGCGTTGCAAGCATCATCCGTAAGGTTTAACAACGGATACATAGCAACACATGATGTTATGCGTTGCAAGCAACAAGGTGGCAACGCTTGCAAAGCGTTGCAAGCATCATCCGTGGGGTTAAACAACCAGTGGCAACATTTGTCAACTGTTGCAAGAATCATCTGTAGATCGCTTTGTTTTTTTTTGCCGGATCTGTATTAGACCAGTGGCAACAGGATGAGATATGAATATTATTTTATTTTTCATTTATTTTCTTGTCTCATTATTTATTTATTCATTTATTTTTTGTCTTCTCTTTTTTTTCTTGTTAGGGTTGCCCATTCCTTTGGCCCATTAGGCCGTGCCGAGCTCCTCTAACCCTATCCCCATCTCTCACCTCTCTCTCTTCCATTCTTCATTTCCTCACCACCACAGATACCCCTTCTCCTCTCCTCTCTCACGCCGGGCGCCGCCGCCTTTGCCTCCTACTCCTCCGGCCGATCAGACAAACCACATCCAGCGCGCCCACCTGACCGAAGCGCCACAGATCCACCGCCAACGGTCTCCTATGCTTGCCCAATGGCTCGAGGTATGCCTCTTCCTCACTCTCCTCTCCTATCTCTCTTGTCGCCTCCCCACGGTTCTCACTCGCGCCTCTCTTTTTCCCCAAGTGCCGAAGGCGCCACTTTCCCGAGCCGATCAAGGCTACCTCGCCTAGGCGGCACCGGATCCGAGACCCTCAATACGGTGGTCAAGAAGAACAAGATCACCCTAACCACGGCTCGGCCATGGACAAGGGCTTCCTAAGAGCTAAGTACCTAAATCCCTACCTCTTTTACCTTTGTTGCGCATGCATGAACCGCAAGAAATTTATTTGATTCGATATTTAGTTGTGGTGTGATACTACAATGTGTGCCCGAATTGGTGATATTTTAGTTGATAAGTGTATGTTGTGATCTTTACTCAATTTGATTTTGTGTGTGTATTGGTTAGAATCGTTGAAGTATGTGCATCTTTCTCGTGATTAATGATACAAGTTCTAGAGATTCTATTTGTGCATATGTCTTGACATCTTGAGTCCTGAAATTTAGAATAATGCCTAAATTTGGGTTCGTGGAATAGTTATTTAGTCAATCTTTTGCTTTTAGCGATCATCCGTTAATAGAATTAGTTTCAATCTCATATGTGTTTGTGTTACGAATCTGGGTGGTATACATGGATCTATGTATGATGGAAGATGATTATTATTACTATTATTATTATTATCATCTGTGTGCTTGATTATCAGATTGGAATTGGTATTATGTGCTGTGTTGTGCTGTGATTTGATAAGTGTAGATTTGTGCTAGGTATCTTCTGTGATTTAATGGTTCTAGTTCTGGGTTGGTAGACCTGGTTATAGATTTTATTATGCGGGTCATGTCCAAATTTGGCCGCAAGCAGAAGGTTATTCATCACTAGATTGCATATGCTTTTACTCTTAGTTCTTGCAATGTATATATGCACTGTTTGATAGTGATTAGTCTGTCATTACCCCAAGGTATCAATATGATTATATCTATCATGTGTTTCAGGCTTTCTTGAATCAATTGATGTATGAATACCTATAAGTGTATATAGTTATCATTTCCCTATGTTCATGTTTTAGATCCTTTTATGGTTAGGTGATTAAGATTTTGAAATATGGGCCCCGAATGTTGTATGCACGCCAGTTATTAAGATGATTAAATAGATGGTTGTGGTTTTGCACTTTCAAGTGGGTTGACACTCATATGTTGATTCTTATGATTTTGCTCCTAACTGATGGTGCACCTAGGTTACTATTTCACACTTATTTGCCTAATGGTCCTTGATTTATTAGCTGGGTTGTTCTCGTATTAACTCTTTCTCAATTTATTTGATCCTCATGATTCAGTTCTAGCATAGATCTGTTACGGATATTCACCTGGAATGCATGCCTGTTTTAGTTGGCAATGGTTACTAGATAAGAAATGCAATACTAAAGTACACGATTATGTATAGTTTTTATTCAATCCGTAAATGTTGATTTTGTTTATTGGTGGTAGTGCAATTGTAGCACTGTTAGAAGTCGTCTATTTCTTTGCTGTAGCCAATTGCTTCTTGTTCCTTCCCTTTCCTTATGGTCTCATCATTCTCTTCATGAATTTCTATGATTGTTGTGTCGGTCATGAACTTGCTGCTACTCAGTAGCCAACTCGCCATTGGTTGCATTGAACTGTGGGAACATGTTGCGAGAATGTATAAAATATCCTACACTTGCAAAGTAAGGCTCCAAAGTCTTCATTAAACTAGGTTTCCTATTTCTTAATGATTAGGAGTATTTGTGCTGCAGATATGGTCTCCAATGCATATGCCTTGAAGAAAAATTGTTTCGATTGTCTTGACTTTTTTTTTCTTGTTAGAAACATCTGTAGTTATATATAGTAACAAACACAAAGTGAAATAATTTGGTAATTTATATACCATGGCGCTTACACGAGGGTAAGAAAAGTTTTACAAAATAGTTCACCTCCCCGATTGATTCCTTACAAAATTAATCCTGGTTACTTGACAAGCATTATCAATCTGTTGGATTTTGAAACGACTTTTACCCCCTTCACTTTTACCTTTAGAAACTCGTCATCGGGTTGGCTTTTTTCATCGCCTATAGATGCTTACGAAGCAAATGGGCAAACAGATGATTTAATTAATTACACAATTGATTAATTTTGCATGCATTTGATATTGTAGTGCTCTTTCGGATATATATTGGAGTCAAGTAGCTTGAGTTGTTTTTCCAAGATGTTGAATTGCCAAACTTTGATATCGCCTCGATGCTCTGAACACCTTCAAGGTAAATCCAATTTTGTCAATTAGGTATTTATATTATACTATTATTTGGCTTTATGTTTGGTTCTTCAAAATTGATATTTGTTGTTGACAAGATGTTTGCAGGATTTGCTCACCAAACACAAAGTGCTAGCCTTTGAGTTTCGAGCTCCCATTACGAACAAAGTTAGGCGAGAGAGTGATATCCTTCTTTGCCCACCCTTCCCATTTTATCTTCCTTGCCATCGTTTGCATATGTTGATCTTGAAATATTGATCCATACTTTGTTTTACTTTGATTATGTAAACACGGCAGTTCTTTGAACTCTACACTAGGCTTTTAACTTCAACTAATTATGTGACAAGAAGACAAATAGTTAAGGTTAGACTATTTTGGAAGTTGAGATTGTAATGTTTGACAGTCACGTTATTGTGTATAAGTTCATCCAAGACCTTCGTTTTTTTGTCACCGGAGGAGATGAGGAGAATGAGCTTATTTATTCAATTGCACTTCTATCAGACTTCACGACTTATATTTATTCAATTGGGTGAGTGTAATTATCTCTAGTACTTCTAATTACTTAATAAGGGTTCGAATCTTGATCTTTTTGTAAGAAACTTTGTGTATAGCTAGGCCTCGATCTTGATATTTATTTCTTGATGCTTACTATTGATAACTTTTGAGAGAATATTCCATGTAGAAAGCCTTGAGAAGACAAACTCAAGATGATTTCCAAAAGCTTGCCTCTGCTATTCCATGTAGAAAGCCTTGAGAAGACACTCAAGATGACTTTGATTTAAGAGGATTTCTTTGTATATATCTTGCTATTACAAAGAAAAATGTTTGAACACGATTATGTGATGAATTAATTTGTGGATGCTACTCTATAATGTGAATATTTGTTTTAATATAGACCGATTTGTGCTTATTTCCTATGTGTGTGCCTTGGATGATCGAAAAAGTTTCAAATGCGATTAGCATCCGTATATATTTATTTGGCTCCAAATAAATATTAATTATTTTTCCAATGGTTAATTTCTTGCAACGCATATAAGCGTTGCCATAATTCAAATCTAAATGTTGCAACAAGCTTTAGAGGTAAGCTGCCCATGGCGGCACAAACACATGTAAGCGTTCTATGTAGTCTATAAATATCCGTTGCAATTTAGCAACGGTTATTAGTAGGGTTTTTCAACGCATATATAAGCATTGCAATAGCCCCTAGCAACGGCAGCATAGGCAACGCATAATTATGCGTTGGTATAGACCCTAGCAACGCATATACGGACTTTTAGCAACGCATATATGCGTTGCAAAAAGGGGTGTCCTTTTGTAGTGAGTAGAGGTTAAGTTAGTGTTAAAGGTTAAAACATGTTATGTTGTTGGGTTTCAGGTTAGCTTATGTATGTATGAGGGAGTGAGTCTCAACCCTTGATAAAGTTTCTTAAGGGTCAAGATGATCATCTATGGGTGGAGTTTGCTCCCGGTGTGCTCTCAACCCTCCACACGAACTCTGTCCGAACCAAGTCTAAGAGAAGTCTTAGAGAAGGGCTCGCTGGTTTCATTATGCTTCTTTGCGCTTTGCCCACCTGGAAGTGTGGCTTTGTAACCACCCCTCTCTAAGAATTACAAGATCTAAGTTTACCTATGTTCTAAAATTTATTTAAGTTCTTATAGTTTTGCTTGGTTTTTTCTTGCAACTTGAGCCTTGCTTCACCTCCTTCCTGTTGTGTTCTATTGGATCTAAGATGCATAAATAGCTAAGGAATTCAACTAGAATATGTTCCAACCCAATAAGATTCATTATAATGTACTTTTGCCTATGTGTTGGTCTTTTTCCATTTTGAGTCTATGATTTCTCTCTGGTTTCTTTCTTTCTTGATCTTATACTATCAATGATAAATGATTGATGGATGAATCTTCTGTAGATTATATCTCAATCATCTAGGCTAGCTTTCAACAAGATCTCCAAAGCTCTTCTCAACAAACCAGTTATTAGCTTGAGAGGTGTTTCTTTGGTGTTCTTAGATACCGTGCTATGTGGGAGACATCTAAGGTCATCATTATCATCAAATTCCCACGAGCAAGTTCAGGAATGAAGTTTGTGAGTTTTCCTGTTTAGTGCAACATTCTTCAAACTAAAAAAGTTAGAACTTTAACATCAATCCTTACAATTAAAGGATGGAATAGGTTCTTGACATTCATAGGAAGGTGCACACAAAGTTTCATGGTATTTAAGTCAGCCGAAGAAAAATTATCTCAATTCTTGTTTTTGAAATCATGATGATATTGCTATTTATCTTGATTTTACTGTTCACATGAGAGCACCAGACTTTTACCTAGTGTTAGCCTAACTGACTCTTTTTATTGGCTATTTTAGCAAGAGAAGTGGCTTAAATTTTTTAGGAAAAATTTTATTTGGCTCCTATTTGCCCCCCCCCCACCCCATAACCTCCCAATTTTA
This sequence comes from Guadua angustifolia, assembly GCA_036346375.1. NCBI lineage: Eukaryota > Viridiplantae > Streptophyta > Magnoliopsida > Poales > Poaceae > Guadua > Guadua angustifolia. Next base: position 23,384,049 of record CM070500.1, read on the forward strand.
GCATTATATGAATTTATTGTGATATTTTTTATGATTTTTTGGAATTTATTTGAATTATTTAAAATTTACTTGAATGAAGCCTTTTATTAAAATCTATTTAAAAATTCAAAAAGTTTAAATAAATTATGTTGAAAATATTTTATTTCAGTTCCAAACACCCTAAAATATTTTTCAAAATTTTTCTGGGCTTTTAGGTATTTTTGCTATTTATTTCAACTTTATCTAGTTTCTATAATTATTTTAATTGAGAAATGATTTTAAAACCTGGTAATAGTTTTGGGTCGAAACCCAATGGGCTTGGCCCATTTCCACAACCCAATCTCGTGCTATCAGCATGCACCAGTTGCTTGGCCCATTTCAGCAAACCTTAGATTGTAGCTGTCAATCTATGATCGAACAGTTCAAAGGGAGCCATGTAGCATTTTGATCATGACCGTTAGATTGTGATTAACGATGGGGATTGATCAGTGCCAATTGGAACCCTAGTGGATCTCGACCATTGGTTGCATGTCTGGCTTGGATTGAACCCCACGGAGTGCATCACGTCCGTTCGTTGTGCCATGCGTATGGCTCGCTTTCATTGTCTCCATAGAGTCCAATACGGACGGTTTGTTTTGTGTTTAAGATCTCTGCACGCTTTTCTTGGAAGCCAAGGGGGCTATATAAGGCGTGGAACCCATCCCGAGAATTTCCATGTACCGTCGCCCTTTTTGCCCTAGCTAACGTTGCTTGACGAGAACCCGTGCCATCACTAAAGCTCATCGGGGTTGCGAGATCATGTCACTGAAGATTTCTGCAAGATTCCAATGTCATCATCGGGTTTCTGCCGTCTACATGTGTATTGTCACGTTTGTCGCATCAAATTGCATCAGATCCAACTGATAAAATCGCTGGGATCTCTCTGGAACACCGTGAATTGCATCGTCTTCTCCAAGTCCAATGAGCCGCCACCGTCACTCCATCGCTGTCCTTTGCCGTGTTCTTGTCCGTTTGATCTATCGAGAAGCCATCGGATGTGTGCCACGCGTCCCCACCTCACGTCGCCGTTAACCATTGCCGCTTGTTCTAGCTGTATGATATAAGAACGTGTGGGTGAGATTCCGCCGTGCGTCACGCACCGAGGCAGCAGTGTATGCTTGTTGACGTTGCTCGCACGACATCATTAGTGATACCGAGTGTGCCGTACAAAGCGTCACACGTCATCTACTATACACCGCATTTGTTCTATGGACTCAGTCCATACGTGATGCGACGTGTCATCTTTCAAAAGGTCCAGATTGGGTGCTGATGTCATGTTAATGTAATAAATGGATTTTTAGTATAGATTTAATTTAAGAAATTAATTATTTAAAATTTTCTATTTTCATATTTATTCAAACCTTTCGAGAGCCTGTTATCCCTCATATGAGCTCAGATTAAGGTGATTCTCATTCCTAAAAATTTGTAAAATTGAGCTCTAATTAATGGTGGATTTTATTTAATTTTTGGAGTTAAGTTTTTGAATTTGGTATTTGTTGCTTCCTTTAATTGTTTCACGTAGACGTTGAAATACATGAGGTATTCGTGAGTGAGGAGCCAACTCAAGAGCAAGATCCAGAGCAGGATCAATAGCTTTTTGAAGGTAAGTTGTGCTTTGATCATGTTGAACCCACGTTTGAAAAGTTATATTGTTTTAAACTATTGTATGCTAATTCAATATATAACTGCTTCAATTAAATTGGGATTAGTTATTCAATCTAATTGAACTTATGACTACCTTATCAATTATATGTCATTATTTATCTGTCACCCTAGTATCATTCTTTTTAGTTGGCAACTATTAATTGCCAATGTGGGATGGTTAGAACCTTCTTATTTGCTTAGCCATGCAACAAGTTGTTGATATCATTTCGAGACTACAAAGTTAGTATTGATTAATGGTATATAGAATATGTTTATGAAATAGTGCGTCAGATGTTGTCACACAATGTTGTTGATGGCTCATGGTGCGTGGTAGTCAACTAGGTGGTAAAATGATCTAAACTGAGGCAGGTGGTAAGAGTTGTGAACTTTGGTGGGCCAATGTGGCATTTGGGCGATCACGTTGTTATTTTGATGAATGAATGTTGGTGATATGGATAATGGTTATTGTGTGTTTTTGGAATGTCTTGTCTGGTCAATTAAGGACTTAACCCTGAAACAATTTGAACTGAGTTAAACATACAACCACATGTCTTGTATGGGGAGAAATATATCTGATTAATTTGTCATGTCTAGATTTTGGTATTGTCATGGTGGTGTGGGTTTCGGGTGCATGGATAGACTCACATGGCGTAAGAGGGGGTTTAGACAGAGCATTGTAAAGGCTTTGTTGTGATCACACATTCGCATATTCTTGTATGGAGACTCACGGTAGGTGTGGTGAGTTGATTATATCATGTGGGTAAAGTGTATAACCTCTGCAGAGTGTCAAACCTATTCAAGTAGCCATATCATGGTATCGAGCAATGCTCGAGAATTACAGTCAAGGGTTATTTTGATGAAATGAAATTGGAAATGGAGGCAGTGTACCTATGAAAGTATAGAATTGATTTAAGGTTGTGAATCATATTAGTTGGGAAATAATTGAGAAATTTATTATTGTTACTATTTGTTTTGTTGTCATTTTAGTATATTTATGCATTTCATTTGTAAATGTTGCTTTATTCCAAAATAACCAATTCAACCATTCATTTGGAATGAGCCATGCATATAGATATAATAGAATTGCATTCCGTGCACAACTTGTTGAGTGCTTTAAGTACTCACCCTTACCAACCACAAATCACTAGTTGGAGAGGAGTCTATACCGAGCTTACGAGGAGGAGTACTAGGAGGAGATGATTAACTAGGGTCTGAATCTTGTCAGTTGCCTGTGGTAAATTGAAAGGTTACTACAAATAATTTATATCTACTGCAGTTTTATTTATTTCCTAATCTAAGCCATGTGTGGCACATTTGTGTAAGGATGACCTTAAGGTTGTTAAATAGGTTATATTTAATAGGTAAAGTCTTTTATTATATTTACGTTGTGTATGATTGTAATATTCATTTATGTTGAGACAGTGTGCACTAGCGTGATCCTGGATTAGTGCAGAATAGACAGAGGGTCCAAATTTGCACATTCGGGTCCGACACCCCTCCCACTCTAGTCACCTTTTTCGGTCCTACATTAGTGCTCTATTGGTCATCGAACGAGAAAAGATTCAAAAACTTGTCTATTACCTAAGCTAAGTTTTACACGACCTAAGGATAGATACCCTTAGGTTCAAAAACTGCTTTACGCCCTATTAATGGTTTCAAGAAAATTATGACATTGTTTTCAATCTCATCAGATTACAGCATCTTTATCTTTTGCCTTGGGTAATATACTCCATAACTAAGAAGCAACTCATCGGATTGTTAAGTGGGCACTAGAACTTGGATTTTTGACATCCATTTCATTGCCCGAAGAGCATTAGTCACAAATTCTTTTAGATTTTGTAGTCGAATGGACTAATAGTGGGCCCTTTACAGAGCAAGATTCCACTAACACCGACCACTGGACATTATATTTTGATGGCTCTCACGAAATCTAGAGTTCAGGGGCTGGTGTAGTGCTGGTCACGCCTCATGGAGACCAGTTACAATACGTAATCTAGATACAGTTCCCTATTACCAATAATATAACATAGTATGAAGGTCTTCTAGCTAGGCTCCGAGCAGCAAAATCCATTAGAGTCCATTGGTTTTTAGCAAAGAGTGATCACAATTAGTCATAAACCAGGTAAGCATGGAATACATGACATCCGATGAGGTAATAGCTCACTACATAGATGAAGTGAGAAAATTAAAAAAAATATTTCAGTGTTCGAGGTCCAATATATATTGTAAAAAAATAACCGCTTAGCGGACCAATTCTCAAAACTAAGATCCTCACGGTCACTTGTTCCAACAGGTGTCTTTCTTGAATATCCATCTAAATCTTCTACACATACATCTATAGAAAAGTCCCCGATTAGTACAGAGGTCGGAGCCCATGAGCAGGATATAGAATGGGCTAAACCATGTAAAACCGATCTAGAAAATGGGGCACTGATTGAGGATGTTCACGAAAAGATAGATTAATTTGAAATACGCGAATGTACAAATTCTTCAATGATACTCTATACAAAAATGGAACACATAGTGTTCTAATGCGATGTATATCCCAAAAACAAGGGATAGCATTGCTTCATGAAATACATCAGGGCTTATGTGGAGCACATGCTTCATATAGAACATTTGCCGAGAAATCATTCTGATAGATTTTTATTGATCCACTTCTTTACAAGATGCCCAACAACTTATAAAAACCTATGAGCAATATTAATTTCATGCTTGATAGGTACACCTACCTACTAATCAATTACAGACCATCCTATTGTCAAGGCCCTTATCGACATAGGGCATTGATATAGTAGGTCCTCTCCTAAAAGCAACCAATGGATTTAAATTTCTATTTGTTGAAATTGATACATTTACAAAATGGATCGAGGCTAAGCTTGTAATTTCAATTACGACACAAGCAGTGAAGAAATTCTTTGTAAAAACTATAGTAACTAGATTTGGAGTTCCTAATTAGCTGATTAATGATAACAGATCATAGTTTAGCAGTGGTATGTTTCAAAGTTATTGTGATGAAATAGGCACTGAAATTTGTTATGCTTCAGTCGTTGATTCTCAAAGCAATAGAGTAGTTGAACGTGTCAATGACCAAATCATACTAGGTATGGAAAATACAAGTGTTTGATCATCTAAGGACACACTATGTTGCTTGGGTAGAAGACTTTTACTCAGTGCTTTAGGCCATACACACCACGACCAGTACAACAACAGGGGAAACACCCTTTCAACTGGTCTTTGAAGCAGAAGCCATGTTAACTTATGAAATTCACTTAGGTTCTACATGGACTACTCTTTATAAACAAGTCGACCAATACAATCAAAGCAAAGATGACATCAATATCCTAGAAGAAAAGCGGGATCATGCATTTATCAGGTTAGTGGCTATTTACAAGGCTTGCGACGATACTACAACAAAAAAGTTAAGCCATGAGCACTTAATGGGCACATCTAGAACTAGTCTAACTTAAATAAGTCATCTTCTAAATAGGAAGGTCCCTTTATTGTGGTATTAATCACCCAACCAATTTTTTTTCAACTTGCTATGAAAGACGAAAGAATTCTTTCAAACGCATTGAACACCCAACATCTTCATAAAATTTATGTGTAAACAATTCATTTTATATTTTTGTTTGCATTTGTATCTATCAAGTGTTATAAATAATCTCTTTTCTGTCTTGCTCAAATTTTAAGACATCACAATATCATCTTTTGACCACACTCTCTAAACAAAGTATGAAGTTGCTGATCAGATTATAAAATGACTTCTAATAGAGCCTTTTCATAGAAGCCAGTACTCACTGTATTGAAATTCATTAGACTGACCGTATCTCCAATATGCTCCTAGTTAATACTAAGTACAACATGACATAGAAGAGGTCATCACTTCATAATTGTTTGTATTAAAGTGTTTCGTGCTCAAAAGCATAAGGTGTAAGGTATATAAGGGAAGCCTTCCCTTATTTATATCTTTTAATATGTCAGTTTTGATACTGATTCAGTTACTGAGGAAGCGCTGAAATAACATTTTAATGCGTATTTAAACCGATACATTGATTGTCACAAAACCCCTTGATGACAATAAAAGGCTTTAGGCAAAAAATTCTTTTTACACGGACCTTGGAGGGCTAACTGATGAGAGTTAAAAGGCTATACTCTGATTGTGCCTGCAACAATTAAAGGCTATATTCTACTTTTTGGACCTGCAACTTATAAAGAAAAGTCTCTATATTCTATTTTTTTGGATCTGCAACTTATAAAAAAAGATCATAAAGAAGAATAAGGTCCACGATCAGTTACATGGTTACGACTCCAACTAGATCGCTAACATGTCTTCTACTTTGTCGCACACTGGTCATCCCCTATCAATAAAACAACCATCCTATCCATTAATACTAGTCGAGCAGGAAGTTATCTCTGAACATGTGTGTTGTGTGGACGGTTATTCTTGACAGGAAAAACAACTACTCGTAAATTATCCCGAAAAGGCACTCTTTGATGAGAAGGCACCACTTGGCAGAAAGACATCTTTCGACCGTACGACACCTTTTTAAAGCCCAACTATCACCACTTCATTTTGTATAAATAAGGAGGCCATTTGTACTATCGAGGAGGACGATTATAATCAATTTATAATACTCTGTACTCTTTTAAGCCACTTGGCTAATAAGAAGTAATCTTTTATTTCCTCTTTCATAATCTTATTTCCCTGGAATCCTGTAACCATTTTAATTCGTAAGCTTGATCTAGAGACTCTAGGTCTTGAACATCGACAGTTACCATCAAACTAAAATATTTAATGACACCCGCCTAGGATGTCTTGTGTCATCTTTTGCATTCACTTCCACTCATCCCTCTTTCCTACTCACTCCCCCTACCCTCTTTCTTCCTGTCTAACACAAAAATTTTAAACAAGAAGTTTCAATTGAAAAAAAAATTAACTCAAAATTTTCAACTGACAAAGTTTCAATGCGAAAAATTTTAAATCAAAAAATTTCAAATTAAAACATTTCAACTATAAAAATTCAAATAGAAAAGTTTCAAAATAGAAAGTTTCAACTCAAACAATTTTGAATTGAAAATTATCAAATTAGAAAGTTTCAACTCTAAAGCTTTGAATTCAAAAACTTTTAGTTCAAAAGGTTTCAATTTAAAAAACTTTTAGTTTGAAAAGTTTCGATCCAAAAACTTCAAAAGTGGTTAAAAAATACTTCTTATTCAAAACTTAGGGAGAGGGGATTTGAAAAAGATAAACTATTTTGAGTTTTGAGGAGAAGGAAAGGGAGATAAAAGAGGTAACGCCAAATATCACGATGAGAGAATCTTTGACCTCATCAAAGATTTGATAAAAGCTCCTCAAATTTAACACGGAGCATTTACGAACCAAACAACGTGCCATTCCACCTATTAGCCGTTGCAATCATGGCTTCTCCATACATTCTTTCTTTCTGTTGCGGCTATTTGTGCGAGGAGCACTTCACGTGTTACCACTACTTACCAGTCTTTTTGGTCTATTACTCTTCCATCGTCTCCCCTTTCTAATAGATTTGGACATGATTGCAATCATATCTCAAAACACTAAAAATACTGTAAAACACTGTTCGAACGCCCACTAAGCTACAATGTAAAAGGTGTTTACTGTTTAGTGTTCTTGAATTCCATAGTAACAGTACATTCCCTCCAAACTTACTACTACTACTACAAATTCAAACTGCATCTTTTATGAGTGTAAGTCAACAATCTAAAATAACTAGATGCAGGAGAATTGTCATCCTGAACTCAGAGTGAAATTGAAGTGCTGAATTATGCATTTGCCTTACGTTCCAACTCTGCCTTGGAAACGTTTTTCGATTAGCTTGCACCAAGGATAAAATATCGGCAGTACCGGCCGAACTGGTAAAAGAATATCAGCCAAAAACCAATTTCAAATTTCAATTTATGATTTTTGAATTGATTTATAGTAAGCCGCTACTTGCGTTGCGAGCTAATCTTCAAATGTTACAGAGAATTCATTTACTGGTTAGCTGCTTGAACGAAATACCGGGTAGTACCTGTCCGGAGGCCATTCAAACAGGGTAGTAGCTGGCTGAAAGCTAGCCAAATTAAAAATTTAAGTTCAAATTTGATAATTGAAACCGTTCGACACAAAACCGGTTAATCGGTACCGGTCAGAGTCTGGTATTCTAGTGACCGGTTTTTAAATCCTGGCTGGCACAACTATAGAGGGGAATAACTGCGACAGACCTCTCATCTGAACACGGAAATATATTCCGTTTATGTACAAGGAGAAAATGCCATGCATCAAACGAGTTAACTTCTTCTTTAGCCACATATAAAAGATATATACATTTTACATGCATAGATTTTATGGTCATGTTTGTGCCGAAAAAGAGTCAATTGGTCTCAAAACATATAAGCAATATATCCGGCAACTGAACTAAAAAGTTTCAAAAATTCTGAAAAAAATCATGGATGTACATCTCAACTTACCCCACCTACATATAAAATTTCATGATCAAATTCATCTTATATTGTTCATGCTAAATTTGTCTTTTTTGTAACTGCTAGTATAAGATGAATTTGATCATGAAATTTTATATGTAGGTGGGGTAAGTTGAGATGTACATCCATGATTTTTCAGAATTTTTGAAACTTTTTAGTTCAGTTGCACCGTGGTTTCACCGAAGGTGATTGCTGAGATATTTTTCCAAACATATAAGCACCGGGTTTAATAAGGTTTAAGGCGTGCTAGCCGATTTGATTATGCAATCGGCAAGATAAATCGAGATAACTATTAACCGATTTGATTGGCTCAAACCAAGATAGATCAAAATAAATATCACAGCCATGCATTTAAATTCCACAATTGGCAAGATAAATGTAAATAGCTATGACAGTTGATTAGATGATAGGTAAAGATCTGTTTTATTTTAAAAAGGCGATGTGCAACAATATCGATATGAAAACAAACCTGCGATAATTGACGTAAATTGATGATCATCAAAATTAGCGATGCACAACTTTATTGATAAAAAAACGAATTACAAGGAAAGATGCTAAGTCTAAAAAGTATTTCTAGTCAATAGAAAGTAAATAAAAGCAAATACAAAGTTGATTGATTAATTGTATATTCCTTTTTGTCTTGCCCTTCGCTTTTCTTATAGCATCCAGGCCGATCGTGTCATTCCCTGACCCTTCAAAATTCATAATTCGTATCAGCCTCTGCTTTTTGGAGATAGAAATCGTTTTGAACCGATATCAGCTTAACATATCCAATTTTTTTTAACCAAAGCCTTAATCGGTCGTATTCTTCTAAATTCCGGTGCCAACAGGCCCACACGTAGATTGGCAAGCTGCGCTGCACTACCGAACACTCCCTACATATCACTCCCCTGCTAGTCCCCGTCAGGTCCGCGACCGATTGGTATTGTTCCTCGTTGCGCTCGCGCGCGTTTGCTCGCTCGATCGCTACGGCCAGGCTACCGTCCGCGTACGCCACCGGTACGTGCATGGCGATGGCACGCCGTTCGGCGACGATCCTCGTGCCGCGACGGACGGCACCGTGGCCGTAGCTTTCGGCGCGCTCGGTCCATCGATCGGCACACAGGGCCCCCGATGGCCTCCTCTGCGCCGTGGCCACCCCGCACGGTCGCCGTCCGGGCCCTCGATTACTTGCCCCCTGCTTTTGTCACGGGGCTGGCTGGCCATAGCCGGTGGTTGCTTTGCGCATTGGCGCACGTACCAGTCCCTCTCACCTACTGTTGTAATACGTACTGCGCGCCAGCCCAATCACGGCCTGCAGCCACACATTTACTAGTAGCAAAAGTGAATTACGCGTAGCAAAAGTGAATTACGCGTATGAACGGATCCGTGTGCCAACGATCAGATGGGTTAATTTGCTGCAAAATGCAAAGGAAATTATTGGTGGTATCGATCTCTCCGAATGATGCTTAGGGTGTGTTTGGTTGTCTAGATGAGGTGGATAGGATATAGCCGCTATCCAGATGGTTGTTTGGTTAGATGGATAGGGATGAAACAACTTTTTGTTTAGGGCATATTTGGTAGAGCTCTAGATTCCAGTTTCATCTGAGATATGAAATTTATAGGTTAAAATAAAGTGAATTGAGTTTATATTTTTAGTCTAAAATGTAAACAAGATGATCTATCTAAACACTCTTAATGTACTCATAGCTCCAGCTTCATGAATCTGGTGAAGCTAAAATTTTTAGCTTCACCAGATTCTCAGAATCTGGAGAAGCTGAATCCCTGCCAAATAGACCCTTAGCTGGATGGATAAGAATGGATATGATGAACCAATTTTTTGTCTGGTTGGATGTATGAGAATGAATAGGCTAGTTGTAATCAAGATTTTGAATTTTGATTTGAAATTTATAGATAAAATTTGATTTAAATTTGAATTTTTGGACAAATTTGGCTGAAATTTGGCCAAATTTGAATTTTCGGACAAAATTAGGCCAAAATTTGAATTTTTGGACAAAATTTGAACTTTGATAAAATTTGTCCGAAATTTGAATTTTCGTACAAAATTTGATCAAAATTTAAACTTATGTTCAAAATTTGTCTACAAATTTGAATTTTCAAACAAAATTTGACCACAAATTGAATTTGACAAGTACACATCTTCATACAATTGGATGACTCCAAATCTATAAATGGCTATATCCCATCCACCCAACCAAACGTCACCTTATTTAGTTTGTAGATATAAGGGCATGTACAATGGTATGATGTCAGTTGTCTATATGATTTATTACGTAAAATTTTTTGCTGACATGAAGGTGAGAGAAAGAGGAGAAAGAGTGTAGCTATCTCTTTGCAAAAAGGTGAATATATAAACAATATAAAATATAAATATATGAATTGTTATCCATAACAAACATTTTTTTGCCATAATAAAAAGATTGTATTATCTCATGGACATAACTTTAAAATATTATTTATTGTAAAAGTTGTTTTTAGTTTTTACTGTACATGATATAAAGACGTCTCTATTATTTTTCATGCCCTGATATGCTGCGCTAGTGTCGATCAGTGTTGTCACCGGTTAACTTGCCGTATTAGATCCTTCTGTCTTCTCCAACTGGATTGGAATTAGAGTCGGCGGCCTTTGAATTGGTGGAATGAAACAATGCGCTCTCAGTGCAGTTTCATTCGGTTTCTAATGTGTTGGAAACGGTGTGCACCCAGTTTCAACTAGATGAAACTCGTCTCATCTCTCTCCTTGTAATTTCTTTGCCATGTCACTATTTTTGCTGATGTGTCACCTGATTAAATAATAATGAAACTCCCACTGTGACTGGCCTTACCGCATCCAGATTCCAGAATACATATAGCCTGATCATCATCATGCAATCAATCATTGGCAATTTGGCATATCCTAAGCTGCTGGAATTAGTTCTCTATTTAACTTCACGGTGCTACGATTGAGGCCCACATTTCATGGACGCGTTAAGATGGTGTGGATGTGCGCTGAACAGCTCAAGCTAGCAGAAGTAAATAAAAGAACTTTAATGTTGAAAGAATAATTTGTTCATAAGGTCTGTTCCAACAGATTGATCACTTGGAAAAGCCTACGGAGCCGATCAGATCCTATTTGTTTTTTCCTTACTCCGATCTAGGTTCCTCAACTTGATCAATGTACTGTATTATTGAAAGGAGCAGCTTTTGAGCATACTATAGTAAGTCTACAAGAGCGATCAACTAAACTAATACCAACTAAACCACCATCCACATGCTTTGCCAAATTTAATGTTTTGGTCAACATACAAGTTCCCTTTATTAAAGGGCCAACTGCACCGTGACATATTTGCGGGACTTCCAAATCTCCTCCAAGATTACAGAAAAATCCTCATGCTTCCTTTTGACAAAATTGGATCTTGATGTGACAGGAAGCAAGCACCCTTAGAACCGGTGTTAACCACATTTATTATTGCCTCAAGACTCAAGTAGTGGAGGAAAACCAGTCGCAACGCTTTTATTTTAGCAGCTGATTCAGCTCCAACGTAAGTTCCAGCTAAGTCCCAGGCCAGCTGCATCCAATTTTTCTTGTCGTACGGCTGCCTAATCTAATGGCATGTTTGAGAGCCGTAGCTTTTTTAAAAAGCTGTTTTTTGCTTTCTAAACTAAAAAATAGCTGTAACTTTCTATAAGAGATCGTTTAACAAATAACTAATTTCCCTCATCGATAAGCTATAAAAGTAGGTCAAATCCAGCTTTCAGCTTTTATATATGATTTCTAAATTTTACCAAAAACTATTTAAAAGTTGAGTTGTTTGGAGATACTTGTTAGCTTTTGAAAACTGAAACTAACTTAAAACTCTCAAACAGAACCTAAGACTTCTGGACTTGTGTTCGATCTTCATGGAGATGCTTTGAACCTAGATTGCTTATAGCAGGCTCATATTTACTCATTGAAAGCTTCTTCCATATATGGTTTTCTTTGGTCAGAGAAGATCAATCCGGTACCAAACTGATGTGTTCCGCATTTTCCTTGTCAGGTCCATGAATTCGAGTTACATCAGTAGTCAATTTGCTGAGCTGATATTATGTAATTTGTACTGATAAATGGAATATATTATGTCCTAGCTAGATACGGACGTGAAGAAGCAGAAGTGAAAAAAAGAGGTAAGAATAGGTGGACAAGCTTTAGATCAAGTGGTAGGTTTTTGGCAAATTTTGCATCTAAAATGTGTGTATAACAAGTAGAAATGACTGTAAGAAAGTGTGGCACATGAGAATTATAGCTGTGAACCTGTGAAGCAAACGTTAACTACCAAAAATCAAACATGCCTAACTTGTGTGTAGCAAAATTATGCGGTTTTTCAAACATCAGGAGTACACTTAGCACTAACTTCAAAGATCAAGATCAAGAGGAAGATGTGAAATTTGTTATACGACACACTAGTATTAAGGTGTACAGACCTTTTTTTTTTTTGAGAGGAGATCTTTGATCTTTCCTTGTTGGTGCATCACAACTGCTCAGGTCTCCAACTGCGAGCAAAGCTCAGTCAAGGGAACGAATCATTAACCCTAATCAATCAGTACTCGCGGGAAAAAAAAGAGGAAGGAATAAAAGAACCACATTCACACGTCAACAGAACGGTGCGACGTTGCCATCAAACCCAACCGTGCGGCCAAGGCGGGCGGGCCAACCCGACCCACATGCGCCGCGCTCGATTGGTCCCAATTTGCCGAGCGGCTGGCGAGCGTACGGGCGCCCAGCGCGTCAGATCCCCATCGTGCCGCGCGCGATCCGCCACGCCGCGTGCGTCTACGTAACCTACGCGGCGTAGCGCGAGCACCAACAGTAGCACGTAACATCGCGTCGCGTCCGGCCGGCCGACCGACCGGCGCGCGCGTGCGTACGTGGCTGTATTCGCTTGCGTGCCGCGCCACCGCTCCTCGAGAGCGGTGCATGTTTTGGCCACTTGTTCGAGCCCGTCTGGGGGAGGCTCACGTGGGCGCGGTCGTAGTCGCGACCCGCGTGCTCTACCTACCTTGTCATCTTTCCCGTCGGGGGCAACGGGATTTGGGGACGCAAGATGCCAACGGGGTTTCAATGCTGCGCGCGTGCGAACCAAGTGGCCCCGCCCCGCCAAGCCGTTCCGTCCAACAGCCGGTAGCCACCTGCGGTATGCAGTGAAACTTGGATTCTTGGGGTTCTTCTGCGTCATAGCCTCCTATGCGCTATATTGTGCAATTGCGTTTAACTATTCGCCACCGCGGTTAACCATAGTTGGGTGGTTGTATTTGTTATTCGACAAAATTACACTAGTATTATGTTATGTTAGCTGTATTGCAAATACAAAGATTGAGCTAGCCAGCCAAAATGTCCAAGACAAGGTGCATTTGTTAATGGCTGCCACGGAACTTCAATAAAAAACTTAAGGGTATTCTATCGTTGAGGAAGTTTAAAAAATAAAAGAAAATTGAGAGGTGATTTCTATGCTACTCACAAATAGTGAATTGCACAAATATTAAAATACCAATCAAGAGTGGATTGAGGTTGATGAGGATTAAAAATCTGTGACTCATTTGAACCCTCAATTATTCGTAGCTATACATTATTAATGTGCCTACAGTACACAAAGCCCATAATATATAGAATGAAGCCCACCTTTCTCCGACGGTTACGTCTCTGACCAGTTCAGTCAAGGTGGTCAATAACTTTGCTTCATATTGGTTGTCACCGACTAGTGAAATAGTCACCCGACCAGTGAACTGGTCGAGAACAAGCGGTTATCTCCACACATGTCTCCGTGCAGATAATTGTCTGACAAGTATACATAACTGCCTAGAAGTTATTTTTGGAAAAGACACCTTTTGGCGAGAAGATATTATTTGGCTGGAAGATACCTCTCGGTTACAATGACACCCCTACGAAGAACAACTGCCGCCTCTTCAACCAATATAAATAGGGGGGCCAATCCGTGTTCTTGGAGACATCTGGCATTAGCAACCTACAATCATTCTGATTCACAATCACTTTTTAATATGTATACTCTGTTGAAACCGCTTGGCTAATAAAGAAGCAATCTCTATATACTATTTTCCTTATTTTGTTTGCTAAAAGTCCACATTTATATTTTCGCTTAAGGGACTCAAGGTTTTGAACATCGACAGAGACTACTTACAGTTTGGTTGCTACTTTAAAATTTGCATGTGTCTACTGAAGAGCTTGGAAGCATTACTAAAAAAAATTTACCCCATGAGGTGCCATTTGAGATGATTATCACGCACTTCATGAAAACATCATAACAAATAGGAATAAGTTGATTTAACACTTCTCCTGAACTATCACGCTTGTTTAAAATTCAACCATCAATTACAAAACCCGGTAACTAACCCTCTCAACTATCAATACTTGGTATTTTACCTTTAAGGCTGTTTGAAACCGATTTTTAGCTAAAGTGACACGTGTGACGGCCTGCCTAGTAGAGTTGAATAATAAACTAAGAGCAAAGATTATTGGCCCAACGCATCGACCTCTATACTTTTCCTCTTCTCCCTTCTCCTCTTCTCTCTCTCTCTCTCCTCCATGGATGTAGCAACAAGCACCTTCAACCACTTGCTCCCTTCCTGTTCACCACACCTTTCATTCAATATTGTTAGGGCACGGTGCCCCACTCTTCTCCACCCACATTGTCGCCAGCCTCCATCTCTCCATATATCAAAACATGAGGAGGCAGGGAAACTCTTGCCTTAAAGCTCTACCATGGCAGCCACATTTGATCCCCCTCTATTGTAAATTTTGATCAATTCCATTCACATCAAAATATGTCCCATCACTTTCTCTTCCAATCCCTAGTGTTAATTGGATTTGATTTTTCTCGCAGCTAATGAATTAAGTCCCTTTCCTCTTCGCGTGTGACGGGATCCATGGCCACCGTTTGTCGTTGTCGACGAGAATCTATTCAATTATTTTGCATCAAAGCACCCCCTCCTTTCCCTCTTTACTTTGATGGGCTCAATTTGAGATCCTATCTACTGTGCCACCATCCTTACAAACACCGTATACCTTGGCGGTCACGTATCGATGGGTTGTCCAATGGTCGACTATGGCATGTGGTGTGTCGGCTTTGGCCTCCTTGACCATGGTGCGTGGTGCATCGACCTTGGCTTTCTCTCCTCTTCATGCAAAATTTTCTTGGGAAGATTGGTGCTGACACAGCCATGACTACAACTACCTTGATCTCATCTTTGCTAGACAAGTGGAGCATTTTGAGCATGTTCACACGGTGGTGGCTAATGAACCTAACGTGCCTCCTATCACCCATGTTGACATGGCAGCTGCACTATAAGGTGAAGACGCATGAGCCGAAGGGCACTGGTGTCGCTAACGTTGATGATGGGGAGTGTCGATTACTTGATTTCGTAGTTGAGTGTTGAACTTTAGACAAGCACGGTAATTTAAGAGAATAAAATTGACTTATTCCCAATAAAATATTATGTTTAATTATTACGGCAAGAAAAAATAGATGTCTATGTCCATGGAAAAGCTTAGCCACTTCCCAATTGTGAATATAGCACATTTGTCAATACTATACTAAAGACTATACCGATTTGGCTCTTGAAATAGTACATTTCTATCAATCCATACTAAGTACCGTCTTGAGTTTAACATAATAATATATATTTATAAGTATTTTACTTATAATATTACTCTAAATACATAGTTGTGCTATCAAATAGAATATATAGTTTAATAGATCATATTATTAATTCCATCGGTATGACTGATATTAATTAGTATCGAAGTTGATAACCGGTATTAACTGTTATCGAGCTCGTATGACCAATATCAAGGCCGATATAGTATATAGGACTACATTATATCAGTTTAAGAGCCGAAATGTATACACCGGCTATACCAGCCTGTACCAGTGTTGTATTGATAACTATAGAATATACAGAAAGGGAGCCGCTGAAAGAAATAAGCGAGCTGTGCGTGAAAATCAACTCGAGGGGGAGCATCGAGCCATCGAGTACGACTAGCTGTGACGGGGAACCGAACGACGGAGCCCCACCTAGATCGTAGCTGAACAGTGGTCAGTAGATTCTTGGCTTCCGGACCGCCCTGGCTGGCTTAGTGGGGTCGCACTCGCACCGAAACATTGCCTGGGCTGGCCACCATTTCAGATGCTACTAGACAACAAGCCTAGCGCACAACGGTACCACTTCATTTTACCTTTTTTTTAAGGCTTACTTCATTTTACCTTCAATGATACATTGGTGTTGTACTACTGTTCCAAACAAAGGAGCGAAAGAGCTAATATCATCTTAAAAAACTAGTATGGCTTCATCTTGAAGACCTGAAAATCCGTTTTAAACTTTAAGTCACTCATGCGTACTGCATAGCGTACAATGCTTCAGTTGACAATCATCTCTCTCAAACCCAAGTCAACAAAATTCATTTCCTTTTAGATAAGAAGTCTCACGCGCGTCATTACCTCTAGTGTTTTTTTTTTGGGTGAGCGCTGAGTGGTGTATTTGAAATCAAATAAGAAGAGACAAACAAACGTGGGCTATGTCTGGTGGGCATTAGATTACACGCAAGAAGACAAGAGCCAATATTTAAGCACACCAATCTCTAGCTTTTGCTTGCCTTTAGTGCGTTTGGAACTTTTCGCTATCATAATGACACAATTCGGTGGTGTGGCAAACGAGGGAAACATATAAACAAGTTAATTAAGTACCCATCCGAAATAGATATCATTTTAGATTATTACACTTTTCATCAAGTCACATCTACAAATAGTTGCATTACTTTATCTCTTTACCATGTTTTTGATAGTATTTCTTACTCTAGCCTATAGTAATAAATGATATTAGGAATAGATAAAGAGAAGAGATATAGCAAGAAAAAATTAAAAAATCACCTTAAAATTGAAGAATGACATGTATTTACAAACTAAATTTAAAAATTAGAATGACAGATAATGGAGAGCAGAGAAAGCAAGTGCTAATTCCTATCTTGCACGGTCTTTGACTTTTCCCTTTCTGTAGGACCTAATTGGGTTAGGGTTCCAGCCAAATTATTCTCCTAGTCCAAACTTCCAAATGTATACTTATACTTAAAGTTAAGAGAATTCATGCGATGCCAGCTGCGCCACGTCATCCGATTTGCGAAACGAACCTCTGAAAAATTTGAAATCGTGTTTAAATCCTCGGTCGGTTTTTACTAGAATGGACTTGAAAAACGAAAATTATGTTTAGATCCCTCTGCGATTTACGTAACAAAAAAATCCATCCACAATTTCCTCCCCCAAAAAATATAGATTTCGCTGAACGTTTATAGCAGTCCTCAAATTCGTCAACAAGTCCTATCTACCTTTTTTAAAAAAACATAGAATGGACCCAAAATAATAAATTACGTCTGCGGTTTCCTCCAAAAAAACACAGGCTTGCCGAAAGTTTATAACGGTCCACAGATTCACCGATGGGTCTTAATGACCTATTTTTTAAAAAAATGAAAACTAAAATTACACCAAAAAAGGAGTTTAAATCCCTCTGTGGTTTTCTGCCATAAAAATTCCATAGATCCGCCGACATCTCCTACCAATCAAATTGAATGGATCGAAAAAACAAATAAATTATGTTTGCGGTTTCCTCCCAAAAAAATGCAGGCCCGCCGAAGGTTTGTAGCAGTCCACAAAAAAGGGAGTTTAAATCCCTCCACGGTTTTTTCCTAAACAAATTCTACAAATCCGTTGACATCTCCTAGCAATCCATAGATTCACCGACGGCTCCTATCAGCCTTTTTTTAAAAAAAAAAACCAAAGTTACATATTTTTTTTAGAAGTATCCATCAGACAAAATTTTGCGCAACACAACATCACGAGACCAAATCCCCAAAATCCACACGGCGCAGGGTAGTGCAACGAAATTTCATATGACGCAACGTAGCGTATGACTCTTGCTAGTAGGCTCTTATTAATGGAAGAATTTTATCCCTGACCTCTTCACAGTTTGCATGATTAATTATCCGAAAGATCAAAGTGAAAGCTCAAAAGGTTTGCACTTCCTGAGATCTTGTTTGCACTCTACCCTAATCGTACGTGGTCCATTATGTCACTATAACTCGGATGTACGACAGTACGAGGCCTTGATGAATCATGGCCGGTCCAGCCGTCTATGCGCACGTACCTCGCTGTTGAGATATAATAGCACTTTTTGTCTTGGTTGTTGCGATTTATCCGAGTTCTGGTTTTGGTAGACGAATTTGAAACTACCCTTCACGGTTTTATGGTATAAATATTGCACTTTATTGAACAAGAGAGTCTAAATTAATAATATCTCTATATCATGTGTGTAAGTTCAACCTTCATTAGTTATGATTTTGGTGTTAATGACAAATCTAATCTTGTGTTAATGACAAATCCAATATTAAGTTTATCCCCTAATGCGATATTGTTTTTAATGACATATCTTATATCGAGACTAACATGTTTGTTTAGAATATCTTTGTTTAGTCTCATCGCATTGAAAAATGGAAAATCCGAGGTATGTATGCATATTCATTATAATATTAGTTGCATACTTTGGAGTCAAGTTAAAGTATGAATGTCCCCATTGAAATAACCACAAAATGTGCATCATGTTTCCCAATCCATATATTACATGGATGCTCATATTTAGGGGGAGTTCACACTCTAACTTGAAGAATCAATTTAAATGATAATTTAAATTGAGTTCATTTGTCGTGTTAATCATTAGAGAACACCTCATCATGTGTTGATGGTGTTTCTTGATTAATCAAGGACAAATGGATAGTTCTTAAGTATAATTAAGCATGTGTTGCATTATTGTACTTAAGACACATATAAATCATTTCAATTGATTTAGGTTGTGCTCAATTGATCTAAAGGCATCCATTATGTGTTAATGGAGTGCAAGAGATAATTGAGACAACCATGCATCTTGGACTAACAAGTTTTATGAGTTGTGATTGAGTTAGGTCCAAAGATGGATGAGATGAATGAAAACGGGACAAGGACGACATCATAAGTTGATGGGCGTCAAGAATGGATCCCAAGAAAAGAAGAGTGATAATCCGGGGAGCTTAAGTGAAGATCATAAAGACCCCAAAGGGATTGCTTATCTTGCGTGAAAGGTATAACTAGATAGGCTAAGGACTTTTGTAGTCTTTGTGTCTAAGGTTTTACCGCCATTATTAAGAGGGTTGCCTCTTTCGCTTGAACTTCATCATGTGTTGATGATCTCAATCCGCGTTCACTCAAGCTAAACTATTTTGATTTGGTTTTTGCATGAGGGTTAACCATTTGGCATGTGTTGCGAATGGGTTAAACTTATGCTTGGTTGTATTTGATTTTCGCATTATGCTTTGATTTGCATGTGTTGCAAATAGGATAAGCTAGTGCGTTGGCTTTTGCGTGAAGTTCACTTTTGCATGTGTTGCATTAGTTGACGCTTCATGTTTTGGTTCGAAACAAATCTTTATAAAACCTTGTGTTGCTTGGAGCTAAGTTTCGCATGTGTTGCAAAAGGAGAGAGCTCAAGCATGATTTGACGTTTATGTGATTGTATGGAGCTAGAGGCTTGCATGTGTTGCAAGTAGAGAGCTCATACATGGGATTTGGTTTTAGTGTGATCGGTTTGTTTTGGTTGCATGGAACTAGAGAATTGCATGTGTTGCAATTAGAGAGTTCATGCACCATGATTTTATGTTGCTTGGAGCTAGACTGTTGCATGTGTTGCAAAAGTAGTGCTCAAGCATGAAATGGGTTTAAAGTGTTATTTGCAAAGTCGCAGCGAATAAACCGAGGTTTATGAGTCCTAATCCCGAGAGCATGTGAGTGGGGCTTGCACGGTGTTGGCAAGTTGACCGGCCTTGTGTTGACCTCCACATGGCTAGGGGATTAATCTCATAAACTCGAGTTTGATTTGCTTATCGTTTTGCAAATAGATCTTGAGTTGTTGGCGAAATGTGTTTTCGTCATTTGGATTTAGGTTGATTGTGCAAATATGTTTTGCAAATAAGCGTTGGAGTTATGCGTTTGATCCTAGAGCATGTGTTGGCATTTGCAAATGTGTTTTGCAAAGTGTCGGGATCACGTGTTGATCCTTACATGGCTAGAGGGTTGATTGCGTAACCTCAGTGTTTGTTGCGGAATGTGTTTTCGCAATTTGGGTTGAATTCTTTGAGCATGATTTGAATTGGTGCAAATGTGTTTTACATGTGTGTTGATCATGTGTTGATCACCTTCGAGGCTCAAAGAATCTTGCTTGGATTCTGGAGAAAGAGTTCGAAAAATTTGGAGTTCTCCCGCCTGGTCGGTTGGACGGGTAGAAGGCGATCGGACCGCCGAGCGTGCGGTCGGACCGCCTCAAGTGTTTTTCCTTCATGGTCTCTGGCTGAGGGCGGTCGATCGGGGCAAGGCGGCAACCGCCCAGGCGTCCTCCGGTTGGACGGGCATGTGCGGCGTTGCGGCCGGCTAGTGGGCGGCAGTGCGACGGCCGGTCGGTCGGACCAAGAGGTCGGACCGGCCCCGGCAGCAGATTTTCCAGAGCGTATGTTTTCACAGCTGTGTTTTTGGTTTGCCGAGCGGTGCGACCGGGCGAGGCGCGGTGCGACCGACCGTGTAACGGTCGGTTTTCCGACCGTTGGCATGTGAGGGCGGTCGGGCCGAGGTCTTGGTCCGACCGGAATTCAGCGATTCTGCCCGTTTTTGTCCCCAACGGCTAGTTTCTTTGGTGGAGGCTATAAATACCCCCTTGGGGGGCTTGGGGGATAGTTGATGCTGTGTGGGAGGTGTGTGTGCATGTGTTGCTCTCCTCTCTTTGGTTCTTGAGCTAAAAGTGAACTAATTGCATGTGTTGCAATTAGAAGTGGTTTGAGTGAGCTCTAGTGCATGTGTTGCACTTGAGTGAGGTCCTTGTGCATGTGTTGCACTTGGTGATCGCCGGAGCGCATGTGTTGTGCTCGGTGAAGGTCAAGCGAAGGAGCGGCCTATTCTCTTGGAGGTTGCCGACTCCTAGACGGCGTAGGCGTCGTGCGCGGGAGCTCTCAAGGTGTGAGAAGCCCCGGCGAGTTTGTGAAGGTTCGGGTTGAGCCTACGCGCGAGCGTGAAAAACCACGATTAGTGGAAAGAGGCGGGTGCTCGAGCGGGAGCCGGTCCAAGTGTGGGCTTGCCTCAACGTGGACTAGGGGAGACCGGCAAGTCTCCGAACACCACGGAAAAATATCGGTTGTCCCTTGTCTCTTTACATTCAAGTATTTATCTTTTGCATATTATTGATTGCTTGAATTAGAATTGCTTAGTATTATTGATTTGATCAATTTAGCAATTCATACATAGAGACATAATTTAGTTAGTGCACATAGTGAGCCTAGTTGATTTAGGCTTTAATTGTCAAAACCTAGCTTATCGCTTCCGCATTATAATTGATTAGGTTTTGTCATAGGGGTTGATTAGAGCGAATAATTAGTGAGCGATCGAATTTAAATAAACGCCTATTCACCCCCCCTCTAGGCGCATCCTCGACCCTACAAGTGGTATCAGAGCCACGGTCACTCTCATTTTAGGCTTAACCGTCTAGAGAGTAAAAAGGATGGCGCCTAGCGGATTAGTGCACTCCACCGATTCATATATATTTGATGGCTCAAATTATGCTTCATGGAAATTATTTATGATTAATCATTTTAAATCCATGAGCCCACAAATATGGTGGATCGTAGATGTCGGCATTTCTTCTCCACTAAATGAAATTGCTCCAACTAAAGGAGAGGAGAAATGTCTACATCTCGACGCTCAAGCTACTAACGTTTTATTTAGCGTTGTGAGCGTAGAGATATTCAATCTCATTTGCAATCTCAAGAGCGCTCATGAAATGTGGATAAAGCTTCAAGATGAATTTGAATCATCCACATCAAGTGAGAATTGCAATGAGGATGAAATGTCGGTTGAGGATTCAACTTCAACATCAAGTGAAGAACCGGCATTACCATCAACCTCAACCTCCGCCTCAAGCGACGACGAAGCTTCACTTATATCAAAAATTCGTTGCTTCATGGCAAAAGGTAAAAATGAGGTAAGTGATGATGAAAATGATAATGAGCCCTCATATGATGATTTAATGGATATGTTAGAGGAGCTCAATAATTATCTTGGGAAGGAGAAAACTAAATATAAAACTTTAAAGCTTGAACATGAATCACTTCAAAGTGATTATTATATGCTTAAAGAAAATCATGAAACCCTCCTTCTCAAGGAAGTTTATAAGTCTAAGGTGGATGTAGGAATTCAATGTGATTTAATTGATGATATGCCATGCTCAAATGTTAATTCTTGCATTTCATCAAAAATTGACATGTCCACCTCTTGCAATGACTTAATTGATATACCTTGTAGCTCTAATTCAATTGCTTCTAGTTCCTCTATGTTTTTAGATGTTAATATTGTAGAGGAAAACAACGAGCTCAAGGCCCAAGTCATTAAGTTGGAAAATGACTTGAAAAGGTGCGTAAAAGGAAAAGCCCTCCTCGACGAAATCTTGAGCAAGCGAAGGGCACCTCAAGACAAGCGAGGACTCCTGCACAACTCCAAGAGGAGAATAGCAAGACAAGACACAACGCATACGACACTCGAAGACTATCAAGTGTTTTGCTTGCAACAAGAAGGGCCACTTCGCCTCCGTGTGCCCTAATCAAGTGGATAACAAGGCCACAACACCAACAATGAGGCAAACCGGCAAGGAGCAAGTCAAATCGGTCAAGAGAGGACCAAATAGCGTGACGTGCTTCAATTGCCGGGAAAAGGGACATTTCGGTAAAAATTGTCCCAAAGGTATCACTCCTAAGCCTACTCTTGTAAATGAAAATTATTTGCTTAGGAAGGACAAGAATGGCAATGTGTTTGCCAAGCTTGTCAAGTCTCCTATGTCGGCTCAAAATAATATTCATATGCATAGGAAGAGTAAATCTAGTAATGGATTTGCTAAAGTTGTTAGAACTCCTAAGCCAACTCAATATAATTCAAACCAATTGCTTAGGAGAAATAACAATAGCAAAGCATTTGCTAGATTTGCTAGATCCTCTAAGCCATTTCATAATTTCAATTATCATATGCTTAGAAGAGATCAAACTAGAAATGGTTTTGCAAAATATCAATGTCCTCCTATGCCCTTCCATAAAAATACAAATACTTTGCCTAGGAGGAATAATTATCGCAAAACTATTCCTAGTCATGTTAGTCATTTTAATAATGTTAAAATTAGGACCATTTGGGTTCCTAAATCAATTGTGACTAACGTTGTCGGACCCAACAAGGATTGGGTACCAAAATCCGCCTAAAAGAATTTTAGGCAATAAAGAGATGGATTGGACGCTTGCACATCAAGAGGAGAAGGATTACATTCGTCTACAAGTGGTGACAAGCATGAAGACAATCATGTCCATCATAAACCAATGCCATCTCGGTAACAAGCATTTAAATTGATTACTATTATGTCTTATAGCCTTGTGTAGGTTATATTGTAATATTCATGCTAGAATCAATTTAGATTGCTTGGTATGGACACTTGCTCTCGCCTCTCATCTATTCTCTTATTGCAAATCTTGAGCAAGTTTAATAGTGGCACATTTAGGGGGAGTGTTAATTCATATCCATGTGTATCACATCCCTACATGTGCCCATATTTATGTAAGTGCATATATATATATATATTCAAAATCAAACCATTTAGCCAAAAGTCAAAATTTTATATACTATTACTAATCTTGTGAAAAACTAGTTGAAAAATGTATACAAATGCTTTTGAAATGTTTCTCAAAGGTTTTGGCTTCACAAAATCTATTTTAAAAGGAAAATGAGTTTTAACTCCAAAAACTAGTTGCTAGTATCTTGATTTTGATTTAAACTTATAATTTTCATAGAAATAAAAGTAAAAGGATTTTGAAAATAATTCCAAAACAAAAATCCTAGAGTTGGTCATTCTCAACAAGTTTCGTATTCAAAAGATTTTCAAAAGACCAACCTAGCAAAAGTTATTTGATTTTGAAACTCGCCGAAAAATTATAATCGACCCGTAATGGTCATATTATTGCACTTAGTGAGTTTCTCCATTTGGATCCATTCTTGTGTAGAATTGTGATTCAAAATGGCATTTTAGACTCATACACAAAATTCAAATCCATATATCTTACCCCATGCTTCATTTGAATTCTTGTGTTAAATGGATTTGACTTTTGCTTCTTCAATATGGACTAATTCGGTCAAAAGTCAAAATTAATATTTAAAAGGCCCAAATTTATGAAAATCTTTGTAAAAGTATTCTATTATGTATTCCAAAGGATTTACAAGCTTCCAAAAGCAAAATTCTATATTAAAATCTAATTTGGCTCAAAAACGATTTGATTTGAACCAAAAAGGCCTATTTAGGCATATAGCTCAAATCGTGGCATTCGAGTTGGATTTCATCATAAATCTTGGCTAGAAACAATCTTGATACACCAATCTAAGCCTTGAAAATCAAAATTGCATGAAATCCAAACCGAAGTGCATTTTGAGGCTTTTCGTGAAAATCGATTTTCATTTTTGCCTCAAAACGCAATTTGCCATAACTTTGAAAATAAAATTGTTTTTGAGAAAATTATTTTTGCACTACCTTCTAATTAGTCCAAAGATCATCCATGCAAAATTTCAAATCAATTGGACTTCGTTTGAATCGTTTTTGACAAAATTTGCAAAAAGTCGGGGTTTTCAGACTGACTGGTGCGGTTGGACCGCATGTGGTGCGGTTGCACCGGCCCATGGAGCGATCAGACCGGACCCCCACCGGTCGGACCGGCCATGGCATGGTGAGTTCTGAAATTTCAGATTTTTCTCGAGGTTTGCTTTGGGATATCTTTTGATTGGTACATCCTTTTTCAAAAATTCTTTTTGTAATAGATTCCTGTAATCCCAAAGTTTATTTGTGCAAAATTTGAAAAATTCTAAAATTTATTTGATCATGTTTTCAAGTGGTATCAGTTATGAGCACTTTAATTATTCTAAAGAGTGATTTTCACTTGATCTTTCGAAAAGACAAAACTTGTGCAATTCAAATGCAAATGACTCCATGATTCATTCATTAAACATCTTGGGGAGTTTATTCATTGCAAGTTTTGGGCACTTAATTGCTTCCAAGTGAAGTCATGTCTTTAATGTGCTCTGATACTAAATCTTTTGGATTTTATCGATTCTTCTTGAGCTTTCAATACCCGTAAGTATATGATGCTCTGATTATATTGCTCTGATACCCATCGATGTTATCGATTATTCTTTCAAGTGGTTTCAATTCTTTGTGAGTTGATCCTAAGTGGTATCAATCGAGCTTTTATTCATCCATATGCTTACAAGTGGTATCTTTGAGATTCTGTTCTCCAAGTGGTATCATTGATTTTATTGTTCATCTCTTCTAGTGATATCCTTGGTTAAATAAATCTTTTCAAGTGGTATCGTTAAATTCAATTATTTTCTACAAGTGGTATGTTCATTGCCTCTTTGTAGCATTACTCCGATACCCACATTCTTGATTAAGATTTTTCCTCTCAAGCTAAAATTGTAAGTTCAACCGCTTAAGAATTCTCTGTGTGAGATTCTTTATATGTTGAAATACATAAAAGAGGAAAATCTCAAGTTAAGCATTGATTCTTCAATAAAAATTTGAAAATGCTCATCTCTTTTGGATTTTCAAGCAAAACCCTTGAGATTAATTTTACAAGTGGTATCTATTGTCTCAAGTGGTATCTCATTTCTTTTGGGTTCCTCGTTTACAAGGTTAGGCAAAATTATTGGCTTCGTCAAAAGAATCATATTGAAAATTTGCAAAGCCTACTAAAATGAGGAGTGAGTTATTTGAATGTGTTTCAAATAACCCGTGTGATACCCTTCTTTGTTTTTCATGCTTATCTTTACAAGTGGTATCCATAATTGCAAGCGCTTATTCTTCCTTCAAAGTGGTATCCAAAATCCCGAATATGGTCTCTTTTCGAATTTTTTTCTTCTTTTGGTATCAGGCCATATTTCAAATGAAAACTTGTTTTATTCCTTGTATATCCTTTTCATTTGGGATTTCATTGCCTATTTTTTTTATTTGGCTTAAACTCTTCAAATTCCACTCCAAGGTCATAAGTATGCATTCTAATTCTTATATGACCTTCATTAAAGGAGAAAATTAAATAGGGGAGAATTAGGAGCTTAATATCTAAATATGGCATAAAATTTCTAAATCTCTTTGCCTTGGTCATAAGTATTCATTTCAATTCTTGTATGACCTTCATTTAAAAAGAAATGATTTAAATGCCAAATGGGAGAATAATTGAATATTTAAAAGAGAAAAAGTTTGCCAAAAGGGGAGAATGATTAATGATAAATGTTTAAATGCCGAAAAGGGGGAGAATGTCTTTCAAGATAATCTTTTAGTTTTCCATTTTTGGTGCTTAATGCCAAAAGGGGGAGAATTATGGAAGCTTAATCTCATTTGGTTTAAAAAGAGAGCTTAATATGATTAAGGGGGAGAATTAATATGCATATGTGTTCAATTAGCTTAAATTCTCTCAACATGTTAGTTTTAATCCAAATATGCTCATTAAGCTTGGATTTGTCATTAATCACCAAAAAGGGGGAGATTGTAAGTTCAACCTTCATTAGTTATGGTTTTGGTGTTAATGACAAATCTAATCTTGTGTTAATGACAAATCCAATATTAAGTTTATCCCCTAATGCGATATTGTTTTTAATGACATATCTTATATCGAGACTAACATGTTTGTTTAGAATATCTTTGTTTAGTCTCATCGCATTGAAAAATGGAAAACCCGAGGTATGTATGCATATTCATTATAATATTAGTTGCATACTTTGGAGTCAAGTTAAAGTATGAATGTCCCCATTGAAATAACCACAAAATGTGCATCATGTTTCCCAATCCATATATTACATGGATGCTCATATTTAGGGGGAGTTCACACTCTAACTTGAAGAATCAATTTAAATGATAATTTAAATTGAGTTCATTTGTCGTGTTAATCATTAGAGAACACCTCATCATGTGTTGATGGTGTTTCTTGATTAATCAAGGACAAATGGATAGTTCTTAAGTATAATTAAGCATGTGTTGCATTATTGTACTTAAGACACATATAAATCATTTCAATTGATTTAGGTTGTGCTCAATTGATCTAAAGGCATCCATTATGTGTTAATGGAGTGCAAGAGATAATTGAGACAACCATGCATCTTGGACTAACAAGTTTTATGAGTTGTGATTGAGTTAGGTCCAAAGATGGATGAGATGAATGAAAACGGGACAAGGACGACATCATAAGTTGATGGGCGTCAAGAATGGATCCCGAAGAAAAGAAGAGTGATAATCCCGGGGGAGCTTAAGTGAAGATCATAAAGACCCCAAAGGGGATTGCTTATGCGGCGGCGAAAGGTATAACTAGATAGGCTAAGGACTTTTGTAGTCTTTGTGTCTAAGGTTTTACCGCCGTACTATTAAGAGGGTTGCCTCTTTCGCTTGAGCTTCATCATGTGTTGATGATCTCAATCGCGTTCACTCAAGCTCAACTATTTTGATTTGGTTTTTGCATGAGGGTTAACCATTTGGCATGTGTTGCGAATGGGTTAAACTTATGCTTGGTTGTATTTGATTTTCGCATTATGCTTTGATTTGCATGTGTTGCAAATAGGATAAGCTAGTGCGTTGGCTTTTGCGTAAAGTTCACTTTTGCATGTGTTGCATTAGTTGACGCTTCATGTTTTGGTTCGAAACAAATCTTTATAAAACCTTGTGTTGCTTGGAGCTAAGTTTGGCATGTGTTGCAAAAGGAGAGAGCTCAAGCATGATTTGACGTTTATGTGATTGTATGGAGCTAGAGGCTTGCATGTGTTGCAAGTAGAGAGCTCATACATGGGATTTGGTTTTAGTGTGATCGGTTTGTTTTGGTTGCATGGAACTAGAGAATTGCATGTGTTGCAATTAGAGAGTTCATGCACCATGATTTTATGTTGCTTGGAGCTAGACTGTTGCATGTATTGCAAAAAGTAGTGCTCAAGCATGAAATGGGTTTAAAGTGTTATTTGCAAAGTCGTTGTGCGAATAAACTGAGGTTTATGAGTCCGGAATCCCGAGAGCATGTGAGTGGGGCTTGCAACGGTGTTGGCAAGTTGACCGGCCTTGTGTTGACCTTCACATGGCTAGGGGATTAATCTCATAAACTCGAGTTTGATTTGCTTATCGTTTTGCAAATAGATCTTGAGTTGTTGGCGAAATGTGTTTTCGTCATTTGGATTTGGTTGCGGTTGTGCAAATATGTTTTGCAAATAAGCGTTGGAGTTATGCGTTTCGATCCTAGAGCATGTGTTGGCATTTGCAAATGTGTTTTGCAAAGTGTCGGGATCATGTGTTGATCCTTACATGGCTAGAGGGTGGATTGCGTAACCTCAGTGTTTGTTGCGGAATGTGTTTTCGCAATTTGGGTTGAATTCTTTGAGCATGATTTGAATTGGTGCAAATGTGTTTTACATGTGTGTTGATCATGTGTTGATCACCTTGAGGCTCAAAGAATCTTTGCTTGGATTCTGGAGAAAGAGTTCGCGAAAAATCTGAGTTCTCCTGCCTGGTCGGGTTGGACCGGGTAGAAAGCGGTCGGACCGGCAGTGTGCGGTCGGACCGCCCTCAAGTGTTTTTCCTTCAGCGGTGTCTGGTGGAGGCGGTCGAGCAAAGGCGGTGCAACCGTCGTCTGATCCTCCGGTTGGACCGGGCATGTCGCGGTGCGTTCTGGCCGGCTAGTGGCGGCGGTGCGACGGCCTTGGTCGGTCGGACCGGCGTGAGCGGTCGGACCGGCCCCGGCAGCGTATTTTCAGAGCGTATGTTTTCACTGGTGTGTTTTGGTTTGCCGCGGTGCGGCCAGGCGGCAGCAGTGCGGCAAGCCGTGTAGCAGTCGGTTTCCAACCGTTGGCATGTGAGGGCGGTCGGGCCGAGGTCCGGTCCGACCGGAATTCCGATTCTGCCCGTTTTGTCCCCAACGGCTAGTTTCTTTGGTGGAGGCTATAAATACCCCTTGGGGGCTTGGGGATAGTTGATCTTGTGTGGGAGGTGTGTGTGCATGTGTTGCTCTCCTCTCTTTGGTTCTTGAGCTAAAGTGAACTAATTGCATGTGTTGCAATTAGAAGTGGTTTAGTGAGCTCTAGTGCATGTGTTGCACTTGAGTGAGGTCTTTGTGCATGTGTTGCACTTGGTGATCGCCGGGCGCATGTGTTGTGCTCGGTGAAGGTCAAGCGAAGGCGGCCTATTCTCTTGGAGGTTGCCGACTCCTAGGCAGCGAGGCGTCGTCTTGTGCGGAGCTCTCAAGGTGTGAAAGCCCCGGCGAGTTTGTGAAGGTTCGGGTTGAGCCTACGCTGCGGCGTGAAAAACCACGATTAGTGGAAAGAGGCGGTGCTCGGCGGGGCCGGTCCAAGTGTGGGCTTGCCTCAGCGTGGACTAGGGAGACCGCAAGTCTCCGAACACCACGGAAAAATATCGGTTGTCCCTTGTCTCTTTACATTCAAGTATTTATCTTTTGCATATTATTGATTGCTTGAATTAGAATTGCTTAGTATTATTGATTTGATCAATTTAGCAATTCATACATAGAGACATAATTTAGTTAGTGCACATAGTGAGCCTAGTTGATTTAGGCTTTAATTGTCAAAACCTAGCTTATCGCTTCCGCATTATAATTGATTAGGTTTTGTCATAGGGGTTGATTAGAGCGAATAATTAGTGAGCGATCGAATTTAAATAAACGCCTATTCACCCCCCTCTAGGCGCATCCTCGACCCTACAATGTGTTCACTATTGTAATTGTTCTTTGCATATTCTTGATGGGTATTAAGATTGATATATGGCAATCGTCGTTTACAAATATGAAAACCGTCTATGATGTGTTTCGAACACATCGCAGACGGTTTGTGACTGAAACTATCTGTGATGTCGGATTATCACAGATAATTTGTGGATAAAACCGTTTGTGATATTTTCTCATCACAGACGGTTTGATTCACAAACCGTCTGTGAATCGTTCAGAATAGTAAAAAATACCATACATATAAGCATCACAATATATATACAAAAATTTCCCTCCAAAATTTCTAGATGGAAAAGACTACTGGGAAATACTACTTAATCGATCTGGTCCTCGTTGTCGTCGGAGTCATCATTGTCGTCGGAGTCGTCGCTGCGACCTTCGGGTCCTCGCTTGAACCAACTCTGTTTGGGTCATCCTCCAGCTCGTAGCCATCGCGATAGCTCTCCGATGAGTCATAGCTATTGTCGGAGGGTGTTGGCGGCGGACACTTCTATCCGACGACGACACTTGAGGCGGAGGGACCGATACTGCCTGAGGCGGCATGCGATGAACTGGCCAGCGGATTCATTGATATAGCATCGACGTGGCGCCGTGCCATTACCGTAGGGGTTTCGGAGACGAAGACGGTGGCAGTGGCGGAGGGTTAGTCGGTAGTACTATAGGCGAAGGCGGTGACGATGGCGGAGCCGTCGTTGAAGGCCGGGTGGTAGAGCCGACAGAGGAGGTGATGTCTTTTTTGTTGCTCATGGCGATGTCGGAGGCAATTGCAAGAGGAGAGGATGTGGAATGCTATTGATATGTCGAGTATATATCGTCGCGGAAGTGCAATTAACGATCTACATTGGAGAAACGAAATGCCTGGAACATGGTATTCAAAGTGGACTTCGAACAGATGATTTAATTCTCTTAAATATGAAATGATCAACTCGAAACATTGCGCCCTTCTTGGAAAGACAAAGGGCTTTGGGAACATCACAGACGGTTTGTGGATAAAACCATCTGTGATGATATAATCGCAGACAGTTTTATCCACAAATCGTCTGTGATATCCTGTTCTGAGCTCGAACCGACTAACGGCAAAAAAAGAATAAAATGGCTCATCCTTGCCATTCACTAAGTTTCACACACTCAGTTTGCAACCCTAGCTAACGCCCTCCCCCTCAATGGTGCCCTTTCTCTTTCCCCCGCGCCCTCCCCCTCGATGGTGTCTCCCCTTGTCCACGCCCACGCTCTCGGTGGTGCCCTCCCCCTCTGTGGCGCCCTCTCCACTTGGTATCTATGCTCGTGGTCTAGAGGGTTTGGTCATTTTTGGCTGAAACCCTATGGGGTTTTTGGTTTGAAGAATTTGATCTTGTGTAGTTGCTTGTGAGGCTCAGTTTCGCAATTGATGTGCCACGATTGCGAAAAGGGCATTGTATCTCCGAAACCTAGCCATTCCATCTGTGGCATTTGCGGCGTCAATCGGTTTTCTGGGATAGCAATTTCTATTGCGCCTTGCCCTAATATCCGAATAGCTTTGAGTGCTATTCCTTAGTGAGTTTTATGAGAGTTGCTCTTTGTTTTTTTGCCTTACTTGCTCGATGATGATTATGGGTATTGTGATGACTAGAACATTTATTTCTGTGAACTAGGTCTTGAACCGTAGGCTTATACGTTGAAAGTGTTGATTCATTCACTGATTAGATTATATCTGACTAATAGCTTGTTCTTGGCTGTTATTACCTTTCTGTTAGCACTTCATTATGTATACTAGCTTCTGGTTTAATCTTTATTGTGCTATCAGTCACAGCATTTTGGTTTTCTAATCCATGTGCAAATTGTTATATCAATAGATGTGCTATTTAGATACTTAACTAAATACACTTTGTTATCTTAACTGTTACTGGTGTGCTTAATGTCTGATTGAATAGATCAGTTTTAGTACTATTCTACTATTTTAGAATCATCATGTTAAACTGTTGAACTGATAGTCTCTTGTTGATTCAATTAGCAAGTGCTTAATTCGAATATTAAGGTTACAAGTGCATATTATGGTGGTAAGGGTTCAAGACCTTATTCACTGAATTAATTATTAGTCCACTCGTGATTAAGCTTGAAGGTTTAAAATTTTCAACCAACCCTTATCTGAAAGCAACACAATACAATCTTCATTCAATTTGTGATAGAAGACATGGTTCGTTGTATGAATGACATAAAATTCATTTTATGCATCGGCAAAGCCAGCCATTAAAACACAATACCATTCCATCTGTGCTTGCATGCCGCATAGTTTGGCTAAGATTTTAGTTCTTTAATACGCATGATAAGGTGGTAAGGGTTCAAGGCCATATTTGCTTAATTGATAGTTTAGTCTATTTGTGATTAAGAATGAAGATTAAAAAATCTTCACACTTGCCCAATTTCTGAGAGCACCACAAACAAATTTATATCTTTTTATTATTATCGCACTTTATTGAACAATATTGATTGGTCTTCTAAGCAATATTGATTCTCTTAACTTTGTATGTACAAAAGAACTCTTAACTTACTTTCTCTTAAATTTACTTCTCTTAACTTACCTACTTTTAACCTTTTATCATATAAGATGATGTCTTCTCAATCCTCACTACCGAATGGATCTGATGACGCGCTTAACGTAGGAGGAAACAGGCGTGGTCCAAGAGGGCTTAGTAAAAGGCATCAGAGCCGATGCACCATTACAGCTATTGATCCACATGATGGGCCCCCTACCGCGCCTCCAAAGGCTGTGGCAGCTTTTCAGACCATATGCGGGATCGGTGGTGGTGAAAGAGTCCTAATCACCTATCCATCATGGAAGACGCTAACAAATGAGGAGCGCAATAATCTGATGGCAGAAAAATTCACATCGTTTGAGCTTCCACAAGACGTCGTGCCTACACTGCGATGGTACGCATTGCTAATGACAGGAAAGACGTAGAAGAACTTTAAGAGCGTCCTCATCACTAATTACATCAATAAGGAAATGACTCCGTTGCAGAAGTACGGGTTCATCTCTAAAGACGTCTACAGATGATTTGTTGAGTTGAAAACGATGAAAGAGTTCGTACTTCAAAGTGTAGTGCACAAGATTGTCTAGTCAAAACACATACACCCACACAAACTCGACTCAACTGGCTACGCAGGCAATATCGCGCAATGGATGAGGGAGGACGACGAGGTAGTTCAGAAGAAGGTCGAACTGACGTTTGCCTCGATCGTGAATCCACATGCCCAAAATTGAGAAAGAGTGAGATCACGTCCCACTTCTTCGAGCGGTTTGTCCTTTGCAAACCTCGCTGATGAGGAAGTATTCCAACGCCTAATATCATTGAGTATGGAATCTTCCCAGGGCTCTTTCACTTTGGACAGTAAGAAAGACATACTCTCCACGACCTTGGAAAACAAGGAGCACCTTGGTTGCACCCAAGGCCTAGGTGTTTTCGTTCGCTAGAAAATAGGATTCCCATATGACTCGAACACGTACTGGAGTAGAAAGAGAAGTAAAGCCGAGCGTGAGGAATGGCTAATAGCCCTGATTAAGAAAGGGTTGAGCAAAGGCTCAGAGTGCAGTTCGATAATCAGCTACGAAGCCTTGAGAAAAAGATAGAGTAAAAGGTGGTTGCGGAGAGGCAGGCACGGAATGTGCAAGCCCAAAAAGCATAGGCGCAGTTCAGCTCAACCAACCGTCGGAGTAGCTCACTTTCGCCCTGAGATGGATGTGGATGAAGCTAGATTTCCTCCTGACGACACCCGGGTAACATATCTGTAAAGCTCCTTAGATAGACTTTAATATTGGACGTGTTACCTAATTACTTGTGTACCTCTATGTAGGTGTCACGCCGTGCAATCTGCAAGTGAGGCTAGATCGTCACACTAGGGGATGCCATCGACATATTCATCTAGTAGCCTAAAAAGGATATCTCCTTTGATGCCCGCCTAAGAGAACTGAATGTACAAGCAGTACTGGAACCATATGATGCGCCGGAGCTACCAACACTACCGAAGCAATGTGATGCACCAAAGGAGCCCACCAAATCGGCTACCGTGCCCCGTTTGGCACAGACCATTACTGCATTTCTAGTCGAGTCATCTTCTGTGAAGATGGCATTTGGTAGAAGAGGAGGCGGATACAAAAGCAAATCGAAAGGGAACACGTCAGCCCGTGTCTTTCCGTTTGCCCCATTAGTACGACAATTTGAGCTAGGGCAACCGTTCGTACTGGATGAGCGCAAGGAAACACTTACATTAGACTGCATTAGATTATAAGATTGGTAAATGGAATAAGCCAATAAGCTGGTCGCATAGCGGACATCGAGTATCTCAGTGAGTTTCAAGGAGGAGGGTTTCTTGCACCGGTTTTTAGATGGCAACTTCGTGATCGGCTTCACCGACTTGTTCGATCTGTACAACCTTAAAACACTCGACGCCTCACTCATAAGATACTGGACAATGTAAGTATGTGCAATCATCGTCTACATTTCTGACACACCGATAAATGTCATATATATTTTATCCTTGATTTTGTATCTGAAGATACATAATCCTGGAAGCAATAGCAAGGAAACAACCGATGGGTTTCGCGATCCACACATGGTGTCCAAGCAAACCATGGAAAAAAATAAACAAGTCATCCATGAGTAGTGGAAAAAGTAATGCTAACTCATTTGGACAAAAAATTCATATTTTTACCCTACAATTTAGGGTAAGTACTTCGTCCAGATGATATACTTATTGATTTGTACTATATATCGCACCTCGAAGTTAAGTTCAGTGACCATGACGACATACCTATGTAGGTATCACTGGGTTCTACTCGTAATTATACCGAGATAGAACTGGGTAATTTACCTTGATTTCAAAAAGGGTGACACTCACGACTTGAAGTCTATCAAAGATTTACTTGACACATCGTTCGGTATTTACAAATTTAGGAGAGTGCCACACAAGAAGAGCCCAACCACTCTAACGCATACTTATAAGTTTTCGGTATCCGGTAGTACGCAATAATCCTTCACACTCCATAATAATACATTTGGAACTAATTAACCTATTATGTTTTGCTAGCGCCACTAGCAGCCAAAGGGCACTAACCTATATGGATTCTACGTTTGCCACAACATGTCACTCCTCATTGGTTCATAGAAGACCAATGTCATACAGTCTGTGAATCTTGTAATAATTGTCTTCACTTATCAATTTATATACATGCAAGATTTTACTCTTCTTATCAACAGGCTTGGCAATGCGTTGAATCTGCGTTGGAACATGCTAATCTGCTAAGTATTCGAGAGTATCTCTGTGCCTTCTTGTTGCGTGAGGTCTTAAATCTA
This sequence comes from Guadua angustifolia, assembly GCA_036346375.1. Classification (NCBI taxonomy): domain Eukaryota; kingdom Viridiplantae; phylum Streptophyta; class Magnoliopsida; order Poales; family Poaceae; genus Guadua; species Guadua angustifolia. The sequence goes on from CM070500.1 coordinate 23,419,416, forward strand.
AAGGGCAGATGCTACTCAGGGCTCAATGGATGAGTTGTGAATTTGTTACTTACTGTGCATTCAGATTAATTTGTGAACTTTGTACTGTGAATTTGTCATTTATACTTCTGAATCCAATTGGTTAGTTTATATGCGAGTTGATTTCTGAAATAGATGCGTTGTACATATGTTGTAATGTACGGTTTGAGTTGATTTATGAAATGGATGCATTGTATGTTGTGTAACATCTGAATGGAGTTCATTTTTTAAATATATGTCATTATAATATACTGGTGATGTTGTGTACTGTCTTTTATTTCAGAGGACATAGTTAGCATTTCCTGAGACTAACCAATAAATTAAAATTTAGTAAAAAATAAAAAATCAATATCACAGACAGTTCTAAAAAAGAACCGTCTATGAGGAGACACATTACAGACGGTTCCATTATGGCACCGTCTGTGATGAGGGCATCATCACAGACAATTCTAATTTGAAACCGTCTGTGATGTGGATCTCTTCACAGACGGTTCTTCTTTAGAACCGTCTGGAATAAGCCCATCATCACAGACGGTTTCTAAATAGAACCGTCTGAGATGATACCACATCACAGACAGTTTCAATTTGGAACCGTCTGTGATGAGTTTTTCACAGATAGTTGAAAAACCGTCTGCAATGATTTTTAATCTTCTCTGATACTTGGATACAGACGGTTAACAAAATCGTTTGTGATATGATTTGTGAACCGTCTGTGATATAGACATGTGTAGTAGTGTGTGCTACTAGCTATTAGGGGAGTGGCCGGACACGCTCCCATCAAGTAATACGACGTGGAAGACAAAATCTCGATCGATATACACATCAAACCACTCGAGTGATCAAGCAAGCGCCCATGCAGCCTTAAAGAAAATATCAAGCAATGGCACGCACACAAATAGCTAGGCAGAATGAACGCAAATATATAGGTCATCTCCATGACACTTCACAGAAGATTGATGCATGCCTGCATAGTAGACTGGTGTATAGTTGGGACGCAGCCATCCACGCGCGTCGCCGTCGAGGCAGGCCGGCCGGGCTTGGGAGGGGGGACACGCGGCCCCAACGGAAAGCGCCGTTGCCGCCGTATCCCCGCACAGAGGTCTCCGTGTGCAGACGGCGGTGTGCCCGGCGCGGCGCCATCCGGTCGATCGGGGAACAGTCAGATCACTGCTCACCCCGACCCGCGAGCGACCTGTGGCCAGCCATGCCCGTGCATGGACGGACGGCGACTGGATTAGTAAATAATTTCTTCTCTTGAGCTAGCTACGTACTCTATCTGTTCGTGTCTACTTATTCGAGCTTCTAAGCTTGTAAATTAATAACATATAGTATATAACACAAGAGTGATACCATTAAATTCATATTTTAAAGTACTTTTTATGGTTACGATTTTTATAGCTACCTAATTAACAGTCAAAATTTAACTTTGAAAATCTCACTAAATCAAACCGTTTCTTATGAAAATAAGCCCAAGACGTACATACGTGTCTGCAGTTTTATTATGACTAGCGCTTGTGCTGGTAAGAACTAGGACGCTTTGGATGCTGCATGCGTCCCTTTTGATGGCACTCGCTGCCTACATGGATGCTTATCTCCTGTGCGCGCGCGTGGTTAGTTGTCCCTCTCGTGGCGCGGTACGAGGCAAGAAAGGAACAAGGCAGGTGCATGATGTGGTTGTGCGCGCAAGAAGTGTGGTTCTTTCCAGAGGAAGCCGTGGGGGGCAGGTTCCAAAATCAACATTGTCGATGGTGATTTCTATCGAGACGGCTCCGCAATAAAAAAAAAATGCTCGTTAAATAAATCGTAGAGTTTAAATATGAATTTAAAAATTTTTGTAAAAAATTAGCAAAATGTGTTAAAATTTTTTGAAAATTTTTGTGTGAGTTTTTTAGGCAATGCTAATAATTCTTTAAAATTTTCAGATGATTAGTAGACTTGTGTATCTTTAAAAAAATTCTGACAGTGATGCTGTTAGAATATATGCTCTTCGGTTTTTTATTTTCTACGGGTACAAAATTAAGTCTAATATTTCTTAAACTTTTTTATGTATTGTTCTAACGTAACATTAATGATTTTGTAAAATTTTCAGATGATGATTAGACATGTGTATTTTTTAAAATTTTTGAAAGTGCTACTATCATTGTACATGCTCTTCTATTTTTGATTTTATGTGGACAATAAATAAAGTCTAATATTTTTAAAAATTTTAGTACAAGATCCTTTGGCACTAGTTATGTTTACATTAAAATTTCATAATATAATAAATCTCGTAAATTTTTATAAAAATCTGAAAGTGTTTTTGTTCCTTTTCATTATTTGCTTTTTTAGATTTTTTTAGAAGCACTAAGTGATTTCAAAAATTATTTAAATTTCTCTGAGGTGTTTTATAGATTAATTGGGATATTTTTTTATTTTTTACTTTTCCTTCGATGTGCTGAAAATTAAAAAATTCTCTAAAATAAAAAAAATCGAAATAAAATATAGAAGAAAACCATCAAAAATCAGCGAAAATCGCTCAAAAATCGGTAAAATTGTATGATTTTTGTTTTTTTTGTCGAGTTTAAAAATTTTGAATTCAAACTTCTTCAGTTTCTACCATTTTCGCTCGATTTTTACCGATTTTTGAAAATAAAAAATTGTTCAAAATCGAATTTTCGATTTTGTTAACTCTGCCGTGGGGTGTCCTTGATTGGCCACTAATTGATGTGCAGTGCAGTGCAGGAGACGAACTTGCTAAGCAATGATGGATACTCGCCGTCTCCTATTTGCTAATCAGGGATGGACATGACGAGAGAATGGCTCCACAGACCACAGGTATCTGACTGAATGCTAGCTAGATGTGTGGTCAAATCAAATCTACGATCTGCGCCTCTCTTCACACCCGCTTCGGTACCATCTTTCTCCGAGATCTCGGAACGGTTTGGAACACAAAAAAATTCATAGGAAATAGTCAAATAGAGCACTTCTCGCTGGAACCAAAGTTCTTGCGTTACAAAGTACTGAGTCAAGAGATGGGTGCAAGCAATTGCCAATTGGAGTACTTTCCCTTACTTATCAGGCATGTCTGACCATTTCCCAGAGTTATTGAACTTTGCTTAGATACACAAAGAAACTTTGTTAAGGTTCCAGGTACGGAAGTTATCTGCCGATTAGGTATACCACCCTGCGAACATCCCTCTGCGCCGACAATGTGGCCGTCTTTGCCAACCTAATCAAACAGGACTTACAAGCTATCATGGCTACACTCTCTGTTTTTACGAAGCCATAGGTTTATAGACAAATATTCATAAGTCTGAAATCTATCCCATCAAGTGTGAGGGGATAGATTTAACAAATGTTTTGCAGGGATTTCCGGCGTGAGGATTTCCCGTGCAGGTACTTATGGTTACCACTGCGCCCGGCGAAGCTCTGAAGGATAGATGTCCAACCGATTATAAACAAGGCGAGTGCAAGATTAGTAGGATAGAAAGGAAAACTTCTCTCCAGTGCAACTCGTCTCATCTGGCAGATTCGGTACTCACAGCCTTAGCAAGCTATCACATCTCCATTTTGCCTCTCTCCAAATGGGTAACCAAAAAACTGGACAGGATTAGGAGAAATTTCATCTAGAGGGGGGTGAATCCTGTGTAGATGGTCATTGTCTAGTAAACTGAAAAAAAATATGTAGGCAAAAAAATCTAGAGGAGCTTAGCTTAAAAGACCTTGAGCGGTTCAGTCGGGCTTTAAGGTTTTGCTGGTTGTGGTATGAGTGGAAAAATCGGCGAAGACCCTAGGTGGGAATGAACACACCATGCAACGACATAGATCCTCGCTTTCTCAAGCAAGCACTTCCATCGTGTTAGGAGATGGCAGGACAACTACGTTCTGGACGTCCCTTGCCTCAACAGGGCTTCACCAAAGGACATTGCGCCAAACTGCTTTTGGTTGGCACAAACAAGGACAAGATCGGTTTAGGACGATCTCCACAATGATGCATGGATCATACCGCTTTGGATGATCTCTAACGCCACATAGCTATATGAGTTTTTCCTACTATGGTAGGCCATCCGGTAGGTCAACCTACAACATGACACCATGGACAACATACTCTGGAAATGGACGGCGAACGAGCAATACTCAGCAAAATCGATTTACATGATTCAATTTCAAGGGACGGTGCCAGATAACAACTACATGATAATCTAAGGTCAGTACGGAAAGCAAGTGCAAATTCTTTGCATGGCTCTTTCTCCAAGACAGGGTCCTCACTGTAGCCAGATTGGCAGCTAGGGAGTGGCCTCATTGTACCTGTTGCCCCCTTTGCGGCCCAGAACCTGAATCGGCGAGACATCTTCAACTCGTCTGCCCTTTTGCTAAACAGATTTGGAGGAAGATCTTCCTAGAAATGCGTGGCAATCCATAGATCCCACAGTCAGGAATAAAGGTAGCGCAATGGTGACGATGACGAGTTGTTCAACAGAATGTGCCGAAATACTCACATAAACATGTTGACGGAATCCTAATCTACACTTTCTGAAATTTATAAAAAAAAAGGAATGTAAGAATTTTCAATAACATATACCAATCTCTCCCGTCCATCTTTAATCAAATCTCTCGGGACGTCAAAATTCGGGCGATGGCATTACAAGAGGGTATACAGCAAGGCATCAATGAGGGATACAGCTGGACGGCCAACCTTCCAGGAATCCAGGGCAACAAAAGCAGCAAGTTACAGGCATGTACAGTATGTTCCTGTCCATCATCTCATTGAGTTGCCTCAGGCCGACCTTCTTCATGGTCGAGCAACCAAGTCGCGTCAACATGAGGCTCATGAAGCTCATACCTTTTGTGATTGATATGAACAGAGAGGAGGACACAGTGATGCACCTCGTAACGCATTTTCAGGGAGTCTTTCCTCAGGATCAATCAACGCAAACCTTTTTTTCTGTCATCCTGCAGGTTTCAGGCTTCTTCAAACAAATTAGTTTCCTCCGGAAGCTCAGCCTGGGAGCTGCTCCTGACCACTGAACCAGAAGATCAATCGTGGTTTTCACCCAGGACGAGTTCCCCTCACTACACAGGTAGTGCTCTGACAAGATGCTAATCAAGGAAGGCGGTTTACACATCTGAAATTTACCGGTGGCTTGGTCGAATCACTTTTAGACTGGGTCATGGCTATGGTCATTCTCCATTTCGTGTTGCACTTTCTCGTTCAAAAGTTTACACGATATATCTGAATCAAACGTTCTGCTGTATTTACTTTCTTTTAATGTAAGGCAGATCTTACTACCGTTTCTTTTTTTTTTAAAAAAAAATAGTAGTTTCCTCAGATAAGCCAAAAGATGTCTCACTTCTCATCGTCATCGGCTCTGGGCCTCTGGCCATTCCCGATCGCACGTTTCAGCAGGGCATGCAGGTAAGAGGCCGGTGCCTGCACGCCTTACCTGTTTTGCAGCATACGGCAGCTAGATCCTACTCCGGCAGAAGATTTATCATGAATGAACAACCCATGCGTCGTACACGTATAATATGCTCTACTCCGCTACTCATGTTACAGACAAGGCCAAGGAGGAGAGGATAGCTGAGAAATTGTACAGTACGAAGAAGGTAACGTTGGTAGCATAACGCCTGGACTAGACTCACATGACCTGTCTCACCTCTCGAGTCTCAACCTGTCGGTCTGCTACTTGTCTAGTGCCAACTTGCGTGCGCCCAGCAGTGTGCATGCACTGGCTTCGATCTGCGAAAGTGCGAATCCCCGTGGCTTCCAATCTGGTTACAATACTACTTTGAAATCGGATTTTGACATCCAAGATATCAAAAACCATAAAAAACCGTTCAAAATTTATTGAAAACCAAACATTTGGAAAAATTAAACGAATATAAAATCTAGTCAAACTGTGGTAAATAAACGAAAACCACTCGAAAATGCTCAAATTTAAAGTGATTTTTTGGCAAAAACCGGTGAGAGTTGGAAAAATTGAAATTCCGGGGAAAAAAAGTTGTAAAATTTGTAAAAAGCCATGAAAGATCAAAAATAGGGAAAACGTAATAAATATGTAAAAAAGTACAGAAAAACACAAAAAAATTCCAGTACGTTTATTCCTAAATATGAAAAAAATTCGACATAACATTTACTATATTATAGACAATTGTAAGTTGTAAATTAGGCATTTAGCAATAATATATCAACAAATAATTTTTCATTTCAATACTCTCATATATCAATCCAATAAGTGCAAAAATATGCATTCACATAATAACATACTAATGCCATTCACATATCAACACCATTTATATTTTAGTACCTTTCATTTGAAATTGTGAAGTAGGCATAGCTTCTTCGTTCTTTCATTGTCACGTATGTTATGTTCGGCCTACATGAACAGAATGTTAGTAAAAAATTGAATTGCAATTAAATGAAATAAAATTTCAGCATGATCTTTGCTATATTTTAGACAATCTGAAGTAAACATGTAGTAATAGTATGTCAATAAATAACCTTTCATTTGAATACCATTTACATATCAATCTAGTAAGTGCAAAAAAATAGGTATTCACATATTAATACTATTCACATTTCGAAACCTTTCATTTGAAGTTGTAAAGTAGGCATATTTTCGTTGTCCTTTCCACACAAATGCCATGTTGAAGCTGCATGGATGCTATGTTAGTAAAAAATCAAATTGCAATAAAATGAAATATTACCTTCGGGGCTATTGGTAGTATTGTTGCTTGTACATTTGGTTGGCTATGTTGTATTCCTTAGTAGACATCAAGACCAATGCTCGTGTAACTAACAACTCTGCAAAACAAGCCAATTCTGCTATGTTCATGTACTTATTGTTTGCCATTGTTGATGCAACATGGTATAAAAATCAGGATCGTGCAACTTGTAGACCCATTGAGTATGAGGTTGTGCATGAGTATCGGAGATGGCATAGTTACAACTGTCATATGAGCCATAACTCTCCTGCGTCTCAGCGACGCCATAGGAACTAAAGCTATCATGTGGTGCATCCTTTTCCCTTCCCTCCAGTAGTCGTCTTTTATGATTAGGGAGTGCCATGTTGAAGTAAATATTGCTACTTGACATACTTGAACAAGTATTGCTACTAAAAATTCATAAACAAATATTGTTAGGTCATTGTCATTGTGGTTGAACCCTGTCAAAAAATGCATGAGTAAGTATTGCTACCATTTTAACCGACAAATGTTGAAGTAAAATACAAATACATGTATGAACAAGACATAGCTACTGGTACCAAGAGAAAATCGATAAAAATCGAGAGAAAACCGAGCCAAACGCTGTCGGGACCAAGGTTGAATTGGGAATTTTCAAATGTGGTTAGTGTGTTGGTGTGAGGCTTCTCTGGTGGTCGGTAGCTTATGGTGCTGAGGTGGGCCGGGGTGGACCAGGTGGCCCATAGGTCGGTTGGACTGTGGGCTGAAAGCTTGCAGGCCAATTTTTTTTCTTTTTTTTATGCTTTTTCTATTATTTACATTTTGAATGGCTGGAAAAAGGCTCCAAACTTCGTTTTTTTTAAAAAAATTCACACTAGAGATCATAAAGCAATTAACACTAATTTTAGAGAATTTTTAGATAAAATTTGCTAAATTTTTTAAATTTAAATTTGAATTTTACCTGTCAACCAATAGGTTCCATTTCTTAGCAAAAACTAAGGTTTTAAAACGGTTTTTTGTCGGTTTTTCAACACGGAAAAATATCCTGTGCAATCAGACAGGCTGGTGAAACCACGGTGCAACCCAACTAGAAAAAGTTTCAAAAAAATCTGAAAAAAATCATGGATGTACATCTCAGCTTACCCCATCTACATATAAAATTTCATGATCAAATTCGTCCTGTGCTAAGAGTAATAAAAAGACAAACTTGATCATGAGCGAGAATGAGCATTGTTTATGATCAATTTTGTCTTTTTGTAACTTCTAGCACAGGACGAATTTGATCATGAAATTTTATATGTAGATGGGGTAAGCTGAGATGTACATCTATGATTTTTTCAAAAATTTTTGAAACTTTTTCTAATTGGGTTGCACCGTGATTTCACCAACTCTATAATTGCACAAGATATGTTCCCTTTTCAACACTGCATCCAAGACCTGCGGTGCAGCAGCTTGTTAATTCTTGCAGTGTCAGGGACGAGCATGCAGCAGTAGGATTTTGCTTCTTCACGTGACACGCTCACAGATTTGAGATTTTTAGTACTCATTCCTTTCGTGAATACTTATCGATTTTGACCGCTTTGTATCACCGCATGTTTTCCGATGCATGATTTCTTATTTTGTCCTTCTCCCCACCACAACATGATGTGGGCCCATACACAATTGGATTAGTTACCAAGGACAATTTGACCATGCATGCTGGCTAGAAATAAATGATTGTCTTGATAACCATGCAGCGGTCAAAACTACAAGTATCCGTGAGCCGCTCCAGCTTTTGTCTAGATGATATGTCGCTGTTGGCCTTTCACTATGCGTCGGCGAGTACGGAAACCAGAATTTTAATAATTCCACGGAGTGCAATGCATGGTTGGAGGTGAACAGGACTGATCGATTTTTTGGAGGTTCCTGTGTCGTTTTGCAATGCAATAAAAGTGGGCTGCATGCATGGAGTGCTAGAATATAATTTGTGCGTACACGCTGTTCGAATCTTCGGATGCGTGTGACTGACCCTTCTGCAAACTGCCATCTCAAACTGGCTTTATGTTATGCACGCGCCCTAGTTTTGTGGCGCGTGTATGGACTAAATTAAAGGGAGCTGAGTTTACCGAATACAGACGGTACTAGCTTAGTACCATTGCATATCTTCATGCATGCATGTATATATGTCGACACGATATGGACCGAACATGCATCCGCAAGTTTTCAGTGTGTAGTCCTATATATATATATGGGCAAGCCACGACGCAGCATCACGTACGGCAATGGCGCACGTATGGACACGGCGAAAATCCATCAATCTCACCCACTTTAAAACGCACGACGACCTCAGAAGAAACGGAGAGAAAAAAAGAAGGCAACGCGGTAGGTGTGGGAGTGGCCGAGTGGGACACGTACTTGCACCGGCCCACGCTCACTTGCGTGCGCACTCGCGCAGCCTGAAGACGATCGACGCGCACGGCTTGCACGCACGCACGCATAGCGAGCGATCGTGTGAGTTGGTACGTAGTGGCTGTCTGAACAGTAATGAGCCGCCCGTGTATGCATGGTGCACAGTGCACACACGTGTAACGAACGATGCATCGCTACAAAGTGCTCCTGCGTCCAAGTTTATTGGACAGTTTTTAAGGAAATTGCTAAGTGATAATCATGTTTTTTATCTTTGTAAGCATTCCTTTTTTTTAATTTTTTCCCATATAGAGTACTTAAATATGAGGAGAGGAGACAAATTAATTCCATCAATTTGATCTAGATTCGAAGGATCAAAGTTTGAGTGCTATTTAACAAGAAAACACTCAGATACTCTTTAGACACCTCATTTTTTTAATGGTATTATTCATAAACATAACATGTATTTCATTTTCTACTATAAAATAGTGTAATATTTTTTTATTCATAATAAATATTCAGAGGTAATCTAGTTATTTTTAATATCTCATGTATCTATATACTTCAAGTAATTTCTATAAACTTAGACAAAGCGTGTAAGCAGGATCGGGACGAACGACGCTCGCAAGACGTACGTTGATGTGTTGCATGGGACGAAATGCTAGGTGCGTGCAAATGAGACATGGTCACATGCATTGGCGATCGACGAGTGCTACGGGGGTGCTGGTAGCCTGGTACGCCCGTGCGTGTGTGTGTAATCAGTCGGTCGTTAGTGGAAGACACGGATCGAAAGAGACGTGTCTACATTGATGGCTTGAGATTTTTCTACGCACTTACTCGAGCTTGGACTGCGACTGCAGAGATGCAATTCCTATCGTTTTGAGTAGTTAGGAGAAAAGACATTAAGTTATCACTGTGCCGTTTTAAATACTGATAAGATCGAATCCGTGCGACGCAACAACAGGAAGTTGAGTAGCAGCTTCCCCGTTGCTGCAGCAGAAACAGCTAGCAGCTAGCTCCCTCGTCACTAAACAAATCATCATCCGCACATGCACCTCCTCTCCGAACCTTAATTTGCCCAAGTCAAGTCCTGCAACAACTCCGTCATATCACAGCCCGGCAGCTTGCCGGTACAAGGACTCGAGGAGGAGAAAACCCCACAACGCATCACACTCGAAAATGTGCTACAAGATACATGATTATTGTCATCTTGGAATAATAAGAGGGGAGATTAATAGATTATAGATTGCTTTGTTCAACAAGATCAGAACCAATTAGCAAACGAATTAAAAAGGGTGCCTGGCCACTTGTTGATCCATTTGATCTGTGGGCTACACTGCAGTTTCTTCTTCTTATATCGTGCTTTGATGAGACATACCTAATTAACAATTAGTTAGGGTTTCAGATTAGGCTGCAAACTGACGGGGACCACCAGCTGGCTGAGCCTCTTCCCACCGACAGCTAGCCTGGCCTCGCACGTGCAGGACGGGACAGGCGCTATGACCCGCTATATGAGGGGATCACACGTGCGAGGGTGGCGTACAATGGACCGGGTGATGAATGATGATGCATGCATTGCACGCACGCTAGCTGATTGCCTGATCGATTGGAATCTTGCGGCGGGTGGTGGCGTGCTGCGCGCATGCATCGGCATCGCACGGCGTTGCATGCATGCCCTGCCTCGAATCGATGGACACAAGTTGGTCTGCCTGATTCGAGTGGGCCAAAACTTTTCGAAAACATCTACAGGTTAGATCAATGGTGTTTGCTGAAAGTAATTTTTTTTTCGTGCGCGTATTTACTTTTTTTTTGTTTATTAGATGTTGTTTTGTGATCATTTTGACTATGCGTACAATTTCCCACCCTTGGTTAATTCACAGAGCTTGTGCACAGCGACCTCGCTCATCGATAACAATTGAGACAGTACAAGACAATAGTCACGCGAGGTAAATTGGATCAATCATGTCATGTGTGCCCATGTGTGCTTGGCCTCCACGTGCGTTACACATTTAAGGATTGAAATCTCGATTTCGCTTTAAATATCGTCCATGGTCGGAGATTGAAATTTCGGCGAGAACTCAACAATTCAAACAAATTCCAGCCAAAATGCAAAAACACAATTACAGTTCCAGTTTTGTAGCCACCGGTACCACTGAGATCTCACTAGTTTTGCTGAGATCTTGGCGGTTTTGCCGAGATTTCGGTAAAATTGAAAGACGTGGAATTCGGTCGAAACAAAGTCAAAAAATTTTAAAAAATTTTCTGGAGATCACTGACACATTGATAATATTGTTATAAAAATTTTAGATAATTATGAATCCTATGAAATTTTTAAAAAATTAAACATTACTACTGTCCTAATAAAACGCTAACTAGTAAATTTGAACCGAATGAAAAATGGGACAAACAATGTTAAAAATATTTATAATTTAGATTCTATCATGTCACTAATATTTTTATGAAATTTTCAGGTGATGGTGAAGGTGGAGGGATTTTTTAAAAAAAATTCGGACAGCAGTGATGTCCGGATGGAAAATGGCTGAAAGTAGGGGTGAAAACGGATTGGATACGGACGGATAATAGCTCTACCATATTTGTTTTCATATTTTTTCTCGGATCACGGATCACGGATCACGGATAGTCCGGATCTGAATACGGATCTGGATAGTATCGAATCTGGATCTGGATCGAATCTGAATCGAATCGGATACTGGTTTTGAATATTTATCGAAACATGATAACCCTTAAATTGTACATAAAAATCAATGAAACACATAACTAATTGATTTGATCAAAATATTATTGAAAATCGAACAAATATAAGCATTTTAATTCAGTTAGACAATAGTTAGATACCATATCGCAAACAAAATTATATAAGGTTTAGTTAATCACACACATATGATTAGTTCACCATACACATAGATTAAAACACAAAATAAGGGTAATCTTTGCTCGGAGATACAAATAGAAGCAAACACATAACATACTAAATGTTTGATAATACTTAGATATCATATCTTTAGAAAAAGTATATAACAATTACATGTAATGACTCAAGATTTATAATCTTAGTTTAATTATGTTTAAAATAACAAATTATGTATTTATGAGTTTTTATGCATTTTTAGCTACTTATTTAATATATTTTCCTATCAAGAATAGGAGTTTTTAAATTTTTAGAAAAATTAAAATCTGATAAAATCTTGAAAATAATTTTTTAAATGTTATATTGTTACTAGAACTTTCTCAAAAAAATTTCATAATTTTTAGAGTTGGTTTGCTAATTTTAATAATTAAAACTTTCTTTAGAGATTAACTAAATTAGAAAACAATTCTGAAATTAAAAAACCTTTTTGGGCCAAAAGAGTAGTATTGGCCCAGCCCATATGCTATCCGGATATCCGACCCACTATTATCCGGATTATCCGAATCCGTATCCGTATCCGACGGATAATGAGCTACCGAATCCGTATCCGACAAAAAAATATCCGTATCCGTATCCGATCCGATACTATCCGAAAAATATCCGATCCGACAGAATCCGTATCCGAAAATATCCGAACCGTTTTCAACCCTAGCTGAAAGTATGTTAGAAAATTTTGAAATTTTAATTGGATGATTGTTATGCATCATTAACCTTGGCATAAAATTTTTATCTGATTATCAGCCCGTGAAGTTAGAAATTTCGGTAGCATTTCGACTAAAATTTGGATTTGGAGAGTCTAAATTGCAGACAATCGATGTATATTTGCATTACAATTAATAGGCTTGAAATACAATCGATACATATGACAATTTATCCCATATTTGCATCACAATAAAATTGATGTCTATTTGCATTACGTACCTACGAGTTGTAATACGCATGTGGTGCAAACTCCACCTCCGAGTTGTCGACAATGACCTCGTAATGCCTTTTCTCGTGTTGTTGCTTGTATTCTTCTCTGGTCATGTCCCGCGGTAGCTAGGCAGATTTCTAATGTTCGTAATGAAACATCCAGCCGCTATAATTCTTGGACTGGTAAAGGTACCTGACACTGACAGTTGAGTGCCGTGCGTACAGATCGGCGTATGGATAAGTGTAGTAAACGGCTAATAGATGCTAGATTCGTCATAACTCTGTTTATAAATGTACCCACCTTAATCCCTCCATAGGGTATTGAACCGTACCCACTATGCTCAGTTAGGAAACCCAAATGGCTGAAAGATTGCCTGCTACACCATGAGCCTGCGATATCCTGTGGCTATGTTGCCTGTCGCCCACCCCCATCACTTGGCGCACCCTTCTCCTTACTATGGGTCCGCCTCTGCGAGCCCCTCCTGATGGCGATTGTGGCTGTGAACAGAGGTGCATAGCATACTAATTTCTATCCCATCATCACTTGGAGAGTTTGTCTTTGTCGTTGGGTTACTACTGAGATACTGCTTATTATCAGCAAGTGTATTCGTCACATCATCACTGCTGATATCAGGCTCATTATCAACTAGATCTTTATCTTTTCCCATAGGAGGTTGGCTGCCCGATAACTTCTCCAATCCGCGTAAAGCTCCAGCCAGCATGTCATCATTTACGGCGTCGTTAGCACGCTTTATTTTCCTTTTGTGCATGTCACCAACCATATACTCGGCCTAATCTAGAAGACTTTTCCCACCTGTGGCCAATTGTAAGTAATATTAATACCGTTGTGAGGTTTCAACAAACGTAATTCGCAAGTGGAATGGCAAACAATTACTTTGGTTACCTCTGGCCTTGTTCGTCTCTTCCGGCGAGATGGAGTCTACCACAAATCTCGCTAGGAGAGGTAGGTCGATCCCACTGTCCTTGTCCAGTAGGGGCTCCCCACCAGATCTAGAAGAGTCAAACCACTATGCAATATGGTCACTACTAGGATGCATCACACCCTCAATGAGGTGATCGAGTGGGTCTTCATCCTGAGCCTCGCGGGTGGATTCATAGTTCCGCAGACGAAGTCGTAGATTGTAGTGCCCGAACACGAGCTACTAGAGCTTCGCATAGCTTAATCGGATCCTAAGCTACATATGCACAAAGGCAAATGTGCTCCAATTGCGCTCGCAACCACTCGACTATGTGCACTGCGAGACCAACCGCAAGGCGTACTTCTGCAAAGCTGTCGTCTCATTCCCAAACGCCATCCACCATTGAGCTACAGGCAATATGACAAAAGAAAAGTGCGTCACTCAGTTCTAAACAGCAACGTAAAAATAACTGAAATTACGTACTTACCTGCCGTCATGTGGTCATCAACGGCGCTGGACTGTGCAAGCTAGGTGGCAAACCGTCCCTTCTTGAGACGGTATACATCAGCTTACTGTATGGCCTGCATCGCGGTACTGTCGTAATCAGCTATAATGCCTAGTACAATAGAGAGCGCTCCCATGTACTATGGAGTGTTGCATATATTGTATGAGAACTAAGAACATGGGTGAAACATGGAGGCTGCAATAGACAAATCATTGTATAGTTAGCGTAACAGATGCGAGCATTGCATAATTAGTATAACAGAACTGAACATATTAATTTTACTGACCTGCTTGTACGAATGTGGTTTCCCTTATTTCGGTAAACCTTTTTTTAGGACGTGCAATAATATCTTGTAATGCTCTCCGTGCTCCCGTAAGCGATTGTTATACTCATTTCACACAATCACGTACTGCATCATGACACCACTGATTGTTGGTAACTTGTCTTGATCTGTGAACCTTAATATCTTGTACAAGAGTTCTATGGCCAAGACGGTCCACTTCATCCACTCCGAAAACTCCCTGCTCAGGAGGTAGTCATATGCATACTTGCCCTCCTCCATCACAGCCCACTTGCTGCCTGTCTAGTCAGGATTTGTCATCCATTGCTAGAACTTCTTTTTTGTGGAAGCTATCTAGGAAAACAAAAGTCGTGCCAAACCTAGTGGCATTTGGCCTCACCCACTCTCCCCAATATATTGCCACATCTGTGCGTGCAGATTTTTATGGTTGTACATGAATCTGCAAATCCTCTTGGCCTCTCTCACAACCTGTTTGATTTCTGAGACATCACACACATCTCTCAGCATAAGATTCATAGTGTGTGCTAAGCATGGCTGCCATATAATTCGTAGGTACTGCACTCGTAACATCTGACATACTTTCTTAAAGTTGTCACCGTTGTCAGTAACCACCTGCACGACATGCTCTGCCTCAATATCCTCGGGCACGACTATTGTTAACTCATGTAGCAGGTACTTGTGGTCCTGGACCTTGCCTGCGAATGAACAAGCCACAAGGTAGTACGTGTGTCATTCACGGTCTTATGAACAGTAAAAACTAAACCGAATATTATATCTGCTGCATTGATGGTCTTATGAAAGAATATGACCCCACTGCAGTACGCTATGAAGTTGATGATACTCTGTTGAGTAGCTCCAATTCAGACATCACACATGATTGTAACACCAAATGTGGTCTAGTCATCCTTGAACCTTCGAAGGTACTGAATTATCTCCTGCTCGTTCTCATCCAGGTACTTCCCGTCTATCTTGTGGTCCCATGATGCACGAACCTCTGGGCCTAGCTTCTACGTCAGCTTGACTGCACTTATTCATTGCGGGCATAAGAGGTTAGTATAATCATCATAAGAGGTAACTGAGAAACATATGATTATTCGTACCTATGAAATATGGGCACTCAGACTTCCTTCTTAGAATTGCATTAGCATGGAACCACTTCAACCATCCCCTCCATAGCTTCTGCCACCCCCTACTTGAATGTAGTGTCAATACAGGGTTGTTGCGGGGCACCACTCTATGCAAGGTCAACATTGACGGAGGTCTTTCTCGTGTTGATTTGGACCTCTTGAATATTCTGCTGAGAGTAGATTGGATCGATGTTCTCACTACACTACTCCCAGACCTCGAACCTGGGGTCAAATCTTGGCTCCTAAGATAGGCTTCTTCTTTAGATGTCTTGATGGCCATCTTGAGCTACTCCTGCTCGGTACGGTACTCTGTGGTCAAGGTGGCCTAGTCGTCGCAAGCCTCCTCCTGATGGAGGCGCACCGTCTCCTCCTTCTTTTTCTTCTGACCTTCACGTAGGTCAGCTAGCATGGCGTGCCTAACCACTTTAGGCACGCTTGGGCAGGCCTTCACATCGCCGACGCGACTAGCTAGATGTTCCTCTAGATGGATCACCCCTTCACTCTTCATGACATGCCTGCAATAGTTGCACTTCGACCGAGCCGGTCTGACTGAGTTCACCATGCTCCCATATGATACCCGCATGATCTATCATCACAAGAACTGCAACGAAACACAAAATAAGTGAGAAAGGTTAACTTGGATTTAGTATAAATTTTAGCCGAACTAAAATAGCTAAAAAGAGGGCAAACTAAACCTAGCATACTAGCATTTAAGTATGATATCTTCTTGAATTCATGCGTCCTATATCCTAACAGTACATGAAAGCACCTAAATTATGTGCACATTAAATTATTATCGCAATGCCAGTTTCAAAAAATATAAATGCAATAATTCTTCTTACGTACAATATATATGACATAGTTGATTCTGACTTTTTTCTCACCACTATGCTGGTTGGATGGATTGTCTAATGTCTATTGTACTTCATAGTAACAAGATGCATCCACATATACTGACTTAGGTAACATGATGCAATTGCTCACTAATCAGCTAGGAATACACATATCCAACAAATATATACACTAATTTGGAAATACATACTGAGATATCGTCCAAAATATGTGAGATTTCGGTTTGAAAAAGATTTTTAATCACATCAAAATTTGCTGTGCTAGGCAAAATCTTGGAATATTGGGCCGAGATCTCGGTTTCTCATGCTGAGATTTCCCTCTCTACCGTCGAAAATGGCCAAAAATGCACCGGAGTTGGGGCGGAATGGATTGGCGACCATGCAGGCGACGTAGAACTTTGGCTTCAACTTCTTTATGCGAATGGGTAAAGTTCCTGAATGATTGCAGTGAATGAATTATTGCAGTGAGCCAATGATTAAAGTAAGTAGGGTTACATGACATAGATAAATAGTCTTGTTCCTTAGTATTGTTAAGCAACACCAGTTCTAGCCTAGTGGTAAGGTTAGAAACATTTGAAGAGGATGTCTTGGGTTTTTGGCACAGTTTTAAGGATGCAAAAAATTTAAAAAATTTTGTGGATAGTCCAAAAACATCCATAATGTTCTCATAAAATTTTTAGATCATGATCAAACCTAAAAAATTACTAAAAAATGTGACAGTGCTATTTCACACTTTTCGGACTTTAGCGCGTGTGCTGATAGAGTTTACAATTTTTCATTGACCAACCAAAACAGAATAATTTTTTTTTGAAAATTTTATAGAAGAGTTATAAGGAAATTCTTAAGCTCTTGAAAATTTTAGGTCATGATCAAATTGGAAAAAAATTTATAAAATTTTAACACGGATACTACCTTATTTATGTTCATTCTATTTTTTATTTTTAAATATAAAAAATCAATTTAAAATATTTTGTAAATTTTTCTGTATGATTCTACACTTGTTAGGACGGTGCCATAAATTTTTTATAGCATGAAAATGCTTCTACAATTTTATAAAAATCTAAAAGTGTTTCTACTGAAATTTTAAAATATCTCAAAAAATGGTTTTTTGATAAATTATCATACAAGGTCACTTTTTCCATGGTAATTGACCTAAATCCGTCAAATCTAGGTATTAAACTTGAAATTCTGGGTTGCAATCCTAAGGTACCGGACAGTAAATACGGTATCTAGACGAAAAAATACTGTAGCAAAATAATTTTTTAATTTTTTAAAAAATTCGGCCGGTAATCAAACGTTTCGCCTAGCTGGGAGAATGACATCTGATTTCTAACCCTACACGCATCACGAATTTTCGCGCGCTTGGATGCATGCGCGCGCAGCGTGCCTGCGAGGGAGGACAAGAACTCAAGAAGGCCAGCACATTGCCGAACGGGCAATTGGCCAAATCTGACGGTGAGACTCGTCTCAGGCACACGTAGCAGAGGAAAGTGGCGTGACGTACCGTATATTACACATAGTTTTATTTTGTTTCTAACTCGAGTTCATTAACCTTTTTTGTTGCCGTGTGTCTAATTTTTTAAAAAAATTCAAGCTCCTTCCAAACATAATTAAAAATATATTATCTCGATCACGAAAGCGTCGGAAAGTGACACGTGCCACCTTCTACGCTTCCGTATCATGGAAGAGACTACCATGTTCTAAGAGTTTGGCAAGCCGCCGAAGTTACCGTATACTGTCACCTTCTGTGCTTTCGTACCGTAGAATGGCCTATCATGTTTTGAAAGCTCGGCAAAGCACCGAAGCTACCAAGCTCCTAGAGTACGGTAGGTGCTTCTGCGGTGTGGAAGTGCGGAAGATGAGACGTGTTATATTTCGATATTTTTGTGATCAAAGATAAAGCTATTTTTATCATTGCATGTGAAAGAGGCTAAATTTGTAAAAAGAATTATCATAGGACTAGAGAAAGTGTTGTTTTCTGACAACTGCAGAGTTCTGTTCGCGAAATGCTGTGAAACGCTACGATTCTCGGAAAAGAGTTACGGCTAGCATAGTAAGGTGAACGGGTTTTTTACTGCTTGAACCGTCACTTGGTTTTCTTTTCCACCGCTGCAACCTCTCGCCTGGGTAATCACTTTGTGCCCTCGTAACAAAGAGATTTTTTTTCTCCGGAAGGAAGACAGAGATTCCAGAACGTGTTAACTGTTAAGGAACTCTTACGGGTGCAATTTTACCTTGGTCACACCATTACACAAGGCCGTGAAACCACCTACCTAAGTTTTAAAGTATCATCTCTACCATAAATTTAAAGCGTGCAGGAATAGAATTTTTTTTATTTAATATTTATTTTTAATCGTTTTTTCAGAACTAGACGGCGTGGCAAAAAAATTTCAAATCTACACGGCCTTCGCCCTAGCTGAGGCGATCGCCCAATAGCGTCTTGACGGTGGGTGCCCTAACGGCAAAAATCCGAAACATAACAGAAGTAAAAAAAAAAATGTCTGGTAAGCCCTTGGCGAAGGCAGCCGTCTTGTATAATTTTTTTGTAATTTGTTTGTACAGTAATTGTTGTATTGAACCGGGAAGAATTAGAAAAAAAAACTTATTGTCATGTAATGAACTGGAAAAATTATTTTAGTTCGTTAGTGATCACTTAGGTATTTTCGTAGCCTCGTAGGGTCCGCCGAATATGTCCGAAAAATTACGGAAAAATTACGCAACGTGGGATACCACTTGGTCTTGGGTGAGATGGCGGACGTTGCCCGGCATTTTGTTACCAAATTCGAGAAAAGGCACTTTCATGACCACGAAACCACGTAAATCGTGGATACTTAGGGGTTTTGTAGCCCGGGGACAAGGCGGACACGGTCCAAAAATACGGAAAAAATCAAGGCGGCCCTCATAATGCGGGCTACCACTTACGTATGGGCGAGATGGGCGGCGTTGCCCGGCATTTTGTTCTGAAAATCGGAAAAGGCACTTTCGCGCCACGAAACCACGTAAATCGTGGCCACTTAGGGTTTTCGTAGCCCGTGGGACAGGCGGACACGGTCCAAAAATACGGAAAAAATCAGGGCGGCCCTCGCAATGCGGGCTACCACTTACGTATGGGCGAGATGGGCGACGCGTTGCCCCGTATTTTATTCTGAAAATCGGAAAAGGCACTCATGACCCACGAAACCACGAAATGGTGGCCACTTAGGGTTTTCGTAGCCCGTGGGACAGGCGGACACGGTCCAAAAAATACGGAAAAAATCAAGGGCGGCCTACGCAATGCGGGCTACCACTTACGTATGGGCGAGATGAGCAGACGTTGCCTCGGCATTTTGTTACGAAAATCGGAAAAGGCACTCGCAGCCACGAAACTATGAAAACTTTTACGACGTCGAAAAATTTTGAAACTTTTTATGGTGGTTCCTGATAAATCTGTGATATTACCATAAAAATTTGAAATGATTTTAAGATCTGAGCAATTTTTTAAAATTCAAACAATACATATATAAGGGCACATACACCGAAAGTTCAGATGATAAAATAAGCAATAGATTAGATTATATTACAAGGGCATAACAACAGTGACGAAATTGCTTGACGAAGTAACTAACGAAAGCACTGTTCGTCATGGGCACAACAAATAACTGGTACATAGAATCGAAAATACATTGACGGGGACAACAAATAACTGGTACATAGAATCGAAAATACGTTGACGGAGACAACAAATTAACTGGTACATAGCATCGAAATACATTGACGGGGACAACAATTAACTAGTACATAGAATTGCATTATCTACAATTACGACGCGCCTCAGACTCATCCATATCGTTCCTAATACGTCGTGTCCTTCGATGCCCGACCTTCGCTTCAACATTCGGATGTCGGTACCCATCGATGCCCCGGAGGGGCTGCCGTGAACGATCCATTGACCCGTGCCGTACACCTCGTTATGCCACGTGTTGAGAACACTTTGCTTGTAGTAGTAGGGGAGATGTCACGGACGACATGGTGGTGTGTCTCTTTCGCTGCGGCAATCACGTCGCGAGCACGGCAAGTGCGCAGCGTGGCCTGGCAGAGCACTCGCAATCGGCGGCTCGAGTATGCACAGATGGGAAGTCCTCTCGGTGGGCACCTCTTGACCCGGTCACCACGATGCACGTGGTACCTCCGTTCCACGCCACTCTCCGGTGTCAGCGATATGTATGTGCCTTCCGTGTCTTGTTGGCCATGTCTGCAGAGACAACCGTCGAGTAGGATGAGCGATTGTCCGACATACATGCGGCGGAGGCCTTGTGCCGCTCAACAAAATATCTTTGGGTGCCTAGTAACACACCCTCAACAATGCCCACCAACGGGAGGCATCTCGCGCCTTTCATTACCCAGTTGTAAATCTCCGCTAGGTTGGTTGTCATTATTACATAGCGGGAACCGCCCTCGTCATGCAGAATGGACCATTTCTCCAACGGCTCGTGTCGTATCCAGTCCGTGAAACTCTTTATACTTGTCCCCGACCTACGCCGGATGTTTGGTGCGTCGGTCGGAAGCGCACACAAGGTTGTGGGGTCATCTCCTTGCTCGTAGTAGACCATAGGGTTCCTTGACGAACTAGCGACATCCCTTGGATTCAGTGATTGCTTCTTGGTTAGTTCATCCAATGTCCTCCACAGCGAGTCAAACTTCCTCCGCTGGTTCTGTTTGCCTGTACCGCTTGAACATGTTCATAAGCTCCTTGTTCTGGAACCAGCGAAAAAATTAGCACCCATGTGCCTCATGCACCACCGCTCTTGAGTCAGCCACTTTCTTTGCTCCCACGACGTCAGACCCTTCTTGCATATCCACGATCGCCCTCAGCAACCCTGCATATCGGTCATGGATGACACATACATCGGGGCGGTCTTGGACAACTGCCATCTTGACTCTTTCAAGAAACCAGTACCAGCTCTCCGTGTTTTCCCCTCCACGAAGGCCAATGCGAGGTAGAACACGGTTGTTGGCGTCCACCGCGATTGTAGTTAGAATCGGCCCTTATATTTCCTGTGAGGAATGTGCCGTCCATGCAAATGACCGGCGGCAGTCTTGGGAAGGCATTTATGCATCGCCGAGGCGAAGAAGGCCCATTGCAAGACCCACTTACTCGCAAGACGCACCATCCGGGAAACTCCGCGATGGTCGATGACCGTCTGGGATTCCTACTTGATATTGCTCGAGCAAGTGTGGAATATTCTCGTAAGAAGTCTCATATGTCGAACCGTATTTGCAAAAGTCGTTCTTTTGCTCTCCATGCCTTTCCGTAGCTAATCTTGTATTGAAACCTCTCTCGACGGCTCGATAATGGATCGAGGGTGCGGTCGCGGATTGTCCACGATCGACCATAAAACACATTTGCCACCCAAGTGGGCGGACAGATTGCGGTGTTCCTACTCCGCTTCCTCCGATTAGCGATTATGCTCGTCACTATAGAACATTTCGATAGTCCTCCACTTCCCTTGTATGCATGCACCGCCATGGGCACGAATCAACTATGCACTTGGCGTCGTAGTCTTTTTTTTTGGACTTCACTACCCCGAATTGCCGCCAAGAGATATTGACGATGCTTCACCGTATCCATCACGGCCTCCTTGTCTTTATATATGGCCCCTGCTGCGACCTCGTTCTCATGATACTCCCATGCATCTCTGTTCCTTTCATTCATTGTTAAGTCTTGAAATTATAATTAGTCCACGACAGGGACAGCACCTCATAGTATTGTCCTCCTCGTCCGGCGTTAGCCATCGGGGACTTCCTCATCCGCACGGTCCTCCTCCTCCATCAACTCAACTATGTGCTCCACCTCCTCCCCCTCGTCGGCCACCCCCCGCGCCTCCACGGCTAGCTCCTCGCCCCCTCGATCCCGTCGCCACCGCCAACCTCGCCACCACCTTCATCATCGCGTTGTTGCATATCGGTATTCCCTTCTCCGTAATATCTACCCGACATCACGCACCTCCGACACCGATGGAGGTACACAGTACCAATCTACAAAGCAACATGAGCGGCAAGCCCGCTCTCAGTACCAACATAGCTCCTCCATGCCGAGGTCGCGTTAATAGGAACCACTCTCCATAAAAAGTCCAAGACGCGACTTACTCTTGCTCTAACCCCATGTTAGAACACTCTGGGCATCAAACCGAATATCCGAAATATCCACTCCAACAAACCCTCAGATGTCCTATCTCTCGGCCTAGATATGCCCGTCAGATGATCTTTGAAAATGCCGACAAATCGACTCCATCCAAGCCCTGTGTTATCTCCCCATCTCCATAGAATATCTGAAAATACAATTTCTCCGACATAACGCCTACAACATCGAAAGAAAAAATCATCATTTCTCCACCTAACCGCTATATAAATGTTACACTATATTGGCGTCAAATTTTACTCTCTTGATTTTTTGATTGCCTACCATGTTTTTAAATATACTAATTTTTAACGTATACGGTCATTGACTATAAATAAGTAATTCGACTACCTATATTACATACCATAAATACTAAATATTAAATCTCTAAACATTGCCTAATATTTCTACTATCCAATCCTAACTAAATTAAATTTCTAAATACTATATTGATTCTCAACATTTCTAAATACTACAATCCTAATATTTCTAAATACTACATTAAATCTCTAAACATTGCCTAATATTTGTACTATCAATACTAACTACATTAAATTTCTAAATTACTACATTTCTACATTTCTAAATATTACAAAATCTTGAAATTTTAAAAATATTACATATAAATTCTGGGACTTACCTTCACAAAAGCAGCGAAAATTTTTTCCCTCTTTTTCTTCCCCTTCTTTTTTCTTCTCTTTTTTCTCTCTCTCTCTTTTTTCCTCTCCTTCCTCTCCTTCCTCTCCTCTTTCTTTTCTCGCAGGCTCTCGGTCGTGGCCAAGAACAAAATAAACCTGAGTGCTTTCATGACGGCGATTTTAAATGGCCCGATCGCTTCAGAATGGGTGATCGCCCACTGGGCGGCGACCTCCAGAGCCTGTCCATCAGACTCGAGTGGCGGAATCGTGCATTCTGGCGCCACGGCGCCCAGATTAGGCGACCCGACCATCTCACGCGTCTGAGCGATCGCACAGCTAGGGCGAAGGCCGTGCAGATTTGAAATTTTTTTGTGGCGCCGCCTAGTTTTGAAAAAACGATTAAAAATAAATATTAAATAAAAAAAATTCTGCAGGAATAAGCGTTATCCTCTCACGTAAAGAAACAAATTTGGACTTGATAGCAGCTATCAGAAAACAACAATGCAAGGACAATGGGAAAATGCTGAACAATTGAGTTGGGTGAGATTTGTCGCTCGCAGATGGAGATGGATGTGATTAGTACAGAGGTAATGGTTGGTCTACTTTGAGCCCTTATAGCAACTTACAGCTGACAAAAACGACAAAAGGCCCGAACAAGGTCGTAATAGCCCACACAGGCGACGACGTGTAAATGTCATAGCAACAGATCGGCTCACAGTACTACTAAAGGGTAGCCCAGAGAGAGATCTTCTACTCGTAAGTCGTAACAAAAGAAACCGCAGTACAACTTTAGGCTCAAAATGGGTTCGACCAGTTAAACCTCTGCGTACTCTTTAGGCCTCATACGCCTAAAACTAACTAGCTTTCATCTGATCTGATCCGTCCGTTCGTGATACACAGTACCCCGTAAAGGCAGAAAGTTACCTGCAAGCTGCAATGTACCAGAAACCGCGCACAACCGAAGATTCCCGGCCGTTGTGGCATTCCCGCGTAAAACACGTAGCCCGACGGCACCGTCCGTCCAATCCACCTTCCGGAAGCCTCCGGCACCCAGTTGTGTCGGTGACGTCCGCTCCTCTGCCATTTCCCTCGTCGCCTCCAAATCCCCGTCCAATTTCACACGGCACACGCTTAGGCCTTATTTATTTAGATTTTTTCATTAGTTTAAAAGATCAAAAAGCTAAAGCTTAAATAAATGAGTAGCTTTTTATCTAGACTTTTCAAAAGTCATAAGTCTCCATATAGCTAAAAGTTAAAAGCCACTGGAGAGAGATTTTTTTGATTTATTGATGGTTGGTTTTAGACTAATAACACTAAAATTAGATAAAATTACCCTCCTCTATTACATACAAAAGCTGTCAGCTTTTAAACTATTTAAGTCAAAAAACTAACTTTGAACTATAAATTCAGAAAGACTAAATCTAAACAAATAAGACCTTATTCCGATTCTCAATCACCTCATCGACCATGACCCTTCTCGGCCGCCCCGCCAGACGATGGTGAAGGGGAGAATGAGCCTCAGCCTGGACGAGCCCGACTTCCGGCTGCCGTCGCCACAGGGGCCCGCGGCACCACTCCCATGTGCCAACAGCTGCGGCTTCTTCGGCTCCCCGCCACTCGCAATATCTGTTCCAAGTGCTTCCGAGACGACCGCTTTAATATTTGTACAATTTTTAAATAATCACGCATACCAACACCTTCCGTATATTATACAAATAGACATCGGTGGTTCTGTGTGGCTCTTCTTTTACCTAGTACATGTGTTGCACTCTGTTGCGTTTTCCAGGTACAGTCGATGCGCGCAGCGTGTAGCATTCCGTTACCAGAAGTAGCTGGGCGGATGTGTTCACGTGCTGAGCCAATCGAGTGCGAGCTATGGCCAGTGCCAGGCAGCACGTGTTGCCGTGCACGGTTGCTTGGCCGCTTGGCACCTCGTTATTTCAAGCATCGTGTTTACAGCATGTGTACATTTTCATGTTCTATAGCCCAACTATATGCGGTTTGTATCTAATGGAAAGATCCTGCGCACTTCGCAGAATACCATCACCGAAGATGGTTCTTGAATCCTGTCTGAATGACTGAATCCTGAGTTGTGAAAAAGAATAATATTGCCTTTGATTCCCGGCATGCTATGATACCCCAGGATGGGTAGGAGCAGTTCGAGAAACTTTATTCCCTCCTAAGCTCTGTGAAGGCATTTCGGAAGCATGAGAAAAAGGCTCGAATGGTACGATCCCTCCGTTGCCCTAGAATGAAAGGCAGAAAGGGTACGGAAAGATAATGTGATGGCTCCCTATAGTCTGATTGATTATTTGATCAGTTTTTACTACAAAAATTTCCTTCTAGTTGCAACGTATACACTGGAGAGTTTGTTCCATCGACGAGGGCCACTATCCGCGTTTTCTCATAGCAACAGTCGGCTATTCCTGATTCAGCAAAGGAATATGTTCGGACTAGAACCCTTACATGACTAATCCTTTATTTTCATGTTCTATAGCCCAACTATATGCAGTTTGTATTATTTTAGTCGTAAGTGGTAATAATCATACTATATATTATAGTGGGTGGGATTGCTGGATGGTGAGATCTGCCAGGTGCCCCCCCCCTCGCGATTAGCCCCTTCGAAAAATTAGAAATTACGTTTAGGTTCTTTTGGCGGTTTTTTAATAAAATAGATCCGAATTTTTTTTACCGAATATTTTTAAAATTATGTTTAAGTCCCTCGCGGTTTACATTTAGATCCTCCCGTGTGTTTTTTATGAACGGATCACGGGAAAAAAAATAAAGTACTTTTTGTCCCTCTATAGTTAAAAAAACACAGATTCGTCAAAGGTTTATAGCAACCCGTGGATTCGCCTTCGAATGTTTTTTAGCGAAATGGACCTTGAAAAAAAATACTTTATATCCCTTTACAGTTAAAAAAACACAGATTCGTCGAAAATTTATAGTAACCCATGGATTCGCTGACAGGTCGTAACTGCGGTTTTCTAAAAAAAAAACGTAGATTCGTCGAAGGTTTATAGCAGCCCATAGATTCACCGACGAGTCCTAATTACCCATTTTTTTAAATAAATATGAAAACCGAAAATACGACCAAAATTCCCGAAATACGTAAAAAACAGCCACGGTTTTCTAAAAAAAATGCAGATTCGTCGAAGTTTTATAGTAGCCCATAGATTCGTCGACGGATCCTAGCCGTGGTTTTCTAAAAAAACACAGATTCGTCGAAGGTTTATAAAAGCCCATGGGTTCGCCGACGGGTCTTATCGACTCATTTTAAAAAAAACACACAAAAACCGAAAATGCGACCAAGTTTCTCAAATTTTTCACGTTGTATCATCATGCGCGACGCAGCATAGCGCATTATTCTGGCTAGCCGCGGTTTTCTAAAAAAACCAGATTCGTTGAAGGTCTATAGCAGCCCATATATTCGCCGACGTGTCCTAACGCAAAACATAAAAATACAAACAAGATTACATTTATATCCCTCCGCGATTTTCTCCCAAAAACAAAAAACAATAATTCACTGACGATTTATAGTGGTTCACAAATTCACCGACGGGTCCTAGCGATCCTTTTTTTTAAGAAACCAAGAAGATCAGAATTACGCAAAACAAAAAAACAAAAATACGTTTGTTTTCTCGCAAAAACAGAAACTACAGATTTGCAGACCGTTTATAACAGTCCACATATTCGCCAATTGATCCTAGCGACCTAATTTTTTAAAAAGAAACACAATAAATCAGAATTACACAAAAAAACGAAAATATTTAGGTCCCTCTACGTTTTCTAAAAAAAATACCGATTCACCGATAGCTAGCAGTCCAAAGATTCGCCAATAGCTTCTAACAACCCATTTTTATAAAAAAATTAGAAAATCAAAATTACGTAGGAATTATGCAAAAGAAAATCCAAGAATACGTTTAGATTCCTCTGCATTTTTCTTTAAAAAAACACAGATTCATTGATGGCTTCTAGCAATCCAAAGATTCACCGACGGCTTTTAGCAGACTATTTTTTTTAAAAAAAACAAGAAAACCGAGATTATCCAATTTTTTTACAGAAATATCCATCAAATAAAATTTTGTGCGAAGCAGTATCGCGACCGAATTTCTCAAATTTTGTAAGGCACGTAATGCACGCTATGAAATTTCGTACGACGCGACGTAGCGCGTGGCACTGGTTAGTAATCTTTTATTGAAGATCATAACGAGCTCATCCTGAGCCTCTCGTCTGAGTTACAGCTTGCTCTAGATTACTTGAGTAACCTTTTTGAAGACGACCCGACAGGCGCATCTGGTGTAGTCGCATCATATTACCCCTGATTCCCTGAATGCAGCAACTTTGTCTTGGCAAACGATCACATTAAACTGGCTGGCCTTTAGCCAGTTTCAGCGTTTGTACGTGCTTCTTAATGCTACAAGGAAGGGAAAAAAGGAGGAAAGGACACCGGATGCATATGTACTTTGTGAAAACTCTCAACGGGAGTTCGGTTTCATTACTCGTAGCGTGTTACATATTCAATCTTCATTTACATATTTGTCCATTCAATTGCATACTGTCCAACCTGCTGCAAGATTCATGATGTAACAGACCGCTCTTTTCAGGGGTGCGTATAAATACCTTCATAGCTACCTAGGATTTTAGCTGCAGGTAACCAAGTGTACATTGCCAGCCATAAAAGCAAATACGAATATTTGATAGATAAATTGAGGGCCTAACGGCTAGAGTTTTATAAAAGGTGCGGCTGGCACCAGATATATTACAAAACACCCACATGAAAGGCTTGAGCAGATAGATCAAGGCCTTCAAAACCAAATATCACCGCCATCTACAGTCTCCTGGAATCCGTTGTCTTCTTGGAAATCTAGAAGGGGGGGGGGGAGGAGCAAGCTGGTGAGTACACAACCGTACTCAACAAACCACACGAAAACTCTGAATATTACATGCAAGGATGAACAATGGTAGGCACAGGTTTTAAGTATTGTAGATGCAGGTTATAAACACCAGTTTTCATTTTACATTTAAAACAGAAACCAAGATAGCATATGATACCATTGGGGGGGGTTTACTTGCAAAGTTCAGATTTACGACAAGTTCTATTTATGAATGCTACAGGGGCACAGTTACAGGAATTACCCTAAATTAACTCAACTTCATTAACCGGAAGCACGGCGTATTCGAATACCATTGATATTACTCTGCAGAGGTGCTCAGCTTTACCCACAAGATATCATCGGCCGTTAGTGCCATGCGTAAGTAACATGTAACTTTAATGCATACGGCCAGACTGGGATAATCATAGCCTTTTGTTGAACGGAACTTCTTTAGCTCCTATCCAGTAGGTTACGAGGATTCATAGTCTCCAGGACCCACTGGCCAAAGCGGGAGACGCGATTTGATCATACTGGGGATACCTACTGTTGTGAGAACCGGCGAATGGCCACTCCATTCCCGTTCCACCCCGATCGCTACGTGATCCATTCACCTACCAGAATGGTAGCTACCTCCTATAGGTATTCCAAAGGGGAGTACAATGTACTGAGCTATGTTGGAACATGTCAACAGGGCTGACCGGCCCAACTTGTGGTTAAGCGGGAACTGAAGTTATTTACCTTGCCCAAGACATCGGTCCTTAAATGCCAAAGACTCAGCCAATGACATATCACAAACCATTGGTACCCACTGTATCACCACCACACCACATCTTGGCTTTGTCATCGGTTGGGGGTTGGGCAAGATCCACCTCCTGTGGTCCGCTCAACACTGTCCCCCTAACTGTAGCAATTTTTGAAAATCACCCGAGCCATCTCTCGGAGATTTTAAACAATTTTAGCTAAAGGTGGATTTATATTTATTGCTAATCTACGGTGATTCCATAATTCATAATCTAAGGTTAACAGGGAGTAAGGCATAACAACAGGTTTAACATTCAGTATAGCTAATCATGTCATTCTAATTTACCACTTTTTATAGTTTTCCAAAATACTAGAAAATAATGCGGTACAGAAAATATACATATTACTGTAATAGAACTGGGTCCAACATGTTCAAGGAGTGTAGCTTGCCTTACGAGGGCGAGGTTTCTTCTAGAGAGAAATAGTCGATGTTGCGTCGGGTACCGAATGTCTCCTGCTCCTAGTACGGCTCCGAGAACTGCTCCTGCTCCGGGATTTGCTCCAAGGGTTGCTCCAATGTCGGATCTAGCGTGAGAAAACGCAACCAATAAATAAACGAATAAGATCAAACAAAGAAAGAAAAACAGAAAAAGAAATCGGAGGGAGAAATGGCCGGAATAGGGTTTGGGGGTATTTTAGGAATTTTCTAGACTCGGTTTGGCTGAACGGAGATCATTTTTGTACTCAGTGACTCGAACAGGTCAAGAAGATATATTTTTGGGTATTTTTGGATTTTTGGGATTTTTCTGGAATTTTTAGGATTTTTTTTCTGAATTTTTAATCAATTTTTCGGATTTAAAATAACATTAAACCAGAAAAATAAATCAAAAATCGAATCAAAATAAAATGGGCTGCACAGTAATGGCCCGTTACTGTGTGGCCTTGGCCACGCGGCCCACGGGTGCAGTGCTTGACCCATGAGTGAAACAAAGGTACTGCCATAAGGTCGACAAAAGGGGCCACATAAGCGTGTCAAGGGTATTTGTTACGGGGTTCACACGGCAACGATGGAGAGAGGCAAGCGAGCGACGATGGCTGGAGACGCCGGAGGTGAGGAAGAAAAGGAATAACGCGACGCGGGGGAGGCCGGAGAAGAAGGGAAGAGCGCAAGGAGAAGCAGGTAACTCACCGGCTCGGGTTGGGGTGCAAATAGGGAGCTCAGGGAGAGGGGGGAATTTATAGCATTGGCGTGGAGGGGAGAGAAAGGGGAATCGGCGAGGTGCGTGGCTGGCTTCGCTTAGGTCTGGCGCAAGGGCGGCGTGGGAACTGCGGCAGCGATGCGACATCGTATGGCGCAGACGAGGGCTTGAGGCGCGTCGGTCGGTGTAAGGGCGCAGAGCGGCGATGGGATCAGTGAGGTGATTGCCATGGGTACAGCAGCCACGGAGGCGAGGGCGGAGGGAGGAGGTCCATGGGGGGCTGGATCACGAGCAGGCAGTGAGAAGGGAGATGGTAGGAGGAAAAGGGAGCGGCCCAAGGGGGGACAGGCTAATAGGCTGGGGAAAAGAGAAAAGCGAGATGGGCTGGGAGAAGACAAATTTCCTAAATAAGGAAAGCGTAAATACAAGGAAACTTTCCAAAAACGGAAAATTTTCAAATAAAGCTCAAATAAAATAAAAAAAATTCAAAATAAATCCAATAAATTCAGATAAATCCATTTTAAAATTTTTGGGGTGTTTCACATGCTAGCTTCTTCTCTCTCCTTCTCTTCTTCCTTGGCTCCCAAGCCACCGTTGCGCCACCCTCAAGCCTCAAGCCTTGTCGCGGTTCGAGCGAGCGGTGATGGTACGTTTTTCGGTGAGCGGTTGTAGGGTCGAGGATGCTCCTAGAGGGAGGGTGAATAGGCGTTTTACAAAATTAATCGCTCACTAAAATCGATTGCTCTAATACACCCCTAAGTCAAAACCTAATCAATTTATATATGCGGAAGCGATAAATCGATTTTGACAATTAAAGCCTAAATCAACTAGGCTCACTAGTGCACTAACTAATTTATATCTCTAAACAAGAATTGCTATATTGATCAAACAATTAATACTAAGCAATTCTAATTCAAGCAATCAATAATATGCAAAAGGTAAATACTTGAATGTAAAGAGACAAGGGACAACCGATGTTTTTCCGTGGTGTTCGGAGACTTGCCGGTCTCCTCTAGTCCACGTTGAGGCTAGCCCACACTTGGACCGCTCCCGCCGAGCACCCACCTCTTTCCACTAGTCGTGGTTTTTCACGCTATGCGAGGCTCAACCCGAACCTTCACAAACTTGCCGGGCTTTCACACCTCGAGAGCTCACAAGACGACGCCACGCTGCCTAGGAGTCGGCAACCTCCAAGAGCAACAAGCCACTCCTCCGCTTGAACTTCACCGAGCACAACGAATGCGCTCCCGGTGATCACCAAGTGCAACACATGCACAAGGCCTCACTCAAGTGCAACACATGCACAAGAGGCTCTCAAACCACTCCCTAATTGCAACACATGCAATTAGTGCTCACACTTAAGCTTAAGAGGCAAATGGAGAAGAGCAACACA
The DNA here is from genome assembly GCA_036346375.1 of Guadua angustifolia. Lineage (NCBI taxonomy): Eukaryota > Viridiplantae > Streptophyta > Magnoliopsida > Poales > Poaceae > Guadua > Guadua angustifolia. Next base: position 23,451,032 of record CM070500.1, read on the forward strand.
TGCACACAACTCCCACACACAGCCAACATATGCCCCAAGCCCCCCAAGGGGGTATTTATGGGGTATTTCGATATTTGACACCCAATTCACATGCCTTTCGGGCTCTGTGTATGACATGTGGGTCCATCTGAGTCAATGACAGTGGGCCAGGGTGTCAAATATTGAAAAATTCGTGTTTAAAGGGTGTCAAATTTCAAAATCTCTCGGTATTTATAGCCCCCCACAAGAAAACTAGCCGTTTGGGGGCAAAATGGTAAAATCAGAATGCGGTACTCTAGCGCCTCTAAGGGCTAGTAGAGTACCATCCCCGACCTCCAACGGTCAAGAACGGTCATAATTCCTAAGATTATCCCTCTATATGCTAGTAGTACCGCTTCAGGCAGTAGTACCACTCGGCACGAACCAAAGAAAACAAATGTCAAAAACCTATCGGGCAAACTCAAGTGATTATTATTACTACCGCCACACCCAGCGAGAGTGCCGCCACACGAGAAAACACGATTTCAACACGAAAAACCATTTCTCCAAAAACCAAAGCTATTCTTTGAGCCACTAGATGATCAACACATGATCATACACTTGTGCAAAACACATTTGCACCAACTTAGCTCATGCTCAAAGAATTTCAACCATATTGCAAAAACACATTTCGCAATCAACTCAAAGACTATTTGCAAAACGATAAGCAAATCAAACTCGAAGTTTATGAGATTAATCCCCTAGCCATGTGAAGGTCAACACAAGACCCGGTCAACTTGCCAACACCGCTGCAAGCCCCACTCACATGCTCTCGGATTCCGGACTCATAAACCTCAGTTTATTCGCACAACGAACTTGCAAATAACGCAATAAACACATTTCATGCTTGAGCACTACTCTTTGCAACACATGCAAAAGTCTAGCTCCAAGCAACATCAAATCAAGATGCATGAACTCTTCTAATTGCAACACATGCAATTCTCTAGTTCCATGCAACACCAAAACCAACTTCACACCAAAACCAAATCACACGTATGAGCTCTTTACTCGCAACACATGCAAGCCTCTAGCTCCATACAAACACACAAACATCAAATCATGCTTGAGCTCTCTCCTTTTGCAACACATGCAAAACTTAGCTCCAAGCAACACCAAGGTTTTATAAAGATGTTTTGAAACGGAAAACAAAGCATGAAGCTTCAACTAATGCAACACATGCAAAAGTGAACTTCACGCAAAAGCCAACGCACTAGCTTATCACTTCTTGCAACACATGCAAATCAAAGCATTATATGAAACCAAATGCATATACTCTTTCATCTTTGCAACACATGCAAATCAGAGCATAATGCAAAACAACCAAGCATAGGCTTAACACATTTGCAACACATGCCAAATGGTTAACCCATATGCAAAAACCAAATCAAATAAGATTTGAGCTTGAATGAACGCGGGATGAGATCACCAACACATGATGAAGCTCAAGCAAAGGGAACGACCCCTCTTAATAGCACGGCGATAACCTTAGACTCAAAGACTACAAAGTCCTTAGCCTATCTAGTTATACCTTCGCCGCCCGCAAGCAATCCCCTTTGGGGTCTTTATGATCATCGCTTATACTCCCCCGGGATCATCACTCGACTCCTCTTCTTAACTTCGGGATCCTCTCTTGACGCCCATCAACTCATGATGCCGTCCTTGTCCCGTTCTCATCATCTCATCAATCTTTGGACCTAACCCAATCACAACTCATAAAATAGTTAGTCCAAGATGCACGGTTGTCTCAATTATCTCTTGCACTCCATTAACACATAATGGATGCCTTTAGATCAATTGAGCACAACCTAAATCAATTGAAATGATTGTAAATGTGTCTTAAGTATAATAATGCAACACATGCTTAATTATACTTAAGAACTATTCATTTGTCCTTAATTAATCACAAAACACCATCAACACATGATGAAGTGTTCTTTAATGATTAACAAGACAAATGAACTCAATTTAAATTATCATTTAAATTGATATGAGTATATATTAACTACACAAGTTTTCATATACTCATGTTGATGAAAAGTAATGATCCATTATATGTAAATTGTATGGAAATAATCATTACCCTAAGTCATCAACTATAGAATAAACTCCACATGTATATGTGCATAAGTATGATTGACTTGGATATAATATGCGCATATTCAATTTGATTGTATTGGAGCATATCCTATATTTCCACGAGTATACTTATAACTAGGCAATTCAAATATATACTCAAGGATTTAGTTTCTTTGTCTTGATCCTTATGTGTGTCAATAACGAATCGATCAATACAAAGAGACTTTCAAGTTAAACTACAAACTCCCCCTAAATATGTGCATCCATGTAATATATGGATTGAGAAACATAATGCACATTTTGTGATAAATGTAATGGGGACATTCATACTTTAACTTGACTCCAAAGTATGCAACTAATACTAGAATGAATATTCAAACATACCTTGGGTTTTTCATTTTTCAATGCGATGAGACTAATCAAAGATATTCTAAATAAACAAGTTAGTCTCAATATAAGATTTGTCATTAATAACAAAATCACATTAAATGGATAATCGCAATATTAGATTTGTCATTAACACCAAAACCATAACTAATGAAGGTTGAACTTACAGCGGTGGGGTTTGCGCATAGGTGCCGCGGGCCCCCTTCGATCGTCAGAGCCACTAGCTAGGAGCGCTAGGGCGAATTGAAGCTAGGGAATATCCGTTGGGCTACCACCAAAAGTCGGCGCAACCACCTTGCACGGTGCATGCGCATGCAGGCTGCTGACGCCGAGACCGCTGAGGACGGTGGAGGGGAAGGATGGGACGCCGCCACCATTGTCGCTGTGGGTGACGCGTGAGCCGACAGCCGACACTACTATAGAATCAGCCTTCACAAGCGGCCTATTACAAATAGTTAGTTACGCACCGCTTGTGCTCTCTGCGCCACAAGCGGTTTGTGGGCAACGAGCTGGAGGGGGTCTCTAGAAGCGGTTCGTGTCCCGAAACCCTTCTAGAGATCTACAAGCGGTTGGGGACACGAACCGCTTGTAGAAAGTGGCTTTTACAAGCGGTTCGTGTCCCCAACCACTTGTAGAAGCCCAGTTTTTGAAATAATAGAAGGAGTGCATGTCCCATCAGACGAGAGCACGCGTGGGTGGGTTGGCTACATGGGTGAGGCGTGGGTCACGAGGAGGGGTGAGGAGGTCGTGGGTTCGAATCCCATTCCTCACAATATTATTTCTCTTTTTAAGTAGCTTTTACAAGCGGTTATAAAATCGCCAGATATCGCTCGAGTATCACAACGACAGCATAAGTGGTTCCAAAACCGGTTGTAAAACCCGATTGGAACCGCTTGTGATAGCCCATTCCTTACTAGTGCGAGACCGTTGCTGGATGTTGAAGTATAAGTAAATTGTCCGCCGTATACGCACATATGTGCGTATATATATCTAACACTGGAGACAACGGGGAATAGCGGGTGTCTCCACCGCATGCATCACGATCGTGATTGAAAATTGATCCAATCGGGTTTATTTAAACCTTACGAGTTTCAGGAGGAAAGGTGGTTTCGATCCGGATATATAAGAACCCGATAGAGCCCAAAGCTGCCGGACAATGGAACTTTTGCAAACAAATAAAAGTAATCTCAGATAACAACAAATAAGTCCCTAATTTATTAAAATTAGATCCATGGAGCCAAAATTTTTAAAAGAAACCTTTGTAACTATTGGTTTAAAATTGTAGGGTTTACAACACATGTAAATTTACAGCTTAATCCCTAAAAAGTTTCTGGCCATTGTATTTAAGTTTTTAGGGGTTTATTTAATTACTATAAATTGTTGTAAGTTTTAGGTTTTATTTAATTAGGAAACATGACTACCAAAGTACTCTATCTAGTTATAAATAACTGTCATTTTGGACATCGATATAGTCTTCAAAATACAGATTGGACCTATAATTTGTACTATAATATATTTATAAAATCCAAAAAATATAATATTATATGTATCTAATTTAAATATTTTAAAAGACGTTGAAAGTTAAAGTTTCAAATTTTTACTGTATATATACCTAAAATGATAACTATTTATGGTTAGAGCGAGTAGTCTAGTTGGTTGTTGCACCCACTTCTCACGTTGGTGGCAGTGAGTTCCAGTTTTTTTTATCAGTGTACAAGGATGAACACACAACACACACCTCCCGACACACACACACCACATGCACACGCACGCTTGTGCGTCCACTACACACGTTAAGAAAATTGATTAGAGGCTTCAGGACCTTTAGAGCGTGAAAATATGCTATCCTACTAAACACACACGCGTGTGTATACTCATACTAAAATTATTCTGGTGAGGTCAATGAACTCACTACCGATCTTGAGTCATTGAGTGCACCGGCTCGTGGAACAGGATATCCGGATTATAATGCGGGGGACTCTAACTTTTGTCTAATTTTTAAGAACATGCACGGTGGAGCGGAAAATATCAATGATAGTACGGGAAAATCAAGATCTGTTCCTAAATCTAGATTAATTTATCTGGATTTGGTTTTAGGTCTGACCGCACACTAAAACTTATTTCTGAATCTGATCTGACACACTTGAACAGAAAATATCCAACCCATTTCTGCCAGTCTCGAACACCCCATTTGTCATTGTACAAGTCTAGCCATGCCGTCGTAGAAATACTCCTGCCTCTGCCCTTCACGTCTCCTTGAAAGTAGGCACCTACCAGGTCAGGTGAGAGATTCGCCAACATTCTTCTAGTTGCTCATCTGTTTCGATGGCAGATACCAGGCTGACTATGTGCTGCGTGACATACTAACATCCAAATCCAATTAAAAAAAAAAGAATTGCTAAGAGACACAATGGTTTTTTTACTAGCACTCATTTTTTTGCCAATAAAATATTCAAACATGAGGAGACAAGACAAATTGATTCTATCAATTGGATCTAGATCTCAAGACTTAAAATTTAAGTGTTATTTAACCATGGATGGATGAACCAGGGAGGGCCAGATCATGTCTATGTTTTACTTACAGGCGCCGCCGGAATTTGTTGGGCATTATGGTTGACAAGGAATGATACCGTTTTTGACAAGCGTAAACCTAATTCTTTCTTGCAGGTCTTGTTCAGAGGAACACACTGGCTTCGCACTTGGGCCAAATTACAGTGAAGTGATGCAAACAAAGGGAGTCTTCTTGATGTTTGTCGCAAGCTGGAAACAACGGCGTTGCAGATTTTTACCTCGTTTGGTTGGCCTTTTGTTGCGAGGATTGGTTATTCTGTTTGAAATTTTGGTTACCTTGTCAGAACGATTTTGATCTGAGGGTTGTAATAAGTTTGGTCTGATTCTCTCTTGGAGAGATGAAGCCGGAAATTTTATTTCCATCATCTAAAAAAAAACCAAGAAAAATCAGGTGCTCCCAGTGGCTCAACTTTGCTGTCAGCTGCAAGATCCTCGTATGTAGGGAAGATATTTTCAGAAGTAGAGAAGAAAAGAAAAGCGTAGAAACGATAGCCGGGTCTAGTCGTTTCGGCCGGCATGGTGGTCGGCCATGTCACGCCCAAGCCGGGAAAAGGCTTGGCCTATTCCAGATTGTAGCTTTCGTTGTAGAAAGTTTGCCCGGCCCAGCAACTATTTGTCTTGGACGTGATAAGCAACCATGCAATTCTTAACCCATTTGATCAGTCCCAAGCCCATCATTCGGCCCGGACCACAGGCTTGTCACGATCCATGGGCCACCATGTCCGTAAGGATTTCAGGTTCCAATCGAAGAGTCGAAAATTTGCCGATATTTTTCAAAATACAGATATTTTACCGACGAAAGCTACTACGTTGATGAGAGTATGAGACAGAGTAGATGATATCCATCTATGTATAGATTGTTGGAGAGTTACGGAGAGCGACTCCTGCCGCCATGTTTCCGTTTCTCTACCGTAGAAACTACAGTCCAAATACTGTAGCTGCCACAGTTCGTATGCTAGATTGCTAGTTACTGTGTTTGTTGGTTTCATGGTCCTGCTGCTTCTGGGTATCACTCACCCATGTATAAATCTTAAAACATGTGAAAGGATAATAATCACTGTCTACTATTTATTTATGTTTTAGTATTTTTATAATTTTTCTTAAATTGTAATACATAGAAACATCTCCCGCCTGTTTTTGTGTTCTTGGGTCCTGCCCCAGTTGCTGCTCTGTTCTTGTTCTTTGGTCCTGTTTCAAATTTTATTCTCTCTTTTCTCCAACAACATCTCTAAAAAAGTTTGGCATGCAGATGCTGCGACCCTACGAGGCGCTCAGCGGACGTCAATCTTAAATGCATTGTGCTGTCCAGGCCTCGATTTTGGTGGATAAACGGCAACCTGTCATGATCTGCAAAAGATCGCACATCTCGCTGTGTCGCTGTCGCTACCAGGGCCAGGAAGAATAGGAGATAGTGCTTCACCGTAAATCGGCAGGAGAATGTTTCTGCAGGTAAAGATAGGCCGCGAATTTCTCATCACTTTTCCACTGTTGCAGGAGCCGTTTCAACCACAAAAGTAGATGTGGTGGAAGTCCGGCTGATCTTGCGAGCATGATCGATCCGATGCCATGACGCCGTTGCCGTTTAGTGATCTTCAACTTGCATATTAAAGCCCAACAACAGTAGGTTCTCTGACCAAAAGATGCTAGTACTTCGGCAACTTTCTTTCAGCAAATTCATTAATCCCTCGAGCCATCTTCCAAAATGCTTTACGAATCCGAATACTGCCGCTTGATCGTGCGTTCCGTTTTGATTACTGCAAAAACAGGATCGATCAAAAGTTGTAAGCACTAAGCAGAGGTCCGAAGCACCGGTGCGACGGAATCAGGTGGGGATGCGCGGATGCCAACATGGTTGGCGCAGAAATCTACGTTGCTAGTGTGCAAATGCATGTCATCTAGAAATTCCATCTATCTTTTTTTGCAAGTGGACGGTGCACGAGATTCTGCAGATTTAAAAGCTGGCGTACTGCACCCCAGCAGGGAAGTGTTTATTTTTCTAGCCTCCCTTACCTTCTTGTTTGCAAATCTAGTCTCCTTCTAATCGAAATTGTATATCTAACCCCCTCCCAATAGCAGAAGGAGCCTCACACGCTCGTCGGTTGTGACAGGCTCTCTTGCACTCTCCTACCGCAAGAGGCGGCCTCTCGTGCTTGTCGGCCGAGGCATGCCACTGCTCCCGCGACCGCTGACTGTGGCACACTGTTGCTCCTGTGACCACCGTCCATGGCAAGCCGCTGCTCACGCACTCCTCCCTGGTAGCCATATTCATCGGCTGCCATGCTCCTTAGTAGGATTTACACTTCTGTTCAAAAGAAGACACGTTTTGTAAAAAAAATATAACAAAAGTTAGAAAAGTGATCACTTCAACCGTAGAAGCCTGATCGAAAAAGGCCCGAACAATTAGTAAGCTTTTTTTTTAGCTAGCCATACGCACTAGCTGTAGGCCTTGCCTCCATACTCCTTGCTTTGCTTTCATTTCACTTCGAGAATAATAGAAGATGCTCATCTGATCGATGCTGAGAGTTGTCGAGTTAGTTGGAGAGATCGAAGGCTCAGTTAAAGCAAACAAAATAATGTACCGGTTAATTAACTGCCTCGACCTTTTATCTTAACGGCACCAATTCGGTGCATTAATTCATTTTCCCGCTACTACTGCACACAGTTTGGAGCCTTCGTTGAGTTCGTTCAGGGACCGTATATATGGCTAACTGCGTACACATTTTGTCTTTCGGTTCGCGTTCATACTTATCCGTCGCTCATCTGTTCGTCACGTCCGACTTTTGTAGCATACATATCTGTCAGACGTTGGACGTAAGGTTTTGTAGCCTTGCATGTGTTGCAGACAAAGGGTCACGCATTGACGCATACTGTGATACGCATGCATGCAAAAGTCAGCAAGGGGTTGAGAACTTGGGACTAACATAAATGCACAAAACCAAAGTTTATGCCTTGGCGCCTTGCTCCTGCACCGCGAAGATGGTAGTAATAACTCTAGAAAAAGAAGTACCGTAAGTAATCCGTACATAGACATATGGAGTAGCTAATTTAGTACACATGAAAAAATTACAGGGGATTCATGGTTCTTAGCATATTTTCCAAATACCTTCGTATTCGCATATAAAAAGGAATATGCAAAAAATGTACATACCACCTTTGGAAAAGCGTATAGACAATGGTCTTATATATTCATATAGTACACGTACATACTCTCTACGTTGTGAGATACGACATACGGTCTGTAGATATAGATGTAGACAGAAAAAGTTCTAAACACCGACCACGTCACTCTCCTAAACACCGACCGCCCCACTCCCCCCTCTCCTAATTCCCTGTTTCCCTACATCTCACCGCCCCTCTCTCCAACCATAGCACTGCCATGCCCTCACTGGGTCGCCGCTCCCTCTCATCCAATGCGCTGACCGCCTCTCTCGCTTTTCCCCAATTCTCCAAACTCCCTGTTCCTTACCTCTCGCTGCCCCTCTCTCCAACCATAATGTTGCCACGCTATCACTGGCTCATCGCTCCCTCTCCTCCACCGCCCCGCCCTGCCCTCACCGCTAGCCATAGCATAGCTCCTCTATCTTCATGGTGTCATCTGGGTGCCTAGCTCGTGGAACTCCTCCCTGCAACCAGATCCAGTCTCGATAGTTGTTGAGGACGCCATGCCATCCCCATACTATCTCACGGTTGGGTCTAGTCTTGGTGGCCATCAAGATAGCGTCCTCGTACTTCCTGAGGTTAGATCTGACGCTGACAGCTATCAAAACATCATCCCTACTCTCTAAGGCTCAGTTTGTTTAGACTTGAGCTTGAGCTTATTTGGCTTCTACACCTCTATAAGCCACAAGCCAAAACAAACAGAATTTTTTCAGCCAAACGGAGAGAAGAAGCTTCTAGCCCAATTTGCACTACGCGAGAGAAGTAAGGAAAATGATGCTTCTCGGGGTGGCTGGAGCTTCTAAAAATCCCACTTCCCTGGTACCCTTACAACTTAACTATTATTTACGAAAAATTGCCATCCTCATCCAGCTCCAGCAGCTTCTTCCAGCTCCAGCCAAATAAGCTCAAGCTCCAGCCTAAACAAACTCAACCTAAGTGTGGTGGAAAGAAATGGTGGGTGGTTTTTGGGGATAGAGGAGAGAGAGAGAGATGCAATTTTTATCGCTTGTGGAGCTAGAGCAATTTTTTTAGTTTTTTATAGCCATTTTTGTAACATGGGCAGAAGAAAGAAATGGTGGGTGGTTTTTGGGGGGAGAGGAGAGAGAGAGATGCAATTTTTATCGCTTGTGGAGCTAGAGCAATTTTTTAGTTTTTTATAGCCATTTTTGTAACATGGGCAGAAGAGCACTACACGGTGGGGAGGGGCAACTTATAAACTATTATTTTATATCAGTAGAGACATTTGTAATTTTGACCAATGATTGTAAGCTCTACACTTTTCTTGTAAACTCGGACGCTAGGAAAGTGGTCATGTTTCTGTGTGTGTTGACTCGACACCGACATGGCTCATCGGCAACGTATAAAATGGTGCACAAGCAGCGTGACGAACCCCATGCTAATCTTTTTGGAACACTAGTAGTGACCCTGAATGCTCAGCCAGGACCGAAATGTTGTCGAAGGTATCTGTGCTCTATAATTTCTATTAAAGCTTTTCAATCTGGAGTGATTGTGTATATTGTTGTCTCCATTTTCTAAAGAACTCGTGTAATAATAACTAGATGTGTAGGCATAGTGCCATGTCGCACACCCGGGTGCTAGCTTGCAGGCACGCATAATGCACACGACGCGACTCGCCAGCTAGCCGATACACGCATCAATGAGGCAGGAGCAATGGAGTGACGACGTGGACGCACGCGCTGGCCGACAAACCTTCTGATCTTAATATACGGAGTATATGAGAGAAACTAGCTAACATTGTACCGTTCAAACGATATAGCTTCGCTAGCTCTTTTCCAACCTCCTCTCTCTCTCTTACTTGTCGATGGAGCACCACGAGGATAATGGCTGAGGTTTGCCGATGGGAGTACCATCATCGCCTCTAACGGGTTCACCATGCCCTCCCCGGTTGTAGAGGGAGACAATGGCACAATAGTGGGTGGTGACGAAGGGTGGTAGGTGGCGCTAACGGGTGGCATGTTGAAGTGGCGACATGGTGAATATTAGATTAGGTAGGGTGGAGGAGGCGAGGAGAGAGATGATGGTGCGGTGAGATGGTGGGCTCACACCGCCACGATGGTGGAGGAGAGCGTGAAGGAGAGCATGGAGTTGCAGCCGTGTCGGAGAAGACGGCGGGAAGGGTGGCAAGCGGAGAAGAGAGGGAGAGTGTCGATGTTTAAGACCTAAGGTCTTTAGATCAAGCTTTTGATTTAAAGTGGTTACAAGCTTTCGGGGAAACAAGACTGAAAGGGAAAATAAGAGATTGCTTCTTATAGCCAAGCAACTTATCAGAGTACAAGTGTTAAAAAGTTTGAATGCTTCGGCAGTTGTGCTTCAAAAGGTGTTGAATGGCCCAAAGATGTCTTTCCATCAAATGGTGTATTCTTGCCAAAGAGTACCTTTTTCTGGATAACTTCTAAGTAGTTATTCATACGTGTCAAGAGAAGCTGTCCACAAAGTACGCATGTGCAGAAATAACTACCTGCCTTGTACAATATCACTAGTTGGGACGGTTCTTTTACTAGTCGAGGACAACCAATGTAAGGCAAAGTAGAGCATATGTCAGAAAACTAGTTGAAGATGTAACCAAGTAATTGAATGTGGGCCTTATTCTTCTCTATCAGTTTTTTCTTTATAAGTTGTGGGCCCAAAACTAGAGTATAGCCTTTAATCGTTATAGTCCCAAATAGAGTGTGGCCTTTAATCCTTGTCAGAGAGGAGAGTGGCGGTCAACACCAGAGAGAGACTTGTGGAGTTATATCGTTGCATTGTCTGCTAGGCGCTCCCTACTAATAATAGTGGCCTAGCCATACCTAGTGCCCCAATTAATTTATGCATGTACCCATGCGTGGTATTCTAGCCTTCTTCGGTCTTCGTCATTGACAAGTGGGATCAGGTGCATAAAAAACAAGAATACCTAGGAATCTTTGGGTTTTCTAACCTCATTGCCCATATTTTCTTTTTGCAAATCTAGCTCTCATTAAAACTTTTTTTGCAAAATAGCCACTCTTCAACCGTGCACTACGAAAGGCGCCTGGCAACAAAAAAAGCCACACTGCTATGCACCCTCAGCTTGGTAGGAGTTTCCATGGCCAAAGCTCTCGGCAAGCCCCTGTCGAGCCACACTTCCACAACACATGGTTGTTAGCACCAAAAATTAGCAATATATATGATCGATTTGTAAGGCCAAGTATAAATTGGATATCTAGCTAATATCGATTCAAACAAGAAATTTTATCTTCAAAGAGATAGAGGCTAATGCGGTTCATGATTTGTGATAGAGCGGGGAAGGATGTGATCGGCCTACACCCTATAAAAGGGGCTTGAGGCTAACCAGAAAGAACAAACAACAACCAATTTGTTATGAAATAAGGAAGTAAAACCGTGTTTGGTTAGAACTCTATCTCTTATTTGTGTGGGTGAATCCAAACTCCTCTCTCCCCTCCTATATATATTGGGCATCCCCATTGTATTGATTGAATCCAATAAAAAGAAAGAGGGTTCCACCCCTACATCCTGTGTGTTCTAGTTCTTGTTCTTCTGATTTCGTTGGTGTGCCATTGATCGATCACAGGTGAACGACTACGTTTTACAACACGTTATCAGCACAAGACTCTACCACAAGAAGGAGGATCATCGACTACAACGAACAACGAAGACCGCTCCTAAAGGCGATCTACTACCGGCGATTGATCACCCGATTCGATCTGCGATCAACTCGCCATCACGCCGGCACCCACTCGGATTGCCGAAAAAGTCCTACGCGACTCTGTCCTATACGATAGTCTGCAGAATTTCCCCTGCAGGTCAAATCAAAGGTAATAGATTGGCATGAACTATTGAATCGCAATTTGAGTTCATCATCAACAATGGAAAAAAACATCGACTGCCGACCCGATGTGCATCCAGCAGATGATGGCGATGGCCCGCCGCAAGCTCGCTGCCGCCTCAACAGGCTCACATTGCGTAAAGTCGCTACCGGCGTCACCTTGACTCACCGACGGTGAGCCCGAACCGATGACACGCCTCCCGCATGACACGCATGCGCCGATGTTTGCTCGCCGGCCATCGACCCTTGTGGTGACGCCCGTAAGTCGCTAGCTCGCCACGCTACCCGCTTCGGTCTTTTCTTCGCCGCGACACCCGCCGTTTCCTCTCGCCGCGCCTATGGCCCGCCACGCCGCTCGCGTTGTAGCATCGCTCGGCCCTACAAGCGTTCGCGAAGATAGGCGGCGCCGCGGCCCGGCGCTTGCATCATCGCACATACCACGGAGACGCCGCCGACTTCGCAAGAAACCGTGACGCTGTTTTCGCGCCAGAAGCGTTGTTTCGGCGTCACCTTGATTGTTTGCGCGTGGCGGCAAGTGTTTCGAATCCGTTTCCTCACGCGGCGCCCCCAAGAACGCACTTTGTAATCGCAATGGCACTCTCGGCGATGCTCACACCCACACCCATCTGCGAATCCCGGACCGATGGCGGTAGCACTCATCTTGGTAGCGCTGAAACCCCGCACCGCACTCGCTCGGTGTTTGTTTCTTGGGACGCGAGCATATGGCGGCTAGGCTTGAAACCCTAGCCGACCTCTGTGATTGCTAATTTGGGCCAAGTCGCCATCCGGCCGCATGGGCGAAGAAAAGGCGGTCACAGCATCCGCCCTTTTTCCTGTCTCGCCAAGAGAAAAAAAAAATAATGGTTATTAAAATCTGAAAATGTTATAAATACTGAAAATTGATATATAAATCCTAGAAATTATTTTCTAGGCCACGGACTTCCATAAAATTTGATAAAATAGCATTTAGCACATTCTGAAAGTCCCATTCTCTGGGTTATTTTTCTAGCATTTACTATATGTGTTGTAATCTATTTTTTCTGTTATTTAAGTAATTCTGAAAATTGCTTAGTAATTAACAGAAAATGATAGAAAATTATGGAAGAATATGGATGACCCATTGCTCTATGTCATGTTGCTAGATTAAATTTCTTAGCATGTTTTTATGTTTATATATGCTGAACATATTATTTCCTGTTATTCAATAATTTTGAAAATTACTCGGTAATTAACAGAAAACATGAAAAATGCTAGAAAAATTCTAGATAGCATTTGAGAGCTTCATGTCTCTAAATTAATATTCTTAGAATTATTCCATAATTAATTCATGTTGAAAGTTATTTTTTCTATTAATGGTAAGTCTGAAAACGCTTAATGATTAGCAGAAAAGTATGAAAATGCTAGAAAATTTCATAGAGCATATTGAAAGCTCCATATCTCTAGATTTATTGCCCTAGCATAATTCCATATTGATATATGTTGAAATTTATTTTCGTGTTACATGGTAATCCTGAAAATTATTGAATAATTAGAAACTATGGAAATTGCTAGGAAAATTCTGGGAAATTTTAGATAATTATCTATTGAATAGATATAGACCAGGCTTTACTGATTGAAGAGTGAGCATGCAATATAATAATTTTACCAGTAGTAAAAGTCATTTTGCATAAATAAAAATAGGATGTGTTGGACATCGCAAAGAGGGAACTTATCAAGCTTGCCCTAAATGACAACAATTACCTTACCCGGGCAATGAATACAAAGATTAATCTGTTAGCTTGACCTTTTGGAGCTACTATTTTCCCAGCCTGAAGCCGTTATCCCTGCTCTCCCCGAAAACCGTCAGATATGGTAAAGTATCATCATGCACTTCCTAATGGGAGTCTTGCAGTGCCTGAAGCACATGCAAAATGCTTAGTAGGCTAGCAATAGCCATGGCCGCAGTAAAGGCAAAATGATAAGAAGGGGAAGAGCAATTCATAGTGGAAAAGTAAAGATAAAGGGTCAGGGACTTCTAGAAGTAAGCCTGCAAACCCTGTTTTAGGTATGAATGCATTGCCTATTGGTCATGCAACTATTGCATCCTGAAGTATGTGGTAGGCCTTTACACAAAATCCACAGAAAAAATCAATAAGACCCGGTGTAAACAATGTTGAATCATACTTCACCGTTCAACCTGTTGTTGACACGGGTGCTGAAAAGTGTGATAATATGGTTATTGAAATTATAAAGCTCGAGGGGTCCCAGAAGGACATGTGCGGCTCATATAGAGACCTAAATTAGTCTCCTGAGTATTCTTTCCTTTGCTAGTCGATGTCACATATCCCTTATAAGTTTCCTTATCAATTTAGCTCTAGTTCCTGAATGAACATTTGGTCTACGCTCCTGTTGAGTGGTTATCATTTAAAATTGAATAAATTGATATTTTTTAGATATTTGTTTAATTGTGCTATGTTTGTTCTATATTCTACAATTTGTTCCTAGTGTAACAATTGTTTGATTGATAAATCATACTTCTAATATAGAACAAAGTATAATCCGACAGCGGAGGAGAAAATCTGTCTAGAAGACAGTTGTACCACACTAAGTGAATTGGAATTATTATGATTATCACCAGAAGCGATACTCTCATAGTTAGCACTAGAAGAATGCCATATTATACCCTGAGTCCAGTCGTACTCTCTTAAAAGTTTTAAAGACATTAGTCTGAATCGTTTCCACATAGAGACAAAGAGTGAGGATGGTACAGAATACCTCCTCATAACTAAATTTAATGGGTGTAATTAACATGTAGTTAAAACCTTCATTCATTCTCCTCCGGGTTATACTATCCACATATAAAATCTGAAGTTTGTGTTGCGATGAAAACCCAGAAATATTTAAGATCTAGCAGATCGACTGGGCTATCTTGAGTTGAAAATTATAAGAAGACTAATCATAATTCTGCTGGCCATAGCAGAAAGACTTTTCTAGACTTGAAGTTTTCTTATGCTCTGGTTGCGCTAAAGGAAAACTCATACTTAGATCTTCTTACCTAAAAAGTTAGGGAAGAATCACTGAATTTCCTGAAGAAAATTCAAAGTGATATTTGTGGACCTATTTAACCCCTGTCGGGCCTCTTCTAAGAAATTTTATAGTACTAATAGATGCTTCTACTAGATGATCCTATGTAGGTCTCTTATCTACTAGGTACCTTGATTCTACCAAATTAATTGCCCAAGTTATTAAGAGCCTACTTTCCAGAAGAAAGTATCAAGTCTATTTGAATAGGCAATGCTGACGAGTTTAGCTCAAAACATTTAATGATCATTATATGGCTCTGAAAATTAAGGTAGAGCATCTAGTACCTAATGTCTACACTTAAAATAGCCCTGCAGAGTCGTTATATTAAAAGATCAAAACTTATTATATTGCTTGGCCGCTCTTGCGAAACAGCTTGGCTTCCCACCAGTTGTTGGGGCCACGCAAAGGATCTGCATATCCGCGTAATAATTCAACTCATCCAAGCGCACATCCCAAATTTCCCTGCTGCAGAGATAGTGCGTGGAAAAGAGTTAAGTATTTCCCATCTGCGAAAACCTAGCTGTGCTGTATACATGCCAATCTCTCCACCACAGTGTACAACCATAGGCAGGGGCGGATCTACTATGGTGGGGCCGGGGTCCGGTGACACCGACGCTCCCATATTAGTCTCTTACATCTCCCTCTAAATACTGTTAGTGACCCCGGCGGCAAATTAATCTAGACCCCAAGCCCAATGCACTCACCTCCCCGCCGCCCACCGTATGTCGGCGATGACCCCAGTGATCAATTTTCCTGGATCCGCCCCTGACCATAGGACCACACCAGAAGTTGAGGATCTATGTAAGTTATGAATCTCGTCATGTGTTAAAATACCTAGAGCCTATGATGAGGGATCTATACACGGCTCGGTACGCTGATTATACTAAGGACATTTTTCGGCATTAGGGGGAGATAAGTACCACATTAGAGAATGCCTAGTCCTTAGTTCCACGCACTAGAGAGACCAAACTTGAAGTTCGGAGGATAATAAATCTGCAAATAAATAAGCTAATAATCGCCAAATGCTTTCACTAGTCATAAGGAGTGAAAGATCTCATATACCTGAAGTATATGCACCTGAAAGAGTGGAGATATCCTAGAAGGATATTGAACCCACTCTTAACCTTCATGATAAGAAGAGGTGGAGGCCTCCAGGTGCACGGGACTCAATTCCGCAGAGACGTCCGCAGAAGTAGAGAACCGAACAAAAATGAGAACACTACATGTGATAGTGGAAGAAGCTCAACCTAATGTTGGAAAAATCCCTGAAGTGAGCCATCCTGGAGATGGTAACATCCCTGAAGTGATCCATCCTGAAGATGATAACTCCAGTGTATATTTGCGCGCATAATTCCACGCTGTGAAGTCAGAACACCCAGACTCCGTCGTTACGGGAAATCACGAGGAGCTAGAAGAAATTAATATAGATATACCCCCGAAGTGATGCAGGAGAAATGAATAAAAGAAAGACTACAATTGTTGACATATATTTGCCTCTAAAATTGCTAAAAAGCTGGATCCAGAACCAAAGTCCATGGCAGAGTGCCAGAAGTGCTCAGATAGGGTCAAACAAAAGAAGCAATTGAGGCAGCGCTCGCTTAATAAGAGGAAAGTTTCTAATCCTATTGACTGAACATTTCCTAAAGTGTTCCCTGAAGGATCAAATAGGTTTTTCATCCAGAAGAGAAATGAAAACACCCAGGTGGTGAGATATAAAAGTGAGGCTTGTAGCAAAAGGGTTCACGCAGAGACCCGACATCGATTACGATGAAACCTATTCTCCTGTGGTGAGTGGAATAACGTTTCGATATTTAATAATTTAATGGCAGCAAGTTTAATCTTATCAAATGCAGTAGATGGATGTGGTGACCGCATATTTATATGGGTTACTGGATCCGGACATTTATATGAGAATCCCTAAAGGAGTGAAAGTCCTAGATCCTAATAATCGCAACATGTATAGCGTCAAACTGAAGAGATCGCTATATGGATCAAACTAGTCGGGGAAAATGTGGTAAAACCAACTTAGTAAGTTCCTCCTGAAGAAGGGATATTGTCCCTGTGTATCCATAAAGAAATCCTAGAATGGATTCTGTATCATCTCAGTATATGTCGATGATCTGAATATCATCAAAATCACAGAGGAGACAGAGGAGGTAAGTGCTTACCTTGTGACAGAGTTTTGAGATGAAAGATTTGGGTAATACCAAATTTTGCTTAGGCCTGTAGCTAAAGCTTTTCCCAGAAGGAATCCTTGTTCACCAGTCTCCTTATACCCGGAAGGTATTAGAAAGGTTTAATATGGATAAATCGCATCTTTTGAAAACCCCCATGGCCGTAAAATCCCTTGAAGTGGATAAAGACCCTTTCAGACCGAGAATAGAAAATGAGGAAGTCTTAGGACCTGAAGTCCCATATTTAAGTGCCATTGGAGCACTCATGTACCTTGCGATTTGCACACAAGCTGATATTGTATTCGCAATAAATTTCTAGCAAGATATAGTTCAGCTCCAACCAGAAGACATTGGGCTGGTATAAAGACTTTACTCAGATACCTCTAAGGTACTCAAGATCTTGGATTGTTTTTCTAGAAGAACCAAGACTTGACCATAGTGGGATATACGGATGCTGGCTATCTGTCTGATCCCTATAGTGCCAATCGCAGACTGGTTTTGTGTTTCTCTGCGGTGGTATAGTCGTTTTTTTGGCGGTTTTGTAAACAGACCCTGGTAGCAACTTCTACCAACCACTCAGAGATTATAATCTTGTATGAAGCCTCACATGAATGTGTTTGGCTGCGACGTTGAAAGGACCGGGATGTCGCCTAGAGGGGGGTGAATAGGCGATTTTAAAATTTAATTCGTAGCGGAAACAAACAGTTCGGATAGTTCGAAATTTCCTTTGGACTGTCCGAGTGGTTCGGATAGTCCGAGTGACTTTTTGGATAGTCCGAATAACTCTGCGCACAAAAACCCTAAAAAGTATATCTGAGCTATCTAGTGAGTACAACTAACACCAAAATGCAATCCAATAGTTCAGGATACCTCATGTCGTCGAGAACTTACCAAACCCCTTCACAATAGCAAATTTCCCCTTGAAACCCTAGGTCTCAAGAAACCACAAAAAGGGGGGAAACAAAGTAATCCAAGAAACAACGAAATGCACAAGTAGTTTTACCCGAAGTTCGGATCTTTGAGGAGATCCTACGTCTCCGTTGAGGCGGCACCAAGCCGGGGTCTCTTTCAACCCTAATCCTCTAGGTGTTGCACCAAGCACTCACCTACTTTTCTTTTGAATCCTTCCCTTGCGGAGGTCCTTGCGGAGGTGGATTCGACCTTCACAAACTTCTGGCGGTGTCCCACACGAAGATTAGGAGCTCACCGGTGACTCCTAGTAGTCTAGGAGTCCTCAACCTCTAACAGTAATAGATGTGCCAAGAAATCCGTGAGAGAATGATTTTTGTGCTCAAGATGAATCAATGTCACAAGATCTATCAATCTCTCAACTCACTCAACCTCAAAAGATTCACAAATCAAAAGATTGAGAGGGAGTGAGGGCTTGAGCTCTAGAGGTGAGGAAAGGCTGCAATGAGTGGAATAAATGCTCTGAGTGCTGGTAGGTGAGAGTATGGGGCTTTTATAGCCACTCAAAAACTAGCCGTTTTGAGTTGTGCCCGAGTTTGTTCAGATAGTCCGAACTTAAGTTCGGATAGTCCGAACAGTTTGAATTTCAGGCAATCGAGCAACACAGTTCAGACAGTCCGAACACTTCGGATACTCTGAGTGTTCGGATACTCCGAAGAAATCTTGGACACTGCAAACTCAAATGAACCTGACCTAACCGAGGGGGTGCACTCGGATACTCCGAAGAAGACTTCGGACATGTTGACTCATTTTGTGACTAAGATTCATCATTGAGCACATTAAGTCATTCTAAAACTATTTCTCGTCATATCCCTCTTTATAGTACGGCAATCCTTAAACTCAAATAAAAATAAAACTTGATACACAAAAATTGAGTCTAACCGATGCCATTTTCTCCTTTATTTTGAGGGTGCCCTTTTGCTTCGTAGCTTTCTCATGAATGCGATAATCTGTTTTGCAAAGCTTACAAAGCTCATTAGTCACTTAATCTTGTTGTCATTAATCACCAAAATCATTAAGGGGCCTAGATGCACTTTCAGACGTGTGATTAGCTATATCCAGATGTTATGTAGTCTTAACACAGTCGATACCCCACAGTTATCTATGAAGATACTTCTCCTTGTGTTGCATGAATGCAATTGGGTTATGTAAAGAACAACATCACGAAGCATATTGCTCCTAAGTTATTATATCCTCATGAACTCCAGAAGAGCGGTGAGATAAAGATCTTGCAAACTAAGTCATGTGAAAATCTAGCAGATTTATTTACTAAGTCTTTGCCCAAATTCACATTTCAAAGATGTGTTAAAGGCATTGGAATGATAAGACTTAGAAAGATGCAAAGTTCAGGGGGAGAAAACTCTTAAACCATAACCCTTATTATGATCCTGAAGAATGTAATATAAATCCTGAAGATTATAAGTTGTACTCTTTTCTCCTTAGTGAGTTTTCCTAAAGTTTTCTCACATGAAGGTTTTTAATGAGGCAACTAGTGCAACATAGAGTGCGAGTGCAATGTACTCTTTTCTTCATCTCCTTTTTGCCACTGGGTTTTTGAGTGGAGTTTTTAACGAGACATATGCATTCGCGGTATTCGCCCAAGGGGGAGTGTTATGAAATAAGGAAGTCCAACCGTGTTTGATTAGGACTCTATCTCTTATTTGTGTGGGTGAATCCGAACTCCTCTCTCCCCTCCTATATATATTGGGCATCCCCATTGTATTGATTGAATCCAATAGAAAGAAAGAGAGTTCCACCCCTACATCCTGTGTGTTCTAGTTCTTGTTCTTATGATTTCGTTGGTGTGCCATTGATCGATCGCAGGTGAACGACTACATTTTACATCACAATGAACTCACATCTATCTTTTATTTACTTTCTATCGACTACAAGTAGCTTTTGTAATTTAGAATCACTTTGTAATTTGTTTTTAATCAATAAAGTTGTGCATCGCCAATTATTGATCATCTTCGATTACACCAATTTATCCACGTTTGCTTTTCTCCAGTCTTGTTGCACATCGCCTTTTTGGGAAAATCTGCCTTTATCAAACCATTTAATCACTATAATAAACTATTTAGATTTATCGTTACACGTGATCTAATAGGCTAAATTGCTGTTTGGATTAGATATTTAGTGAAAACCTAATCGGTTGAAATAACTACTTAGATCACAATTCTCTTGCCAATTGCAGGATCAAATTGGCCGCTCGAATTGATTCTTTCTTGTCATAAAGGAAACAGATGTCGAGTAGCACGACCGCCGTTGCTTCGGGAGCTCAGCCTTCATTGCCTCCATTGCATCGTGGATCGGTGAGCATTATCCACAAGTGAAGTTCATGGCATGTGGAGTAGATTGAAGAAGTGCTTCAGCTTCTCTTTTACACTTGGAGCCGATACTACCGTTGCTGATGCATCCTTAGAGATGGAGATGAATTTTTGGATTGTCATAGGAAAGTTCTCCACACCCTCGTCTTCCAAGTCTGACAAATCGAACCGCAACATATGAGCAATTGACTAGGGTGACTTGACGATCGGCTCTATGGTAGGAGCAGTTGCAGCAACAGGAGGAGATGGTGTCTGCTGAGTTGGCTGAGGAGGAGTGGCGTCGGTTATAGAAGAAGGCAGTAGACACTGCAAAAGAAATGTGTTGGTGAAACATCCAAAGAGAAATGTATTAAATTGACTAGAATAAAGGCATGCCTAGTTGGCAGCTAAGCGTGGCCGAGGGGAATGATCGACCAATCCTTCTTGTGATGGTTGGCCCCTAGGTATAAGGACATTCTTTCCTGTTAAGAGATCAGTTTGGAGTGTTAGTTTACCAAAGACAAGAAAATATGAAAAATAACCGACAGACACTAACTTGGTGGCTTGTCCCCAGTCCAAAAGGGAAGGAGACTTGATACCTAGAGAAGTCGACGAGTAGTCGGTAATGCTGACTTCGACATCTAGGCGAGGCCGCTTGCTTGATGTGCTGGTCCCCGATGAAGCACCCATGACCTTCTTGCTAGTTTTCTTGGCTTGCCAAAAAAATGAGAAAGCCAATTAGAGGAGCTCAAGGGCATTCACAAGTTATAAACAAGAAATAGCTACCTCAGCCAATACATCGCTAGTTACATTAACGAAACTCAAGTTAGTATAGCCTGAACTAGCATCAGTGCTAGAGCTAGAGCTACTACTATTGGAGTTAGTCTGCAGCGTCAGCTCAGGCGTGAGACTTAGAAAAAAAATTAGAGGCAATTGCTAATATGGTGCGCTCTTGGGATATAAAGTTGCATAGATTGCCGACCACCAAGTGATAAAACCCCCTGTGGATTGAGTTTGCAAGATAAAGTGTGGCAATTTTTGAACCTAGAGGTCATTGGCCATATGTAAAGTAATTTCAGCTACTAAAGCACGACACACTCAGTCTCTTGGCCGAAGACGATCAAAGAGTTGGAAGCTTAGGAGAACTTGTTCAAAAGCCAAATTGCCTTGCATACTCTAACGGGTGATAAAGTTCATATGATGGTTAGAATATCCGACCCTTTGAGTGTAAGCCGACAAACGAAACACTTGGAGAAATAAAAATCTTCAACAAATTTAATGTCACCTCAAGCATATCATTATTGTCAGATGTCAAATGAACAAAGGATGGACAAGAAAAATAATCGACTTCTGTTAGCACCATAATTTGGCAAGGCATGGTCAATTTGTTAGGCTAAGGATAAAAAAATATTTTTGGTTGATATCAGTTAAGAAAGGAAAAGTTAAATTAAAAATAGAATTATAACCGATATTAATTTAAAGGAGGAAATTTGGTCCGTGTAAAGGCCGATACGGATTATGATTGACAATGCATCAGAGAAGGATACGTTTGGCCAATGCACTATAAAAGATGATCAAGGGAAAGTGAGAAGAACAATCTCAATCAATCAAACAACTCATATTTTTTTATTTTTCTATCAACTAGAAGTAGTTCTTGTAATTTAGAATCTTTCTTGTAATCCAATCTTGATCAATAAAATTGCGCATCACCGATTGTTGGTCATCCTTGATTATGCCAATCAGGTTTGATTTTCTTCGATCTTGTTGCGTATCACCTTTTTTGGGAAAGTCCACCTTTATCTACCATCTAATTAGCCCTAATCAGCTATTTAGACTTATCATTACCATTGATTTGATTAGCTTATTTACTATTTAAATCTTTATCGATTGTGGCACTAGATCGACTTTGAGTATATTTTTCTATCTTGCCGATTATAGAATCAAATCGGTTAGCACACCATGAACCAATCTGAACTCAGTGTTCACGTGTGTTTGAGCGGACTAATCCGTCGTCACATCTTTCAGCATTAACACACTTTTGGTACGCCCGGTGGGACAAAATGTCTTCTTCTAGAAAATTGATTTCATCATCTAATCTCAATACTAAAACTATAATCATCCTCAAGATCGAAGATTTGACACAAGAACAACATAAAGAAATCAAAGATTAGAAAGCCGTGTTTAAGGAGATGATGTTAAGCTGTTATCAAAAAATTCGACGCGGTGTCATGTAGAAGGCAGCATTGCCTACGGTCAATGCCCTCGGTGACACAGGGATTGTTAACATGTTGGTAAGTCAATACATGCCTATACAAGCTGAGTTATCTGCTATGATTAATCACTCTGTGCACCAAGCTTTGATCAATCAATC
This sequence comes from Guadua angustifolia, assembly GCA_036346375.1. Classification (NCBI taxonomy): domain Eukaryota; kingdom Viridiplantae; phylum Streptophyta; class Magnoliopsida; order Poales; family Poaceae; genus Guadua; species Guadua angustifolia. The sequence goes on from CM070500.1 coordinate 23,473,952, forward strand.
ATCAACTCTAGTTACAACCCTTAAGCCGATAATAGCTAATAGTGTTAAAATTATAGCTCAAGAGTTGTCATCGGCTGGAAGCCTACTCGATCCAATGCAAACCCTATGGAATTACCTTGTTTATTTGGTAGCACAAAACAATCAAAGCCCGTGTTGATAACCGATCCTAAACCATCAGCTATAACTCCATCTCCTACTATGATGACAACGCAGCCTACTGTCATATTACCACGACATTCTCACACAAGTAGGGTCATGCGTTATCAGGTATATACCGATGCCACTAAGTTGGATATACCAACCAACTTGCCACCATCGGCTTCATTTTACGCTTTTCCCCAATCGGTCCCACAGTCGATTGAACCTCCTAGGTACCAGCAGTACCCTGAGCCGATTTCATAGATGAATATGGCTTAATGGCTCCATATAAGATTGTAATGTACTTAGAGCCCTTTGTTCTAGTACTAGAGCCGATTGCTAGGAAAAATAACATAAGTTATGAGCAATCTGGTCAGTTTCCATCGGCTCAATCAACCTATCAACTTGAGCTTACATTTGAGGGGCAAAATGCTAATTATGAGCATAATTGATAAGCTCCTAACACTACATTAGCTAATGGAGTAAATTGGACCAATTAGATATCTGCGTGTTGTGAGATCAATTCGGCATACAGCCCAAAGGGAATGTTGTCGGCTATCGAAAACCATACCCTAATTATATTGATCGAATGACTTACCCTAACAATTTCAAAGTTCTTGATTTTTCAAAAATTTTCAGGCGATGACCCCGTCACCACTTTATAGCACATCGGACGTTTTATTGCGTAATGCAGTGAAGCTGCTCAGTCCGACAAGTTAAAAATTAGGTAATTCCTACTGTCTTTGTCAAGAGCTGCTTTTACATAATTCACAAACTTACCTCCTAATTTGGTTCATTTCGACCGATTTAGAAAGCCGATTCCATGAATGCTTTTTCTCTAGCAGTCTAAAACTTAGAATTTTTTACTTGAGCTCTGTTTGCCAAAATTTGGGGAATCGATAACATATTATATTAAGAGATTTAGAAAGATAGAAAATCGGTGTTTAGTGTTACTTCACCTGATAACCAGGAAGCCGATGTAGCCTTCCAAGAATTAATTCCCCGTAGAGGAGAAATTTGGCGAACAAGAGTTCATTAATTTAAGTCACCTATTGTACAGTATCGACTCAAGAAAGCCATTTTACTGATAATAGAAGCTTTATAGATAAATTCAAGGCTAATAACATTAATAAAGATAGAGATAAAGCCAAGGTTAACCTTGTCGAGTATGATTTAAGTGATTCATCTAAAGCCAACAAGGCTGAAATAAATATAGCAGAATAGGTCAAGGGGTCTAAAAATTCATGGTCTATTCCTAGCTTAAGCCGATTAAAAATAAGTCAAAAATTAAATATGCTCTTGATGTTTCTAAGTGTGATTGTATTTTTGTTTATTGCTATAAAAAAATATTATATGATTGCCTGAAAGACATATTATACCGCTTACCGATGAAATCAAAAAGTGAAGGTATTACAAATGGCACCATTCTTTTCTCGTAATACTAATAATTGCAATATTTTTCGATAGCATATTCAATCGGTTATAGAAGATGGCTAACTCAAATTTGCAGAAGAGTTGACGATGTAACTAGGCGTTGATCCTTTTCCGATTAATATGGTTCAATGATCTTAAAAAGGAAAAGAGCAAATGCAGGATACAGGGTCAAAAGTTGCATGTTGTGTTGACGTTTAGTAAAACTCTAGAGGCAAAAAGACCAAAAAAAATTACGGTGTCGACAAGTGATATAAGGCTGAAAGAGCATCATCACCACACAAGCTGATTCACAAGCCAAAACCAACTTTCTCCCAAATGCATGAAAAATATGAAAGGAGAAGTAACAGGCCATGTTATCCTGTGTGTCGGCCAGATAATATGTACTGGCCCGATAACCAAGAAAAGACTTACCAACGATATCCCTGGCAGTTCTGTTGGCAGAGGGGATTAGCTCTGCCATCACCATATACATATCCAATGGAGCATTATCCTCGTCAAGGTGACTGGCAATGGAGATCGGCTAAAGATAGGATATCTGAACCAATGAAGAACCATCATGAAACCAATAAAGGATCGGTCCATGAAAGAATTTCCAAGCCGATTCAACCGCCAACACGAGTGGAGGAAGGGCTGGAAAAATATGCAAGTTGATTGAGCCTAAACTAAAATGGTGTCCTTTAGGGCTTAGCCAATCACAAGATAGAAGACTTTAAAGGCTAAGAACTTAGATGAGAGAGGCCGAGCAAGAAAAACAAAGAGATGAAGTGTTCAATCAACTTTGGCTAATTAAGATTGCTAAAAATGAGTGGAGTAGAAAAGAACCAGTTGAAGAAGAGTTCGATTCAGCTGATGATCTGAATTCACACATAATTTGGAACGATTCTCCATTGCCGATAGACATCAATATAGTGTTCACCTTGCCGGTTGACTTGAAGATAAATACTGCATTGGCCAAAGAGACATTCGCTCAATTGTGCTTGGGGGCTCAAGACGCATTTTTGAAAAACCTCAAGACGATCATCGGCATCTAAAGCCATTATACTTGAAATGACACATTAATGGCAAGCCGATATCAAAGATGCTTGTCGATGGAGTAGCAACCATCAATCTGATGTTGTATACCACTTGCAAAAAGCTAGGTAAATCTGACGATAATCTTATTAAAAATAACATGATTTTAAATGACTTCACAGACGATCCCACTGAAACAAGAGGTGTTATGGTAACTGAGTTGTCAATCGGTAGCAAAACATTGCCGACCTTTTTTTGTGGTTAACGCTAAGGGCAATTACAATATTCTACGAGGCGAGATTGGATTCAAACCAATTGATTTGTGCCGTCGACCTTGCATCAAATGCTCGCCCAATGGAACAGGGACGAGGTTGAAGTAATTCAAGCTAATACATCGTCTCATATTGCCATGGTGAGTTCAGACGCAAATTGACATAGTATGAAGAAGCTGAGTGTATATCGGGTAAACCTCTAGATGATTGCGATTTTATCTGCATCAACAAAATAAGGCATATTCCAATCAACATAAGGCCAAGCACAATTCATCGGACAAATGAGATTTTGCGCCATAGAGTTCAAATTGGTAGTAAAGGCTTTATAGGATAAAATGTGAAGCTATCAGCAAGCAACAGATAGCTGTGATGCCATTCAAGATTTCCAAGAGATCAAGAAATTAGGCCAGAGTTTCACATCAACTGATTTGTTAGAAGAAGTCGACATAGGTGATGGTGATAGGAAAAAGTCAACTTTTATTAGTTCAAAATTAGTCACATATTATAAAAAAAAGTTGGTCAAAATATTAAATAATTATAAATATTATTTTGCATGGGAGTATCATGAGATGCTTAGTTTAAGCTAACAACATGTTCAACATTGGCTACCTATATAGCTAGGTTATTGACTATTTAAATAGTCTCCTAGATGATTTAATCTAGCCTTGTATACTATTATAAAAGAAGAAATTGAGTGATTATTGGAAACTAAGGTTATTAGGCCTTATCGATATGTTGAGTAGGTTTCTAATATCAATTTCGTTATGAAGAAAAATAGCAAACTCGGGTGTGTGTTGATTCTAGAGATTTAAATAAAGCCACACCAAAAGATCAGTACCCAATGCCATTAGCCGATATGCTTATTGACGCTGCATCTGGGAATAAGATCATTAGTTTCCTCGATGGTAATGCCGGATGCAATCATATATTCATGGTAGAAGCCGATATACCTAAAACAGCCTTTTGGTGCCCTGGTGTCCTAGGTTTATTTGAGTGAGCAATAATGACGTTTGGTTTGAAGAACACTGGTGCAACATATCAGCGTGCCATGAATTTGATTTTTCACAACTTAATCAGCCATATTGTGGAGATCTACATCGATGATGTTGTTAAATCAAAGAAAAATTTGCAGCATCTGGCCTATTTGGAAACAATGTTAAAAAATACAAGGGCACATGGCCTAAAAATGAATCCATACAAGTGTGTTTTTAGCGTGTCGGTTGTACAATTTTTGGGCTTCATGGTTCACGAAAGATGGATTGAAGTTAATCAAGAAAGAGTCGAAGCCATAGCCAAAACTAAGCCGCCAGCCTGCAAGAAGGATTTACAGAAGTTGATCGGCAAGATTAACTATTTAAGGTGATTTATTTCAAATTTGTCCGTTTGTATTAGTTCATTTACCCCATTATTAAAGTTAAAAGATAATCAAAAATTAATCTAGGAAGCCAATCAACAGAAAATCTCTTGAGAGTATCAAAGAATATTTATCTAATCCTCCTGTTTTAGCCATGCCCCAAAAAGGTATACCATTTAAGTAATATATCTCGCTAAAGAGATGATTATTGGAGCTATTTTGGTGCAAGAGATTGATGGCAAAGAGCGAGTTATTTTCTAATTAAGACGATGGTTAATTGATGCAGAAACCAAGTACCCTTTTGTAGAGAAACTTCGCTTATCATTATATTTTGTTTGTAAAAGTTAAGACATTATATTTTACCCAAAAATAAGAAGATGAAGGAGGCAGCCGATGAGCAATACACACGAGCATGGGAGGAGCCTAAGATTGCACCTAAAGACTAGTACTGAGTGGATGTCTATGGGAGTAATTAGAAGAAAGCAAAGGCACTACACCTCGCGCAATTAAAGGGAAGGCACCAATGGATCCTTCCATATAGTGTCTACTTCACCAATCATGAATTTTTCCATTTCCAAAAGGCGTGTATGTACCTTAGCTGTAATTTCTGTTTGTGGTTCATCCGTGTTGTCACGCCATGTATCTTTTATCATTTTGTATGTCAAGCTATGCCATTTCTTATGTCATGTTATGTACCAACCTAATATTTCAATATCATGCTACCAACCATAACATTTGTATGTATGTTTCCTCTCATCATTTTCTACATCCTGCTATGTCATTTTCTTTTGTATGAGCCATATACTCCGTACCTTCATTCTGTTTCTACCAACAGTAATCATCACTGTTCTGAATTTTTCCTTATCATTCAAAACATATGCCACACTACCTTGTTTTCAGTTTGAAAAGACAAACATATTTACTTTATGCACATTGTCCGTCAATGCCACCATTTGCATTGAACCGCACGCGCCATGCAATCCATGTAAATCAGTGTCAAATGTTTTGTACATTTGTTGTAATTTTGCGTGTTGTCGTCACTGGCTTTCCACAAGAATAGCTTATTTGTAAAAACAAAAAGTAAGCACAGTTTTATAATCCACGTAAGTGATTGTTGTAGTATGAGGTTACCTACTTTACTAACTAGTTGTTTGAATAGAAATTCAAACTAGAGTTGTCTTTTTATAGTACTTTGATTGTAGATATATATGTGTTGATTATATATATAGATTTACAAAGCATGTGATTTAAATTTGTCCAAAATCTTTGAATTCAGTATTTTTTTGAAAGTATGTGTTTCTAAAACTGAAATTTTTGAAAAATATACTTAAATTTGATGTATTTAAAATCATAGTATCCCATCTATAACAATTTTAAATGTGTGAATTCAAACCGAGTTTGTGTATATTTTTTACAAATTTCAGTTTTAGAGTATATAACCATCTGTAACAATTCAAATGAAACATATATCTTTAAACAAATATACTCAAACTCAAAGATCTTAAATGAATTTAGATCGCATACTTTGCTAATTTATATATGTAGTCAGCACATACCAAGCTAATTAATATATGTAGATGTAGTCAGCACATACTAGCTACCATAAAAAAGTCAAATCTAATTTGAATTTTAGTTCAAATTTGTTTGAACTAGTTAGTAAACTAATTAAATTCGACATCCAAAAAATTTCAATATTTTCTCCTTACGAATACATAGTAAAAATATCCGTTTTAGATTGGCACACATGATGTCCTAGATAATTATACTATATATATATATATTAGTGCTAATTCCGTGCTAATAGCATGTAGAAGTTTTGAAAAACAAACTCAGCATAAATAGTCACATGTAGGGAGGTGAACCTCTACAACCCTGCACTATTTTTTTGCTGTTTGTCTTTTTCATATCTTTCAAATGAAAATTGAGTTTCATCTTCAAATTTTGCAGGGTTGTAGAGGTTATTCTCCCTACATGTGATAATTTTTGAGAATTTTTCAAAACTTCTACATGCCATTAGCACGAATTAATTGAATTCACCCATTAGCATTGAATATTTCCCCATATATATATATATATATATATATATATATATATATATAGGAAAATGATTCCATACTCTGGTGTATATCTCTCACCTCTAATATACCGCTTAAATGATGTTGTTATATCTCTTTATCCTTTTGAATATACTCTAATATCGATTATAAGATACTCCAAAGTGAGTTTCATGGAAAATTTCATTAAAATCCACCCTTTATAATATAATTTGTTTACATATTCCTTATACATATGGAAAAGAGTATGTAGCAAAAAATAAAGGTTCTGATGAAATTTTTTAATCATATTGTATTGGAGTATCTTAGAATTATTATTGAAGTATAAAAGAAAGTCATAAAGGAGTATAAAACGCTTATTTAAATGGTATATTAGAGTGGGAGTATGTACTCTCTACTCCCCAAGAATCAGAAAGACTTATATATATATATATATATATATATATATATATATTGCATTAGCAACGATTTATGAGTTGGTCCACGCAGATTTCATGGCGTCATGTCCTAGACACGTACTCCTAAATAGTGTTTCATCCGGTCGCAAATAGATATCATTTTGAATATTGATATAACTTCCAAAATACAGTTTTAGCAACTAATTTTTATTATAATATATTAAAAATATAATAAAAAATAATGTTATGAAATACTTTCGAGACAAATTTACCCATATTATTTTCATATATTCAATTTTAATATTTTCATATATGCCATTATTTATTGGAGGGAGTACTAATCATCAACGGACGCTTTCTCGCGGTTTGGAATCGTACTGGATCCCACCGCGGTCGGCCAAGAAGAGGGCGCCACGTGCCCGCATGGTATTCGGGACCAACGCGGCCACAACGGTGTCGCTGCCCCCACCGCCACACGGGATCCGCCATGATGCATGTCTTTTGTACAGGTGGCGATAGCTGATAGGACAACGCGTCGGTCCGTTTCCTCGTTGCTTTTTCCTAAGCGCACCTTTGCTTCTGACGAAATGGGAGATGCGCCCTCGGTTCATCCAGCCTGGCGTGTACGTGTTTATGGACTTTTTGCTGGAATCCAAGACCGTTGATTCATCACGTGGGGTCCTTCGGACTTGGACCCGTACACGTACAGATAATAGAACCAAAATAACAAAAAGCAAGCCATTTGTGTTTGAGTTCGTAAATTCTCTTTTCGCTACGAGGCATTTGCCTCTAATTGCAAATATACAGGATAAAACATTAACATTATAAAACTAAGCTTTAAGCTTAAGAAGAATTGATAGATTGGAGAGGGCCACACTAAGGGGTGAAAACGGTCGGAAAACACTAAAACTATTTTTGTTTCATATTTTTTCTGAAACGATATCGAATCGATAACTACTAAAGCTAAAACGGCATCGAGAATTGAAAATATCGGAAACGAAAATTCGATACAAAATATATATCGGTAACGATCGAATCCAAAAGAGACCCAGAACGTCGTAAGGACATGTACCACCAATTGACTTCAAAAAATTCACACAAATAGTACATCCACATAGAAATTAGTAATTAATAAATATTCACAAATTTACGATGAACACACATCAAATTTTAGACTTGAATGACTACATTAGAGTTTTGTTTTTATGATATTTAAAAATATCTATGATTGGTTAAATCATGAAAATGGGTGAAGATTGTAGCCCTCGTAATAAGCTTCAAGATAGAGTCCAAAATCACCTAAATCGGAGTTTGGAGTAAAAAGTTATGGACGTTTTAGTGACCGAAGGAGTGTGATTTGTGGGTTGAATAATTCCGGTAATTACCGACGGAATTTACCGATTTTTTCCGGATATCGAAGGAAACGGTCGAATCGATCAAAACCGTATCGTTATCGCTTCCGACAAAATTACCGATTCGATTCGATTCGAAAATTACCGATACCGACACGTCCGGTTGAAAAATTTCGAAAACGGTTTTCGGAATTTCGGGAATTACCGATACCGTTTTCACCCCTACCCACACTAGTAGTTTTTCAGCCAAATATGTAGTACTCAATCTACTCACAAATACATTCAGTTTTGGACATCAATAAGATCCTAAAACACAGCTTTGACCACTAATTTATATTATAATATCTTTAATGAAATTGAATAAAATTATAATAATATGAAAGTATTTTTTTAGACATACGCACATTATGTGTGTGTATGTATGTATGTATATATGTAGGTTTTCATTTATCCAATCTAAACAACTACTCTCTTGGGTCACAAATAGTTGTCATTTTAGATATAGTTACGGTCAAACTTTTTGAAACTTTGACTATTAATATTTTTAAAATATTTAAATTGGATACATAAAATCATATGTGTAGACTTATCTCGATAAGTACTTTTATAATATTATAATTTTATTCAGTTTTATAAATATATTATAATAAAAATTAGTGGTTAAAGTTATGGTTTGAAGACCGTATACAACTATTTGTGACCAAAGGGAGTACGAAGATATCGATAATCCAACTTTCGGAAGTTTGATTGCACACATTTTGTACCGGAGGCAATATAAGTCACTGACTTCTTAATTGCGTGTAGAGTGCCCTGCCCTACAAATATAAATCATCTTATAATGAATATAGACAAAAAAATCTAAATTGATATTATTGAATTCAACATGAAATATTTTTCAAAAAATATATTTTTTGTGATTTATAATAAATATAATTATGATAGAAATCAGCTGTTCAAGTGGGTAAATGGGTACCTTGAAGACCATATCACGGCTATATTTGTAAATTAGATATAGTTCCCATTGTGCATAGCTTTTTCTTTGGACGGCTAATTGATTACATCCCTGCAATATAAATATCCACTGAAAGCACTTCAAAGGATATCTTGGCACTAACCGACCCTGCCGCGTAGCTCATGGCTTCTTCCTTCCGGAATTTCATTTGAGCTCACAAGCCCTCCCCGCTAAGCAACGGTAGGGAAAGGTCCATTTGTTTCAGCAATATAGGCCCTTCTAAAGAATGGAGAGAAAACTTAGAGGGGGCATCTGCAAAAACCCGCTCAACTGACTCTATTTATACGCGCCCCCTCGTAGATTCCAGAGGAGAGAACCGTCTCGAAACAGGGCAGATCGGAACGAGAAAAACTCGCTGTTACTTGCAACACTTTCTCTAATCTCGCTTCAAGGAAAAACAAAAATCGAAATCGAAATAGAAGAAAGCGCCAAAATCCCCATTTCCAGTTCATCCCTCTGCGCTTTTCTTCGGGTTGAATCGCGAGCAAAAGAAAAGAAAAGAAAACGTGATTGCCGACGATGGTGGCGATCGAGAACCAGAGCCAGGGCTCGAGGGCGGCGGAGGCGTCGCGGATCCCCAAGGAGGCGCGGCGGCTGCTGCACGAGCTGGCGGCGGCGTGGGCGGACGTGGCGGACTGCCGGGCGTTGGAGGTGGTGCCGCTCAAGGGCGCCATGACCAACGAGGTCTACCAGGTGCGCTGGCTCACCGCCGGCGGCGGCGGCGAACTGGAGGCCAAGGAGAGGGAGGTCAGGAAGGTTCTCGTGCGGATATACGGCGACGGCGTCGAGCTCTTCTTCGACCGCGAGGACGAGGTGCACACCTTCGAGTGCATGTCCCGCCAAGGCCAGGGACCCCGCCTCCTCGGCCGCTTCCCCAACGGCCGCGTTGAGGAGTTCATCCACGCACGGGTAGGTGCACATGCATACTGATTCCGCGTCTAATCGAACTATCCAGCCTTTCTTGGACGAGCTCTGCAACTTAGTATTTCTCCTCTCGATTTTCCTAGCTTTGAAGGGTGGTAATTGATAATTTGTCACACCTAAATTGGTGAGATTCATGGCACTTTTTTTTTCACTCTTCAACTGCCCCCCAGTTCTTGGAAATTTGATGGCACTTTTTTTTTTCTTGGGACGAGTGATTCTGTTAGTTTTACTGCGTCTGTAGTTGGTTTTCATTTTTGGTGAATTTAGTGCTAAAATTAGGCAGGAAGTGGAATTTGTTCTTGTGTAGTTAATTGTTGAGCTGATCTCCTGGTAGTTTTGGCTTGAACAGTTGAACTACTATTTTCTTGATACCTTTTGAGATTCTGCTGGTACGGGGCTGACTAATTTATTGCAGTGTATTTACCGAATGTTTTGCCCATGCGAGTTAGCCGAAAGCTACTCTTTTGGTTGCTTTCGTGACATCCCCCCCCCCCCCCCCCTTCAAAAAAAAGTGCTGGTGGAGTGAAGAATATAATACTAATTGCAAGGCCATTATCATCAATTGAAATCTCTCTTTTCTCTCTTTCATAGATTATTTCTTGTCTTGTCAATAAAATAACGATGCAAAGTCAATAGTCGTTGATGTAATTAGTACTTGTTTTTAAAAATCAATTCGAAAATAGAACGTGAGCTGTCGAATTAGCCAACGAGGGTAGATGACAATTGTCTATACGACGACAGGAAACGTCTCTCTCAGAAAAGCTATCAACTGAAATCAATCTATTGGACTTGGGAAAGTAGGATAGATGACTAAATTGGCAAAACTAGAACAATTGGTGGCAAAGTAAGTGGAGAACGAAGTAGCTTTAGGCAATATGCATGGTCTAATGTCCTTTCTGAGTCTCTTTACAATGTGAATTCTGATCTAAACATTGAAAGGGCCGTAGCACTTTTTGGATTCTTCGTTTCTTTATTATTTCGGTCGAATCTTATGCTGTTTTCTTGGGTGAACAAAAAGGGATTAAAATTAAATGTGGTGCAATATTATCAGATTTTTCTGTGCAGGTTTTCCAGTGCAAAGATATGTTATCAGGATGAACAATCTATCCATCTGTTATGTCAGTAAACAAAAAGCTAATGCAATTGATTCTTTCAGACACTGTCAGCTGCCGACCTTCGTGATCCTGAAATTTCAGCTCTGGTGGCTTCAAAACTGAGAGAATTTCATAACCTTGACATGCCTGGTCCGAAATCTGTGCTCATTTGGGACAGACTGAAGTAAGGACACCTGTTTTTTTTTGGCTAAAAATGATTGCTTTATTAAGATTTAAGCACTGCTTGTAACTTCTAAGTGTACTATCGAACCTGCTCGCATTTTATGTAGGAACTGGCTCAAAACTGCCAAGAACCTTTGCTCATTTGATGAAGCCGAGGAATTTCGCTTGGATAGCCTGGAGAACGAGATTACTGCATTGGAGAAAGAATTTTCAGGGGATTACCACTGGGTTGGTTTTTGCCACAACGATCTTCAGTATGGCAATATCATGATAGATGAAGAGACCAACATGCTGACCATCATCGTGAGTTCTATGCATTCACAATAATCCCTTCTAATCTTATTTATTTTTGTAGTGGCAGAAATATTCTTGTTTGGAGTGCATCAATTATATGCTTATATGCAAATACAAATATGAAATGGGGAATCTCTTGAAAGTAGGTAGGTATAACTTTCAAGTTTCTTCTCTCATGTAACCTTCTCTTCTGTTGAGCAACACGCCTTGACTTGTGCGAAGTGGGGATGGCTGGAGTTGTCGTATCATTTTCACTAGTTGGAATAGGGCCGACTCATTTTTTTTCCTTTCATACAACTTGGCGCTTGTTTGTTTTGTCCCCTTGCCTCTCTGACATTCTAAGTTGTCACGCCTCTACTAAAAACAGAGTTTTTGTTTTGGAGACTACGTACTATATGAAGGTTTGATGCTTGCTTTTCTTGTTGTTTCTGCTGTGCACCAACCTGTCATGACAGTTTCTTAAGGAAAACTGATGTTTGATTCTACCTTGTAACTAAGTGTCCCGAACCCCAATTATAGTGGGCAAATTTGGCAATTTGGTTTTTATCTAATCTTTTGTCTTCTCGTGTGGTCACAGGATTATGAGTATGCAAGCTTTAATCCAGTCGCATATGACATTGCTAACCATTTCTGCGAGATGGCGGCAGACTACCATACAGCAGAGCCTCATATACTGGACTACAGTAAATATCCAGGTATTGCATTTCTTACAAAACTACCGATGCATGCAATTTTGATTTTATTTTGTTTCAGCCTGCAGCCTAGCTTATTTGCTATTTTCTACTCTGTGACAGATACTGATGAGCAGAAGCGTTTCGTGAAGACCTACCTGAGCATTTCTGGTAAGTAAAAATTCATTCTCTGGGTTTATTGTCTGACGATTTCTTTGGTACTACTATGATTTTCTAGAGCAGTTGCTGTTCTGATGCAAATATTCATGCTTATGACCATTAAATACTCTTGTTCCCTATAAGTAGCTAATATATCCTTATAATTTGTTTAGCAGGTGAGGAACCTGATGCGGAAGACGTGGAAAATCTGCTCCAAAGCATTGCGAAGTACACGCATGCCAGTCACCTGGTTTGGGGCCTCTGGGGAATAATATCAGTGAGTTCATATTGCCGGTTTTCCATTTCGTGGTTGTAAACAACTGCTATTTTCTAACTTCCATCTTTTACTTTCTAACTTCCATATTTTACAGGATCATGTCAACGACATCGACTTCGACTACAAGGAGTATGCAAGGCAGAGATTCGAGCAGTATTGGCAGAAGAAGCCTGCATTATTAACTTCATGAATTGATGAATAAACACTTGGCTTCAGGAACGCACTGAGGCCTGTGCTGCACATAACCTGTGTGATGTTACTGACACATTCCCTAGCTGGGACAGAAAGGTAGTGAAAGAAGACGACGACGACGACGAAGAAACCTGTTTCGGGATCAGTGGTTCTCATTCTGAAATTTCATAAGGTTCGGCTTCAGGAAGGAAGCTACGGCCTGTCTCTCAACCCTCGTCCTCACATGGTTCCCCTTGGCCATAAACAGATCTTAGTTGGGCCCTCCCAGAGCCCGGGCGTCCCGCGTTACCGTCCGCTTGCCCCGCCCCGGTGCCCTCCGCTCCGCGCCTCTTTTCCGGGGTCTCCCCGTTGTCTCCTTGCCTTCTGGCCTGGTCTACGTCTGCCTACGGTCTTGGTCCGTCCAACACTGACGGGCCCCTAAATCCCGGTCCCGTTCCATCCCCCTGCTCTTTTCATATGGGCCCCCTTCTGCGGCCCCCCAAACCCGGGCTCCCGGCCCCCTTGCCACGATTTGCCTCTTCAAGGCTCTTGCTCCCGCCCCCGAAGCTTGGTTCCATCCAAATCATTGGTCTGGGGGCATCTTGGCTCCCTTAAACCTGCCCATCCAGTCCGAATGGCTCCGGCTCCCTTGGCCCGACCACCCCCCTTTCGTTACCCTTCCCACTTTTCAGGCGCCTTCTTCTTCACCGGCCTCGGGGCTCTTCTTGGCATCAGCCAATTCATCTTGTTTCATATTATTAAAATTTCTTTCCCGGATTCCCTCTTCGTTTTATTTCCCTTGGTAACCTTGCTGATCTGCCAACTCCTTTTTCCCGTCTTGTATCCTCTCCTGGTTCACTTCCTCCCCTGGCCTAATTCTCGGCCTCTTTAGCAGATATTTAAATCTCTGTTGGCATCCTGATAATGGCCATTATTTTCCCATTGGTCTCCACCTTCGGCTCGTCTTCCATGCCTTCCACCCTTTCTTGGCGTCCTTCTTGCGCCGTGCTTATACCCGCTCTCCTTGGTTTGCCCGCCCTTGTTGGCTTTTCGGCCGGGATGCACGACCATGCCTCTTGGCCCATTAACCCCTGCCTTATCCCGCTGCTCCAACTCCTTAACACTGATTCCTCTTTCCTTCTCACCGGCTTATTAGCTCGTCCTCACCGGCCTTTCTTCCACAAGCATCGCTTTCCCCCTTCTTACTTTGGCGCGGCGGAGCCCCCCTTCAAGACGTTCAATACTACTGAATTCTTGGTACGGCGCTCTCTAACATGCCACCTTCATCCCAAATCGCCGGCCTGTCGCCTGCCCCCTGGTTTTCCGGCTCTTCTTCCACGCTTTGGGGTGCCCGACCGCCCACCTGTCTACCTCCATCTTTCCGCCACCTTCCACCTTTCGTCTCATGGCTGCCCTTTTGAGCCGGCTGCCCCTTACCACCCTTGTATTTTCTCGACCCGGCCTTACGCGGTTCGCCCCGTCCCCTTGGTTCCTTGTCCTCAACCCAACCGGTGCCTTTCCCCCACGTGTCCTCGCTCCTGGTCTTCTCTCATAAGCGCACGCTATGCCAGCAATGTTGTTGCCCGGCCTACTTTTGCGCCCGCCCTTCAGGCTCACCCGGGCTCGCCCCCTTCACACTCGGTTCCTCGTGGCGCGCCCGGTTTGCGTTCCTCCGTTTTCAACCCATACCCTTGGAAAGTCGTCCGCTGTCGATGACACTGCAGCTAATTAAGCGCTTCCTTTTCTGCAGTTCTGGACTTATAAGACTGGCAGTGGTCACTCGTGTTATACAAATCTATATCTCTTTCAAGCGAAATTATAAATTTAACTCTCCGCTACCGTAAAAGGCGTGATAGGTCGGCCGAGAAGCGTGGGAGTAGTGGCCTGCTGTGGTCGGCGGACGCGGTAGGTGGCCTCTCAAGGTAGAGGAGTGCGAGAGACATTTGTATTTTTGCTAGAAAGAAACCTAAACTTACCAAAAAAATAAAAGAGATAAGAGAGCTAGGAAAGTGATCACTTCTTAAGACATTACATGGATAATGCATCTTAAAGATTGTAGTATGATTGTATGAAATTTAGCTGAAATCTGTACGACACTAATTTATGATTGGATTAACTTTTTTGGAAAAGTTTTAACCCAAGAATCACGATCACTTTTGTTGCCGGTACCTGTTGATTACCACCTCTACTAACCGCCGCCATAACGGCGAATTCGCTGTCTCCATCAGTCTCCTCATGCCCGGGAATTTGGCTTGCAATTTTGAAACCGAATATTGATATTCTAATAACACACAATCCTCTCTCTCACAACACACACATGAGCACAAAGCAAAATAGGAAAAAGAGAGCAATTCTAAGGTTGTCTCGGGCTGACGGAAAAGCATCGCCTTGGGCCCGAGTGGTGTAGTTCAGCCAGGAAGGGCGTGTCCCGAAGAATTTTTTTATTTAATATTTATTTTAAATCTTTTTTTCAAAACTAATCGCCCGGGGAAAAAATTGCAAAAGTACCATCCGTCGCCCCAGTACGGGGCAATCGCCCCCTACTGGGGCAAAAGGCGGTCAGCCCTAACGGTCGAGAAAACGGCCGCTCCGACCGTTCTGCCAAGAATGCCACGTCTTGGCCGTGCGCCCATGGTCAGGCGATCATCTGTGGCTGGGGCGATCGGCGCCATTTAAAACCAGCAGGAAGAGATTGTTCTCATTCTTGCGCAATGAGAGCAAATGACGGGAGAGGAAGAAAAGAGAGAGAAGGGAAGAAAGAAAAGGAAGGAGAGGGAAAAAGAGAGAAAAAATTGATTCTTCGGTTTTGTGGTAAGTTCGAAAATTTTATATGTAATATTTAGAGATTTAATATAATATTTAGTATTGTTTAGTATTTAGAAATTGTAGTATTTAGTTTATATTTTGTGTGGTGATTTTTGTAGGTAATATTTAGAAATTAATGTAGTATGTAGTGTTTAGAAATATTAGGACTGTGTAGTATTTAGAAATATTGAGATTCCATGTAATAGAAATATTTGTCAACATTTAGAAATTTAATATTATTAATTTAACATGGTAGGTTAGCCATATGTTACGCGGGCAATGTTTCGAAAATTGCGACGTAGAAATTAAATGAAGTACGATATATCATGTATACATACAGTTTTTAATATTAGAACAAATGAATAATATGTAGTAGTAATTCTGTAATGAAAAAATGGGTAGTCGAATTACTTATTTATAGTTCGAAGGTTCTTAGTATGATCATCATTCGTTTTATACATTGTATTTTAGAGTATATTTAAAAACATGGTAGGCTAGGAACATGTAACATCCCAAAAATTGAGTTTTAGAATGTTTAAAATTAAAAATGAACCATTCGTATTTTTCTCGAATTAATCAAAGCTTAAATTGAATTTTCTAATAATTAGAAGATTTAATTTGATTAATATATGCATCAAATCAAAGGTTTCCAGTTTTTGTTGGGTTCCTTGTGCTCCAAGGAATTTGTCTGTATTTTTGGAGATTTTTCTGAATTTATTTGCTATTTATTTGAATTTATTTGTTTTTATTTGAATTTCTGGGATTCTTTTTAATTCGGAAAACGTTTTAATTTTAAAAAAAACCCTCTCGGGCCGAAACCGCCCTAGCCAATTCTATTTCCGCGCCGGCCCGCTACTGTTCCTTCGGCCCAATCACCAAACCCTAATGTCGTGGCCGTTTGATTCGGATCCAAGGGCTATCACTCGCCCACGTCACCCCGAGCGTCGCCGCCGCCACTTGAAGTCCGTGTCGGGCACGCCTCCCGAGGCTATAAAAGCAGTCGCCGCCCATTGCCCGAGGTTCGCCACTTTCTCCCGCACCCGCCGCCCTGTTCCTCGTCACCCGAGACGCTGTCGTCGCCGTGAACGAGCTCACCGAAGTGCGCCGCCACCCGAAGCTCTTCTCCGCCGTCTCCTGGGCGCTCCGGTCATCCTCCACCGCCGCCGTGGACGCCCCCGAACTCGTCGCGTCGAGTTCTTCCGGATCCGCCACTTCTTCCGCCTGATCCGACCGTCCTTCGCCGCGTCCGGTGTCGTCTTCTCCGCCTCCGGTGAGTAGCGCCGCCGCCTCGCCGTCGCTTCCCATCCGCAAACCTCAGCCGTCCGATCTGCGGTGGACGCTCCAGATCGCGCCGCGTCCTCCCAGCCGTGAGCATCAACCGTCGCCGTCCGATTCGGAGCCGACGTTCAAGATTTTGCCGCGTGGCCGAACCCCGCCCCCATGCTGTGTCAGCGCCACGCCAGCCGCCACGTCATCGCCATGTCAGCCCTAGCCGCCGCGTGGCATGCCACGTCGACGCGGTCTGCCGCATCACCCGAAGGTCGCCTCGGTGCTCTCGGTCTACCATGGACCGTGCCACTGACATGCGGACCCCACCCGTCAGAGGGAATTCTTTTTCCTTTTCCCTGATTTTCCCGAAAAATGAGAAATTCCAGCCAATCAGAAGCTGACACGTGTCACCATTTCCGAAATTTTCTGATTTTCTCTGAATTAAATCTTCCGAAGGCCCGTTCTCCTTCGTCCGAACTCCGATTGAGCCGATTCAAATTTCTAAATTTTTGTAAAATTGAGATCTACATTCCAGAGCCATTTATTTTCAATTTTGAGCTTGTTTTCTTCTCGGTTTTGTATTTATTTGGTTTCATTGCTTTATTTTCCGGTAGACGCGAGCCCTGAAGGAGTGAACAAAGACTTCGAAGACCAAGAATCAGCACTTGAACAACAAGGCAAGTCGTATACCTTTGATCATATTGAACCCATGTTTGCAAAAGTACTTTGTCTTATACAATTGCATGCTATTTGTGTAACAATGCTAGTTTATGGGAGTAGCTATTTACCTGTTTGAGTATGCCCCTTTGATTATTGGAATGCCATGTATCCATTGTTAACCATAGGTTGGGACATTATTAGTTGGACATAATCATAGTACCAGCATTGGGTTATCGTAGCTATGCTTAGCCATGCTTAGTTGTCCGATGGGATTCATATCACCTGTGAGCTAATGTTAATCTTGACTTAATGAGATATTGAATTGTGGCTATTGACCACTGTTGTAAAACTTGTTGTACCATGGCAGGGGATGCCATTGGTTTTGGGTTGAACAAAATGTTTCCCTCGGGCAATTGATCGTGCAGTAAAGGGGGTGCTGTTTAGCACATTGGGATGTGGCTGTCTTGCCTAAGACAATTTAAGAACTTAATCTTGTGCGCCATTGAACTGGCCTAACTGCAACCACAAGTCCGTATGGGACGGACCTAGTGATTAATTTGCAATGTCCAGACTTGAGTATTGCCGATGGTTGGTGTGGGTTCGAGATGGACTGTACACTCACATGGCTCAAGAAGGGGCCCCGAGGGGCGAAACCTTAGAGGGCAGTACTGGGTTTAGACATGCATTGTAAAGGCTTTGTAGTGATCTCTCTACCGACACACCAAAGGAAGTGTGTTCTTAGCGCTTGGCATTAAGGGATGATCATGTCTTGTGGGTAAAGTCGCACAACCTCTGCAGAGTGTAAACTATTGAATAGCCGTGTCGCGGTCATGGACAAGCCCGGGATTTCACACGGGGTATAGAGTATTTTATTGAAATGTGGAATGGTTGGGATGTGAACGGGGAGTTCACTGTTGTTTGTTGTCTCAAGCTATACTGTTGAATTGTGTGGTTGATACTTGTTTCGAATGATGTAGGGTGATGCCTCATCATTTTGTTCATGTTGTCTACCATTAATTTATCAGATTATTTATTATTATTTTATTCAAACTGCCTTCAATCTATTTATTGTATTTAAATTCAAGTTATTGCTTTTTGCAAATGAACCATATAACTATCCTTTGTCAAGCCGTGCATGAATATATTGCATCATTTCCCTACGGCTTGTTGAGTACGTTTGTACTCACGGCTTTATGCCCTGTTGTTCGATTCTTTGAGGAAAGACCGGTAATGAGTATCAAGAGGAGGAGTACTATGAAGACTACGCCGACTAGGAAGGCGTTTTCCTGCACGATTGCTCGTGGCATGTCGAATGGCCCAAGTTATTTTATTTCACGCAATGCTTTTTATTTGTTCCTTAAGCCAAGAGGCATTGGTGTATGAACCTTGACCATCAGGTCGTTTTGCTTTATTCAATAATAATTTGCTTCTTCTTAGTTATTTCGATGTACGGAATGACATGTCATCTATGTTTCCACTGTGTGCACTAGCGTGATTCTGGACTAGTGCAGTATACACAGAGGGTTTCGAATTTGCATATCCGGGTCCCGACAGAACATATCGTCAGGCATCGTACTACGCTAGAAATTAGTAGAGTAAAAAAAATTAAAAATGTCAGGCACCGTTAGAAATCAGTAGAGTAAAAAAATTTGACAATATAATGTAACATTTATATAGTAATGCATGACGCGGTTAGATGGAGAAATGATGATTTTTTCGTGTAACATTCCGTTTTTCAATTTCTTGGAGTTTGAATTTCAAAACCCGAACCCGTGGAATTTTATTTGAAATTAATCCAACTTAATTTAAATTTCCAAAGTAAAAAGGGATTTAATTTGAATAATCTATAACTCAAATTAATTATTTATTATTTTATTTGGGTTCCTTGTGATTCATTTGATTTTTCTGCATTTTTGGGAATTTTTCCGAATTTATTTGCTATTTATTTGAATTTATTGGATTTATTCGGATTTTCTGGTATTTTATTGAATTTCCTAAATCCTTTAACCCTTTTTGGGCCGTCTTCACTGTTCATCCGACCGGCCCATCCCTGTTCATTTCCCCCGCCGGCCCATTCCGCATGAAACCCTAATCCCGCGTCGCACATCAGCCGTTGATCTTTCATCCCATGGCTGAAATCTCGCCGCCACTCTCAGACAAAAACCAAACCCTAAATCGTTTTATTCTCCGCCGTCCGATCCAGATCCGACGTTCCCTGTGCGTCCACGTCACCCGAATAAGCCGCCGCTGCCCGTAACCTAGCCGCAGCCACTGCCCTCGACTTCCGTGCCATTTTTCGCAACCCTAGGCTATATAAGCCGCCGTCACGCACTTCCCGAGATTCCCCTCTCCGCGCCGCCTCTTTCCCCTCTTCTCTCGCCGGCGGAGACGCTGTGTGGAAGCCGCTAGACCTCGTCGGAGTTTGCCTCCCGTGCGAGAGACTTCCGCCGCCGTGTCCACCCACTCCGGTAAGTCTCCGGTAACATCAGTAGTACCATTGAGTTCCATGTGATGCGCTCTCTCTATTCCACCAAGTCTCGAGTCTAAGCCGGTCTTCCTCCATCGTTTGGCATGTCCTCTTCTCCAAGTCCGGCGTGTTCAAGCCATCGCTTCGCTGCCGTCTGCTTCGGGTGTTCTTCACCGCCCGATCGTCAATCAACGGCCAGATCTGCGCCAAGACTACTTCGGTGAGCCACTCCGTCAGTCGCGCCTTGTCACTGCTTAGTCACCCTCACGTGTCCGGCGCGGCGTTGCCATGGCTTGCCGCCATCCAGATGCCCTAGCTTCTGTGTGGCCGCCACATCAGCCGAGTCCAGTCGCAGTGTCGCACCATGTCAACGCCACGTGGCGCCGCGTGCCAGCCACGTGTGCGCCACGGCATCGCCACGTCGTTGCCGGCCGCCTGTGTGTTGCCCCGTCACACCACGTGTCACCACGTCCGCGCCACATCATCGCCAAGTCACCACCCCATGCACACATCAGCAATAAGCCATGCACTCTGTTCACCATAAACCACGTCTATGACATCTGGTCCCCACCGGTCAGCCACAACCACATATTTCATTTTCTCCGATTTAATCCTGAATTTCCGAATTAACAGCCAATCGTAGCGCGACACGTGTCAACTCTATTTAATTTCTGATTTTCTCTCCCATTTAAACTTCGGAAGCCCCGTTCTCCTCCGTTCGAACTCCGATTTGAACGATTTAAATTTCTAAATTCATCTAAAATCAAGATATATCTGTTGGTGTCATTTTTATGAATTTTTGGATTTTATTTATTTCCGTTTTATTTATTTCTTGCCTCGATTTGCGTGTTTCGCGTGTAGACGACGCATCGGTTGAGCGAGAGGAGCATCCAGGGGAGGTAGCAGCAGCGGGAGAGGTGGAAGGCAAGTCTCCTTGACCATATTGAATCCAAGTTTATGAAATGCTATTTTGTTTTAAAGTATTACATGCTCATTAATTTGTGTACCGTACTTTAATGTCATTTTAATGCCCCACATTGGTATTAATATTGCCAACCCTTGACACCCTAGGAAAACTAATTATTGTAATTAATGGTAAACATTTTATTATGGGAACGGTAGAAAATACTTAGCCATGCTTAATCACGTCGGTACCTTACCATTATGGAAATGCTTTCATATTTGATTCAAAACGAATTGTGGAAAGTATGGCAATTGGTGTTGCCGGTATTAATTTGAAAATAAAAGTGAAAAATGGTTTAGACCGGGGCGGATTGGTTGTATGGCGGGTGCGGGATGCACAAAATTTTGGAATGTGATTGTCCGCCCTAGTCAATTAAGGACCAGTCGTGTGTTACCTTGGGCCCTGCTATACAGTACAACCACATGTTTATTATGGGTACGACCTGGCTAAGTAATTTGCATGTATCGTTATTTGACTTCGCCATTTGGGTTGTGCGGTTTGCCGGGATGGTACTTGCAAGGCGCAAGAGGGGGCTTCTGTACTGGGTGGGATGCCCTAACAGCGGTGAAACCTCAGCGGGCGGAGTCGGTAGCAGTATATGCATTGTAAAGGCCTTGTCATGATCTCCCTGCCGGCACACCAAAGGAAGTGTGTCAATAGCTTGGCGAAAGGGGTTGATCATGTCGTGTGGGTAAAGTGTACCAACTCTGCAGAGTCAAAACTACTTGAGTAGCCGTGCCCACGGACAAGGGCAAGCGTGGAACGCTTTCACATAGTAGATTTTCGGTTTTGGTTTTAAATGAAAAATGATGGATTTGGTTTAAAAATGAAAATGTGGTTGGGAATCATGAGCTGCTAGAGCTTAGGATCTTAGTTTGGCGGTTGGAGCCAACCGTAGTTGGAACACGGAAAATTGTTATACTTCAAAAGTTAATTAATTATGCTATTTACATTTTGTTAAATCTTTGCTTTATGAAATTATTACTTGTATTTAAATTTCAATTTCGCTTTATGCAAATGAACCCTATATGCCATCCTTTGTTTAAGCCTTGCATTTAGTTATTTGCATTAAGTTTTGAGATTTCTTGAGTATGTTGCATACTCACCCTCGCTTTATTCTGGGTGCTTATTCCATAAAGCGATGAAGAGATCGAGTGGCATTCCACCGTTCGACATCGTGGTGAAGACTATGATGAGGAGGATGACTCGATCTTCTAGGGAGCGTACCCCAGTCGGTTGTCTGTGGGCACACTGATTGGCTCTTTTTGTTCTACATTTCCGCTGCTACATTTTCACTTAAGCCGTAAGGCTCCATACTTGTAATAATGTGATGATGGATGTTTATGTTGTTACACTCTTTTGCTTATTACTGTTATTTACTTTTGATATGTCTGTGTTATCATCATTGTACGACTGTGTGTGCTAGCTGTTCCTGGACTAGCACGGTGGAAACACAGAGGGGTTCGGATTTGGTTAATCCGGGTCCCCACATTTCGGTTCGACGTTGTAGGCAGCATGTCGGAGAAATTGTATTTTCAAATGTTCTATGGAGATGGGGAGATAGCACAGGGGCCGGATGGAGTGGATTTGTCGGCATTTTCAACAGTCATACAGGGCATATCTAGGCCGAGAGATAGGACATATAGGGGTTTGTTGGAGTGGATGTTTCGGATGTTCAGTTTGGATACCCAGAGTGTTCGGCTGTGGGTTAGAGCAGTAGTAAGCCGTGTGCAGGACTTTTTTTATGGAGAGCTGGTTCCTATTAACGCGACATCGGCATGGAGGAGCTATGTTGGAGTCTGTTGTAGAAGCGGTGGCTGATGTTGCTAGTAGATTGGTACCAGGTACCTCCATCGGTGTCGGAGGTTCGTGATGTCGGGGTAGATATTACGGAGGAGGGGAGGACAGACATGCAAGAATGCGATGATGAAGGTGGCGAGGACCGAAGGCGGGGACACGAGGTTGGCGGTGGCGGCGGGATCGAGGCGAGGAGGCGGCGTGGAGGCGCGAGGGTGGCGATGAGGAGGAGGAGGTGGAGCACATAGTTGACTTGATGGAGGAGGACCGTGCGGATGAGGAAGTCCCTGATGGCGAACGCTCGGACGAGGAGGACAATACTCTGAGGTGCTGTCCCGGTCGTGGACTAATTATAATTTGAAGACCTAACAATGAATGAAGGAGCAGAGATGCATGGGAGTATCATGAGAGCGAGGTCGTAGCGAGGGCCATATATAAAGACAAGGAGGCATGATGTATGCGGTGAAATCTTGGTCAATGTCTCTTGGTGACAATTCAGGTAGTGAAGTCAACAAAAAGACTTCTGACGTGAAGTCGTAGTTGATTCGTACCATGGCGGTGCATGCATACAAGGAAGTGGAGGACTACTAGAAATGTTCCATAGTGGCGAACATAGCGCCAACTAGAGGAAGTGGAGCGGGAGCACCGCAATCGTAGATCCACTTGGGTGGCAAATGTGTTTTATGGTCGAGATCGTGGACAATCACTTTGCAGCCTCGATCCATTATCAGAGCCATAGAGGAGAGGTTTCAGTACAAGATTAGCTACAGAAAGGCATGGAGAGCAAAAAGAACAGCTTTGCAAATACGGTTCGGGACATAAATGCCCTCGGCACATGCATAAATGCCTTAGAACACATCGTCCCTTCTTATATAGGCCTTAGGGGCACTCGGAGAGCAAACACGAAGGCGAAGAAGGCCCGCTGCAAGACCCACTTGCCCGCGCACGCACCATCCGCAGGAAACTCCGCAAGGTCGATGACCGTACCGGGATTCCTACTTGATATTGCCCTGAGCAAGTGTGGAATATTCTCGTATGAAGCCTCGTATGTCCCGAACCGTATTTGCAAAGCTGTTCTTTTTTATCTCCATGCCTTTTTGTAGCTAATCTTGTACTGAAACCTCTCCTCCACGGCTCTGATAATGGATCGAGGCTGCAGGTGCGGATTGTCCACGATCTGACCATAAAACACATTTGCCACCCAAGTGGACAACAGATTGCGGTGCTCCTGCTCCGCTTCCTCGATTAGCGATTATGCTCGTCACTATGGAACATTTCCAGAGTCCCTCCACTTCCCTTGTATGCATGCACCGCCATGGGCACGAATCAACTACACACATCACGTCGTAGTCTTTTTGCTGACTTCACTACCCGAATTGCCGCCAAGAGACATTGACCAAGATTTCACCGCATCCATCACAGCCTCCTTGTCTTTATATATGGCCCCTCGCAACCTCGTTCTCATGATACTCCCATGCATCTCTGTTCCTTCATTCATTGTTAGGTCTTGAAATTATAATTAGTCCACGACCGGGACAGCACCTCAGAGTATTGTCCTCCTCGTCCGAAGCGTTCGCCATCAGGGACTTCCTCATCCACACGATCCTCCTCTATCAAGTCAACTATGTGCTCCACCTCCTCCCCCTCGTCGGCCACCCCCCGCGCCGCCTCCTCGCCCCCCCCGATCCCGTCGCCACCGCCAACCTCGTGTCCTCGTCTTCGGGTCCTCGCCACCTTCATCATCGCATTCTTGCATATCTGTCTCTCCTCCTCCGTAATATCTACCCGACATCACGAACCTCCGACACCGATGGAGGTACCGTACCAATCTACAAAGAACATGAGCGCCACCCGCTCTACAACAGTATCCAACATAGCTCTTCCATGCCGATGTCGCGTTAATAGGAACCACTCTCCATAAAAAGTCTCAAGACGGCTTACTATCGCTCTAACCCACAAAGAACACTCTGGGTATCCAAACCGAACATCCAAACATCCACTCCAACAAACCCTCAGATGTCCTATCTCTCGCCTAGATATGCCCGTGATGATCATTGAAAATGCCAACAAATCCACTTCATCCGGCCCCTGTGCTATCTCCCCATCTCCATAGAAAATTTGAAAATACAATTTCTCCGACATGGTGCCTACAACGTCGAACCGAAAAAATCATCATTTCTCCATCTAACCGCGTCATGCATTACTATATAAATGTTACATTATATTGTCAAATTTTTTTACTCTACTGATTTCTAACGGTGCCTGACATTTTTAATTTTTTTTACTCTACTAATTTCTAGCGTAGCACGGTGCCTGACGATATGTTCCTAGCCTACCATGTTTTTAAATATACTCTAAAATACAATGTATAAAACGAATGGTGATCATACTAAGAACCTTCGAACTATAAATAAGTAATTCGACTACCCATTTTTTCATTACGGAATTACTACTACATATTATTCATTTGTCCTAATATTAAAAACTGTATGTATACATGATATATCGTACTTCATTTAATTTCTATGTCGCAATTTTCAAACACCGCCACGTAATATATGGCTAACCTACCATGTTAAATTAATAATATTAAATTTCTACCACATTACATTTCTAAATATTGACAAATATTTCTATTACATGGAATCTCAATATTTCTAAATACTACACAGTCCTAATATTTCTAAACACTACATACTACATTAATTTCTAAATATTACCTACAAAAATCACCACACAAAATATAAACTAAATACTACAATTTCTAAATACTAAACAATACTAAATATTACATTAAATCTCTAAATATTATATATAAAATTTTCGAACTTACCGCAAAACCAAAGAATCAACTTTTTTTTCTCTCTTTTTCCCTCTCCTTTCTTTTCTTTCTTCCCTTCTCCTCTCTCTTTTCTTCCTCTCCCGTCGATCGCTCTCATTTCGCAAGAATGAGAACAAAGGCTTGCCAAGACGGGTTTTAAATGGTGCTAATCGCCTGACCACAAAGCGATCGCCCCATGCCATGGGCGACTTCGGCGACGGCCAAGACGTGGCATTGCGCAAGAGTCGGCCTGGCCGTTTTCTCGACCGTTAGGGATGACCGCCTTCCTAACCGCCTTCGCCGATGAGAAGCGATCGCCCATCATTGAGGCGACGGGGGTACTTTTGCAATTTTTTACCCCGGACGATTAGTGTTGAAAAAAGATTTAAAATAAATATTAAATAACAAAATTCCTGTGTTGATGCCATACTTGGACTGATGTGCCAGCCCAAAGGATCGGGACAACGGCCCAAGCACAGCCAGCACAACTTGTTTACATACAGACTATACTGTGTCTAGGCCCGAGACAACCCAGTTGGCACGCTGGTTGGTCATCTCCCGAGACCCTTCCCCCGTCCACCAATCACCATCCAGTCCATCCTCAGGCACGACCCCACGTCCAAACCCGCCCTGGCCACCACCCCACACTCTCACTCTCGCACGCGCGTGGGAGTTTTGCCTTTTTCAGAAAAAAGTGCGGATGCGAACATGGAATGGCGATCAACGATCATTGGGCACATCAAGAAGGGCTTCGACTCCGGCTCGCATTCCGCCGTCCAACAGTCGTTGGCGGGCTCGTCGCCCGCATCGACGTACGGCTGCCACTTACAACAGGTAAGCTCACAAAAAATTATGCTTTCTACAGTAGTACAGTATATATATCACATTACAGTTCCAGGAGCCCAGATGTGTCGAGTTGAGGCTTAGTGTTTCTCGCAAAAAAAAAAAGAAGAAAATAAAAGGATGGGGCTCAGAGTTTCTCGAATGTATATTACAGTTACGATGTACTAACCGATTCTTTACGAAGGTGTTGTACCATTATCAGATATCCTAATCCTCTACGATCGTCTCCGTTCCCGGATAGATAATGATATGTGAAATTGAACATAAAAAATTAATTAAAGAAGTCACGATCCTTCTTCGATACTCGGCGATCTTTCTCGATACCTTCAAACCCATAACACAAAGCCCTAACAAAAGGAAAAATCTATTCCATCCCATCAATCATAACCCTAAAAATCTATCTCTCCCTCGTAGCCCCCCTTCTCTTTGTCGCGTAGCGCGAACTCTCGCACAGCATCCAGCTCCTAGCGCCACAAATAGCCTAATTATTGGCCTATTTACATTTTTTTAATTTTTAATACATATATACTCGCCATATCACTAGATTCATGTTTTTGGAAAATTACGTATTGCTGTATTGCTGTACCAATATCGTGTATCGATAATACATAGACGGTGTATATTGAATGGGGCTTAGTGTTTATGGCAAAAAAAAAGAAAGTAAAAGAATGGGGCTCAGTGTGCCTCCTAATCAAAATAGGTTTCAAGGGACTTACATCTGATTTACCGTGGAGATAAAATCCATCGTAGGAATAAAAACAAAGAAACTTGTTAGATGCTGGTCATATGCATGATCCTGTGCCGGTATTCTCGCCCAGGATGTTGCCTTGGAGGCCATCTTTAGCAAGTGCCTAGGATTAGCACTTTCCTTTCATGTATGCATGTAATCCTAAGCTGATGACTCTCTCGGCTATTTGTACTGTTGCTCTCCTTTGGAATAGATTGATCATGTGTGATAATCCTTCTATCATGGTATCAAGAGACCGTCACGATCCCGTGACCCTCGCTTTCGCTTCACCCTAGCCGCCGTCGCCGTTGCCCCTCTCCTCCAGCATCATGCCGTCGCTCCCACCCTCCCCCAGCGCCGCTGCCGCCTTCGACGCTGAGCGGACTGCTCGTGAGAAGGAGGCCGCCGACGCCCGGGAGCGGGAACATGCAGCCCGCGCCGCCGCTGCTGCTGCTACAAAGGCCGCAGCCGATGCGCGCACCCGCGTGCGTGCCGCCGCTGAAGTCCTGGAGTAGGAACGGATCGCCGCTGATGCCCTGGAGTATGAGGCCGCCGCCGCCAAGCTGGTTGCACCTCCCAAGGACGACAACGATCACAGCCTCGACGACGACGTCGACAATCATGCCATCCACGAGGCCGCCGCCATTGCCAACCTTCACGCTCAGGCCGCGGGAGTCCAGAACATCCGATCCCTTGTACCGGTCGTTCTGGATCCCCTCTCCGCCCACTACTCCCGCTGGCGTGACCTAGTCCTCCTCACCCTCGAGCGCTAGTCCCTCGACGACCACGTCCTCTCCGACGTTGCCCACATCGCCGTCCCCTCATGGAAGCGGATGGACAGCGTGGTCTTGTCCTGGCTCTTCGGCACCATCACCGTCGAGCTCCAGGAGACCGTTCGTGTGCGTGGCGGCACGGCGTGGCACGCATGGCTCGCCATCGAGCAGCAGTTCCTTGACAACCGTGAGACTCGTGCACTTCATCTGGACGCCGAGTTCCGTGTTTTTGTCCAGGGCGATCTCTCCATCGGTGATTATTGCCGCAAGATGAAGGGCATGGCTGATGCTCTCAGCAACCTTGGCGAGGTCGTCCATGATCGTACCCTCGTCCTCAACATCCTTCGGGGTCTCAACAAGCGGTACGATCACATGAAGGCCCTCCTCAAACGCTCCAAGCCGTTCCCAACGTTCCACGAGGTCCGTGCTGATCTCCTGCTCGAGGAACTCACCATGGCTGAGGAGGCCTCGTCTTCTTCGTCCACGGCCCTGCTCGCTTCATCGACCACGGGGCTCTCCACCGCCGCCGCTTCGTCCCCAGGCGGTGCCTCGCCGTCCCCCACAACCGGCGGGTCTAACCGCCCCTCCGGCAACACCAGCTTCGGTTGTCGTCGATGCCGCAACAACGTGAACAGCAAGGGCGGCAACGGGAATGCGAAGGGCGGCGCCCCCTGGCCGTCCTTCTATAACCCGTGGACGGGCTCCATCACTATGTGGCCCCGCCCTGCTCCTGGCGCCCAGCTCCAGCAGCAGCAACAGCCTACGAGAGGCCGCCCCGGGGCGTCCTTTACCGCCAAGAAGACGCCATGTTGGCCGCCGCTTTGCTTACGAAGCCCTCGCGCCGCTTTTGGCCTCGCCGCTTCCCGAGCACCGCAGCCTCGGCACTGCCGCGCCATCCACCTGGACGTCGTGGTCTGGCTCTTGGGATCATCACTCATTGGCTAATTCCTTCAGCACCATGACGCTCAATCCCCCTGCGGTGACCGACTGGGTCATGGACTCCGGCGCCTCCAACCACATGACGCCCGACACTGGTAACATCTCCTTGTTTCGTCCTCCTGATTCCGCTTATCCTTCATCTATCGTTGTTGGCAATGGGTCCGTTTCTTCTGCCACGTCACCGGTCATACGCTGATTCTTCTGGCCCTCTTTATCTTAATAATATTCTTGTTGCTCCTGATATTATTAAGAATTTCATATCTGTTCACCAGTTTACCACTGAAAATAATTGTTCCATTGAGTTTGACCCATTTGGCCTCTCTGGGAAGGATCTCCGTTCCAGGAACGTGATCGTCAGGTCCAATAGCTCTGGGCCTCTCTACTCCTTACGTCTACCGGCGTCATCCGCTCCATCGTGCGCCATGGTTGCTACTGCCCCTGCCTCCACTTGGCATCGCCGCCTCGGCCATCTTGGACATGATACTCTTTCAAAACTCTCTAGCACTTCGGTCATTCATTGTAATAAAAGCACTGATGCTTCTATTTGTCATGCATGCCAACTTGGTCGCCACATTCGTTTGCCGTTTCATCATTCATCGTCTCGTGCTCTCAAGAATTTTGACTTAATTCACTGTGATCTGTGGACCTCTCCCATTGCGAGTGTGTTCGGTTACAAGTATTACTTAGTCATTCTTGATGATTGCTCGCACTTTCTTTGGACTTTTCCCTTGCGCGTGAAGTTTGACACTTACTCCACCCTGGCTAACTTTTTGTCTTATGTGACCACCCAGTTTGGCTGCACAATCAAAACCGTTCAGTGCGACAATGGCCGCGAGTTTGACAACTCTTCCACACGGTCTTTCTTCCTCACCCATGGCGTTCTTCTGTGGATGTCATGCCCTTACACATCCCCACAAAACGGCAAGGGCGAGCGTATGATTCGTTCCATCAACAACATTATACGCTCTCTGCTCTTTCAAGCATCTTTGCCTGCGCGCTATTGGGTCGAGGGCATCCACACCGCCACCTATCTGTTGAACCGTCTCCCAACTAAAACCCTCAACCTCGACACCCCCTTCTTCGCTCACTTTGGCACTGCGCCCTCCTATGAGCATCTGCGCATTTTCGGCTGTGCTTGTTATCCTAATCTATCAGCCACTGCGCCTCATAAGCTCGCCCCCGCTCCTCCCTTTGTGTTTTCCTTGGCTACTCTTCTAACCACAAAGGTTACCGGTGTCTTGATCTCTCATCCAACCGTGTCTTAATCTCTCGGCACGTCGTGTTCGACGAGACCTCCTTCCCCTTCTCTAAGTCGCAGTCTCGCACTAATGAGCTTGATTTTTTATATGAGACGGAGCCCGTGGTCTCTACCATTGGACCACGTCTCTCTTCTGCAGGTTTTTCTTCTGCGCCTCGTGTGGCCCCAACGCCGTCTCCTGCGCGCCGCGTCCACGCCGCCTGTGCCGCGCCAACGCCGACCGGTGCCTACGCCCGCCGCCCCCACGCCACGCGCCCGTCGCCGTGCTACCCTCGCATCCCTATCCGCCACGCCATGGCCGCTCCAACGCTCGTGTTCAAGATCGCCCGTCGCCGCGCCCATGCCACGCGCAGCCACGCGCTTCGCCTAGCTGGCACGCGTCTACACCCGCCGTCCGGAACAAGGCCCGATCGTTCCAGTCCACGCTCCTGGTCCGATCGGCCTGGCGCGCCCTCCGCCGGGGGCTGTTGTCGTTCCTCCCGTGGTTAATCAACATTCCATGACCACATGAGGAATGCTTGGGTTCCGCCAGCCTGTTCTGCTTGCAACGGAATCTCTCTCACCCATCCCGAAGACGTACCGCAGCGCCCTTGCTGATCCTTATTGGCGTCAGGCCATGGAAGAGGAATATGCCGCTTTATTGTCCAACAATACGTGGGATCTCGTTCCTCGCCCGCCCGGCTCCAACATTGTCACCGGCAAGTGGATCTTTCGCCACAAATTCAATGCAGATGGTTCTCTCGATCGTTACAAGGCGCGCTGGGTCCTTCGAGGTTTTACTCAACGCCCAGGTGTGGATTACGACGAGACCTTCAGTCCTGTGGTGAAGCCTGCTACTGTTCGCACAGTCCTCTCTCTGGCTCTCTCTCAGGACTGGCCGGTTCATCAACTGGATGTCAAGAATGCTTTTCTTCATGGCACTCTCACTGAGACAGTTTACTGCAGTCAGCCCACAGGTTTTGTCGATCCTGCTCGCCCCGACATGGTTTGTCGCCTCAATAAGTCCTTGTATGGACTCAAGCAGGCGCCCCGCGCCTGGTACAGTCGCTTCACCACATATTTACTTTCCCTGGGTTTTGTTGAAGCCAAGTCAGATACTTCACTCTTCATTTATCGCCGCGGTTCAGACACTGTATACTTGCTGCTGTATGTGGATGACATTGTTCTCACAGCATCAAGCACGGAGCTCTTGCGTCGCACTATCTCTGCCTTGCAGCGGGAATTTTCTATGAAGGATCTGGGTGAGCTTCACCATTTCTTGGGCATCTCTGTTCAGCGGCGTCCTGCTGGCTTGTTCTTGACACAACATCAGTACGCTCTTGACATTCTCGAGCGTGCCGGCATGATCGATTGCAAGCCGTGCTCTACCCCTGTGGATATTCAGGCGAAGTTATCTACTACTTCTGGTGCTCCTGTTAGTGATCCGACACACTACCGTAGCCTCACCGGCGCTCTGCAGTATCTGACGTTCACTCGATCGGACATCGCCTATGCAGTTCAGCAAGTGTGCCTTCATATGCATGACCCTCGGGAGCCTCATCTGACAGCGGTCAAGCGCATCTTGCGCTACCTTCAAGGCACTCTTGATTTTGGTCTTCTTTTTCGGCGCTCATCGGCTTCTGAGCTTGTGGTCTACTCCGACGCTGATTGGGCAGGGTGCCCGGATACTCGTAAGTCCACCTCGAGCTATGCGGTTTTCCTTGGTGACAACCTTATCTCTTGGTCGTCGGCGCGAGAACACGATCTCGCTCGAAAGTGCCGAGGTCGAGTCTGTGGTGTAGCCAATGGAGTCGCCGAGGCGTGCTGGCTGCGCCAACTCCTACAGGAACTTCATTGTCCCTTGACCAAGAGTACTCTTGTCTATTGCGACAATGTGAGTGCCGTCTACCTCTCGACCAACCTTGTCCAGCATCAACGCACGAAGCATGTCGAGATTGATCTCCACTTCGTTCGTGAGCGAGTTGCCATCGGTGATGTCCGTGTCCTTCACATCCTGACCACCTCGCAATTTGCTGACATCTTTACCAAAGGTTTACCCTCCTCGGTGTTCCAGGAATTTAGGTCCAGTCTAAATGTGCCGGTATTCTCGCCCAGGATGTTGCCTCGGAGGCCATCTTTAGCAAGTGCCTAGGATTAGCACTTTCCTTTCATGTTTGCATGTAATCCTAGGCTGATGGCTCTCTCGGCTATTTGTACTGGTGCTCTCCTTTGGAATAGACTGATCATGTGTGATAATCCTTCTATCAAAACTGAACTGCACAATCAGCCTGCCTCGAAATTTACAGTATTCAATTGTTTAATTACAATAAGATCGTTTACAGAGGACTTATTGAGGACTTACTACTTCTCAGATGTGACGCACGTGACGCACAAAAAGAAAAGGAGAAAAAGAAAGAACAGTTCATGGAATACATGGTCAGAGCATGGAAGACATGTACATGACTACCTACTCTCAACTGATGCTCTCAGAAAATAGCGAAGAGGTCATGGCTGGACAGGATTAAGCGGCAGAGTTCGAATCTTGACCTCGGAGACTGCACCAATTTCACTGCATATATATCCCAATATTAACCTCGAACACATCATAGTCCAAAGCTGTAGACTCCAGAAGTGCTCTCTTCCTCAAAGGAGAGTTGATCCTCAACCTCTGCATCGGTGAAGGTAAGAGCTCTCTGCAATTTTTTGGGACAGAAAACCTCAACATCCGCCATGTAAACAGCTTTAACAGGGCGATGATCAGATAGCCTGATATCAACTGTCTTGTAGGATAATAACCTCATTCCCTTACCATAGGAAAGAATTCGGTCACACCTACAAAGGTGGATGAGAAAGTTTGCTGTCAGCACAAGTCACAGCAACTTTGAGATTTATGGACATAACCTCAGTTTTGATATCTTCATGAATAATCATCTATGAGGTGAATCATGTAAAAACAACAAGGAGAATTCTCTCTCTCAGGACTAACGAGGAGAATCTTTTCAAAAAAGAAAGGAATAAAGAAAACGAGGAGCTTATGCAGATGCAGTTATGCTTATGAGGTTACAGCATACCACGCAGGTGACCTCCTTCCTGATCTTGGCTCATCACTAGTGTATTTATCTGAGTTGAACTTGTACTTATATGTTGGAGGGAACTTGATAACACCTTCAGTCCACCCATCAAATAGACGCCCTTTTCTCAGTTCTCCTTTTAGCTATCATGGGGGGAAAAGGTGAGCTACAACTTATGAAGGAGTATGTCACAATATGCTGCTAAAGGTTTACCTGATCTTTCTCAAACAATCCATTCCAATCCTGCTTGGAGATGAATTCATGTATTTTTTCATATGATAAGTTGATCCTATAATTGAGATCCCCTAACCATACAATCCTTCTGAAATATTCAATAAAATACAGAATATTAGGTACGGGTAAAAATTGAAAATTGATATAGTAAGGTAGTCTCTTGTAATCCTTAATCACGTCAAACTTGAATGAACTAGAGAAGTAAAATTTTGATTCTGTGCAACCACATTCTTTATCATGTTACTCATATGCCGTTCATCAGTTGATACATTTTTGCCTCAAAATATTTACATAAGTACAAAGATTAACTGCCAAACGTAGTGGCAAATAGAAACAGAGCAGCATCTATCTAAGAAAACATGTTGATCAGTATCTAATAAATCATCCAAAAAATCTCACGATGCCATATTGCCACACATGCTTAATTTAGGTTGAAAATGAGCTTTGATAATTCGGAGGGTAACATATAATTCTTGAAAGTTGCAAATTTGCTAACTTACTCATGTTCATATATTGTCTTAGGCATGCTAACTCTGGAAACTGGATTAAATATTGTCCTCCGATGGATTTCTTGCACATCAGCGTTCCTTTTAAGTTCATCTCCATCCTTTTCTCCAGAGGTCAGGTGGCAACATATAAAACAAAAGTGTGTCTGATTTATTGACATGCTTACTGCTATTGATCCCTGGAGCATGTTGAAGAAAGAAAAGTTGAGCATTTTCTAAACAATACATTGGCGTACTGATGTAGTATAGTAAATGCAAGTGATATGATAGCTGGCTAAAGTGGAAGACATTAGGTGTTAAACAAATATATAATATAAAAGAATGTCAGTTGCCCCTCACCGTATTTGGGATAGGTGGTAGCAGCATTACAATAAATGAAGAAATAAATACCTAGAGATAGAACTGTTCTAAGTGCGTGCATTTCTTAGTTTATGCAACAACAAAGTGAGAATGACGTGAGTGTGATTCGTAGAAACTTGCCTTGTTACCAATGTAGCCCATAGCACCCACACCTACAGTTGACACTTTCAAATTCTGAATGTGCTTCCGCAGGCTTCTTCGTACCCATATTGAAAGAAACGCTCCAATCATCTGCTTGCTTATCATCCTTACAAAGTTTGGTCTTTTCCTTTTGACTACCGCACTGTTAATGTTCAAATCATGAAGTAAACTATCTTCTGGAAAAGCACTGGAATCTCTATTTACTGATTTGAAAGACAAATATGTTCTTAGTGCCTTCCCTGAAGTAAATGATTTTGTGCTGTCTGGAAGACGCTGAGCCAACATATCCAATGGCTGTTCAGGCCAAATCATTCCAAGCCTTTCTGAGTGACTAAGTGTTTTAGTTAACATCTTTTGATTGACTGGCTCGTCTAAATTAGATCCATAGTCTTTGAAACTTAAGTTTTGGCATCGATCAAAAGTCTTCCTTGAAGGCACCCTGCTCAAGTTGCTGCCTTGTAGAATAGTTTCATCAGGAGCAGAAGTGGAATGTTCATATGTGTTGCTATGAATATCATCATTATCAACAACAAAATCTTGTTCGTTCCATGGGTGCACTTCCCCGCCACTTTCACTGTCAGACTCACTAATAAGTTCATCTTCCATCGCAAAAGCATCGTCAGATGGCTTGAACCTTGATGGAGAAGGAGGATCACTATGACATTTATATTTTGGTTTATCTGGACTAATCTTATTCAATGTTTCACGAATGATATGCTCCCACATTGCAACAGGACGGTTGTCCTCAGCACCAAATATATTCCCGGCATTTAATGGAACAATTTCTTGAAATCTGAAATATAATAAAATCCTCTTATTAGATGAAACAAAAAAAGAGGAATAGCAGTAATGTTAATAAAGAACAAGTGATAAAAAATACATTCGTGTATCAGATCAGACACAACATTTGGAGGAGAAAGAGCATCGATGACAACTAACCGATTGATGTAATGATGTTCTTTGTAGAATTCAATAAGATGGGAGATTCAGTTCTCAAAAAATAAGGTGGGAGGTTCAACAATTTACCCAAGAACATATATATCAGCTGGCTCCTCCATATCCAACCATTCTTGAATATCCAAGTCATCAGGTGGAAGTCTGCCAGCAACATTCCATGTTCCTACGCAAACCCTGCATATTTAACCAACATTTTATCTAAAAGAACAGTAACAGAAAGAGTAGCTTTTATTAATTTTAGGTTTTTTGTCCTGCTGCCAGTAGTTTAATTAATTTTAGCCCTACTGCAAGTAGCTTATATTCCCTCTAGTCACAAAAGGAAGTCATTTTGGACATTGACACTGTCCCTAAAATGCAACTTTGACCACTCATTTATATTTTAATATATTTATAGAACCTAACAAAACTATAATATTATGAAAACACTTTTCGAGTCCAATCTATACATATCATTTCCATGTGTCCAATCTAAATATTCAAAAAGATATTGATAGCCAATGTTTATAATGTTTGACCGCAGCACTTAATCCAAAACGACTTCCTTTTGTCATTGGAGGGAGTAATAATTTTAGTCCTGCTGCACTTAGGTTTTGGATTAACATGTACATGGCAAGACATATATCTAAAGGAACAATCAGTAACCATTTAAATTATTTAATTAATTGCAGAAGAAGAAAAAACTGTCAATAGGCAGTTAGGTAAGGGGGAATGCTAAAAGGAGAACAGATCCATGCCTGAGTTCCCTGACATCGATATATTGAGAACGAAGAGTCTCTGACTTGCGCCTTCTGTTAAGCCTGTTTGGAACACCTTCCATTTGACTATCTGCAATGTTTGATACATTGTGTCAGTGGCTAGGTGCATATGGAAAGCTATCTGTGCCTTCTCTGACAAAGTGCGTTCCAAAAGTGCTTTGGACTTCAGAGATGCTTCTCTTAGTTTGTTCAGCAGTGGTACATAAATTCAAACTAAGTGCATTTCTGATCTAACAGCTACAAGCAGTTTGAAAATGCACAGGAAGGAAAAACTTATTGAAAAAAGAAATGGAAGTTAGTGTCCAAACAAAATTAAAAGTTGCAATTATGATTAATATGCTAAATTATCTGATAGAAAGTTCTTTCCATGTGCTACAATTAACATCTCTGTGGTATAGCCAAAGTAGCATGGTTCTTCTGTAGTTCAAAATTTTCATGTGCACTAACTTATGAATTCCTAGCTCCTACTTTCTAAATAGTCCATTTGAAAATGAAGCATATATGTTGCCAGATATAATAATTATTGCCAAACACATCAAATTACCAATTGTCTCAGCGCCCACTCCACGTAGTTTCCTCCCCTCATCATATAGCTGGCGCTCCCATCCGCACATCTCTGCACAAATGCCATTACAAGGGCAACTATTAGACTTTGGATGATCATCGCAATCAATATACAAACTTCAATTTAAGAAATAAGAGGCAATCTAATGCAATGCAGCTTTTGCTAAAAGGAATCATTTTTTAAAAAGATAAACAACCACAGCCAACAAAATAAAGTGTGAATCCATACTCCTTGTATTTCCTTTTAAAAAGTTGCCTGCTTTTTGTAAGCAGCCATGTGCTGCAACTG
Organism: Guadua angustifolia; assembly: GCA_036346375.1. Taxonomy (NCBI): domain Eukaryota; kingdom Viridiplantae; phylum Streptophyta; class Magnoliopsida; order Poales; family Poaceae; genus Guadua; species Guadua angustifolia. Next base: position 23,510,929 of record CM070500.1, read on the forward strand.
TATTTCTTGCAATCCGATTCAGACCTACCTTCTTCTTTTCACTTCCTTTTAAAAGCTGGAATATACTGGCTTAGGAACAGAACACCACAAGGAACAAAACAAACAATACCATTCGTAAGAATCATTCACTTAAATTTCTCACAAAAATAAGAGAAGAGAAGAGAAGAATGGCATTTGCCTGAAAAACACGAAACCTATCTCTGAACTAATAAATGAACCAGCTCGTGTTGAAAGAAGCAGCCAGCCACATACAAACAAACACCAAAAAAGACTCGTCTGTATTGGGGCTGCCCTGTATTGGATGGATTGCTGGAAGCAAAAATAGCATACACCAATATATTCTTCAGGTCCAAGTCTTCTTTTTCCGAAAAAATTATGTTAGAAAAAAGATCAATACCGGAAAAAAGCAATCTGGAATGGAATTAAACTCGAATGCATTGACCGATTCGTTGAACTCGAGACCAAACTTTGCTTTGTTTTTCTTAATAATGGGAATATGCAAACTTAGCAACATGACTAAGCAGTTCATGTGCGAGAGGAAGAAAGAAAGAACTGAAGATCACCTTCATACTCGAACTCGCTGTCGGTGTCGTCGGTGGTGTCGCCCTCGTCGGCGCTGAAGTCGGACTCCGGCGACTTGATGTTGAGCCACTTCCGCAGCACCGTCTTCGGCCACAGCTGCGCAGCCGCGTCCAAACAGCACATCATCGCCTCAGGCCTCAGCCCACCAAAGCAAAACTAACCAAAAGGAACCGAAGAAACTCGCGCGGATCCGACAAGGAAACAACGCGCACGTTCCGCTCACCTGCTTCTGCTTCCTGGCCTTGCGCCGCATCCAGGAGGCTCCCGCGGGGTGGCTCGCCATGTCCGGTGCACCGAGCGGAGGCAATGGGCGAGGCGGCGGCGGCGCCGGTGTGGTCAGTGTGGACGAGGAGGAGCAGGAAGCGGCCATTCGCGCTGCGACTCGGCGGTTGCTTAGCCTAAGAACTCAACCAACTGCAGCCTTTTCCGGCCTCCTTTTCCCTACCTCTTTTATAAAAGGAACCAAGGTAGAAAACGGAAAAATTTATTGGCGCCTGGACTTAACAGTGAACGGGCAGTGACGAGGCACAGAGTCGTAGAGTACTCTCACCGGACACCACCTGTAGATCTCGGCCGCGATCCGCGGGCTTATGACGTGGCCCGGCGCTGGCAGACCTCGTGGGCCCGCAAATTGCACGCGCCACCAATCGGCGGCGGCGGCCGTGCACCACCGCTGTACGTGCGAGGGCCAGGGTCCCGGCGGCGATGGAAGAAGAGAGTTCGTCGCGTTCTTCGTGCCGACCTTGTGTGCTAGATACAGCCTGCAGCCATCCATCCACTTGACCGGAGTCTTCTTAGGAATCCCTGCTCTTTATCTTCTTGACATATTCTTTTTTGAAATATAGCCTGCATATAAATAAATTTGCAAAACTATTTCTTTCTATCCGACCATTAAAGTAGCAGTATGTGACACGTATTATCTACCGTGCTCGTATATCAGGAAGATGGTCAAGCCCGCGGTAGCCTGGGTGACCGCGGTGTGAACTTGGTGCCGAGCTAGGGTAGCGCGGTAGGACAGAAAACCATGGTATCCGAACTCCGTAGGACGGGTGCCGCGGTACCTGAGTTCAGCAAGAAGAAGTGCTACGATGCCCACAACCTACTATGGTAGGACCGTAATAGGTAACACGTGTCATTTAATAATAATTTTGTGATCAAGAAGGAGACTAGATTTAAATTTTCATTCGAGAGAAGATCAAAAATGTGTGTGTATATATAGAGAGAAGGATTAAATAGGATAAAGTTTCACTTCTCTAGTCCAGCCAATCCTACTACTACTTGCCGTTGTAGCGAAGCTGCTTGCTACGCGAACTGTAGCTTTCCTCGTCGCTCTCGTAGCCTGCTAGCTGCCTGTAGAGCATCTGGGCACGGATGGGTTTGGTTTGATTTTTGGTCTTGGATGTATGCGATTTGCCGACAAGTCAGTTATTCGTGTACTAATGTTTTGACGTGATTTTGTATGGAGCATGGGGCCTAAGGATTGTTGTTTCATCGGCGAATCTACTGTAGAGGATCTGTTCGGTTTATTTTTAATGATTATTAATGTTTATCTTACTAAATTTTAGTAACGTTAACTAAATTTAATAGACATTTGGTTTACTATCAGATTTTAAAAAATTATGTTCTCTCTTGATTATCTAATTTATTTTTTGTGCTATTTTTAACTAAAATATTAATAGTCAATTTAATGAGTAAAATTTAGTAAGGTAAATTTATGGTCGTATCAAAGATTCCTTAGCTCTCTTAGGTTTGCAGAAACTTGAAGGACGTAGTCGAGTATTGAGGTTGGGCGGTGCGACATCAGGAAAGGACATGGACGGACGCATATTTCCGAGAAAATCTGCGTGCACGAGTTTCCACGCATAAGTAGCTTGATTTGTGGTTCTTCACCTGTAGCTTGACAGCGAGCCCTGGTTTGAGCGAGATAAAACCATTGGAATCTGAGATTCTGAGTACGAACTGTAGTTGCTTGTTTGGAGCTTTGGATACGCCTACAGCTTTGAGTAGTTCCGTTTAGTGCAAGATTTTTCTCTTCGCTTTCTCTGTTTTGGATGCTGATATCTTGATCCTGGGAACAGAGCCAGTTAGGGGCTATTGCTAGTGGCACAGTTTCCTTTCCTTATCTTTCTTTGACAAAAGTGTTCTATAGTTCACAGATTTCTTGAGAACTCCCTGTCTTCTAGTACTTTACGTGTAAGTTCGGCAATTCTACAGGCTGTGGCCTGTGCAATGAATACTGCATCACGCTGAACTTGTGATCGATAGCTTATTATTACTTTGCCTACTAGCGATGTAAAAAGTGCTAATTGCCTGGCCCATTGAGCGGAAGAATCCTCTCGAAAGCCGTAAACAACAGGCAAGGCAGCCAACCAAGAATGATTCACTGTACCAAGATTCACCTACTACTAACTATGATTGGCATTGGTACCAAGACATTTTATTGAATTGTTTATAGATTCTTCCATAGGCAATAATCTGCGTACGTAGTACTCCTAACTTAAATCTCTCAATAAATATTGTGAAGTTTTGTTGGTATTAGGTGTACTTGGACTCTTTTCTTCAACACAATATATACTTAGGGATAGCAATTAGACCTGTGGGTTCGGGTACCCGCGGATTTTGCACTCGATCGAGTCGGGTTAGGATTTTAATTTTTATCTACGAGTTCTTCGGGTCAGGTACCCGAAATGGGTTTAGATCGGGTTCAGGTTCTAATTTTCACCCACAGGTACCCATCGGGTACCCATCGGGTTTGGGGTCCGGTTTCGGGTATCCACCGGGTTCGGCTCAGGTTTTTGGGTTCGAGTTTCTTGTCGGGTCGGGTTTTGCAAAACCCACACCCGACCCAACCTATTGCCACCAGATACGCAAACCCGTCAGTACATCGGATTTTGGGTATCTGTCGGGTTAGAGTTTGGGTATAGCTTTTTACTCGATAGGGTATTTTGGTTCGGGTCGGGTTTTTTCATTTGGGTTGTGGGTCGGGTTGGGTTTTGTAAAATCCGCACCTGATCCGATCTGTTATCATCCCTATATAGCACACGTTCAGGGGAAATGAGAAAATTATTGATGACATGGGGATCGCACTGGATGTTTTTATATTTTTTAAAAATCTCGTTACCATTTCACGATCTAGGTCATTGTCGCCGTCTTCCATCAAACAAGGAGTAAAATATACGAAATTTAATAGAATATACACATTCGCTTACCAAATAGTTCCTGACAACAGTCATATGTTTTCTTCGAGCACAAAAGATGATGGTCATATCATGCCTTCTACTACCGATGTTAGGGATAGCAGCACGATAAAATAACGGAGACAAAGATTTAACATGAAAAAATTCTTGTGAGAAACAATCCACTTCAATGTTTGAAGATTACAAGTACAAAAGGTTGGCTTATATAGCCAAAAAGTCTTAGTTGTAGAAGATTTGGACTAATAATCTATTTGGATAAAGCCAAAAGATATGGTAGTTAGAGACAAACCTTCTCTTAACTCAAAATCTATAACGAAATTATTTTCGAAAAACTCTGAAGGGTAATTAAGCATATAAATACAAGTGCGTTAAAGTCCACAGAAACTATAAAGGGTGTAAAAGACAGAAACGATCTTATCCAAAAAACTTCTCATAAAGTAAGAATGAGCAAACCACCAGTAGATCGAGAGAAAGACTGTAACAGTCAATCTAAATACACAGCTATAACAAAGCAAACGAAGAATCTGGGTCTTCAAGAATTTATAACCCCAGTAAAGTCTGAATCTATGCAACTGACCTCCCGAAACAAACACCCGATCATCAAATGGCATAAGTCAAGACATCACCCGTGGTGTTGGGTAGATAATGAAGAACCCATAACATGGATTTTTGACATGCTCCACATGGAATATAAAATTCGGCAAACTGCCTACTGAAAATCCATGATATAATTGAAACTACTCAAAAAATGTCAAAATAAAGAAAAAATTCTTATGCTATCAATAGAGTATAAATTGCAATAGATCCCTCATATCGAGCAAAGACAACAAAACAACGCTGTAGTATCTAGGGGTGTAAATGGGTCGGGTAATACAGGACCTGCACTCCATAATTTTTGAATTTTTACCGGAAAAAACGGTACGGTTCGCACAAAGTTATCGCACGCACGGTACTACCCGGATACTGAAGGGTTGGGTACGGTCTGGAGTGCAGGTCGGTTGATACCCGAACTTGAATCGGAATGCAATACCCGCTAAATGTTAAAGTCGGTACCCTACAGTTCTGAGATAGCACTTGTAGGATTTATTTAAAATAGTAAACCATCTCAAAAATTATGAAATTTTTCTATAAATACTAGATAAAATTTAGAATCTAAGAAAAATACTAAACCAAGTAGAATGATGAGATAATAAATTATTAAAATACAAAACCCTCTATGAAGCTAGCATTGACTAGTAAAAAATAAGTTGATATTTGTATTTGCGATTTGCAAATAAAGTATTCTAAAACTATAGAAACTTAATTATGAGCATATATGGTTACTATAGGCATGTACTTAAGCCGTTTAAAAAGTCCTACGGTTGCATACATTGCATAAATACGTGTAGTTGCACCATGCATCATACACCATGTTTTTATATATTCATTTTAGTAATATTTTTATAGTTAGAGACCAATTATTTTTATCACATTTTTTTATTTTTTTGTATAATTTAACTCTAGACTTGAGATCTTGATATATGCATGAAGAAATTTGTTTTGTATAATTTAACTCTATGTGTTAAACTATGTATGTGAATTTCACTTCATGTATTGGACTTCATGTATTGGACTATCTATGTGTTTTCATCGCATGTTTTGATTCTAGGTATTTCGTGCTCTACCCGATGAAGTATCCGTTGTCTGTATTATACCCGTCCGAATACTACCCGGAACCCGATTTCTACCCGTCAGAGAAAATGCTACAAATTACCTGTACCTACACGATTTTTACTACCCGTGTCTGCACCCATACCCGGAGAAAAAATAATAGGGTAGGGTATGGGATGACCTACTACCCGCCCGAACCCGACCCGTTTACACCCCTAGTAGTATCTACGTAAAAACAAACTCCTTCTTGCACTTTAAACCTTTATCTCAAACCGATATTGAAGAAAAACCTTCACTAGAAAAACTTCGAAGAGTATAATACTACCATCAGGTGTGATCAAATTCTAAATGACCGTTCCCAAAACCTCCATAATGCAATGTATCCAAACGGTGCATAAAATATCAAAATAATGGTGATGAAACACCAAGTTCCAATTAACGGTGATGAAATACCAAATTCAGTTATCTCCGCAATAGACATTTTTTTCTCCAAATAGACGATGAAATGTCAAATAAATCGTCAATGATAAATTCTGCCTTAATTGCAATAAATCCGCCAAGAATGTGTATAAAAGCATTAATTGCAATGAATAAAATCCGCCAATAATATGGGCACAAAATAATAAGCATGAAAATATACATGAAATATTCCGCCAATAATGAACACAAATTAATAGGTATAATTCCCTAAATTATGCACAAATATCTTGAACTATGTATAAATATCCGTCAATAATAAACACAAAATAATAAGCATGAATTATGCATAAAAACCCGTCAATAATAGGCATGAAAGCCTTAACTACATAAGAAATCTTAACAATCAGAATTGCAATAAAATATACCAAACCGAGGGTTGAAATTTTGTTTTCGATTTAGATCTCATAGGTGGGGAAAATATAAATTTTCAATGAAATCTCAGAATTTTGAAAGAAATTCGATCAAAACTCAAAAGGAAAATTTGAAATCTGAAATATTTTAGACAAAATTACCAAATTTTCAGCTGAAATTGCCGAAAGTATGGCAAAATTCAATTGAGTGAAAAATAGTTGAAACAATGTTAAACATTTTTCTAAATTTTTTTGGATGGTTCTAACAAATCACTAATATTTATATAAAAATGTTAGACATTGATCAATCCTGAGGAATTTTAAAAAATTCTAACAGTGATATTATCCTGATAAAAGGTTGACCAACAAATTTAAAGCAAATGGAAAATGGAAAAAACCACATTAGAAAATTTTGAAAAACTTTTTAGATAGTTTTGATGCATCAATAATGTTTTCATAAAATTTTTGCATGATTATCAAGCCTCAGGAATTTTAACAAATTCTGACAATGTTACTGTTCTGAGAAAAGCCTTACTAGCAAAATTTGACTGTATGAAAAATAGTTCAAACCACGTTAGAAAATTTTAATTTTTTTAATAGTCTTGGTACATCATCAATATTTTCATAAAATTTTTAGATAATGGTACATCATAAGGAATTTTCAACAATTCTGACAGTGCTACCGTCTTGATAAAAGCCTAATGATCAATACATAGATTTACTTGGGTAACCAAAAAAATTTTAAAACTTTTAAACTTTTACATAAGGGTTCTATGGCAATGTTTAAGTTCTCATAAGACTTTTGGATCATGATCACATTCCAGTGACTTTATAAAATTCTTAAGGGTACTATATTATTTATATTCCTTCTGTTTTTTTATTTTTGACAAATAACAAATGAAATTCAATGCATCCATAGATTTGATTGAGCAAACAAAAAGTTCAAAAATTTTAGATAAGGATTCTCAGGCAATGATTAAGCTCTCATAAAAATTTTAGGTCATGATCACACTCGAGGAAATTTATATAATTCTGATAAAGTTTGTGTCTCAATTATGCTCATTCTATTTTTTATTTTTTAAAGATAACAAATAAAGTTCAATTCTGTTAAAAATTTATATGTTTGATCCTAGTCTACTAAATATGGTATCATAAATTTTTTAGAGAATGATCAAGCTTGTAAAATTTTTAAAAATCTAAAAATATTTCAATCAAAATTTTAAAATGTCTCAAAATTTTAGTTTTTCAACAAATTTTCATGGAAGATGACATTCTTTAGGTTTATCTTGTCAAAATTTTAAAAAAATAATGTATCAATTAAAAATTTTCATTTCTTTTTTATCGGACCAAAATTTTGAAACTTGTCCTCGACCGAGATCTCGCCAAGATTTCAATAAATTTTGCCAAAATTTTTAACCATGACTACTACTACTATAGTCAGGGTTTACAATATCATCAATAATCGCTCGAATATCATGATTATAGAGCGTATTGAACTGGCTCGACATCTGAAACCTTCACAATATCATCGATAATCGCTTGAATATCGCAATTATCGAGTGTATCGAGTCAGCTCGGCATCTAAAAACGTTCGGTAAACTGATGGAATTCAAATACAAATTCAAAAAATTAAAAAAATGCATTAATTTTTTTTTTGCAAATTTTTATGTGAGGTTATGGGGTAATGCTAATGAATTTGTAAAAATTTTAGATGATTATTGGATCTATGTATTTTCAAAAAAAAATTGACAGTGCTACTAGGGGCACTAAATAAAGTCTAATGTTTCTACAAATTTTTTGTGAGGTCGAGAGGCAATTTTAATGATGTTGTAATATTTTAAGATAATGATTAGAGTTATGTGTTTTTTAAAAATTCTGACAGTGCTATTGCCTTTGTATATACTCTTTTGTTTTTTATTTTCTAGATGCACTAAATGAAGTCTAATATTTCTAAAAATTTTAATACATGATGCTTGGGAAATTTTTATGGTACGATTAAAATTTAAGAGCATGATCAAGCTTGTAAATTTTTATAAAAATCTTATAGTGTCTCTTTTCCTTTTCATTAATTGTTGTTTATTATTTTAGAAAAGTACTAAATGAATTCAAAAATTGTTGAAATTTCCAAGATGTGTTTTGTAGATTAATTGAGATTTTTTATTTTTTTATAATTTTTCAATTTTTTCCTTGTTTTCCTTTATTTTTTTATTTTCCTTCTGTGTAAAATCGGTCGAAAATGGTGAAAATAACTCAAAAATTGGTAAAATCATTCAGTTTTTTATTTTTTTTTTCGCCGTTGTTTTACCACCGAATTCAAAAATTTTGAATTCGAACTTGTTCGATTTTTTACCAGTTTTTGCCTTTTTTGAAAATAATTTTTTTCGAAAATCAAAAAAAATTATATTTTGTGAACCCTGACTATAGTGCTATTATTACCACCGTAATTTTATTTTTGTTGTATATGGCCAAAGGACAATATTATGTTTTGGCCTTGTAATTTCAAACCATATCTAAAGCAGGCTTAATCTTTTTCTCTAGTAAAGGATAGGTTGGTCAGCCTAAGACAACAGAAGACAGTTAAATTTGCTGATTAGGAGAGTAAGGCATCATGCCAATTTTTTTTCTCTTTTCTGAAAGGAGACAAACCATGTTCTGTCGTACCAGGCACCCTAATAAAATGTAGTTGTGGAATTTATGCGACCGAATCCGTCGTCCTCTTTTCAGTGCGCCGGCCAGTGGCCACACATCCTCTCCAGACGCACAGAGTGCTTGCACATGAAAGCAGAGGAGGAACAGATCAGGCCATGTTGGTCGTTTGGGAATGTCCCATGCGTCCATGAGCTGCATTATTGTGAACCTGACATGATTGTGCTCCGAATCCACTTCATCTGAAATTTAGTTCATGTTTTTTTAGCCCTCATTGCCCCATCAGTGATGGTGACGAAGACCTGCTTAACGAGCAGAGAGAGAGAGAGAGAGAGAGAGAGAGAGAGCTTTCATGTTTTGCGTCCAGCAGCACGACGTAATGTGCGCTCTTTTTTTTTCACTGGAGCTGTTACCAGCAAACTTGGTCATTTGTATTCTGTACAACACAGGTACTACGTAACGTAACACTACAATTGGACAACACCAATCATATTATTTTAGGGAAAAGACAACAACCATCATATCAACTGAGATCAAACACCAATGACGCGTGGTGAGTGGTAAGTGGGGAGGAGTTCGTCGCTGCTGGCGCATATTTTCGAGCGCAGATTAGGGAAGCACATGTGGCGTCTTTCACCTCGCAGGCGCGCGCGCTCCGCTGATTTTTACTACTTTTTACCCGACCCTGCCGCTCACAGGATCGCGACTTGTGTGTGCTGTGGCCGGCTGGTGCGTCCAATGGAGACATTGCGCCGGAAACGCGTGATTTGATCCTTAGCTTTTCCAACCCTCAAAAACTTAAAAAAAAACTGGCTCATCTAAGTAATTTTGCTAAAATGGTTTCTTCTTAACCGCCAAAGGTATCATGAAGCTCTGTAACTTTACAGACAACTGCCGGGCACGAAGAACTAAGTAGAACTACACCAAGCATCCGAAGCTTGGTAAGAGACACGATGAGTGTGGACTGAACGCGTGCTCTCTTTCCGAGCTAGAGGTACATCGCACATGACACCAAGGTGGGTCTAGCATTGATGTCGTGGGCTCAAAAAGCTACCGAGAGCACGACAAGTGTGTGTGTACGGTAGTGCTAATCTACGCTTACACGTAGACTAGGCTATTCCATGCACCGGCGAAAAGTACTGAGAAGTGCATGCAAACAACACCATACTGAGAAATGCAACCCGGTAGTAGATCAAGAATACATTTTACAGAAGAACAACAAACGCAATTACTATCAAATCTGTTACCAATTAATACGCTGGTCAACACAACTAGTTAATGTGTATTATAGTTTCTACATAAATTTGTTTCTTCCTTATTTTAGTCATATCTTTTTATTGGTAGCTCGGATTTGCAAATGATTTCCACCAGTAACTTATTGATGACAAGAAAAATAAAATGATATAAGGGGGTGTTTGGGATATACTTCAGCTCCACCAAAATCTATGGAGTCGGTGGAGTAGGGTATTTCTAGCTCTAGAAATTTATGGAGCTAGAGTGTGGGTGCATTAAGAGTGTTTAGGTATATCATTTTGTTTACATTTTAGACTAAAAAAATAAACTTAATTCACTTTATTTTAGCCTATAAATTTCAGATCTAAGTTGAAGCTGGAATCTGGAGCTCTCCCAAACATGGCCTAATTATCACTATTAAATATTAATTTTAATTTGGTAATAGAAATTATTATTTTTATAACATGAAATTACATCTACAACTAGAAATTACTATCATACAGTATAATTGGAAAAATCCTATATAGATAAGTTAACTGGCAGTAAAAGTCCGTGAAAACTATATGTACAATTTTGAAATTTTCTTAAAAATAACTATAGGTAGGGAATGTGAGCTTGTCAGTTTCATATCTTTCAAATACGACTGGGTTTGGTATTCGAATTTTACAGGGTTGTAAAACTCACATCCCTACGTATAGTATTTTTTAAGAATTTTTAAAACTTGTACATATAATTTTTACGGATTTTTACCGTCAAAATGAAGTATTTGTGTAGTATCAGTAATTAGATTTTACTATTATACTATATGATAGTAATTTTTAGTTGTATTTGTAATAATTTTATGTTGTATATATAGTAATTTCTGTTATCCGGGTTTGGTATTCGAATTTTACAGTATGTAAAACTCACATCCCTACGATAGTATTTTTTAAGAATTTTTAAAACTTGTACATATAATTTTTACGGATTTTTACCGTCAAAATGAAGTATTTGTGTAGTATCGAGAATTAGATTTTACTATTATACTATATGATAGTAATTTTAGTTGTATTTATAATAATTTTATGTTGTATATATAGTAATTTCATTATCGCCTAAAAATTCTTGTTTAATAGAGAGATTTATATCATTTTGTTTTTCTCATCGTTAGGAAGTTACTGGTGAAAACTATTTGCAAATCAGAGCTACTAATAAAATGATATAGCTAAAACAAAGAGAAAATATATTCGTGTACAAACTACAAAAAGCATTAACTAATCGGTTTGACAGTGCAAGTAATAAATGGTCCATGCACCAATGTGCAAGTAATAAACATGGGTAATTCGGCTCGATCGAACTATGTAAACTCGCAGCTATATATATATATATGTGTGTGTGAAAAATATCTTTTACTCCCGGGTGTAGTTACTCTCACCTTTGAAATACCACCTAAACGAATTTGAAATACTCCTTTATCATTTTGACTACACTCATATACTAAATATAAGACATTCCCAGATGAATCACATGAAAAAACTGCAAAGGAGTACATAAGTTTTAGCATATTTTGCAAATACCTTTATATATGAACATGAAAAGGAGTATGTCTAAAAAAATGTACATACCACCTCTGGAAAAAAAATAAATTACGGTGGTGCTAATTCACGCTTCACGTAGACCACCGCATTCCAATGCTTTCCAAAAGTACCTGAGTGCATCAAACCACTCGTGTAGTAAATTTAATCTTTTAGAAGGATCGGCCGCAATTTCTTCAATCTTACAATTCTGTTTAACACAACCTAGTTATTGTATTTGTTTTCTACTAAATTGTTCTTCCTTAATTTAGTTCTATTTGTATCGGTTTGCAAATGTTTCCCGTTACATTATTATGAATTTAAAGTTTAAAATTTTAGATATATTAAATTTAAATTTAATAGAATAGAAATTATTATTTTTAACTGAAATTACATCTACAAAATTATTTCTAAATTGAAATTATATAGGATAAGCTAAGCTCTGAAACCCGGAAAACTAATCAAGTTTTAAAATTTTAAAAATAACTTAGGTGGGAAGACTTTCTTCAATATTTTAAATCGTTGGTTTGGAATTAATTTCAGATTGGAAAGCCACACCCGTAAAAATTTAGAATTTTCAAAATTGTACAATGTTTACATTTTTCCTTCCAAAAAATATTCTAATACGAAATTAAATTTTAATAAATTTAGAGATTAATTTCTAATTTAATTTGATAATTTTATTTGATATAATTTATTATTTAAAACCAAAATCTTATAAGTTTGTAATTTGTTTTCTCAGGAATTTGAAAACTTGCAAAGGATCAATGATTTAAGAAAAAAAAAAAATTCCGTACAACTAAAAAGCATTAATATCGGTTATAACGTATAATGGTATGGAAATTAATATAACATGGGAAAATTTTTCAATCAACTTGTAAACTTCGGTAATATTTGAAAATATTTTTACTCTTGGTTTCTTCACTTTGAAATAACCACCAAACCGGAAATTCTCCTTATCACTTGATACATCAATACTAAATAATAAGAATTCAAATAAACCCATAAAAACCAAAGGAGTAAATAAGTTTTAGCATATTTGCTACCTTATATATGAATTGAAAAGGTTGTCACAAGACGGCCCGACAATCGTCAGGCCGGTCCGGCTCTGCTAGAATCTAAGACTGCCGCAGCCAGGCCTCGCGTCCGGCAGTGCCTCGGCCGCCCAAAAAGCCCGCCCAAGGCTCCACCTCTATGCGCATGTGCTATTCGATCGTTGTTGGGGGGGGGGGGGGGGTGTGCGAATCTGTAAGCAGCTGGATCGGGAGCACCGTGTCCGTAAAAATCTTTAACAATTTGGTAGGATTCGAGTGGCTCCGACGGCGCCTCGGTCGAAAGAAACGTGAATCTTCCAATGTCCGTAGGGTTCTGATTGTTCTTTCGTTTCCACTGTTGACAGACACAGTAGTATAAACTGTAAACAACCATCGATGGGCAAAAACTGAATGCGTGACAAACATAGGGATCGGCACCCGGCCGTTAGGGGAGAAACTGCCGTACGTAGTGAAGTAAAGCTAAACCGCTAAAACGAAATTGTTAGAATTGAAAAGTGACACAAACACGCATGCATGTATTCTACCGTATGGGATTTGCTTACATGTACTATTTTGAGATGAGTAGAGGACACCAATGTCCTACCACGGAACAGGGAGAAACCCCAAAGTCCCCGACCACATTGGCGCCAACGCACCTCACCTCGTTTGTTCGGCACAAGCACAGCGACCTTGGGATCGAGCCCACCGCAGTCGAGATCTTGAGGCCGGGTAGGCTCCGGCTGCTTCCAAGTTCCACCGAACGGCCTGTACGGGTGGGCTGGGATCAAATGGGGATTGAGCCACACTTATTACTTTGTTAGCACCGGGTCATACAGTGGCAGACCTAGGAAGAAATTATAGGTAGGGCAAATTTGAAATATATACATACCTAGGTATAAGTTTATTGGGCTATGCTTTACCTATGGACCAAATTTGTTAGGCTATACAGTATATACACACCTAGGGTATAAGAAACGTTGTAAATTGTAGGTGGGGCAACAGTCCAACCTGCAATACTGTTGGGTCCGCCTCTGGTGTCAGAGACTAATCAGTTTGGCTCGTAGGATAATAAATTTTGGTACCGGTTTATATCAATATACCATTTAAGTCCATTTGCGCTCCTCAACTTTTAAAAAGACCATTTAACACCTCCAACTATAAAATCGGGTTAATTTACACCTTAAGATGGTTTTGCTAATAAGGATCCAACTTAGGGTGTTTTTTTGTGGTTTTTGCTACGTTAGTAGCTATGTTAGCAATTTTTACTGACACAGATCCAAATGAGAAACACTACACCATGATACACCTTTGCCAACAATTATTAGTCGGAAAGGTGGTCTATTGCCGCCAATTTATCTCGTCGGCAAAGGTCCAACAATTTCCATCATATAAGCCGGGATTGGTCGCTTATGTCAAGTAACTGTCTTCGGCGCTCATCGTTCGACCGATAAACCTGTCGACATAGGTCTACCCACGATTAAGTGTCGGCATTTCCATAATACTCGGTTGGCATTGATATAGACCCAAAAAATTGGCGCTGGTAGGAAATTTTGCTGGCCTTCCCACCTTCCCTCAAAACCCTAAAACACACACTTATCCTTCCCTACTGCATTGCCACCTCGTCCTCACCACCCACGACCTCGCCATCCGCTACCACGCCACCACCGGATCCCTATCAGACCCCGCCATGTCTCCTGCCACCATCGCCTTCCCCGGCCGGCGTTCCCATTGACCATCGCTCTATCGCTTCGTCCGCTGCTTCCGCCGCCAATCCTTCATGGCCGTCGTATTGCTGCCCGCTCGTCAACCGCCAGTGGAGCGAAGTCACCCATCGCGCCGCCTTTAGTCCACTGAGTGTCGACCGACGACGCCCATGCGCGCCCTGCTCGCCCATCCTGCTGCATCCATCAAGATGGCCCCATCGCCGCCCCTTGCCATCTCCGCCTCCATCAGGCCGCCTGCCACGCCGCCACCACCCCTCATCCTCCCCGTCTCCGGTGGTTTCAATTGCTCTTCCCAATTCTTGGTGGTTTCAATTCCTTCCTCCTCGAAGGTACATTTGTTCTTCCCAATTCTTGGTGATTTCAATTGTTTCAATTGCTCGAGATAGATAGATGCAAGTTGTTTTGGGGTTGTTTTTACCGCAACAGTTGAAGATCCAAACTCACCACATCCGGTGGTGCCATTGCCTTTGGAATTAGTGAATTACCGAAAGTGCATCCCTAATATAATCGATCCTCGCACACACTAACCATAGATTTTGTGAAATGATGTTCGATTTCAAACAAGAAACAATTATTTAAACCAATTTAGCTACCTGCGATTGTAAAATTTCTTCTAGTGTATTCTTGTCATTGTCCCAGATTTGTAATACACATCAACTATTCTTTTCTTGGTCCAGATTTGTAATACACATCAACTAAGTCTCAGAGGTAGTATGTTGCATTTCTCTCATCTGCATTCCATCGAATTCTGGAGGCAATGGTATCTCAATACAGTTTCTTCTTTTGAGAAGCCAAAGCATGTTTCTTTTGACACAATTTTGCAAACAAGCACTTCATCAGCAATAAGGAAGCCTTCCCAAGTTACTTTCACTTCACACAATGCAACTGCTATGCTCTTTATTTAACAGCTCCTTTGGTGAAAAATATCACCCAGATCATCAATTTTTGCACTTCTTTCTTATAAATTCCTTATTCGAACAGGAATATAGAAAATAATTTGTTTTACGGACCGTGCTCGAGAAGTTCTTGAACATACCAAACTTCAAGTGAGAAACCTTCTTTTTTGTATTCACCTTTCTCTTATCGCCAACCTAGTTGAGATAGTCATTACATTGTTCACCGGATGTTATTTCATCTACTACAGAGCAAGATAATTAATTGGATCAATTTTGTATAACTTGTTAAGTGACTAAGAGTATTCCAAAGGCATAAATTTGGCAGAGACGACATGGAATGAAGTAATGTGTCTCTCAGACTTAGGTTTTGTCATTGTTGATCTTTATCTTTCAATTCACCATTTGTCATTAATCTTCTACCAAAACCGACCAAGATTTTAAGAACTAATAATCTTCAAGATGGGGAGACAGAGACATATATGCAATTGAACTTAACCCCCAATTAGCATTGGTGATTAGGGATGAATAGACGTGGTCGCCAAGTTTGCATTAAGTCTAATCAAGAAGATTTGTATTGTGTCTCTAATGCTCTTACAACTCAAAAAAAAAAAACACCAAAGCAATCGAACACTAACTTCCTCCTTTTCAATTTTCTAATTGGACATTTCAAAGATTTATCTGTGAACATAATCGGGAGACTAAATACCTTTGCCTTAATATTGCCGCAGCCTTTGTTTCAGATTATTTGTAGAAGCCTAGAGATCTTTTAATCGCTCATTAAAATGTACCAAAAACGAAGAATCATACACGTTGACTTTGGATGTTTGTTTGTTCCTTTTCATTTGGTTGTTGGTGTCATAAATATACAACATATTTGGACTAGCTTGTCTCAGAATCTTACTAACATAAACTAAATTTATAAATCTTGCTAGATAGTACGGCCATATGTTTTTGCCATGGAGTTTGATGGCCAACCATCATTATTCAGTAGTTGCCCCTTTAAACTTATTTATTGTTACTACTTGTTAGAGGTGAGCCTGATGTGTCTTAGATCTTTTATTTGTTACAAAGACGGTCTTCAGAACAACGGTGACATTTGTCATAATAGATGGATTGGTAATTACCGCTGCATCATCTGGTGATTCACGCTATGTATTAGAAGTGAAGGTTCAATTTATTATTTATCCGCTAATCATCTATTCGATGCCAAGAAAGAGGAGTAAGATTGTTTTCTCCGACATATTGCCCTTCCTTTTCTCACGGCAAACACTTATCTGTTATGACTTGATTTTGATGTGTAGGGTTGATCGAGTAATAGAATCTGGAGGTGATGTTGGAAGGCTAAATGTTGTCTGTGGTGCCGAGGTTTGAAATCGCTTATTTTTTTGTCGCTCAAGTTAATTTTCTTCACGTTGAGGTTCAGTTTGGTCATTTTATTTCTTTCATTGCATAAGACACTTGTATCTGGGAAAGGTGTAACTGTGTGATATTTTTGTTGTCTACTTGTCTGTTTGAGAGAGATTATCTTTATAGTATGTTCTTCATTTGTAATAGTTTTGCAGATTGTAGGGTGAAATTAGATCACATTATGTTGGGTTGTCCCGGATGCGCTTCTAACATTGATACCAAATCTATCTCGGCATTCTACTTGCATGCTTGCCTTTTGTTATCTGAAAAATCCTATTATTAAATTCTTTTTTGGTTAAATCTACTTCCAAATACTCAATTGGCTTTTGAACTTGATCTCAAGTGTTTTCTACATGAGTTGTTAATTGTCGATTTCAATACATTGAATAGTATATTTTACAAAATTTCAACTAAGATATTAGGATATGCAAGAAACATGATACGTCATCTTGCATTCATGGAAGTAGTGGCGGGGAGGATAGTGGTCGATGCGGTGGAGGGGTAGGAAGAAGGGGCATTGTTTTTTTTCACTGTAAATGTCTTGACTAGTTTTTCTTATTACTTGCTTCACTTATATATCTTTTGTTGTACCTCTAGATTGGCCCTCTTGGATGTTGGTCTGGGGGTTTGTGCTTATCAAGGTCAATTGGAGATCAGGATATGGGTGAATTTATTGTTCCTGTTCCTCATGTCAAGCAAATAAAGGTATGTATGGGAAAATACTTAATATCAGCTATACCGAGGCCAAAATTTTTAACTATGTTAGTAACATTTCTAGTATTCGCAAGATGATGAGAAATTTTACTATTTTGATATTTATTTCCTTTTTATATATCTCTTGCCTATGTTTCATATGGCAATCTTGTAACCGGTTTAATATCTTTTTGTGCGAGAATTATTTCTTCTCGTCATGATCAAAATTTTGTCTATTTCGACCTGCATACTAGCTCTGGTCTTTGCAATTACGTGCAACTTGAAGCTACGTGCACTCTTTGTTCCTTTGTATCTTTTGAAGTCACAACAGTTCCACAAATTAATTGCATGTATTGTGATTTCTTGGTTCAAAAAATCTATTAGTTATTTACCTTGTTTTAAAGTTGATAGACAACTTTAGGCTTATATTATACTCTTTTTTTTAGAGTGACGTTACTAAATTACATGATTTCATATGAGTTATTGTTCATGTTAATTTGATCTCCAGCTTATGAAAACCTTAACACGTCTTCTAATTTGTGTAGCTATCTACCACCGAGGCCGACTTATTATTTCTAGCAATGGTGTTTGGGATGCCTTGATCAGTAGTGGCTTTTAATCGCTCACAAGGACTTTCTCCAGAGGTTGCAAATGAGCAAATTGTTAAAGTCATTGTCACTGAGGGACTGAGGGACGATACCACTTGTATTGTTGTTAACATAATACCGTAAAAAACTAACCCTACCATGCCACCTCCTAAAAAGCAACCAGAATGGGTGTTTTCAAGAATATGTTTCAAGAAGAAAACATCGTCGACTCATCATCCCATGCAGATAGAGAATATATGGACCCGGACGTTAGGAGGAAATATTTGAGGATGGATGTGCATTTCTTTCCGTATGGTTGGTTCCATTATTCCATCTTTATAACTAGAGTGAAGGCTTGTGCAAAGGCAATTATAATTATATAATCCGTTGTAGGTTCCCAATGAATCAAGAATCATTAAGCAAATTGTTCATAGAATGATGGAATTAGTTGAAGAGATACATTTTCATTGTGACAAGATGCAAATTCAACCAAGGACCTTCTCAGAGCTTGAAATAGGCTCGAAACAGCTTTTTTTAAAAAATTCTGATGAAGTAATTTATAGAGATGCATTTCATGCGGAAGGTTAGATGGAGTAAAACTTGGCACAAATTGAGCCAATAGACTACAGGACTCATTCAAACAGCATAAATTTGTCATGTTTGGAACTTGTCTTACATTTTATTGCATGCAAACCTCAAACAACTTGTTCATTCACGCACTTTTCACAAGAAACAAAATTGCATTATTTTTTGCTTCATTAAAAGGCCATCCTCTGATGAACACAATATTGTCTGATCAACATACTTAATTCTTTTAGTTTTGTGTCCAGACTTGTACATATGGTTCATATTTTGTTTCTGTTGACTACAGGCTGGATTATGAATACCTAGTTCGAAATATTGTCAAACTCTTCATATACGCCATTTGTCAAGTGGAGTTAAAGCCAAGTCAAGGGATATCCATAGAACTTGCGTCGCTGGGATGGTCCATTCTTTTGTCAGTGCTGTCAGGGAAAGAAAGAAGCCATGGAGGGAAAACGTAGGTCTTATTAGCAGAGCTGTTTTTTTGTACATTTTATGAAGCATCAAATTATTTTCTTATATATTCTTAACTTATTGCAGATTCATCATCGAGAAATAGTGGGTCAAGTGAATAGTCATCAAGTTTGGAGTTATTAGAAGTCATTTAACCTTACCATGCCCCAAAGACCAAAGAGCCAATGATTTTGCATTATTTTCCATTGTTTTGGCACTTTCTTGATCACTTGACTGCTTTTGGAGTTCGATCCGTAATGAGGTATGGATTACCGTGAGGTGGCTATCGTTGAATAGCTTTTATGCCATTTGAAGTGAGAAGCATGCTTGTCTTTAAATGGTATAGATCGCTTTTTGCTCGACAACTTTACTCAATCATTTGACCATAATAGCATGTACAGATCAAAAGATTGTTAGTGAAGAATGGCATGAAATGTCTGTTATAAGATCAACTACAATGTGAATTACTAATCGTATAGAGCTCTCATGAATAGTTACGGCATTGTGATTCTCAATTAGGACTAGGTGAGTACATTGAAGGTTTTTTTCAGCCGACCTTGAAATATGGTCGAGAAATATTCACCCTGTTGAAGCCCAAATTTTTCCTAATTCCAATGTAATTAGCATCTAAAGAAATTCTTTGAAACAATCGTGATTCATCAACAAGACATCTTGGTGATCAGACAATGTACATAATCTTGCTAACAAGAATATTTGTTTCTCCATTCGCCTTGTGGCTTTTGTTATTAATTGTCACAACTTTTTTTGGTCCACCAATTGGAAGAAAGAGATTGTATTTTGTTAATATGTAGATGCTAGACTTGACTCATCGGAGTTGGGAAAAAGTCCATCGCTGTACCAATTGGATGATATAAATTGTATATTTTGTTAATATATGTAATGCGTCCGGCAGTAAAATGTATGTTTATCAAACCTCAGTATGTCATGTGTCTTTGTGATTGTGTATCAACTTATGTGATGTGTAACTTAACTATTTGAACTGTGATTGTGTATGTATATGGTTATATATGTGAGTGGCACTATTTGCATGTACAAGTGTGTATGTCAATTCAATGGTGGATAATGTGGAATTGGTTACGTATATATTGCATATTTAATTAATTTGTATGTCATGTGTGTCAAGACCTTTGCCGACACAAAACTTGTGTAGAAAACCAGCTTTGGTCTATGAGGGAAAAATGATTAGCCAACAAGTAAAGTGTCTGCAATTCATATTAACTGCTGGTAAAGCTTCTCATCGCGGCAAAAACCAATCGTAAGCAAAAGATTGGAGCTGTTGGCAAAGCCTAAGGTGACCGCTTACCGCTATCGTTTAGTTCTGTTGGCTAAACTTTTGCCAACAGCTTTTGGGTTGAGAAGGTGCCTTTTGCCGACTGTACCATGTGTTGGCAAAAGTGTGGCATGGTGTAATGAAAAGAAATGATGACAGAAAGAAAAAAGAGAATGTATACAAAGAGAAAAGGAGTGAGAAAGATGTCGATGATGTTGATGTGAATACCTTTGAATTGGATTTTCATTACCAAAATTCGATAAAGTAGCTGAGAATATGGCGAAAATCATCTTGAGTGGGATCCAAATTATCAAAACCACCCTTCAAAACCAGTTTAGAGTGTAAATTGACCTGATTTGGGAGTTAAATAGCCGGTTTTGTAGTTGAGGGTGTTAAATGAAATTTTTGAAAAGTTAAGAGGTGTAAAATAGACTTATTCCTTAATATAATAATATATATTTATAAGTATACACATATTTAATTATATATACACCAAATTTCACTTATAATATTATCCTAAATACATAGTAATACTATCAAATATACATATAGTTCAATAGACCATATTATCAATTCCATCAGTATGACGGGTATTGACTGGTACTAAAGCGGTATGGCCGGTATTGATCGGTATCAAAGCTAGTATTAATTGGTATCAAGCCGGTATGCCCGGTATTAACATGTATCAAGACCGTATAGTACATATAACTACTTTGTACTTGTTTAAGTATCGAAATGGTACATATCGATCTACCGACCAGTATAACTACGGATTGAGCAGCAGCTGTCCTCTTTCCCTTGATTTGTTTGTTGCAACATCCTTTCCCACTAGGGATGAAAATGGAAACATAATTTCCAGCCATTCCGGAGAAAAACAGAAACGGAAGCATTCTTTCGGAAACGAAATTTTTGTCGGAACGGGAGAGCCATTTTCAACGGAAATAAAAACAAAAATAGAAAATTCATATAAATAAAATCAAAAATTTTGTCCGAAAACTTGGCCCAAAAGGAGAATGGAGAATTTATATTTATTTTTGAATTAAAAATAATTTCAGAAATACAAATCGCTTATAGAAAATATCAAATAGAGTTCAAAAAGTTCTCAAAAATACTTTAGAATATTTTGAACCTAGAAAAATTATTTCTAGCATACTTTTGGTTTTATTTTTATAGAATAAATTAATTTTATAAATCTAAAAGTAACAAAACGGCATTTATAAACTCCGGAAGATCCAGGATAGATCTCAGAAAATTATAAATGAACATTGAATAATAATATGCAAATTTTAGGGCATTACACCTTTATAGTTTGAGGAACAAAAGGATGTTGATGATAATGATATGGAGGAGGATATAATGGTCTGATCTGGGAGACAAATAGCGAGCCTTCAGTTGATAAACTTGAGAAAAAACTTTCTAATGATACCGGTGAACATAACATTACTCTTGTGGCCATCTTGGAGATAAGATGAGTTACATTGTTTTTGCAGTCATATATATAATGATCATGTACAATGTTCTTGTGGAATTTTCACTTTCGTTTCCGTATCCACACTGTTCCGTTCTGCATCCGTATCCATCACCATTCATTTGCGGGGGTTTTCAATTTCATTTCCATTACCGATAAAAAATATAGAAACAAAAGCAAAAAACTATTTACCAACCGTTTGCATTCCGCTTTCATCTCTACTCCCCACGCTTAGAGCATCTCCAACAGTTTCTAATATTTAGACTCCCAATATCTTTATATTGGGACCTTTCCAAAAGTTTTTGGGTCTACAAAATACCTTATTCTCCAACAGTTCCCATATTTTCTCCCAAAAAATACCTTTGAATTGGTCCACGGCATGCAGTCCTATTCGATTGGAAATCAGAGTACCTGTCCGATTGGTAATTAGAATCCTGTCCGATTGGAAATCTTTGTGGAATAGCTATCACATGCATGTTTACTCCCCCGTTCCGCAGTGATCTCGCAATAAAGCAATCAATCGAGTGAACGATCTAATCGAAGCGAAAGGGGAAGGGGGAGAGAAAAAAATCTGCCTCGTCTCTCCTCCCAATCCTGCGTGCGGCGGCGCTACCGACGGCCGTGGGTGGAGCTTGGTGGGACGAGGACTCCTCCTCCACCACCTCCGCGACGGCCTCCCGAGCGACATGGAGGTCCTCTACGCTCCCTCCGTGCCGACGCAGCCGACCGGCGAAGCAGACGACGCCGCCAGCGCCTCGACCGCTTCATTGCGTCCGGACGTTCCTCCCAAAGGACCTCACCAACCGATTCTACCACGGGTTATGCAAGCAGACATTGTGGCCGCTCTTCCACTACATGCTCCTCTTCACCTCCGACCACGGTGGCCGCGCCGACCGCTCCAATCGGGAGGCCTACGCCTCGCCAACAAGCTCTTCTCCAAATAGCGTCATCGAGGTCCTCAACCTGAGGATGACTACGTTTGGATCCACGACTACCACCTCCTGCCCTCCTGTCCTTCCAAGGCCCCGATTCAACCGCCTTCACATCGGGAAGAGCTGAATGGCGCGAAGAACGCCCAAGCGATTTGGCCTGGAGGGCGAAAAACTTCGATTGGGAGCGTCGAGACCGTGCGGAAAAATAAGGCCGCCGGAGTGGTATTTAGGGCGTGCGAAAAAATTGAGAGGAAGAATGAGGAGCTGTTGGAGTCCGTTTTTTTTCAACCAATCCTTAAATCATATTTTGGGAATGATTTTCAGGCACTGTTAGAGATGCTCTTAGGCGCCAATACAGGGGGGAAAAGCGGTGGCCCATTATGGCGTAGCTTTTTTTCACCTCTTACGGCTGTGCTTGCATGTTTCTTGTTTATTTTGCCCAGGCCTGATCACCTGACGACTTTTTTGGGCCAATATGGTGGGGGTCCTTTTGTCAGCTTCCCGTAGACAAAGGACCACCTGCGATTGATCGACACCTAGAACACAAGCAGCAGGGCGGAACTTAATTTTTTAAGTGTGTACACTTTACATATATTACTTTATAGCCTTACACAATAATTTTGTAATGTCATAAATTCAATATATACATTTAAAATTTACTAAAAGTACAATAAAATTATTCTAAAACCTTAAAATATCAAACCACTAAAATTAAAACCAATTCGATTAATAAATTTACTCTGTTAAAGAGATGATATTACGATAGTTTTCAAAATTTTAAGACGCCAGAGCATACCATGCACCCTAAGTCAAGCAGCCGGCTTTGATCCAGTCTTCGACGATCGTGTAACTCTCCTTGGCTACGCACAAGACGACAGGAAAAATAAAACATCGAAAGAACAAAGAATCAAGGAAATTGCTAACTAGCACTTGAGTGTTTTTTTCCGACAGAGCACTCGTTTTTCTATCCGTTGGATCTTTGCTCGTGATGCGTGATTTGGAAGGGTCATGCGACGCTGAAACGGTGGGCGGGTGAAGCAAAATTGATTGTTTCTATCATCACTGTCATCCAACCTTCTCCCTGTAATGAGCTACAGTGTGCAAATGGCTCCTGCATGGTATATGTTTTTCATAGCTCATGGTGTGCGTCCCAATTTTGTTGTTCTACCGATGATGCCAACAAACTACGTATTTAATGTGGGCTTTTGGCTATTATTGCATGATTTGTACACCATATTGCTTGGCTCATACTAGTTATCTATCATAGTATTTTTCCTATTTGTTTTTTTAGTTTTAACCATTTTTTATGTGTATATATCACCGAGGAACTTCGTTGATATTTTCAAAATTGAATATCCTCTAGTACCACATTTGGCCACCAGGTTATTCTTTTTTTGTCCTTTTATTTTGCACATTTTTTGTACCACCAAATTTGTTTCGATATTAGCAAGGGACAAGTCTACTTTCAAAGTAGTCATTATAAGGATTCGAGATTACCTTTTTTTATATGAAATGCATACTAGTTTTACAAATTTAATTATATGTAAATTGTGTTTAATTTTATGTAAAATCTATCATCTTACTAAAAAATGGGCTAATCTATAGTAGGTATACCTTTTAGCTCCTTTTTATTTTTTTGTGTATGTTGCTTCTTTTGTGTGTTTATTCTTTCTTTTTTTTTTGGTTCAAACAATTGTGAATTTGTGATTGTGGCATATCTGCGATGAAATTCACGGAGATGTGGAGCCCAAGAGATGCACTGGCCACTCAGTGGCGAAACTAGAAATTTTTGTTGGGGTGCACATTTCACATGTATAACTCTATAGTTTTTTACAATTATTTCATAACATCGTAAATCCGACACATACATTTGAAATTTGCTAAAAGCACAATATAACTAGTTGCAATGTCTTAAAAATCCCAAACCATCAAAATCAGAACCAATTCAATAAACAAATTTAGTACAATAAAAAAGTGATATTATACAACTTTATAAAATTTTGATGGTGTCAAGACATACGGCACCCTTCGTACCGCATGGGCCACCTTTGGTCGCACACTTCACTCAACAAGACATCCCAAAGTCCCAAACATAAGGATTCAAACAATGAACACCATGCTCTGCTTTCAGTCAAATGAGATCCCTCTTGCTTTGGTGAGTTCTTATTTTTTTACAAGGTAACCTTGAAGAGAGGGAGTTGGTTTTTTATATGGACCTTTTTTCCACACACTGATTATAACTTTTTTGTCTTATATTTTTCCGATTTTTCCATTTTTGCAGGTCAAAGAAACACAAGGATGTCTGCATGCTAAAGGCGTGTCTCGTGTTATTTGTTGTTGATAGAAATGCTGAGCTAACATCCCACAGTTCTGTATTTTTGTTGCAACAGGATATCTACTATCTCTTTTTTATTTTTTTTCCTTTCCTAGCAATGCATTACTGAACGTGTGGACATGTGTATGACAAAAAAACAATACATGCTAACATTCTCACAGGAGGATGCTCTTTTTTTCTGTTACCTCTGTAGAATTGAAGTAAATCGGTGTGATATATTTATTTTACATGATTTATATACTAAATTTATTTACTTAAGATTTTGTAAATATTTAATTGAACTTCTGTAAATTATTTGTGTAAATCTTTTGTTTATCTGCAAGCTGGATGGGATGCTTTATTGTAATAGGTTTGTGACATGAAATTTTGATCTGCCCTCATTTTCTCTGCGTGGCCTCTCTCTCTCTCTCTCTCTGTTTTGTCTAAAGATGCTTGGGCAATTATTAGGCTCAGTCAGCCCACAAGTTGTTTCTACGCAGAAAGGAAACGACAAAATGGCGTGCGTGTTTTTGAACGGAGACGGATACTTAATCGGACGGTCCAAAATTTGAGTACTCAAAACCACAAAAAAAAACACTCGAATTCCACCTAGACACCTCCAAGAATCAATAGGCACCGAGAACGAACAATGGAGTGAGCGGCAGAAATAGATGCACGCAGAAAAGGATGAACCAGATGTCACGACATGGGCCTTGGAGCTAGACGTGGGCCCACTCGGCTGGAGCAAGAGTAGTACAAAAGCAAATGTGCTGAAGCCAAAAGGGGGATCGAAGAAATTTAGCACTGGCCTCAGCCTTCCTCCTTCGCTTGCTGTTCTTCCCCAAATTCCAGTTCTCTCATTCCCAGTTCCCTGCTTCTTTCCTGTCTACTTCTTCCCAGACCTGACATGCCCTTCTCCCAAGTTGTAACTCCAGACACCTTGCATCTAGTGTTTAGCTTGGCAATCTAACTCTTGTGTTAGTGTTGAGCTGTGAAAATCAAGTGGGAACGTGACATTTGGTATCAGAGCCATTTCCTTCCGTTCTGGCGCCCAAGAGGAAGCAATCGCAGTGGGAGACAAGGATGACTTCTACCATGGCGTCGGTGGAGAGTCAATTCGAAGGGATTAACACCCTATTGAGGCAGATTTTGGAAGATGTTCGTGGTGTGAAGTCGGATATCAGGGATGTCCGTTCGGCAATGGAAGGGGTGCGAGGAGAAGAGAAAGGAGGAGAAGGCCACCACCTCGAGCACGAGCAGGGACCGCGCCACGCCGGGGCCCGCGTCGCAGGACGGGTCGTCGACCAGGCTCCGGAGCTCGCCGGGGGTCGCCAGGGAGAGCCCCACGAAGACGGCCACCGTGAAGAGCAGCTTTGCGCATGGAAGGAGTTTGAGGAAATGCCTTCAAGGACTCTGAACACTGTGGCGATGATCGAGCGTGAGAAGGCGAAGGCGAAAGCGGCCATGGAGGCAGCGGAAGCGTCGCAGCGGATCGCCGAGCTGGAGGTACAGAAGCGGATCAACGCGGAGAAGAAGCTCCTCAAGGAGGCCGAGGAGCGCAAGAGCCGGGGCGGCGTGTCGCACGAGATCCGTTACCGCCGGTACAGCATCGAGGAGATCGAGCACGCCACCGAGCGCTTCTCCGACGCGCGCAAGATCGACGAGGGCGGCTACGGCCCCGTGTACAAGGGCTACCTCGACCACACGCCGGTCGCCATCAAGGTGCTCCGCCCCGATGACGCGCAGGGCAGGTCCCAGTTCCAGCAGGAGGTTGAGGTGCCAGGGGAGCTGGCCGCGGAGAAGCACGTCCGCTACATCGTCACTGTCGAGGAGAAGAAGGACTTGTTCGAGTCGCTGGTGATGGAGCACATCCGGTTCAACGGCGCCTACTGGGGCCTCACCACGCTCGACCTCCTCCACAAGCTCCACGCCATCGACGCCGACGAGGTTGTCGACTGGATCAAGTCCTGCAACCACCCCGCATCTGGTGGAGATGATTTGGAGAAGAATCAGTTCGGTGGACACAACCAACATCTGAGCGTCCACAGTTCCAGATCCCACGCAAGGAGGCTACCAATGGCGCTCCCGAACCAGCAGACATTGGACTACCCCAGCTTCAAGCTCGTCATCGTCGGCGACGGCGGCACTGGCAAGACCACCTTCGTGAAGAGACATCTGACTGGCGAGTTCGAGAAGAAGTATGAGCCTACCATTGGTGTTGAGGTCCATCCACTGGATTTCTTCACCAACTGCGGCAAGATTCGCTTCTACTGCTGGGACACCGCTGGGCAGGAGAAGTTTGGTGGAGACGCAAACTTGGGCCTGGGTGAAGCCAATGCAAATGCTATGGAACAAAAGGTTGAGGAAGTTACTGCACAGGTGGCTAAGAAAAAGAAGGCGCAGGAGAAGAAATCAAGTGAAAACCAGTCATCAACAGATCTTATGGGGTCAAAGAGCAAGAAGCAGCCAATCTGAACACGAACTTTTAGCAATGGTTTGATAATTCAGGAGATCACGATGGGCAAACCAGATGGGAAAAAACTGCCCATGGGAAAAAGGTTTCTGTTAAATACATTGGCAAGTTAAAGGATGGCACGATTTTTGACTCTACTGCTGGTGGTGAAGGACATAAGGGATCAAACAAGAAACGAAGTAGTGAAAATGGTGATAATTCTCAACTTCAGCTTGTTGTCAGGACTCCACCTGCAGAATCCTTGGAAAGTGAAGATGAAGATGGCTTTCCTGTATCATTTTCTGAATCAAAGAAAAATGTTGAGGGTAGTTCCAAGAAACATAGGAAGCTAAATATTGAGACCAGTAATGAAGATAGGAAAAGGAAAAGCGGTGCCATCAGTGATCATCGTGACTCTTCAGGGGAGGTAAAGGCTGAAAATGATGATGGGGTGTCAAAGAAAAAGGCCAAGGCCAAGGCCAAAAGGACTGCTGTGGACAGTGCAGAAAAGGAAAGCAAACAACAGGATTTTCCAGCTGATTCTGTTGATGGCAAACAGAAGAAAAAGAAAACCAAGAACATAAGCGCTGTTGAAGCTGATAAGGAAAACCATATTGACAATGATGCTGAGGAAGTTAGGCAGCTCAAGGTTATGGCTGATGCAGATGGCCCAGAGGATGCATTGACGGCAAGAACAAATGGGGCAGAAGGAATTGGACTATGTCGGACAGAACACATGTTCTTTGCTTCATATGAGAGGATTAAGGCTGTGAGACAGATGATAATGGCTGCAACTGTTGAACAGAGACAGAAAGCACTAGTGGCAGCATGGCAGTCATATGAAATCCCTCTCTTTTGTGCTATAACTGTTGAGCTTTATGGGACATTTTTACTTGAGGATGCAACAGCCTTTCAAGATCTACAAGTTCAGAAATATCTATGGATATTGGTTATATCGTCAGAAGCGGATTGGAGCTTCATCTACATTGTTGACCAATGTGTTAATCAAGTTGGGCGCAGAAGTCTGTATTTGCCATGGGACCCTGGTGGTGACTACAGGTACGATCTATGGTGGGCTATCATCGGCTTGGGGACAAGCCGACATTCAAGGAGGGAGGAATGTCACGACATGGGCCTTGGAGCTAGACGTGGGCCCACTCGGCTGGAGCAAGAGTAGTACAAAAGCAAATGTGCAGAAGCCAAAAGGGGGATCGAAGAAATTTAGCACTGGCCTCAGCCTTCCTCCTTCGCTTGCTGTTCTTCCCCAAATTCCAATTCTCTCGTTCCTAGTTCCCTGCTTCTTTCCTGTCTACTTCTTCTTCCCAGACCTGACATGCCCTTCTCCCAAGTTGTAACTCCAGACACCTTGCATCTAGTGTTTAGCTTGGCAATCTAACTCTTGTGTTAGTGTTGAGCTGTGAAAATCAAGTCGGAACGTGACACCAGAGCAGCAGTTGGAAGATGCCACACGAAATGTATGGTGGGTAGTGTAGTGGCAGGCTGGCTGCTGGCAGCCCCTCACGCAGGTGCCTAATTTTTTTTTCTCCCGATGGAACCAAGAGCTTTATATTAGAGCTTTTTTTTAAGTAGATTAAAATCAATATAAATCGTCTATTCTTTTCAATCTAATAGTTGAAATCAATTTAGATTTAGTTATACTACTGCCTGTAGTATTGGTAGTAAAATTCAGAGAGGGTAAAAGGGTAAAAGAATTTCGTCATACTATTTGTCCTCTATGGTAAAACACGTTCTTTGATCCTGATGAATGAATAAGAAGTCTCTAAAGATCACCAGATATTTGACGAATTTAAAACTGTGAACGAATTAGAAAAAGTATAAAATACTCCTGATGAATTGATAGACAAAGTTTAAAATAACCCTGAGGAATGGAGGGTTAGTTTTAATTTCTACTACCACTACTTATCGCCTGTGTTATCTATTGTAAAATTTCTCTTATATTATGTCAACAGCATGATTACATTCACATTTATGGTAATACACTGAGAAAGAAAAACCGGCACTGGGTGTAACCATGTGCACGCTTGACCATCCTTCGACGCCATCTTTGCACAGAGATGAGCTGCCTTGTTTGCATCACGGCAGACGAAGCAAAACTGGAAATCGACGAAGTTCCTTCTGAGCTCCTGAGTTTCCAAAAGAACAGTCAAAATTTTAGCTCGTTGCTGATGCCTATTGCTCCACAGATTAACGAAATATCGATAACGTGTCTCCAAGATTACCCTTGTAAAACCCCAGTCGGCTGCGAGTTGAACTCCATGCATCGCGGCATGCCCAGGCCTCCGCTGTCAGGGCATCCGAAACCTGACGATGCCATTATTTTCCTTGCCTCAACGAAAATTCCTTTCTGGTTCAGGATGACCGCTCTTGCAACGCTTTGCAGAGCAGCAGAGGTGCATATATAATCCTTGACATCGGGGCAATTGTGGTGGGGACAAAAGGCACATAAAGACATGAAAGAAAACCAGGGCCAAAGGTAGGGAAAAAATTCTCGTGGTGTGCACTTTCATGCTACTGCCGTGCAGCACGACACCAGATTTGTCCACGTGCTACTGCGGCAATCTTCAAGCGATGAACCAGCCCCGACAAGCCAAGCCGCAAGTCCCTGCGCGAGACGCCTCCACCGAGCCAAGCCTCGACGCGAAGAAGCCTCGGACGGGATCGCAAGCCGCGCCGCGGATGGGCCCTCCTCCGCGTCAGGCAAACTGTCAGTGGGACTTTGAGATCTGGTGGGGGATTGTTGGATTTTTTGGGCCAAAGCCCATTTAATTGAGAAAATAATCCTAGAAAAATCTCAAAGGCCCACTCATGAGGAGGCATGTGTGCATACCTTAGTCCCATATTGCTAGTAGAGGTGGAGGATGACCAACTTATAAGTGAGGGTTCTCTCCACCTTCCTAAAGCATGACTAGGGAGAAGAAGAGAAGCACACGCGCGCGCTCGCCTCGCCTCGCCTCGCCGGTAAGAATGCCACCCGGCCGGGCGAGGGCGCGGCGCGGCACTCGCGTGAATGGTCCGCCGAATCCGGTCCAGGCCTTGCGCAGACGCACCTCCTTTGCGCTTTATTCTTTTGTTACTCGGATTCGCAAAGATGAGATAGGATACCAGAATCGAGTCCGCTCGCGGCACGCCTTCGAGTCACGCTCGTCACTTACTACAGACTATCCCTATATATATCGCACCTGTAGAAGAGAGGACGCCTGTAAAGCTAGGGTTTGCCGTGCCTTTTTGTGCAAGGCCATTATCCGATCTACTCATTCCGATCACGGCAAGGCACCAAATAACGGAGAGCGTGTCTCCAAACCATCCATCCTCAAGTTCTTGCACCGGGAGGACGAATAAGGTTTTTGGGAAGCGCCGGCGGATCGCCGCGCTTCTGCATCCTCTCCGTCTCGTGATCGCGATCGTCTTCTACATCGTCCGCAACGGGTCTCTCGCTTCTCCACGTCGCCGGTTCGGTTCTACCAGACGGTGACGCTCCAATGTCTCCGCTTATTTCCAATCTTGTCGCCATCGCTTTGTAGTATATTCGAGACGATGTGTAGATTGATTACATGCATGTCTACAATATACATGTGTTTAATGCGTAGGCTTCACAATCAAGCTGTGTTCATGAATTATCTTCTGTTCGATATATACTTGAAAGTGCTAATTTATTCAACAATCCAAAAACCTTATTTTAGGCACTTTGGTTTATCGATGGCTGGCTTTGCCGATGCACTGAGGCCGAAAAAATTTACCGGTGTGCATTTTAAGAGATGGCAGGTCAAAGTCACTCTGTGGCTTACGGCTATGAACGTTCATCGGGTTGCGGCCGGTAAACTGGAAGGAACCCTTACTCTGAAAAGGAAAAAGAGTTCAAGGATGCTAGCACACTCTTTGTAGGAGCCGTTTTAGCGTTCTTACTGAACCGTCCTGCTGTGATGTGTACATGCACATAACAGACGCCAAGGAGCGTGGGATGCACCGAAGTTCTAAATTCGGTATGTCAGACGCTGGTAAAGGAACTCAGTATGTCATGGAACAAGATTACGACTACAAGATGGTTGATAACCGCCTGTGGTCGAAAGGTGCCCATGAAATACAAAGGCATTGTGAAGGAACTCGAACTTCTCAAGTGTACCTTACCCGACAAGTTTGTGGCAGAGGCATTATTGCCAAATTGCCTCCTTCATGGAGGAATTTTACATCGCTCTGAAACATAAGAGACAAGAAATCTCATTGAGAGTTTGATCGCGTCTCTTGATGTTGAGGAGAAAGCTTCGAGCTAAGGATGCACCGCGAAGGAGTCGAGGGACACCACACGCCAATATGGTGCAACAAAGATGGTAAGAACAAAGGAAAAACAACAAAGCCAAACAGACCACAAATTTCAAGAAGAAGAAGATGAACAAAGATGATATGCCTTGCTATGTGTGCGGTGAGACTGGGCATTGGGCCAAGAAATGTCCTCATCGCAAAGGTAAAAAGGCTGATCAAGGACAGAACTCAAAGTCTGTCAACGTGACCATTGGCAACACGGAGATGGAACTTCGGGTATGGTAATTTACCTCTTGTTCTTTCGGTGAGTCACCCACCAACCGTGGATTGATCTTCCGTGCTAATGTACATGTATGTGATGATAGATCATTGTTCTCTTCTTACGTGTCGCTCGATTCCTCCGCCCTAATGGGGAATGGGTCACATGCTTCGCTCGTGGTGTTGTACACTAGAGATCCGAAGTTTACTTGGGAAGATCGTGCAATCAAGAACGTGCATCATGTCCTTCAATAAATAAGAACTGGTCGGCGTTCCTTCTCTGTCGAGATGGGTTCAAAGTGGTGTTTGAGTCTAATAAAGTAGTCGTGTCAAAACATGGACTTTTTATTGGCAAAGGCTATGAGTGCGGAGGCTTGTTCCGCTTTTCCCTTTCTGATTTCTGCAATAAAGTTGTGAACCATATTTGTGACAATTCTAATGGAGGTGAGGCTAATGTTTGGCACTCACGGTTATGTCATATCAATTTTGGTTGTATGTCTCGGCTTGCCAGTATGAATTTAATTCCAAATGTTACTTCTGTCAAAGGTTCTAAGTGCCAAAGCTATGTGCAATCCAAGCAACCTCGTAAGCCTCATAAGGCGCCCGAGGAGAGACATTTGGCACCATTAGAACTCATACATTCAGATCTCTCGTGAAATGAATGGTGTGTTGACGAAGGGTGGGAAAAGATATTTCATGACTACGATTGATGATGCTTCTAGATTCGCTATGTATATCTGTTAAAATCTAAAGATGAGGCTCTAGACTACTTTAAAATCTATAAGGCGAGGTTGAAAACCAATTGGAAAGAAAGATCAAAAGACTTAGGTCGATCGTGGTGGAGAGTATTTTCTAATGATTTGATTCATTACTGAAGGAACATGGGATTATTCATGAGAGGACGCCTCCTATTCACCCCAATCAAATGGGGTTCTTAGAAAGAAAGAACCGCACTCTAAGCGATTTGGTTAATGCCATGTTAGATATCAGGGATTATCTAAGGCATGGTGGGGAGGCCCTGTTGACCTCGTGTCATGTTCTCAATAAAGTTCCTTCCAAGAATAAAGAAAACCCCATATGAAGAATGAGAAGGAGAAAACCATCACTGCCATTTGCGACTTGGGGTGCTTGGCGAAAGTCAATGTACCAATAACGAAAAAGCGTAAGCTTGGGCCTAAGACGTGGATTGTGTCTTTTCGGGATATGCTCATCGCAGATTGCCTATAGGTTTCTAGTAGTGAAATCGAGGTATCGACGTGTTAGTCGATACAATTATGGAGTCTCGAGATGCAACCTTCTTTGAGAGCATCTTTCCAATGAAAGATGTACATAGCACTTCTAGCCAAACTCTCGATATAATTCTCGAACCAACTACTCAAACTGAATATCATGAGCAAATACATGAGCAAAATCTCGAGGAGGATGACGGTGAAGCTCAAGGAAGAGTAAAAGACAAAGGACATCTAAATCCTTTGGTGATGACTTCACTTGTGTACCTTGTGGATGATACTCCCAAGTGTATTTGAAGCTTTTGCATCTCCGTGATGCGAGACTCATGGAAGGAAGCAACCGTAGCTTAAATGGATTCCATTCTCGCTAACGGGACTTGGGAAGTCACAGATCTACCTCATGGTACGCAAACACGTGGGTTGTAAGTGGATATTCAAAAGAAGCTTAGGCCCGATGGTACTATTGAAAAGTATAAGGCTCGGCTTGTGGCCAAGGGTTATACCTAAAGGAAGGCGAAGATTTCTTTGACACTTATTCACTGTTGCTAGATTGACTACTATTCGAGTTCTACTTTCCTTGGCTGCCTCACATGGTCTTCTCGTTCATCAAATGGACGTTAAGACAGCTTTCCTTAATGGAGAGTTGGATGAGGAAATTTACATGCAACAATTTCGATGGATTTGTAGTGAAAGGTCAAGAAGGCAAAGTGTGTAAGTTGTTGAAATCTTTGTATGGTCTGAAACAAGCTCCTAAGCAATGGCATGAGAAGTTCGATAGAACTTTAACATCTGCAGGCTTTGTTGTTAATGAGGCTGATAGGTGTGTATATTATCGCCATGGTGGGGGTGAGGGAGTTATTCTCGTGCTCAGTATGTTGATGACATATTGCTCTTTAGCACAAATCTTGATGTAATTATAGAGGTCAAGTCTTTCCTATCTCATAACTTTGATATGAAAGATCTAGGAGAGGCCGACGTAATTTTGAACATCAAACTAATCAAAGATGAGAGTGGGATTACACTTTTCATAATCTCACTATGTGGAAAAGGTCTTGAACCGTTTTGGTTTCTTAGAGAGCAAACCTTCTCCAACACCATATGATCCTAGCTTGATTCTTGAAAGAATAAAAGAATTGCTAAGGATCAATTGAGATACTCTCGAGATAATTGATCTCTCATGTACTTAGCTAGCGCTACAAGGCTGGACATCTCATTTGTTGTGAGCAAATTGAGCCGTTTACTTCTAACCCGGTGATGATCATTAGCGCAGCACTCGAAGCGAAGTCATGCGCACACCGCTAGGTACCATGAATTATGGGCTTCACTATACGGTACCAGCAAAGATTTAGAGGGTTATAGTGATTCAAATTGATATCCGATGTCGATGAGATCAAGGCCACAAGTGGATATGCATTCACACTTGGTGGAGGTGCCGCTTTCATGGAGGTCTTGCAAGCAGACCATTTTGACATGGTCAACCATGGAAGCGTAACTCATCGCTCTAGACACAGCACCTTTGTTGAGGCGAGAATGGTTGCGTGAACTCTTGATGGATCTCCTGGTGGTTGTAAAGCCGATTCCGCTATTCTTATGAACTGTGATAATCAAACGCTTATTATCAAAGTGAACATTCTAAGGACAACATGAAGTCATCAAGACATGTAAAGAGACGCTTGAAGTCATCGGAAAATTGAGAAACTCCGGAGTGATAGCTTTGGATTATATCCAAATAGCTAAGAATCTGGCAGACCCTTTTACAAAGGGTTTATCACGCAATGTGATAGACAATGCATCGAGGGAGTTGGGCTTGAGACCCACGTGAGTCATACCATAGTGGTAACCCAACCTATGTGATCGGAGATCCCGTGAATTAGGATCTGGGAAGAACAAACTATTGGTTGACTGAAGGAGAGTATTTTTCTAATCCACTCCTTGAAGATGCAATACTCTCTGAATCAGATGGCGGGTTGGCTCGCCTTAATGTGTTCTTGCTGGCTTTAATTAGCAAAGATGTTGTCCTCTGAGCATTCTTGAAAGAACACACCTATCTGAGCTTGATCATTTGAAAGTCGTGATCTATGAGACTTGGGTAATCTCTAATAAGCTCATGAAGAGACCAAGGAGTACGACTTATATGCTCCACCCGAGGGTAGCCTATTGGCGACCAAGTATCGCCTAAGGCTTTAATGAAACTTCGATCGCACAAAACTTGCAATTCAAGGCTTAGTCCATTGTTCAAGTTGTGGTGAGTGTAATTTGGAGTCCTAGGTGCAATTCAAGGCATAGTCCATTGTCACCAAACTTATTTGGTATATAAACGACTTTATGAACAGTAAAGCTGTCGGTGGGACTTTGAGATCTGGTGGGGATTGTTAGATTTTTGGGCCAAAGCCCATTTAATTGAGAAAATAATCCTAGAAAAATCTCAAAGGCCCACTCATGAGGAGGCATGTGTGCATACCTTAGTCCCATATTGCTAGTAGAGGTGGAGGATGACCAACTTATAAGTGAGGGTTCTTCCACCTTCCTAAAGCATGACTAGGAGAAGAAGAGAAGCACTGCCAGCTCGCCTCGCCTCGCCTCGCGGGCGGGCCCGGCGCGGGCGAGGCGCGGGCGTCGCGGCACTGCGTGAATGGTCCGCCGAATCCGGTCCAGGCCTTGCGCAGACGCAGACCTCCTTTTGCGCTTTATTCTTTTGCTACCGGATTCGTTGCGAGATGAGATAAGGATATCAGAATCGAGTCCGATTCGCGGCACGTCTTCGAGTCACGTTCGGTCACGGTTACTGTGACTATCCCTATATATCTCGCACGTGTAGAAGAGAGGACGCCGTGAAGCTAGGGTTTGCCGTTCCTTTTCGCTTGCCGTCATCGATCTACTCCGTCCCGATCACGGCGTGCACCAAATAACGGGAGAGCAGTGTCTCGAAACCATCCATCCTCAAGTTCTTGCACAGGAGAGGACGAATAAGGTTTTTGGGAAGCGCCGGCGCGGATCGCTCGCGTTCGCATCCTCTCCGTCCGTGATCCGCAGATCGTCTTCTACATAAATGCAAGCGGGTCCTCGGCTTTCTCCACGCCGCTGGTTCGGTTCTACCAGATCGGTGCGCTTCAATGTCTCCGCTTATTTCCAATCTTGCTGCTCTTGCTTTGTAGTATATTCGAGAGACGTATGTGTAGATTGATTACATGCATGTCTGCAATATACATGTGTTTAATGCGTAGGCTTCACAATCAAGCTGTGTTCATGAATTATCTTCTGTTCGATATATACTTGAAAGTGCTAATTTATTCAACAAATACTACGTGCAAATACGGTGGAGCACGGGACGTCTGAGTTTGCATGTTTCTTGGGTCTGGCTTGATCATCTGAGGACTTATTGGGTCAAACTAGGGTGCTCCTTCACGGGCTTCCCGTGGAGGATTCTCCCCTATATAGGTGGAGAGCAGCAGAATTCGCTTCTGGGCAGAATACACCGGTCTATCTTCTTCCATGGAAGTATCAAGCTTTCTTTCCAGAGTTTATTGATAGAATTTATTCCCAAGAACGAGAATACTTGTTCATCAAGCCGGAGGGATTGCTCCTGTTTGCTTTGGTCAGCTTTCATATAACGCAGAAACCGTCCCAAAAAAATGCAGAAAACAATGCAGTATATACACGATAAACTATTAAACTAAATAAATGGATCATTCATCAATTCAATTGCTGTAGCATCAATGTGATACAGGGACAAACGTACGGGTAGGTCTCCGCGTGCTCCTTCGTCTCCGCCACTGCTCCTCCAGGTCTCGATCACGCCGCCCTCGGGGAGGCGAGCGGAGGGAGGCGGATGAGGTGCGGCGGAAGCGGAGGAACCCTAGACACGAAGCGGAGGGCCTCGACGCGCTCTGCACCTCACGAGCCATCCCGCTGCATTCGACGGGCCTCGACGCGAGAGAAGCCGGAAGCTTCGCGTTTCTTGATCCAGAACGCCGGATGCAACGCTGCATCCACTGGGCCGAAATTCTCGAATAAACAGTGAACTAAACAGTAGCATGAATCATTTACATTGTATCCACTCATGCCATACAGAAGACATGCAGTCAACCAAACAGGCCCATAGTGATCGAGCGACTTCATGGTGAGAGCCCGAACTCTCACGCTAAGCAGTTACCTGAGAAATTTATTCTGATCATGAGCAAACAAAAAGCATCGATCAGTGATCACCAATCAGTTCGGTTAAGCTTCAGCTTCAGCACTTGGGCTTCCCGGTCAGCATGAAGGCCTTTGAAGGCAAGCTTGCTGGCCACCGTCGGCTGATTCCCCCCACTCCATCCACCCCCTTCATGACGTCCTTCACCAGCGCCGCCAGGTCCACTCCCTTTTTCCTCGCCGTCGTTGCGATGGAGCCGGTCAACACGAACCCAGTCAGGTCTTCCAGGGTCATCTCCACCTCCATGTCGACGTCAGTCGGTTTGCCCGAGCATCCCACTCCGACGGGCTCGAACGGGAACGGCAGCTCGCGGTACCTCTCCTGCTCTCCGGTGTACAGCTGCCCCTGCAGCTTGTCCCCGAACGGGTGGATGTCGTAGTTGTACCCCCACACGGCGAGGACACCGCCGGGCTTCTTGAGGACGCGGTTGACCACCGCGTAGAAGAGCGGGACGTCGAACTAGTGGATCGAGGTCGCCACGATGACGAGGTCAAGGGAGCCCTCGCTGCCGACCAGGGTGACGAGGTCGTCCTCGGAGAGGTCCACCGGGGTGTGTGTTTGAATTAATTTTAGGATAAGGTTCGAATCATACAAAGAAGCAGAGTCCTTTTCCTATCTAGTGTGTTGAATTCCATTCCGATTCTTATAGATGTATGTTTGGATATAAATTTTTATGGAGTCCTAAGTTTTTTATAAGCAAGAGAGCAAGAAAATAAGAAATGGTGTTAGTTATGCCGCACCACTGAAATATTTGTGTTTGTGAGTTCTTATGTTTGATTTTTTGCCGGTGTCCGTGTATACCGATCCGGGCTAAAACCGACAATTAATATCAAAGCGAGGTTTTACCTTTGGTGAATGTTTGCCTCAGGGAGGCTACCATTGCTACACCTTAAGGTAGACTATTGTCACTGAATAACGTAGTGTCAAGCGGAATCCGATAGCACATAAGTGTGGGTACGGTGGTGCATGCGGCACCATCGTCGCAGCAAGAGTTGGGGTTGTTAAAATTGGAGTCACTGGCAAGTTGTATCCAAAGTGATGAAAAGGCGGTGGCAAAGATGTGGCGGAGAAAGGAGAAGGAGATGTGTCTCTCCAATACCCGCTATTGACGAGCGTCGTCGACAGCCGGCATGACAAGATGATATTGACGGCCATCTGCATGTTTCATCGAAAATGTGGTCAAAGCTACATGTTCTTGTGTCAGTTTGTGTCTATAGATAATGTGTGTGATCACATGAGTTCTTATATGAGTTGTGTCCGTAAGATAAACGTGAGTCGAGTTTAGGATATTCAGAAGATATATTCATCGTCCTAAGTTGAGATCGTGGGAGATGAGTCTGTAATGTTGAGGAGATGCGTTTGCCGCCTTGAATTATCTTGAGTTAAGTAAGTTGAGTATATGATGTTGAGAAGATGCGTTTGTCATTCTTGTAGAGTAAATGTTAGGTAAATCATAGTTGAGACCAACTATCTCAACAATTTAGAGTTTAAAGTTAGTAGATGTAACAAAATTAAGGGGCGAGTGTTAGATTTAATTTTAGGATAAGAGTCTGAATCCTACAAGGAAGTAGAGTTCTTTTCCTATTTAGTTTGTTGAATCTTATTCCGATTCTTAAAGTTGTAGGCTTGGGTATAAATTATTAGGGAGTGTTGAGTTTTTTAGCAAGAAACAATCAAGAGAACAAGAAAATATGCTAGTTGTGCCATACCATCAAAATATTTGTGTTTGTGAGTTTTTGTGCTTAATTTTTTGTTGGTGTGTGTGTGTGTTGATCCGGATAAAACCAATAGTGTGCAGGTACCACACCTTAGGGCACGCAATGGCTCAACAAAGCTGGCTCTTGCTCACATCTGTTGAGATCTTGCTATCGTAGTGCTCTGCTATCTGAGACCTAAGACGGCCGCCCGCCGGCCAGTCTTTCCATCAAGCGCTCGTTTTAGGGTTTATATCAAAGGAATGAAGTAAAGAATGGACGCTTACGTTGATGCAGGCTTGGCCGCTGTTGGTTTTAGCCTAGATCAGTATGTATATAGAATGGTAAAAAAATCAAGCACAAGAACTCACGGTAAAAAAATCAAGCATAAGAACTCACAAACACGAGTTGTCGGTGTTTCGTATACCAGCAAGTAAATTTGTAAGTTAAGGGGCCGCGTGTTCCCTCTCCTTGAATGGTTAGACTCAGAGAGCCCAAGATGTATACTGGTTCGGGCTAAACGTCCCTACTTCCAGTTCGTGTGGTGGTTATGTATTGCTTGGGGTGCAGAAGACTGCACGGTGTTTATAGGCGAGGGCTAAGGACAGGCCTTGAGCACCTCGTGTGAGTGGGCGAGGTCGGAGTGAGCTAGAGCGGTTCGTTCGTAAGAGCTATACGCTAGTAAGTGCTCGTATATGCTTGTCTATGCTCGGATGGGTTCGCTCCAGCTTCGTCCCTTTCCCTGAGGGTCCTGTCTCCCTTTATATAGGCGGAGGGAGCAGGTTACACGGGAGTTTGAAGAAAAAAGGATGGGGTCCTACGTCTTAGAGTCCTGGTCGCCGGGTCCGTGTCACAGACATCGCTCATCCCATGCTCAGGTTGGTAGACACAGCAAGCGGTGTTCCGTCGGGAAGGCGCACACCGCCTCTGTGTTCTGTCGATGTCGACGCCATTACGCCAAGGCCTGGTGTTGCCTCGGGGGAGCGCGCTCTCCATCAGGCATGACGGGGTGAAGGGACTAGCGCTTGACTCGGCGGCCTCCTCGCCACCTTGGGAAGGAGCCACTGCCTCAAAGATGGCTGCGTGTCCTCTGGGGTGTGACCACTTTGAGGTCGACCGGCGATGATCTTCGAGCATCGTGATGGAGGTCACTGGGTCGGAGCTCGTTGGGTGCCCGATCTGAGGCCAGGTCGGAGCCTGCGGGGCGCCCGACCTGAGGCCAGGTCGGAGCACCCCCTGGTGGGCCTGATCGGGGTCGAGGGTTCTTTGTGACCCAACGAGGCCTTCGGCCAGAGCTGGGCCTAAGACGGCCCATTTGGTGTTCCGACTCTTTGGAGGTATCCCCGTATGAGTATTACAAGAACCACCGAGCCCCGAGCGGCCTCGAGAGTCGGTCGGGGTTTTTGGTCGGCAAAATCCGACCGGGGGAGCGCTGGTGGACTCAATTGGCCCCGAGCCCCGAAAGTGGGTTTGGTCGCCTTTGGTTGGCAGAGCTTCGACCGACGGTCGTCGGTGTGCGAAAGCACCGTGCAGTGTAGCCCCGAGCGGCCGGAGAGCCTGGTTGGGGGTTACTTTGATTGACAGAATCCGATTGGGAGCGCGCGGGCGGACTCAATCGGCCCCGAGCCCCCGAGTGGGTCAAAAGGCTGCCTTGGTCGGCAGGATCCACCCCGACATGGCATGGGTCGGCGCGGACACCCAGATGCCTCAGCGAGGTTTTGGGGGCCGAGTGCTAGTTTTACGTCGTAGCTGGACATTTGCACAGGTCGGCGCGGACGCCCAGATGCCTCAGCGAGGTTTTGGGGGCCGAGTGCTAGTTTTACGTCGTAGTTGGACGTTGCCTAGATCGGCGCGGACGCCCAGATGCCTTAGACAAGGTTCTGGTATCCGAGAGCTCGTTTTACGTCATAGCTGGACGTTTGATTAGGTCGGCGCAGATGCCCGTGATGCCTCAACGAGGTTCCGGGGCCGAATCTTTGGTTTTACGTCAGAGTGGATGTTGCCTAGGTTTGGCGCGGACGCCTGAGATGCCTTAGCGAGGTTCGGGGCCGAAGTGCTAGTTTTACGTCAGAGTCGGACGTTGCCTTCAGGTAGCACGACGCCCGATGCCTTAGACAAGGTTCTCGTACCCGAGGGCTCATTTTACGTCAGAGTGGATCGCTGTTCAGGTCGGCCGCGGACGCCCGATGCCTTAGACAAGGTTCTGGTATCTGAGTGCTCGCTTTTACGCCATACCGGACGTTGCCTAGGTCGGCGCAGACGCCCAGATGCCTTAGACAAGGTTCTGGTATCCGAGGGCTCGTTTTACGTCGTAGTTGGACATTTGCCTAGGTCGGCGGGGACGCCTAGATGCCTTAGCGAGGTTTTGGGGCCGAGTGCTGGTTTTACGTCGTAGCTAGACGTTGCCTAGGTTGGCGCGGACGCCCAGATGCCTTAGACAAGGTTCCGTATCCGAAAGTGCTCGCTTTACGTCAGAGCCGGACGCTGCCTAGG
Source organism: Guadua angustifolia (assembly GCA_036346375.1). NCBI lineage: Eukaryota > Viridiplantae > Streptophyta > Magnoliopsida > Poales > Poaceae > Guadua > Guadua angustifolia. The sequence goes on from CM070500.1 coordinate 23,552,597, forward strand.
CCGCGCAGATGCCCGCATGCCTCGCATAAGGTTCTAGTATCCGAAAGTGCTCGCTTTACGTCGAGTCGGACGTTGTTCAGGTTTGCCGCAGACGCCCGCATGCCTTAGACAAGGTTACCGTATCCGAGGGCTCGCTTTTTACGTCGAGTCGGACGGTTTGTAAGGCTGGTTTTACACCGAGCTAGGCGGTTCGTAAGGCCGGTTTACGCCTGAGCTAGGCGGGTTTGTAAGGATGGTTTTACGCCGGAGCTAAGGCGGGTTTGTAAGGCCGGTTTACGCCGGAGCTAGCGGGCGCCCATCCCGAGTCCTACCGGGCGAGGCTATTCGCGGAGGAGTGGCCCGCCGTCTCCCACGGTACGCCCGCCCACGTGTGTGGGACCCGGAGGGGGTGAGTAGACGCTGTTTACCATACGCTGGTTTGAACACCATGCTCGTGGAGCTACTAACGGGTTATCCGAGTGGGCCTGGAGATCCTCCCAAGGGGACCTTCCGAGCTGATGATCCTCGGCCGGTGTCCGACTACCGGGCGCACTCCATAAGAAACCTTTTACTCGATCCCGTGATCGACCTCGCCGTTCGCCGACCGAGCGCTTGTTGGCCGCCGCCCATGGATGGGTTCCATGAGAGCGTGAAGGATGGTCTCGGACACGAGTTAAGACGATTGGGTCATCCGCCGACCCAACTAGAGGCCCACTGGGGGCTCGCCTTGTCCTTGCCCCTTGCTCAATTTTATGCTGGGGCGGCTTGGATTCCACTTGGTGGATTTAGGCCTTTGAACTCAGGCGCTTTTGCCACCTCGAGGTCATAGCTGCCCGGTGGGCTTTATGCCTGTTCATGGGGCTAACGACCACCCAAAGGCGAAAACGAGGCCACGGTCGTGTCGCCAAACGGTAACTCCTGGCATCTCATGTCAGCATTTAATGCGTAATGGAAGCAATTAAATGCGAAATGAGAGGATTGGGAACCGATGTGTCTCACCAGTGGTCCGTCGTGGCGCTCGGACGGGACGTACGACGCTTCGACCGAGATGGTATCCGCTGATCGGGCGCTCGCTTCGGCGGTGCTCGCTCGCGCTTATAAATCGCATGGGGGTGCTGGGCGAAGTTCTCGCTTTTTCCTCGCTCTCGCCTTCTCGCTGAGAAAAGAGAGCAAAGAGCCGGAGAGTTCCTCACTTTTCCTCCTCCCACCTTTTCATTGCTTCCACCTCGAGATGTCGTGGGCCTCGAGTGCTGCGCCAGCTTAGCCGCGGCGGTTTCGGCCAGAGAAGAAGGGGTTCTCCCCCGTGAGACGCTCATGGTGGAGGGTCCCGACGGGGTCGCGGTCCTCGCCAGAGACGACGAGATCGCGTGTACGCCTCATTCTATGAGCGCGGGTTCGGGCTCCCACTCCATCCATTCTTCCGCGGGCTGCTGCACTTCTACAAGGCGGAGGTGCATCACCTCAACCCCAACAGCGTGCAACACATAGCGGTTTTCATGACGCTGTGCGAGGCATTTCTGGGGATCGAGCCTCATTGGGCACTCTGGAGGCACCTCTTCCAGGCACGGCTAAGGAAAGACAAGCCAGCGGATAGCACGGCACTTTTTCGGCGGTGTGGCTATCCAAGTGCTGGGCGCCGCGACGGATGGACTACATCGACTTGAAGCTGCCGTCGTCGAACCGGGGATGGCACTCCGAATGGTTTTATGCTCGAACTCGAAGGCAATAGGCCACCTTCACCTTCCCGGCTTCCTGGTTATGGGGCCCGAGTCGTCTTGGGGCGCCGACCGAAAGGAGAAGAACAAGGTGGACGTGATCATCGAGCGGATCAAGACCCAGAAGGAGCGGGGCCTGACCGGCGATGTTATTGTGCGCGCATTCATGAATATGCGCGTTCAACCCCTCATGGAGAGGGCTCGCCCCATGTTCTAGTACGAGGGGGTGTCCGACCCCATGAGGATGGCGGAGCCAGAGCTCCCTGCGTCGGAGGTCGAGGCTCGAGTGGCTGTCGTCACGGGCGGGAGCGCCACCGAGGCGGCGGGCGGCCGTTGCAAGCCATTCTCGGCGCAGAAACCCCCGGACTTGGTAAGCCGAGCGATTCCCTTCCTTTCTCCTCTTTCTTCTTCAACCCTTAGTTTTTGGTCCGACTGGTGTCCCCGTGTTGTCCAGGGGCTGGCCGAGACGGTCTCTCGGGCATTGTTGCCGGGGGAGAAGGAGCTGAGGGCTGAGGCCTGTGTGAGGTCTGCACTGCACGAATCCACTCGCAAGAGGCGGAGGGAGGAGAAGAAGAGGAAGAGGAAGGCGGAGAAGAAACGGGAGCGCGTGGCGAGGAGGTCTCCGACACGACTGTCATTGACACGGCCGATCCGGAGTCGTCCTCGAGCGACAGCAATGGCGATGGCGATGGAGATCCGTACCGCGAGATCGACCTCGGATCGCCGACTAGCAGTGGGTCTTGGCTTGGGAAGTGCCATGCCTTGGCGTTGCCAGGGAGCCTCAGTGAGGCGCCCGACGAGGCGCTCTTGGGGAAGCGGAGGAGTGACTTGCCTCCGCAAGGGGAGCCACCGAAGAAGGTGCGGCTGCCGCGCACCTGCTCGACGCTGGTCCGATCGAGAGTGATGGCGGCCCTGCGAGGGCCGGCGCTGTCCCTGCAGCCGGCGACGGTTGAGGCATTGACTGCCGAGCTGCTATCGCCGATGAAGCCGCAGGAGGAGAGGGTCTCAGAGGAGCTGGGGCGCGAGGAGGTCCCGGCGATCCTTGGCGGGTCGGGGCCTCGATCGGAGGTCGAAGGAAACGAGGGAGAGCTTCCGCCGCCACCGCCAGTTGGCGCGATCCGGGCGTCTGTCGTGACCCCGCCGCCACAGCTTGCCCAGGTCTTGCTCGAGGAGCGCTGGACGAGCCAGCCCTTGAGGGCGAGGGTGTCCGAGCTTGAATCCCTCCTAGCGGAGGCCAACAGCGCTAGGGACACCGTTCGGGAAGAGGCGGCTGCGGCGAAGAAGCTCGACAAGGAGACCCATGCCAAGCTCGAGGGGGAGCTCCGCACTATGACGGACTCCGCGGCTGGTAAGTGGCCCAATCCTCTCGGTCGATTCTCGCCGTCGTAGTTTGCCCTTTTTTGAGATTGTTTCGATCTGCAGAGCTGCAAAGGAATCTCAGCGGCGCTGTGCAGGCACGGAGGCAGGGGAGGAGGCACGTGACGCGACGGTCGCGTCACGGGACGTGGCCTTGTCGGTGAAAGAGTAGGCGGAGGGGGAGCTGTCCGAGCAAACCACCGAACTAGCGGCCCTTCGAAGGGTCGGTCGGGAGGTCTGCAACCAGGTGCTCGGGACTGCCGTGCAGGGTCCGAGCTCACTTGCCACCGAGCTAACCCGCGTGCTGGAGCATGTCGAGGGCTCGGTGAGCGAAGGGATCGTACTCGGAGCTTCTTTGGCGCTCGTCTGCGTCACCTCCCACTATGACGGTATTAACCTCGACGCCGTTAGTAGTGGGATCACCACAGACCGGACCGAGGAGGAGGTCGACGGGTTTGAGACCGAAGTCGACCCGCGTGCCCGAGTGATCGCCAGCCGGATATCGCCGCAGAGCATCCTCCACCGGGAGTAAAGGAAAAAAGTTAGATGTTTTGCTTTTTCGTAATGTAATAACTTTAGTATGTAATGAACTAAAGCTTTATTTTTGATGTTTTGGCCAGTCGACCGACCATAAGTTCGACTCTTGTCTTTTGCACTTTCTTGCTGTGATGAACACTTGACGACCATAGCCTTAGAAACTGCGGGGGTTGCTCAAGCGTAGGTCGGCGTGTAAACACTTTTGAGGTAAGTGCAAAGAGAGCAGGAACTTAGGTATGAATCATTCACTTGCACTTGCGCGGGAAAGGAGTGTTCCCGACCAACTACGGATCGCACCGCACGGGCACTTCCTTCTTCCGCGAAGCACTACTTAGCAACTGTAGCCGCTGGGGCGTAGGCTATAGCACTTGGGTCGAGAGGGTTACCGCTAGGGGGAACCGAATAGCCAGTCGGGTCACCGACCCGTGTGAGTGTAGGAACTTGGGTACAAATCATTCACTTGCACTTGCGCGGGAAAGGAGTGTTCCCGATCAACTACGAATCGCACCAAGACGGCACTTCCTTCTTCCGCTGGCACTACTACATAACCGTAGAGCGTTGGGGCGTAGGTCGTAGCACTTGGGTCGAGAGGGTTACCGCTAGGGGGAACCGAATGGCCAGTCGGGTCACCGACCCGTGTGAGTGTGTGAACTTGTAGCCCCCAAGCGGTGCGTGGGGACCAAGCTGTGGTCGCCACGCAGCGCTTGAACTCAGAGAAATGGAAAATGGGTATGAGAATAAGAAAAAGCTTTAGGGATAGAGTCGCCTTAGCTTTTATTCCACGTGTTGGAGACGACGTGGCTATCGGGCCCCTCGCTCAACTTTCCACCGGGGCGGCGAGCTAATGGGCCTTCTGCCACCTTGAGGCCGCAGCGGCCCGTCTAGGCCTTTCTTGCCCATCGCGGTGTGGTTAGTCTAGCCCAGGAGCCGAAACCGAGGGGTCACGCGGCGCCCTGGCCGAAGCGGTGTCCTTTCGCCCCCAGCCGTCGTGTTGCGTTTTAATACGTAGTGGGAGGAGTGGAAAGGGCACGTCCTATCCTGCAGGGAGTGGATTTAATGCGCGTGCAGTGCTCTGCCCGAGGCGGCGCCCGCTCGGACCGCATTGCCCCGTCTCTATAAATACAGCATGGGGGGCGTGAGAGCGACTACCCCCAGCTCTTTCCTTTGCCTCTCCGCCACCCCGCGCTTTTCTGCAACGCGATAGGGAGAGAGGCAGGGAGCGCCAGCGCCGGTGTGATTCTCGCATCTTGAAGACCAGATGATGAGTGGAGGTAACGACCGGAGGGCCGGCAAGCGGGTGGCAGCAGCGGACCCGCGGGTTTTAGACCCCAAGAGGCTCCGCACCGATGCCGGGTCCTCTGCAGCCACGGCGAGGGGCAGGATTACCCTGCCCTCGTCCACCTTCCGGATCTGGAACCCTCTTCCAGCGTGAGTTTCCTTTGCTTGGCCTCGGGATGGCTTTGATTTTGCTTTGCTGACGTTGAGTTGTGTCGGTGTTTCGTACAACCGGCAAGTGAATTTGTAAGTATAGGGGCCGCGCGTTCCCTCCTCGAATTGTTAGACTACGGGAGTCCAAGATGTATACTGGTTCGGGCGGAATATCCCTACGTCTAGTTCGTGGTGGTGGTTTTTATTGCTCGGGATGCAGTGGGCTACGAGGGATTACAAGCGAGGGCTAAGGACATGCCCTTAGCGCTCGGCCGAGTAAGAGAGCTCGGGGAGTTCGTGTTGAATCGAATGAGAAGTTGACCTCGTTCGGATGCCCTTCCCTGGGGGCCCTGCCTCCCCTTATATAGGCGAGGGGCAAAGTTACACGGAGTTTGGAGAAAAAGGATAGGGGCACGCTATGTCCGGAGTCCCGCTTTGGTCCCGGCGACCGTACAGTTCTCGTTTATCCCATGCTGGGTTTGTAGACACAACAGACGAGCGCTCCGCTGGGAAGGTGCGACCCCTCTCGTTTCGCCTTATCGACAGTGACGACGTGAAGGGCGGGCGCTTGACTCTGTGCCCCGACCGCCTTGGGAAGGAGCCACCCGCCGGCATGGCCGTCGCGTCCGTGGGCGTGTGACCGGCTTTGTCATCGACCGTCGGCGTGGCAGAGGTCGCGAGTTGAAGTCGGCTGGGCCCCGACCGAGGCCGGTCGAACTCGCGGGCGTCGGACCCGGGCCTCGGTCGGAGCCGGCGGCGGGCGCTCGACCGAGGCCGGGCGAAATTCTCTCGGTGGGCCTGACCGAGGCCGGGGTTCCTTCGTGACTCGATGAGGCCTTTGACCGGGATGTGGCCTGGAATGGGCCATTCGGTGTTCCACCCGATATTCGGTGATAACCCCATCTGTGAGGGTCGGAGACTTTGGTAATACCCTCTCCAGCACTCTGCATTGCTGCCAGTCTTGCTGCCACGTCCGTATGACTGAGAGAAAGATGATCTTGAAATAGATGTATACTTTGCTGTGGGGTACCCCTGGTATACGTATTCGTTAAGTTGCTTCTTCTTTCTTCCAGCGCTTCTAGCTCGGGCTCGCATGACCACCACTGGCGCTTCGCCGCCACCTTGGTGGGGGAAGCAGATGCCGCCAGAGCAGCTTTCGACGCTCCCCCGACCTCCCCAGGCAATCCCTCCGCGACGGGAGCCCGAGCGGCGGGTATGGCGGTCAGACTGATCGATCGCTCCAGTGCTTCCTCGAAGGCTTCCTGTGCCAGAACGCCCGCCAGAAGCGGAGGCGTTGTACCAGCAGGCTCGGGTCTGGGCCGCTGAGGAGGAGCTCGCCAAGACGCGGGAGGAGGCGTCGTCCCTGCGGGCTCGGGCCGAGGCCACCGAGGAGGAGCTTGCTAAGATGCACGAGGAGCGCTGGATCACGTGTGAGAACCTTGTCTCCATGCTCGCCCCGGCCTTCGAGAGCATGGCTAGGAACTTGAGCAGCTGGGGTGAGGTGAATGAGTTGTTGGAGTGTCTCGCCGTCAAGACACCTTCAACCTACCCGGCGGCCGACGCTTTGCGGCTCGCTTCGCGCTTTGAACAGCGTTCCGCTCGCGAGCGCGGGAAGTCGCTGCTCGACGGCGAGTACGTCGCTTGCTGTCGCGCACGGCCAAAGTGATGCCTCCTTCGACCCGATGGCGGCCATCGGCCAGGATCGAAGGTAGACGCGGCTGTTGTGCGCGGATCCAGTGGCGGCGGCGGCGGAGAATGGCGGCGGCTTCACGCTTATGCCCACGGCGTGGACAACGAGGGCAGCTATAACTCCGACGCACGCCGCCTTTGGTTAGCTTAGGAACATCCCAGCGCCCTTTTGCCTTTTGCTTTTGGGGAATATAATGTAATAAACATTATGAGAACTTTGTTTGATGTTTTGCATTTCTTCTCTGTGGTGAGCACTCGTCGGATGACCGTAGCCCTCAGGAACCATTGGGGTTGTTTGAGCATAGGTCGGAGTACTAACATTTTGAGGGAAACGCAAAGATAGCAAAAGACTCAACAGCCCAAAAGCGTGTCCCCGATCGACTATGGATCGCACCGCACGGGTACTTCCTTCTTCCGCGAAGCACTACTTAGCAACCGTAGCCCCTAGGGCGTAGGCCGTAGTACTTGGGTCGAGAGAGTTACTGCTAGGGGGAACCTGATAGCCGGTCGGGGTGCCGACTTGGATGAGCATGCGAACGAGTAACCCCCGAGTGGCGCACGAGAACCAGGGCGTGGTCGGCATGCGGCGCTTTGAACTCGGAGGATTTGGCGGAGACGCGAGAATAAAGGAGAAGTTTTAGGGATAGAACCGCCTTATCTTCTCAATATTCCATGCGTTAGACACAATGTTGCCATCGGCATCTTTGAGTCGAAAGGTGCCGGGTCGGAGGACCTCCACGACGGTGAAGGGGCTTTCGAGGAGGGGACTTGCCAGCACTCGTCCTTGTTGGATCGAACTCGCGCAGACCGTGTCGCCAACGCTGGAAGGATCGACCATGGACTGACGATCATGGTAAGCGCCGCAGTTGTCTGCCGGTATTTGGCGCAGAAGCAGTCACGTCGCGCTGCTCGCCGAAAGCCGGGTCGATGGCGTCTTGTTGTGACTCGAGCCCCCGTGCCTCATTGAAGGCTTGGAGTCTCGGGGCACCATATTCCAAGTCGGTCGGCAAGACAGCTTCAGCACCGAACACCATGAAGAATGGTGTAAATCCGGCCGACTGGTGGTCGGTGGGTCCGAGCTCCAGAGCGAGAGGGCAGCTGCGCCCATCGTCCGCCGAATTTCTTGGCCGGTGAAGATTCGCGCTTGAGCCCTTGGAGGATCATGCCATTTGCCCGCCGACCGGCGTTGGTCCGCGGATGGGCTACGAACGCCTGGATCCGACGCGAATGTTGAAGTCGTCACAGAACTCAAGGAATTCCTTCCCCGTGAACTGCATTCCGTTGTCGGTGATGATGGAGTTCGGCACTCTAAAGCGATAAACGATGTCGCGGAAGAAGTTGGCCGCCGTCACCGAGGTAATGGTAGCGACCGGCTTGGCTTCTATCCATTTGGTGAACTTGTCCACCGCGACAAGCAGGTGAGTAAAGCCCCCGAGCGCCTTTTTGAAGGGCCTGACCAGATCGAGTCACCAGACCGCGAACGGCCACGTGATGGGGATCGTCTGCAAGGCTTGCACTGGAAGGTGCATCTGCCGGGTAAAGAACTGGCACCCTTCGCAGGTGCGAACAATGTGCTCGGCGTCGGCCACGGCGGTCGGCCAGTAGAAGCCTTGGCGGAAGGCTTTCCCTACGAGGAACCGTGGTGCGGCATGGTGGCCGCAGACACCGCCATGGATGTCGAGCAGCAGCTGCCTCCCTTGATCGGTCAGGATGCACTTCTGGAGGACTCCAGAGGGGCTCCTCTTGTAGAGGTCTTCTCCGACCAGGACAAAGGATTTCGCTCGTCGAGCGAGACGCCGGGCCTCGATTGGGTCGGCGGGGAGCGATCCGTCAGTCAGCCGGTCGATGAAGGGCTTCCTCCAGTCGGAGTCGACAATCAGCACTTCGTGGCCTCGACAGGCGATTCTCATCGACCGCTCGGCGATCGGAGCGGTTCTTGCCGGAGAGTCGGGCCGGTCACTCCATCAGCGAGTCCAGTTGGACGGAGGGTTTGTGGAGGTCGGAGACGAAGATCCCCGGCGGGACCGGTCCTTTGCTGGAGGCGAGATTGGCTAGGTAGTCGGCCTCACCATTGTAGCGTCGGTAGCTATGGTGAAGCTCGAATCCCATGAACCTTTCCTCGAGCTTGCACACCTCCCGGCAGTACGCTGCCATGCGGGCGTCACGAGGCTCCATGGTCTTCATGACTTGGTCGACAACAAGCTTGGAGTCGCCGTGTACATAGAGCGAAGCCTGTACCGAGGTCGCAGAACGATCCGAAACCGCTGACGAGGGCTTCAGACTGGCGACGTTGTTGTTTGCATCAAGAGTAGCCGATGGCGATCGAGCTTGTTCCCGGCGGAAAACAATGACGACTCCAATACCGCCTGTTCTTGGTGTAGGACCCATCAAGCACATCGCCCAAGACTCGGGGTCTCGAGTGCCGGTGGCGCTGGGCTTCGGTCCACTCGGCAACGGTCGCCAAGACTCGCGACTTGATCGCCATCTGGGGACGTCACGATATGTCGTGGCCGTTGAGCTCAAGTGCCCACTTGGCTATTCTTCTCCGTCGCGGTTGTGGATGATTTCGCCGAAGCGGCAGGAGGTCACCACGGAGACGGGGTGCCGGTCGAAGTAATGGATCAACTTCCTCTTCGTGATGAACACCGCATAGAGCAATTTCTGCACCTGCGGGTATCGAGCCTTGGACTCGGAGAGCATTTCACTGATGAAGTAGACCGCCCGTTGTACCCTAAGCACATGGCCTTCCTCCGCTCGCTCCACGATGAGTGCCGCGCTAATGACCTGGGTCGTGGCGGCGATATGAGGAGCGGTTCGCCGGCCACGGGCGACAAGAGGTGGGTGAGGTCAGAACGCCACCAATTGAGGGCTTCCTGAGCCTCCTGCGTCCAGCTGAATTGGTCGGACTTCTTGAGCAGCTTGTAGAGCGGCATCCCGCGCTCGCCAAGGCGAGACACGAAACGGCTCAAGGCTGCAAGGCATCCTGTCAGCTTTTGGACCCCTTTTAGGTTGCCGATTGGGCCCATCCTCAAGATCGCAGAGATCTTCTCCCGATTAGCTTCGATGCCACGCTCGGAGACGATGAACCCGAGCAGCTTGCCCTTGGGGACCCCGAAGACGCACTTCTCGGGGTTGAGCTTTATGCGAAACCGTCGGAGGTTCGCAAAAGTCTCCTCTAAGTCGGTGACGAGATCGTCGGCCTTCTTAGTTTTGACGACAATGTCATCGACGTATGCCTCGATGTTACGGCCGATTTGATCGTTGAAGCACGTTTGCATACATCGCTGGTATGTAGCACCCGCGTTCTTTAGACCAAATGGCATCGTTACGTAACAGAACGAGCCGAACGGAGTGATGAAAGAAGTCGCGAGCTGGTCGGACCCTTTCATCGCTATCTGGTGGTAGCCCGAGTTGGCATCCAGAAAGGACAGGGATTCACACCCTGCAGTGGAGTCGACGACTTGGTCGATGCGAGGTAATGGGAACGGGTCCTTGGGACATGCCTTGTTCAGGCTCGTGTGTCAACACACATTCTCCATTGCCCAGATTTCTTTTTTACATGGACAGGGTTGGTTAGCCACTCGGGGTGGTGCACCTCTTTTATAAACCATGCGGCCAAAAGCTTGGCGATCTCCTCCCCTATGATCTTGCGCTTCTCCTCGTCGTAGCGGTGCAAGCATTGAGCGACCGGCCTTAAGCCAGGTCGGATATTCAAGGGGTGCTCGGCAACTTTCCTTGGGATTCCTGACATGTCGGAGGGCTTCCATGCGAAGACATCTCGATTGGTGTGGAGGAAGTCGACGAGCGCGCTTTCCTATTTTCGAGCTCGACGGACGCGATGATCGTCGACGCCAATTCGCAATCGCTTCTGCTTCGCGGTTGTAGAAATTGAAAAGACGAGGCCACGATGATCACTCCCCGTGGTCCCGGCATCTTCAGCTTGAGGTAGGTATAGTTGGGGACCGTCATGAACTTGGCGTAACATGGCCTCCCCAAGATGGCGTGGTAGGAGCCAGCAAACCCCACAACCTCAAAGGTGAGGGTTTCGGTGCGGAAGTTGTCCGGACTCCGAGGTGACGGCAGTCGATCCGCCCGAGGGTAGGCCTCATCGCCGAGAGGCGACGCCGTGGAAGGGCACCTTGCTCGGTCGGAGACTCGAGCGAGGGATTCCCATGGCGTCGAGTGTCTCAACATACAGGATGTTGAGGCTACTGCCGCCGTCCATGAGCACCTTGGACATGCGCTTTGGCCCCACGATGGGGGCGACGACCAGCGGATATCTCCCTGGTTGCGGAACGTGGTCGGGGTGGTTGGTCCGATCAAAGGTGATCGGTGACTCCGACCACCGGAGGTACTTGGGTACGGTGGGAGTCGCCGTATGGACCTCCCGGTGGGCGAGCTTGAGTCGCCACTTGTTGGCGAGTAACGTCGCCCGAAGATCATGAATGAGGCCGTCGGGTTCCGGAACTCGTCGTCCGCCCTCTTTTCCTCAAGATTCGGTGCCGAGTCCGCTTCTTCCCTTGCCCCGCGATGACGTGGGGGCAACGGAGAAATAGCGCTCAGACTTCGCATCCGTGCATTTGTGCTTGACGGGGTACTTGTGGTTCGGACATGGGCTATCCATCAGCTTCTCGAAGTGGTCGGGCTCCTGCTGCGTCTGCTGCTTGGCAGGGTGGTCGGCAGCTGCGACCACATGGCCTTCGTGGCCTTGCTTCCCCTTCCGCTTCCGTTTGTCGGAGCGGTCGGAGGGGGCACCGGCTTCGGCGCCGGACTCTTGCTTGGCCTTCCCCTTGTCGAAGATGGTCCCCACAGCCTCTTCGCCAGAGGTGTGGATGGTGTCGATGTCAAGGAGCTCCTTGGTGGTCCTAGGCTTGGCGCAGCCCAGCTTGTGTACCAGAGCTTTGGAGGTGGTGCCATAGATGAACGCCCCGACGACGTCGGCGTCGCAAATGTCGGGGAGCTCATTGCATTGCTGGGAGAAACGCCGGATGTAGTCCCGGAGAGTCTCCCCTGGCTACTGCTTGCAGCTCTTCAGGTCTCAGGAGTTCCCAGGACGCTTGTATGTGCCCTGGAAATTACCGATGAAGAGATTCTTCAAGTCGGCCCAGTTCCTGATAGATTTTGCGGGCAAGTACTCGAGCCAGGCTCGAGCCGAGTCCGGCGAGGTAGATGGGGAGGTATGGATGATGAAAAGGTCATCAAGAGTTTCCCCCCCCCAAGCATGCAAGCGGTTATCTTCCAACCGACACCGGGTTCGCCGCCCAAGTGTACTTGGCGATGTTGACAGGCGCCGAACTCGGCAGGAAATCGCGCTGCGGATCTCTGACGAATGCCCGAGGCCCGTGGCCGTTAGGGCTTAGGTTGCGGACGTGGACGCCGCCCACGCCCACGATTGGGCGCGTCGCCTATCGCCCTCCTCCGCGCCGAGGGTGGCGCGGACGTCGCGATCGCTGCCCAGTATTGGTGCCGGAGTGCGTGAGGCTGGGGCCGCCCAAAGTCGGGCGCCCGTCCTCGCCGGACCTGGTCGGCCGGCGGCGGCGGGTTTCGGCGGCTCAAGAAGCCCCGAGTGGGGGAGCTGGAGTTTTGCATGTGCTGCACGGCAAGACGCTCCACCAACCCGGAGGTTCTCAGTGCGTGGCCTTGGCCTGTGTCTTCCGGCTCGGATGCCGCTGGCAAAGATTCTTCTGTGGCGACATTCTCGCCGGGCGTGGGGAAGAACGGACCGCCAGACCCTCGCCGCTTGTTGTTGGACTGGCGTGCGGCGTGCGCGCAGCCAGATGCGCGGGGGGCTCGGTGGTGTTGCTCCTGTGTCGGCCCGAGTTTGTCCAAGACGGTTTTCGAGCCTCCGGCTCTTCGCCCTATTCTTTTTGGCTTCGGCGAGCGGCTGGTGGCTTTCGGCCTTCCTGATACTCCGCTCTGCGCTTTCGGGCGTCGGCGGCGCTTCTCGGACTTACGGGGTTGCGGCGGGTCGACCACACCGCCATGTTGCACTCAAGGGAGTATGACTCACCGCAGCGTGCTCGTGGTCGGAGTTGGAGTCGTGGTCGGAGGGTCCTCCAAGTAAGTGGATGGAGGTTTACCGATAGCCGCCATCGCCACAAGGTGCGAGCCTCGTGGGCGGCGCCACCTCCTCTCGAGCTCACGACGCCGCCACCGGAGGTGGCGCAGCTGCGTCTTGGCTCCGACGCCGGGTCCGTGGGGGCCTTGTCGGAGGTTGCCGAGGCGTCGGCAATGGAGTCCGAGCTCTGGCGACGCTGGTCCCGAGAGGTGGCGGATGAGCACGAGCTCCCGCCGGTGGCGATGAAGTCGAGGGTGCCGAAGCGGATCCAGCTCCTCGACACAGATACGCCGTCGTGGGTGAAAGAAGCCATCAAGGAAGCAAATGGGAATCCGGAGATGATGATGACGCGCGAAGTCCCTACCTGGCGCAGCAACTGTCGGTGTTTCGTATACCGGCAAGTAAATTTGTAAGTTAAGGGGCCGCGCGTTCCCTCTCCTTGAATGGTTAGACTCAGAGAGCCCAAGATGTATACTGGTTAGGGCTGAACGTCCCTACTTCCAGTTCGTGTGGTGGTTATGTATTGCTTGGGGTGCAGAAGACTGCACGGTGTTTACAGGCGAGGGCTAAGGACAGGCCTTGAGCACCTCGTGTGAGTGGGCGAGGTCGGAGTGAGCTAGAGCGGTTCGTTCGTAAGAGCTATACGCTAGTAAGTGCTCGTATATGCTTGTCTATGCTCGGATGGGTTCGCTCCAGCTCCGTCCCTTTCCCTGACGGTCCTGCCTCCCTTTATATAGGCGGAGGGGGCAAGTTACACGGGAGTTTGAAGAAAAAAGGATGGGGTCCTACGTCTTGGAGTCCTGGTCTTCGGTCCTGGTGACTGACAGGTTCTTGTTCATCCCATACCTGGGTTGGTAGACACAGCAAGCGGCGTTCCGTCGGGAAGCGACCCCGCCCTCAGGCGCTGGCCGATGTCGATCTTTGTTATACTGCGCCTGGTGTTGCCTCGAGGGAGCGCGTCTCTCCACCTGTGTATGACGGGGTGAAGGGATCGGCGCTTGACTTCGGCGGCCTCCGCCACCTTGGGAAGGAGCCACCGCCTCAAAGATGGCCGTCGTGTCCTCGGGCGGTGACCGGCTTGAGGTCGACCGGCGATGACCTTCGATCCTATGATGGAGGTCACTGGGTCGGAGCTCGTTGGGCGCCCGACCCGAGGCCAGTCGAGACTGGGCGCCCGACTTGAGGCAGTCGAGCGCCTGGTGGGCTCGATCGGGGTCGAGGGTCCTTCGTGATCTAACGAGGCCTTTGGCCAGAGCTGGGCCTAAGACGGCCCATTTGATGTTCCGGTCTACTGGGGGTATCCCTGGTATGAGTATTCGTCACGAGTGTTTTGACGATATGACACAACTCACATGTTTTTTTATTTTCTTACTCTCTTGCTTTTCTCATTCTTACAAATCTTAGAACTATGTAGAAATTTATACACATAACCTATAACCCTAAGAATCAAAAAATAATTCAACAAATTGAATCAGAAACAAGCTCTCTCCTTGTCCTCCTTAGTTCATACTCCTCTCTCAAGATTAACTCTAATATTCACCTCATTAATCTTGTAACATCATCTATCTCTAATTTCTGATACAATTCCAACTTGTTGGCCTCAACAATGACTTACCCAACTTTTACTTGACTCATCTTCGACGGACATGACTTAGGACAAAGAACACATCTTTTCAGCATTCCAGATTCATCTTCCATGGACTCTATTTAGGACGGTGAACACATCTTCTCATCATCCTAGACTCCTTTTGCATGCAAAGCGGCTTCCTTTTGATCTTCTTGTGTAATATGATCTCTTTTGACGCCTATGATATCTCTGAAGAAACTTGCACACATGTATTTTATGGACACAACTAACACAATAACTCATGTAATCACACATAGTATCTCGTGGATATATCTAATACGAGAACATATACCTTTGACAGCCTTTTCAACAAGACACACAGATGGTCGCTAATGGAGACAAACCTTTTTCACCCTTCACCGCCGCCTTTTCATTGCCAGTGACACGACTCATTGGTGACTTCGGTCTTAACGACTTCTTGGAATAATGTCCTCCGTGCCATCGTTGTCACCTCTTTGCTGCCAATGAGACAACTTATTGTACAACATCTCCTCACGCCGATTCTCCTCACCCGTGACACAACTTCAATGATACGGAGATTCGGACGTTACACTCACAAGTACTCATGCACATATGAGACACTAACACAATGATCTGAATACACACACGCACACCACATATTGTGTACAATATGTGCCTCAACGACGGCTCACTACCTCACTGTCTCCTCCTTGTGGAGCCGCATGCACTGTCGCATCCATGCTTGATGCGCTATCGGATCCCGCTCAACACTGCATCGCTCAACGACGATAGACTGCCACAAGACGTAGCAGTGGTGGCCTTCCTTAAGGCAAGCGCGGGATCAATATTAGACCATCGCTTTGATATCAATTATTGGTTTTAGCTTGGATCAACGCACATATACAACGGTAAAAAAACAATCAAGCACCAAAACTCACAAACACAAGTATTTTAACGCTACAACACAACTGGCACATTTTCTTATTTTCTTGCTCTCTTATTTTTCTCGTTCTTACAAACCTCAGTTCTAACTAGAAATTTGTACACATAATCTATAGCTCTAATAATAAAAAAAGATTCAACAAACCGAATTAGAACTAGACTCTCTCTTTGTCCTACACAGTTCGGACTTCTCACCGAATTAGAACTAGACTCTCCCTTTGTCCTACACGGTTCGGACTTCTCTCTCAAGATTAACAGCTGCTGCCGCAGCCGGTGTCCCAGGCGTGTTGGTGGCCGGCGGTGAGGGAGGCGAGCATGGAGAACCACTCCTTGGGTACTGCGGCCTCTTCTTGACGTACGTCCCCGACGTTCTCTCATACAGCCGGACAGCCCCGCCATTCCTGCTTTGCTACCTATTGTCAAGTGCGAATTGCAAAGAGGGCAGAGTCAAAGTCGTCATGGATCCATATCTAAAAGAAACTTTGCAATATCCACTGGATTTTACAATGGTAACCTGCAGCAATTTTCTCCACACTACCACTACCACTACCACATGCAAATATCTAGCGAAGCAGAAACCGTGGGCGAATGAGATGATTTTCAGAAATTTTCACTCTGTAGCCCTTCAAATTTTTTTTTAATTAGTTGTTGTTGGATTTTCTTTCTCCAAATTTAACCCTATTGTAGCGGATGGAGAGCGCTGCAATACCATGACACGACACATAGCATTGCAACGCCCTACTCAACGAATTCGAAAAAAAAAATGCAATGTAGCGCTCCCACTCAGTTGTGTGCTACAGTACCACACATGGTACTGTAGTATTTTTTCCCCGCTGAGTGGAGTCTAGTTTTGGAAAAAAAATACATTATAATTGTCGGGGGTCGAATGTTCTCTATATATGACCATCGCACCCCAGCGGCCCCGAGTATATCCCTGCTCGTGCCTCGTCGCCCAAGAAAGGCCTCCGGGCCGCCCGACCCTCGGGCTGTCCCCCGTTAACTGCCATGCTCGCCCCCGAGCATGCTTGCTCGGGGGTTCTCGACCTAGCGACTCGGTCCGACTGGAGGGACCTCGAGCTTAGTCCAAAAGCCGGGCACGGTCTACGAGGACGGCGCGCCATTAAATGCGGGCGGCTCAAGGCTCATAGCAAGACAGAGCTACACGCCCGGTCTCGCGTCCGCCATTTGCGCCCATCGCACCCATCACGTCGCGCTCGCGTGAGAAGCGGGAACACCGCCACCACGCCCGAGCGAAGAGAACGCCCTATAATAAATGTTGTGTCTACCAGATTGTTGCCCTATAAATCTCCTCTCGCTGAAGGGTTTAGGGCTCGGTTTTTTCACCTCCCATTTTCACTTGTACGTAGCACTTGTAACCCTCCTTCACATCATGCAACCATCGGACGAGGGTCATTATCTCCCCGCAAGAGGCCTCGAACTGTAAAAAATAGATCCTTTGCTCGCTGCGATTGTCTTGACCACCTCGATCCATAGCTCGGTAGGACCTCGGACGCTATACCCCCCGCGAAAAAGGGGCCGTAGGTTGATCCCTCATTCAACAAGTAAGCTCGGCGGGGGACCGGTTCCCGAATCGTCGACAATAATTTTATTAGGTTTTATAAATGTATTATAATAGAAAAAATCGCACAGCGGCTAGTCTGAAAATCGCATATCCTATCACAAATATTTTGAGGACCCATATTCTATTCTGAGAGGTAGAATATAACATAATATATTTGAGAACCTATATTCTGCGAACCTAATTATCATCAATAATTCTGCGAGCCCAATTACCATCAATAATTCTGCGGCCCGTGATGTCATTCTTGTATAATACGAGTCCTCAAATATATTGTGTTATATTTTGCCCTCTAGTAGAATATGGCTCGTAGAATATGGGTCCTCAAAATATTTATGGTAGGACATACAATTTTCAGAACTAGCCATCGTGCAATTTTTTTAAACTATTCGAAGAATTCATTATTTTTTAGAACTAGCTACTGTGCGATTTTTTTTCTATTATAATGCATTTATAAAATCTAATAAAATTATAACGTATTTTTTTTCCAAAACTAGCCTCTACTCAACGAAAAAACACATGCCACAGTACTATAGCATGCAACTGAGTGGAAGCACTGCATTGCATTTTGTTGAATTCGCTGAGTGGGGTTCCGTAATGCCGTATGTCACATCGTAGCATTGCAACGCTCTCCATCTGCTACAATTGGTGCTAAATTTGGAAAAACATCCGACATGAGCTAATTCAAAAAAAATTTTAGAGAGCTATAACAGTGAAAAATTCTGATTTTCAAACTGCAAACAGGAAATAAAGGATGGGCTGCTAAGAGAGCGGTAAAGGATGGGGGTAAAAACAGGAAATGCAAATATGAAACCTGTATATTGTAGAATAAAAGTCAATTACTCAATAAAGCAAGTCAACCAGAAGTGAGTTGCTTCAACTTGTCTGACCAGTTGATCACTTCTGAGTTTTGACCGGCTGTTGACCAAGGTGCCAACACCCCCACAACACACACACAAAGAATTCCACATGCACTGATAGAACACTGAACTGTCTGAACGTCAGAAAATGCTTTGGCAAGCATATATGCGAACATTACAAGAATACAAGATGCTTAACATATATGTGTGAGACATGGAATCATCTACAATATACACAAAGCCTTGTGTCTCTTGATTGTAAGTTTACAATAAGCAGTCAACTCCGGTTTTCAACAACAAAGGTATGAACATAACTACGTCAGATGCCATGTCTCTTCTATAATACTACTTAAGTCTTTTACAAGAAGAGGCTATAAACATCAATATAATTGTACGTCAACAAAATGAGAACTCCGAATTCTATTATTAGTAATTTGGGACTGGCACAGCAAATGCATCGAGGCAGGCATCTGTACTGCTACGTATCAGCATCGGAGGTTCATATAAGGGACGAGATATCCCTTGATCATTTCATGTGAAGTCACCTGTTGTTGTAAAGATAGGTAAGGCCTGCAGAAAAGCAGAAAAGTTGCCATTGATAGCTTAGACACAAAAGTGTTTTTCACAGAACAATCTTGTATCTAACTTTCTCAGTTTTTAAGCACTGTAAACCCTGATGGTAGATGCAAAAGAGACGCATTAGATGATAAGTACATAAGAAAAAGGATATATACCAACCGATTACATATAAACTCCCTTCAGTGATACCGGTCTGAATGTCATTCTTTTCATCTTTGTACCTCGCTGCTTGACTAATAGGTCACACTAGAGACGCACGAGCACATCATTTGAGAATGTAATTGCTCCTTTCATGCCACTTGAACACAACATCATCTTCTCTGCAAAATACTGGCTTCTTTTCCTGGAGCAATCTGGTAGTGCAACTGTGAACCTTCAGGAATTCCCAAAGGCGCCCCCAAGCAGGAACAGTTATCAACCGTATAAAGCTCCCATTTCTTGATAGCGCACTTCTCTAAGGCAGAGGACAATCTTGGGTTGTCCACATCAGGATAAGACCCATCCGGGGTAGCAAGCACTGCTCCAGTGTACGCTAGCCCAGCAGCCTGAGCTGCCCCATGATAATGGAACAGACCCCAGCCGAAATCATCTGAAACATCAACAATTGTCCAAAATTCTTTTGAAACCACACCATTATCCAGCACACTAAAGTAAAATGTACCAGGGCTGCTCGCTCTCCTCACACGATACTTTCTGCGCCTCCAAACCAGATCCCCTTCCAGGGTTCTGACTTGAAAAATCGGCTCATACCAAAATGAACCTTTAGCTCTACCCCTATAGAATAATTGGTACTGACATGGGAATTGATCATATGCTGGATTTTGTCCAGCTACCACTCTCCAACTCCATTCTAAGTTGTCCAGCCAACCAACAAATAGGTCTTCTGCAACTTCATGACTTAGCTTTTGTTCTCTGAACATGGTTAGCGGGTTACGGCAGGCTTACTGGGGATCTCAGCATTTAGCTCAAGACAATTGTTTTTCTGCAAAACACAGAGAGAAAAGGCCTCCAGATGTGGACTCTCATACGATGCAATACAGCAATAGTTGCAGACTTGATCTGTTGGAGAGCAGGAATTTAAACACTGAAGGGCTTTCCTACAGTTAGGATCAAACAAGCAATTCAGTATTTGAGGACCGCAGTTTCTTATCATACAGCTTAGGGTAGATAGACCTTTTGCCCTGAGGTTTTTCAGCATAGCAACTGGTCTTATGTATGCATTAACCACAACAAGCAAGCAAAATCTAATGTCATCTGAATTGTTCCTTTCCCAGGCATTAGATATGGTCTTAAGGACTTCAGAAGATTCCTTTATGGTACTCGGTTTTCCAATATTTGCTAGCTTGCCAAACATGTCCTGCTGTCCTGTGTATTGAACATATCTGCCACCTAGCTTGTTTACTAAGGACGGAGATGACTGAAAGCAGATTACATTGGAAATGTTCTTGCTGTTATTTAAAAGCCACTGAACAGCCTCCTGATTTGTTATTCCAACATTGACTAGCACATCACAATGTGACAGCTCTTTCCTAAGATCATCATGGTCAATTGACTTGTCTGTGAAGACAAGCATCTCAAATCCTTCATCAACCCACTTCAGCCTATTAGCCTAAAATAAACAAAACAGTGGGATGAACGATTATAGGCAGTATGAAAAGAAATCCGAGGATCTGTTTCTTCCTTTAGGACAAAAAAAGTTTTCTGTTTGTAATTTACAGGTGCATTCTGCATATAAACTTTTGGAATCCTACATGATGAAAAAGAAAGAAATTGACTTACACATGATAAGTAACCATCCAACAACAGAACTGAGAAGATAACGTAACATTCAATTCATACCAAACCATCCACATGTCCATGAAGGAAATATCCAGAAATGCAATAAGAAAACACCAAAAGCTTGCTTTCAACATATTGCCCAAGAAACAGTAAACATATATTTCTCTGCCAGTGTTCTACCCTATCACTAAACAGCTGATGACCAAAGAAAGACTGAAACCTATATGTTGATTTTTATTGATTACAAGCACACAAGACCTTGTTCAGAAGCATAAAGATATTGCACTTAATTGTTTTACAGGAAACATGTCCGCACAGCTTAACAACAGCTGCACATTTGTACTCCAAAATGACACCGATGTTGATGGGTTTATGAAGCCATATGCTTGAGAAAACAAGAGCTAATAAATGGGCAATAACAACTACTCATACATTAGCAGTGCCAAGAACATCTAACACAAAATTGACAAGTACGTGTAGCAGATAGCACCATCCTATAAGCAAAGGTCTTCACTTATCGCCTTATCGGGCACGACGGGCAGTGACAGGTTCCAACTTCAGAGCGGGTGCTTACCGTGTGGAGCATGACCTCCTCCCAGGGCGTGTCCTTCAGCGGGCTTATACTATTGTGGCCGACGACGGAGACGATGCGGACTGTATTCTCCCGGGACGTGGCTTGGCTGGTGCAGCCGCCTCTCTCCTCGGGGGCGGCGGGCGGCGGCTCGGGAGAGCAGGCGACGCCGGAGAAGCGGCGAGTGATGGTGCGCGTTGGGGAGAACACGGGAGCAGTTTTAGGGAGGTGGCGGCGAGAGGGTTGGAAGAGACGAGCGGCGGTGGCGGTGGAAGCGGAGGCGGGGAGAGTGGTCGCCATGGGAGGTCTGGGGACTGGGGACTTGGACCTCCGACATCGGGCCTTCGAGGACTTTCCCTTACGACTGGGCTTGTTACTGCCCCTTACAAACCGTTTGATCATTATTCGACGGTTCAAATTAATCACAGCGAAAGCATAGGAAGAAGGTTTTCTTGGTGACGTTTTCCAGCGGACCTCGCACCCTACTACTCACAGCAACTCGTCTTTATTATGACTATAATATCTGAGGTTTTGTAAAATATTATATCAATAATATCTAGGATTAAGTGACACATACCATAATATCTAGAATTTTATGCAACAACGACAGTAAAATCTAGGGGCTTATTTGGTTTGCTTCTAATAGCTGCCGATATTTGTCTTATCATTGGTAGCGCTAACCAAATTTGACAAGTACTTGGTTTGTTACTAAATTTTAGCAAGATTTTTTTCTCTCTTGATTCTCTAGTTTATTTTCTTATCCATCTTTAACCAAAATATTAGCAGTTAATTTAGTGGCCGAATTTTGGTAATACTAAATTTAAGTACAGTTTAGTAAAATAAATTTATTATAAACCAAACATACAATAGGACTTCCCTCTAGGCATGAAAACGAAACGGAAACTTTCCGACCGTTCCAAAGGAAAACGAAAACGGAAGCTGTTTTTCGGAAACATAAACGAAACAAAATTTTTTTTTCGGAAACGAAAACGAAAACAAGAGAGTCAGTTCCAATGGAAACAGAAATGGAACAAAAATTCCGTGTAATCCTATTCGGAATTTCCAAATGGCCTGAGCAGCGCGCTGCCTTAATCCCAATGCCCGTCCGAAAGGCCCAAGCAGCAAGGCGGCAAGCATTCAAGGAAGGCACTGAGCGAACCAAACCCTAGCTCTCAGCCTCACATTGTCTCTTAGACTCTTAGTCACCAGACTCCCCCGACAGCCCGGCCTCTCGAGTCGGCGACGCCCCCCACCCCAGGCATTATCTATGCCGCGCCGCCACCCTAGCGTCCACGACGGGAGATCCTCCACCGCGCTTCTGCAGCCATCGCCTGGCGCCCGTGAAGGAGATCTCCACTCGCGCCTTTGACTGTCGCCGCCCGGCGGCCATGACGGAGATCCTCCACCACGCCTCGGATCGGAGTCCCTCCACTACACTGCACCAAATCGGAGCCTCCACCACGCTGCCTCCCACAAGCCAACCAGTGACTCACAAGTCACAAAGTGACTCTTCTGGATTGCGATTATTGTATTCTTCTAACATATCTCACTGGATGATATATAAGCATATAACAAATTTGGTGAAATTTTCATACAATCAAGATTATATGTGCCCCTAGATGGGCATACAAATTTGGTATTCTTTGGAGGTATTATTGTTTCTGTCCCAAAGGCACCAGCAGCCTTCATGGCTAATGCCATTGCAACTGGTGGTCAATTGGTAAATATTGTATTGTCTGAGTAGCTTATGAAGAAATGTAAAATTAATTCGTATGATCTCAGACAAGCAATAACTCTTAAATGTTAAGAAGTGAAGAAAATGAGAGGAAAAAAATAAAGCTTTGAATTGCACTTATTCAATTTGTACATTGTTCAAATAGAGAGGGGCTACAACTTTACAACAATTGCTTCATGCTAAGCTTATGTGATTCTTACTACAAATTGTGCAAAGTTATTAAAGTGCTGATAGATTAAATAACGTGGTAGCAGCAACAAATAATATTCCTCCCATATAAGTCTGTTGATTATAGCTCTTACTATATTTGTAGTGATAATAGTTTGATGAGAGTTACTTTCACTAAAATTCAGTTCACTAAAATCTAGAAAACTCAGTCTTACAAAAAGGATATTGATTTCTATTTTATTTAGCTAATTCTACATGTGTTGAATAACATGTCAACAAAATTCAGGTAGTAGGAAGTAGGAACTAGGAAGCAATTCTCTGTGTGAACTGATGTCTGAAGCAATATCATGCATGAATATTAGTTGTCTCATTTTTTACTACATGCTTCTAGTAAAATTCTGGTATCTTAAAACACAAATCAGTTCAGTTATCTCATTTCAATTTTACAGAAAGGATATTGATTCCTATTTTATTTAGCCAATTCTACATATGTTGAATAACCTGTTCAATATGCTAGTGTGTGCCAAATTGCTAACAGGTCTGGACAAAAGGCAAAGAAAAAGTGGAAAAAGCTGTGCTATCTTTTCGTTCAAGCCAGCATTTTGTTCTATGTGATGCATACCAGTTGATGCTGAAATGCTATTATTCCGAATTTGCACTAATACAAGAGAACATGTCAAGTACGCTCAGTTTAAGTGCCATTGTCAGTAAACCCTTCTGTTTACCTGTTTAGTATCAAATGATGATGTGCAGATGTGATGTTGTATTTGTGATCAACCATCAAATTCGAGATATTGTACAACTAATCACTTATTGCAATATAACAGATAGCCATGAACCATGTTGCAAGTAGGAGCAGTAGTGCAAGTGCAAGCGCGACTTCCCCCGCTTTGGTTAATTCACTACCACTGCTGGAGCCCCGATGCTACTACAACTCCAAGTGTAGATTTAACCGATGAGACAGATGGCAAGCTACCTCCTAGATAAAGAGTTAAGAAAACCACCTCTAATGTTTGAGTGCACTTACCAAGTATGAGGTTAATGCAAAAGATGAAAAGGGTAATGATATTGTACAGCTATGAGCTAGGTGCAACAAGATTGGATGTTGCTACAAAGATCGGTGCGAGAGTAGTAGAGGAACATTGGGTTTCAAAAGTCACCTGAAACACAAATATTTTATCTTGACTGGGTAGCAAACAATCAACCTAAAGAAGAGTGAGGGCGACGAATCCATTGCATCTATTGAGACTTATATGTATGATGAGGTTGTCAGTTTAAAGAATTTTTATCTCAGAATTATCATGCACGAATATCCGAGCATGAGTACTTTGTGGACTTCATCAAGTTTTCGCGTTCTTTTCCAATTAAAAGTCGCATTATTGTGAGGAAAGATATATTGAATCTATTTATGGAGGAAAAGAAAAAAAATTATATGAGTACTTTAAAACACTCGAATGCCGCTTTAGTACAACCATGGACATGTGAACATCTCATCAAAATAAAGGCTACATGTGCATCACAGTGCATTGGATAGATGACAGTTGGTGCATGCAAAAAAGGATTATCAAGTTCATGCATGTAGAAGGAAATCATTCGGAAAAAATCTATGCTTAGCGTTTTATGATAGTATAGTGGATTGGAATCTTAATAGGAGATTGCTTGCACTCACTTTGGATAATGCTTCAGCAAATGATAAATATGTTAAGAGGATAGTAAGCAAACTCAATAAGATATCTCCATTTAATCTATGATGGCATCTTTTTCCATGCGAGATGTTTAAATTATATTTTGAACCTCGTTGCCCAAGATGGTTTAAAGACAATTGCATCAGTTATTGCAAATATTAGAAATACAGTCGCAATTGTCAAGAACTCTCCACTACAGTATGAAGAATTTAAGAAGTGTGCTTCAGAATGTGACTTAGATGTGATAAAGGGTCTCTTCTTAGATGTTCTTACAAGGTGGAACTCCACATATCTTATGTTGAAGAGTGCAATTTACTATAAAGATACTTTTGGTAGGCTTTTTCTTCAGAATTCAATCAAATATAAAAAATGTGCTCCAACTTCGAATAATTGAGCTATGGCAATATCAATATCTGCATGCTTGAAGCTATTTTACGATGCTACTAAGCTATTCTCTGGCACTAAATATCCAACTGCAAATTTATTTTTCAGAAAGTTTTGTCAAATTAATATTGCAATTGCAGAATGGTGTGACAACTTTGACTCGGTAATTAATGCTATGGCACATTCCATAAAAATTAAATATGACAAGTATTGGGAAAAATCCAATATAGCACTTGCTGTAGCATGCTTATTTGATTCTAGATACAAGAGAAATGTAATAGACTATTATGCACTTAAGATTTACCTTGCCACTTTTATGCAAGAGATTGATAAGTTTACTAAAGTTTTTCCAAGTTTATGTCTCCACTTCAAAGAAGATAGTTTGAGAATTTTGGTTTGGCCGAAATTTCGGAAATTTCCGTAATGAAAATCTAGATTTGACTTTTTTTGAATTTTAAACAGATTTCGTTCGAAATAACAAATTTTTACCGAAGTTTTGAATTTCAGCCCACGGCGTAATTTCATCCGAAACGAAATTTGAATCCTTCCCCGTTCTACTTCCATCCCCACTTCCCTCCCACCCATAAGAGCGGGGAAGACGCGAAAATTCCCCACTCCGCCCCATTCTTCAGTCGCCCCCTCCCAACTTCCAATTTCTTCTCATCAGCTCGCTCTACCCACGCCACTGGAGAACCTGAAGAGTTCGCCATGGCGACGCTCTTCCTCGCCCTCCAGTGCGTTCAATGCTCCACCATGCAGGTGCGCGCCTCAACCAAACCAAACCCCTCCTCCGAAAAATCCCGCTCCGTTTCCTTCGCAACTGATCCTATTTTTTTATCCTTCTGATGTTTCCGCTTCGATGCCAGGTGAAGCAGCAGAAGAAGAGCAGCAACAAGTGGGTGTGCGCGGTGTGCAACCAACGCCAGTCCGTGCTCCGCGTCCACGCCCGCGGCTACCGCGCCGCCGACCTCCGCCGCTTCGTGCAGAGCGCCAACCTCTCGCGCGGCCGCGGTGCGTCCCTGCCCGAGGCGGACTGGGACCCCGCGGCGGCCGGGGAACAGCCGGACGAGCCTCCGAGGGAGAAGAAGGGGCGGATGGACTGGTCCGAGTGCCTGGATGATCCAGGGGAGTGTGATGGTGACAGCGGCGTTGCGGGAGCTCAGGATGGAGGTATGCTTGAAACGTGTTTGATGTAATGCCGTAGTGTATATGCAGTATTTTGGATGATCATTCTCGTGCAAACTGTGTTCTGTCGAATTACGTGCTGGGGTTAGTACTGTGGCTTGCATTCCGCGTGTGTTTAGTAATACTTTGCTAGCCTGGATATTGGCAATACTAGTAGATGGTAAACTTTATGGTTCAAGGTTTAAGGGAGGCCCTGTTGAGCTGAAATTCTGTATGCCTGTAGGTCCTAGAGTGCTGCAATCTGAACTGCCATGAATTTAGGTGTTATTGGAGCAAGTCATACATTACATATGCCAGGACTAGCATCACCTAACACCTATTCACAAGTTGTATAGCGTATGCTTCTAAGTCTTAGGTCGGTTGTCTTCATATTTGCCTATCTTCAAATTTGATTATCGTTACATTTCTGAGCATGGAATGGCCAAATTTCCAATGCATGATCTAACTGTTTTCGTGCCGTGGTTTACAAACAGTTGTAGGGATTGAATTGACAGCTGAATTGCCTCAAGAAAGTCCTAAAGTCACTTCCTTTATGAGGCCTCCCAAAGCCCAATTGGGTGTAGCTGGAAAGAGGCCTAAGCCACCAATCAATCCCACTTTATCCAAGAGGCAGCGGATCGAGCAACGATCAAATCCCTACTCTGCAACTGCTACTGCTGAAGGCAATACATGCAAATCCTAATCACACATTATTACACTCGTCATGACCAAAATTTGATTGTAGAAAGAATCATTTGTATGTTCATTTTGTGCAGCACAAAAATCAAAGTGGAGTAAGTATTTGGATGCAAGCTTCTTTGAAGAGAGACGCGGATTAGAGAGCTTTGGGCAGCATCAGACTGAACTTGATGAATGTGTTACTACCGATGTAGTGGTAGATGATGAGGTACACCCTGATTTCATCTGATCTCGTCTTTGGATTGCTATGTCGTATATTTTGGATGGCAAGTCGCTAGATATGATCAAATGTGCTGTTGGCAAAATGTGATTCTGTGTGATGGGCACTTTGGAGCACATTGAGTTGGAAGAAAAAAATTGAAATAAAATTAGGATACATGCTAATTTTTTGAAACAATGATGAGAGCATCTGCTCATCTCTTGCTTTCTCCTCGCCAACCTTTACTCTTTGAACTTCAGATACATATGTATGTTAGACAGTCTTATTTTATGAAAAGAATGCTTCATACTAGTTTGAATGAAACTCATTTGAACATGTGGGTACATGCACCTGTGACCTGTCACTTCAATTAACAAAATATCACGTCACCCTATTATTTGATTGGCCAACAATTTTTTGTTAGCTGCTTAATTATCCTCCCTATTATATGGTTTAAAAGCTGAAGAGACCTTTCTTTCATTGAGAAACTCCAGAACGAATGAGTATTCTATTTCAATAGACAAATCGCTGCACAATTCTTTATATTGGAAGCAGGAATATGAAATTTTATATTGGAAGCAGGAATATGAAATTTTATATTGGAAGCAGTAATATGAAATTCTAACATTGAATATCCTGTTGGATGTATAGCCAGTTAGGCGCCACCGCGCCAGTAGATAACTACCAATAGTACGAGTCTTTCATCCTTATGTGTGAGTGCATTTTCCAAACTGAACTGATGTTCCTACACAAGAATCTTCACAGAAGCTTGAATTGCAATGATCAAATTTCAAACCGGTAGATTTCTGAATAGTTGAATCACTTTCAAACCAACCTCAGTATATATTGATTGCAATCACTGACCATGGAGCATGAAGTGTTCTAGACTGCCAGTCTCTAGTTGATTGAATCCTAACAAGTCAATGAAGACGTTTCTCTTGGCTCCCCTCTAAATCTTGTTATGACTTGCTGAACCCATTTGTCTCAGCACCTTTCTAACTCTAATGTAAAGGAGTGAGGGAAGTGATCATTATGGTTGATTGGTAGGACAGTTCCTTTTTTTCTCCTTGAGAGAGAGCCAGATTGGTAGGACAATATGAAGCGCTACAGAAATACAAACCCACATACCGGTGCTCAATTCCTTCGTTAAAAGCATAAAATAATTTCTTTACGTCACTTTCAGTCTGTTCCATTCCTTTTCATCATTAACCCTCTTTTGCATGTCATCATGCATAATCCAATGAAATTGCATACAGTCTCCGTTAATTTGGTGACAACGTGCTTGTCCTGAACCCTACACTACCAGGCCATGCACAGAAGTCAGGCAAATGTTTATTTGCTTTTCTATTTTAGAGCGATAGAGCAGGTTGTTAGCCCACATTGTATATGACTGTTGAATTGAAGAATGAGTACTCAATTAATCAGTTCGTTTGTTTTTCAATATTGATCAATCAATATTTAACACTCAATCTATTTGGTGTAACTGTGTAAGCTAAGACATTCTTCGTACGTTTAGTTTAGATTATTCCCTTGTAAGTTATTGCAGTCTGTTTACCCCCAATACTAGTCCTTGCTTTCGATTGTGCTGAATTTCAACATTTTAGGTGTCACAAAATGTGCTCAACTTCAGATCATTCCATTGTTGCATTCTAGAGAAAAAAAGATCATTCCATTATTAAATGTTACTACTTCTGTTGATCCACCCCTAATAGGGCATCCATTTTTAGGCATACATCTGTTAAATTTCACAAGAATAGAACTACTAGATGCAATTAAACTCGTCATGTGCTCCCTCACCGTTCACAGGTAAAGTGTGCAAGGGCCCACATCTCTGTGCGCGGTGATATATATTTCCCGTTTGGTGCCAACTGCCGAGCAGTTCGGCACCGCACTACCCCCACAGCCCCACTGCTTGCTGTAGGCAGCACGATGGCAATGTCTCAGCTGCATCTCCTCGTTCACATGTCTTCGTGTGTTTGTTTACAGTCTCTCAAGTCCCAAGCAACCTATTACTTATAGGCCCTCATAATACCTCCTCTTAAACTCCGCCAAGCTTCTTCTCGCTTTCGTCTCTTTCCGGAGGCCGTCGCTGCAGGGCTTGTTTGGGTATTTGAAATAAAATTCCCTAGGGAAGTAAACCCCGGCGGGGAATTTAGTGGTCACATTGAATCCCTGTGGATGCAATTGGGGAAGCAATCCCTATCCTTGCCATCGCTTGGGAGTTGAAGCGTAAATAGCAAATTCAAACCAATTGGAGCAAGTAGGGATAGCAGTGCATCGTCCACCACTCCTAGAACTCATCGTTGCCACCGGCAGCAATGTAGCTCGCACGAAACTTTGCATGCTCTTGGAATTGATGAAAGTAATACGTGGCTCCGGTAGGCGGATCCATGGTGTCAGTTTGTCAGAGCTCAAATATAATCGAGGGAGGGGGGTGATTAGATCCAAATGGGATTGGCTGATGGTGTCGGTGTGCGGAAGATGCAGTGGAGTCACTGAAGTGTTCAATGGTGTTGTCACCAGCCATGGAGCGACCCGATCTTCTCCTGCACGGAGGCAATGCAAGAAGGTGGAGCGGAGGTGGGCGAGGTCAAGCCATGGGACAATCGGCAAGGTGGTCAGTAGAGGTGGCCTGAGATGTAGGTGACGAGTTGTGTGTAAGATGGGAACAATATCTTGACCTGAGGAGGCGTAGCTTTTTTCCAATGGAATTTGCTGGAACGAGTCATGTGTCGGGATCCTAGCTAGGAATCGTGCTTCCAAATAAGATCTTAGGGGATTGTTTGGATGTTAGGAGGAAATCCTAGGGAACAAAATCCCAAGGGAGATTTTGAAGGGCACAAGGGATCCATCTCAACCTCTTGGGGAAATAATCTCTCCCGAGAAATATTCCCTGCCACCATTTGGAGGACAAAAGGACGAAAATCTCGGACATTAAAAAATTTCAAAAACCAGAAAAAATTTAGAAAAATTTAGGGGGAAAACATTTGACCAGATCCTTACATCCTCACATTCAAATTAGATTTATACAAGCATTCACACATAGGTAGAATCCAAACAAGACAGTGTTACTTACATTTGTAGCATCCATACATCCACACATCTAGGGTTCAGATATTCACATAAGTCCAATCTAGGATATAGTGTACAAGAATATTCACACAAAACTGAGGCCATGCCTGAGGCTAGCCCAAGAGCACCACATGAAGTCATAAATCATACATTATTACATTTCCAGAATGGCTTAAGAAGAAAGGAAAATGGGACGACACCGGCCAGCTAGGCATTACATTTCACCTTGTCACTCTTAAACACTTTAGT
Organism: Guadua angustifolia; assembly: GCA_036346375.1. Lineage (NCBI taxonomy): Eukaryota > Viridiplantae > Streptophyta > Magnoliopsida > Poales > Poaceae > Guadua > Guadua angustifolia. The sequence goes on from CM070500.1 coordinate 23,582,612, forward strand.
ATTTAGCATTCATTGTTGTATCACTTGTAGTAGCCAAATCAAATCTCCCATCCAACAAAGTGTGGCACACATATCCTAGAAGCTGAAATGGTCAGAATAAAGAAAAAGTCAGTGGCTTTACAGGAATTGACATAGGCAGCACAAGTGGAAAAAATTGAACAAGAAGAAAAGAACTCTTATGACTGCTAGGGTTTGCAGCTTTAATACCTAAAACTAGAAGCTAGAAGAAAGGTAGAAACCAAAACGGAGTAGTCTTAAGCACAAGTTGTAATTGTTGCTTTGTATGAAAATGGTACATCTCAGTGGCTGCACCAGGGTCACTGAAGGAGTGTTAGATTGAGACAGAGAAGGGAAGTAATGTGGCTGCCCACCTAATGCATCATGCTTGGATGTGTGTATCCATGTATCCATCTCCATGCATAATTGTGTACTTCCAAGGCTTCAGATCAAATCAGAGGGACCCAATAAACGCACATTGAATTTGATCCTGGTACAAGGAGATGTGTACCTGAATTCTCTCAGAAAAATTAAGCAAACTGTTTCACACATATTTCAACAGAACAATTTTCGTGTATGTATGCAATACAACAACGTAATTTGAGAGCATATGAGGTTTGGTTAGTTAATTTGAGAGCTAGTGCGTGATTGTCTGTGTCATGTGTATCTTTTGAGGTCAGCAGACAAGGGGAGTTGGTTGTTGGAGATGAAGCATCACAATTCACAATGTACAAAACCAGCTTGTTGAGTTGGAAGGGCAAATCAAATCAGAAGGAAAGGAGCAAGGTGGGTGCAGAAAAGACTATACATAATAGCAACTCAACTTATCATTTCTCAGAGTTAATTCACACTTGTGCAGAAAAGATTTGTAACATATGAGTCACGGTAAGACTGCTCATGCTCTTTTTAAGGAAGCATTTCACACATAGCACTCTACTCAGGCATGGAAGCTTTGAAAGACCTTATATTACAGAAATTATCAAGTGCGGGAGTTGTCAGAGTCATGAACTTCAATAGTATCCATGGACGCTCTGTTACATTAAGGAAAAAATAAGAAAGTCCCAGCTTTATCAAATGCATTAACTTCAATAATATCCATGTGCATTCAAGAAACTCGTGATTATTCCATTCTGCTTCCTTTTTGTGATTAAATTTTCAAAGTGGGTAATTGAGATGATCTCTCAAATGGCTCATTGGTTTTGGGACAGCTATGATGGGAATCACAAATATCACTTAGCCAACTGGGACTATGTGTCAGAAAAAATAGTATGGGTGTTTGGGTATCCCCATTCTGAGAGATCTAGACATATGTTTGCTTGCTTCTTGGGTTTGGAGGTATGGTCTGGGTGAAAATAAACTGTGGAAGCAGGTGGTGGACCACAAATATAGTGCTGGTTTGGAAACTTTGTTCAATGCAAAATTAGTGCTACTCTGATTAGCTAGTATCCTAAAGATCAATGCATGGCATAGCAAGAGAATTATCAGGGTATTTTAAATGCATTAAATAGATTAAATTGATCTAAAAGTGGACCATAAATAAGATTCAAGGCCATAACTATATTGCAATAGAAAATACTTTTGAAATCGAAAGGATACAGTTTTAAGCAAAGTATATATGGAGAATTCTTGCACAGTATCAATCATATTCACCCAGGTCAAGTATTACATACTAAGAGTTAAGCGCATGAAGCTGACAATTCCTTGCGATGTCTAATGCAAAATTAACAGCAGGATGTCTAATGCAAAATTGACAGCAGTAAGTCGTGTGAGCCTTTCTCCTTCAGATATTGATGATCACCCTGAAAAATGCATTCAACTCTACATTAGCAGGTATTCCAAATAGTCCACATCACATGATAGTTGACTTCCAAAAGAAAATACGTACTCGTAAAAACTTAATAACTAGCATGAAAGGTTTGGTTTCTGTTATTGCTCCAAGGAACTGTACAATATTTGGATGTATTAGCTTTATCAGCAAGTTGACTTCATGCTGCAAACAAAGAAAAAACAACTGATAAGGGAACAATCCATGAGACAAACATGCGACAAAAAAAAGCTATGGCTACTCCAGTTCCCTTGAGCAAAAAATTAGTTAACCGCAATAAATAAATTCTTGTCCTAGTCGATCAGCTGGAGTAGTTGAGGAAGACTTGATAATTATTCTGAAATTAGTGCTATGTGAACAAAGTTTTACTTACATCACCAGATGGAACAATGCGCTTGGCAGCAATAGGTGTTCCTCGCCAATTTGCTTTCAGAATTTCACGAAAAAAAACCCTGCAGTAGTTAGCAGGTTTGATAGACTTCAGATAACCCAATATAAAAGGAACTAAAAGTGGAGTATAGTACATGGTTACTATGCAATAGTTATGTCCATGAACTTCCTAGTGTTATAAGTTTATTTTCAGTGAAACAGCTAAAACGATTTTTTGTGGCATCAAATCATGCTTAACATCCATTAGTCTATGCTCATGTACTACATGCAAGAAAATATGCCCCTCAGTATTGAATGGAAGAGGCTAAGAGGTTGAGGGGTTGAGAAGAGGAAGAGGTGGAGCTAACCAAGGAGATGTCGTTGGAGTGGTAGATGAAGGAGCCGCGAGGGGCGGTGATGGAGAGGCGGAGTCATCGCGAGTTGGCATTGATGGAGAGAGGTTGTGCTGTCACATGATGCGGTGGGGAGAATAATTCACGAGGGGCGAGAGGTTTTTGCGTGGATCGAGCTAGAAAAACCCACCAATGAGGGCTCCCAAATGCACCTCTAGCTGGACCATGAAAATTTTCCCCGTGGGGCTCCAGCCTAGGAATCGGTAGGGATAGAGGTTCCAAACGAGGCCTTAGTGTATACTAGGTAGATTCGCGCGCTACGCTGCGCCGATTGAATTTTGACGGGTGCTAAGTTGGCAAAACAAACCTCTATAGCGGATGTTACTTTTCCTCTGGCGAAAGTGTAAAAATCTAAGAAAAACCGAAGCAATCACAGTTTCAGAATCGCGGGACCTTTTTAGAGAAAAGGTGACCTGAAACAAATTTACAGGAAATCTCTTGTTTTTTTTTCAAAAAGGGGAAGCAGGACCATAGACTAATTTCCGAAACCACGAAGGTGTTTATGGAACAGAGCCGGTGGAAGGGTTTTTGTGCAATTCGGGTACTCATGGAGGTCCTTTTCACAAAAAAAAAGAGATGGATATCAAAGAGGGCATTAATCCCTCGCGCCTTAAAGAGATATATAAGATATAACATGAAGGCTAATATCATTAGCATTGATTTTCATAGACCCTTTCCAAATTAATCAGCTATTAGCAGTACAATATTAGCTCTTGGTAAAAGTCTGGTTTATGTGTCTAGTGGCACATTTAGAAAATACGAGAGGGGCTGTCTAGTGGCACATAGAAATATTGTAAATTCCTTATTCATAAGTTTCTTTTGGTGTAGTTATGTATGTGCCGAAAAGCTAAGAAACATGGTATATTCTGTCATCAGAAAAGAGCATAAAAGGTATCAGAAGCAAGCACAAGCAAAGTAATCTATGCATAAAGCACTAAAATTAAGGAAAGGCCTTTACCCCATATTTGTAGTTACTATGGTGATTTGAAGAAAATCACTATCTAGCATTCTAGATTGCCATACTAATATCAGACATACTTAATTGTCTAGGGCGTTTCACACTAAAAAAGGCTGGGGGCATATGAAAAAAGGAGCAGCAACCAGTTCAATCTCCCAGATCGAAACTCTGTTTCGCCTTTCACTTGCTGCAGACTTATCCCAGCCAACCTGTCGAAGAATGTTAAATCAGTGAATCATAAAGAAAATGGAAAACAATAGCACGATGCAAGAGCTGCCATTGAGTGGGTGTTCAGGATCCCAACCTGTAAGCCGCACCATGGGAATTTTTCCATCTCACAGGATCTAGATCACTTATTCCAGTTATTGTATCCATGTACCTGAAAAACGTTAATGACTTCATTAGCAAACGAACTAATGGTAACCTAAGCACGGATAGTATTCTTTATGTCTGGAAAAGAAAAGCAAAATGCACAACTTGTTAGTAAATTTGAAGAGTAGAGTTTGTATAGGTAATAAGAACTAATATACCTTCTTGTTCCTAATTCCTCCGTCTCAAACATCAGGCGGAAGCGCATTCCTAAATATATCTGGTTACGATACAGCACCTTTTGATATTTGTCAACTGGGATAACAAATTCAGCAGGACTGGCCCTGAAAGTCTATAGTTTAAAACGTAGTTTCAGTAGCTATTGAACTCACATAGAAAACTATAAGGTAGCTAACAAGATTATAATGTCAAAGAACGGATTTGGAACTCACCTAGGGTCATAAAATATGGTAAATGGGCTAGTGTTGGCAGCAGCATGGCCTGCTGCAGCAAGGACCCCTATGTTCAACCTGTCGCTGGAAAGTACTGACGATGGTATGTTAGTGGGTTGTCAGCTTGCACACTTGATTCCTAGTAGAAGTTGCTGTTTTTCATTCCTAAAAGATAACACGATAGCAAAAAAAAGTGGCATTTAATTCTCCAATTTTATTCTTTACTTCAATTATAGGTTGCTAAAATTTTAAACTCTGGGATGAAGGACCAGGATAAGCTTTTAGAAGATGGAAGGAAGCCCATGTATGCAAAAAAATCTGTTAGAAAAGGTGGCTCCTTTTTAGCGGAAAGAAACAAATGTACATGATCATGTAATTATACTACCTTAATATACAACAAATAACAGATGATTTCTGATTGATTAGCCTAAATAGACATGACTTACCCCATCTCTGATGGTAAATATACATACAGCCTTAGGGTTCTGCAAAGAACGTCTGACAAGAAGTGAGTAAATATCCACAATGGCCAGTGAAAGGCTCCATAAGCATTGCAAATGGGATGCTGCAGCAAGGTAGACGATCAAGTCAAAAAAAAAGGGAAGGGAATACAGTGTTCTAAGTTCTGACAATATAACACCCTAAGTGACAAACCTCAGACTTTTATCCTACCTAAGTACATTTCAAAAATAAGATAGATGAATATTTTTTTACGTAGTTGTCAATACTATACCCAATGCTCAATACTGGCCTGATGCTAAATGTAGATTTCAAAATGTTTTTCTCAAAGACAACGGGGATTGATATAATTGGCCACTACAATCAAAATGCTCTGAACGTTGATAACCAGGATGTTAAGAAATGTTCTCAATGTAAACAGTGAAATACTTTTGCTGAATGGCTAGAAAATTATGTAGGGAATAAAATCAAACTCCTATTTTTCACAAGCATGTTTATAATTAGGAAACAAGATTGGAGCCCATGGTTGCTGAATCAAAGAAGATGACTTAACAGAATCGGATATACTCCAAGAATAGCTGAGATAATATCACAAAGAACAATTTGGTCATGTTACAATCAAACTGCATTTCTTCTCTTAGAATGTCAAACCAATTCAAACGGCATATAATATTTAATTGTGCAGATCAATATCAATACTTCTCGTTGGAGAATTAAGCAAGCATAATAATGTACACAAGGCGTGGTTGCATTAGAGATAAAAATATCAAAGAATTAGACCACCGAAGATAGTTAAGATACCATTGTACTATAGGAAAAATAATGCTATATCCATATATCAGTTTAGCTCACTCAGAATGGTAGTCACATATCAGTTTAGTTCGCCTGGAGGGAGGTAGTCGCATATCAGTTTAGTTAAGTGCTCACATGGATTGAGAAAGTATATTCATATCGCAAATTTAAGAATTGCAGAAAAGAACATCTACAATCTCACATTACCTAGTACTGCAATTTTAACTAAAATACTATGCAAATCTTTCAACATAAAGTCCAGAAATTAACCATAGTCATTAATGTAAACAGAGATCATACCCTGCTACTGAAACTAAATCTAATGCATTAATCTTTATTTGGTTACCACTGTTGACCTTAATGCCCACTTCCGATCAATGGAGCATATCACCTGGAGCAGCTGAAGAGCACAACCTCAACAGTGCAAAAAACTGAGGTCGTAAAAAGGACAATGGCTCAATCAGCCAACACCACTACAAATGATGAGCATGAGTAACCACTAACGCCACTGACTAAACTCAAATCAACACATTCCAGATCAGTCCTAAAAGCACTCATAGATACGGATGACATCAAATTGGCTAATGCAACCTACAGGTAACTCAGATCTAACCGTATAACCGAACTCTTAACTTCAATTAAAAACATGGAGATGCACACAGATAAATCAACCCCCGATCTATTCAAGGTTTGGGCCAAATCTCATCAGGAACAAATTCTAAGGGAATCAACAAATTAGCACCACATAGAATTTTTTAAAAAAAGCACTATAAATCCACAGCTAGAATGATAAATCCACAGCTAGAATGAAAGCCATTGCAGCAAAAATCGATTCATAGAGCAAATCTAACTCATCAGCTAAGAAATCATAAAAACAGCAACAACAAAAATAAAGAAAGTAGCAATGCAAAAATAAAGCAGGTAGCAAACGCAAGTCGATTGCAGCAAGCAAGAGAAGGGAAGAAAGAAGCAAGGATGAAGTACCTGGCCCTGTGATGGCCCATGTCCATTCCAGAAGACTTAGGACCTTGAAGACGGCCTTGTCGTACCTCGCCTTGCAAGCGCATGCAAATCCACACGAAAAGAGAAATCCATCAACCTCCATCCAATATATATCAGAGCAAAGAGCAGAGCTTTGGTTGTACCAACACTGCACAACTACCGAGCTTGGCGAAGCCCTCGGCGGTGCTGGTCTCGTGCTGAAGAAGACAGTGACACTGTCTCCTGACGTCGGGGTTGGTGTCGGGCTGGGTCTTCACCGCTAGACTGGCGTCTAGGGTTAGCGGCGAGGCGAGATCGGTTGTGGCGGAGGCGAGGGAGGTTGGCGCCGTGGCCGGGGGGATCTGGCTGGAGGCGGAGCTGAAGAAAGAGAGAGAGGGTCGCAAGAGGCAAGCGGGGCACATCGGCAAAGGGCGCGGGGGACGGGGTGCGCCAGGAGAGGCTGGGAGCGGAACCTGCAAGGGACGGAGCACAAGAGGTAGCATGGGGGACGAGCGGGGTGGGAATCGATGACGCGCAAAGAACCACTAACCAGCGATTGACGAATCGTCGAAGGAGAAAGAACCAGCGGTGCTCGCGAAACGCAGGAGGCGCGAATCCAGGAGCGGCTACCATTCATCGCACCGACGGACGGCGAGGGAACCGCCATGGGCGAAACAGAGCCAGCGTCGGCAGCAACGGAACGGGAAGCGCGAAGGCGTGGGGACGGGAAGCGCGAACGGGGCCAAAGACGTGGCACGGCTGGCTGCTCGCCAATCCCAGGCTCTTTATATTAGAGTATATACCACCCCTATACTCTTTTCCCTAAACTAACTAGCCAATAGCCATCCAACACCATGAAAGTCTTCATATAGCGTTGGTTTCCGTTATCTTTAGCACAAGAATTCACCTATGTCATCCTTTTGCCCCCAATAAACTCTATAGATGTGCTCCCATGGTGGTTTTGGCGTGTATACTATATATTATAGCAGAAGGGATTCTGATGCGGCCAAGCCCTCCACGCTGTTTTTTTCGAAAAACATCCATCGAGAATTCTGAAATTACGCAGAGGCCCTCCTATCGGCACTCTTGCAAAAAACCCTATGGTTCTTTTGCAAAAAGAACCCTAGAGTTCCTCAAATTTGCTAACGGTTCTTAACCACTGTATTTTTTTATAAAAAAAACCAAGAAACCCAAAATCACATTGAGACCCTCAACCGGTCCTTTGCAAAGAGAATTATGTGGTTTTGTAGATTTGCTAGCACATTTTGTAGTGAGGCTCTCATGGTTTCAAAAAATTGCAACTAGGCCCTCATGAATCAAACCAAGATCCGTGGAATCCTATATATCGAGTTCCTCGGTAATATGGAACAATAGTACCTATTCAATAAACCATAAACATCCTCAAGTGACCACAACAAAAAAAATGTTGAAGGTAATTGTAGATCAAAGAAATAACTGTCATATTTTCTTTCTTGCTTTATTGATGGCTATGCCATGTGTTGAGAAGGAGCGAAGGAATAGAGGCTGTTACCTCAAGGGTTTAAGGCTGCCTTTGGTTGGAAGAATCCTCTAAGGATTACTAGAAATCTTTCGGTAATCCTATGATATTACCTTGTTTGGTAAAATAAGCAAGAATCTGAAATAGAAATCCAAGATTACCTTGGAAATCATATTACCATTAATTCCAGAAATGTGTTTCCCATAGAAAAATGTTTCTATCATAGATTACCAAGCGAAAGGAATCTTTACTGTTTTGCCAAATTTCAAACTTTCAAAAATCAAAATCCAAATTAATATTTATTTTAATATTTGAATATATGAGTTATGGAATTCATTTTTCTGAAAATATGAATTTCGAAACACAAATATCAAATTTGAATCTTAAATTCAGACAATTTAATTTTTTGGATTTTGAAAATCTATTTTATGATATTTTGAATCTTAAATTTTGGAATTTTAGAAATTCAAATTTTGGAAATTTAATTTTATAAATTGGAATTTTGGAGGTTTTAATTTTTGAATTTTATACTTTCAAATCTGAGAATTTAAATTCCAAAATTCAAATTTTAAAATTTCAAAATAAAAATCCAAAAAAAATAAAATTTTGAATCACAAATATTGAAAATTTTAATGTTTCAATTTTAAATTGTAAAATTTTAGTTTTAAATTTAGATTATATAAATGTTAACCTCTGAGGTTCAAGTTATGAAATGTTTGAACTATTATAACTACTATTTCAGTAGTTTTCTTTAAACCAATCAAACATTGGAATCTTAGATTGCTGGTAATATGTTTACATGTAATTAGATTGCAGGCGAATATGATATTATACATACCAAAGCACCCTAAGGGTAGAGAAAGGAATGAAGGCCCTATTTTTTTTTAATTTCTCATTGGTGATAATACTACTCTATCTATACTACAATGTAAGTTCAAGCCCACCATACACACAGGCAAGGAGGTGCTAAATCTAATAAAAACTAATCTCATTAGACCATACATATCCCTACTAAATGGCACACTGCAACTATGCATCCACTTTTTAGGTACATAGTGGAAATATTTCCATTACTACACTTTTGATTTTCTCAATAGATTTATATTGTGAAATGATGTTTCTAAAATAATGAACTTATATTATAGTCGAAGGTAGTATAAATAGTTTTGTCCCGCTACTGCTATCTACACATAGCTCTTAGATGCTCACAGTCATAGGGCATAGCCTTGAGCGGACACATTATTGCCTTCGTTCAGAGCCAGCCCTTGACATCGCAAGGTTCAAAATCTTGGTGAAATTTCAGCGGGGATGAGATTCCAAATCTTGGTTGAATAAAAAAATTGAAAAAAAAAATCAAATTGCTATATTGATTTCAAAAATTTCAATAAATTTTGCTGAAATCTTGATAATTTTGATCCGATTTCAACTTTTTTGGACCAGATTTAGGTCAATACCTCTTAAGAATATCATTTTCCATGAAATTTTTTGGAAAAACCAAAATTTTGAGACGTTTTATAAAAATAATAGAAGCATTGTCATATTTTTATAAAAATGTACAAGCTTGATCATACTCTAAAATTTATGGTACCATCTTTAGCGGTCTAAGATCATACAAAGAAATTTCTAAAATAATTTAACTTCATTTATTATGTTTTAAAAATAAAAAACAGAAGGAACATAAATGAGATAGTAACAGTGTCAGAATTTTATAAATTTGCTTGAGTGTGATCATGATCCAAAAATTTTAGGAGAGCTTAAGAATTTCCTTAGCACCCTTTTCTAAAAGTTTCAAAAATTCTAAGCCCTTTTTAGTCATACAATCAAATCTATGGAAGCAATACATGTACTCAGCTAGGCTTTTATCAGGAAAGTAGCACTATCAGAATTTTTTAAAATTCTTCAGATTTGATCATCATTTGAAAATTTTATGATGTGTCAGGACTATCCACAAAAATTTTAAAAATTGTCTAACATGGTTTGAACTATTTTTCATTCTATTAAAATTTGCCGGTAAGGTTTTTATCAGGACAATAGCACTATCAGAATTTTTGAAAATTACTCAGGATTTATCATCATCTAAAAATTTTATGGGAAGATTATTGATGCTTCAGGACCATCCACAAAAATTTTCAAAATTTTCTAACATGGTTTGGACCATTTTTCATTCAGTTAAAATTTGCTGGTAAGGCTTTTATCAGGACAGTAGCACTATCCAAACTTTTAAAAATTCCTCAAGATTAATCATCATTTGAAAATTTTATCGGAACATTAGTGATGTGTCAGAATCATCCACAAAAATTTTCAAAAGTTTCTAACATGGTTTGAACTATTTTTCACGTGGTTGAAATTTATGGAGATTTCAGCAATTTCGGATGAGATCTCAGAAATCTTAGTTCAAAAAATTCTGAATTTGAATTTTATTCGGATTTCGGTTGCATTTGAGATATGGTCCGAAAACAAAATTTTAAATCTTGGTTTTTTGGTCTTCGTGTCTTACATATAGGGATGAAAACGGAACATAAAACGGTCGGTAAATGGTTGTCCCGTTTCCATATGTTTTACTGGTAATGGAAATGAAATCGAAAACCTCGAAACAGATATGGAAGCGGATAGTGATTGAAATGGATGCGAAACGAAATGGAGAGGATACGAAAACGAAAGCGAAAAATTCCACAAAAACATAATACATGATCTATCGAAACGTACTAACTTTGAATGATGGTTGACTCTTGTCTACGAAATATGAACACATCAACCTAACGAACATTTTCTAGTGCGGCCATTTTTGGGCTAAACACAGTTGAAAAATGAGTACTTAGTGCGCTCTGAAAAAAATACCTTAGACATAAGAAGCTCACACACTAGTATCAGCAACACCTGATTCAAGGGAGATGCACAAGCAAGTACTAACAATTTGTAAATATCTGTGATATCATGCTGTGACTAGAATGCCATCGCCATAGATACCATATACAAAAGCTCAATACAATTGATTCCTGTACTTAACAGCATGAGATAGGAGATCTACAAAGGGTAAAAAGCAGTAGACATGCTCAGCAGCGAACTTAGCAGCTTCTTTGGGCGGATAGATATCAATATGTCATGCTCAAAATAGCTCTTCCCTCAAAAACCTCAAAATAACCGAAAGTACTAAACACTAGTGTTATGCAGGAATTTGTATTGTCAAGTATACATTTTGCTTCATGCAAGCAAAAGCAGGGCATACAACTAGTAAGAACTAAGAAGGTACAGAGCACCATCGTAATGAATTATGTAACAGCTAGCCAAAGATGCAAGTTTTTTCATGGGAAATTACCTCTAGAACTCGCTTGCCCCTAAAGCTCAACTGTCATCTATGACAGACCTCATTTTTAAGAATGTTGACAAGAGTAATGGAACTCTCCCAATATTTTAGAGTCCCTGAAAAAGAAATAAAAACAATGAATAAATTGCTCCATACAGAGTACATTCATAGAGGAAAGAAGTCTTGCATGCTTATCCACCAGGCGGTTATCATCATGTTTTGATGATGCTACTTCAGAAGGGGAAAAGGCTATCATATCCGCTACACTGACCTTCCCCTGAAGGCTCAAGGAAAACATATTAATGTATTGAAATTTATAATTAACAACTTGAATGGTTCAACAATTGTTAACAGAATCAAATAAAATTTAGTGCCAACCAGAAAACTAAGAAAACTTGCATGAGCTGCTCACCTTGAAAATATCAAGACCTTGCACATCGACCTTGTCTCTAGCATATTTGTAAGGATAAGCACTCTGGAAAAGTGTTCAAGAAATACTTTATTTATTTATCCATGAAAAAAGATACAAAAGTATACCAATCAACACTTCAGTAGACCCTCTGCAGAAAGCAAAAGGTATATCCATTTAAGTGTGTGAATGAATTTGTTCAGCGAAATTTCACAAAACCTCACTGTCAAAGAGGCCCATTAGCTGCTGCATGTTATTTCATAAAAAATGTGCTCATAGACACAACATTTCAGTTCATATAATTGCTTCCCCTTTGTGTCATGAGCAGAAAGTGAATTTCTGGGACTAGAGCAGTAAAAGGTGAACATAGCTGTAGACTAAATTTCTTTACAGGGAAACCTAAATGTAATCTGCAGTATTGTTATATTGAAGCTAAGCTCAAAGGTGAAGAAGTTGGGCAAAAGAAATACTTTTACCATCCTAGCATGACTTTGGTCAAGAAAGAGTTATACTGATACCATGTGTATGCTACAAGTAGCTGTAAACATGGTGTAACTATCAACTAAGGGGAATTTCAGAACCATTCATTGCATTTCAAGCTTAACCGGACATCACTTCTGAAATTGAGAGCTACGTAGATTAGATCTACCACATGTACAGCACATTCGACCAAAAAACAACCACAAATTGCAAATGAAACTGCATCTGCTCTTAGATCCAACGAAACAATGACTATCTTAGCTAATCCATACCCACAAATCTTTAATACTCTAATATCAAACAAGGGTGTCAGCGTATTCCACCTGACAGGCCCGGAGTCTGTAGACCGGGTTTGGTTCGGAAGGAGGGCGTCTTCGCGGCTGGCTAAACCTAGAGGGTGAAAACCCTAGAGACTCCCACGCGAGGGATTCCGGCGTCTATGAACTAGGGATGACACCAAGATTTTACCCAGGTTCAGGCCCCCTTTTTCCTCAGGTAATAGCCTTACTTCCTGCTAGATTGTTTTTGAGAGTGTGCAAAGCCAGTGCAAAGTTCTCAGGTTACAAGTTCTCTCTTAGACTATGCAGCGGAGCCCTAGCTTGCTCGGATGCAACACTACTCGAATGCTTGACCCCCTTTCCCATGCACCCGGAGATCCTTATATAGGCCAGACTAACGGGAGTAGGTAAAAGGAGGGTCATCATGCTGATCCTGATACATTTATTACTCCTTCCTGTGCTGTCTCGTTCCTCCAGCCTCATTAAATGCCGACGCATGGTTGGTAAGAGGCGTCAGAGGAATGGGCTTGTAGCAGAAATCCTTACAGTTGACAGGTCCGACACTACTGTCTTGTCGCCCAGAACGGTACGGCAGGGGAAGGAGCCTTCGAGATGAAGCCATCTCGCACCGGCGGCAGTGGCGTGTTTCGCCACTGTTCGCCGGGCGCCACGTGGATCGCTCGCCGGGCGGCAGGCGACTCGCCCACCGCCGCCGGGCGCCACGTGGACCGTCCGCCGGGCGAACAGGCGTCTTCGCCACTGCCGCCGGTGCCACGTGGGTCTGTCGCCGAGGCGGCAGGCGTGCTTTCGCCCACTGCCGCCGGGTGCCACGTGGGTGATCGCCGGACGAGAGGCGTGCTCGCCTACTTGCTCGCCGGGTGCCACGTGGGTCTGTCATGTTGATGCTTTTGTCGGCGAAGAGGGTATCCCAACAGCAGAGTCTGTACGACAAAGGGCAAACAAGGACTTGAGAGAAATGTGAAGAAGATTACTTGTTTTCCGGTAGGGGAGACCCTCTAGGGGAGGTGCAGACGCCCGGTGGGGGTGGGGGGGGGGGACGTGGTAGGGAGAGGGGAGGACGAGAGGGATGGCACGGTGGGGGAGACGTGGTGGGAGAGGCCGGCGGTGGGTGCGGTGTAGTAGGGGGCACTGTCACCGCGGGTGTCGAGGACCTTGGGGTGATAGGGTGTCGGAACTTAGGTAGTCATGTGTGCGTGTTTTGAGTTTGGATTGGCATTTGGGCTGTTGGTTGATGCCTGGCAGGTTTCTGTTGGGATTCCTATTTCAATTACACGGAAAGTCCGTCCCGTTTTCGTCAGAATTGGCTCTTCCGTTTTCGGCAAAAATTTACCGTTTTTGTTTATGTATCAACACTTTCCATTTCTGTTTTTGAAAAAAACCTTCTATTTTCGTTTTTTCTCCGGAACGGTTGGAAACTTTCTATTCGGTTTTTAACCCTACTTACATATCAGAGAGCATTTATGAGTAGGACATTAATATTAGTGATTTTTTACAATACCGTCTATTGCTAGTATGTATGATCATCTAATTAATAAGGGCATCATAGACTTCTCGCTCTAAATTTTTTTAAAGGGTATTATCGACTTTTTCTTGGGCGTAATGTTTACCCCTACATACCTCGTCTGGTACGTGACGCCTTGTCTCCTGCACGATCCAAGCCGAGGTCATTCCGATTTTTACGAGCAAGTGCGGACGGAATTTACCTTGTGCCCATGCATTCATATTGAAATAGATTTGGGCAAATGCAATTTTACCTCTCTTGGGATTCTTACTGCTTATACTGCCACTGGGAGAAGTATAACTAAATCCTAACTAATATGATCTAATTGGATAAAAAAGATTGGATGCCTCGTATTGAATTAGGGAACCGTAAAAGAGCCCTAATATTATCGCCACCTCCATTTGTGTTCTTCTCAGTGCCTATATCTTCCGTTCTTTTCTTGTCTGTTCAAAGGCAAAACTGGAAGAATCTATACCGAATACTCAGTATACCTGCTTTATATTTTTTTAATTAAATCATATGGTTTACCAATAGTTGGAAAGTAAACAACTGATGAAACTTATTTCCAAAAATAAAACATCTTTGCAACGTTGTGGATTTGTAAGTGTGAACCTTGCAAGTTGCAACCGGACCGTGATGTTGCAAAGAGTTTATATTTGAAAGTAAGTTTGAAACGACTAGTAGTCCGCCATAAAAGGTTTAATTTTTCTTCAACTTCCTGAATTTTTCTTCTCTGTGCCGGATATGCTACACCACCCGAAACAATGTCTTCTCTGTTTAGCTTGTAGTACTCAACTCATATAGTCTACACAGCCGCCGCCGCCGCCTCCTGGCCGGATCGTCACCGCCTGGGTCTACGCTTTCAGGCCACGCCGCTGTGGATCGAAGCCTCGCCATCTCGCCTGCACCGAGAGGCCGCGTCTTCGGCCGCACGACCACTCCGGAAGGATGCGATGCTTGCGCGTCGAGTGGCCACGCCGCCGGCCGTGTGGATGTGCCGGGTGGAAGCTGCGCCATCGCCGAGCCCTTGGGCTGCATCACCACCGAGCGGAGTGAGGGCACGGCATCGGGGCACCGGGCCGCTCTAACAGTGAGGTCAGCGTATTTATTCTTCGAGACGAGGACTACTCTCTAGGTGACTACTCTTCGCTTCAGCGTCTTCATCTCTTACTAGCGTTGTTCATACATTTCTTTTGACCTATGTCATCTTAGCATCGATTCGCGGATTCGCTTTCTTAGGCGACACAACTCATTTTTTAGATGCACTCTATGGACTTGATGATCGTGTGCCTATTGGCTAGCTCGCGAATCTGTCATCATAGAGTCGAACATCTAAAAATTGTTTGTCTGGCCTTGAGAAGGTGACCGTTGTGATTGGCTAAGATTAAGTGGTATGACGGCACTAACTCGGAATGAGGGTGGTTGCAACACTGGGATCTCTGATACTTCGACTTCAGGGAGAAATCCCAAGGTCTGACCTTAGTTAGTTGTGTCTGGCAATGGCCTTGTTGAAGGCATTGTTTTGTAGTCTGAGGATTTATTCTCCGAGGTGAAAACCTTTGGTCTGGCCTTCACTGGTTGGATTATGGCAATGGCGGTGCGTGTGCGTATCGAGTCCTTCTTGGAGGCGTTGTCATTGGAGAGCTTTTATCGCGGTCCAAGTGTTGCTATGATGGTGGATAGCCTTGAAGACAATATTGCGTGATGTAGTTTGTCGCGACGGTTCCTTTGTCTTTTCTTGTGTGTGTGTTTGGCTGTATACACTCTAGCTGTGTAGAGGCCGGAAGTCTTCTTAGTATAATTGTATCACCTTGATGTAATTTACTAAGATTAATAAAAGCTTCCTTTATCGAAACAATAAAAGGTTTAATTTAATTAAAAAAAACCCGCTTTATTCCTACGCAGCCGCTAAGCAGATGCGTCCGATAAGTTTGATGTGTATTACTGTATTATAATGTATCAATCTTGATATCTATAAATGTGAATGGAATCATGGATTGTCAAAATTGAACGGGAACACTCATCAAACAGAAACAAATCACGAGTAATCCCTGGCTATAATAGCACGCCACATACATGAAATGAATCCAAAATTGAACCGGAATAATTATCGACAACAACAATAACCAAGCCTCTTGCCCCAAACAGATTAGGGTAGGATAGAAATGAAACCTAACTAGAGTCAAAGTACCTCTAAACCTTCGATCGTAAGTCATAGTTTCGGTATGTGGATTGCTAACTTTCATGCATTTCTATCCATGCATTCTAATGCCTCAAATCTCTTTTAATTTGCTTCTTTCAACGTAAGTCTCGATCGACTTCTACCTATTATATTTTTAAGATGGCTTAAAATTTCACTACGCACCAGTGTCTTAGGAGGTCTCCATTAGAGATGTCCCAACCATCTTAAATAATGTTAGACAAGTTTTTCTTCAATTGGTGCTACCTTAACCCTATCACGTATATTATCATTGTGGATTCAATGTCGCCTTATATGACCACAGATCTAATGCAACATCCATATCTCTAATGCGCTTATCTTTTGCACATGTTGTTTTGTAATCACCCACATTTTGCTCCATATAATATCGCAGATCTAATCGTCATCCTATAGAATTTATCCTTAACTTTTGAGTGACTTTTCTATAAGATAGAACACTAGATGCTTGGTGCCATTTCACCCACCCGCTTGTATCCTATAGCTCACATCTTCGTCAATCTCGTTGTCACTATATAGTACCGATCCTAAATATCGAAACGTTTCCTTCCTAGGCATTACTTTTTCGTCCATACTAACATCCCATCATATGCTATAGCACCGTTGAAAACACACCTCATATACTCAGATTTAGTTCTAAATCTAAAGCTCTTTGATTCTAAAGTCTTCCTCCACAGCTTTAGTTTTCTATCAACACCAAAAATACTCTCATCAATTAGCATCACATTATCAGTAAAAAGCGTACATCAAGAAATCTCTTATTGTATGTCTCGCGTGAAATGGTGAAACCTATTCCTATATCTTGTAACAATCTCCCTGTCGAAGGTCTTAGACATCAACTTGGTATAATCGTGGCAGTACTGGCATACTCTTTAGTTCTTCACAATCCTAGTCTCCATGCCTTCAGGCAACGTGATCAGGCCAAAGGCAATCGCCAGCTTCTCGCTATGCAAGTTACTGCACCTTCTTTCTCCTCCTGTTCAATATCAAACAGTACCTCTTTTGTGTTTGCGACGTACCCTTATAGACTCAGCCTCTGACTCATCTTGCAAGCATCTTCTCAATCTCCCTGTATCTCAGGTGTGACTTGCATGTACCTTGCTATCAACCTCGATCGTAGATTCCCTACCGTAACGGCCTTCTACGCACAGGGCCCACACATGACAGTGACCCAATGACAGAGGGCCGTTATGGCAGACGATACGCTTCCATCAACCCCGATGGCACTACACCCAGGCACCTTTTCACTCCCTTGGCCTTCGACCCTTCGTCATGTCCCGAACAGTGCTAACGCCCTTCCAATCCTGCGACTCCGCGTAGATATTGGACAACACCACATGAGCTGCACGCCTGCATCATTCTTGGACTCGATCGCCGTGAGCTTGTTTGTCCATTGCGTATTTGCCCAACTCGACGTTATTGTGAATCCGAGAAGCGTCGAGTAGTGCTCCCCGCACACCTTCATGTGCCTCCATTGTCATGGCACTTAGGAAATCGACAGTCATCTAAATGCCCTGCTCTACCATACAGATCAACCATGCATGCAGCCGCGATGCTCAAGCCAAGGCTCAACTCCATGCTTGTCTTTCATCGAATCAGAGCATGCTCTTCCCTCATCATTAGGCTCGACCCCTGCACCCTCCATGCGCTTGAACAGCGCAAGGCACTCCTTCCCCTTGCCACTTGCCAGCCATTCATACCAAGGCCACTTGCCGTGCTGGTCCAAGTGTACACGTTCCTTTCGCTCATGCTCTCAATCCTTAAACACCTCCACGCCGCTGCCACCGCTCCGTACCCACAAAAGCAGTGCCCAGTGTGTCCGACACCCGCGTCTCACGGATGTGCACATACGAATGCACCCACTTGCCACGTCCCAGTGCGCCCATTTCTGCACAGGCAGTGAGCACTGACCAGGATTTCACTTTTCATCAAAAACTGCTCGTACCGTGCGGAGCGGTTCAGAAGAGGATTTCATTCGGTTTATTGCTTAAGTTCAAAGTCAAATTCAATAAATTTAAAAAATTTGAAAAAAATTATCCAAAAGTTTCATAAAATTAGTATTAATAGCTGTATGTTATTTGGTGTGAATTTTTTTTTGAAAAAACGAAGTTTGAAATTTTACAACATTTTTTTGCAATTTTTTCTGATTTATTTCCCAAATTTTCAACTTTTCGGCGATTTTCGTAAAAACCGCTCGAAATTCGCCACTTTTGAGTGGTTTTCGGCCTTTTCGTTCAAATTTAGCTTCGCGGTTTGACCAGATTTCACATTTGTTTGACTTTGAAAACCATTCAATTTTTCGCAAATTTTGATATCGCCGACTCGTCGAAATCCAATGTTCCCCAACAGCCGCACTAGCCTTCTGCATTTCGTCGAACAGCCTCAATGCCTCCATTAACCTGCCCACGCACACATACCCGCCCCCGATCACGGCGTTCCACGTGACATGGTCCCGCTGCGGCAGGGGCGGAGCCCAATAGACCCACCGGGTGTCACAGGACACAAGGTCCAAAAAATTTTTTAGTGACAATGAACTACAGACTTTAATTTTTTTAGTGAGAATGAATGAACCCTGAACCCTGAAGCCTGAAGGCCTGAAGCTGGCCGAACAGCAGCCTGTTTCATGTTTGCATGTATTGGCTGGGAAGTGGGAAGCTGGACAGTCGGCCAGCCTATTATACGGCCGACGGCTCTACTCGGCGCTGCCGCCGCAGACTCATCGCCGAGCCATCTTCGGGAGCTGGTGCGACTTGCTGCAGGTTCACTAATCCCGCCTCCTCGCTCTCAGCTCACCTCGGTATTCTTTTCAGTCTTCTCTCGCCTGCCTTAATTGCAAGTTCCAAGCTTGACTAGCCCTATGTAGTTGGTCCATATTCTGGTGTGCTACCCGGTGATTTCTTTGCCTAGCATTGCTGGCCTAAATGAACTCGTTGATTATAACGACGCCGATTAAGGTGACTTCACGGACTATGGTCTGTGGATATTTATGCTCATGTGGGAGATTTCTGCAAATTTTGTACATTAATGGAGGTACTACTAGTATGTTGCTATGGGTCTCTTATATTGATCAATACCTTGAAACTCTGAGGCTGCTATGCCATCGTTAGGGTACTCTTTTATATGTCGCTATCTGAGCAACGTATGTATGTACCATGTATTCAGGACAAACGTGTGATTGATTCGATTGCGCCTTTGGCAGTTTTTCGAAAGGCAGGCCAAGGCAAAATATCATGATGAGGAAATCGAGTTTTAGCAGGCCCTAATTTTCACATTGGTTTACTGAATCACCTAGAGAAATCGTGGAAAAGGAAATTTTGAGAAGGAAAATAAAAGAAACTAAAATTAAGTAGTTGGTCAGTAAGATTTATTAGGTGTTCATTCGATGATCAAATTGGGCCTCATCTTTGATGTATTTTAGATCTCCTATGTCATTTACTTGCTTTAACAATTTCTAATTTTCGTTTTTCCATTACTAACGGCAAGTTATGATGATGAGTGACTTTAGCCCTTTTCGAAATCCTGGATGTCCATTTATTAGGCGAAGAAACTGTGTTCTGCTTGCTCAAGGTGTCGCCAGTCGTGCGCTGGACTCGCGCTAACGCCGGCCACACTGGAAGCGCGCAAGAGCGTAGGAGAGGTCCGAGGTGGTCGGAGACTCAGCCACTCAGCAGTCAGGAGGCGAGGAAAGCATTGGAACTTGTGCGGGACGGGGGAGCGGCGGCATTGTGGTCCGGTCGGCTGAAGATTCCGTACAGTCACCTCTACCTCAAGGAATAGTGCCATTAGTGTTTGCCAAGGAGTATAATGTGCATGCAGATATTCTGAGCACTTCGTAAGTCAATCTTCTACCATCCTAAGCTAATTAGAAGCAGCTTATGGTGGAAGAGCAAACTGAGACCATGTGCTTGTCATATTCTTCTCTTGCAGGATAATTGTCGGCATGATGGTTGCAGTTCCTACGGCACTGGCTTACTACTTTGTTATCGATCATCCCAGATTCTAACCTATGACTATTTGCAAACAATGAATATGTTCATTTGAGAAAACAACAGCAGTGCAATGTAATGAGTGTGAGTATTTTGCCGGACTGTAAATATTTGCGGGCTTCCATTTGTGGTGGCCCAATCCAAAGATAACTATTTGTATTTGCTGATCATATATTTTCCCTATCATTTCAATTCTAAGAACAGTACTAAATGAAACAGAATATGCACAGAAATCCACCCTTGCTCATCCAGGCACTGTGGCGCGCTTTGTTCCTCGCAGCCCGCAGGCCGAACAGATGGTGCGCCTGCCCTTGAACTGCTTGCACCCTGTAGAGCATTCTGCCGAACACCTTGCAGTCGGGCTCCGGCTGATATATGTGGAAAAGAACAGACAGTAGGATCAGCTTGATATACTCACATCACACGGCAACCAAGAGCATAAGACTATCTTCAGCAATTTCCCTTCGCTCTCTTATTTTCCCTCATTCTCTTCCCTATATTCATTCCTTTCATTCCTATCATCTCCAAAGAAGATCCTCGAAGGGTTTTGTATAGAGATTGAGAGAGAATCTCTTTCTCGGCCAGAGAGCCGATCTCTCCCGACACCATGAGGGCGCTTGGAGTCCGCCACTTGGATGAGCAGAGATGGGGAATGCCGAAACACGTATCGCTACGGAGGATCGCAAGTCGATCGTCCTATCTGGATCTCGGTGGCGAGGCAAGTCGATGAAGCATAATTTTGACCAAGACACTTCTTCCTTGAAATCTACTAAGGCCCAAATCCTCAAGTCGAGTCGACTAAAAATTACTCAAGAAGAACTAGCCAAACTTCAAAAACAACTAGCTAATGAGCAAGCGTGAGGTATCTGCAAAGGCGACTTTCTATCCGAAGCGAAAAAAAATCAATCAAGCCGTTGCTAGAGTCAAGGAGCAATGCCAAGATAGTTCCGTTCGGCAATGCTCAAGCCGATCACGGACAAAGGGACGGAATCCAAGATGCACTTGCCAAAGCGGCCGAAAGATTATCGGCTTTGGCGACTTCTTGGATCGGGCTTGTAAATTTATGGATGTAATTTTATCGTCAATTGAAACGATGTCTCATAACACTTTTGCTATGCTTTTGTAATATATTCAATCGGTGTTTAATCGATTATATTTAACCTTTCCAAATTCTTGCGTTGCACGTTGTCTTAATTTTTCATGCACCGATCCATACGCTAGGATAATACTTCTTTAAATATTTTCCATTGATTGCCTTTGGTAGCACAACCCCTCAAGTGTCTCAAGTATTACGCATTTTGCCAACAATGATTTACCTCTCTTGGGATTCTTACTGCTTATACTGCCACTGGGAGAAGTATAACTAAATCCTAACTAATATGATCTAATTGGATAAAAAGATTGGATGCCTCGTATTGAATTAGGGAACCGTAAAAGAGCCCTAATATTATCGCCACCTCCATTTGTGTTCTTCTCAGTGCCTATATCTTCCGTTCTTTTCTTGTCTGTTCAAAGGCAAAACTGGAAGAATCTATACCGAATACTCAGTATACCTGCTTTATATTTTTTAATTAAATCATATGGTTTACCAATAGTTGGAAAGTAAACAACTGATGAAACTTATTTCCAAAAATAAAACATCTTTGCAACGTTGTGGATTTGTAAGTGTGAACCTTGCAAGTTGCAACCGGACCGTGATGTTGCAAAGAGTTTATATTTGAAAGTAAGTTTGAAACGACTAGTAGTCCGCCAAAAAGGTTTAATTTTTCTTCAACTTCCTGAATTTTTTCTCTGTGCCGGATATGCTACACCCAAACAATGTCTTCTCTGTTTAGCTTGTAGTACTCAACTCATATAGTCTACAAGCCGCCCCCTCCGCCGGATCGTCACCGCCGGGTTACGCCAGCCACGCCGGGATCGGCTCGCCATCTCGCCGCACCGAGAGGCCTTTCGCCGCACGACCACCGGAAGGATGCGATGCTTCGGCGAGTGGCCACGCCCGGGGTGGATGTCCGGGTGGGTCGCCATCGCCGAGCCCTTGGGCGATCACCCCGGGGAGTGAGGGCACATCGGGCACGGGCACCAGGGAGGCCCCCTTGGGAGACGAGGACTACTCTCTAGGTGACTACTCCGCTTTCGCTTTCATCTCTTACTAGCGTTGTTCATACATTTTTTGACCTATGTCATCTTAGCATCGATTCGGGATTCGCTTTCTTAGGCGACACAACTCTTTTTAGATGCACTCTATGGACTTGATGATCGTGGCCTATTTAGCTCGCAATCTTCATCATAGAGTCGAACATCTAAAATTGTTTGTCCGCCTTGAGAAGGTGACCGTTGGATTGGCTAAGATTAAGTGGTAACGGCACTAACTCGGAATGAGGGTGGTTGCAACATGGGATCTCGAAGACTTCGGGGAGAAATCCCAAGGTCGACCTTAGTTAGTTGTTCGGCAATGGCCTTGTTGAAGGCATTGTTTTGTAGTCCGAGGATTTATTCCCGGGTGAAAACCTTTGGTCCGGCCTTCACGGTTGGATTATGGCAATGGCGGTGCGTGCGCGAGTCCTTCTTGGGGCGTTGTCATTGGAGAGCTTTTATCGGGTCCAAGTGTTGCTATGATGGTGGATAGCCTTGAAGACAATATTGCGTGATGTAGTTTGCGACGGTTCCTTTGTTTTTCTTGTGTGTGTGTTTGGTTTATACACTCTAGCGGGGGGGAAGTCTTTTAGTATAATTGTATCACCTTGATGTAATTTACTAAGATTAATAAAACTTCCTTTATCGAAACAATAAAAGGTTTAATTTAATTAAAAACCGCTTTATTCCTACGCAGCCGCTAAAATGCGTCCGATAAGTTTGATGTTATTACTGTATTATAATGTATCAATCTTGATATCTATAAATGTGAATGGAATCATGGATTGTCAAAATTGAACGGGAACACTCATCAAACAGAAACAAATCACGAGTAATCCCTGGCTATAATACCGCCACATACATGAAATGAATCCAAAATTGAACCGAATAATTATCGACAACAACAATAACCAAGCCTCTTGCCCCAAACAGATTAGGGTAGGATAGAAATGAAACCTAACTAGAGTCAAAGTACCTCTAAACCTTCGATCGTAAGTCATAGTTTGACGGATTGCTAACTTTCATGCATTTCTATCCATGCATTCTAATGCCTCAAATCTCTTTTAATTTGCTTCTTTCAAAAGTCTCGATCGACTTCTACCTATTATATTTTTAAGATGGCTTAAAATTTCACCACGCACGTTGTCTTAGGAGGTCTCCATTAGAGATGTCCCAACCATCTTAAATAATGTTAGACAAGTTTTTCTTCAATTGGTGCTACCTTAACCCTATCACGATATTATCATTGTGGATTCAATTTTTATATGACCACGATCTAATGCAACATCCATATCTCTAATGCGCTTATCTTTTGCACATGTTGTTTTGTAATCACCCCACATTTTGCTCCATATAATATCGCAGATCTAATCGTCATCCTATAGAATTTATCCTTAACTTTTGAGTGACTTTTCTATAAGATAGAACACTAGATGCTTGGTGCCATTTCACCCACCCGCTTGTATCCTATAGCTCACATCTTCGTCAATCTCGTTGTCACTATATAGTACCGATCCTAAATATCGAAACGTTTCCTTCCTAGGCATTACTTTTTCGTCCATACTAACATCCCATCATATGCTATAGCACCGTTGAAAACACACCTCATATACTCAGATTTAGTTCTAAATCTAAAGCTCTTTGATTCTAAAGTCTTCCTCCACAGCTTTAGTTTTCTATCAACACCAAAAATACTCTCATCAATTAGCATCACATTATCAGTAAAAAGCGTACATCAAGAAATCTCTTATTGTATGTCTCGCGTGAAATGGTGAAACCTATTCCTATATCTTGTAACAATCTCCCTGTCGAAGGTCTTAGACATCAACTTGGTATAATCGTGGCAGTACTTGCATACTCTTTAGTTCTTCACAATCCTAGTCTCCATGCCTTCAGGCAACGTGATCAGGCCAAAGGCAATCGCCAGCTTCTCGCTATGCAAGTTACTGCACCTTCTTTCTCCTCCTGTTCAATATCAAACAGTACCTCTTTTGTGTTTGCGACGTACCCTTATAGACTCAGCCTCTGACTCATCTTGCAAGCATCTTCTCAATCTCCTGTATCTCAGGTGTGACTTGCATGTACCTTGCTATCAACCTCGATCGTAGATTCCCACCGATGAACGCCTTCACGCAGGGCCCACACATGACAGTGACCCAATGACAGAGGGCGTTATGGCGCACGATACGCTTCCATCAACCCCGATGGCACTACACCCAGGCACCTTTTCACTCCTTGGCCTTCGACCCTTCGTCATGTCCCGAACAGTGCTAACGCCCTTCCAATCCTGCGACTCCGCGTAGATATTGGACAACACCACATGAGCTGCACGCCTGCATCATTCTTGGACTCGATCGCCGTGAGCTTGTTTGTCCATTGCGTATTTGCCCAACTCGACGTTATTGAGAATCCGAGAAGCGTCGAGTAGTGCTCCCCGCACACCTTCATGTGGCTCCATTGTCATGGCACTTACGCAATCGACAGTCATCTATAAATGCCCTGCTCTACCATACAGATCAACCATGCATGCAGCCGCGATGCTCAAGCCAAGGCTCAACTCTTGTCTTTCATCGAATCAGAGCATGCTCTTCCCTCGTCTACCAACCCAGCCATGGCGCGACAAAGTTGACACCATTAGGCTCGACCCCTGCACCCTCCATGCGTTTGAACAGCGCAAGGCACTCCTTCCCCTTGCCACTTGCCAGCCATTCATACCAAGGCCACTTGGCGTGCTGGTCCAATTGTACACGTTCCTTTCGCTCGTGCTCTCAATCCTCAAACACCACCACGCCGCTGCCACCGCTCCGTACCCACGAAAGCAGTGCCCAGTGTGTCCGACACCCGCGTCTCACGGATGTCCACATACGAATGCACCCACTTGCCACGTCCCAGTGCACCCATTTCTGCACAGGCAGTGAGCACTGACCAGGATTTCACTTTTCATCAAAACTGCTCGTACCGTGCGGAGCGGTTCAGAAGAGGATTTCATTCGGTTTACTGCTTAAGTTCAAAGTCAAATTCAATAAATTTAGAAAATTTGAAAAAAAAATTATCCAAAAGTTTTATAAAATTAGTATTAATAGCTTTACGATCTCTGGTGTGAATTCTTTTTTTTTGTTTGAAAAAACGATGTTTGAAATTTTACAACATTTTTTTGCAATTTTTTCTGATTTATTTCCCAAATTTTCAACTTGCCGCCGATTTTCGCAAAAACCGCTCGAAATTCGCCACTTTGAGTGGTTTTCGCCTTTTCGTTCGAATTTAGCTTCACGGTTTGACCAGATTTCACATTTGTTTGACTTTGAAAACCGTTCAATTTTTCGCGAATTTTGATATCGCTGACTTGTCGAAATCCAATGTTCCCCAACAGCCGCACCAGCCTTCTGCATTTCGTCGAACAGCCTCAATGCCATTGTCCTGCCCACGCTCACATACCCGCGCCCGATCATGGCGTTCCACGCGACACGGTCCCGCTGCGGCAGGGGCGGAGCCCAATAGACCCACCGGGTGTCACAGGACACAAGGTCCAAAAAATTTTTTAGTGACAATGAACTACAGACTTTAATTTTTTTAGTGAGAATGAATGAACCCTGAACCCTGAAGCCTGAAGGCCTGAAGCTGGCCGAACAGCAGCCTGTTTCATGTTTGCATGTATTGGCTGGGAAGTGGGAAGCTGGACAGTCGGCCAGCCTATTATACGGCCGACGGCTCTACTCGGCGCTGCCGCCGCAGACTCATCGCCGAGCCATCTTCGGGAGCTGGTGCGACTTGCTGCAGGTTCACTAATCCCGCCTCCTCGCTCTCAGCTCACCTCGGTATTCTTTTCAGTCTTCTCTCGCCTGCCTTAATTGCAAGTTCCAAGCTTGACTAGCCCTATGTAGTTGGTCCATATTCTGGTGTGCTACCCGGTGATTTCTTTGCCTAGCATTGCTGGCCTAAATGAACTCGTTGATTATAACGACGCCGATTAAGGTGACTTCACGGACTATGGTCTGTGGATATTTATGCTCATGTGGGAGATTTCTGCAAATTTTGTAAAGAGCATAAGACTATCTTCAGCAATTTCCCTTCGCTCTCTTATTTTCCCTCATTCTCTTCCCTATATTCATTCCTTTCATTCCTATCATCTCCAGCAGCATCCCCTCGAAGGGTTTTGTATAGAGATTGGAGAGAGAATCTCTTTCTGAAGCCGCTGTAGAAGCCGATCTCCCTCCTGACACCATGAGGGCGCTTTTGGGAGTCTGCCACTTGGATGAGCAGAGGACAGAAGTGGAAGCTGCCCGAGCACGTATCGCTCAGCGGGAGGATCAGCAAGCTGATCGTCGGCTACTGGATCGGCTGGTGGCCGAGGCGAAGTCGATGAAGCATAATTTTGACCAAGACACTTCTTCCTTGAAATCTACTAAGGCCCAAATCCTCAAGCTGGAGTCGACTAAAAAATTACTCGAAGAAGAACTAGCCAAACTTCAAAAACAACTAGCTAATGAGCAAGCGTAGGTATCTGCAAAGGCGACTTCTCTATCCGAGCAGAAGCAAAAAATCAATCAAGCCGTTGCTAGAGTCAAGGAGCAGTCGGCCAAGATAGTTCCCGTGCCTGGCAATGCTCAAGCCGATCAGCGGACAGTGGACGGAATCCAAGATGCACTTGCCAAAGCGGCCGCAGCATTATCGGCTTTGGGGGCCAGACTTCCTGGATCGGGCCTGTAAATTTATGGATGTAATTTTATTGTCTGAATTGAAACAATGTCTCGTAATATTTTGCTACGCTTGTCTAATATATTCAATCGTCTGTTTAACCGATTATATTCAACCTTTCCGAACTCTTGCGTAGCACGTCGTCTTAATTATTCATGCACCGATCCATACGCTAGGATAATACTTCTTTAAATATTTCCCATTGATTGCCTTTGGTAGCACAACCCCCTCAAGTGTCTCAAGTATGTACGCATTTTCGTCAACAAGCCGATTTACCTTATAAGGTCCTTCCCACATTGGCGACTATTTGCCAAATCGATTGTCTTTGGATCCAATCGGCAATATTGTTTTCCAAACTAGATCGGCTTCGCTAAACGACTTGGGCACAACTTTCTTGTTATACGCTCTCGCAACTCTCTTCTTATTCTTTTCAAGCCGATTTAGTGTGATCAATCTTAACTCTACTAAGTCGTCTAAATTGCATAGCATCAAGTTTTTGTACTCATCAGCCGATAGATTATTTTGTCTTGCCACTCGCATTGAATTAATATTTACCTCTACGGGTAATATGTCTTCTTGGCCATATACCAATTGATATGGCGATAGCTTAGTTGATCCGTGGAACGCTAGCCGATATACCCATAAAGACTCTGACAACGTGGCATGCCAATTCCTCGGCTTCTCATCAACTTTCCTTTTGATTAGCTTGATCAATGTTTTGTTTGACGACTCAGCTTGTTCATTGGCTTGGGCATAATTAATAGGGCGATGAATTAAGCAACTTGATGCCCAAACCTTTTGCAAAGCTTCGAAACTCATTAGACATGAACACTGTCCCTTGATCGGTCGTGATAGTTTGCGGAATGCCAAACCGATGTATGATGTGCTCATTGACAAAGTTGATAACTTCTGTACTCGTGACTTTCTTAAGGGGAATAGCTTCCACCCATTTTGAGAAATAATCCGTGGCTGCGAGGATGAATTTATGGCCCTTGCTTGATGCTGGAACTATCTGGCCGATTACATCTATCCCCCATCCTCTGAACGGCTATGGCTTGATAATTCGATGTAAAGCCGATGCTGGCGCGAGTTGCACATTTCCAGATTTTTAACAACTCTGGCACTCTTTATAATATTTAAAACAATCTTCTAACATTGTCGGCCAAAAATATCCTGTTCGTCTTAGTATCCACTTCATTTTGTGAGCCGACTGATGTGAACCACAAATCCCTTCATGGACCTCGCCCATAGCCACTCTTGCTTTTTCATCACCCAGGCATCTCAAGAGTAAACCTTCCATTGTCCGATAGTATAGTTCATCGCCTAATACCACATACTTCAATGCCTGTTGCCGAATTTTGCGTTCAGTAGGCCTGGACGGGTTCATCAAGTATGCCTTTATCTTTGTTCTCCAATCGGCAGTATCAACACACAACACCGTTTTATCAACCGAGTCAAGCAATTCGTGTCGGCTGTACTCTTTATAACCCGATGCTGCTTGTGCCAGCATATTGGCTCTGTCGTTCATCTCCCTGGGCACATATCTGATAGAAAATGAAGTAAATATGCTGATAGCATTAAGGCAATGTTCCAAGTACTTTGACAGTACTTCATCATTGCACCGAAATTCCCCTTTAACCTGTTGGACGACCAACAATGAGTCGCCATAAGCCTCCATGTCTCTTACCCCGATACTCTATAATAGTTGAAGCCCCCTGAGCAACGCCTCCGATACTCTCTAATAGTTGAAGCCCCCTGAGCAACGCCTTATATTCTGCCTGATTATTAGAGCATCGACTATTAAGCCGGTATGCAAATTCGATGCTATGCCTTTTCGGTGAAATTAGCACAACACCTATACCACCCCCTTCTTGGCAAACCGATCTGTTAAAATACAATTGCCAGGGAACCACGTCGACCACCCCTGTCATAGTGTCATGTCCCGTGATAAAATCGGCTATCACCTGCCCCTTGACAGCCTTAGCCGATTCGTATTGTAGGTCGAGCTCAGTTAGGGCATAAGCCCATTTACTAAGTCGTCCTCTTAAGATTGGTGCAGACAACACATATTTAATGATATCGGTCCTACATACTATTATGCGAGTCGATGCCAATATGTAATGCCTCAACTTAATACAAGCAAAGTATAATGACAAGCATAATGTTTCCACTAAAGGGTACCTGATCTCAGCTTCCAAGAGTCGTCGGTTTAAATAAAATATTACTCGCTCTTTGCCATCAACCTCCTGAGCCAACACTGCCCAAATAGTTTCATTTTCAGCCGATACGTACAATTTGAATGGGATCCCTTTCTTTGGCGCAGCCAAAACTGGTGGTGATGCTAAATACTGCTTGATACCATCAAAAGCTTTTTGCTGATCGACTCCCCATACGAAATTCTGATGGTCTTTTAACTTCAACAATGGGGTAAAAGCTTGAATTCGACCGGACAAATTTGAAATAAATCGTCGTAATTAATTGATTTTGCCGATCAGCTTTTGTAATTCATATTTACACGTTGGTGGTTTCATATTAACTATGGCCTTGACTCTTGCTTGGTTGACTTCGATTCCCCTCTGGTAAACCATAAACCCGAGGAGGCGGCGGTGATCGTAAACAGCGCACTTCAAGGGATTCATCTTCAGCCCATGAGCCCTTATATTTTGAAATACCCTTTCCAAATCGGCTAAATGCTGCCAATCATCTTTGGATTTTACTACTACATCATCAATGTATATTTCAACAATGTAACCGATTAGATCATGAAAAATCAAATTCATCGCACGTTGATAAGTAGCACCTGCGTTTTTCAAGCTGAATGTCATTACAGCCCATTCATACAGCCCCAGAGCACCAGGACATCTGAAGGTGGTTTTGGGGACATCGGCTTCTGCCATAAATATCTGATTGTATCCAGCATTCCCGTCGAGAAAACTAATAATCTTGTTATCAGATGCAGCGTCGATAAGCATATCGGCTATAGGCATTAGGTATTCATCTTTTGGCGTAATTTTATTCAAATATCTGAAATCTACACATACCCGAAACTTACCATTCTTTTTCATGACGGGAACAATGTTGGACACCCATTCAGCATATCGACAAGGTCTTATAAACTTGGCCTCCAATAACTTCTCAATTTCTTCCTTAATAACATTGTATAGTTTTGGATTGAAACGTCGAGGATATTGCTTAAATGGCCGATATCCTGGTTTTATGGGCAGTCGATGTTCAACTAGTTGTCGGCTAAACCCGGGCATCTCGTAATACTCCCAAGTGAAACAATCCCTATAGTTTCTAAGTATTTCAACCAACTTGGCTTTATATTCTACATCTAGCTTTGCACTTACAAAAGTTGGTCTTTTTCTATCGCCTTCTCCTATATCGACTTCCTCAAGCATATCGACGGAAGTGAAACCTTGACCCAATTTGTCCTCTTGAAAATCTTCAATTGCTTCACAAGAGTTTATCTGTCGATAGCTTTGTACCTTGTTTTGTAGAACTTGGACTATTTCTGACCCCATCTCCTCAAGACTTTGTTTGCCTGATCAAACGTGCCTAGCCTGACACTGATCGGTATTAAACCAGACTTACCAATGCATATAAAGTCGCAATCATCTATGGTCTTACCCGATATGCATTCAACTTCTTCATGCGGCCAATTCGCGTCGGAACTAGCCATAGCAATATGAGCCAATGTATCAGCTAGGACGACTTCAACTTCATCCCCGTTTCACTGTACGAGCAACTGATGCATGGTTGAAGGTATACAACAATTGGCATGTATCCAGTCTTGCCCAAGAAGCACGTTGTAATTCCCTTTTACTTCAATCACAAAAAATGCAGTCGGCAAAGTTTTGCTGCCGACAATTAATTCTGTAACCATCACTCCTTTTGCTTCAGTGGGATCTCCTGTGAAGTAATTTAACACCATGTTCATTTTGATCAAATCCTCATCGGTCTTGCCCAACTTTTTGCAGGTAGTGAACGACATTAAATTCACAGTGGCTCCTCCATCCACTAACATCCTGGATATCAGCTTGCCGTTTATATGCCCTTTCAGATACAACGGCTTTAAGTGCCGATGAGCATCCCACGGCTTTTCAAACACAGCGTCTTGGGCGCCAAGACAGAGTTGGGCGAACATGTCTTTGACCGATTCAGTTTTGATTCTGAACTCGGCCGGTAGGGTAAAGACCATGTTGATGTCCATGGGAGGAGTGCCATCACGGATCATTGGTGATAACAAGTCGTCTGAGGAATCCGTCTCCTCATCGGCTGGCTCTTTTTTTCCTCCACTCCTGCTTGACAGGCTTTATTGGTCGCAACTCATTGAATGCTTGATCTCTTTGTTTTTCTTCTTCTGCTTCCCTCATTTCCTGCGTCCTCAGGCGTTGAAGCCACCTACGTTAGGATTGACTGAGTCCTGTTGGACACCATCTTGGTTTAGCCTCAATTGGCTTACAAATTTTACCAGCCAGATTCTCATTCTTTGTAGGCTCTGCCTCCTCGGCCTGGTTCGACATAGATAACCTTTCTTTAATCGGCCTTCTGTGCCCTGTCCCCAACCGATCTTGCGCCGATCCAGACAGTCGTTCCCTCACTGGTTGCCTTGGCCAATCTCTCTAGGGATAATGTTCCATTGGGCATGGCCTTGGAGAAGGCAATGCTACACCCCTTTCTCGACAAAATTGCCAAAAGGGACATCTCTGGTGAGCCTTCTCAATGTTGTCTGGCCAATACAGGTTATCTGGTTGGCGAGGTCACTGCTTTTGTCGACGGCTTATTCTTTCATATTTCTCAAGTAGCTGTGAAAAAGTTGGCTTAGGCCTAAATGCTGATTTTCGAGGTGGAGACCGCTCGGCTTTATACCAGCGTCTGACCTGTAATTCCCCTTTTGGTTTAATCATCCTCAAATTTTTACCATCCTGATTGGCTTCTATCTGGAGTGAGCCGATCGTTATCTTCAGTGTTTCACTGTTCGAACTGGACTGCACATCGACTCGCGGGGTCATCTTAGGTTCCTCATCCACCGGCTCCTTCCCTCTGCGCGAGCACTGGACCATGTTTATCGGAAAAGGATTGACATCCACTTCCATGGCCGGCTCTTCTGCGAACTTGAGCCGACCGTCTTCAATGGTCGATTGTATCTGCTGCCGAAAAATATTGCAGTCGTTAGTATTGTGAGAAAAAGAGTGATGCCACTTACAATATCATCGTTTTTTGATCTCGTCGGCTAATGGTATGACATGTCCTTCTGGCAGTCGTATCAATTTTTCTTGTAATAACAAATCAAATATGCGGTCGCATTTGGATACATCAAAAGAGTACCTAACCTCCGACTTATTCTTCGTCGGCTTAAGCCATGAGCAGATGAGGGGTTTCTTAGGGCCCTTTATCCACTCGGCTATATTTATATCCGCTTCATCTTCAGAGGTTTCACTTGAGCTGTAATCGACCATGTTTACTTTGGCTTTATCCTTGCTATTCCCGTTTAATCTAAATTTATCTTTAAATCCTTTATCTAAATATCGGCCCTCTTATGCTGATACACGATGAAGCAGATGGCCTAGATCGGCAAACTCCTGCCCAACAAATTTTTCTCTCAGCGGCGGGATCAATCCTTGAAATGCTAAATCGGCTAATTGTTCATCAGGCAATGTAACACTGAAGCATTGATTTCGCACCTCCTTAAATCTTCTGATGTAATCAGAAACCGATTCATCGAACTTCTACTGTATAGAACTTAAATCTAATATCCTAAGCTCTAGACTGCCAGAGAAGAAATATTCATAGAATCGGCTCTCTAAATTGTTCCAAAAGTGGACCGAATTTGGAGGGAGATTTGTGAACCAAGTAAAAGTAATCCTTGACAAAGACAAGGGAAATAACCTAATTTTCAACCCATCGGACTAAGCCGCCTCGCCACATTGGGCAATGAACCGTCCGACATGCTCAAGGGTAGTGAGTGAATCATCTCCCGAAAATTTTGCGAAATCAGGAACTTTAAAATTATGTGGGTATGGCATGCAGTCAATATAATCCGGGTACGGCTTTCTATAGCCGATCGTCTTCCCTTTAGGCTATAACCCGAACTGATCTCTTAGGACTACAGAGATTTGATCAGCCTAATTAATATTATTGGCCTATGTGGCGCTAGGATTGTGCCAATCATGAATGGCATCTTGCCCCCCGAGTGTGAACTCGGCCGGTTGGCTTGTACCTACCGACGGATACTGTCGGGGCCATGATTCACATCCGTTGGCTTTTACGGCCGGAAACTCGGGCAATGGAATGAAAGGTTCTGCATATGAAACCACCCTATGCGGAACCGGATTTCTTACTTGGGTTGGTCCTTGGGATTTATGACCTCTACTAGATTCAATCGGCTGAGGAGCCGACTGGACGTAGGTGGTTCCTGATGCCGATGGAGGTAGGTTAGTTGTATCTAACTTCGTAACGTTAGTGTATGCATGGTAATGAGTAACCACATTCGGGCGAGAACTTCCCGGCGCCAACACGGTGGGTTGAGTTGGCGCTAGTGAGGGTGTTGGAGCCGACACTTTTATCGTGTCGACGTTTTGTGCCACAGAGTATATAGGGTATGTTGGGAGTGGCTGCAATGGATCTAACAATCCTCCAGATGCTGCCAACTCCTGTGCAATTGTTTTAACGCTATTTTCTATCATCGGCTTCAGGGTTGTAACCAAGCCCGATGACCGATTGATTAACGCATGATGCACAAATTGCTCAATCATAACAGACAATTCGGCTTGAGCCGGTAGATATCGGCTTAACGGGTTTGTCGAGATGCCTGCCTTGCCAAGGGGATTTAATGTTGGAAGTGCCATCTTCTTCGTGACCCCTTGTCGGGTTTTTTTGATAACAACCCAACATCAATTCTTCCAGAGCAGCTTTCCTATCTTCAATCTCCTTGCGCTGTTCCGGAGTAAGATCATCCAAAGTGGGGATGATTATTGCGTCAGCATTAACGTCGGCTGGTGCGACAGATTTGCCTGCAGTCATCTTTCCGATTTCGGTCCCACCAGGCGTGCCAAAAATGTGTTGACACCAAAAACGTGAAGTGGGGTTTTTGATTGCAATACACCGGACGAACACTGGGTTTGAACGTGCCAATCGATTTGACCCTGCAATCGATAAGGAAAAAGTCGTAAAATTCGCTCCAAGCCGATATCAGAGGATAATCGGCTAAATTCGAATCAGCCGAGGGCCGATCAAAATGTAAACGGATCAGTCGATCAAGGCTAATCAGAAGGTAAAGGCAGATTAGCTCTGAAAAGGCGATGCGCAATGAAATAGAACAAATTAGACCTGAAGAAATCGGAGACGATCAGCAATCGGCGATGCGCAACTTTATTGATCGAGATCGACTTACAAACGAAAGTATTACAAGACTAAAAGCCAAAGAAAAATAAAACTGGCAGATGTGATTTTTTGCTGTAGATTCCCCCTTCGAACGGCCTGGGTTCGTTTTATATATCCATCAGCCGATCCGAGTTCTATTTCCTCACGACAACAGAGTCTGAGTCGGCTAAGGTTTCCTAAACAATCTCCCGTTTTCAAATATTCTCCGTGCGTCATTCAAACTTCCACGGATCTGTTGATTTGCTTCGTATTTTCCAAAATTTGGTGCAAACACTTGGCTTCTTTGAAACTCCGAAAGGCAAAGTGATTTTGGAAGGGTTTAAGCTCCTTTGTTTAATGATTTATTATTATTATTTGCTTTCGATATTTCATGCATCATCTTCATGCCTTTTCGGTATGAATGACGGTGAACGATTTCGCCTTTCAAGGGGATAGCCCCTCTGTGCCATACTACCATTTGTTGAACAGAGAGAAACGTGGCTTTTGGAGGGAGATCAACCACAGCTTCTCGAGCAATGAGAACACGTCACCTTCGTGGCGCAGCATGCCGTGGACCCTCTCACCACTGTGCAGATGCAGATGCGTTACTACAACTAGCATGGTCAGCGCCCTCATGCATGCAGCACGAGTGGAGGCCAAGTCATTCTTCACCCTCTCCGCCGAGGTCGACACCAAGGCGATCGACAAGAGCTCCAAGGTCGGGCTGTCGCTGGTTCTTAAGCCTTGATGGTGATGCCGATCCCTTCTAAGTCTTAGGATGTCATCTCTCCATTTCAGCTCCTGAGGTCGAGTGAAATAAGCCTGGTTAACCTTTTGGATCAACTAAGGTGCCATAGCTTATCGATTCTGCTTACTTCCCTTTCGTGTACCATCTTGTGAAAAGTACTTGCCCTGAGCTTGTTTTAGACGTTAAAACTAAATCAGACCATTCGGGTAATGTGCCAATCCATTCTTCTGTTTTAAAGTGTCGGTCATAAATGCTTTTGGTTTTGATATGCTTCTACCCACAAAGGCTCGTATTCCGTTTGACTTGCGAAGCCATCGCTGCTAGCTGTTGTCCTTTTGAATTACCTGTCTTCGGGGGAACATGCAATGTTATGTGGGAATACAAGACTACGAGAAATTTATACTTGAATATATGTAGTTTTACCGCAAATGTATGGTCTTACACTTTCATAGCTCCAACATAGTGGAGGTATCTCTGCAAATATGCAGAACACAAAGATAAATGAGCAGGCAATTTGCCTGCAGGCAAATACACAACCGGTGGTTATTGCATAGATCAAATGCGAACATACTTATAGATTTGCTTCAGTGAAATCCTTGCTGTGGGACAAATGCATCCATTGCCCTCGCTATCGCCTTTCTTGCCACAAGTAGCAGCCAGTCCGCCACTTCAGCATTCTGATGCCGTTTCCTAGCTTTATAGTATTCAGTTTTCCTCCTAGGAGATATGCTGAATAGTTTGTCTAGTCTAGAGGTTATGCAAGTAGCGGTGCCACAAGTCTATGATGACGCCTCCCAGACCTTGTAATCATGTCCCTCGGCAGCAACTATCCAATCTACGGGACCGCTTGGCTCAAAATGTCCTGAGCCAATCTTCATTGTTATCTTCTCATCAATCTCTGCCGCATATAAACTCCTTTCTGCCTTGAGTATCTTGATCTGTAAATGATGCATACCACCATCAATTTTAATAAGTATTGTCACTGCA
This sequence comes from Guadua angustifolia, assembly GCA_036346375.1. NCBI lineage: Eukaryota > Viridiplantae > Streptophyta > Magnoliopsida > Poales > Poaceae > Guadua > Guadua angustifolia. The sequence goes on from CM070500.1 coordinate 23,618,793, forward strand.
TATACGAAAATGACGTATACAGAAGGAACAGTAGGAATTTGTTTAGCCCCTTCTTTTTAGATCATTTGTTTAGCCACTTTTCTATACATATTTTGTACCTTGCTGCGGCAATGAATCTTTTGGCGATGTCTGATGGAGATTAATTTAGCAATCTCTGGTTGCAAGTGTGAAAAGACGTGATCATAGAAGACTGCTGGAGTGCCAGGATGCGTCAAGATGTATGCATATCCTTGCAACTCCATACCAAAGGGGAATCTCCAGTGACCCTACAGATATACCAAGAACAATGTTAGGAGGATCATGTAAAATAGGCAATAGAAAAACTTGCACGAGCCTGAAGACCCCAATTTGGGAGAGTGATGGATATCAAGCAAGATTTCCTTAGCATACAACTGTGCTTCAAATTTGACCAGGTTTCACAAGATGGAACCTTCCAGATTCAAAAGAGTTCAACGACGATAGCATGGCCAAGATTTATTTATTTGAAAACAGGAAAGTAAGCAATACTAAATAAGGACAATGCAGCTACAGTCTAATATTATTAAGAATAAATGCAACGGAATGATCAGATACCCGTTATGTAGCTCTATGCACTTGTTGGTATTTCGATGCAAATACAATTAAACTAGGATATGTCCTAGAGGATATTGTATTGTACCTGAGTAGAACCGGTGTCATGATTTTCTATAAATGTCACTGCACGTGAAGGCCACCAACCTAATACTCCAGGGGGTTTTCCTTTTTCATCTGACAAGCGCCAATACTCAGATCTTTCCAGTGCCTGTATTGAAAATTCCATATTACAAATGCAGAAAAAATAGGGAAATAGCAAATGTAGGAAAGGAGCACACAAGGTCGCAGCTCTAGATTACAGCAGCATCCTTCCCAAATGATGGGGAGGACTGGTTATCACACAAGGTCGCAGCTCTAGATTACAGCAGCATCCTTCCCAAATGATGGGGAGGACTGGTTATTACTATCTTAGATGAGTTAACTCTAATCAGGAAACCACTTTACAACAGATCAATCAATATTTAGAATGGGAATACTATGCAAGATGCAAGTTTAATTAATAGACATTGTGATAGTTTTGCGTTTTGCATCTCGCATAACAGTTTATAAAGCATTAACTACTTGTAGAGAAAATACTGTAGTATCAATTAGTAACATTATATGATCCTCCACTCAAAAGAAAAAAAGATAAATGATCCAACCATGGCCAAGAAATCTAGAGATACCAAGTCACCCATAAGCTCAATAGTAAAACTTGAAAAAAAATTGTTCGCTGGAATCTTACTGTATGAAGTATTCCTTTAGTGGTGACATCAAATGCACCAGCAGTTCCATTTGTAGCATTTATCCAGTCAACGATTCTCTGCCTGTGGGCATCTTGATTATGATCCATTTCACCGTAAGTGTAGCTGAGAGAGTCCCAGTATTCTCCTACTGCAAAGTATGGTTCACTTGCTTCCAAGTAGTCTTTGACATATCCACCCCAAAAACCACGAACAAAATCAAGTCTCCATCCATCATATCCGACTTCATTTCTGCAAGTCAAGCAGAACAACTATGAATGAAACATGTGGTGTTGACATTTTGTAACACTCAGGTCTAATGTTCTACAATCCAATTTATCTTGTCCATTTAATGAAATATACCACATTAGGACTTGTAAGCTACTGTCCCCATATTGTAGTAGTGGGGAATCACATGTTCTGTCTCCAAAGAAAGGAAACATAGTATTTTTTTTTCTAAAAATTATCTGCTGATCCAAGAAACAGTTTCAGTATTAATATAGGAAAGGCTCCTGCAATAACTTGGTTTCTTTGCCTCTTTCCACTTAATCTCTAAATCTCAGAAGCATTATAGATATCCAGAACTGACCTGCAAAATCATTTCCTGAAGTATGTAAAAAGAACTGGTGATATACTGATGAAAATTTGCGGAGTCTGTAGTGCATGCTTTAATCATTCCATTTTGTTGTAGGAGCTAAGCAGACTACACTGTATAATTTTTTCCTAAGTGTTCAAAAAATCTGGTGGTAGAGTGATGAGCATTTGCAGAATTTCCAGTGCATCATTCGTTCATTCCAATTTGTTGTAGAGCTAAGAAGACTGCAGTATATATCTTATACATAAAAATATTAGAAATTATATGAAAATTCAGCTTTTGAAAGAATATGTGATGTAAGGCAAGAATAATAAAACTCAACTGCAAATTAGGTTCAGAAATCATGCATGTACATGGAGTCTATTTACTTTGTTCTATGGCAATGCTGCAGCTAGGACCATTTGCACAGGTAATGTACATACATACAGTAACAAACAGTTAAGCATGAGCAAAGGCAGGAGCTTTGGGCTTTGGCCAAGAAATGGGAAGATAACTGACCTCATCCAGCAAAGCCATTCTTTAAGATCACTCCTCACAAACTCCTGTGAGTGGTCAATGTTTGGTGCTGCATGGAAGTTATCTCCACTGCTCTTGTTTCCTCTTCCCTACAAGGACAAGAGTTTTACCCCAACATACAACGAGAGTATATTCACATGCTGCGTAATTGTAAATGAACAAAAATGTTAAAAATGTAGAACAACATTGTATTTTTCAGTGACCGCTGAAGTTATGTATTTTACTTTCCTTCTGGAACGTAGGTCAAGTTCCCTGAAGTTCTTTAAGCAACTTTTAAGTACCCATGTGACTTTGTGCATATTTACTATCAATACTGAATATATGCAAGTAAAAAATGTGAAAGAGTTAATCAGAGTCTGTAGGTCATTCAGTGATACTACCTTCAAGTATAATTTTGTTAGTGAGTTAATCCTATGTGTGCAGTGTTAAAGATAGAGATTAGCTACTAGCTGTTGAGTTTGTTATGCTGTTGTAACAGACCCATGTAGTTAGGATCTCAGTTGTAACCATGTAACCAACTATTGACTTATCCGGCAATTGCCTGAGTCTAATATATATGTGAAGGCCGACTCACATTGAGTTACGACAAATCCTCATTCTGAACCTGTGTTCTTTACATGGTATCAGAGCCCTAGGTATAGACCCCAGCAAAACGTCGTTGTGTTGTTCTTCCTTCCCCTCCCATGATGAGCCCATCTACTTCTGCCAATCCTGCTGCTGCTGCCGTCGCAGGACCTGGCTTCAATCATTTGGTGAACATCAAGCTGCACCAAGACAACTACCTCCTGTGGAAGGCTCAATTGATGCCTTACCTAAGGGGGCAGCAGTTGCTCGGGTATGTCGATGGCACACTGAAGGCACCAGAGGCAACCCTGAAGCAAACCAATGAGAAAGGAGAAGAAGTAGTGGTGCTCAATCCTAAGTATCGCCACTGGCTTCAACAAGATCAGATGGTGCTGGGCACCATCCTCTCCACGCTGGAGCCGGACGTACTCTCATGAGTATTGTTCCTAGCAACGGCGGCCGATGTCTGGGCTGCGCTCGAGCGTATGTATTCATCACAGTCTCGTGCACAGATGATCCAGGTGCGCCGACAGCTGGCGACGGCCCGGAAAGGTACTCAATCTATGGTTGAGTATTTCAATAGGGTTAAAGGGTATGCAGATTCTCTCGCTGCAGCTGGACGCCCACTGGACGAAGAGGAGATAGGGATCTACATGCTCTCTGGGCTAGATGTCGAGCACGATCCATTGGTGACATCAGTCGCCACAAGCTCCGATAAGATCACACTAAGTGATCTTTATGCTCATATGCTGAGCTATGAGATTCGTCAGCAGCAAAATCACGTCACCATCGAGCACCTTGGCGCATCTGCCAACAATACATCGCAGGGTGGAGGCGGTGGCGGACACTGGCGTGGCGCGGTGGTGGTGATCGTAGCCGTGGGCGCAGTCACCGCGGCGGACAAGGTGGCAGCCGCGGCAATTTCGGCGGTGACAACAGAACTCGGCCGACATGCCAGGTCTGCAACAAACCTGGCCACTCAGCTCTTCGATGCCATCACCGCTTCAACCATAGCTACCAAGAAGAAGATCCCAAGCTGGCTGCACTGGCGAATTCAGGCTGTGGCACCGATCTGGTGTGGTACTCTGACACCGGCGCCACTGATCATATCACTGCAGATCTGGACAAGATGACCGTGAAAGAAAGGTATAATGGGAAGGACCAGATTCATGCTGCAAACGGGACAGGTATGCCCATAATGGACATTGGTTATTCTCAAATTAGGACTTTATCCAAACCTCTTCTCTTGAACAATGTTCTCCATGTTCCTCATACACAAAAGAATAATTTCTCTGTTCATAAGCTTTGCAATGACAACAATATTTTCTTCGAGTTTCACCCCAATTGCTTTCTTATCAAGGACCGCATCATGAAGAACATCCTCCTTCGCGGTTCCAGTAAAGGTGGCTTGTACCCCTTGGGAGAAGTCAATTCTATCCAGAGAAGAGAAGTCCACTCAGTCAGTGTGTTGCCTAATGTTGAACTATGGCACTCACGCCTCGGCCACCCATCGTTTCAAGTAGTGAAACAAGTAGTTTCGAAGAATAAATTGCCATGTCTTAGCAATAAAACTCCTGTTCATGTTTGTGACTCTTGTCAGTGTGCAAAGAGCCACCAATTGCCCTTTCCAAATTCAATAAATGTCTCTTCTCGACCACTTGAGCTTGTATTCTCTGATGTGTGGGGGCCTGCAGTCACTTCTTTTGATGGCTACAAGTTCTATGTGAGTTTTGTTGATCACTATAGCAGATTTACTTGGATGTATCCCATAAAAACAAAAGCAGATGCATATAGGATCTTTCCTCAATTTAAAAATCATGTTGAGCGTCTGTTTGATACAAAGCTTCTTCGCATACAGTCAGATTGGGGAGGGGAGTATGAAAAGCTCAACTCCTTCTTGTTATCTCAAGGGATCATGCATTGGGTATCCTGCCCACACACACACCAACAAAATGGCACAACAGAACGCAAACATCGACACATTGTCGAGACAGGACTAGCCCTTTTGCACCAATCTGGATTACCTTTTAGTTTCTGGGATGTGGCCTTCTAACAGCTTGCTTTCTCATAAATAGAATCCCAACTCCTACTATTGGTTCTATTTCTTCTCTTGAAAAGCTGTTTGGAAAGGTGCCTGATTACTCCTTCCATAGAAATTTTGGGTGTGCATGCTGGCCCAATCTTAGACCTTACAACTCAAAGAAACTTCAATTTCGTTCTGCTCAGTGCATCTTCCTCGGGTATAACAGCATGCATAAGGGCTACAAGTGTTACCATCGACCTACAGGTCGAATATATGTCTCAAGGGATGTGGTGTTTGATGAAAACCTCTATCCCTATGCCTCTTCAACATCCACACCTTCACCAGCATCTCCCACCGAAGCAGCCATCTTACTTCCAGATCATCTTCCTGAATTTAATCAGAATGGTCCTATTATTGAGAATAATCTTGTGTATATTGAGCATGCTAATCTTTCTTCAGAGGAATCAGGTTTTGATTTTTCAGCATAGGACCAAGATCTTACAAATGCCAGCACTGCTCAGGCTGATGGCGATGCTGCTGAAAATATTGTAGCAGATCCTGCCGTTGTTGACAACCCTCAGACTGCAGCTGATTCTCCTGCTGTCCCAGAGAATGCTGGTGATGTTGTGGCTGTGGGGGCCTCTAGTCAAGATCATCGAACGCATAGAATGCGTACAAGGCTGCAGGATAATATCCGGAAACCCAAAACTCGCACTGATGGCACAGTGCCATTTGGTCGAAAGACAAATCTTGCAGCAAGTCCAACAGAGACAGAGCCTGCCACTTTTGCTGATGCAGTTCAGAGTAAGGAGTGGTGTGAGGCAATGAACCAAGAGTTCAGTGCCTTAATCAAGAATCAGACTTGGCACTTGGTCCCTATAGAAAAGGAATGAATCTGATTGACTCCAAATGGGTGTTTAAACTGAAAAGAAGAGCAGATGGATCAGTGGATAGATGCAAAGCAGACTAGTGGCCAAGGGCTACAAGCAGAGATATGGAGTAGACTATGGAGACACTTTTAGTCCTGTAGTCAAACCAGTGACCATTAGGACTATTATCTCCTTGGCTGTATCAAAAGGATGGCAACTGAAACAGCTAGATGTTCAAAATGCATTACTACATGGAGTGCTTGAGGAAGATGTCTATATGAAGCAACCTGAAGGCTATATTGATGAAAGGCATCCCACAGCAGTTTGCAAGCTTGACAAGTCATTGTATGGACTTAAACAATCACCCAGAGCATGGTACTCTCGGTTGAGCAAGAAACTTCAGGAGTGTGGTTTTGTTCCATCTAAAGCAGACACATCTCTGTTTGTATTCGACAGAGAAGGAGTGATAGTGTATCTGCTAGTGTATGTCGATGACATCATTGTCACAGGGTCATCAAGCAGGACTGTAGAGAAATTAGTTCAGAAATTAAAGAGTGATTTTGCAGTCAAGGAACTAGGTGATCTGCACTATTTTCTGGGCATTCAGGTTCAGAAACAAGAGGATGGAGTCCTACTTATTCAATCTAAGTATATCTTTGATGTTCTAAACAAAGCAGGGATGACAAATTGCAAACCAATTACCACACCATTATCAGTCTCAGAAAAACTATCTAAGGAAGAAGGCAAAGTTTTATCAGCTGAAGAAGCAACAAAGTACAGAAGTACAGTGGGAGCCTTGCAATACCTCACTCTAACACGCCCAGACATTTCCTTTTCTGTCAACAAGGTGTGTCAATTTATGCAAACACCTACAGATGTTCACTGGTCAGCTACCAAGAGGATACTAAGGTATCTGCAGTATACAAAGGAAATAGGCCTTCACATCAGAAAATCTAAGTCACTTCTAGTAAGTGCATTCTCTAATGCTGATTGGGCAGGATGCCCAGATGATAGAAAGTCAACCGGAGGTTTTGCTGTATATCTTGGACAGAATTTGGTGTCTTGGAGTTCACGAAAACAAGCCACAGTGTCAAGATCCAACACAGAGGTAGAGTATAAAGCATTGGCAAATGCAACAGTCAGAGCTTGTGTGGATTCAGTCATTACTGAAGGAGTTGGGTGTTTATCAAGGAAGAGCACCAGTTTTATGGTGTGATAACTTGGGAGCAACGTACTTGACTGCTAATCCAGTATTCCATGCAAGAACGAAACATGTCGAAGTGGATTTCCACTTTGTAAGGGAAAGAGTAGCAAACAAGGCACTCGAAGTCAGATTCATTCCCTCTAAAGATCAGATTGCAGATGGCTTGACAAAGGCCATTTCAGCTTCAGATCTTGCTTGCTTTCGACACAATCTCAACCTCTCTAAGAGTTGTGATTGAGGGGGAGTGTTAAAGATAGAGATTAGCTACTAGCTGTTGAGTTTGTTATGCTGTTGTAACAGACCCATGTAGTTAGGATCTCAGTTGTAACCATGTAACCAACTATTGACTTATCCGGCAATTGCCTGAGTCTAATATATATGTGAAGGCCGACTCACATTGAGTTACGGCAAATCCTCATTCTGAACCTGTGTTCTTTACATGCAGAACTTCAATAAGTTCAGCTGGAGTTTAATATTGGTGAAATGAAATTACTAATTCATGCAGAGGAACAAGGTGATCCATTTTATGTATACATTTAGAAATTATAGCAGGGAAATAGAGGACACAAATAACCACAATAGGTGTTGATGCTAGAGAATCATGATGACAGTCCCCAGAACCAGCTCTTAATTGGTGTGGTCAACTTGTAGGAGAAATAACTTAAATTGTAAATTGCCCTGTCTCTGTGTAATCAAACCAGTTTCACAGCACTAATGGAGTTCAGGAGGGCTTAATCGCTCCGTTGATTCTTCCAAAAAATAATAATGAACTTTGAAGAATGCCATATTCTAAGTCTTCTAAATTAAATATAATTTAAAAACAAAGGAAAGGTCTCACCTGGAAATGTGGATCATCAGCAACAACCGCATGATCATCCCAGTTAAGACGCCCACCAAAAATATTCCAGACACCATTTTGGTTCTGAAACTGAGCACACCTGTGATTTAGAACAGCATCACCAAGAACCTTCATACCAGCTCCATGAAAAATTTTCACAAGCTCCTTCAACTCTTCCATGGTTCCATATCTGAAACATTGATGTTATCATTATAATGCATAACATCAGCTCGCATGTGTGTTCATAATATACTGTTTAAAATCACATATTTTCTAATTCTCATATTTTTTCCCCTTTGAAGATCATTGACTTTTATGCAAGGAACACAATAAACTAAGCAGCTTTCTAGGGTCAGTCGAAGTCAAGTAGACTTGCGCGACAGTTTTCTGGGCCAGGGAAACTTCAGACGGCATAAGTAACACTGAGGGTTGAGACTAACTATAGAAGGAAAAGCAAGCTCGCACAATTTTGCAATGAGATTAGTGTCCTTGCCATTTTTTACCCCAACTGCAAATGCTAGCCTGGTTATGTTTCTACACAGAAAATTTAGTAGCAAAATCTTCCGAACTCTGGCAGACACCACAGAGAGTCGGAAATGTCAGAATGTTCCTTACATAACTCATCAGTTATCTAAAACAGAACATGCAGTAAATGTTCCTTACATAACTCATCAGTTATCTAAAACAGAACATGCAGTACCTGCCTCGTTCATTCAACAGAAGGAATGTTCCTGATAAGTCCATCAGTTACTCATCAATCACCATGTTTCTTGTTTGTGTGAGTCCAGTTTTCATATTGCCATGCATTACACTAACAGGCACAACTTTCTGCAAGCAAATTTGTAAATAACTCGGCTATATGATGAGACATAGCCACATAGGCTTGCCAAACTTCTAGTTCATGACCAGGGAAGCAGAATGCATAATTCAAGCAGAAAACAGTTTCATGGAAGTGCTTGCACTCATCTTGGAAGGAAAAAAGGTCTCACATATTTAGTGCTTGCATCAACATTTTGCATATTGCATAAAATTATACTAGACTATGACATCCAACATAAGGGACCAGAGTAAAGGAGATATTATGATACAAAAATAGATGAAATAAAATTAGAACAACATTACTAAGCGCATCCAATCTTTAAATAACGAGTAACTTAAAGACCACAATAATTTGTAAAAAGAAATATACCTCGAATTTAGATTATATAAATCCCTAGGCATGTATCCTTCAGGTGATACAGAATCAGTAGGTGGTGGTGACCAAACAATGGTAAAACCCAGGGATGACAACTCCATGGCCTTTGTACCAAGTTCAACATACCATTTTCCTGACTTATGAGATTCCCAGTTAAATCCTTGGCACAATATTTCAAAGCCAGATCCAGTGCCAGAGCAAGCTGGCTTCACACTTGATGGGTCATCGATGTAAACAGATTCCTCTACAGTATCAACAGTGGGGCTCCTAAAAATGCTATAAGCTTCTGCTGCTAACCTTTCAATTTCTTGCAGGATATCCTCTTTCAGGACTTTATTCTTTGCTCGCTGACCTCTTCTAGATGACAGGTCAACTACCAGATTCCTTATATCACTGATTAAGCCATCAGTTTGTGTAGACTTATCATCAATTATTTGTTTCTCAGCCTTACGATGTTCTACTCTTGTAAGAGGAATGTAGAAATCAAATCCATTCTCCAGATTTCTCAACCAAGTATACTCATCAAGTTTGAGCACAAAAACTAGCCCGGAATACTCTGTATCCAGTAAGAATGATATGGAGTTGCCTGTTCCATCAGCTTTTTGCTGCACTATGACATAAGATGTGTGAAGAGGAATAGTTTACTGATTTCATGCAGCTGAAGTTATTAACTTGTCAAGAACAACATATATAAATTCTCTACGAAATGGAAAGGCAACAAGAAAGGCAATTTTTTTGTAGCACTTACAGAACACATATTGTCAAAAAGAACCAACAAAAAAGCTTGTGTGTGCATTAAAGATATACTTTTAGGCAAAAGAGAATCACTTATAAGTAAACTAAGAGCTGGTCCTCAACTGACTAACCAAAGTAGACATCACCCGAAAGAGAAGGCAACCCCATGGATAACGGAGTTAGGAGACAAAACAAAGAGCTGCACAAAGGGTTCGACTATAAACAAAATTCAAGTTTCCAAAATTCCTTCAGATTTAAAGAACTCAGCTTGCTTTGTACATTTTTCCTATTAAAAAGGACACCACAAGGGAAAAAAGTATCCCTCTTAACAAAGGAGAAATACTACAGGACAAAGTATCATTCACAAGTCCCATAATTTTTTAATAAAAATATTGAAGAGAAAATTCAAGCCTGTGGAAGGTGGAAATGGAATTTTTTTTTTGAGAGCAAGCAACGGGGGAAACCCCCGCCGGGTGGAAATGGAATATTACCAAACCCTCCTTTGCTTTTAAACTTTGCAAATTATTTAATGTACTTTACAAAATTAAAATTCAAGCACTTTAAAAATTGTCAATTTTACCCTACGAATTTTCTACAGTGGGCACTGGGTACCATCAAAATTTATCACTTTAATCTGGTGAATTCTAGTTCATATAATTTTGGAAGTGCAAATGGGTATAGTTTCTTATTTTTGGAGTGCAGGTTGAATCCCCCAAAATACAAGTGGGTCTCATGTAACTTTACTTCTCTGAAACACCTTTGCTTGTTAACTGTTATATAGCACAACTTGATAGCATTTTCATCAGTTACTTTATACAATTCGATTTCATATTTTTTCTCTCTACCAAGGACACGACACTAAGTTCTTACCTCTAGCAAGGTCTGAAGAGCTTTTTGTCGGAACATCTTGGTTGTTGGTGGATGTGGTTCTGGCGGGACCTCCCATGTCATAGTATTGCCTTTGCAAACTCCCCAATGAACGATAACTTCTCCAGGAATGTCAGTGTCAAATTCCACAAGATTTTTATCTGTTTTGTTGTTTTTCCTCACAGTAACAGTTACAAAATTCTGAACATACTTTGATTTCAAGATGGGGTATTCTTCATAAAACCCTGAAATGTGTTTGCCACTTGAACCTTCATCCCCATGTACAATTTCTTGTGGCTGAGCTCTAGATCTCTCAGGTTTCTTCAAGACGTTAGATAGCTGCCCCAAAGGTCCTAAGAAATTAGAAATTTCAATATATTAGATAACTATCCTAGTGACCCCAAGAAATTAGAAAAAGTTCAGCTTATCAAAGCCAACTCATTCAAGTCCATGAGAACGATACTGTAACAAGTTAATTTTAGTCTTTTAGACACAAATATGTGGAATCCAAACAGTAGTTAACTTGAGAAATAAAACAGGTCATCCATGTAGACAGCACTAGTCCCAGAAAAAAAACACCAGAATGGTAAGGAGTAACATATTGTTTTTGAAACAAAAACAACACATTATACATGTTGGCAATTTTTATAACATTTGCTTGTAACTATTATTGCTCAAAAGAGAACTCCCTTGGTTTGTGCAGGTTGAAATCCATAGCCTATATGTTCGTGTTCTACAATCTCAGAGAAGAATCAGATGGCATATGGAGAGTACAATTTAAGATACTTCCAGAAATAATATCGTTGCCATGAAATATCAAAGGTGAGGATGGAACAAACTGTCAATACAGCAGTATTAATTCATAGATAACTAATGGTTACATTTAAAACCTCCTGCTAAATAGTTTAAAGTTCTAAAATCCAACTAAGTACATATCACTTAGTGGTATCAAGTATTTTCTTATAGAACACAAAATGCATTTTATATAACCTAAGGACCAAACCAATCAACAGAACAGAGTACCAAACCATTATAGTAATCATCCAAAAGGAAGTAATAGTCATTGAAATTCTTAATGACCTGGCCAGATACCATTATCTTGTTTTGCTCCTAATGGATCTCCACCATCGGAGGACCCACTTATGGGTATTTTGAAATCCCTACCCTTATGTTGAAACCATGCACCCGTCTCCTCTTCCTGGCAAACAACAGTCAATTGAGACATTCAAATTGCAAGCTGAATAAACAAACACTTAAAGCTAAAAGAGCCAGAGATGCATAGAATTTAACTAATCTATGTATCTATCAATATATTCAGCTCAGATGAGGCATGTGCTTGGTATTGCCTTTAGTGTGCACATATACATGACTGTTGTGCATCTTATCCTTTTCTTAGACAACTAGAGAACATGAACACAACTTTCCATCTTAGGTGCCTACAGCTATTGTTTTGATTGGCAATGATTGGGCCAGTCATATACTTATTGCAAGGCTTTTGACATAGAGCAGGAAAACTGAGAAACATCATGCTGTCGAGGAAAAAAAATTGCCAGCAATGCAATAGTGTAAAGTTTCAACCTTTAGAACAAAATTTATAGTGGCAATTGGAGTGTCCTTATCGAGTTTGATTTGCACTTCATGAAGCATCCGCCCTTCTGAGTTGGGTGAAATCTCTAATGGTGTTTCAATTGCATAATCCTGAAAGTTTCAAATATTGCTCAGCAATAGGAAACCTAAATGAGCAGAGTTATTGCTCAAGGATAAATAAGAATGCAGTGAGCTTTTTTTACTGTCTCAGACATCAACATAAATTTGGAGGTTCCTAGCATGTTATGTCACACCGACACCCACATGCAAGAGTCAATAGGTGCAACCTTTTCTGGGTGCTTGAACAATGTTCACAAGATTATTAGAACAACCTTGACTGGAACGGAACCGAGAGGTCTCGTTTCTGAAGGTGGTTGATCCCATTCTCTGCAAATACAAACAACAGAAGATAAGGTGGAATGGCTCATTGAACATTTTTCGTCCATGACGGCGGGATCTGAAGGCAACAATTGTCATTTCTCCTTTTTACAGGAAACTCACATACGTTGAAGCTTGAATACGTTAAACAGAAAGAATGATACAACAAATCTTATTTGCAAATTATTCCTTCTTTAAGTAACATATAGAGGGTCACAATATAAAGGCAAATTTGAATGATCCAAGGAGACATTACACCCGCCAACCTGCAATCAAATTATGAGTACTTCTCCTTCCAATTTTGCAAACATGCAACTACTAATTGGCTTGTGCTTCAATGCTATTCCAAATTCCAAATAAAACAAACGTGAATTTTAAAGCATTTACGATTGGACCAACGTGAGTACCAACTAAAACTGTTCCAACTCCAGCCCCTCATCCAATTAAAATTCCTTACATGTTTCGCGCTCTTTATTTCTCCAGGGGTAGCATAGGAGCAACGGCACACCCATCAGTTAACAATTTTTTTTAATGAACCTGATCATAATTTCCCATAAACGAACGCAAACCCAGATTATATATTGCATAGTCTGCCATTTCACTACTATCCAAGTGTCCAACCTGGAGCAATGAAGTCGCGTGGATATCGCAAGCCAAACCTCACTGACAACTTGTGGACAAACCGGTCGGTCCGACCACCGTTGCTGATCCCATCTGTCGTTCTTAGGGCATATACAATGGTATATGTTAGCTCTCTCTGTAAGACTATACCACAGAATTTTAGATGATGTGGAGGAGAGAAAAGAATGAGAGAGAAAGCTGCTACCTACTATTTAATAGACGGTCTTATAGACAATTTTACATTTTGTGTACCATTGTATATACAGTCTATTAATTGAACAAGAGACCATTATAAATAACTATATAGACGATGTGTACAATCTGTAGATGATATAGAGATATATTATAGGCAGCTGCCGTTTGTACCACTATAATGCCCTTAAGAATGCACAAATCACAACTATGTGCGCGATTGATCAATACAAGGATGCACCCACACCCCAAAAAATAGGAACATCGAAAACAAAAATTACCTTCCATGCTCACCATCGTAGGAAACACCCCAGTGCAGCACCCACTTCCCCTCTACATCGCAGCCGATCACGACCTTACACTTGCCGTCCCCGTCCGGCTCCGCATCCACCCTCACCCACGCCTTCCCTTCCACCTGGACACCACAAACCCACCATCACCAACCAACCAACCTCCCCCCCCCAAAAAAAAAAGCCACAGCTTCAGCACAAATCACACAACGGGGTAGAACAAGTTACAGTTTGGCATCGGCGCAAGGGAAACTTCTCGGAGAACACCACCCCAGCCTCTCCGGAGCCAGCCACCGGTGTCTCCGACACACCGGCGCGGGCCACGACGACGCCGGCGAGCCTCACGCGTCTGGGTGTGGCGCGGCACCGGCCCTGCTGCGGCCGCGCGGCCACCAGGAAGGCGCCGCCGGAGAGCCCACCCCTCTCGGGTGGGGCCACCCGCAGGATCGCCGGAATGCTCCAGCTAGCCACCGACATGCCGCAGTCTGCCTCTGTGTTTGCGCGCGTATGCGAGGGACGTAAGGAGCGGAAGCTGATGGAATGGGAAGGGAACGGACAGCGAAATGAGTTGGGATGAAAAAAAAATGACTTGAAAACGGTGGGAGATATCCACGGGGCCGGATTACGTGGCAGGAAAGCAAAAAGAAATGGCCCCTCGTCGGGAGATTGTTACCCGGGCCCACGCGTCATTGGGGATAGCGAAGCCGGTGGGGAAGTTGCCACGTTGCTGCAGCGGCTGCGAGGTGGATTGAATTGGGAAGGGGAATGTCAATTGCTATTTTGAGATCCCGAAGCGGGTGGAGGCCCCGATTAGTAGTAGTAATAATAATAATAATAATTAATTACGTGTTCGTCGGGTAACGGAGGAGATGCCATGGGGAAGAAAGAAAAAAAAAGAGGATTTGTTTTTATTTTTTGTTCATGGTCTAATTTTTTTATAAGCAATTTTAGTCTTTATTAGAACGAAATTGTAAATATAGTTTTCTTCTCTATCGCGGTAGGCCTACCATTTCTAGTTTCTGTAACGAGCCAAGCCCAAGCTGATCAATGGACTTGTTTGGCTTATATAGCTAGCCTAAAGGTTAGAGGCCCAAAGAAATAATAAGGTGAGCAGAAGGTCTGACGTGACCTATTTACATCGTGACCTACCTGACCGACGTAAATAGCGCAGCCCACATGGCCTATTTATGTCGGCCTGGCCTGGCCGACATAAATGAGCCAACCGGGACTTAGCTCTCGCCTGCATTCTGCCCTAACTAGCTACATTTGCGTTCGTACATTTGGCACGCTAGCCATGGCAAGCCAGCCGCGCTAGCCCAGCGCCCATAAGAAGGAGGGAGCGGCCGCAAGCAGCCCTGCCCCTGCGCCCCCATTCTTCCTCTTCCCCATCCGCCGAGGCGCCTCCACTCCAGCAGGTCACCCCGTCGGTCGCCGCCTCCGCAGAGTCCGCCTTAGCTCCGCTCCAGCTGTAGGTCAGGGCCCCCGCCACCGTCATGCCTCAGCTCCAGGTCGACCCAGCTGCAACCTCCACAGGTCACCCAACTCCAGCACGAGCGCCCCGCTCCAGGTCACGACCCAGTTGGCCAGCTCCTCCCCGTCAAGACCCAGCTCCAGGCAGCCAGGCAAGTCGCCCCGTCAAGATCCAAATAGATTTTCTTTTCATCTTTCTATAATTCAGCATGGAGCTCCCTTAAAGCGATTTCGTGGGCCAATTCAAGTCCCTTAAAGCGATTTCGCTATTCCTCTGGTTTTGCTGTTCGTCACGGTATATGCTACTCAATATTTACGTTTAATTAGCATTCTGACGTGCTATTAGATTCTTTGAGAGGACTGCTCGAATTCTATTGGGAACCTTTGAATGAAAAAATTGCTTGTTAATTTTGCTTTAGAAATTAATTAGCTGCCACATTCTACTAATGCAATTCATCTTCAGAAAGAGTACTCTAGAATGCACTGGATGCTACATAACATGGAATACGATCATCAATCACGGTCATGTTTGTGTTCTATTTTAGTTCTATGGTGATATTACGACTTAAAATAACAATATAGTGGTGAATGACCTTGGCTTTATGTCACACTGAATGCTAAGGATGAACGAACCTTTTAGGACTGAGGGAGAAAAATAAACTGCTTGCCTTTGATGAATTCTTGGGATGCTTTTATCGAGTCAATGCTGGTTTAGTTTATTTATACTGGTTTCGTTTGGTTACTTGATATTGGCCACATTTCTGAGAATGGGCAGGACAGTACAAAGATCATTAAGACAAGTGATTAAAATCATTTAGCAATATCTTCTTAATCCCTTTACCCTTTTATTTTGTAAGAATATAAGCTTCAAAGACAAACTTTCATCTCTAGAGATTAATTGTATATCACCTTAGTATCTTACCATTATTTTAATTTGCAAAACTAGAACCTCTCTGTTATTGTAGTCATGATCCTTTGTCTTCTAGCTAGTTTGATGCTGAACTTAGAGAATAGTGCAACAAAACAAAATAAGGAGAAACATACTTTTTGGTCTGTATGACATGATCAACGCTTGACGTGACATCTTGGTAGTGTGTATGGAATGATACAATCCTTCTCAAGCAGTGGTTTCTTTTCTACTGTTTTTTGATTCCTCTCATAAATGTTAGCACCTTAGCTTGTTAGCTCAGTTCCTGACTACATGCACCGTTAATTTCTTTCTTTTATATTACTGTTTCAGGGCAAATATTCTGTCAATCAACATCATATCTGCACGTGCAATCTCTTAGGAACTTTTCACTTGAAAAAACTTGTGCCGACGTAAATAAGTGCCACGTCAGCTCTACTCAAGCCGGACGTGGACTACTATTCCTATTTACATCTGCCTAGAGGCCGACGTAAATAAACCTTATTTACATCGGCACCAACGTAAATACGGGCTATTTATGTCGCTCGGTTTACGTCGGCCTATTTATGTCGGCATGCCGACGTAAATAGATATTTACGTCGGTTTTTGACCTATTTAGGTCGGATTCCTGTAGTGTATAGAAGGCTTTCATTGGTAAGTAATGTTATATTTTTTTGTCTGAGAATAGATCTAGTTGAGTTGGACTTACAAGTTTATGACGAAAGGAAAAGGCACAAATTGCGTTGATCTATGTTGATTTGATTACTGATGTCAATGATGCATGCTTGTGTTGTTGGTGACTGAAATAGAGAGAACCCGTAGTAGGGAAGGGTTTTAAAAACTGCTTTCGAAAAAACCGTTCAAAATTCAAAAATCATAAATACCACTCGAAAAACGTCAGAAACCGAAGGGTTAAGAGATAAAAAATTTTGGAAAAAAATAAAAAATCGTTCGATTTTTCACGAGAAACCGCTCCCAAAAACCAATCGATCAATTGAATATTCCTTAAAAACAGTTTTGAGCGGTTTTCAACGTATAATTTTTTTTTAAATTTTTAATTAGATCAGTTTACCGAACGGTTTTGGATCTTGAACCACAACGATAAGATCAGAAACCGCCGTTTTCACCGTTTTTGATACCCCTGCGTGTTTCTCGATCTCTTGCCTACTATCAAGGTATGATCCTATCGAGGGAAAGGATGTGATACGCGCGGAACAGGGAATCCTTTGTGCGTTATCGGCGCCACCACTTGACGGTTATCATACATATACTAAACTTGGGAGAGTTCTGGTGTTCTCAGCGTTTTGAGCCGAGTCGCGTACGATCGGTTCGGCTCGTTTTGTTTTTTTTCACGTTTAGGTCTCTAAAAAAATACGTAATTACATGTAGATTTTTCCCACGGTTTTTTACGAAAAGGAACTTTTAGTTCAGAAAAATCGCGAATCTTTCGTGAGAGGACCCTAAATAAATACAAAAAAACGTGCTTACGTTCGAATCATTCCAGCTATTTTTCGCGAACAGAACCTTTCAATTTAGCGCAATCGCGGATCCTTCGTGAGAGGGCCCCAGATAGATACGAAAAAAAATATAGTTGTGTTTGTATCCTTTCAACTGTTTCGCACGTTTTCTTAACGATTTAAAAAAAACACCGTCGAAAAAAAACAAAACTATTTCTGCAAAAAAAAAAACAACACACACAACGTATCACGTCACAAAAACTATCCTACTTA
This sequence comes from Guadua angustifolia, assembly GCA_036346375.1. NCBI lineage: Eukaryota > Viridiplantae > Streptophyta > Magnoliopsida > Poales > Poaceae > Guadua > Guadua angustifolia. The sequence continues at coordinate 23,636,669 of CM070500.1, forward strand.
TCTCTAAATTAGTTTTGATCACGGGAACGCTGATTCACTGAAGCCATGTGGGCCTGTGCCCAGGTCTCAGCTCATATGGATGCTTATCTCAGAAATTTTTTTTTAATAATACATTTTTTATTCGGAATTTCAAAAATATTCCACCGAAAAAAAAAATTCAGAAATATACCTCTGTCGCACTTTGGAAGTCGACGAGGTCTAAATAGAAAAATACAGGCGACAGTGCGGCGTGACGTGGCCTCGTCATGCACGGCAATGAAGGAAAAGCGGCGCTGTCGCCTGCAAGCGACGTCTGACAGAGGCCAAAGCTCTGTCGCCTGACAAGCGTGCTCTGAGGAGGTTGTCGCAGACGAACGGCGGCAACAACAGAATCTGAATTTTTGTAATTAATATTTTTTGTTGACAATTTTTGTTGTAAATTGGTTGTACATAATTGTCCTGTAATGGATCGGAAAAATTATTTTATTGTCCTGTACATAATTGTCCTGTAATAGACTAACGGCCAACACAGCAGAAGTGCAGGAGGGTTTCTCTTCTCGAAGAAGGGACAAGGGGAAGCAGCCGGCCGAGGTCCGCAACACGCATCAAATCCTTAACTCGTTACGCAGACCATCCGGGAACTCGGGTGGTATTAACATAGGGGACGCTGCGAATCGGGATGAAATGCCCATATGGGAGGGACAATTTTACAGGACAATAAAATAATTTTTCCGATCCATTACAGGACAATTATGTACAACAATTTACAACAAAATTGTCAACAAAAATATTAATTACAAAAATTCAAGATTCCCTGTCGTCGCCATTGCTCGTTAATCGGCTGCGACCTCCTGCCGTTAAACGCCGTCATGCGCCGCTTCATCGACGTCATGGCGACAGCGCGTTCAGTTCTGTCGACGTTACGCCAGGCGACGAGTCCACGTCGGCGCTGGGCACTGCCGTGTATGTTTTATTTAGGCCTGTCGCACGCGTCAAAGTGCGACAGAGGTATATCTGAAATTTTCGGTGAAATATTTTTGAAATTCCGAATAAAAAATGTATTATTAAAAAAAAAATTCGCTTATCTCATACGGACGTTATTGCGTAGCCTTTTCAGGACGTTTGGCATCATTTGAATTTTAGATACAACCGCTACAATAATTTGTTATAAAGTTTGTTTCTAAATGTCTAACCATGCGAAATGTTGGGTTTTGAAACCGGATTTCGATGTTTTAGGGCCAAATTTGATCGGAATTAGTCCAATAACCTTTAAGAAAGTCATCTTACATGAAAATTTGTTGAAAAACTAAATTTTTGAGACATTTTAAATTTAGGTAGAAACATTGTCAGATTTTTATAAAATTGTACAAGCTTGATAATGATCTAAAAATTCTATGATACCATTTTTAGTAGTGTAGGATCATACAAAAAAATTTTCAAAAAAATTTAACTTCATTTGTTATCTTTAAAAAAATCAAAAACAGAATGGACATAATTGGGACAGTAAACTTGTTAGATTTTTCTAAATTTTCTCAAATGTGATCATGATCTAAAATTTTTATGACAGATTAAGAATTGTCTCAGTACCATTCTATAAAATTTTCAAAAAATTAAACTTTCTTTGTTTGGTCAATCAAATCTATAAAACTATTAAACTTTATTTGTTATACTATATTGCAAAAACCAAAAAGAAATAATATAAATGCTCTTGTGCCTTGTAAGAATTTTATAAATTCATTGGAGTGTTATCATGATTCAAAATTTTTATGATACCTTAAAAGCTTTCTTATCACTCTTCTGTAAAATCACAATTGCAACACATGCATAAGAGGCTCTCAATCCTCTTCTCATTGTAACTCATATAATTCGAAGCTCATTCTTAGCTCAAGAAGTAATAGGGAGAGAGCAATACATGTAACACCTCCCACAAGATTCTCAATAAGTCCAGCCACCAGCAAATACCACCCAAGGCCTCATTTTATAGCCTCACAAAGAAAACTAGCCGTTTTGGAGCAATTATGAAAAAAAAACTCAGTAAATCCGATACTACTACTCTTCTAGGGCTGGTGGTACTGGCCTCCAGGCCAATGGCTAGAAAACTAGCTATTGCACAGGAAACTCGGTACTACCGCCCAACTAGGTGCAGTAGTACAGCTCGAGTGGTAGTGCCGACCATCAGTGGTGATACTGCCGGACTCAACACAACTCAAAAACACACTTCTCTGGAAAATAGCTACCGGCTACTAGGGGCCGGTACTACTCCAGCCTCCATAAATTTAGAGCAACACATGCTCTCTGGAAAATAACAAATGGCCTCAAAGGGTGGTAGTTTCGACCATGCGATACTATCGACCTTTGAGAGCGGTAGTACCAGCCTGGCGGTACTACTGGCTTGATAACTGCGGTAGGTTTGGAATTTCCAGCAACACAAGATTTTATACAAAAATCATTTCTTTTTGAATCAAACACCAATAAGGATTGATTCTTTGAGTCATATGATGATCAATACATAATCAAGTCAATTTGCAAAATACATTTACAAATTCTATTCACATGCTCCAAAGAATCGCATTTAAAAATTTAACTTATTTGCAAATAAACTAAGAACCTATGAGATCAATCCTCTTAGCCATGTGATGATCGACACATGATCAAGTCAATTTGCAAATCCTATTCACATACTCTAGGATCAAAACTCATAACCTCCAGCTTATTCACAAAACATATTTGCAAATAACAAATCAGCATTTTACAAATAAACAAGCATAAACCTTTTTTAGCCTTGTGATGATCAACACATAATCAAGTCAAAAACTAAGACTCTAATGCATGAACTGTCTATTTGCAACACATGCAAATACATAGCTCCATACAAACAACAACCATAAAAGTAAGTTGCATGAGCTCTCTCCTTTTGCAACATATGCAAAACTAAAGCTCTATGCAAAATCCAAAAAAATTAAGATTCAATTTAAAAAGCAAGCATGAACTTCAACATTTGCAACACATGCAAATATGAACTTCACGCAAAATCCAACTAAGAGAGTGAGCTAGAGTGAACGGATTGAGTTCATCAACATAAGATGAAGCTCAAGCTAAATGACTCAACTCCTCTTAATAGTACGGTATCTAACTAGAAACTCGGTCTCTCATCCAAACACCGAGACCGATTAAAAATTAAGTGCACATCCTTAGCCTATCTAGTTATACCTTTGTGGGGCGTAACTACTTGGAGCTTTTATGATGTCCGATCATCTTCTCTTCAAGTATGTGTCTTCTTCTTCTTGTTTATCAACACATGATGAATTCTCCTCTTCTCTTTTGTTTCACTTCGGGGTCTCCTTTAAGCTCATCAATACATGATGACTTCTTCTTCCCGATTATACATCATTGTTGGACTCAACCTATTTCACAACTCATGGAATATTGTTAGTCCAACAAATATAGTTGTCTCAATCATCAATTTGCACTCCATTAACACATAATGGATGCCCCAATTTTGACTCAGCACAACCCAAATCAATTTGAATGATTAATTGTGTTGAATACTTTAATGCAACTAATACTTCATTATTCTTAAGAACTTTTCGTTTGTCCTTAATCAACAAAAAATATTATCAACACATGATGAAGCGTTTTTTAATTGATTGAAAAACAACCAAACTGAATTTAAATTCTATTTAAATTGATATGAGTATATATAACTACACAAGTTTCATATACTAATTTTGATGGAATCTCAAAGTGGTGATCTAATATATTGGAATGATGGAAAGTGATCAATACTCTTGATACCATCAACTATAGAATAAACTCTAATGCATATATGCATATAAATAATTGAATTTGAAATCAATATGCACATAATCGATCTTAGATAGTATTTGAGTTTATTCTGTATTGACATGTGTATACTACAACTACACAAGTTATTTATACTCAAAGGGTTGCTTCAAAGTCTTGATCCTTTATATTATTTGGCTAGAAGACATAGATCAATACTATCGAAACATTAAATTAAATTATGATCGCCCTCTAAATAAGTGCATTCATGTAATGTATGAAATTAAAAATATAATGCACATCTTTAATGTATAAGCAATGGAAGAGTTCATTCTTTAACTTGAATCCTAAGTATGCATTAAGATAATAGAGTGAATACGAGTACATACCTTGGGTTTTTCATTTTTCTTTCAAATTTTGTATTAATAAGAATAAAGCTCAATAAATATGTTAGTCTCATAATAATTAAATTTGTCATTAAACAATGATTAAGTATTAATCTAAAACCAATCACCAAAACCAATAGAGTTTGAACTTACAGTGGTCGAGGATGGGGCTATTTTTGTAATTGTGTTTGCATAGAGGCTAAATTTGCAACAAAAAATAAGGCACAAAAGGCCTAGAAAAGTGTTGACTTCTCCCAAAAAAAACACTTCACAAATCTCAATGCACACGTACTTAGTTAAGGCCAATGGCAGATTAGTCACAAATCTTAAGATTGCGATTAGAGCTAGTGGATCTAAAACCCAAGCCGAAGGCCCTAACCAACGTCTCCACCTCCCCCCACAATCCACTTTCCTCATTGCTACCCCAACGCACAGCTGTGGTCCGCCTCCTGTCCTTGCCTTGCCACCTCCTTTGTTGACGTGCCTTCAATCGCTGCCTCCGTACAAGAACCAGAGCCGCTCGCTTCCTCGCCTCCTCAAGACACCCACTGTAGCGGCTGCAGCCTTAGCCTTGTCGGAGCCTGAATAAATTAGACCCTCGAGTTCATCACTTTCTAGCCATGTATGTATTTTTTTTACAAATTTGGTCTCCTTCCAAATGTAATTGCAAAAATAGCCTTTCTCGGGCTCCCGCAGGCCGATGCTCCGGCATAGCACGTAGAAGAAGTAGTAGAACCAGTCCTGGTAGTGCTCCAGGAGGTCGATGTCAATGTCGACCTCAAAGGCCTCAGTTGGCGCCTCGCGACCGTCAAGTGCATTGACCCAGTGGTTGTCATCATCACAGTAATCGATATTGAGGGAGGTGCAACTGTTGAAAGTGGGGGATAGGGCTAAAAAATAGTTTGAGGCTTGCGAGCCAGCTTGGCTCAAACAAGGCTCAAGTCGGCTCGGCTTGGGCTCATGGTGTACACAAGTTGAGCCAAGCCTCCTCAACTCGCTTCTGAACAAGCCAAGCCCGAGCTGATCAGTGGGCTTGTTCGGCTTATATGGCTAGCCTAGAGGTTATAGGCCCAAAGAAACAATGAGGTGAGCATAAGATCTGAAAATGCTATTATTGTTTTGAAAGTAGGGAGACCAGTGCTAGAATTTGATACATACAGTGGGGTGCGTATATCATCTTAAGATTAGCTGATTGCATTTACAGATAATGCAACATTTCTTATGCTTACGTTTCTTATTCTTGTTTTCTTGCTATTAATAAAATGTTCTTCTGCCTACTTTACAAGCATGTGAAGCATGAGCATGCAATCTGTTAAGCTTTGTGATGTTTAAATTCCTTACCATTGCCAGATACAATGTTAATTATGGATGATGTGCTCGTGTCATTTTGTGCTATGGAAGGGTCATATTTTTCCCGTATATGTTGGAAAGTCTATCATTGAGTGAGTAGACTGAAGAGAATATGATATCCAGTATCTTGCTCTGATATACTGCTATATAAATATAACTTAAAAATTCTTCCAAATGACGAGTGGACTAAAGAGAATATGATGTCCAGTATCTTACTTTGATATGATAGCTACACTCACGAGCCGACTCAACCAGTTTTCAAGCCGAGCCAAGCTCGATTTCTGACTTGTTTACTATAAGAGCCGAGCTGGTTAGTCACGTGAGTATGGCATGTGGGCTGTACACGCGTGCAAGAGTTGTTCTTGGTCATGTTGGGCCAAGTGGAGGTGTATACGAACTCTTTCCATATTGGAAGTGGAGTTTTATTCAATCTCTTTATGTTTGCTCAGTATAAATCGGGGGAGGTGTCTTCTGTTTATGGGAGCGCTCAGGTTTTAGGGTTACAATCTTTTGTTTGGAGTACTGTAACCAGATTAGACACAAAAAAATAAAAATCCTTTGCGGCCAGAGTGCTCCTCGCGGTGTGACTACTAGCTCCTTCCGCCACCTCTGTGATTCTAGCGTCATTCATTTTTTTTGTGAAAAAGGTGACGTTCTGGTCAACGACTAGTAGCTGGCGTTGAAGTTTTTCGGGAGATTTTGGTGGCATGCAGAAGTACTAGCAGCCAGAGCACTTCTAGTTGAGACAAGTGCAAGAAATATTCTAGCGGCAAAAGGTCCGGCGTAGCTGAGGTGTTTTAGTCTGGCGTAGTTGGAGCATCAGCTAAAGTTTGGTCCGTCGCACACGAGTTCATCAAGAAGTTTTGTCTGTTGCAAAAGAGTCATCTTGTGAAGGTAATATCTCTAAATCAACAGATCCGATCGAGTTGATTTTTGTTTCGTTAGCTTCGGAATTGAATTTAGTTTCTACAGTTAAAATTTCACATTAATCCAACAATTGGATCTTTGGAAATTACTATTTTAGTGAACATATATCAGGCTGTTTTTATTTGGTCCGGCGTGAAATGATTTGGTTTGGCACAGTAGAAATTTAGTCTGGCGTACAAGCAAATATTTCTATCCGACGCGAAGTTTGGTCCGGCGTACATGTAAAAATTTGGTCTAGCGCAAAGTTTGGTCCGCTGTGCAAGTAAAAATTTAGTCCGGCGCAATAAGGTTTTTGTTGAATTCGAACCAAGCAATTTGAGTCCGAATTGGGGTGTGTTAAAAATCATAAAAATTTGAATTTGGTTTCCGCGCAATCATTCATCCCCCTCTGATTGCTATGTTAGTATATTTCGATCCTACAAGTGGTATCAGAGCATAGTTTTTCTAATTAATCTTAACTGGTGATTAGAAACCGTAGCGATGGATAGGTATTCGACAAAACCTTGTGTTTTCGATGGTGTTAATTTTCAGTTTTGGAAAGTAAAGATGGAGGCATATATTCAAACTCAGGGCTTTGTAATCTGGGAGAAGGTGTATAAGCCATATCAAGTTCCTGAGAATGATCAAGTCAATGAAACCAGTCAAGCACATGTTGAAGCAAATAGCAAAGCACGCGAAATTTGATCATCCAAGAATTAGGAAGAAGTGACTTCGACCGCATGATCCATCTCAAGTCTGCATATGAGGTATGAAAATCTCTTTGTGATTATCATGAGGGATCTAACACTGTCAAAGAGGTTCATTAGGATATATATAAGAAAGAATACATGCAATTTGAGATGAAGCCTGGTGAGTCACTAGATGATTTCTTTGCACGTTTCAATAAGATTCTTAGCAATTTACGTGCTGTTGGGGTTTTCTTTGATGAAGCTACTAATGCTAGACAACTGTTTGGTGCGTTAGATATGTCAATTTGGGAGATGAAAGTAACATCTATTAGAGAATCAATTATCATGAGTACACTTACTTTAGATGTTTTTTTCTCTAAATTAAAAACTTATGAATTGGATGTTCTTGCTAGGAAGACTGACCATAAATCAATTGCATTGACCTCCTAATCTAGCATGTCTCAGAACAATGCTTCTTCAAGTTTTGCTTTATCTTCCTTGTCTTCACTAACCGATGAACAGATTAAGGAATTTCCAGAAGAAAACTTAGCACTACTCTCTTCACGCTTTAATAAAGCCTTGCAGAATGTGCGAATGAGGAAGAGAGTTGGTGGTGACTCTCCAAGATGCTATGAGTGTGGTGATTTCAACCACATTCGTCCAAATTATCCTAAATTTGCAGGTAAAGCATTAAGGGAGGAGAAGGACAATGATAAGAAGAAGGAGAAGAAGAAGTTCTCTCCAAGTGGTAAAAAGAAGAAGAGTTTCATCAACCGCAAAGTTGTCCATCGAGTACTTTTCGCTCTTAAATAAGTCAATTTGAGCGATGTGGATTCGGAGAGCAGTGAAGATGACACAACTTCAAGCAAGCATGAATTGATAGGGTTGTGTCTCATGGCTAGGAGTGATGACAGCTTCACCGAGGATGATCACGACAGCGACTTCAATGAGGTAGAACCTTCTTACGATGAATTAGCTATTGCTGTTGCTCGTCTTGGTAAATTGCTTAATAAACGCGACAAGACAATTAAGAAACGTGATGTTGTGGAATCTTTGAATGCTGAAATTGTTAGACTTAAATCTTTGACTCCTGATGATGATGCTTGCAAATCATGTGACTTGATTTACAATGAGCTTACTTTGTTTAAGAAAGAACATGTTACCTTGTTAGAGCAAGTCAATGCTGAAAAGAAGGAAAATGAGAAACATGTAAAAAATGCTAGCTATTTAACTGTTGATTTGCATGATACAACTCACTGTTCTAAATGCTCCACACTAGAATTAAAGTTGCATGATGCAAATGCTACGGTTTCTCAAATGACAGATACTCTGCTCACTCATGAGGTTCTTTAATGCTCAACTTGTCGCAAGCAAAAAGGAAAAGTGGACGTTCCCTGTAAAAACTGTTTAACTCTTTCTAAAAGTTGATTATTTGAAAAATCTTTAGAACGTTTCACTACGGAAAGAAAAACCTAAACATGATTTTGGATCAATCAAGAGTCAAGACTCATAACAAAGGTTTAGGTTTTGATTCTTATACTCATCATAAATCACATGCTCCCACTGTTGTTAAAACTCTTGAAAGTGGAAAATTTGAAATTGTCAATGAGCCTAAGAAAATGGTTTTTAAATCTGCTGGAGTTTTATCTTCTACTATGATGAATACAAATGTTGCTTCTACTATTAAAACTAAACATCATGTTAAGTACACTTGCACTCATTGTAGTAGAGATGAACATTTAGTAGATTTTTACTTTAGACTAGCCAAACAACAAAAGAAAGAAAAGGCTAAGACTAGGTCTAATTTCAAGAAGGCACATTTTACTCCTCATTTTGTGCCTATCTCAGTACTGGATTCTTAAACATTTTATTTCTAACCCCAGTACTGAGGTCTCGACATTCTCTGTTTTTATGTAGGCTTCTCGCGCGAGGAAGGAGAACATTTGGCTAGTTGATTCCGGATGTTCACGCTACATGTCCGGTGATAAAAATTGGTTCTCCTCCCTCACTCGTGCATCTCGTGCTGAAAGTGTTACTTTTGGAGATGCGACTTCCACTTCTGTTGTGGCAAAAGGTACAGAAGGTAAGTGACAAGTTTATATTCAAGGATGTAGCTCTGGTTGAAAACTTGAAATATAACTTACTTTCTGTCTCACAAATGATTGATGAAGATCTCGAAGTATGTTTCAAGAAAAATGAATGCAAAGTTTTAGATGCTTTAGGAGATCTTGTGTTCAGGATTTCTCGCTTTGGAGAGTATTTAAAGCTGATTTTGATGTATCACCTTCTTCTAAGCATAGGTGTCTAGTTGTCAATATTTCTAAAGATTTATTCTTTTGGCACCGTAGATTTGGTCACATTGGTTTTGATCATCTTACTCGAGTAAGTGGTTTAGATCTCATACGTGGCTTGCCTAAGCTTAAGGGTGGTAGCAATTTAGTATGCTTTGCTTGTAGACATGGTAAAATGACTGCAAGTTCACATCCACCTCTTACCATGGTGATGACAAACACTCCAGGACAGCTACTATATCTTGACACGGTTGGACCTTCTCGAGTTCAATCTTTTGGAGGCAAATGGTATGTACTGGTTATTGTTGATGATTATTCTAGATACTCTTGGGTTTATTTTATGGTATCTAAAGATGAGGCTTTTAGTCATTTTAGAAGTCTTATTATTAGATTATCTGTTGATCACCCAGGAGCACTTAGAGCTATCAAAAGTGATAATGGAACTGAGTTTAAAAATTCTTCTTTTGACCACTTTTGTGTTGAGAAAAGAATTGATCATTAATTTTCTTCACCAAGAGTGCCTCAACAAAATGGTGTAGTTGAAAAAAAGAATAGAATTTTGATTGAGAAAGTTAGAACAATGCTGGATGAACATCACACTCCTAGGAAGTTTTGGGCTGAAGCAATCTCAACTGCATGTTATATTTCTAATAGAGTGTTTTTGAGATCAAAACTAGGCAAAACTTCTTATGAGCTTCGTTTTGGTCATAGGCCTAGTGTATCTCATTTCAGAGTTTTTGAATGCAAATGTTTTGTCTTGAAATTTGGAAATCTTGATAAATTTGAAGCTAAATCAACTGATGGTATTTTTCTTGGATACCCTGCTCATTCACGTGGCCATCGTGCACTTATTTTGGAGACTAACAAAATTGTAGAAATCTGTGAAGTTACTTTTGATGAGACTAGTCTGGCACTAGTCCAATTAATGCAGGTACAGAGGCATATGTTCAGGGAGAGAGTATCTTTCTTGATGATGTTGAGGATGAAGTGTTGATTCCTGTTGCACAACCAACTGTAGCACCTTTGGCACCTACCACTACATCGTCTACAGCTGAGCATCCTCAAGCCACAACATCATCTGTATATACTGAAAATGAAGAAGGAGAAGGAGAAGTTTCTGAAGTTGCAGCCCCTTTGCACATTCAAAAGAGACATCCACCTGAACAAATAATTGGAGATTTAAATGAGAGAGTCACCCAATCCAGGTTTATTACTCCTGATTCTCATGCTCACTCTGCTTTGTTGCTTCTTTTGAACCCAAAGATTTATCTCATGCATTAACTGACGAATCTTGGATCAATGCTATGCACGACGAATTAGAGAATTTTGAGCGTAATAAAGTCTGGAAACTTGTTCCACCTCCTCTTGATTTTAATATAATTGGAACTAGATGGGTTTTCAAAAATAAACAAAGTGAGGATGATGTTGTTGTTAGGAATAAAGTTAGATTGGTTGCTCAAAGATTTACTCAAGTTGAAGGTTTAGATTTTGATGAAATCTTTGCTCCTTTTGCTAGAATTGAAGCCATTAGAATTCGTTTAGCATTTGCTGCATCTAAAGGTTTTAGATTGTATCAAATGGATGTGAAAAGTGTTTTTCTAAATGGCTATATTAATGAGGAGGTATATGTTAAGCAACCACCTGGTTTTGAAAATTCCAAGTATCCAGATCATGTGTTCAAATTGTCAAAAGTTTTGTATGGATAGGCTAAAAACCTTTTTACTTGAAAATGGGTTTATAATGGGAAAAGTTGACAAAACTCTCTTTTTACTCAAGCAAGGCACTGATCAACTATTCGTTCAGATTTCTGTTGATGATATTATCTTTGGTGGTTCCTCTCATGCTTTAATGTCTAAGTTTTCAAAAACCATGAGGAAGGAATTTGAGATGAGTATGATGGGTGAGTTAACTTACTTTTTGGGACTGCAAATCAAACAAATGAAGAAAGGTACATTTGTTCATTAAAGTAAGTACACAAAAGATTTGTTTCACCGCTTTGGGATGGAAAACTGCAAGCCGATCATGACACCTATGGGAGGCACTTGCACACTTGATCCGGATGAAGATGGTGAGATGGTTGATCAAAAGGAATATAGAAGCATGATAGGTTCACTTTTATATCTCACTGCATCAAGGCTGGATATTCAATTTGCTATGTGCTTCTGTGCTCGCTTTCAAGCTTCCCCACGTGTTTCACATCGACAAGCTGTCAAGCGGATTTTCAGGTATCTTCATGGTACTCAAGATTTGGGCATATGGCTTTCTGCTTCCTCATGCATTAGTTTAAGAGTATTATTTGATGCTGATTTTGGAGGTTGTAGAATTGATAGAAAAAGTACATCTGGCTCATGTCACTTCTTGGGCAATTCTCTTATTGCATGGTCATCTAGAAAATAATTTTCATTGCACAATCAACTCTTGAATCAATTCTCTTTTGTATTCTTGATGAATTCATTGTCAAAGGGGGATAATTTTGGACACATATTGCACATTCACACACATTTTTCTTCTTTTTAGGGGGAGATTATTTCTTTTTTATAGGGGAAGATTTTTCACTTTGCCTTTTATTTTAAAATAAAATTTCTTAAAAATTTTCTTGTGAGGTGAATGCCAATGTTTTCATCAAGGGGGAGATTGTGAAATCATGTGCTAAAAAATTGGCTGAGTAATGAATTGGCATTGCAAAGTGATTTTGGTTATGGCATGTGTAGTGCTTATACATGTGCTGTTTCAGTTAATTAATTGATATGCTATGATAGCATGTTAATAATTTTGCTTGATGCAATGCGCTCGTGTGAGTGGTTGCATGGATTGACTTTGAGTCAAGTCGTGGACTTGTGTTCGGATGCGTTTCTTGTTTATTCATGTGCATGTGTTGCTCGAGGGTAAACGTGGTCGATGACGGGACCAGAACTAGGTTCAGTGAGGAACTGAGGTTCGGAACTAGATTCAGGGAGGAATCGAGATCTTGGTAGTCAAGGATGTCATGCGGGACGTTCGGGCTAAAGAACGGTGCACATGGAGGCTGGTTAGTCACGTGAGTCTGGCATGTGGGTTGTACACGCATGCAGGAGTTGTTCTTGGTCATGTTGGGCCAAGTGGAGGTGTATACGAACTCTTTCCATTTTGGAAGTGGAGTTGTATTCAATCTCTTTATATTTGCTCAGTATAAATAAGGGGAGGTGTCTCCTGGAGCGCTCAGATTTTAGATTAGACACGTAAAAATAAAAAACCTTTGCTTCCAAAGTGCTCCTCGCGGCGTGACTGCTAGCTCCTTCCGCCACCTCTGTGATTCTGGCGTCATTCATTTTTTTGTGTGAAAAAGGTGGGTGACGTTCTGATCAACGACTAGTAGCTGGCGTTGAAGTTTTTCGAGAGATTTTGGTGGCATGCAGAAGTACTAGCGGCCAGAGAACTTCTAGTTGAGACAGGTGCAAGAAATTTTCTAGCGGCAAAAGGTCCGGCGTAGCTGAGGTGTTTTAGTCCGGCGTAGTTAGAGCATCATCTAAAGTTTGGTCCGTCGCACGCGAGTTCATCAAGGAGTTTTGTCCGTTGCAAAAGAGTCATCTTGTAAAGGTAATATCTCTAGATTCACAGATCCGATCGATTTGATTTTTATTTTGTTAGCTTCAAAATTGAATTTAGTTTCTACAGTTAAAATTTCATATTAATCCAACATTTGGATCTTCAGGAATTACTATTTTAGTGAACGTGTGTCAGGCTATTTTTATTTGGTCCGGCGTGAATTGATTTGGTTTGGCACAGTAGAAATTTGGTCTGGTGTACAAGCAAATATTTTTGTCTGACGCGAAATTTGGTCCGGCGTACATGTAAAAATTTGGTCTGTCGTAAAGTTTGGTCCGCCGTGCAAGTAAAAATTTAGTCTGGCGCAATAAGGTTTTTGTTGAATCCAAACCAAGCAATTTGAGTCCGAATTGGGGTGTGTCAAAAATCATAAAAATTTGAATTTGGCTTCCACGCAATCATTCACCCCCCTCTGATTGCTACGTTAGTATATTTCGATCCTACATCAGTTTTGACCTTGTTGGCATCCATTCTTTTGGTATTAGTATAGATATGAAGTTTTTGGGGTTATTACCAATTTACCTGAAGCACTCCCTTAAATTGTTCAAAGCATGCTGAGTGGCTAGACGCTAAATGCATCAGACTGCCAAAATAATGATGAAATAAAATGATCTGTATCTTCAAACTTGGTGTTGGCCAATCTGTTGTTCTAGATTTAGTAAGAATGGCTTCTATGTTTATTTTTGTCTTTTTTCAAGTTCCATTATTCTTTTAACAAAAGGTAATGAGAAGTATTTTTATTAGATCTTGGGTCAAGTGATGAAACAGTTGTCTGAACTAACATAAAAATGCCCTGGACAATTAAAAAAGGATTCTCCTGAAGATTCTTTCTGTGCTAGAGCAGTGAGATATACAAACTAGAAGTTGAGCAATGAAACAGAAAGTTGTTCTATAGAAAATAGACTTTAACTTAAGATGATATGCTGTTTTGGTTGCGTCATTTGCCATCACAGTAAATCTGGCATGCTTTCAAGACCATTCCAAGTCATTTTCTCACTGTTGCCACTGTACGGGTTATTCTCTTGATATCCAATGCTATTACCGAAACTCCCAGTAGGTGAGAACAGGTCCAACATGTCCGGAATACCTCCATGAAAAAAACTGTGATATAAATATTCATTAGCTTCTGGTTGGGAAATTGGCTCTCTGATATGCCCTCTTGTTTTGTTGTTGGCATCTGAGTTCTCTTCAACCAATTGCCTGAACACTGACGACTTAAATAGCAGACTGAGTGCGGTGGATGAGGCTCTTATCCTTGAGCAATTGGGAGAGATAGTGACCTCGTCATTACCTTGTGTTGCGTTATGATCTAGGACAAAGGGATTGTTCTGAGAGAACACCTGTGTTTCTCTTGAGAAAAGGTTCTCAATAGGAGTTGGCATTGCAAGAGCTTCAGCATTTGCGGAGTGTGGCACACTTGGCTTTAGCCATGTGATGTATGACCTCAGGTCAAAATTAGTAACTGCGTTTATTCCTCTATACTCTATTGCAGCAATGTCGTATGCACGTGCAGCCTCTTCTTGTGTGCCTGTAGCAAAATTTACAAATGATAAAAGTTGAAATCTGAGTTATGAAATGCTGATTAATCTTTTAGAGGAATTTAGTAACTGATATGAGTTCCTATACAGCTATACTGGAGTTTTATGATTGTTGGCTAGGAAGTAGAAATTTTGCTGATATACTTACTGTATGTCCCAAGGTAGAGGTACTTGTTCCCGAAGACCCTCCCTATTCTAGCTTCCCATCTTCCATTATGATGATGTCTGCGATTTGCATCTGCCATCTTCAGTTTATAGTTTTACTTTTGGAACTACTGATGAATATAGTATGAATTTTTTGTTGATTTTACCTTGCAACCCCTCTGTACTTAGAAACACCTCTTGAGAAACCACTGCTCTTTCTGGTATTTATGTAACATTTAGGAGATTTAAGTATGTAATATACGGGCGGAGGAGTTTGAAATGTTCCAAAGCATCTTACCTCCTTAATGATGCAAGGTACTCTTCCTTTGTGAGGTTCTCCATTATCTTCAGTTTGTTCTCGTAGTCCATGACCTGAAAGACATCAAACAAACTGACATTAATAATTCAGTTGGCATATAGGTATTACATACTTTTATTGGTCCACTGTTTTCTGCTTATCTGTTATCTCATCAGAAACAGGTCACTCTGTTTCATCCTTAAACAATTAAACATCTGAACTTTGAGCTTTGCTAATCCTATGAAACAATTAGCAAATGTTTATGTAGAAACTTCTTTACAGTATTAAAACTATAGGAAGCTCATACAGGAAAATTCGTGTAGGTTGTTGGTCCCCAGTACTTTAGGGCCGCAAGGTCATAAGCCCTCGCAGCTGCCTCCTCCTCATCATATGCTCCTAAATAGACTGTTTTTAATGGAAGAGTATAATCCGTGTTAATCATCTTGTATAGATCATGTATGTAGCAAGCAGAAAGAAGACGAAGCTGAAATTTTAGAG
Source organism: Guadua angustifolia (assembly GCA_036346375.1). Taxonomy (NCBI): domain Eukaryota; kingdom Viridiplantae; phylum Streptophyta; class Magnoliopsida; order Poales; family Poaceae; genus Guadua; species Guadua angustifolia. The sequence continues at coordinate 23,652,116 of CM070500.1, forward strand.
AACCTACCCTGTTTCCCTTTCTTCCTCTGTGTCGGGTTCCAAGAGTTCTTATCCCACAAATGGGCTTCGAAACGGCCTGTCCATCTATGCCTGCGCATCATCTGTTTATTAGAATGAGTTGAAAATAAATTGTTTAGCACTTAGCATCATCCCCAAGACTCCATATCTTAGGACTTAGAATCTATGATTCTTCTGTTAGTTGACAGAACTTTTTTTTTGAAGCAGGAAACAACAGGGGAAGCCCCTGCTGGGAACTAATATTAAAGAAACAGAATAGACAGGAAGGAGAAAACAGGATCAAACCTGGTGAGAGACCAGCTAAACAGAAAAAAAAGGATCAAGCAATCCTAAAACCCCAAGCTAGCAAACTCTGTCTAAGATTGACATCCAACCTAAAAGACTGCAAGCGAATTTCAGCTAAAAACCAGTTCTTCAAGTAAGAAAACTAACAGGCAAGGATCTAAAAATCCTATCATTACGCTGCTTCCAAATACCCTAAGAAGCAATTATGAAGACATCCATGAAGAAAAGGACTTCATCAGTGAAGTGAGCATCCGAAATTCTTTGAAAAATACCGCTGTCTAGATCTTAGGAAATTTGCAGGGCATTCCAACATCTTTTGCTAAAATGGCATGCAAAGAAAAGTTGGTCTCTAGTCTCTTCAACATCTTGGTTGCAGATAACACAATTATAATTAGACCCGGAATTGGGCAATTCTTCCTCTTGAGAAGATTCCTAGTATTTCTATATTGATAGCATCATGTATGAGCATTTTGCATCTAGTGTTGTCATCTAATTTAGATCATCATGTTATCTGTTCCGCACAAATAACTCCTTGCTTTCCTTTTTCCTTAGAGAAATGTAACTAATCGCATTTGCGAGCATTTCCGCATTTGCCAAACAGTCAAGGATCTTATGGTATCAGAGCCAAGAGGTCTCAAGTTCAAGACCCGGTTGACATAATTAAAAAATAATAATTGCAGTCCACTTCTATTCCACTTCCTAGGCCTGAGGGAGCCTACACGTAAGGGGGAGTGTTGAAGTATAAGTTAATTGCCCACTTTTCCTCATCAGCTTAAGCTTTTGGGTGAACTGGCTGGTGCATGCAACTTAATATGGTATCAGAGCCAAGAGGTCTCGAGTTCAAGACCCGGTTGGCGCAATTAAAAAAGAAGTTGCAGCCCACTTCTATTCTACGTCCTAGGCGTGAGGGTGAGTGTTGAAGTATAAGTGAATTGCACATCTTTTCTCATCAGCTTAAGCTTTTGGATGAACTGATTGGTGCATGTAACTTAATAGAACCATCCAATGATACAACATTGTTTTGCAATACCTTTTGCAACAACCTAAGTATGTTACGTCCGATTTGAGATAAAGTGAATACTTTGAACTTTTTAGTTGGAAGGTTAAGAATCAACAAGAGGGGATCATTTCATCAAAACATTGAGGCAATGCCTGAAGAGAACATTTGATCAAAACATTGAAACAATGTGTGAAGAGCAAATATTGTCGTGTGTTACCTGCTAACTCCACGAAATCTTGAACTCCTCTTAATGGTGATGCTTGCTGTGGACTTCCCAAAATTGCTTCCATTGGTGTTGCTTGTGATTGGGGCAAGCGAAGTTGTCTCCCTTCGTCTCCTTTTGATAACCTTACTTGCCTGGCTGCCTTCTGACACTCCAATCATCATGTTAGTAGGTAGCCTCGGATTGCAGTTGATCTCGCTCTTAACTATCATAGTGTTTTTCATAAGTGCAGCCTCTAGTTGATGGCCTCCAGAGGAGCTACGGGTTTGAATGTGCAGCTTGTGTAAAGTTCTGTGTGAGACGCCAATACCCGCCTCTGTGCCTATATAATTGATTTGGTTGGTGCCAATTTCTGTTTCTTTAGTAGACTTGAGGACAAAATGTTGATGATTTCGTGGGCTTCTCAGGTCATATTGTGCCTTGACTATGCAAGCTTTGTCTCCATTTCTTGTTTGAGGATATCGATTTTTACTGCATCACTTTGTCTGGCGTTGGCTGAGAAGTGCGTGGTGTTTAATTTCAATTTTTCACTTCGGTGCACGAAATCAAGTTTGCTTCTGTTCATATAGCACATTTGCGTTACCTCAAAATAATAAGATAGCTGACCGTGTTTTGCATGATTGGGTTACTCCAGCACAGTTATTATGCAATCATGTGCATGAATGAGGTATGACACAAAGTACCATTCTAATGTAATGTTGGTATGACATTTCATTTTTTTTGCCGCTTTTTTCCGATAAAAAAACATTTCACTTTTTTTTCCCGAAGTATAAGAGAATTGAGTCCAAAGACCTGACAAAACCAGACACGCTTGGAGTTCTGCTACTCGGAGTGAGTCCAAAAATAGGTTTGGCCTCTTGCTGGCAAGAGACAAAGGCAGCAAGTTTGGAGCTGAGAAACCTGTGCTCTCAACTTGGTCTGCACGTCGATGATCTTGCCTGCGCTGTCGAGTGGTATCAGATTTGGCTCGTGAAAATGATCAAGCCTTCTTGTACAGTTCGCCTCTGGGACTCTTGCCTTTTGTTCCTTAGGCAAACGTCCAATTGTGCGCTTTGTTTCCGCTCGTTCTGGAGAGGTTTCAGGTTTCAACTCATCATTCTTTGGTACTACTTTCTCCTCTAAGTCTTATAAGGTGTATATTTTGAATAATCTATAAATAAATATAGCACGTATTTCATATTCCAATGTAAAGTTAGTACGATGTTATTTCTATACCTCTAATAAATATTCAACTTCACTTTACATTTTCTACATGTATGCATTGAATATAGTGATTAGCGATATTATTAGGGTTACTCCAGTCTTACTAATATTTTTTTAGTCTGTGTGCCAAAGAAAATACGAGGAATGGAGAACTATACGTAAGACTGGAGTGTTTATCTCGGTTTTGACGCGTTTGGTTCTGCATTTGGATTGTGGGTATGGGATCTGGAGGCAGTAGTTAGTAGTTACTGCAACGACCATTGTCTTGTGACGGTCGGGACTGTGTTGCGCGCAGGATGTTGCGAATCTGAAATCTCGTTTTGAAAACCTTAGGTATCTCAGTTAAGACAGTTGGTCGGTGACAACAACTTGCGATTTGGTAGGTGATAAGAGAAGAGTTTTTCCAACACTTCAAATCGATCCCTTTAGCACCATTACTATTGCATTCGCTGTAGTTCACAAGGTGGTCTCGGTCGTTCCTTTCTTATCCGATGGTTATACAAGAAATGAACAGTCTTTTTGAAGGATAAGAAATGAACATGAATACTTGTGTACATTGGTAATATATCCCTTAAAGCCGGAGGAATCCCCACTTGCAGTCATGGGGGTAGATCTAGAAGAAAAGCTTATCGGGATCGCTGGAATTATTTTTGTAACACTAACTTCTAACTTGTAATAAAAAGATTATATACTATATACTAAAAAAATCATGTATGCTGGATTAAAGGATGTTGGTGTCGTTTGACCTTAATCTGTATATTGTAGATCTGCCCCTATCCAGGTAGGCAGCACCACCTTATCGGTTCTACAAAAAATGTCCTCCGTGAATTTTGAAATGGTTTTTAGGCTCTCTCATGGGCTCTTTTGCAAAAAAAACATTATGGTTACACAAATTTGCATCAAGTTCTAGACTAAGCCTTTTTGCAAAAAAAAATCCTCATGGTTCTGAAAAATTGCGTCCAGACTTGGACCACGCCTTTTTGCAAATAAGACTTCGTAGTTCCAAAAAATTGCATCAAGCCTTGGATTGAGCCCTTTCGCAAACAAAATCTCATAGTTTCGGAAATCCCTCTCCGGTCCTAATAGGGATGGCAATCAGGTGGGTACCTCTGGGTATAACTGCCACCCACCCGAACCCGAAATCTGAAACTATGTCGCTTATCCGAACCGGCTAGGCTTTTCAAGTATAGATTTGTACCTACACCCAAACTCGATGGATACCCATAGATAGTTTGATGTAACTAAGGGCCTGTTTGTTTTATCTTTTGATTCTAGATTCTGACCTAAAAATAGAATAAAAAACAAACAGACTGATTCTAGAATCCGATTCTCACAATCCAGCCTATCCATATACACTAGAATCCACAATCCGCTTCATGCATACTTTTGGATTTCAGCTTTTGGAGAATCAGTTTCTTTACAACCACAATCCAGAATCAGTTTTTAGAGATTCCAAAACTGAAACAAACAGGCCCTAAATATGAGCACCTAGGATATCCATTGGGTACCCATTGATGTAACTAAACATCGGTACCCGAACCCATTGGGTACCCATTGATGTAACTAAACATCGGTACCCGAACCCATTGGATATCCATTGATGTAACTTAATGGGGTTATGTGTGTCTCTAAAAAGTGGGACCCACATATCATATGATATCTATTAGGTACCCATAGGTACAAATTAACACCCACGCGCCATCCTATGACCTTATCGGGTACCTAAACCCAAAAACCTATGGATTTAAAATACTACCATACTCATTCTTATCGGATTGGGTACTCGCGGATACCAAAATCTATAGGTAAAACTGCTATATCTAGGTCCTAATCCTCGTTTATGCCAAAAACTCATAAATTTTCTGAAATCTTTTTTTTTCATTCACCATTACTTTGAAAAGGTCAGCGCAAATTACAAAAGTTGTTATTGTTTCGGTTTTCCTTAGATTTGTTTATGTTTTGCCAAAAGAAAAATGTCATCCATCGTGGAGATTGTTTTTACCATCTGAGCATTTTATCAAAATTCACCTAGCACAGCATAGTGATCGGCTCTACCTACTATCTTTTACACAAGCTACATCATAAGAGACGTGCACAATAGCTAGGGCTAGGGGATGCACAAGCGTGCAAACAGCTACCGGCGGAGTTTTGGGCTCTCGTGGTCCTCTAGCCTAATCCATTTTGCACGTTTGGCTCTTATTCAAACGAAATTATAAATCTAATTTTTTTCTCAACCGTAGAGGAATAGAGAGACAACATGTGTCACATACTGCTGCAGTGTGAGATCGTAGCAGATCCACCTGCCATAATATGTGAGCACGTGAGATTCTTCTGCCTCGGTTAGAAGTATGGTAGGTGTATACCACGGTATATGCATGGATTCCATTTGAATGAACGGTAAACTCTAAAATAAAAATTGAGGCAAGGTCGTAATAAAATTTGCTTGCCCCGCATGATGAGTTCCCCTCTTTCAAAGCGACCTGCCGGCAAGTGCTCAGCCAGCCGAGCCCACCCACCGCCCGCCGGCCATCTCCTCTGCTGGCACGTCCTCTCCTTCGGTCCTCCCCATCCACCACGCAGCCGACCTCCTCCCGACTCCAGTCCAACCCCTTCGAGATTTTAAGGCCACGCCCCGGATCGCACATCAAATCCACCACGCCCTCCTTCCTGCTGCTTTAAACTTTTCCCTTCTTCCCGAAAATCCTCGTGCGCGATCGCCCCCACCCATGTCGACGTCGCGCAGGCGAACCCTCCTCAAGGTCATCGTCCTCGGCGACAGCGGGTCAGCCAGCCCATTGCGCCCCCAACACCACATTTTTGGCCGCTTAGTGACATGAGTTGGATGTGGTCGCTGTAATCAGTGTTAGGTTTAGTACCTTGGTTTGATTTGGTCCGGTTTGATCTGTGCAGGGTCGGGAAGACGTCGCTCATGAACCAGTATCCTTGACTTGGCCTCGGATGCGTCGCGTTTAGTTCGCTGTGGGGTTGATCCGTATTCGATCGGACTTCGTATCTGTTTCCCTCGAATCATTGATGTCCTGGTGCTCGGCACGCTGCAAAATTTGCAAACCGTGTAGAAAATTTGTGCTGTTTACTCACGGGCCTTCGATCCCTAGAGCTGCAGGAACGCATGTGAGCAATCCCATTTTGGGAATTGGAATTCTGTAAGCTCGCAGCGAATATCTGTTTACCTGCATTCGATGCTGAAGTTTCATTCGTTATGCTGTGCATTGCACTGGCCAAGATGTTGAATCTCTATGGTGAAATCTCTGGTACATGAGCACATCTTGCTTAGTTCACAGTATGTTGGTTCAATTCAAGGTGATGGGAGAAGCATTTTACTGCGTCTTCCCAAACTCATGTTAGTACTTTGGCTACTTTGATATGCTTGACTTCAGTTAGATATGTTCACAAGAAGTTCAGTCAGCAGTACAAAGCTACAATTGGTGCAGATTTTGTCACCAAGGAGGTCCTCATTGAAGACAGGCTCGTCACATTGCAGGTGAGTGTCACCCTTAGTTGTAGTTCTTTCACTGTGAATGGAGAGACCGTTCTAGTGTTGTCATTACGTGTTGTTTTGGTTCTAGATCTGGGACACCGCGGGGCAGGAGAGATTCCAGAGCCTTGGTGTCGCATTCTACAGAGGGGCTGATTGTTGTGTGCTCGTCTATGATGTCAATGTTAACAGGTCATTTGATATGCTCAGCACATGGCATGATGAGTTCCTCAACCAAGTAAGATTATTTTATCTTGCACGTCATTGTGATGCTTGATCATGGTTGTAGATATCAACTACAACTATAAAGCAATTCACCATTTATTGTCCCGACATTGTTTTCATTAGCTGACAGTTTGATTTGATTGCCAATAATTTTCTGAAGCTTAAGCATGCTTACATATCTGTATTTTATTTTATTTTTTGCATTGTTTAAGAGACAAAGCATGTTTGCAACAAAGGGCCCTTAAGTCTACAACATCTCATATATGGGCAGCTCTTATATGCAATACTTGAGCAGGTTCATTATGCAAACTGAATATATTATGCTACACAGAGACAAACTCTATCTTATATGAGCAGTTTCCTTATGCAACAATGACATTATATCAAGTTCAACCTTGCCAATTTCAGAATCAATCATGTAGGGGAGCCAGTCTCTTGGTCCCATGTCTGTACTCCAGGCTAATAGCCTTTGGTATTGTAATCTCTTTTCCAGTCTCTTGGTATTTACCTGTACCTTGCGTCCATGTTATAGGCACCTGGGGCTCTCAGGTGATTTCTCCTCAACATTACAGTCTGGGCGGCTCTAACAAAACAGGGTGTGTCTCTTTAATTTATGTCTCAACAAGATTGCAGACTAATTAGCTGGAATATTCAGGGCGCCAATTCCTTAGCAAAAAGATCGGTGGTCAAGGAGTTAATTCAAAGTACAAGGGCAACAATTGTATGCTTACAAGAGACAAAGATGCATGACATCCACGAACAGCACATAGCACAGATGTTAGGTAACTCCTTCAAGGATAATTTCTGTTTTCTTCCTGCCATCGGAACGCGGGAGGTATTCTGCTAGCAGCTTCTTTTGATTACTTTCAGATTGGGGAAGTCCGAACAGGGACTTACACCATCTCTGCGACAATTCAGATGAATGGCGATGGTTCAAAGTGGTCTTGCTCGGTGGTATATGGACCGCAGAGAGATGAGGACAAATTGCAATTTCTGCATGAAATTGAGGCTTTACAGGGGTTAATGCGATTGGAGTGGCTAATTCTGGGGGACTTCAACATGATATATCAGGCACAAGATAAAAGTAACAACAATATTAACAGGAGGATCATGGGAGCTTTCAAAAAGGTCATTGATGACGTTGAATTAAGAGAAATTAGGTTGCATGGCAGAAGATTCACATGGTCAAGTGACAGGCACAATTCCACCTTAACAAGGATTGACAGGATGTTTGCATCCAACGGGTGGGACTCCCTTTCCCCACACTGTCAGCTTCAGGCCATCTCCTCGCTCGTGTCGGACCATTGCGCTCTCCTGCTCCAAGGCTCGGTCCCTCAACACAGGTTTCAGGTTCGAAGCCTTCTGGACAGGAATGCCGGATTTCATGCAGGTTGTCCAATTGGCTTGGTCCAGGCCGGTTCTTTCTGAGGATGCACTCCTAAGGTTCCACATAAAGCAACAGAGGACAGCGAAGGCGCTCAGAAGGTGGAGCAGACAGAAGGTGGGGGATTTGCGCCTGCGATTCGCCATCACCGGGGAGCTAATCTTTCAGTTCGATCAGGTCAAGGACAAAAGACAATTAATCGACCCAGAAAGAAGCCTTCGATCAAGCTTGCGGGTCAGACTGCTTGGCATAGCATTGGTCCGTAGAATGCGTCTCTGGCAGCGTTCGAGGCTAACTTTCATCAAGGAAGGGGACGCTAACACCAGATTTTTCCACATCAGGGTCAACGCACGCAGACAAAAGAACCACATTCAATCCATTCATACGGGCACGCACCTCGTCGTCAACCATGCAGGAAAGCAACAACACTTGCAGGACTTCTTCAAGAACCAATTAGGCAAAAAGGTGCAAAGGGCGCACTCCTTCAATTGGGAATCCCTAGAATTGGAGGCGACAGATCTTCACAATCTAGAGCTATCGTTCCAAATTGAAGAGGTCAAGGAAGTGATTGACTCACTTCCTCAGGAGAAGGCGCTAGGACCGGATGGGTTTATCGGGGCATTCTATGCTACCTGCTGGGAGATTATCAAAAATGACATTTTATCGGCTATTCAGCAGATGTATCATCTCAGGGGCCGTAGATTCCATCTCTTGAACTCCACTCATATTGTGCTTTTGCCAAAAAGAGAGAGGCAAAGCACATTTCAGATTACAGGCCGATAAGTCTCATTCATAGTTTCACCAAGATCTTCACCAAGTTATTGGCCAATAGATTGGCGACAATGCTTAATCACATGGTTTATATCCATCAATCTGCTTTTATTAAAAACAGATCAATCCAAGAGAATTCCATCTATGTCCGCAACATGACCAGACAACTGCAGAAGAAGAGAGTTCCGTCCCTCTTTATAAAGCTGGACATTTGCAGGGCGTTCAACTCGGTCAGTTGGGAATACCTCATTGAGCTGCTGCAAGTCTTAGGCTTCGGTCAGCGTTGGAGAGATTGGATTTCTCTTTCATTGAGGTCGTCAACCTCAAAGATCATCCTAAATGGGATGCCAGGACATCCTATTGCTCATAAAAGAGGACTTCGGCAGGGGGATCTGTTATCGCCGATGCTGTTCATACTAGCAATTGATCCATTACAGCGCATCTTGGCCAAAGCAGCAAGGGAAGGGATGTTAGACCCTTTGCCTTTGCGATCAGCTCATACGAGTTTCCATGTATGCGGACGATGTAGCACTTTTTTGCAAACCCCACAATACAGGACTTGAACGCCATTTCAGCGTCTCTATCGATCTTTGGGGACGCCTTAGGTCTACACACAAATGTTCACAAATCTGAAATATACTCAATAAGATGTCAGGGAATAGACTTAGCAGATGTGTTCCAAAGCTTCCCAGCCCAGAGGAGGGTTTTCCCATGCAGGTATCTGGGATTGCCGCTTCGTCCCACTAAGCTCAAAAGGATAGACTTTCAACCCATCATAGATAAGGCAGGCTCAAGACTAGCAGGTTGGAAAGGTAAACTGTTATCGAGGGCAGCTCGTCTTATCCTAGCAGACTCGGTCCTCACATCGTTAGCATCCTATCATTTATCGGTACTGCCTCTTTCAAAATGGGCGATCAATAAAATAGACAAGATCAGGAGGAATTTCATTTGGAGGGGGGAACAATCTTGTATAGGTGGTTATTGTTTGGTAAATTGGAAGAAGGTTTGCAGGCCCAAAAGTCTGGGGGGCCTAGGCTTAAAGGACTTTGACAGATATGGCAGAGCTCTGCGCCTACGATGGTTGTGGCACCAATGGAAAAATAGACAAAGGTCTTGGGTTCAGTTGGACGCCCCTTGTGATGACACAGACCGGGCGCTTTTTCAGGCAAGCACCATCGTAGTTCTAGGTGATGGCAAGACGGCGTCCTTTTGGGATTCCAAATGGCTCAACGGGATGGCGCCAAAGGACATTGCACCTCACTGTTATCAGTTGGTGCGAAGGAGAAACAGATTGGTTTATGATGAGCTGACCACTAACTCCTAGATAGCATCGCTCCAGAGAATTGTGGGTGCTACACAGCTGTCGGAATATTTTTTACTATGGCAGGCCATCCAGTAGGTTATGTTAGCCGGACCGCCACACCTAGCGCGTCCGATCCCAGGTCGTTGGACTGCAGTACATCTTAGATTGGACACTGCAGATGACATCCTGTGGAAGTGGACGCCTAATCAGCAATATTCAAAGAAAGTCACTTACTTAGTGCAAGACAAAAGGCGGCATGAGACAATAACTACACACTTATTTGGAAGGCCGGTGTGGAAAACAAGTGCAAATTTTTTATATGGCTATTCCTTCAAAACAAGTTACTCACGGTGGACAGGTTAGCGGCCAGGGGTTGGTGTCGTTTACGTAAGCAGATAGTATGCCAGAATCGCACTCGATTAGGCGTGATTAGCTCGGCAGGTGGGATCTTGGTTACGTAGCCGTCTAAGACTCATATAAGTTAGTTAAGATATTTTGGTAGTTAAGATATTTCCATGTTAGATTAAGGCTATATAAGCCATGTCAAAGAAAGGAATAAAGATCAAGGAGGGGATTACTCATGGTTATCACGGCGCCTCGGCGAGGCGAGTCGCCTCCGGGGCGCCTGGACGCCTAGGCGCCTAGGCGCCTGCCTAGGCGAGGATTAGGCGACCAAAACATATCCTTAGAAAAGCTGCCTTTGAATGGTAAACTAGTTTATTTTAGTATTCATAGAAGTTAATTCGGCCCATATGCCTAGCCTGGCCTACTCGGCCCACAGCCTGACCAACCGATGGACCATTCCAGGCTCCCAATCGATGCCTTCCACTCCCAACCGATGGCCCATTCACGCTACTACTACTACTACTACTCCCAATCGATGCCTGCCATCGCATTCCTCATATCATACCATCGCCGATCGCTATTCTCAAGATTTCACGGCCAACACAAGATCGTCGCTCGCCACTCGCCAGACTCCGAGCCGCTGAAGGAGAGGAAGGCCGACGAAAGCAGCCAAGCAGAGGAGCCATTGAAGTCGCCGAAGCTCGCAGCACAGAGGAGAAGCAGACAGAGAAGGGAGGCGGAGGAGGAGGGAAGCGGAGGAGGAGCGGAGGCGAGGCTTATCGGGCGGCGGCGGCGGCGGTGGCGGCTAAACTAGGGTTTCGCCGCTTCTCCACCCGTGAGGTCTGTGGTCTTCGTTTTTCGCACCTCGCCCCGCTTTGGTCTTGGCCTTTCTCCACTTCGCCGAAAGCGAGGAGCCGCCAAGTCGCCGCCGAAGGCTCGACGACGCCAGCGCCACGCCACGACGCAGAGGCTTCAGCGTCGCCGCCGGCCAGCGAGGCGACGAGGCACGGCAAGTCCGGCCGGCCGACCGACGCTTAGTCGGCGCCTAAGCGCCGCTTAGGCGACGCCGTGATAAGCATGAGATTACTGCTTTTTTGGCCATCTATTTCTCACGCAAAGACCTTGTCTGCGCTTGACTTTCGACGACGGCAAGCAAGGCGACGCCCAGATCTCAAGCCGACAACACGCCCACCACTACGACCTTCGCAAAGAAAGACCGTAATAACTTGGTATCGAGCCAATCAACGCCGAAGGTCATGGCGGCCGATGAGGTTCATACCGCGCATAAGATCGACAAAATCGCCCGGTTGAAGACATGGCGCTGGTCCAAGACGGCCACACAGCGCAGTTTGCAACCCTCACCACATGGCTGGATCGCTATGACGCGCGCATCGCCAAGGTGGATGACATGATGAGCGCAATGGTGGGAGGGAGCGAAAAAGGGAAGAGTGCAGAGGAATTGGCTTATCTTCCTACCGGCCATGAGGAAACTCGGCGACAGCGAAGAAGATCGAGGAGTGGGCGGACCGCACAACTTCATCGGAGGGCGATTCAATGGCGGCAAGAACAGGATGGCGCTAGCTTTTCCGAGGACGGGAGGGTGGGTTCCCTGCTATGCTTGAGGGACGGCCCCCAAAACCCCTGCGTTGGGACTTCGCAACCTATGAAGATGCGGACGATCCCCTCCCTTGGCTGAACTCGTGTGAGTTATTTTTCCGAGGCCAAAGACACTACGGAAGCAGATAAGGTCAAGACGGCAAAGATACCATCTCAAGGAAGCTCAAAGAATGGTACATGCTACTGGAGGAAGAGATGGGCGTCCTTCCATGGGTGCACTTCAAGGAACTCGTCCACCTTCGCTTTGGGCCGCCGACACGGCGCAATCACTTGGCGGAGATTAAACAGCTTCGCCAGATAGGAACTGTGGCTCAGTATCAGAAGGAGTTTGAAGCGCTACTTCCCCGCGCAAACCTGCGGCCTGACCAGAAGATTGCGATGTTCACCGCGGGTCTCAAGGAAAAGCTCGCCATTGCCGTGGACCTGGCAGCTCCACAGTCCTTAGTCATGGCCATGAGCCTAGCTCGGGCTCATGAGCGCTTGCAATAAGCTGATTCCGAAGACAGCAGGCGCACGGTTCCTAAGGGCGGCGGCATGAGGTCCACGGGAAGTCTGCTGCAGACCGCGCACTCGGCCACCGCAGCAGGCACATCTGCCCTCATGTCTGCACCTAAGGGAGGCGACACTAATGTTTCCGGGGCCAAATTCATCAAGAAACTGACTCAAGCACAGATGGAGGAACGGCGTCGTATGGGGCTATGCTACAATTGTGATGAGAAATACACTCCTGGGCATTCCTGTCAGCGACTTTTCAGTTTGGAGGTGGTGCCTGACGATCCCGAGGACAGTGCAGGGTATAATGAGCAGCCATCCATTTCCCTTCTTGCCCTGACCGGCATTGCAGCCGGCCGGATGATGCGTCTCCCTGTCCGCATCGGTGCTCATCATTTCCTTGCGCTCATTGACTCCGGCTCCACCCACAACTTCATCTCCGGCAAAGAAGAAGGTCAAAGTGTGTCGCGGTGACCGACAAACCTCTCTTTCCGGGTTGCGAGCTAATGGCGGCGATCGGTGGCGATGGCGAATGTTGTCGGGTTTCCCTTGACATTACAAACCACAAGTTTGTCATTGATTTTTATGTGCTGCCGCTTCGAGGGGTTGATATTGTTTTGGGTGTCCAGTGGCTTCAAACACTCGGACCCATCACTTGGGATTTCCAACGCCTCACGATGACACTTTGGCGAGGAAATCATCAGGTCCGCCTCCAGGGAGTGTCGTCGCAGCACCCTTCCCTGTCAGCCATGGTCACTTCACCGAACGAGTTCATGGAGGCCTTATTAGCCGAATATCCTGCTGTTTTCGCTGCTCCCCAGGGCCTCCCACCGGCCCGCGCTTATGACCATCGGATTCATTTGAAGGCTGGTACAGATGCCGTGGCCGTGCGCCCATATCGTTACCCGCAGTTGCAGAAGGATGAGTTGGAGACACAATGTCGAGATATGCTGCAGCAGGGCATTATACGCGTCAGCACATCGGCATTTTCTTCACCGGTACTGCTGGTCCGAAAAAAGGATAACACATGGAGGTTCTGCGTCGATTACCGAGCCCTCAATGACAAGACCATCAAGGACAAATTTCCTATTCCAATTGTGGAAGAATTGTTGGATGAGCTTCAGGGTGCGCGCTTTTTCACTAAGTTGGATCTTCGGTCTGGCTATCACCAAGTGCGCATGCATCCGGATGATGTTCACAAGACGGCATTTCGCACGCATCATGGACACTTTGAGTTTTTGGTAATGCCTTTTGGCCTAACAAATGCCCCGGCAATGTTTCAGGCCCTCATGAATGAAGTGTTGGGCCGCTTTCTTCGCCGCTTCGTGTTGGTATTTTTTGATGACATCCTCATTTACAGCCAGTCTTGGGCTGAACACCTCTGTCATGTTCGAACCGTGTTACAGGAGCTATCTCGCAATGGGTTGGTATTGAAACGATCCAAGTGCTCTTTTGGTACTCTCTCTGTCGCCTATTTGGGCCATGTCATCTCCGCCGAGGGTGTCACCATGGATAGGCAGAAGGTGGCCGCTATTGAGGATTGGCCGACCCTGACCACTGTCCGGGCTGTTCGTGGTTTTCTCGGTCTGGCCGGGTATTATAGGCGCTTCATTAAGAACTATGGTTCGATTGCTGCGCCTCTCACGCGTCTTCTCCGCAAAGAAGCATTTTCTTGGACTTCAGACATGGCAGAGGCTTTCTCTTCACTCAAGTAGGCACTGGCATCTGCTCCGGTTCTTCAATTACCAGACTTTGGTCTTCCATTTATCATCGAATGTGATGCGTCTGGGTCGGGATTTGGGGCCGTCCTTCATCAGGGTGCGGCGCCCATTGCTTTCTTCAGCCGGCCGATTGCTGCTCGTCATGCTAAGCTCGCTGCTTATGAGCGCGAGTTAATCGGCCTCGTCCAAGCTGTTCGTCATTGGAGACCGTATGTCTGGGGACGCCCTTTTCTTGTCCGCACCGACCATTATAGCCTGAAGTTTTTATTAGATCAGAGGTTGTCTACTATTCCCCAACATCAATGGGTGAGTAAATTGGTGGGTTTTGATTTCTCGGTGGAATACCGACAAGGTCGCCTTAATACCGTGGCCGACGCACTATCCCGGCGCGACGGTGATGCCTCTCCTGCCGATCTCATGGCCATTACTGGTCCGCTGCTAACTCTCTTTGATGACCTCCGTCGAGAACTCCCAGATGATGCGGAATGGAGTTCTCTTCGGCTTGACATTCAAGAAGGCCGCCTGCTGCACCCCTGGACTATCTGCGATGGGCTGATCCTCTACAAAGGTCGTATTTTTGTGCCCCAGTCTTCTCCCTTTGTGAACACCATTTTTGCTATGTGTCATGAGGCCGGTCATGAGGGAGTGCAGAAGACGCTTACAAGAGTTCGGGCCGATTTCCATATTCCACAGGCGCGTCAGTTGCTCCAGTCCTTTATTCGGGATTGTCTGATTTGTCAACGAAATAAGACGGAGCACTTACACCCGGGGGGCCTCCTTCAACCACTCCAAGTACCCCATGCGGTATGGTCTGATATTGCTATGGACTTCATAGAAGGTTTGCCGAAATCTGGCGGGAAGACAGTTATTCTCACTGTGGTGGATCGTTTTTCCAAGGCGGCGCATTTTATTCCATTGGCTCATCCGTACACAGCAGTCTCGGTGAGCCGGGCCTTCTTTGATACAGTAGTGCGCCTACACGGTATTCCCTCTTCTATTGTGACTGATCGCGATGTGGTTTTTACAAGCAACTTTTGGCAAGAACTGTTTCACCTAGCCGAGTGTCACCTTCACATGAGTACTGCCTACCATCCTCAATCGGATGGCCAATCCGAGGTGACTAACAAAATTATTGCTATGTATCTGCGTTGCTTTGCGGGAGATCGACAGAAACAGTGGGTTCGTTGGCTGCCGTTGGCGGAATATTGTTACAACACCTCTTTTCAATCTTCCCTGAAGACGACCCCTTTCAAGGTTGTGTATGGCCGCGATCCGCCGAGCATGCGTTCCTACATTAAGGGGGAAGCACGGACTCCGGCTGTCGAATCTCAGATGTTGGATCGTGACGAGTTTTTGGCTGAGGTGCGCGAGCGGCTTTTACAAGCTCAAGCTGTGGCTGCATCGTACTATAATCGTACACATCGGGAGGTGACTTTCGCGGTGAACAATTGGGTCTGGCTTCGTCTTTCTCATCGGCCAGGCTCTTCTCTTCCGAATGTGACACATGGCAAGCTCAGTCCACGTTTCTACGGACCATATCAAGTCCTGCAACGTATTGGCACGGTCGCATATCGCCTACGCCTTCCTCCAGGTGCCCGGCTCCATGATGTTTTCCATGTTGGATTGCTTAAGAAGTTTCAAGGGACGTGTTGTTCGTGGCCAGCGGCAAGCCCTCAGACGTTGGAAAGATCTTCCGGTGGAACAGGCTACATGGGAACATGTTGACGCCTTCCAAAGAAATTGATGCGGATTTCGGCTCGAGGACGAGCCATTTTTGGAGGAGGAGGTGATGTCGTTCTGCAAGAATATGTACGCCTGTAATCCGCACTTTTGATTAGGGCAGGATTAGCTCGGCAGGTGGGATCTTGGTTACGTAGCCGTCTAGGACTCATATAAGTTAGTTAAGATATTTTGGTAGTTAAGATATTTCCATGTTAGATTAAGGCTATATAAGCCATGTCAAAGAAAGGAATAAAGATCAAGGAGGAGATTACTTCTCTGTTTTTTTGGCCATCTATTTCCCCTCACGCGCAGCACCTTGCTGCGCCTGACTTCCTCGACGGCGACGTCCAGGATCTCCAAGCCGACAACACGCCCACCACTACGACCTTCGCAGCAAAGACCGTAACAGTTGGCCTCACAGTAATTTCTGTCCTCTAATCGGATCAGACCCAGAATCTGCAGCGCACCTTCTACTCTATTGTCCCTACGCCAAACAGGTTTGAAGGAAGGTCTTCCAGCGGATCGGTTCTAATTCCATTATCCCACACGCAGGTCTTTCGCCTTCATCCTGGTGGCAACAAATTCAGCAAGCAGTGATAGGCAACATGTGTAAACAGGTGGATACCATTGTAGTATACACTTGCTGGAATCTGTGGAAGGAAAGAAACGCGCGAATCTTCAGCAACGATTACCAACCCTTCCTTTCGGTTTTCAGTCAAATTGTCCAGGATGTTCATACGACGAGTAGCGATGACACAGGGAACTCTCCCAAATGGGGAATATTACCTTTAGGAGTTTCAAGTCGGTGAAAATTGTGCAGCACTTTTCTTGGCGCACGCTAATGGGAGATTCGACATCCATGAGGGTCCCATATTGTCTTTCCGGGCTTCAATGTCATGGGGCATGCAACAGGCTCGCTTCTATTGTTCGTTAGTTTTTTTTTCCAGAGCTTCCATGATTTGAGACCCACATAGCTTAGGGGTCACCTTTTAGTAGCTTGTTATATTCTCTCCAGTCTCCTGTCTTCTGGCTTGTTAGTTTCGGTCGGGTTCTTGTCTTTCTGACTCGGTTGGGTGTACTCTGATTTCTCCTTTAATGCATGGCAGAGCTCCTGCCTCTTTCGTTCAAAAAAAAAAAGAATCAATCATTTGCTCCTTTATCAACTTTGAATATGTAGCATATGTTTCATTTATTTGATACTGGTCTGCATTTTTTTCCATTATGCTCACCGCTCAATTTAGCATGCTTTGGAACACAAGCAAGGTGCTGGTAGTCTTATCAATAACTTTGTCTAGCATTTTCCCCTTAAGTTGCATATTTGATGGTATTGACATCAACTCTGGTGATATATGAATCATCATTTAAGTTGAGTGGTACATGTTAGCACCAGATGTGCAAAAGACCTGATCATAACAGAATGCAAAGACAGTCAAACAAATCTTCCTGAAATTGTATGCCTATATATCACTTCCTAGTTTATGTTAATCAAGTTAATTTAGCAAAAAAAAAAAACTTTTAGAATTCATTTTTTCTAACTGAAAATATTTTACAAACAAATAATTATCCTGAAGAATGACTTATGGAGGACTTGCCTAGATCCCATAGTTACAGCTTCATAAATAATTATATATACTGGACATTTCCAGGGGGGATAAACCACAGATAAGCAGGAATCATTGCCTTAGATCCATAAGAAAGCTCAACCTTTTTTATGCCTTTTGAATTGTGATTACTTGACTATGGGGATGGGTTGAGGCAGAAGCCACAATCTGTGCTCGTTAGTGTTACTGTGGTAGTTCTGTTTTATCCTTGAACTCTAAAAGTTAACTAGCCGTGCTCTGAGGGAGAGATCACAACTATACAAGTTCCCAGCTACTGGAATGCTATTGTTTATTTCCATGCCTTGTAACTAATGGTGTTAACCTGGTCAGAAAATAGTAACTTAGTTGCACAAAACAAAATTATCAAATTGATGTAAATCATGTAGTTGATCCTTTTCTTCAAACTTATGAAGCCAGCAAAGAATTAGCTGACTAACTTAATTATTATTTCATATCAATTGTATCGATGTCATTGAGGTGGGTTTAAATAACCAATAATTGTTATTGCTAGTGGGGTCTCTAACCTTATGTGAAGATTTTAAGAGTAAAAAGAACTATTGATATACTGAGGTCATAACCTCTACTTGTCCCATTGATTACATGATTGGAGGCTAGTACCATACTAGTAAGTAATATTCTTGATGAATTCAAAAGCACTATTTTCTTACGTATTTCATTTTAGATATCCATAAATGATTTCATCTATACAGGAGTAACTGTGATGCTATTCAAAGAAACATCTGTTAGTGATTTCATCTATACAGGAGTAGCTGTGATGCTATTCAAAGAAACATCTGTTAGTTAGTCAAGCTTTATTAGTAAAAGGATGATGATGATAAAAACAACTAAATTTCTTAAAACAACTAAATTTCTTAGGAGGTCATTGTTTTGGATAGACTCCTTTCTTTGAGCTATTGCTTTATCCTTAAAATAATGCAACCGAGTCAAGTGTGATTGTTGCCATTTGGAGGTGTAATCAGGGTTTTGGAAAACATTTAGGGAGTGGAAGCCGGGACCGGGCCAGTTCCCTTTTTTTTGCCCGGAAACCTGTTGGTTTATGCCCTCTAAACTGTCCAGTTTCCTTTTCACTATCTAAAATTTTTAGTTTTTCAAGATTTGATGTTTGGAATGTAATCTACAGGTATTAATACATATATTGTGCAAGAAGAATGCATCAAAAGGGGAGGGGATTGGGGTTGAACCAGCCAGAGTTTTGAAAACCAGAACCTGGCTGGTTCCTTTTTACCAGCCAGTTACCGGTGGTTTTCAGAACCTTTGGTATAATAAACCGTATAAACTGATTTGGTTCAAGTATTGATGGGGCTTTTTGATAATTCTGCAGTGCTCAGCAAGCTCATTCAGATTTTTAAGGTCTTATGTTCTTTCTCCAAGTACAAAAAACATTGCAAAACCTTTTCTGCTATTTTATCTTTATGCAACGCCCTTTCATTGGTTTTCTCAATATAGCTGTTGGGTGGACTATTTGGTACACTACCTTATGATTTACTATGTTTCAATCTGTGCATCTAGTTAGTTGTAATATCTCAATATTATAACATTTCGATATATTGTAGCAGATTGTAGCATCTTGACGAATTTAATTAACAACGGCTATTTTTCCCTTTAGGCTAGCCCATCAGATCCTAAAACTTTTCCATTCATCTTACTTGGGAACAAGATCGACGTAGATGGTGGAAAAAGCAGAGTGGTCAGTTCCTTGAATATGTGGCTTATAACTTTTATCTCTAGATATGGCACCACCTGCTTACTATTTTTCACACAGGTTTCTGAGAAGAAAGCAATTGAGTGGTGTGCTTCCAAAGGCAATATTCCTTACTACGAAACTTCTGCAAAAGAGGACTACAATGTTGACAATACGTTCCTGTCTGTTGCCAAACTTGCTTTAGAGCATGAGCGTGATCAGGACATGTGAGTAAAATCATCTTTGCCACTTTATTGTTTGGTAGGAAGCCTTCCCTTAGCTTGGAGTAAGTTATCTTTGTTTAAATATGGGATTCATCTCTTTGTTGAAAAATTAGGGGCCTATTTGTTTTTGCTTTTGATTCTAGATTCTGGCCCTAAAAGCAGAATAAAAAACAAACGGCTCGATTCTAGGAATCGATTCTCACAATCCAGCCTACCTATATACACTAAAATCCACAATCCACTTCATATATATTTTTAGATTCCAGCTTTTGAAAAATCAGTTTCTTTACTACCACAATCCAGAATCAGCTTTTAGATAATCCAAAACAAAAACAAACAGTCCTAAGTGGTAGGATTGCATGACTGCATTGTTGACTTTAGCAGTGATGATTTCTGCTTATAACTATTTGTTTCCATGCTTGTGTTTATTATGTTTCACTACCTTGATTCAAAAAAGATAGTGTTGCGCCTTTATTAATTTTTTTTCTATTTAGTTTTTTACACCCATTTTTCTGCCCTTCAGCTACTTCCAGACAGTTGCAGATCCTGTCCCAGAGACTGAACAGAGAGGCGGATGTGCATGCTAGCTGTTAGTCATATTTGTCCCTTCCAGTTTTTGCGTACTGATTGTGATATTCTTTTCAAGTGACGCTGGGCATTCTTTTAGTTTTCACAATGTACACTAGGGTTCATGCGCGACCATTCAACTAGCTTTTGTAGCCACTGTACTATAGTTAGTGACTATAGTTTTGGTACACGAAATACTGATGAGCGCTGTGTCTTCAATTGGGCAATAAGAATGCACAGTGGTAGACAATTTGGGATATGACCTCTCGGCGGTCAATCTCTTATGCCTCAATTATATTCATGCAGCTGTAACTTATTGACGTCCAAAGCGTTGAATTTTTGTTGAGACGGGCATATTGCTTTTCCATGTCCAAAATGATTATGATCATTTGTAAACTATCAGTCGTGTGCGCAGAATGTAAATGTTTGGGGGGTGCTTGGCTAGCAAGTTGCCGTATCGGACGGCCGCTAGCTTGCACTGTTGATTCAATGTTCAAACATTATGAATCTTACTGTGTGACCTTTTGTATGATAATGACGTCCAGTTTTCTTAAGATTTCAGTTCTTCCTCGTGATGCTGCAACCTTCGGAATTGGAGATTTTTCTTTCATGACATTAGCTTGCTTTGAGTTTTGACCAACAATGTTCAAACATTTCAACTTGCTATCATCAAGGTGACACTGCATAACACAACCCGAAGTCGTCAGCTGGCTTGTGGTTCTCTGCTCAGTGCTAAAGGTAGCCCTTTCGCATCATAATCGGTCAAGGTAATATCCATTTACTCATCTCCACCATAACTTCATGCCTTCATCACGCTAAGATTTTCTTTATTTGTTGGATTACTACTCAAAAACCCGAAGCTGAAACAACCTCTTTGTTGGGAAACCGTGGTGCAAGAACTTTTAAATGATGCTCGAAAATACCTTTGACGTTTAGCGTTGGCCGCGGATGATGTTGCGCCGAGTTGCACAAGCTTGACCCTTCTTCCCGGATCACGCTGAGCCAGTGGCTAGAATGTTCAGAAACGGAAGTGGAAGCAAGGTTAGAACGCTTTACGTTCCGATGCGAATATTCGTCCTGATGAGTTGTTCTCCGAGTCAGCTTTCGGATGCATGTTCTACCGCTTCCTTAGAATAGTATGCCGGCATGCTTCTCCATTGTGATCCTGTGTGCGACATTCCGCATGACATGCTGCAGCGAGAGATTACAGCTTTGATCTGCAGGACACTTTGATGACCGACAGATTACACATGCAAAATTAAATACGAACTGGGGGGGAAAAATCTTTACCGAAAGCTACCGGTATATAATTAGTAGGGCTAGGTGAAATGTATTGAGCTGGAGTTGGACTGAGGCCCTCCTCAAATGCACACGTGCTTGGATCACTTGGAAGACTAATCCAAGACGCCGGTAATTTCTCGGTGACATTCTAGAGGCATCAGTGCATCACCATCACCAGCGTAGCGCAGGAACATTGTAGGAGCCCTGGAAAGCTGCCCTGTTTCTTCATTGATTCTCCTTGTAGTTTTGTTGCTTGTCTTTAGTACTTTACGGGAGCCAAGCCAAGCCAGCCCACTTCCGTCACTCCAGTGGACATTTCACTTTGATGATTAGACAAGTGTAGTATGTCATTTGAATCGCCGAATGACGTGTACTTGACTCATCGTCCTGGTATGCGTATTGCTAGACGGATTAGTAGACCTATGTCATTGCTCGTGCTGGATGACAAGAACATCCGGTTTTCCTTTATGTTCTTCCGATTTGGGGAGAACGATCCAATGTTCGAGCTGAATGATCTTGAGGATCAATCTACCCTTATCTAATACTGTTAGAGTCTAAGTGCTAAACTAATACATTATCATCATGAACAACTAGCCTAAATCATGATCACCAAAACATAATGCGGAAATAGAGTCATTAGTTACTAACCCGGAATAAAGATGCCATTAGAGTTTGATCGGTGATTGATGTGTTGTCGGTGAAGAAGGGTGAGGTAGCCGCACGATGAAGAAACTGGGAGCACCGAGATGACCTCGGTGAAGGTGAGGACCTTCAGTAACCGGTGCGCCAAAAACCCTAGATTGGAAGGGATGTGCAGGAGATGGCAAAGCTCAAGATTTTTCTTGATATCTTGAGCGCCGGCCTCTTCCTATCTTATATGACGTAGGTTATTGGGACCAAAACCAAAACTACTAAAACTGCTCCCGATCAGAGCGCGAAATTGTGGGTCAATCCTAGATTTTTCGGATCTTTTCCTTGATTTTCGAACTTTCTGTTTTTAACCAAAGATCACAACTAACATTCTCCCACTTGATCGAAGGCTAATATCATAAATCCATACTTAACAGAACAAGTATACCAAAATAAAGTATTACCGCGATTAATCTAAGCACCGCTGCAACCCCAAAATCTATAGTGCATTATTCTATCTCGACAGGATAATTAATTATTTCTTAACGGGATTTGGTTTTATTCTTATGGTCTTTTTGTGCAGTTTATTTTCATTTGCCATCATGTGCACTTTAAAAAATGAAAATAAGCTTTGTAATTTCCAGAATCAAAGTTTTGAGATCTCAATTTGTCCCAGAAGTATAGACTGTCAATAAGTCTTATGCCAACACTAATTTTTTAGACAAGCTTTTAACAGGGAATCATTAAACTAAACATGATGTATAAACTTATATATTAAACATGATACTTAATTTTTATACGCTGAACATCAATAATTTGATTCTGGATTATATCTTTCACAACGTCATATGTTTGGCAGCATAACTTGGCAGTTGTTACTCGAAGCAAAAATTGCACTCTTACATAATAAATTCCAGGATAGAATCTTAAGCCAAAATAAATTTTCTTATTCTTAAACCACAATAGCCTATTGTGGATTTCTCATTATCTAATAGTCTTATGACATGCCACAAGTTTGCTTGCATCATTAATGACGTCTTAAGATATTGACTAGAGCCATTCCACAATATGGCTCTTTCTGCAAGATTGAAGATTTGACTTGATGTGGATTTAATGTCAACACACCTTGCATAATCTGTGTCTGAATAACCTACAACTTTATGAATATCAGACTTCTTATATGTGAGCATGTAATTATTAGCACTTTGCCTATGATGTAAAGTTGTCTTTAGTAGTTTTTCAGTGGTCCAGTCCTGAATTAATATATGCCAAGTATCATGGTTACAAAAGTTAAATAAAGGCGCATACAAACTTAAGTATACATAATGTTCATAACAGCGGAACGTAAGAAAAACTTCTGTCACCCTTAATAATCGGAGTAAACTCCCTTAATATTGGACCTATCTTGGTGAATTTTAATAGTCAAAACATGAGAGACATCACCAAGTCAAACTTTAATTCTCAGAAGAGAAAGGAAATATTTGGGTCTTAAACATTAATGTCCTTATTGTTGATAGTCAATAAGACATCATCTATATAAACAATTAAGTCCATATAAACAGCTAAGAGATTAAATTTACTTCCACTGGTCTTAAGGTTAAAACTTAAGATATCTTTATGTGAGGCTCGCATTATCATAAACTCCAGAATCAACCGGAGGTGGAACTTTTAGAGACAAGGATTGCTATTCTCTCGAACTATTGGCATTAGAACATAAGCACGATTGTGTCAAGTATAGTTTACCTTACCTCAGAGCTCTCACTAGAATCAACATTTCTATAAACTTAGTGGACTTTGACTAAGCACACACGCTCACGTGTATTCACGTATATAAGTATCTTAATTTCCCAGAGTGTAAGATATTAATTATCTTTAATAGAGTAAGGAATTTGTTCATGAGTTTATGTCTTACATAATGAAGCTTTTTTTTCTCAATGAGATATTCCATTCTCCTCCTCGAAATGTGGTACAAGCGTTAATGCCACATTTTCGATGAACTCTCATAAATATTTCACTTTTAGTGAAGCCAATAGAGTTAGCAACATACTTAATGCTCCCTAAATAATTTATAAAGGTGTAAGATGGGAACATAAATTACATTATTAGGATAGATGGTGAAAACATAACTTAGTACTGATGGAAAACTTCCAACAGCTTTAACATTAGCTTCCTATTCATCTTCTAAGACTTCACTTTAAAACTTTCATAGTCTTGAGGTAATGTTGGCAGCATAAATATAGTTTTCTATCTTAGTATTTAGCCAACTTTCTTTATGAATACACACATTCATGGGCACAATCATAGTTCACTTCTTATTCTTCATTCTTGTTGTTACATTCTTTATGAATGACGTAATGAAGTGAATTAGAAGGGCTCCAATAATGTTTTTCATGTCCTAACTCATTAACTTTAAGCACTCTTATGATTAGTATACTGGCAAAAACTTTTGAGAAGCTTCATAATGCTTTTCTATTATTATCAGATAGTTATAATTTAACTGGAGGATTGCTCCTCCAGATCCTAAATTTTATGATCAAAAAGGGACATTTGCTTAAATTGTTCCCACTAGTCATCAGAATATTGAATTCTTGTTAATGTCTAAGTTATTAGATGCTTCTTCTAATAGGAGCCAATCATCAACATTATGTTTGTGTGCGTAATTAATAGCCTTAAGAATAATATGCTAATAAATTACTCTATTTTTTATTAGGGTACTAGAAATAGCCGAAGAACTTATGGCTGAATTGATAATAGGGATGTAACACTAATCATTACTTAATATCCACAAAAATGTGAATAATTGTCTGTCATGAAATTAACTCGATGCTTATCAGGTTAATAAACATGCTAATGACAAAGCTTAACAATTCTAATTCACTTCACCATTGGGCAAAAACAAAGAAGAACTTAATATGAGGAAAGAATTAGCAGTCCATCTTCGCATCATATTTTAGCAGAAAATGAAGAATAATTGGATTCACTAATGGGAATGGCAAATGATCACAAACAATGTTGGTCAGTATGTAACCATGAGCCATAAAACGTAATCCTTAAATCAACATGAAATCTCTAACCAAAACTTCTCGTTGATTTCATTTTGATTAGAGAACCTATGGGAATGACACATGACTATAATCAACTTTGGTCGGAATATAACCGTGTGTCACAACATAATCCCAAAATATGACTACAGTTCCAAACTGTATCACCTTTGGGTACATAACGGAAAAGAACTTAATCTATGGGAATGGTACACAATTGCAAACAACTTTGGTCAGAATGCAATCACGGCCACAACATAATCCTAAAACTTCATTAAATCTCTAACTAAGACTGCTCGTTGGTTTCATCTTAATTAGAGATATCTTAAATATAATGTAGTCTTTATCATATAAATGCTTGAAAAGACTCAATTAATATGAGAATTAATTAAATGTCACATGACCCATAAAAGACGTTAGTCAGTATATAGTCATGAAGCATTTAATTAATCATAATCACATTGTCTCAAAGTATAACACATTAATAAGAGACAAATTAATCACATGATCAAAATTACTGAGCATTAGACATCAAGTACTTAATTGTGGAATCGTAAACAATTAATAATTAATGAACAGTAAATTAAATGCTAAATTGAAAATAAGGGAAAAACTTAAGCTCAAAATTTAGGGCATAAGAAATTACAACATATGTGGAAATATAAACAACTCAGGTAGAAACATAGTACTTAACTAATCACATCTTAGCTTATTCCCGGAATGCACTAAAGCGTTATTTGCGACCTATCTGAGAAAACATCTAAAAACCTATCTAAAACTTATGCCCAAAGATGGGCTCATTAATAATGCATGGCTGAATATAATATAATCAGTAAATATTGAAAAATAAATGTCTTGCATGAAAATTAACCCTACGTTGGTCTGATTAATAATCATGCTAATGACAAGAAAATTTAAAGTTCTATTTCGCATCACCGTTGGGCAGAAATGAAAAGAACTAAATTATCTTATGGGTGACACATGCTCATAAACAACGTTGGTCGGTATATGATCATGGTCATAACATAATCCCAATTTTTAACATTAAACAATAATCTCAATCAAAATTTCCCGTTGGTTCTATTTTAATTAAAGATAATACTTATAAATAATCATTACATGAAAAATTAATTGCCACATTAAATAATTAGTCCAAAAAATTAATCATGAAACTAATCATAACATTAATGCCCAGAAAGTAAGAATTAAACAGTACTTATTGCCGAAATTAAATGATACATAAAAATACAGAAATTACAGGCTAAAACTACTATTTTCTAATGCCCCAAAACTCACGGCCCAGCCACGCGCAGCACGTCCCAATCAGGAATTGGTGGCCCAAACGCGAAGGTGCGGTCCACGCGCAACGCGCACTCAGTCCGATCTCGTGCGCGGCCCAGCAAATGCGCAGCCCAACCGAAGGCAGAAGACATGGCCGTCCGATCCGAATGGATGGCTGAGATTGATCCGGGATGGAACAAAAAACGCACGTGAAGAACGCTAAGACCATTCGGCTTTCTCGTCTCGGAAAAACTACAAGAGGCGGTGACGGCGCAAGCGAGTGCACAACACGACCGGAGCGGGAGGCAGCGGCCAAGGCACACACACGCGCGCGGCGGGGCAAAGGGCGCATGGAGTTCTGGCGAAGCGGCGCAACGGCGCGCACGCACATGGCAAGCAGATGCCGCTCATAGCTCCGGCGCACGCACGGGCAAAGCTAAAGCTCACGACAGCGAGCGGAAGCGCGGCACCTGGAGCGGCCGACGGTGACAATGACCGGAATCGGCAAAGATAAGCCCCAAAAAACCCTTCTTAGATCATTAGGATTTGATAGGATTTGCTTGATTTGGAGACAAATAATGGGATTAGGGTTCTTGATTTGCTAAATTATCTCCTTCTAAATGCTAACCCGAGCCAAAACATTCCTAAACAGACCATAAACCGATGAACACAAGGCCTAATCCGGGCTTTATAGAGATCAAGATAGGCTAGATTTAGCTCTGATACCAAATGTTAGAGTCTAAGGGCTAAACTAATACATTATCATCATGAACAACTAGCCTAAATCATTATCATCAAAACATAATGCGGAAATAGAGTCATTAGTTACTAACCCGGAATGAGGATGCCATTAGAGTTTGATCTGTGGTTGACGTGTTGTCGGTGAAGAAGGGTGAGGTAGCCGCGCGATGAAGAAACTGGGAGCACTAAGATGACCTCGGTGAAGGTGAGGGCCTTCGGTAACCGGTGCGCTAAAAACCCTAGATCGGAAGGGATGTGCAGGAGATGGCAAAGCTCAAGATTTTTCTTGATATCTTGAGCGCCGGCCGCTTCCTATCTTATATGACGCAGGTTATCAGGACCAAAACTAAAGTTACTAAAACTGCTCCCGATCAGAGCGTGAAATTGTGGATCAATCCCAGATTTTTCGGATATTTTCCTTAATTTTCAAACTTTCTGTTTTTAACCAAAATCACAACTAACAAATACTCCACAAGGGAAAAAAGGCGCACACGGTTGATCTACACTGGTTCTGTGGCTACATTGCTTTGAGATTTTTGGTGCAAGCTTCCAAACCCATGCCGAGAGATCAGAGAAGAGACTTCAACCGAACAGTATCCGTAAAGAAAGAGAGTAAATTTTATAAAACTATATGTTTGTTTACAAACTATTAGAAATTTACAGGTTGTTAATTAGAGTTGTTACAAGAAACGATTAATTATAAAACCTGTAGTTTTTTGACACGAGTTCTCCTAACATCTGTATGTTCGTGACGTGAGTTCTCCTAAAATCTATAGTTTTGTAAAATAAAAACTAAAATATGTAATTTTCTAATAGATTGTATAAAAAATTTATAGTTTTGTCAAATTCACTCAAGAAAGAAAGAGAAGGATCTTTCGGAACCAGCCTCGGCATAACTCGTTATATTTCTTTTAATTGACCGGCAGATGGTTCGCTTAAAAAAAGTGTATGAACAGTACTATCCAGTTTTTCATCGAGTAAATTAGGGTAGTTCAATTTTAATGGGATATGTAGCACCAGCTAGCACCATAATATAAGCTTTTTTTTAAAAAAAAAGACTGTACCCATATTTGGTTTGAACTGTGCTTTTTTGGGGGTATGGAGTTCTACTTCTAGTTGTTGTACATATACGTCACTGTCCGAGTGATGCAATTTACGCACATCACGAGTAATCACGACGTCCATCTCAGAAGTTTCAACTGCATCTCCGTTACTATTAGGGGTGTAAACGGAGCGGATAATTTTTAACCGATCCGAGCTCGAACTCATTTAAAACCCGATTCAAATCTGAAAAAATGATATCCGGTTATATCCGGATTCGATCCGGATTCGAATCGCCTATCCGAAAAAATATAGATTAAGATATGGGAAGAGAAGTATCCGATCCGTACCCGCATATCCGAGATATCCGAAAAATATCAGTGTAAATTAGTGAAATAGATATTCGATAACAGATCCGATAAACATAAACATTATACATCATATAAGTTCATATGTTGATTGAAATTATACTTGGCTGCTGTCGGCGTATTTCGCCTGACAACATCCCGTCAAAGAACAGAGTGGCTATTCTCTAGACGGAAGATATGGTTCGGTAGAGGGCATCTTCATGGTTGGAAACCCTAGCGTCTCTCTACGATGGATTCCGGGGATCAGCAAACCAGTGGACACTATGATTTACCTAGGTTTAGGCCCCCGGTTTGGGTAATAGCCCTACGTCCTGCCGGTTCTTTGTTGAAGAAAGGTGGAAGTGTTTACAAGGGTTCTCCTCTATGTCTGCTTCTGTGTGTTCTCTACTTCAGTCGACCGGTGACCCCTTCTCCATACACCGAGGCGCCCTTATATAGGCGAGCCGATCCGGGCAGGGGAGAAGGAAGCGTTATACTTATCTACAAGACATTAATTACACTCATCATTCCAACTTCCATGTCGACCCACGACTCATTTATTACATACGCCTCCGTGGCCTTGTCCTTCGAACTTTATTTAATATCGGTGAGAGGCCTCGCCCGGTCCGCCCGGGACAAGACGCTCCTGCGACGGGTTGGTAAGAGGCGTCAAAGGGATGAACCGTCGTCGTGTCGAAAGCTGAATCCTTTACAATTAATGACCCTGACACGAGGTGCCAGGGGAGGGAAACGTCGAGGCGAAGCCTTCCCCTCATTCTTTTGGTTGCCTTCGCGGCCTGACAAGGGGGGCCCAGAAGCCCGCCCACTTGCCAGGCTGCCTCATAAGCCGACACGGCGAAAGCAGATGTGATCGCCGGCCGCCGCCAGGCGCCACGCGCCGCCGCCCGGCAGTAGGGCGTGATCACCAGGTCGCCGCCAGGCCCACACGTCGCCGCTCGCGAAAGGTGGCGCGATCGCCGTGTCGCCGCTAAAGGGCCACGTGGGCTTTTGCTGGCGGCGAGTGTGATCGCCGGCCGCCGCCAGGCGCCATATGGGCGCGCCGCCGCGAATGGTGGCGTGATCGCCAGTCGCCGCCGAGGACCACAGGCTTCCCCCGTGAACAGGCGTGATCGCCGTCGCCGCCCAGGCGCCACGTCAACGCTTCGCCGGCAGCGAGCATGATCGCCAGTCGCCGCCGAGGCCACGTGGGCTTTCGCTTCGAAAGCGAGGCATGATCGCCCGGCCGCCGCCAGGCGCCACGCTGCCGCTTCGCCGGCGAAAGCGTATGCGGATCGCCAGTTGCTCGCCGCCAGGCCACGCGGCTTCTCGCCGTGGGCGAGCCCTCCTTGGGCCTGCTACTTTTACGGCGGAGAGGATACCCCGGTGCAAAGTACACCGACAGTAGCCCCCGGGACCGTCCCGGAGCGCGCGTCAGTTGCTTTTCAGACCTTATTTAATACTAGTGCGCCCCTGGATGGGCCCACCACATTTGCGCACGTAGCCGCTTCGGTTTTCTCCACTTCCTCCGATTTTTCTTGGGATCCGAAACGCTGCGTCTTTTGCCTGTTCACGAACCGTCTTCGCGGGGGGTCTATATATATGCACGCCCCCATGCAACAGTTCACGCCTTCTGGTTTCCTTCACACTTTGCTCTTTTCCTTTTCGCTTTCTTTGCTTGAAGAACTCCGTTTTCGCTCCGATGGCACAGCCTCTTCTCTCTTCCACCGCCGGCTAGAGTCGGGTGGACTTCGCCACCGGGATGGCTCCTGAGGGCTCCCTTCGCCCTCGCCAGGGGACGATCGTGTCAGGCTGCGAGCCAGGAGAGATTATTGTCTTCACCTGGGGGCTCATGGCGGGCTTGGTGCAACCATTCTCTGAATTCTTTCTCACCGTCCTCCACTTCTACGAGATCCACCATCTTCATCTCTCCCCCAACTCCATCGTCCTTCTCTCCACCTTCGCTTACCTCTGTGAGATGTTCCTGGGGGTAATGCCCAATCTCCCCCCTCTTTCGCTATTTCTTCACCTGCCGCATCACCTCCGACAACGGGGTCGCCAGGAGCTGCCACTTCTGGCTTCGCGATGGGTGGCCTCCCTCTACATTCCCTTCCAGCCTCGCTCCAACTGGAAGAACTAGCGGAGCGACTGGCTCTACGTCGGTGACGATAGCGGGGTCGACCTTCTGGGGGTATCCTACGCGCGGGCGGAAGTCCGCGAGAGCTGGAGCTCGCCCGTCGAGGAGACGGTGGAGCTCCTGGCAATGGCGGCCCGCATTGATCGATTGTGGGGCGCCGGCCTGATTGGGGCACTAGTAGTTGGGGATTTCGTGGCCCGGAGGATTAGCCTCCTGTGTCGTCGCGCCCGCCCTACATGGCAATATACAGGGGACGACGATATGACGCGCACGTACCCAGGCAGTAAGTCTCCTTACTCTTCCCTTTGAATGCATATTCTTCTTCGTGGTCACCATCAGTTAACATTTCTGTCTTCTTCTAGGGCCAGGTGATGGAAACCTGGATGGCTCTAGCCTTTCCAGGTGGCTGTCTCTATGCTGATTCCGCCGGTGCCCAGCGGCCTAGAGTTTCCGGTCGAGGCCCGGGCGCTCTGTGATCTGGAGTTCTCAGAACGCCTCCAGATCATACAATCCTTCCCAGCGATGGACTCCACTGGTCCCGTCGTGGTGCCGGCTCGTGGTCCCTTGGTGATTAGGGACCAGCCCCGGGCCGCCGACCGGAGCGCAGGCAAACGGCCTATTGCTCCGGATGCTCCTGGCGCGGACCCCAAGAGGGTCTGCACCGGGAGCCCAACTTCCGCTGCCGCCGCTTCCACGACTCCGCCGAGCGCGCCCGAAGCGGCGACGTCTTCTTCTGGGGCGGCGACGCCTGCTGCCCCTCCTTTGGAGCTGGCTACACCGACGCTGACTCCAACTCCTGCAGCACCGTCTCCACCGGCACCGATTCCACCGGCGTCAACTTCACTGGAGCCGAGTCCAATCGCCGCTGGTGTCCGCTCGAGCGGACTTGCGGTGGCAACCACCTCCTTCAACTTCAAATCCCCTCCGAGGGCGGATCGCCAAAGCGCCTCGCTCGCGCAGACGTCCGCAGCGCCGACAGGCGCGGCGGGGTCTTCTGGCCAAGAGCAATTTGGTGGCTCCAAGGTTGCCAGACTCGATGTCGCCGGGGCTAGCGCTCCTGCTCCTCCCGCTCTAATCGCCCCCGCCGCCTACGCCACCGACCTGCATACGCTGCATGCATGATTGGCAAAGCGCTTGCAGCCGCGATCACTCTCCTAACAATAGCCACCCAACGCGAAGTCCATGTGACGCAGCAAGTGGAGGCGTTGCGCGGGGAGCTGGAGAGGACAGAGGCGCAACTGGCCCAAGAGAGGGCCACCGGGGCGACTTCACTCGCCCGGGCGCAGGAGGCCGAGGCAGCGTGGAGGGAGGCAGCGGAGGAGCAGCGGCGAGCGCTGCACAACATCGCGACCTTGCTCCGGTCATCATATCAGCGCATGGCACGAATCTTGGTGCAGCTGAGGTGGACTTCGCGAAGCCGCCGAGCTTTCGAGCCGGTGATGCAAGACGCCATCGCACCACCGGGTTGTTGACGATTTTCCGCTTGCCCGCCGCCATGGCCGCCCGCTCCGCCCAGAAGGGCGCAAGTCGCCGTACATCGCAACCTTTGTGCTCGCGTGCTACGCCAGCCGCGACACTGCCTTCAACCCAATGACCGTCGTGGACGGCATTGAGGGAGACAAGGCTCAGGCGCAGGCACGCATGCTGGAGGCCGCGGAGCGCATCATCAGCATGATGACGGCGGAAGCCCCAGACCTTGGCACGGCAACAGCGATGGAGCTGGAGGCCGAAGATGATGGCGGGGGCATCGAAGTAAATCAACGGCGCATCGATGGCCCGCCATTGTTTTCTTCGCTTTTTACATTCTGTTTTTGTATGTCGAACAATATCGAATCGTAATGAAGTTGGCATATTTTGATTTCACCTGGACATGTTCATCTGTTCGCATTTTGGATATGCTTGCTCAACTCAATCTTCGGGCGATCAGCCCCTAGTCCTTTGCCATGATGCGAACCTAAGCATTCAGGTTAGGTCGACACTTAGGCATTCCTTGAGTGATTGCAATATTGCGAATAGGAATTGTGCAAAGCATGCAGAATGTAGATGAGCAAAGTCTTAAGTTTATGCATAAGGGTGTCACTGATTCTTGTCCTTTTGGAACTTATATTCCTGTGATCTCTTGGAACCTGACCGTAGCGTTGCGCAACAAAGAGGTGAGCTTACGGAGCGATGCAGGGCTGCGGTGCTTTCATGAGGATGCCGATGGGACTTCAGCGGAGTTAACGGGTGTCTGAGCCACGTTTGAGTCACCATACCACACTCACACTCCCAGTCACGCGTTTTTGCGACACAAACGCTGGGCATTTCCGTTTATCAGCAAGGAGCCATCGGGTTATGAGAGCCAGTGACAACCACGCATAATTCAACCCAATAGGGTGTAAATGCGAAAAATAAGTTGGTACTGTCAAAGTGAACAACTTATCTTTTCCATAGGCCACTGGGCGACCAGCTCCTTGACTGGTCATGGAGGCCAACACTTTGGCGAGCAGGGCGTGGTCGCCCACCTGCTCGCCCGGCGGGTAGGGCGTGGTCACCCACCTGTCGGCCAGATCCACACGTGGGCTTTTCGCTGGGCGAGCAGGGCATGATTACTAGCCCGTTTGCTAGGGGGCCACGTGGGCGCTTCGCCCATGGCGGTGTGGTCGCCACCGCTGTCTTACCGCCACGGGTTACATCGGCCGCTTGAGCTCTGTGTGCTCCAAAGACTTCATCTGCGGTTGCGCAAGGCTACTGAAAGCATAAGTAGGCATTGCACAAAACATGCAGAAAACATATTAAGGGACATAAGTCCTTGCGCGGGTATGTCATGGTCCCTTTCTTTGGGACTTAAGCTCTTGTAACGTGGGGTTATCCCGCGACGCTGCGTGGCATGGGAGCAGGTTCCCAGGACGGATATTGGGCTTATGCGGTGCTCGCGGAGACAGCCATCAGTGCTTCGTTGAGCCGAACCGAGGTGTATGGGCCGCGTTTGAGTCACCGTGCCAGGTTCGCGCTCCTGGTCGCCCATCCGGGAAAGACGCGAAGGCCGGGGGTCACCACGGATCAGCAAAGAGCAGCCAAATCGCTAGAACGCACGACATCCCCACGCAAGCTTTCCCACCATGGGACAAGCAGGGAGAATAAAGCAAAAACTCTTAAGGTAAACAAGTTTGCTAACCACCAGCAGCCGCCGACCAGCTGGGGGAAAACTCATCCACACAACCGGTCAATGCGAACCCCTGGGAACTTACAGCTTTTTAGGGGTAAAACATTCGCAACAACTCCACATTGAAGGAGTTGGCCAGCTCTTAATCATCCTCAGTAGCCAACTGGACCGCCCCGGGTCGAGATACTGAGACCACCTTAAAGGGGCCCTCCCAACGGGGAGACAGTTTGTGGAGCCCAGCATGCGTCTGGATTTTACGCAAGACCAGGTCGCCAACTGCCAGTGTTCTCTCGCAGACCCGGGCGGCGTGGTATCGCCTAAGGCTTTGCTGGTATCGGGCGGTGCGCAAGGTTGCCCGGTCGCGCACCTCCTCTAGAAGGTTGACGTCGTCACCGCGGTGGTCTTCTTGTCCTTCCTCGCTGAACGCCAAGACGCGTGGCGAGCCAAACGACATCTCGGACGGGAGGACAGCTTCGGCGTCGTAGACTAGGAAGAAGGGCGTCTCACCAGTCGCCCGGCTGGGTGTGGTTCGGAGCGACCACAGCACAACCGGGAGCTCTTCCGTCCACTGCGCCCCTCGCTTATGGAGCGATCGAATGCTCTGGTCTTCAAGCCCCTCAATAACAGCGCGTTGGCACACTCAGCTTGGCCATTGCTCTTGGGATGGGCCACCGAAGCAAAGCATATCTTGGTACCCATCTCTTCACAGAACTCCAGGAAAGCCGCGTTGGTGAATTGAGTGCCGTTGTCAGTGATGATACGATTGGCGACTCCAAAGCGGGTGAAGATCCCGTGGATGAACTTGATAGCAGCGGAAGCCGTGATGGCACGCATCTTTGCTTGACCCGACCCACTTGGTGAATTTGTCGATGGCGACGAACAGGTGGGTGAAGCCCCCTGTGGCCCGCGGGAATGGGCTCAGGATGTCCAGCCCCTAGACCGCGAACGACCAAGAGAGCGGGATGGTTTGCAGAGCTTGGACGGGCCGATGGATTTGCCTGGCGAAGAATTGGCACGCTTCTCACCTCTTCACCAGCTCGCAAGCATCCTGGAGGGCAGTAGGCCAATAAAATCCTTGGCGAAACGCTTTGCCGACAAGCGTTCGGCCGGACATATGGCTCCCGCACTTGCCTCCATGGATATCAGAGAGCAGGGCGCTCCCCTCTTCCCGAGTGACGCACTTTAGGAGAATTCTGTTTCTGCTTCGGCGGTATAGGTCCCCATCCACCAGAGTGTAGCACTTGGCCTTTCGTGCTATCCTTTCAGCAGAGGCGTCATCGTCGGGGATCTCTCGGTCTCGCAGGAAGGCTAGGATGGGGACCATCCATTGGCCTTCCTGGTCAAGAGTGGCGATCACATGGTGATCGCCTGGGTACTCCGTTGGGCCAGGCTTTTCCCCGGGTGCCGCATCGGTGGCACCGCCGTCCTCCCCATGTGGAGCGGGGGCAACGACGGCTGGACGGTCCTCCCCACATGGAGCGGGGGCAACGACGGCGGGACCGTCCTCCCCGCGTGGAGCGGGGGCAACGACGGACGGTCACGAGAGCCTTTCTTCAAAGACTCCGACCGGAGCAGAGGCTCTTGAGGATGCGAGCTGTGAAAGCTCGTCCGCCAAATGGTTGTCGTGTCGAGGGATATGGATATATCCCAGTCCTTCGAAATGGCGCTCCATTTTCCTGACCTCCGCCAAGTAGGCGGCCATGGTAGGGTCAGAACATTGAAATTCCTTCTGCGCTTGATTGATGACCAGCAGGGAGTCGCCTTTAACTTGGATACACTGGACGCTCAACGCTGAGGCGACGCGCAGCCCTGCCAGCAGGCCTTCGTATTCAGCAATGTTGTTAGTGGCCTTGAAGTTGAGGATGACCACGTATTGAAGGATGTCACCGGTCGGGTAGACCAGGACCACTCCAGCCCCCGCGCCTTCGAGCCTGAAAGAGCTGTCGAAAAACAAGGTCCAGGGGGAAGGCACGGGTGCTTCTTCAGCTTCAGGAGCGGCGGGAGTCCACTCGGCAATGAACCCCGCCAACTTCTGGCTCTTGATGGCGGTGCAGGGTACAAATTTGAGACAGAATTCCCCCAACTCCACCGACCACTTGGCGATACGGCCCTCTGCTTCCCGGTTGTGAAGAATCTCTCACAGAGGGTAGGCAGTGACCACTGTAATTTCTCGCCCTTGAAAGTAGTGCCGCAGCTTCCTGGACGCCACCAGGACGGCATACAACATCTTCTGCGCTTGCGGATATCTCGTCTTCGCTTGTAGCACCATCGATATAGTAGATCAAGCGGATGCCTCCTCTCCGCCACCAAGATCTGCGCCACCACCGCCGGTAGCAGCGATGTACAAGAGCAACGGTTCGCTAGGCTGAGGGGCGACCAGTACTGGTGGGGAGGAGATGTACTACTTCATGTCTTCAAACGCTTGTTGAGCCTCCTTCGTCCACTCAAAGTGGTTCGTCTTCTTCAGCAGCTTGAAAAGGGGCAGGCTTCTTTCTCCCAATCGGGCGATAAATCGCCCGAGGAGGCTGAGCGATCACCAGCATCGCACTGCTTGAGTCGAGCAGGCGGCTTCATCGCGCCGATGGCGCTATCTTGTCGAGATTGACCTCAATGCCCCGCTCGACACGAGGAACCCTAGCAGCTTTTCGGAGGGTATGCCGAATACGCACTTCTTGGGGTTGAGCTTCAAACAATTCTTCCGGAGGTTGGCAAAGGTTTCCTCCAGGTCTTCAATCAGCTCTTGCTCTTTCTCACTTTCACGACCAGATCATCGACGTACACCTCAAGGTTGCGCCCTATCTGTGGACGAAAAGTGATATGCATGGCGCGTTGGTAAGTAGAACTGGCATTTTTTAACCCAAAAGCCATTCTAGCATAACAATAAACGCCCATGGGAGTCACGAAGGTCGTTTTATCTTTATTTTCTGCCGCCATGCTAATCTGATGGTACCCAGAGTACGCATCCAGAAAGCACAGCAGCTCACATCCCGCCGTGGAATCGATGATGAGATCGACGCGCGACAGGGGATAAGGGTCCTTCGGGCAGGCCTTGTTGAGGTCGGTGAAATCGACACACATTCGCCACTTCCCGTTGGACTTCTTGACGAGCATAGGGTTAGCAAGCCACTCAGGATGAGAGACATCCCGGATGATCCCTACGCGCAACAGCTTCTCTACCTCCTCCCAATGGCATCTTGGCGCTCCGGTGCTTGGCGCCGGATCTTTTGGTGAACCGGGCGCACCTCGGGGAGCATAGCCAGTCGGTGCTCGATCACCTCCCTGGGGACCCCGGTCATATCGGACGGTTGCCAGGCGAACACGTGCCAGAGGAAGGTGACGAGCGCGTCTTCCTATTTGGCACTGAGCCTGGCGCCAATGAAGACGGACTTTCTGGGCTCGCCCGCACTCAGGGAGACCACCTTTACCTCGTCGGGCGAGGCGCGGGTCTGCGCCTGGGGGGCTCCCGGGAAGGCGGCATCAACCGGCTTCACGCAGGTGGCACCGACCAGGTCTGGTGCGTGCTTATGGTAGCGCAAAGCCTCTGGCCTGTCCACCCGGATGATTATGGGGCCACTAGGCCCTGGCATCTTCACCACCATATAACCATAGTGGGTGGCCGCCATGAATTTGGCCAACGCGGGTCGGCCAAGTATGGCGTTGTACGGGAGGTCGAAGTCGGCGACTTCGAAGTCGACCAACTCCGTACGGAAGTTGCTTTCCTCCCTGAAGGTGACGGGAAGGCGCACCTGGCACAGGGGGACCATGCTAGCCCCCGTGGCTACGCCGTAGAAAGGCAGAGCAGGGCACAGCTCTGGTTTGGTACTTGAAGCGCCCGGAATGCTTCAAAGGACAGGAGGTTGATGGAACTCCCTCCATCCATCAGCACTCGGCCGAGCTTCACGTTCCGAATTGTAGGGGAAGCCACGATCAGAAGGTGACCCGCGCCGGCGATGCTCTCAGGGTGGTCAGCTCAACTGAAAGTGATCGGTTCTTCCGACCACTTCAGCATACGACACACCCCTGAACTCGATGCCGTGGCACAGACCTCCCTCCTCAACCGCTTATAGGAAGCAATGGAGGGATAGGTGGACGAGCCACCATGAATGTATGCCACAGCGCGGTCCACCTGCTGGAAAGCCAACGAGGCGGGGTCTTCATCTTGGTCGTCGTCGCGGGGGCGACGCTCCTTGAGCCGCCGCTCGACTATCTTGTTCATAACCCGGCAATCATCCAGGCCATGAGAGTTGGTCTGGTGAATCGGGCAGCAGGGCTCGCCCTCCTTTTCTTCGCAGCGGTCGTTGGTCTGACCGCGGCGGTCACCGCGCCAGCCACGGCGATCATCCCGCGGTCACGGCGGTCGCGCTTCTGCGGCCGGGCGTCTTCGCATTCGCGCTCGACGGCCAGGACCCGCCTGGTCTCAGCCGCCTCGCGTTTCCGCGGCTTCTTGCTTGCAGGGCCGGGGCCCCTCGAGGTCCCGGCTTCGCCGCCACCGCATCCTCGCGTGGTGCCGGATACTGGCCTCCAAGCCTTTGCTGCCCGCGCGCACTTGTGCACCAAGGAGAAGAGCTCGGAGGTGGTAGCGATGTCGCGGGTCGCCATCTTTTCCCGTATCTTGCGGTCGCGAACGCCTCTTCGAAAGGCGATGACGATCGACTGCTCCGAAATCCAGGGAATCGTGTTGCGACAGTGACAGAATCGTCGGATAAAGTCGCACAACGACTCCCCTCTTTCCTTCTTAAGGGCATGGAGATCATCCTCCACGCCCGGCTGTGCAAAGGAGCCTTGGAAGTTGGTGATAAAGAGGCTGCACAACTCCTCCCACGAGTGCACCGATCCTCGCGGGAGGTTCAACAGCCAGGA
This sequence comes from Guadua angustifolia, assembly GCA_036346375.1. Lineage (NCBI taxonomy): Eukaryota > Viridiplantae > Streptophyta > Magnoliopsida > Poales > Poaceae > Guadua > Guadua angustifolia. Next base: position 23,690,516 of record CM070500.1, read on the forward strand.
CCGGGCGGACCCCGTCAAGGCCATTGGGAAATAGTTGGCCATGGCCTTGCCAGACCCGCCTGCGGCACACACCACAGTGGTATAGACCTGGAGGAACTCCTCTTGGTTGGTGGTGCCATTGTACTTCTCGATGGAGGCGGGCGAAACCTTTCGGGCCACGCCGCACGGCGTAGCCGTCGATAAAACGTCTGGCATCCAACGCCGTAAGGGGGATCCTGCCGTCCACCTTGACCCCGGCTAGGAAGCCGTGCCGGGGAGGGTGGACCGCGACTCCCTAAAGAGTCGGAGGAACGGACCTCCTCCTCGCTCTGAAGGTGAGAGTCAAGAGAACTCTCACCCCCAAGGGCCATCCGTCCGTCGCGAGCGCGGTGACGCTGCAGGTGATCACGCAAATCACCGCCGCGCCGCCGGCGCCGGAGCTCCAGATGGGCCCTCAGGTCCCCACGGCTCCTTGCGGAGCTGGGACCTTCTTCTTGCACACCCTTGCCTTTACTCTGACCTGCCTGGCTAGAGCGCTTCCCACTTGGGCGGCTGGAAGTTTGAGTGCGATCAACGGGCACCCTTGGTCGAGGGGAACCGACGGTCCCAGACCGGTCGGGCATCCCTACGCGGAGCTGAGCCGCGTCCACGAGGCCCGCAATATCCCGCAGCCACGGCGCGACCGGGGTGTCTCCTGCGAAGTTCCACCGGAGGGTGGTCCAGGAGGAGACGGACCGCATGTAGGTTCTGGGCTGGAGTGGCAACCTCCATGGCCAGCCGACGCCGAACCGGAAGCTCGACCGCCGCCACGGGGGCACCACTGCCCTCCTGCGGGGGCGGCATGAGGCGATCCCTCGTCCAGCGAGAGTGCCGGGACATGTTCTGGGTGTTGCTGGCCTCCACCACTTCTTGTCACTGCGAGTGTGAACCCGCCATCACTGGATGCGAGGTCCTTTCAGACAGAAAACCGAAATCCGTCGGAGAAATGGCCGGATGAGCCAACCACTAGCCCCCTACCTGGCGCACCCCTGTCGGCGTATTTCGCCTGACAAGATCCCGTCAAAGAACAGAGTGGCTACTCCCTAGACGGAAGATATGGTTCGGTAGAAGGCATCTTCATTGTTGGAAACTCTAGCGTCTCTCTACGATGGATTCTGGGGATCAGCAAACCAGTGGACACTATGATTTACCCAGGATCAGGCCCTCGGTTTGGGTAATAGCCCTACGTTCTCGCCCGGCAGGCAGGGCGTGATCGCCAGTCGCCACGTGGCGCCAGCCGCGCCGCCCGTGAAAGCAGAGCGTGATCGCCAGTCGCCGCCGAGGCCACGTGGGCGCTCGCCCGAAAGGTGGCGTGATCGCCAGGGGGCCACGTGGGCTTCTCGCCCGGCTGGGCCAGGCCACTCCTTGGGCCTGCTACTTTTATAGCGGAGAGGGTACCCCGGTGCAAAGTACACCGACAGCTGTATATTATTCTTGTATAGAGAAGACACCTATTATTGAATTTGAAACACTTATATGTCTTGAAGGTTCTAGTAAAGTATTGTATATGGTTGATTGATTCTAATATGCACAACATATATGGTTTCTGCTTTCACGCATTATCCGACTAATTATTCGTGACCGAGACTAACTGTATCTGGAACGATCTGTGTTCACTCCGTATTCACGACCAAAGTAATCCATATTCGTATTCGAATCCGGCACTGTCCGTATCCGATTCTATATCCGAGAAAAAATTTAGAATATGATACGGAATAAGTAAAATTCGTCCGTATCCGATCCGTTTACACCCCTAATTACTATATGTAGCCTTCTCCTTCTCCGTATATATTGTCCAATTGTTATGCAGTGCGTTTAGGCCACATCCTTGATTAACTCTAAAACACCCAGAACTAGCCGGCAGTACGAATTGAGGGTCAGCCACATGAAAGCGAATCTTTGTCTAGTAGTCTAGGTTCCAGGCAGGTTCCAACGTAGCAGTGACGTTTGATTGGTGCTACCCTGGCTACAGTGGTACATGGGAATGTAGCAAACTAGACAAGGACACCTTAAATGGAGCTAGTGTAATTGGAATCGCCGATCACGTCATCTGGGCCTGTACTTATCAGTGGTAATTAATGTTCAGAAAGGGACACGGTGTAATAGACTAGTCGCAAACTGCCATTGTAGCGTGTACGCCTGATGCCTATTTTTATGCGCAACAGTCATCCGATCGAATCGTATAAAGTTTTATGAGATATAATGTGAGTGTAAATAGCCTTAGAAACAAAGAAGATGAATCTCGTAAAGATAATCAAAAAAATGACGTTGAAACAACTATGATGAATGAAAGATTTAACGAAGATAATCGTAAATTCTTTATGCACAATTTTAAAAAAGTACAAGGGATATTACTTTCTCACAATTTCTCAAACCTTTTACTACCTTTCGACCTTGCCTTATACAAGTCTAGTACTAAAGGATAACCTAGCTTCTAATCCTTTCATATATCTTTTGCTTTGAATGGTTTGTGGTTTCTTTGTTGCTTAGGTTCTTCGTAACCACTCTAAAGATTTATATAACCTCTTTATTCCTCCTCCAAAGGAGGTAGGAATCCTATTATGAAAGAAAAATATATTGGAATTATAATCCTATTATGATTTGCTTGGCACTTTTTTTTTTATTTTAGCCAGGAGCTCTGACATTCAGTATAGAAGGAGAAATAACAGCTAGACGACAGACACAAACACACGCACGTGCACACACACACAACCCACGTGTTGCCTCCGACTCTCTACGCGCACCCGGGCGAGACCGAAGTCTCGAAACCAGGCGGGTTGCAAGCGTCCACGCACTGCTAGCCACCCGAGCGGAAGCTCGACATATTTTTAAATTATAAAAGACTAGATATGAGATCTATAATCAACATAGTGCAAGATAATAATCCAAATCAAATGCACGCACGCACCAAGTTATGTACGGTCTCGGTACCGTGTTCACCTTTCGTCGACGTTCACCGGATCCTTCCCAGAAGAATGGAGATGGCAAATTGGGACTTGGGAGGCAGTTCGGCATCCAATTAAGTGAATTAACTGCTATTGCTGCCTGCCCGGGAGGGAAGACAGAAGCTTAAGTAGTAAAGCCCGATCGACATAGTACCTGATGCTAGCTTTTGATCTGTTCATCCCACTGTGCATTTCTTGCGTAATAATTCCAACAAGATAGGTACCCATGAGATTTCATTGACGAGTACTTACTTGTTCCGGGCAACTGCTGCTCAATTATTGTACGTTCGTTGTCTCAATCGGGTCTGTATTTTTCTCTTAATCTTTCAGCGCTTTTCAGCTTCATCCGCCTAGCTCCCATTACCTCGCTTTCAAAAGTGAAAAGCCACTCATGCATCCTAGCCAGTAGTACTAGATTAATTAATTTGTCTAGCTGCATCTGAAGTCACACAATTATCTCTTTTATATACATAGCAAAACGCGATCCTCTTAGAAGTAGGGCCATGATAGAGACCGAAACGATGTAGAGGAAACATCCACGCGCTCGTTAGTACATATTGATCACGTGCCCGCCGCCTGCAAAACCACAAGCAACACTAGATGGATGCCAGACATGAGCGATAGATCGCACTCAGCCCGGTCCGGTCCGCATTCTAGTCTAGGGAGGATCTGTCGATCGACCGCTTGTTGCCATCCGAAAATTTGCAGGTAGGTAGCTAGCTAGCAACATCGTCACAAGCTAGGTGAGCCGTACTTTATATATACTAATGCGCAATGGGCCCGTGCATCGGTGTGGGCGGAAAAAATCGTCGACACATATAAAGATTCTAACAGATAAAGAAAATCTTATTTAGAAACACTAAAAAAACCGGAACCAAATTGTCATAATTTCTAAAAATCACAAAAGCTTAACCATGATCTTTTTTTTATGGTAGCTCAGGTGTGCTCTCAGGACTCTTCTCACAAATTTTAAAGAATTTACAAACTGAGCAGCTGATCAATTAAACTAGTGAAGCTGCTTGAAGTACATCAGTAGCATTTTCAGAATTTTTAAAAATTGCAAAAGTTTAATCATAATTTGAAATTTGTACAGCAGCATAGGCATGTTCTTAGGACCCTTCTAAAATTTTTTCAAGAACTTGTAAATTTAGCTTCTCAACCAAATCAGTGAAATTGCTTTAAATGTATCAGTAGCACTGCCAGTATTTTTAAAAATTGCACAAGTTTGATCATGGTCTGATTTTTTATGATAGGTTAGGCATGCTTTGAGAACCCTTCCAAAAAAGTTTTAAAAATTTATAACATGATTTAATATTTCAATAAAATCAGTAAAATTATTTTCTATTTTTTCAAAAAAAAAATGTAGCTTCACCAGTATATTAGCTACAATGTCTTGCACTATATATCCGGATTTGAACCAAAGGCCGGCCGCTGGCAAACGAACACGTTAACCAACTGAGCAACAGAATGATGCTTGTGAAATGTGAGGATTATTAAATATATGAGGCAATGTTGCGTTTACTGTAGGATCTACAGGGAAAATATGCTATATGTCGGGTTACGCGAGGCCCATCGTACATCTCACGATTAGTAGTATATATATAGTTCCATTGAAGTATGAATACCATGCATGTCAAGGATCACGCATGTCAGGAAATTAAACCACCATGACTTTGGATGGCAAATGTTTCCATGTTGTGAACGGTGATCTGCAAAGATTTACCCGGCTGGAAACTGCGTAGAATTAATCCTTGCAGCCAGTACTGTACGAAGTACGATCCCCTTAGCTTAATGATGTGCACTAGCTACTTAGTCTATGTCTATGACAAATTGACTATGCTTCTTAATTTCCCTATATGATATGCGAACCAGCAAAATGTTCTTATAGTGGCAAAAATTACAAATCCACCAGCGTAGATAAAAGAAATAAACACAATATTGGAAGGGTTCGCCATCATCAACACTATGAAACCAACTGGTTCAAAAACTACTCTTTCCGTCCAAGTTTATATGGTATATTTCTCTTGGCACATAGACTAAAAATATTAAAAATAACTAAATTACTCCTAATTATTATTATTAAGCACTATGCCGCTATGCTCAAAGCATGCAAATAGAGAATATAAAGTAAAAATAGATATTTATTAGGGCCACAGAAAGAATATCATACTAATTTTATATTAAAATATAAAATACGGTCTATATTATAAACAAAATCATTAAAAAAAAACGTACCACGGAGACGAAGGTACTCCACTAGCCAGATTCGCTTCGATTAGATAACCGAGCAGACTATAGTTGAAGTTTTAAGACTCGCCTTGACGTACGAAGTTGTCTGGCTACATATAGACACCCTGTCGATCGATATACGCCTAACATTAATTCAATTCATGTGCGCCTCTTGCAAGTAGAGTTGTGCACGGTTTTACGGAGTAAAAAAAAATTATGTCAAAAAAATTGAACTGAACCAGTCAACTTTGGTTGGTTTATGGCCGCATCCGGTGCAGTATGAGAAAAATATAATTTTTGGGATTCGTTTTTTAGTAAAAACCACGAGTAAATCGATATAAACCGAAATACCAAAATAAAAATACAAGTATAAGTAGATAAAAGTAATGGTTAAATGTATATAAAGCGTGGTTTTACATTAAAAAATAATATCACTAGACTTGTCAAAGTAATTATCCAAGATGTGTAATAATTTTTACTAACATATAATTAGAAAAAGCAATGATCAAATGTATGTATTAAAAATCGTATTGATGTCCAAAACAACAAGTAAAAAAGAACAATTTACATTAGTTTGTTAAATATAGTATTTACCGATACCGCACCAAAATATTATGGTATTTACCGATATCGAACCAAAGTTCTATTTGATATCATATTTCAATTACCTTATTTTTAAGAAAAATCATATTTATCGAACCATATTTACTAAATATACCATCATCGATGATGTCAACGGTGAGCATGGTATGTGTATGTACACGACACCCAACGAATATCTCCCAATTCAACGGTGCCCTAGGCCCATGCATGCACGCCACCACCGACCTGCCACACTACTATAGATCAGATCTTCCATACCGACCCATCAGTCCCGATTGGATTTGAACCCGTACTGATGAAGGCTTGAGACGGTTCATTGGCTATAGGATCGTCGTGGGCTTTTCAAGATCGATCGACGCCTCGTTTGAGGAAAGTTCAAAACGAATGCATATTCTATGTATATCAGTACGCGATGGTGGGTGGGTTGGTTAGAAGGATGAGGCTGAAGTCACGAGGTTGCGGTTCAAAAACCGGTACTGATAGTCACATATGTAGTAGTGCGGTGCCACACGAGGCAAAAAAGAGACGTTTCCTCCTGTCCTTTTCTCCGCCCACTCGCAGGCGTACAGTCGCGCAACCGGACCGGTTGCTCAAAGTGGCCTGGCCATGCGGCAAACAATTCGAAGCGGGGCGGCTGCGCCCGTCGCAGCACAGACGCATATGCACCGCGCGCGCGCTCCGCAGCTTCCGCACGCAAAGGAAGCTCGGTGCGAAGCTCCCACCCGACGTCGCCGTCTGCGCACGGCCGGGCGCACGCGCGCTATAAATTCGACGCTTTGGCGCGCGTCTCTGTAGCTAGCCCATGCACATGGCGGTAGTAGGAGCCAGCACAGCGTTTTTTTACCACCCGCACGAGCACGTCGCCGACGTCTTCTCGATGGCGTATCCGCCGCCGCATGGTGGGAGCTTGAGCTTCCCCTACAGCTCTAGCTCTGCCTCTGCGGCGTCTTTCTCTCCCGCCTTAGGTGCGGCGCCCCCCGGGGCGCTGCAGCAGCAGCAGCAGCGCCTCGACGTCTTGGACTACTCGGACGAAGGCGGCCCTTCGTCTGTGCCCGGTGCGTTCGGGACGCCACCGCCGCTGATGCCGGTTGAGGCGCCGCCGGTCGTGCCGGATGCTGGAGGCTACTATGCCCATCCTAGGTGAGTTTGGTATGTATATGTCTGCATATGCACGTATACTTTGTAAAAATTAGCCGTATACGTACACAAGTACACCACGCGAGCAAGTTATGATCGATCGGTTTGGGGATCTGGACATATTCAGGAGCGCAGCGGCGATGGCAGGGGAGGGGGCGAGGACGGACAAGATCGCGTTCCGGACAAGGTCGGAGGAAGAGATACTCGACGACGGGTACAAGTGGCGGAAGTACGGCAAAAAGTCCGTCAAGAACAGCCCTAACCCGAGGTGAGTTCATAACTAAAAGTGCATATTAATTAATTCGCTTGCTCACATTTTTTATGGCATGCATGTACGTATCAAAGTTGGATGGGGCTGATCCATCGAGACTTAAAATTCTGTGGTGGTCGCAGGAACTACTACCGGTGCTCAATGGAGGGATGCAACGTGAAGAAGAGGGTCGAGAGAGATAGGGACGACCCGAGCTACGTTGTGACGACGTACGAGGGGATTCACAACCACGTGTGCCCCGGTACTGTCTACTACACCGCCCAGGACGCCGTCTCCGGCCGCTTTTTCGTCGCCGGGATGCATCACCCGGGTTCTTGAGGACAAAATAATGGACATGCCATATGTAGTGCATGTACAGGGCGCCTCGCTGGGTAGCCTAGATGTATTACTAGAGACTAACATACATTGAAGATCTCCCGTTGGTCTTTGCTAATATCTACCTAATTAATTCTCCTTCGTCCTGATTTAGTGGAATGGAGCTTGTTGATCAGCTAGCAGTTGAATCCCTTAGCTAGGGAAGCCATCAAAGTTGACCACAAAATAGCCTTCATCCAGATGTTTTGTTTTTTAAAACATCTAAATTTTGGACTCTAAGATCAAAGTATCAAATCTTTCATCAAAACACACACTACAGGAAAACGATATTTTTTCGTCGGCCAGAGATATTTTCGTCGGCTTTCTCAAGGCTGACGGCAATAATAATATATTTTCGTCGGCCTCAATCAAGCCGACGACAATATATATATTTTCGTCAGCCGGAGCAACCAACCGACGAAAATAAAATGATTTTTGTCGGTCTTTTTTCTACGCCGACGAAAAAAAGTCCTGCCAGGAGCGGCAATGAATTTCAAATTATGTTCGTCAGCTTCTTAGGCCGATGAACACAGCTCGGACCAATTGTCTTATGCCACGCGGTAGGGAAGGCTATTTTCGTCGGCCCGGCTGGCCGACGAAAATGCTAACCCTACCACGTGGGCATTGTTTTTGTCGGCCAACCTGGCCGATGAAAATAAGGCGTAATAACCCCCGGGCCATCCCCTCGCGTACCCGCTCCTCGCGCCGCCGAAAACAGTCCCGCCCACGCCGCCTCGCCTCGCTCCGGTCCACCGCGCCGCCTCGCCTCCCTCCATCCACCCCCGCCGCCCCTTAGGTCGCCGCCCCGCGCCCCGTCGTGCCGCCCTCGCCCCGCGCCGCCCTCCCGCGCCACTGTCTCCTCCCCACGCCGTTGGCCGCCACCCTCAAGACACGGCACACCGCCCATTCTGCTGCAGTCCTCAAGGAAGGTAAGTTTTCCACCGTTGAATCCTAGTAGTTTTACAAACCATATTAATTCATTGTTTGTATTTCTAGTGCACATGTGTAGATCAACCTAGTTAAATTATGTGTTGATTAGGATTAAAGTATTGATTACTTATTCATTTACTTTTATAAGACTTATTTTTTAAATGATCAACACATAACACCAGCACATTACTTTCATGTCTTCACCTCATGAACATCTTGTGCTGATGGCATGTAGTCATTCTTGGAATTAGTATTCTGCAGATTTTGATTTTCCATGTGCACCTTGTCATCTAATTCAGAAGGAACGGAAACATCATTAGTGTTGCCATTGGCAAGATCCAGTAGAAACTCTGCAGGGGTTCATTGTGATAAGCGGGCTGCATCCAATGGACTGAAAGTAGGGCATGGCTTCAGATGCCTTGCCAAAGTAGAGCAAACTTCCTTTGCCCAGGAGGATAAGCTGGTCAAACTTATGAAATAGTCTGCTAGATGGTTGATGGATTGTGGTGATTACTGTCTCCCCATCCTGCATCAAGTCAACAAAACTAAAGTTGAACTGAACTGATGTCCAGCTAGTGTATAATTACTTTCACATTACCTCATTTTTCATATTACCTCATTTACCTCATTTTTCACATTACCTCATTTACTTTTATAAGACTTATTTTTTAAATGATCTTGTTCATAAATTGATCACAGTGAATACCCTTTTTAAAATAAATAATGCAACTTGTATAATAAAGCTAGCTTGAAACACAAAGAAAATAGGCCCTGTCAGGAAGTTACTAAAATAGATTACTAATTAAATAGGAAAAACTCCGCAAATAGTTTAGCAAACTAAAGTTTGACATATCTTCATATTTTTCATTTACCTCTAAACATGTGAATACCAAAAATTACACAAAGCAAACTATATATGTTCAGGAAATGAATTGTTAGCAATCCTGAAATTATGGAACCATTATGCATAGGGTAAAGAAGGAACCTATTCATTATCTCAAAGAACATATTGGCATGCCAATATTTTACGACATAACTTCTCTAAAATTATTGGTAAATCATCTATTCATTGATTTTAGTAAAACAATCATAAAATGCCTACAACTAAATTCATAATTCACAAATTGTTCGCTGCCAAAATATAAAACTGGTACTAGCAAATGATCACTTGCAAAATGCAAATTACATAGTGTTTGGTTGCTTGCCAGACTTTCATTTTGAATGCAGTTATTTTGTTTAGCGCATATGTAACTAAATATATAGTGTACTCCATTCTTATGAACAAGATCATTTAAAAAATAAGTCTTATAAAAGTAAATGAATAAGTGATCACTATCATTATGTGTTGATTAGGATTAAAGTATTGATAGTTTAAATCTTACGGCGATTTTTTTATTTAGTGGTCACTGATGTTTTCGTCGGCCAAGCCTAAGCGTCACCTGTTTGGGAACGGCGCATCTTACATTTACTTGTGAGGTGTGCCATTCCGGAATTGTCCAGTTTAATTTGGATAGCCTAGGAATGGACGCTAGAGCATATGTAGGATTTTTTACAAGCCCAACGGTTTGAACGGAACCTCAGCAGTATGATCCAGTTGTTCTCCGATGCACCAAGACTGGCCGTGCATTCGGAGAACAACGGGGTTATGCTGCCAAAATTTCGTTTGGACCGTAAGGCTCGTCATAAATCCGTGCTCTGGTGTCCATTCTTGGGTGGGTTTAGGACCTATCTTTCCCAGTAGAGCTCCTGTTAGCAACCATAGCACACTGTGATTGATCTTGTTGCTCATTTTTAGCGTCCATAATGGGTGATGATAGAAGATGGATGTACGATGGTTGGAGTAAGACTGGGGTACATTCAAGAGAATGGGGGGTCAAGACACAGACGGTCATGGACAATGCGTTCGCAAGGGCCGCAGGTGGTGTTGTAAAGTGCCCCTATAACAAGTGTCGAAACTTTGCTCTGCATGTTAAGTCGGATGTGGAATGTCACCTGTGCAAGTTTGGTTTTATGCTGGACTATATGACATGGTATGAGCATGGTGAGGCACAACCCACTGAGACGGACCATGAGGATGAAGATAGGATGGATGAGATGATGAATGATATTGGTAGGGATTTCGAGGTTAATTCGGAAGAAGAGCCTGGGCTGGAGGTTCAAAGGTTCTATAGCCTCCTTTCAGCCTTGGAAGAGCAATTGCATGATTCCACCAACGTGACCGTCCTAGCAGCCGTGACGCGACTCATGTCAATAAAGTCGAAATATAACTTTTCAAACAATTGCTACAACGATCTGGTCTAATTGATCAGTGATATTCTTTCACCGAACCATAAGATGCCGAAGGACATGTACCAGTCGAAAAATCTGTTGTCCGGCCTTGGGATGAAGTATGAGAAGATTGATGTTTGCGAAGATAATTGCATGTTGTTCTGGAAGGAATATACCAACGAACCTCGATGTCTATTTTGCAAAAATCTAGATATGTCGAGGTGTTAAATGATGAGGGGATAACGGTGACGACAAATGTCATGGTGAAACAACTTCGCTACATGCCAATCACACCGAGGCTTAAACAGTTATACTTATCTAAAAAACAGCTAGGCATATGAGGTGGCATAAAGAAGGTATCCGTGGTAGTGCAGTGATAGTGCATCCATCAGACGCTGAGGTATGGAAGGCATTGGACCACTTCGACCCCGATTTTGCATGGGACCCTAGGAATGTTCGCTTAGGGTTGGCGACATATGGGTTCACACCTTTTAGCACAAAGTGCCACATCGTACTCTTGTTGGCCGATTTTTATTATGCCGTACAACCTACCACCTGCGTTATGCATGAAAGATGAGTACGTGTTTCTAGCCCTTGTCATACCGGGTCCTGATCATCCTGGGAAGCACTTTAATATGTTCATGCAACCGTTAATTGAAGAGTTGAAAGAATTGTGGATAGGGGTACAAGAATATGACAGTTATGGTAAAGTAAACTTTACATTGCATGTTGCATACTTGTGGTCGGTCCATGATTTACCAGCATATGGTATATGGGCTGGATGGAGTGTTCATGGTCGGCTTTGTTGTCCCATATGTATGGCTGACTTAGATGCATTCCGGGTACGACATGGTGAAAAGTTCTGTTTCTTTGATTGCCATCGACGGTTTTTACCGCATAATCACCCTTTTAGGAGACTTAGTACTGCATTTCGGAAGGATACCACTATTACAAAGGGCCCGCCAAAACGTCTGACCGGTGCTGAGATAGCTGCCTGGCACAGTCAACTCGTACCAATAGATGACGGTTTCGAAGGTTTCAAAGATGAGCATAACTGGACTCATATTTGTGCAATATGGAGTCTCCCTTATGCGAAAGCATTGATTCTTATGCACAATGTAGATGTCATGCACCAAGAGCGTAATATCGCAGAAAGCATCATAAGCATGTGCTTTGATGTGAAAGACAAAACAAAAGATAATGTTAAGGCATGGAGAGACTTGGCCGAGATTTGCAATCGGCCAGCGCTTGAGATCGTACAAGATTCAGGAGGACGAATAGCTAGGCCACGAGCTCCGTAGTGTCTTAAACCTCAAGAGAAGAAAGAAGTGCTCCGGTGGATGAAAACTATCAAATTTCCAGATGGTTATGCAGCTAACCTAAGGCGTGGGTGAATGTCAGCACCGGGAAGCTAAATGGTCTTAAGAGCCATAATTACCACATCATCATGGAAAGACTTCTCCCTGTAATGTTTCGTGGCTACATAGTTGAGTTCAAGTTCGAGGGTTCCAAAGATCTTAGAGTAGTTTTCTTTGAATGTGATTGGTTTGATCCCAACAATGGCACATGTGAGAACGAATTTGGCATGGTGAAGGTCAGGCACCAATCATGTCTTGAAGGTTTTGACAAATTTGTGCTTTCTCACCAGGTGGAGCAGGTGTACTACTTGTCGTATGCGTGCCCTAGCTTGAGTGTTTGGTGGGTTGCTTATAAAGTGAATCCCCGTGAACGGTTATATCGTCCTAGCGATGCTGATTACGTCGATAGTGCCATGGACAACTAGCAAATTGATGCATATCAGGAGAAGGTCTGTTGAGATCTTTTCGGGTTACCGATGGGGTTGGGCTTGACGGAATAGCCACTGATGCCACAGACTTAATAGTTCAGCCTGATCCAACAAAGAAACGACAACGAGGTTCTATAAGAATTCGACGGCCTAGGAGAAAACATGTTTCTGTATAACGATTCACCGATGAACCTCAAGACGTCGATGAGTTTTGATACGTACATAGTATTGGTATAAATCTTCCTATTTTTTATATTTTCATATTGTTGCTACCTTGCTTTTTTAAATACGCAATCTAACTCTATTTTAAATTTTTGCAGATGAAGTCTTTTTTCAAGCATGCCCGCAAGGCGGTCTCCAAGAGCACCGGCAGCTCTTCTTCCAGGAGTCAGGACTCCCTCTTCCAAGGGAGTGCCTTAACTAGGAGCCGGCAGAGATCGTTTGAGAGGTGTCTGGAGGAGGCATAGGAGGAGGTTGCTACTGTAGTAGCTGCTTCTGAGGCATAGGAGGAGGACGAGGACAGTGAAGAGGATGAGGGGGACGAGGGAGACAGAGCGGAGGGGGATGAGGGGGACGAGGGAGACGAAGCAAAGGAGGATGATGACGACGCACCTTCTACACAGTCCTTCAGGTACTTGTGTTAGCATGTTATAGTGTGCATAGACTTTGCATTCTCATGTTTGACTATTTTTAGGTTCCGGGGATGTAACAACATACCCCCAGCGGTTGAAGATAGGTTGCGGAGGTTGATCGCCCCTAGTGGGGACTGGTAAGTTAATTGTGCTAATTTATTTAGCAATTTGTTGTATAACTAATCGGTTTGATTTCATGAAATGTAGGCAATGGGATGACGTGGCGTGGGAGGGACGCCGCCAGCATAGGTAGGTTAACTCTGTCCTGGAGCCATCTGCCGCCACCACTACCCGGGCTTGGTGGAAATCAACAGTGTGCAGCAGCCGACCCTTAAGTGGGAGCACTACAGGTTGGCTACTGATGTCTGGCACGGCACCGTTGCTGACGAGGTGTGGCACGATTTCTGGGTAAGTTCTTTACCTCTGTACAGTTCATACATATAGATGGAATTTTCCTGACTTAAGCATTGTTGTTGTAGGAGAGGTACCGCTTGCAGGATGTGGATGTCCCTGCCAATCGCGAGAAGGCACACAAGGTGTTCAACAAGGCAGCAACAAAGGTGGTGAAGGACATGATCTCCAATGCAAGAATCCAGGCGGTTTGCATGTTCTACAAGAGGGTGAAGCAGGAGAAGATGAACAAGAAGCTCGGGGCATCCAGGATCTACCACGCGAGGACGAGTACCTGCAGGTAGCCATCCCCTAATTACTGAAGTGCCCTGATGCTTGGCAGGCTCTTTGTGCATACTGGGCATCCCCTGCTTTTGTTGCCAAGTCGAACAAGAAGAGAGGCAATCGAGAGGCAGGTGATCCGGTTCTGCACCGGTATGGCGCCGATGGACACCTATGCTTAGCGAAGCGCATGGTATGTCCGTATAATTATTTCATTATGATTTCATATGCACGGTACTAACTTTCGATTATAGGAGGCTGAAAGTGGCATTGCCCCCAGCTACATAGAGACATATCTTCGGGACATAGGAGCGAGGATCCTACATACCGATCACTATGCGACCAGCAAATGATCGAGAGGCTTGTAAGTTGTTTACTCTATTATGAAGTAATCTGATTTTTCAAATTGTTGTATTAACAACATTGTGATGCAGGAGAAATATGGCGAAGAAATGGCTCGATGTCATGGCCCAGACTACAACTGGAGGAGGAAAGACCTAGATGTCGGGGCGTTGTACTAGAGCAGTGGAGGCAAGAGACATGGAAGGTGAGATCATTCACCCTTCTAAAAGTTGTCGAAAATTATGATATGATTGTGAGTGTCTAGTTGCAATTAATGAATATATTTGGTTTCTAATGTCTTGAAGGTACGCAATGTTCAATGGCGTTGTGGACTCTGACGTTGCTTTGAGCCAAGCAAGAACGTCACAATCATCACAAAGCAGTTCTCGCTCCTCTCGAGAGACAAGGCTTCATCAAGAGCTGTTGCAATCAAAGGAACAACTGAGGCAACAGCAGGAGCGCCTAGCGCAACAGGAGGAGGAGATGAGAAATATGAGAAGACAACAAGAGTACTTTCAGTCCTTTGTACAAGTAAATTAAAAAGGTTCAATTTTAGTGATTAAGTGTTTAGCTAGATAATTTTTAATTGGACACCTGAATGTATGAGATCTAATACATTGCTTATGTAGGAATGCTTCTCGCAAATGGGGACTCAGTTCACTTGTCATAGGTTCCGACCTCCTCGCACACTTCCTCGCCACCTCCACCAAAGACAGTACATACATATATGTAACAGCCCAAAAATTCTAAAACAGTAAAAGTATGGTATTTAAGTTTGATTGTGAATATTTATGGATTTTCTGAATATTGTTTGCTTTATTTGGATTTTCTTGGATTTTCGTGTTGCAAGAAAAATTAAACAAATGAGAAATGAAGAATGAAAAAGAGAAAAAGGTAAAGAAGTAAAAAGTAAAAATTTAGAAAATCACCATTAGAACCCTAATTATTCAATTAAATCATTTTATCCAGCAATTGAAATTTTATACATGGAGAAATGAAGAGATAAATAACAAGAGACAACTTTTAATCAAAATAATGCATTGTCGTAATTAATACAATAATTTGGAATATGAAATGGATCTATAAAATTATCATGAACATATCAATACAATATCTATCTTTGGTAAAAATATTATAAATTAATAATGTGATTTAGGACTTTTAGAATTTAAAAATAGAAAGTTTGAAAATATGGAAATTGTCATGTCAGAATTTTTATAAAATAATGAAGAAACATTTTGATCTGAAAATTTTATAGAAGAATTCTTAGCTCAAATCCATCTGAAAAAGAAAATTTTAAAAATAATAGACTTCAATTGCTCTCAAGGAAAAATTCAAAAACATTTTGAAAACTAGTTAACTTTAAGGAATTATTGTATGAAAACCAAAGTAGCGAATTGAGCAAAACCAAAGAAAATGGAAACTACATACTTTAGTCTTTCTACATAAAAATTTCTAGGAAATTATGAAAGTGATAAAACTACTTTTGAATTAATTTAACTCATGATCAAAACAGTCAGATTCATGTACAAATTGCAAGAACCATTATCTAGTCGCCACTGTAGCTGCGTCACCAATTTCTTCATCACTGCCAGTGGTCCCAGGCCCACTCGTCAGACCTTTCTTCCTACATTCTTCGGCGAAAGCCATTCTCTCCAGACCGGTCTGGCGCTTGACCGAGTTCTCTCATCTTTTCTTCTCTGTTCGTCCGACCGAAGCGAAGCCTCTCGATTCATCGCGTCAGCCTCATCTCATCTCAGCCACGATCGTTGCCACGTTTGTCCTCAGTTCTCGTGAAGCTTCAGCCGCCCATACCTCCTCCTGTGCATCGCAGAGGGAACAACCGAGACAAACTCAGCCAGGCCGGCTCATCTGCTAGTCTCTCAGCCATACCTTGCATTCCAGTGATCACCGAAGCAACGCCCAGCTTTCCCCTCTACTCTTTCTTCTTTTCCTCAGCCGAACGACTTCATTTTCGCCTTCTCTCCGCCATTGCCGAGGGTTTTGAAGCTCAGAAGCCAACTGCGATTCTTGAAACACAGCCAACCATTTCCAAATTCCTTCAGCTCATAGCATCACTAAACTCCACTGATCAAAAGCCCCCAACAATCTTCATCTTCTCTCATGCAAAATGTCACCGCCACCGTGAGCTCATTCCCCAAAATCAGGCGCACGGTAGCAGAGCTCCTCGGAGCTTCTCCCTTCAGGTAAAGCTCGAAAATGGAACCTCTAGTACCCCTTTTTGCTCATTTTGCTACTGATTCGAACTGAAGCACCTTCGGTTGTCTTCTTCATCTGGTCACCACCATGGCCGCCACCCTTGCTCGGTGGCGCACCACCCTGCTGCACCTCCGGCCGAATCGGTAATACCCTCGTGTGCGCCTCGTCGAGCTCCCTCTCCCCATGTCCTCACCTTCGCTGGAGAATCGCCGGGAAATCTTCGCCGCCGCGCCCTTGAAGCTCCCCTGTTCTCTGTCTCTGAGTAGTGGGGCGAGAGTGTCAGTAGCTTCAGTTGGAAGAAGAACAGAACCAGAAGGCGCTTTCTCTATTGGTAAAGCGTATTCTCCTTTTTGCATTCAATTTTCTAGCCGGAATACATTCAATTATTAATAACTTGTGCATTTTTAGTCACAAACCAGTGAAGTAAATTTATATATGATTCCATCACTTATACCGCTAGAGATTGCCGACCAGCCAGTGAGCCACCTGTCACTTTGCAAATTAAAAAAGCCCTCCGTTTCTTGAAAAAGGCCCTCCGCCGTGTTTCATTAAGTTCAAATGAATTACGGATAGGTCCGATTAGGTCGCTTCTTATGCGATTTTTTTTGTGAGAACAAATGTTTTCGCCACAAAAAAACCACAGATTAGTCGAAGGTTTGTAGCAGTTTATGGATTTGCCAAAGGGTCATAACCGCGGGTTTTCAAAAAAAAATTTGTAGATTCGTCCGAAGATTTATAGCGACCCATAGATTCGCCGGCCGGTCCTAACGACCCATTTTTTTTAACAAACACAAAAAACCAAAAAACCAGATTCGTCGAAGGTTTATAGCGGTTCATGGATTAGCCCACGGTCCGAAAGCGACCTTTTAAAAAGGAAATACATAAAAAAAACCGCCGCACTTTTTTTTTTTAAAAACACAGATTCAACAGCAATTTTCTAAATAAAACACGCATCGACAAAAAAAACACGGATTCGTCGAAGGTTTATAACAACTTGTGTATTTGCCAACGGGTCGTAACCGTGGTTTTTTTTAGAAAAAAGTAGATTCGTCCAAAGATTTATAGCGACCTGTGGATTCGCCGGCGGATCCTACCGACCCATTTTTTTTGATTTATAGCGACTCATGGATTCGCCGGTGGATCCTACCGACCCATTTTTTTAACAGACACAAAAAACAAAAAAAAACACGGATTCAACCGCAATTTCCTAAATAAAACACGCATCGACAAAAAAAACACGGATTCGTCGAAGGTCTATAACAACTTATGGATTTGCCAACGGGTCATAACCGCGGGTTTTTTTAAAAAAACGTAGATTCGTCCAGAGATTTATAAGCCGTGGTTTTCTAAAAAAAAATAGATTCTTTGAAGGTTTATAGCTGACGACCTATTTTTTTAAACATATATGAAAACCGAAAATACGACCCCCATGAATTTGCCGATGGGTCCTATCAACTCTACAGAGCGGCGCAGCGTAGCGCGCTATTATTGCTAGTTTATCTAAAATCAGGAAGATTCTAGATATGCAAAAATATTAAAATTTTGAACTACAAAACAATTATTTGAATTAAACTTTGGTTATAACCTCATTATGGTCTTCATATTAAATCTGTGGTCAGTAAAGTATAAAATGATAAAATACATATTCATATGATTCTAAGTCCAGGATGAATTTAAAGATACAAAAATATTCAATCTTTAAATAACAGAACAATTATTTAAATTTAAAATGAGATGCACACACTATTTTGGACAATATTGCTCACATGAAAAATATAACTTATAAAATCATTTAATAAATGATTATGTACTTTTGGGATTTTAATAAGCCTAATCTTGCAGAGATATTAAATATTTGAACTAAGTTTAATGTATTGCATTGCGACCATTAATAAACCTTAGTACGATCATTAGTAAGAATAGTAGTAGAATACCTCATAAAACAATAAATTAATTTATATGCAGTTCTTGAAATCAGTAGGGGCTTGTCCATATAAAAATACTTAGAATCGAACTTAATTGGTATTCTTTTAACAGAAGAAAATGATAATTACAGCAATAAATGAATAGATAATCTATTGCGATTAAAGTCAAAATAATGCAAAACCAACTTTAAAACACTCCATGGGTTATTCCCTGTTAATGCCTGAAAAATGAGTAAAAAGTCATGCATAGTGTAGTCGCAAACTTAATATGAATCGTCATCCGATTTAGCGTTTGCATTGTGATCATTTAGACTAATTCAATAGCAGATAAAATAACCCGTCTAAATGCTAAAATCAGTAAAACCAGTTTAGAAACACTGTACAAAGTTCATACTACCATATTCTATAAAAAGAATCTTATTTCATTAAGGTTTGCATAATAACCCTATTAGCTCAAAACCCTTAAGTGTTAACCTTTCGTTTCACTTTCTTGCCGATTCCGAATAGTGTAAACTATATAATGCCACATAAGCCTTTTCAGCGATGAATATAATGTCTCGTCTAAATCATAAAACTTATGAAATTAGCTCAGTAGTGCTCCCCAAAGTATAGTCTACTCTGTTACGAAAAGATAATCTCACTTCACCATGATTTGCATATTAATCTTGTCAACTTAATAACCCTAAGTGTTCACATTCCTAAAGACCGTAATATGAATGAATGAACTTTAGGTATAAATGAGAAATCAATGATTAAGATATTTGTATCACCAGAACCTTCTCAAATATCATATAAATAAGGCCAGTAGCCAAAATCAATTAATTTGACTTGCGTAAAGCTAATTCTGTACAATATCGATCAAAGATCCAACTCTGTTTATTCATGAACAAATTGTAATCATTTAAGCCTTTTCATCAACTCACAAAGCCGCTCATCTAAATCCGAGTTTTGTAAAGAACAGCCTAGAAATGATCCTTAGGATATGATCTGCAGTAATCTAAGAAAATATTCTTATTTTATCTTGCTTCGAATCTGAATCCTAATAGAGCAAAACCCATAAGTAATAAAGTTGCGAAACTCATATTATGAATAGTGAATCGATGACAGCTTGCAACTAGTGATTAATTCTATTTAATCTTAATCAATCTTTGCATCTTGAATTCGTAAAATAAAATTAATAAATTCATAAAAGAGCAATCCCTGTTTCTTGTAAAGAATTTTACTTGTTCTTGCTATCTACTTTCTTTTTGCCCTTATTGAAGTTAGTTATTTGCTTTATTTCTGTTGATCGACGCGTAGAACCCGACGTCTTTGATCTCCGTCATCGCCATCGTCGGTTGTAATCCTCGTCTTCGTTGTAAACGACAAATAAGCAAGGCAAGCACCCCTTTGATCATATTGATCCCAGTAGTTAATTATCTTTGTTTTACTAAACTATTTTATGCATGCATTTACTTTTTGTAAATTTGTTATTTTATGGTGCTGGTAGTTATACCTGTTGTCTCATTAACCTTCCTTGATAATTATGGACATGTGAACCTTGTTAACCATAGATCGAGGATAGGCATTACTTAATGTCATCATGGGTATATGCGTTCATATTATTCATGCTTAGCCATGCTTTAGAATCAATGATGTAAATGATCAGATTAAAATTGTTTCCTGAAAACATTGGAAATGACGCTGTTGGTTGCGGATAGTTTGATTAAAAACCCAAAATAAAACTATGGTTTGACGCGGGCGATTATTGGCAATAGCCGGATGTGCGAAAGGAATTGCACGTAGTGTAGGGGGATATTATTGCCCGTGTCGGATTAAGGACCGAACATCGTGTTGTATAATCCAAGAATATCCGTACAAACCACAAGTGCTGGGATGGGGCAGCCTTAAACCGATTAAGTTATTTAGTTTAACTTTGCATTTTGGAAGACCGAAGTAGTATGGGCTCTCCTTTTTAAGGTTTGCTCGACGGGGTGCCCACACCGAGGTGTTGGGAGCCACACTTGCTAATACAACGGTGTACGCCTTGCCATGGGACAGAAACGGTGTGTGGGTGTTACGTGAAAGGAACCGCGTGTGGTGTGAGTGTTTCTGTTTCTATGGCGAGGGCTCAACGTCCCGTCGCTGGTGCAAAATTAACTTAGGTAATGTAAAGGTTTTCGTCATGAACATTCTGGCCACACGCTAAAAGTGAGTGAAACATGCGGCAAAAAGAAAAGGTCATGACTTGTGGGTAAAGTTGTACACCTCTGCAGAGTATAAATCTAATCGATTAGCCGTACCCGCGGTCATGAGTGTCTTGGCGAACTGATGCGAGTTAGATGTTTTATTATTTTCAAAAGGGTTGGTATCATTTGTTTTGCAACTGTGCTTTATGTCGAAGGGCTGACATTGTTGGATTTCAGGAATTTGATGATTCGTCGCTCACGTCATGGAGGACTGTGAGTGTTATTATGCTTTATTTATTTGTTATCAATTAATCTTGCTCTTATAAATTCTGTTTGCAAATAACTTGATTTACAAATGCAAATTAAGCTTTATGCAAATTAAGCGTAGTAGCCTCCTTTGAATTGGCTGCATTTATGCATTTGCAAATACCACCTTAAGTCTTCTTGAGTCTGAAAGTACTCACCCTTATTTGTGGTTTTAGGTGTATGCTAGCGAAGCTTCGAAGATCTGTTTTCGTCGTAGGTTGCGGGATCCTTTTGTCGTGGTCTTTCTAGGGATTTATGCCTGGTTAGTTGCCTGCGGGATTGGATGGGTACACTACAAGGCTTTGCTTCTTTTGCTGCTATATACTCTGAGTTGTAAGATTTATGTGTTTAATCATTTTCGCTTAATTAATATAATGTATGGTTGTGATTCCAATTGTTGAAATGTGTGTGCTAGCTACTGATCCAGGGACTAGTACTGCAAGCACATTAGATTTCCATTTTGGCATTCTGTGCTAAAATGGGGGTCGTTACAATATAGTTTTCCATTTTGTTCTAGTTATTTGCAATTTAAGACTAACATCAAATTATATATGTCCTTTCTCTGAGGTTCGACCAAGACGCTCGACAAAGCTCCCCGGATGTCGATGGTTTCCTCGCGTCTGGAGGTAGTGCACATAACTCGAACAACCTTGATAGTGAGATCTTTTGTAATATGACTTGAGCAGGAAATATATATATGTGATGTGCTGGATCTAGTATGTGATGTGAATGTGTTGTGTTGGATGTGCTGACTTTGTGTTCATGACTATGTGTGACTAATAGTGAATGTTTAATACATCTGTTTCCTGCTGAATGGTTATTGCATATATTCTGTGGTGGTTGATGCCGTTTACTGACTATGTGTTTGTAAATGATTATTATACCTGTTTTTGTGTCGAATGGTGAATGCAAATGCTGCTTATTCATAAAACGACATGGATCGCACAGGCTTTCAAGAAAAACATTCGTTCGGAGAGCCTGGTAGTGTAGTGAAGGACAACCGTTCAGAGAGCCTCGGAGAAAAGCGAAGGACAGCTGAGAAAATACTGAGCATCTTCCCAGTATTTTCGTCAGCCAAACGCCTAGGCCGACGAAAATATTAGGAAGATGCCCAGTATTTTCATTGGCCAAACGCACAAGCCAATGAAAATACTAGGCATCTCAAAGTATTTTCGTTGGCTACACCTAGGCCAACGAAAGTCACCATTTTAATCGGCTCGTGGTAAGACGAAAAATATCGACCATCGGATTTCTTCTTTTCGGTTAAATTTGGACCAAATAAAATATATTATTTTAAATCGGCGACCACATCTTGTTTTTTTGTCGGATTATTTTCGTCTGCTTTTTTCATCGGTAAGCCGACGAAAATCGTCAAGAAACCCCTTGTTATCGTCGGTTTCTGTCCGACGAAAAAATGTCGGATTCCTGTAGTGACAATCCCAATTGTGATGATCCTCACAGGGTTGTGCCATTTTTACATATTCTCTAAAATAGCACATATTGACAGTATGCGCGCGCGCGCACACACACACACCTATATATATCACATTAGTAGTATAGTATACAGAATACATATATCATATTCACAGAATACAAACACTTTAATTACAACACATATATCACATTCAGTGACAATATACAACATAAGCATACTTAACAATCAGTACAACATAAGCATACTTAACAATCAGTAACAATATACAACATAAGAATGCTTAACAATCAATACGCATTGACATATATAATTAATATTATTTACATATGGATTAGTATGATGCTTCAGGATCTCTAAACCTGCCGTCCTCCGATATAACTTCTAACTAGTACCACTAGCATAAGTGATCTCGTATGGAGTTGAGTTCTTTGTTGTCTAAGCTCCTCTAGGGGATATTGATCTGTTGCAAAACATAAATTAGTGCACTAATTTAAGTTTCAAAATTTGTATGTAAAAGGGAATTCTTGTGAGTCGGCGATCACGATCGCCATGTGCTGCATGACGTAGAAGCCGCACAGGTCATCGCTGCCCTCTTGATGACACTGTGAAGAGAGAAAGAATTTAACACACAAAGATTACATGTCAAAAAAAATTAATCATATATATAGTAGGCACTTGTACCTTGAAGCGCTTATACTACATCATCTTGCCCTTTTTGTCATCATGTGTCCCTCCTTCATCGACGTAGGCCAAGAAACCTCTACATATATTGGAGAGATACCATTGAGTCAAAAAATGAATGTAGTTTAATTCAGAAAGTGTTAGATTACAGTAATGTACTTACTACTCCAAAGGAGGCTTGATCGTGTAGTCCATCGGTCTCTTCTCAAGCGAGTTAAAAGTGTAGACTGTAATTTTACTCAGAACGTGGATGAGTATAACCCAATGGTTGCTTATTAAATGGTATGCAGTGTAAGAAAATAAGTTCGCATACGGTTTAAGTGCGTACAAGTAATTGAAGGGTAAAGTACTACTTACTCCTCGTGGTACGGGAATAGAATGAAGTCCCTCTTCGACTCAGCATTCAAAGCCCCCCTTGATGTAGCCGGCAACGAAGTCCGGTTGAAGCCGTGACATGGTCGCAGACACCAACTCGGGGTTGACGAACCCAACTAGGTATTGATTCGTCACGGCTCGCTGCCTTATTGTCCTGCAACTCGTGTTGAACGTTAGAAAGCATAATGCGAAATCCTATAAAAGTCATCAGGTCATGTTGTATGTGCGTTACTCATAGCGTCCAAGATTGTAAAGTAGAAATGTCGATGGCTATCAGTTGGTACAAACGGAATAAATCCTCAAAATTGATTGGGAATGTCCCATGCTCGTCACGGTGGAAATGCCTCTTTCTATACCTCACGGTGAAGTTGACTCGACGCTCTTCCTCTTCGACCCTATCAATGTACCATCCATAGAGCATGCGAGTAAACTTGCCTAGATCATTCAATAGGTTGGATGCAATGAGGGGTTTTCCATGTACGTAGGCCTTAAAATCATGAGGGGTCTTCTTATTGTGTGCTGACTTTCCTTTCTACGTAGAAGAAGTCTTCGAGGTCGGGGCAAGGGGCTTTTCATGTGTTGGACGGAGAGATGTAGCCTCTACTAGCTTTGCCTTCTTGGAAGAAGTCTTCGAGGTCGAGGCAAGGGGCTTTTCATGTGTTGGAGGGAGCGATGTAGTCTCTACTAGCTTTGCCTTCTTGGAAGAAGTCTTCGAGGTCGGGGCAAGGGGCTTTTCATGTGTTGGAGGGGACGTTGTAGCCTCTGTTAGCTTTGACTTCTTGGAAGGAGTCTCCAAGGCCTCCTATGGTTCAGTGGCTACCATGCTAGTTCTTTTACATGCAAGCTTTGCACTCTGCGTATGACTCATCTTGGTGGTGGGAGTGGGAGCAGGATTAGGAGAAGGCGCAGGTACGGTAGAAACCTACGAAGCATATGCATATGTAACTTGTTGTAGTACTACTGGAATAGTAGAGAAGATGCGGAGGATTTTTACCTTGACCAGTACGACACTCGTCGTGGGCCACTTGATGAACAACATGCATGCCTGCTCGAGAGTGGTGATATCTTTGTTGGGGGGAACTCCAGCACATGTGATACGAAATCTTCGTGGACGTAGTCCACCTACACCCTCATGTAGCCCTTCCCCAAAGGCTGACCATGCATAGTGTCTGTCTCCTTGCATGGAAATGCAACCCCGCGTGCAGCCTCGACGGGAAATCCGTCCTCCGTCAGGGTGAGCTGGCACTTGGCAGGCGCCTACAAGAAGTGCACAACTTGAGGAAAAACATTGTGGGAGTTACACTCGTAGCTTTAAATTAGGAAAAATTAATTATTACCTTTAGCTGGGGACCGGTCTTATCATTTTTGGAACCGCAGTTGCTGGGTCGGGGCACAGGCTTCTCTATGTGAGGCGAGGGCATCTGGCTCTGACTTTGGGAGATCATCGCCATCATCTCGGCCCTCAGGCACTCCTCACGTGCCATCATTTCCCCCCTTATCTCATTCTCACATGCCATCATCTCCCCCCTCATCTCCTCCTTGATCTCCTCCCTCAGCTGCTCCCTGAGCATGTCCTTGAGGCACTCCGCATGTGCCTCCCATGATTTTGATCTGGCACTCGCAATGTCATTTTGGAAGTAGGACTTCTTCGTATATCCCCACACCTGCGGCAAGCACCCGACCCTTATGGTCGGGCTTCCCGATCACAGACGACAGGATGTCCTTTGACCCTTGGCTCTAAAAGGTCACCTACTCTTTCCTCTAGCTTAACTCCTTTTGTAAGAAGCGAGTATGAATTAGATCTAAAATACAATACATTGGTCAACTGCAATGTGCTAAGTTAGATGTCTTATGATGGTGGAAACGACATGCGCGGTAGTGGGGTTTGGCACTACGAGTTGCCTGTTGGCGATTTTCTTTGTCCTCGCTAATATCCAGTCATGTGCTCACTCCTCACATATGTGGGAGTAAGGCATTGCTGTCCCAGAGTTTGCGCAGTCCTCGGCTAGTCGCGCCCACTCTACCTTCTTCCTATCATAGCCTCCTGAACCGAGGTGGTGCGAGTATGTGTTGTGCCTCTGGATAGCGATGTTCCTCTCTCTCAGTTGCTCGCCTCAGCCGTACTCTTCATCCTCGTGAACTCCTCCCAAACCTCACGAATCACAAATGGATACATCTCGAATGGTGTACGGTGTTTCAGCACGTACTCATTGTGCATGAGGACCTTGAAGTGCCTCAAGACGACACCCATCCTCTTGAAGGTGTACCGCCTCGCAATACTTTCATCTTCGTCTTCTATGAACCATTTGACCTTGACCTCATCCCACAGCTGATTCTTCTGCTCGTCGTTGACTTCCTTTGTCAAATCCTTAACCATTGTGGGAACTCGCTCCCTCACCAATTGGTCGAGGAATGACCGGTAGTGCCCCTTGTACTTTGGAGAACTCGTGCAAACCCCTCTGGCATTGAAGTGAATAACCTGTGGCGTTCTTCCTGTAGCCCCTTTGTTCGGGCCTTGAGCTTTCCTCATCTTACTCGGGCCCGCAACAATTGGAACCGTGTTTGGCCCCTTAGCAGCAACTTCTACTCTATCTGTGGATGAGTCGATGCTCTCCAATTGTGATATTTGAGTTTTTTTATCTGACATGGTCATATATTTGACATGAGAGAAAACAATTCATAGCTATTATGTGAACTTGATAATAAATCATGTGAATCAACAGATGAATGTATAATTCATAGCATTTAATTATTCTGGCATATTGTAGTAGAGTATGAGATGAACGAATCATCTTCAAGAAAAGTCTATTTGTTGACCAACTAAATACGTACCAACGATGACTCCTAATCTCTAAATATGTTAGGTCCTAATCCCATTTGAGGATATGTGGCTCTGGCAAGTTTCTTAGCCGTTGTACAACTTCAGAGGAAATTTCGGCAGTATCTCTCCACTATTCTCCAGATACACGTCTCAACAACAGGTCAAGAGGGACGTGTATCCGGAGAACACTAGGGAGACACTACCGAAATCTACTCTGGAGTTGTACAATATCTCAGGAACTTTCCCAAACCACATATCCTCGAACTATCCAAAAAACGTGGACAATTCAAGATTGCTTGCTCATAAATATGCCATTTTCATTTGTATATTTATAAACAAGCACCCTTGAACGGGAGACGTAGGTTTTGTAGCCTAAACTCTAACATTCATTCTATGACAACAAAAATAAAGACATGTAAAGAAAAATACATGTAATAATTCTAAAATGGATTATAGAAAAGTACTCGCAACAAGATAAATATTTATCACTACTGCAATATTCAGAATGACTAAAAATCCATGCATAGAATCTACAAGTCAATCACAATGGTTATGGTATGCAGCCAGAAGAGAAAAATAAATAAATAATAGCAGCCTTGGTCCTAATCGCATGTTCAATACTGATTGTCAACTTACATGCATCCAGGAAGAGAAATTGGAGCCCCAAAAAATATAAATGATGAGATATATGTGCAAGTTTATACAAGATGAGCAAAAAGATGAGCGATCTTGTGAGATGCTATGTTCATTACAAAGCATGAAAACTTGTAAGCAGTCCTCGTTCTTAATTAAGCATGAAATCTTTGAAACAAAACAATTGCACCTGCCATCAAGTGTCATTATGAGGGCTGCATGAACTATGCAAGGACAATATAAGAAGTTTACACCCCTCTTTACCATGTCTTTTTCTATAATTTTTCTAAACTCCTAAACACCTCTCTAAAATTCATCACTCACACGGCTTTTGTGATACATCCATTCCTCACGGTCCATCTGTAATTAGACGTCGCACAACAAATTAAGGAAAAACTGAAGCAAGAGCTATAGCTAGCTAGCTATTTCAAATATTAAGACATCATTTCAATTAATATTACCTTTGTAAAATAGAGGACGGGTTTCAAGAAATATAAATGTACTCTCGAACGATAGGTAGCGTCTTTCCTAGTTAAGAGCTTCCAATTCCTTAGTTAAGAGACATACATTGCAAACTTCAACAATGATATCGAATAAACTAATTATATAGTGCAGTAGCTTACAAATCTTTTTAACTACAATGAAACAAAACAAGGGTACCATCGATGACTCCTAATTTCTAAATAGGTTGTGTCCTAATCCCATTCGAGGATATGTGGTTCGGGCAAGTTCCTAAGCCGTTGTACAACTCTAGAGAAAATTTTGGCACATCTCCCCGCTATTCTCCAAATACACATCTCAACAACAGGTCAAGACGGGTGTGTACCCAGAGAACATCATAGGGAGATGCTACCGAAATCTACTTTGGAGTTATACAACAACTGATTAAGAACTTGTCTGAACCACATATCCTCAAACTGTCCAAAGAATGTGGACAATTCAAAACTGCTTGCTTATAAATATGCCATTTCGATCGGCATATTTATGCACAAGCGCCCTCGAACGAGAGACGTAGGTTCTGCAGCCTAAACTCTATAACATTCATCACGTGACAGCAACAATATAATTCTAGATTAACATGATAGCACTAAAAATTAAGATAATTAAATACATGTGTGCTTCTCAAATAAAGGGTGTGAAATTTGATAGGATATGCACAATACCAGTGCAACCTAAACTTTCTTCGCGACATATCGAAATTATGTAGTACAAAATTGAAGGGGTTTAAAGGAATGCTCACATTTTGAAGAAAACCACAAATTCTACAAAATAAGGGTAAATCTCCTCCAGCTAGGCTTCAAATTTACCCACTTAACACCCACCCTTGAGGATTTCAATTTTTCTCACCCAAATATTGCTTCCAACCAGAGAATGTGAGCTATTTTCTCAGGCAGCAACGGAGAAATCTCCTCTAAAAACAAAGGAGAGTTCAGCCCGAGTGGTAATAAATAACCTAGCGAGACACATCAGAATCGGTTCTTACTTAAGAAGCGATAGTGATGTTCATGCTCATCACTATCGGTTTCTAAATAAGAAGCGATAGTGATGTGATCATGCACATCACAATCGGTTCTTATGTGAGAAGCGATAGTGATGTGCATGAACATCATTATCGCTTCTTTAGTAAGAATCGATTCTGATGTGCACGTTCACATCACAATTGGTTCTTGTATTAAAAGCGATTGTGATGATCATACACATCACTATCGCTTCTTACGAAAGAACCGATTATGATGTGCATGAGCTCATCACGATCAGTTCTTTTGAAAGAAGCGATAGTGATGTGTATGATCATCACTATCGCTTCTCACAAAAGAACCGATTGTGATGTTCCCAGTGCTACATCACAATCGCCTCTAACCTCAGAATCGATAGTGATTATTTATAATAGGCCTCCTAAGTTATCTATCACAATCATTTTTAAAAAAAAATTAAGAACCAACCCAGATGAAGCGATAGTGATGTACCATTCTATAGTAGTGGGTAGGGGTGCAATCGGATCAGATTCGGTCGGATATCGCTCTTTCTATATCCTAAACCATATTTTTTGCCGGATTCGAAATCGGATTCGGATAGTACCGAATACGGATAAGGCGCGTGTGGAGTATATAGATTATAGGTATCTACAAGGCAGGCCTGCAAGGCCCAATTGGATAAGGCCAGGTCCAGCTGATTGCATGAAAACCGAAGCTACCAGGGTTGCGCCAGACGTGCGAGACAAGGAAGCCCTGAAGATAGCAACAGATCCTGATTAGGTTGGATACGATCATAATCTAGGCCGTTATCAAGCGGATATGTACGGAAGATATAATCTATATCTTGTATCCAACCGGACTCCCCTTTGTAACCGCCCTCCTCTGCTATATAAAGGGAGGGGCGGGGGAACATCAGCTTATGAGATCATCAGCAATAAGCTAGATACACATAATCCCAGAGCACAGGACTAGGGTATTATCTCCTCCACGAGAGTCCGAACCTATATAATTCTTGCGTCTTGTGCTACCATCGAGTTTGGATCTGACGCCTAGCCCCGTTTTCATTATTGCCGACAACAAACGTCGACAGTTGGCGCGCCAGGTAGGGGCTGCATTAAGATCAATCTCATCAAGCTCGATGGCGATCCCCTGCGAAGTCATTGCCACCTTCGCTCCCGCCCAGGCATTCCGTTTCGGAAGCCTAGACTTTATCGCTGGCAATCTTGGCAAGCTTATCCTTTCGGATTCGGACCAGATCCAATCTGGAAGTGATTCTGTTGCTCTCCCGGCCGGGCAGCCACTTGGATCAAGGAAGGCTGTGGCCATCTGTCCCTGGACAGTAAGCCAGAGTCCGCTCTTCGATCTGGATGAGGATCAGTCAAGGACGAGTCCCAAGTGGTGAGAAGCTTCAGCAAACCACTCGGATCCAAAGGTCAGCCCAATCTGTCTTATTGTTCTTGACTCGAAGCGGTGGAGGCCTTCAAAGCTTCGCGGCATCTTCGTGATCGAAGACCCGCTGAATGAGTCGATGGCGTAAAGATCGTGGGCGCGAGAGGCAAAGCGCCTACGTCGTGAGGCACAAGAAACATGGGCGAGGGCTCTCCAAGCCAAAGGCCGCAATGTTAATGAAGACATCCTACAAACGAAGATGGGGAACCAATCGGTTTTTCATACTCCTCAGCAGAATATCATCGCATCGAAAACACTTCTCGACACATTGGGACCAATGCTCGGTCCCGACAGCCCAGTTGCTCCAATCGTGGCCAAGTTAAGGCCATGGTGACAGCAGCGACAATCCAACAACATCAGGAAGAACCAGGAGAGAAAGAATACTCCCGTGCTCGCGCAATCTCTCAGACTTAAAGCAGCAATATAGCTCACAGTCGGACCATGCACGGCCGACTTGAACTTCATCAGGGCAAAGACGCCTACCGAAGCATCAGCCGTGACCTTCACTTAGATCTGGACGCCAGTCGACGAGAGCGTGAAGATGATGAGCGCCGCCGACGCAAAGATGACTATGAGCGTTTTGGCATCAATCATGATGGCCATAACGACCACAGAAGCCCACACCGCCACGACAAGGGCGATAGCGAGGGTCGCCGAGCCAGATCACCTCCTCGACGCTCCCCACGTCGGCGCAACAATGGGCCTATTGATGGGATCCGTGCCTTCACTCCCCGGCTTCGCCGAGTGGTTTGGCCTGAAGGTTTCAATCCCAAAAGCATCACCAAATTCGATGGAGAAAGAGATCCAGAAGCTTGGCTGCAAGTTTATTCTCTTACAATCAAGGCAGCCGGGGGCGATCACAACATAATGGTAAATTATCTGCCAGTCATGCTTACCCCTTCGACTCAAGCCTGGCTCACAGGACTTCCAGCGAATTCTATAGATTCCTGGGGAGATCTTTGCAAGAAGTTCATCACCAACTTCCAGGGCACCTACAAAAGGCTCGGGACTCAATGGGACCTGTACCAGCTTCATCAGAGGAAGAACGAGACTCTCCGGGAATTTATTCGGTGCTTCATGCAGAAGAAGAACACGATCCGGGATATCTCGGAAGCTGTGGTCATTGCGGCATTCCAGAAGGGTGTCAACGACCCCGACTTGATTAAGAAGATGTCCCGGAAATCGCCGACTACGCTAAAGGAGATGTTCGAATTAGCAGATCGTTACGCAACGGCCACGGATGCCTTAGCCGAGCGTCAAGATGATCGCCCACGGCAAAAGGATAAGAAGGATCACACCGAGTCCTCCAGGCAACGGGACATGAAGCGTAAGCCCGAAGAGCTAGTCGCGGTGGCCGAGCGCGGCCGACCCTGTGCACCGCGGACGGACGACTACGACACGATAATGGATGCAACTTGCCCTTTTCATCCTAAAGGAAAGCATGCAACAAAAGATTGCTACACCCTGAAAAGGTTCGCGAAGGAAAGCAACAAGCGTCCGGGCCCGGACAAGGGTGAAGCAAAGAAGAAGCAAGATCCTCCTGAAGATGACAAGGGAGACTACCAGAAGACGGGGCGCGAGCTTAACAACATATTCGGGGGCTCGGCTACTTATGAGTCCAAGCGAAAGCAAAAGCTTACTGCTCGGGACATCAATGCGGTTATGCTGGCAACTCCCCAAAACCTCAGATGGTCCGAAGTCCCGATTACCTTTGACCGCTCAGATCATCCAGATCACATTCCATATCTTGGTAGATATCCTCTTGTGCTGGACCCAGTGATTCGCAGCGTTAAACTCAAGAGGGTGCTGGTTGACAGAGGGAGCGGACTCAACGTCCTCTTCTCCAAAACTTTCGACGACATGAAGATTCCCTGCTCGGAGCTAAAGCGGGGCTCATCGCCGTTTCATGGGGTAATCCCCGGGATCTCTTCGGTTCCACTCGGGCAAATCACCTTGCCAGTCATGTTCGAGACCAGAGAAAATTACCGGACGGAATACCTTAACTTTGAGATGGCTGATTTTGAGACGGCATACCATGCCATCTTGGGAAGGCTAGGCCTAGCTAGGTTCATGGCTGTGCCCCATTATACTTACCTCGTACTGAAGATGCCAGGCCCGAGGGGAATTATCTCGGTCCGTGGCGACGTCAGGCAGTCTTTCGCGTGTGATAGGGAGAGCTGTGAGATGGTTGAAATGCAAGAAGTGGCAGCCGATAGGGAGAAGATCCGACATGCGGCCGCACATCAACAAGATGAGGGAGAAGTCCCAGCAAAGAAGCAGGTCAAGACAAGCATGAAGCCCGACGAAGGGACTAAGAAGGTAATCCTTGACCTGTCCAACTCGACTCAGACGGCTCTGATCGGGACAGGGCTCGATCGCAAATAGGAAGACATCCCCTTTCCCGGTGTCCCTAGGGAGGTGATCGAGCACTCTCTCAATGTTGACGAGAAGGCGAAGCCTATCAAGCAGCGGCTCTGACGATTCGCTCAGGATCGCCGAGAGGCCATCAGGGAAGAAATCACTAAGCTTTTAGCCACAGGCTTTATAAAAGAAGTGTATCATCCCGACTGGTTAGCGAACACAGTTCTTGTTCACAAAAAGAATAAAAGTTGACGCATGTGTGTTGATTATACCGATCTTAATAAAGCATGCCCGAAAGATCCGTTTGGGTTGCCTCGCATCGACTAGATGCTAGATTCGACTGCAGGTTGTGAGCTCTTAAGTTTTTTGGATGTCTACTCGGGATATTACCAGATCAGGCTGAAAGAGGAAGACTGTATGAAGACCTCGTTCATCACTCCGTTTGGAGCATTTTGCTACGTCACAATGCCGTTTGGTTTGAAAAATGTTGGTGCAACCTATCAGCGCGCAATACAGCGGTGTTTTCACACTCAAATCGGACACAACGTGGAAGCATATGTAGATGATGTCGTCGTCAAATCTCGCGCAAAGGAAGACCTCATATTTGACTTGGCCGAGACATTCGAAAGCCTGAGGGCCTACAAAATGAAGCTCAACCCCGAGAAGTGCGTTTTTGGAGTCCCCTCAGGAAAACTACTCAGATTCATAGTGTCGCAGCGGGGCATCGAAGCAAACCCGGAAAAAATCAATGCCATCCTGAAGATGAAACCACTGACTTGCCAGAAAGACATCCAAAAGCTCACGGGTTGCATGGTGGCACTCGGCAGGTTCATTTCCCGCCTGGTATCACGGGGGATGCCTTTTTTCAAACTTCTAAAGAAGCAGGGCAATTTTCAATGGACTTCCGAGGCGCAGCAAGTTTTCGAAGACCTCAAGGCATTCTTGTCCTCGCCACCGGTACTGGTCTCACTGATGCCTGAAGAACCCCTTCTGCTTTACATTGCTGCAACGACTCATGTAGTCAGCGCCGTAATCGTGGTAGAGCGGGAGGAAGCAGGGCACCTCCAGAAGGTTCAGCGTCTAGTCTACTTCATCAGCGAGGTATTAGGCGAATCCAAAGCACGGTATCCTCAGGTATAGAAGCTTTTATACGCCGTATTACTTACCTCTCGCAAATTCAAACATTACTTTCAAGAGCATGCAATTTCGGTAGTCGCCTCTTTCCCGATTGGGGATATACTCCACAACCGAGAGGCCACCGGGAGAATCGCCAAGTGGGCAGTTGAACACGGAGCTTTTGAAATCTCGTTCAAGCCATGAACAGCCATAAAGTCATAAGTACTCGCTGACTTCACCGCCGAGTGGGTGGAACTACAGATTCCCACGACTTCTGAAGAACTCGAGTATTGGACAATGTATTTTGATGGTTCCCTCATGCTCAGTGGCGCGGGGGCTGGCGTGGTGCTCATCTCTCCGATGAGGAATCGCTTGAAGTACACCCTTCAGCTCCATTTCCTGGCATCAAACAACGTCGCCGAGTACGAGGCACTCATTCACGGACTCCATATCACCATATCTCTCGGCGTCCGATGACTGACAATCCGCGTAGACTCCATGTTAGTAATCAACCAAGTGCAGAAAGACTGGTCGTGCGTCGGTGACAGCATGGCTGCATATTGCTAGGAAGTGCGAAAACTCGAAGACAAGTTCGACGGGCTAGAGCTCATCCACGTACTTCGTCGTGACAATGAAGCAGTAGACGAGCTCACAAGGCTAGGCTCCAGTCGGGCAACAGTATTGGCTGAAGTATTTATCGAAGAGCTCCATAAACCTTCAATAAGTCGACAGCAGGAGTCAGGCAAATCGGAGGAAAGACTGGCCGAAGAGGAAGTTTTAGTCATCAACCCTGACTGGACAATTCCATTCTTAAACTACCTGTTAAAGGATGAGCTTCCCGAAGACCGCGTGCAGGCAGAGCGCGTCACACGCCAATGCAAAAGCTACGTGATAGTCAGGGAAGAACTCTTCCGAAAAAGCGCCTTCGGAGTCCTGAGACACGGCATATCGGAGCAAGAAAGGAAGAACCTTCTAAGAGAAATTCACTCGGGAATTTGCGGGCACCATGTAGCGTCAAGTACCCTGGTGGGCAAAGCTTATCGTAAAGGCTTCTTCTGGCCGACTGCTGTATCAGACGCGGACGATATTGTTCGCACCTGTGAAGATTGTTAGTTCTTCGCTCGTCAAATACATGTGCCGGCATAGAAGTTGCAAACCATTCCGATCACCTGGCCATTCGCAGTCTAGGGGCTCGACATGGTCGGACCCTTGAAAAAGGCTCAAGTTGGTTTCACCTATCTCTTCATCGCCGTTGATAAATTTATGAAGTGGATTGAGGCTAAGCCTGTCGCCACGATCACGGCGGCCAAGGCCAAGGAATTTTTTCAAGAAATCGTGGTAAGGTTCGGCGTACCAAACAGGATCATTACAGATAATGGTACTCAATTCCGTGGTGAACAATTTCAAGACTAGTGCGACGAGCTCGGTATCAAGATTTGCTTCGCTTTCGTGGCTCATTCAAGGAGCAACGACCAAGTGGAGCGAGCCAACGGCATGATGTTGCAAGGGCTAAAAGCAAGAATCTTTGATCGTCTCAAGCCTTATGTTACGCAATGGGTAAAAGAATTGCCTTCGGTGCTCTGGGGGCTGAGAACCACTCCTAGCAGAGACCCCAAGGCGATCACCTTTTTCCTAGTATACGGCTCAGAGGTGGTCTTACCTACCAAGTTGATGTTCGGATCCCCACGGGTTCGGAGCTACAAGGAGGCCGAGTCGGAGGAAAACCGGATAGAAGACCTCGACCGATTGGAGAAAGCCAGGGAAATCGTAGCAATCCAGTCGGTTAAATATCTTCAGGGCTTACGCCGTTACCACGATCGGAATGTTCGGGGCCAAGCCTTCTCCAAAGGAGATCTAGTCCTAAGAAGGAATCAGAAAAGTGAGCATAAGCTCTCCCCAAGTTGGGAAGGCCCCTACATCATCGATGAGGTGACACACCCGAGGGCTTACAAACTCAAGTGTGAAGATGGCGTGGTTATCGGCAACATATGGGACATAGAGCAGCTACGTCATTTCTACTCTTAAATCTTGTACATTAGTTGTGGTATTCATGAATAAAATTTTTTTTGACTTGCTACTCAATTGATGCTCAATTAAGCAGTAAGTCGAGGGCTACACATAATAGTGTTGCGCACGCGCAACCCTTCTTATGAGTCATTTTTTACTTCTCCCTAATGATTGCGAATGAGCTTGAGTGCATTAAATTCCAAATCATGAAACTCTGACCCCACGAACGGTGAACTCTAGTTTCTCAAAGCGCATGCCTAGGAAAAATGGCCATGAGCCGACTCCCGACACCCCAGGGCTAGAATAGTCAGGCAGAGTGCTTAAGCGAAAAAGGAAAGAAACCACTCGGGCAAATTCTAAATCAATAGGGAAGAAAGATTAAACAACATTAAAATTCCATTAAAAATATTCAGGTTTGGATACATCAATGCATTACATGAGAAATTTGTAGGAACCTAAAACCTAAACTCGGCGTGCGCGTCCTACTGCTGCGACAAGAGCGTCCCTCGCCTCGACAAGCTTCGGGATGGCCGATCAAGACGTCGGCAATGCCACGTCGCGGGACTCTGACTTCTTCCATAAGCTCGGTCGTGTGAGCTCATAATCGGCCCAGAGTTCGGCAAGAAAGGCCTCCTAATGAGCCTCCTCCTCATTAGGCGCCGACAGAGCCTCATCTTCAAAATCAAAGAGTGGCTCCTCCGTCGGGGGGGGGGAGATGGTGGGGCCTCATCGCCGGACAAAGAAGATTGGGATGAAGAAGCCATTGAAGGTCTAAAGAAGAACGTCGAAGGTTGCAGAGAAGGACTTAGAGACGGGTGATCGCTCAAATAGCGGTGACACCCCTATATACTCAACGCGTGGAAACCAAACGGTTTTGAATAAATGCTAGCGCGGGAAGCCGAAGCGGCCCTGAAGACGTGCTGGCACCAGAACTCAAAGAGGCTGAGAAGACGTATGGCCGTGGGACACCAAACCAGACGTGGTGCATGCAAACGTTAGGTCAAAAAAAGTATTTCAAGACACAATGAAGCAATTAAAAGCCAAACACGGCTCAGTAGCCAGGCATTTTCTACCAAGGCATAAAAGAACAAGTACAAACCAAGTCTCAACAAATGGACATCTACACGGGACCCAAGTCCAGGTTTTCAACTATGGCAGCGGAGGTTTCCCTAACCTCATCGAGCAGGGCAATGGCTTGATCGTCATCGACGGTGCAAGCAAAGCCCTCCTTGATAGCTTCAAGCTCCGCCCGTGGATACAAAGACTTTACGATGGCTAGAGCTTGACTGGCGCTCGTAATTGCCATCTCCTTCAGGTGTGCTAACAGCTTTTTGGGCCCCTCCGCCAGTCGCTGGATTGTGGCGTCCGCATCGCTGGGCCCAGCTTCGTTAGGATTCAACATTTGCAGCATTACTTCGGAGCCTTCCCGGAGTTTGTCGACTCGTGCTTCAGTAAATTTGATCTTCTCATCAAGGACGTGATACTGAGCCTGCGACTTAACCCGGTATTCTGCAAGACCAGTCGGATTAGCCTAAAGACGTTAAAAAGCATAACAGGAATAAAGCACGAGTCGGGAGTAAACCTTCCAGCTCTTGTCCTAGCTTGTCCGACTTGGTTTGGGCTTCCTCCTTAGATTTCTCCCTGCTTCTGGGTGGTTTCGAGCTTTCCCTGAAGACCTGCAACGACGAAGACCGAAACCAAGATAGGAAGAATGAGTTAAGGGGTGAAAGACTAAAAAGGTGGTCTAAGGCAGTCGGATAAGGCGATTACCGCTAAGGGAGCTCGTCAAGTTCAGCTTGTCCACCTCAGAAGCCTGAACCTGGGCATGGAGCCTTCGCAGCTTTGCTTGGCTCTCGTTCCGGACCCTGTCCAGCTCCCCCTGGAGCTCGGCACGGGTCCGCTTGATTTCGTCCTCATAATCCTGCCTCATCTTGGTTTTCAGGAGTATCTCCTGGAGAACGACGTCCCTTTTCTCGGTGCGCTTTCCCAGATTCTGAAGGCAACAAAATGAATGATAAAGCTGCGCCACGCACCGAAGACAAAAAGAAGGGAGCTTCCAACTAACTCGACACAAGAAACTCACGCGAGCCAACCAGGCAACATCGAAGGCGCGGCCATAGAGCGTTTTCCATTCTTCCTCCTCATCCTTGTCGTCAAAAGCTGTCCACTCGCCTTCCTCACCGAAGAATGCAACCCGCAGTGTAGACTTTGGGCGAGGGGGCCGAGGAATTTCCTTCGGCGGAGGCGAGGAGCGGTCAGCAGGCTTCAGAGGCACCATTTGGCCAGCCGACCCGGGAGTTGAACGTGGCAGGGGGCTGCTTGGATTGGAATCAGCCCCGACGCCTTGGGCTGCAGGAGCAATCGGTGGAGTTGTTGCGGCCTACTCCGGGGCCACTTCGGGGGCGGCTGGCGTGGCATCAGTCGGCGCCTCAGCTCCTGGCTGGCTTGAGGCGCCTTCGGGAGCAGCCTCCTGTGGCCCGCTGGGTGGCACGTCCACGGGGACTTCATCAACCGGCCTCCTGGAAAAATAAAAGTAGTCAGGACATGATCTGAAAAAACAAAGGGAAGAGCTAACAAAGAAACCAACCTATTAGATCTTGTAATCTTTATCCCCGAGCTCTTAGAAGCGAGAGGTCCGCTGCAGAAGAACCCGATTGCATGCGGTAGCGGGGACGATGGATCTCTGATCGAGCTTGAGGGAGGAGGCGTTACATCGGTCGAGTGCTGGGCTAGGGGTTCGGGAACCTTCGGGCCCTCGGACTGGCTCGATGATGAGGAAGTCGCTGGAGAGGTGCGTGCAGCTGCCGGGCCATGAACCTTTGGGCCTCCAGTCGGGCGCACGTTAGCCGCCGACTGCCTCCTTTTCTCCTTGGGCACATAGACGGCCGGGCGTTTCCCTTTTCCCGTGAAATCTTCAGCTCCTGCCGACTTGTCCTTCTTCACACTCGGCGCCGAGGGCGAGGTGATGACAGGCGTTTCCGCAGCACTCTTATGTTGGGGAATTGCAGACACGGCGATCAAAGAATAAGCGCCATGACCACGCAAATGTAATGAGACACATGCTTAATCGCAGTTACTCAAAAACCAGAAAATTCAACCTTGGGAGATGAGAAAGCATCTTACTGGAGGCGGAGGACACGTTTTTTTTGTTGAAGGGTTTGGGCACCCGTCATTGACTATTTGGGTGCCAGGGGCGAAGAAATCACCCAAAGGTCCAAGGAGTATACCCTTGAGAATCGGCTCAGGAGCTTCCCGGGTAGGATCACGCTCCCCTTCATATTCATATCCCAGGTGGACTTGCTCTTTGAGAGGCTGCACATAGCGAAAGCCAAAATTGAGGATGATTGCAACTCCAGTTAGTCCATCCTCCTTCAATTTGGCAATCATCTCCGTGAGCTCCTCCACCTGGTCCATCCCACCGTCCGAGGGGAACGAAGTCCAATCCATCGAAGGCTTGGGTGGGGCTCCGAAAAAGGAAGGAAGAGAAGGTTTGGGGTTGGCACAGTAAAACCACTCCTGATGCCAGCCTTTGTTCGAGGTTTTGAAGGGAATGGTGAAATAGGACTTCTTCAGGCCGTCCCTCAGCTGGAATCCAGCGCCTCTAACTGCTTTGGGGGAATTCTTGTTCGGGAAGGGCTTGAGAAGGAAGAGATGGCGAAAGAGGTCAAAATATGGGCGAATGCCGAGGAAGGCCTCGCAGAGGTGAACGAAGATAGCAATTTGAAGAATGGAGGTGGAATTGAGATGAGTCAATTCGATTTCATAAAAATGAAGAAGACCACGGAGAAAAGCGCAAGCGGGAAGGCCAAACCCACGCTGAAAAAAGGACTCAAAAATGACCACCTCCTCAGTTCGGGGCGTGGGGAAAGACTCACCCGCTGCGGGTCAGGCGGAGAGTAACACCAATGTCGGGAAGACGCTGCTAGTGACCAACTCCTCCAATCGCCATTCCGTCGTCACCGAAGTGGCCCAATCCTTGGTCGAGGCCGATGCAAGAACATCTTTGGGGGAAGGAGAAGATATTTTTTGGCAAAGGAGATAGCAACTGCGTCGGATTGCGATTGCGAGAGAAGCTAACCCTAGCGACGGAGTTCGCAACAAGAGCGCCGAAAGTAAGAAGATGAAGAGGCAGGTGACGTACAGTGCGCAGAAAACCGCTTCGTTTGCACCGAGTCTAATATTTATATAGGGAGCAACGCTAATTTTCGCCTTGAGCGGGAAAAACGCTTTGCCTTCCGCACGTCCTGGGGTTGCCCTAGGGCACGCCTCAACATGGGCCGGTGGTCATGTGCAGTAACCGCTGTGCATAGGCACAATTGGGCCGAATTCAGTTTGGGATATGGTACGCCCCACGATGGGTCAAAGGACAATGACCGCATCAAACGGAATTTGGGTACCTTCCAAATTAAAATACCTACTTATGATATGCCTCATGTCAGGTCGCATGCTGGTCACCGTTCAAAACGGAATCAGATATCATAAGTTGATTCAAAACAAAGATTTCAGATGTATGCTTCATGATGGGCCATTAGCCGTATACTGCAAAAAGCAGGTGCGGGTACAATTTGGATAATTCATGGTATGCCTTATGACAGGCCAAAAGCTGTGTGCCATGGCACACAGGTACCACTTGGCTAAAAGCCAATCTAAACGAAGGTATACTCCAAGATGAGTTGCGTGCTGGCTCAATAAATTAGGCCGGAAACCAATCGGAATGCTTACACGTGGAGCTCTATCGAGTCCTTCACGACCTTCTTGCTTACAACAGAGCACTCGGCTGGAGAGAAAACCAGTCGGGAAATCCTATCAATAAGAAGGCAATCCGATCGCAAAGTACTCGGTGGCTACTGTGGAGTATATAGATTATAGGTATCTGCAAGGCAGGCCTGCGAGGCCCAACTGGATAAGGCCAGGTCCAGCTGATTGTATGGAAACCGAAACTACCAGGGTTGCGCCAGACATGCGAGACAAGGAAGCCCTAAAGATAGCAACAGATCCTGATTAGGTAGGATACAATCATAATCTAGGCTGTTATCAAGCGGATATGTACAGAAAATATAATCTCTATCTTGTATCCGACCCGGACTCCCCTTTGTAACCGCCCTCCTCTGCTATATAAAGGGAGGGGCGGGGGAACATCAGCATATGAGATCATCAGCAATAAGCTAGACACACATAATCCCAGAGCACAGAACTAGGGTATTATCTCCTCCGCGAGAGCCCGAACCTGTATAATTCTTGCGTCTTGTGCTACCATCGAGTTTGGATCCGACGCCTAGCCCCGTTTTCATTATTGCGACAACAAGCGTCGACAACAGTAGATAATATCGATCATGATTGAATCGAATACAAAGCGAGAATCGTCTGATGTCGAATAATTTTTTGTCGGATACGCGAAAGCAGATATCAGTATAAAGCACACATATAGTACTAATTAACCAAACGTATGAGTACAACATGCAACAAGATTATCGCAGTCTGACAAGTCATTTTACCGGCATAAAAATGAATCAGGCCCAAATTTTTTCAAAAAAAAAATGAGGGACCTGACTCCATCACACTGAACATGTGGCTAAGCAAAGCCAGAAAAAGGCTAACACAGCAAATGGCCATATATGCCCATCCTTTCACTTCTGGCATGCACCATAGTGATTGTTTAGTGTAGCAATGAGACAAAAGCAACCAAAAAAATTTGATGCCGCAAAGTGCATGGTAACAAAATCCACTTGAACTTTCATATTTTGTGATTGGTTCAAGCAAAGTAAATAACGGTCTATGGTCTCTAATATGGACGCTTTATCATATAATGCCTTTTGGCTGAACTGATAAATAACATGTGATCAAGTTGACGAACATGTGGAGGGATTTGACAGATCATTATACAACATTAGAGGAAAAAAGTATCCAACCTTCCAATTCTGGGAAACTATTTTGTTGATGACATCAACATGCTGATCCCATCCACTGGCAACAGCCACTAAAATATCCCGGGCCAGTCTGTAATAGAAAATATATAATTAGAAAGATATTTTATACATATATCAAATATGCCTTTAACAAAAAGGGGATGAGAAGGAAACATACCGTAGCACAAAATTGTTGTACACCAGCTTTGGAGGAGTTAAAAGAACTTCTGCTTCTGAATTACAAGACAACCAACCTTATGTCAAATTCTTTGCATGAGAACTAAATAATATTAAAACAAATTTTACAAAAATCCATCCCAAATACTCTGATCTTTTCACAAAATATTAAAAAAAGAAAGTGTTTACACTACAGTTAGCATGAGCTATGTAATGTGGACTATAAGGAATTAAGGATACATTCATGGTACACATGACTGATATTGACATAATGGATAACTTACTAGCGTGCACTAAGCAATTTGCAAATTTCTGTTCTTTCAAATAGCTCCTACTACACTCAACAACATGACGAACAACTTTCAGGTTGTTCTCGATTGAAAATATTCAGTCAAGGTTCTGAGTCCACGCTTAGAGCCTTAGACTGACACACTTCACAGTGTATAATTGAAATGTAACTAAAAATAGAATGGGATGATCAAGATAAAATGGAGCATAGATATACTAATCATTGTGGTACAAAAACGTTCGGCATAAAAAAAAAAAGAAAGCTAGCCAGCCAGCCAGACAACGGGCATGCATAGATGATATTGGTTTTCATGTATCCCTTAAAGCTTTG
Source organism: Guadua angustifolia (assembly GCA_036346375.1). Taxonomy (NCBI): domain Eukaryota; kingdom Viridiplantae; phylum Streptophyta; class Magnoliopsida; order Poales; family Poaceae; genus Guadua; species Guadua angustifolia. The sequence goes on from CM070500.1 coordinate 23,732,377, forward strand.
GAGGAATTGCATGCCAAGTACATACTAAAGGCCAAGTTTTAGGGTGCACACAATTTAGAGGTCTGCGATTTAAGGTCCACTGTTCACTCATTCTCATAGTTCCAAGGCAGGAAATTCACATCAGTAACTTGGAAATTTTCTATCATTTCCTTCTTCTTTTAGTGTGTGCATGATTATAGATACAGTATGAAAAAACCTCAGGCTAAGTTCACAAATCAATCTATCAAGATCGTATGCTCTCTAAGTTCAGATAGATTTGGTTATCACTTAGATTCGAATATCAGATGACTAAACGCTTATCTAGATTATGAAATGTTAATGTAGCAATCAGTTTTTCTCAACAAACTAGGATACACATTAGAAGCATAGAGATTAAAACAAACCAACATTTAGTCCTAGATCAACCTTTACCATCCTAGAAATCAGAAGTACGAAATTTCTGGACAACAGCAGCAAGGGCATCACAATTACACAGCCCACTATTAGTTAAACTATTGTATGTCACGATGGATCATGGAAGCATCAAGAGTGGCAGCAGCTAGAATATGTTGTCTAATTAACCGCTTCTACTCATAGCGTGCGCCTGTTGCACGACCTAAACGCAAATGGAGGCGCCGATCGGAGAATATTCGAATCAAAAGGGGAAGGGCTTCCCCCAAATCGGACTGCCCTTACAACGCCAGACGATAGGATGGAGGAGGCAATCCCACAGAAAGTATGATCAGAAAACTAGGGAAAAGCATCCGACAAGGTATCGAAAATATGGGAACCATACCTTTGTTTTGAGTTGGAGGGGGACCAGGAACTTCGAGGGTTTGGGCGAGGGGCTTTGGGGTTTGAACATTGCGATGGGGATAAATCGGAGAAGACGATGAGGTGCGCGCTGTGGCGCACGCGCGGGGAGGGAGGGAGGTGCGAGTTCGGAGGCCGCACTTGGGAGGTCCGGAGGCGGTGGCAGGAGGGCGGCGGAAGGCAGCAGCGGGAGAGACTAAGGGCGGCGGCGGCGGCGATGGGAGGGCGGCAGCGCGGCGGCGGGGGAGGGTGGCTGGACGGGACAGAAACAAGAGGAGACTGAGAGAGAGCTAGGGTTATGCGTCGCAGCGTCGGGGTTGGAGATTAGGAGGCCAAGCTACATTCGGATATCCGAATCTACTAATTCGGATATATCCGAAAATATTTTTGGAATATACTGATCCGACGGATAGTGATCTCCCAAATCCGAATTCGAAATAAAATATCCGAATCCGAATCCAAAAATTATCTCAAAAAAATATCCGAATCCGATCCGAAACTGTCCGGTCGGTCGGTCGGTCGGAAATTATCCGATCCGATTGCACCCCTAGTAGTGGGTACAGGCAACTAAACACATCTTTAGGGGAGTTATTTTTGGGAGAAAACATTGAGGACACACATCCCACTCACGCATATGTCCACTACACATATTCAAAATTTTATGAAGATTTAATTTAGGATCTCATGTTGCTTGAGCACACGTTCTACCACCGAACACACATATATGCAAATTCTGATTAAATAAGTCACACCATATGCCCATCCTATGATTACACGTGGGTGGGTGTGAGACCCCAGATTTACCATCCGGAACCTCCTGTGTATTTCTGTACTAGTCCCAGATCAGTAGCTAGTACACACAGTCAAACAGTGATGAATCATAGCCAAGTGCGAATTATAACAAATAAAAATAACAGAGTACCGGCCTTATGGCCAATTGTTACAAGACATAAAGTCTTACAGCGGAAGCAACAAAGTAAGAACAATATACTCCAACACGGGAGGACCCATCAATTTACCACAGGCAATTGACTGGGGAACGCGTCCTAGTACTCCGGATGGCCTCTGTCAGATCTTCACATGTAGAAGTCGTAGTCGTCCACGGCATCTTGAAAGCTTCGAGATTCATGTTGAATGTAGCATGTGAGTACAAGCGTACTCATAAGTCCAGGAAATATGCATATGTAGGCTTTCCAAAGAGAGGCTTAATATGGTTCATTTTGCACAAAGCAAATTTTATTAAGCGATACATGTATAATTTTTGTAAAGCAGTTTCATCAATTATTTGTAACATTTAAATTTATTTATATTTGCAGCAATGGTTCTAACCACCATCACTTAGTATACAGGCTCTAACCGCACAATTTAAAAGATTAAGATAAACCATTCAATGACTCCATCCGTCAAGATTTTAAAACAAGTTCCAACCACCCAAATTCCATCCGAGAGTTCAAACCACTCTCGAATTTCCCAAATCCACAGTTTTTAAAATAAAACCAAGTCTAACAGTATGAAAGCATTCTTTGCCCGCTCTTGACCGTGAGTACGGCTATTCGAATAGTTTATTTACTCTGCAGAGTTTGTACACTTTACCCACACGACATGATCAACTCTTGGTGCCATGCAATTAACACACTTCCTTTGGTGTGTCGGCAGAGCGATCATGACAAGGCTTTTCCAATGTAATAATTTAACCCGACTCGACCCGCTAAGGTTTCACCGCTGAAGGGTTCTAGCCTTGATCGAAACCCCTCTTGCGCCGTGTGGGAAATAAACCATCTTGCCTACATCCGGCACCCACATCCAACCATCCGGCGAGTCCAAATTAAATTATTACAAATTAATCGGCCAGATCGTACCCATTTCGGACTTGTGGTTGTACTGTTTTGCTTAGAATGAACAATCATAAGCGTCGGTCCTTAATCAACTCGGCGGCACTTGCATAAAGCCAAAAGTCGATGCTCCATCCGCACTACCATCGGACCGATCCGCTCAAGTCAAAATCATTTTTGCTTTCATTTTATTTTGCAAATACAGCAGCAAATACATTGCTACTATTTTATGAATAACCTTTCACAATAATTTTTAACTCATTTTCCCAATAGGCGTTTTAATCAAATTGCACCTAAGCATTGATCTACCGTTCTAATCAAGGATAATCATGATATATATGATAGCAAGAATTATTCTAAGGTTACAAAGGCATGAACAACAATCAGCAAGGGGATTATCATCAAGTTGGATTAACTAAACATCCTATTTATTTTAAATATCAATTTTTACTCAAATTAGCCATGCATTTGATAGAATCATTAAAAGACTTTTAAAAGGTAGGATCAAAGTGCATCAAGGAGACTTGCCTGCAAGGTTGTCGTCGCACTGAAGTTCTTCGGAATTGACAGCGGCAACGACGGAATCTTCGGCTACGCGCAAAACGAGACAACAAATAAAATAACAGAAAATAAATAAAATCTAAAAATTAAAATAAAAATACTGGAAGATAGAGGATGATTTTAGATGAATTTAGAAATTTGAATCACTTGATTCGGAGTTCGGATGACGAAGATAAAAATGTTTGAAGTTTGCACAAATTGGAAAATCGAAAAATAGAATATTCCGGGAATCTTTTGGCTGAACGTTTTCTGATTTCTCTGGTTCCTATGACTGGTGGGGACCTCTAGTCATCCACACCATGCTTCTTCTACCTCCAGACCTTCCCATGGCAACACAGAGAACTTCTATCTTCCAATGGCGCCGGAGTTTGGAGCCACGGCGGACGACGGCGTACACAAAAATGGAACGGCGACGCGATGGGGAGGTGGTGGCGCACGGCGGAGGGGTGCATGAGGAGCGGTGAGGTCTGGGGAGACTGATGGAGGGCTCGGCAAGCGACGGGAACGACCGAGGCGACCAACCCACGATGGCCATGGCCGGCTCGGGCAGGCTTGCGCGGCGGCGACGAACGGCGATGGGACGGCGACCGGCGAGGGCGGGGAGGAGTGCGGTGAGGCTGGCTAGAGTGGGTGCACGCGCTAGAGATGGCCGGAGAGATCTCCTGCGGTGGTGGCATGAGCTTGGGCCGGCATCAATGGAGGTTGCACAGTAACGGGTTTGAACAAGAATTTGGGGAAAACTCTAATTCGCGACGTTTTGCAAAATTGATGAGTGCGATTGATAGAACATGATAGAATGAATATAAGCATGCGAGGAATTGAATTGAAGATTACCAGATTACAAGAAATCGACGAAGAACGGCAGATCAGTCGACGACGAATAAACGTTAAATCGGAGACCAAAACTGCAACGAAAATGGAATTGAGTTGAGGGCTTTTGATCTACATGCCAAGAGACTTGTTAAGACACGGTTGGTGCATGGTTAAGCTCACCGGAATGCAAGATGGCTCGACGGCGTCGACGGCGGACGTCGGCCGGAGCTTCTTACCCAAAATCGAAGGTCAAAACGACGATGAATCGAGAAGGGAAAGGAAGCACCGCGTCGGGGACGTCAAGACGATTAAATAGAGTACTCAAGCACACGAAAAGACAAAGAAACGGCTGAGTTATGGTATGAACAAGGATTCGCGGATTGGGCATTATTGCGGCTGTTTCGGGAGAGGAAAGGACGAGCTAACTGCGGGATTTGATTCTCCTGACCCTTGCCGTTCCGATGCATCAGTTGCCTTATTGATTGGTGAAGTAATTTGGCTTGGGTGGCTTTGGAAAGGAAGAGGCAGCCATGGGAAACCTTTCAGCTTGCTTGGCTGTTCGTTTCCAGAACCTGCGCGTGGAGGAAGAAAGAGAGGAGAGAGAAAGTGGAGGCTTTTGGTGTTTGGGCCCACAAAACTGATTTCAGCCCAAAAGAGAAATAACTAATATTAAAAATGGATTCTGAATAAAATTCCGGATTGAATGATTGCGATGGCGATTTTGAATTTGATTTGAAATTTGAATTCGAATTTAAATTTGATTTGAGGCAAATTTAGAATTTGAAGATGAATTTGGAATAAATTCCGAATTTGGGTGGAAAGGATGCCAGGATAGATATTCAAACCAAATAAAATCCAAATCTTTAAATTAAATTTTTAACAGAAAGCCGAAAACGGGGATGTTACAGTGGGTGGGAATAAACACCTCACTCACACCACTAGATCATTGACCAGCCCTTTTTCAACAGAGTTGACTGTAATACTCCCTTTTGTTGATTTTTATTCGATACGGTTTAACTTGGCGCAGTATTTAAAATTGAACTTTGACTGCTAATTTCTTTTATAATACATTGTTTATAGTATAAAATCATAATCATAGGAAAATACTTTCAAATACAAATATAACATATCACTTTTATGTCATATAATTTATATATTGTTGGACTAACTGTTAATCAAAGTTTACAAACTTAGATTCTCGAAATGCATGGTACCTTATAAAAATGAATAAATGGAGATTCTGGTATATACACTAGAGACAGCTGTAAAAAGTATCAATATAGCACTTGCTGGTTTGATTTGTAGCCGTAGAACCAGCTCGACCGATCGGTAGGCAAACATAAAGTGTAATGTATGGGATAGTACATGATGAACACCGATGTCTAGAATCTACCATTTGTACATTAACAAAGCCTACATAGAGATTAGTAAAACAATGCCTAGGAAGCCATCCATGAGGCGGCCTATAGATTTTCTTTTCATTTTTCTCAATAATATGTGTGTGGGGGGTACGTCCTAATGCTGGCGACACATCACTATCACTGTATCTGTGTCGGTTCTTAAGTTTTTCGAAAAAAACGATTGTGATAAGTAACTTCGGAGGGGTGTTAGTAATAATCACTATCGGTTCTGAGATTATAAGTGATTGTGATGTATTTGGACACATCCGAATCGATTCTCTACTAAAAAGTGATAGTGATGTGCACGGTCATCACTATCGGTTCTTTCATAGAAGTGATAGTGATGTGCGCGTGATCATCACTATCACTTCTATGAAAAGAACCGATAGTGATGACCGCTTGCACATCACTATCACTTTTAAGAGAAACCGATTCGATGTCAAGACAGTTATCACTATCGGTTCTTTTTATAAGCGATAGTGATGACCGTGCACATCACTATCGCTATTGAAAAGAACCGATTCTAATGTGCTCGTGCTTATGACTAGTGATGGCCGAGCACATCACTATCGTTTTTTGAAAAGAACCGATTCTGATGTGCCTCGCTAGGTTATATATACCACTCGCACTGAACTCTTCTCTGTTGTTGCTCCAGAGGAGATTTCTCCGCCGCCACCCGAGAAAATAGCTCATATTGTGTGGTTGGAAGCAATACTTGGGTAAGAAAATTTGAAGTCCTTATGGGTGGATATTAAGAGGGCAAAATTGAAACCCTATCTTGAGGAGATTCCTCTGTTTTTGCCCTGTTTTGCGGTTTTCTTCAAAATATGATCAGCAATTCTTTAAACCCCTTCAATTTTGCACTGGTAATTTCGATATGTCGTCAATAAAGTTTAGGTTGCACTGGAATTGTGTACGTGCTTTCAGATTTCACACTCTTTATTTGACAAGCACATATCTATTTAATTTTTGTAGTGCGATCTCCTGTTTATATGGAATTATTATTGCTATCATGTGGTAACTGTTATTAGAGTTTAGGCGGCGTAACCTATGTCTCCCGTTCGAGGGTGCTTATTTATAAATATGCTGAACGAAAGGGCATATTTATAAGTGAGCAGTCTCGAATTGTCCACGTTTTTTGGACAATTCGAGGATATATGGTTCGAGCAAGGTCCTGAGCTGTGTTGTACAAGTTGAGTAGATTTGATAGCGTCTCTCTGGTGTTCTCCGGATACACACCCTCTTGACTGTTGTCGAGGCGTGTATCCGGAGAACAATGAGAGATCTTGCCAAATTTTCTCTCGAGTTGTACAACGGCAACAGAACTTGTCCGAACCATATATCCTCGAATGGGATTAGGACCTAACCTATTTAGAGATTAGGAGTCATCGTTGGTACCCTTGTTTTGTTTCGTTGTAGTAGAAAGATTTGCAAGCTCTTGCACTAACTATATAATTAGATTATTTGATATCATTGTTGATGTTAAAATTTATGTCTCTTATGTAGGAATTGGAAGCTTTAAACCGGGGAAGAAGCTAGGTATCGATCGGGAGTACATTTATATATCTTGGAACACATCCACTATTTTGCAAAGGTAATATTAATTGAAATGATGTCTCAATATTTAAAATAGCTATAGCTAGTTGTCGCTCGCTTTTTCCTTAATTTATTATGCGAAATTTAATTGCAGATGGACCGTGAGGAATGGATGTATCAGAAAAGCCGTGTGAGTGCTGAATTTCAGAGGGGTGTTAAGGAGTTCAAAAAAATTGCAGAAGACGACATGGTGAGGAGGGGTGTAAACTTCATATATTGTCCTTGCATTGATTGCACGAATCTGAGGAGATTTAACAACTCATCTCAAATTCGGGACCACTTGATTCGGCGTGGCCGTGAGGAATTACACATGTTGGATCCATCACGGGGAGGCAGGTAGTACCCTTCCGATATGCAACGAAGATACGGTGGAACCGGATGACGAGTTGCAGCCTGATATGTTTGAGGAGGATAATTTGGAGCAAATGTTGCGGGATGTGGAGGGTAATTACACGGAAAGAGAGTTTGAAAAGTTTAAAAGCTTGATAGAAGACGATGCCAAACCGCTGTTCACAGGTTGCAAAGCGGAATACACCAAGTTGGGTTCGGTCCTTGCATTGTTCGAACTGAAGGCAAAACACCGTTGGACAGATACAAGTTTCAATGCACTACTAGTTCTTCTATCGGATCTGCTTGGGAGAAGCGAGTTGCCAACAAGCATTTATGAAGCGAAGAAGCTACTATGTCCCATGGGAATGAAAATAGAAAGGATACATGCATGTCCGAATGATTGCATCTTGTCGTATGCGCACATCAGGAGCTGCACGTTTGTCCGGTTTGCGGTGTGCCCGGTACAAACAAAAGGAGAAGCGTAACGACAAGAAGCGAAGAGCGAGAACAACGACGGTGAAGAGGTCACTAAAGGTGCACCGCCAAGGTATTGTGGTACTTGCCCATCATTCCCGTCTGGAGCGGTTGTTTGCAAATCCGAGAGAGGCAAAATTGTTGCGTTGGCATTACGAGTCTCGAAAGGAAGATGGCAAGTGAGACACCTCGCTGATTCGGCTCAATGGAGAAACATCGATTGGAAACATGAGGAGTTTGGTGCGAAATGAGGAACATAAGATTTGGGTTGAGTACTGAAGCGGAATGAATCCGTTTGGTAACATGAGTAGTAAATCCTGACACTGGCGATTCATTGTGTATCTACAACCTCCCTCCTTGGTACGTGCATGAAGCGGAAGTATATCATGATGTCATTACTAATCTCGGGACCCAAACAGTAGGAAATGATATTGATGTGTATCTTGCACCATTGATCTCGAGAGACTCGCCTACAAAGTTGATCCGTTTGTCCTTGCGAAGCAAGTAACTCAAGTCTTTTACGTGCGCGATCCGGCCAATCCGAGGGTTGCACGTCGTTCTTCATGGCAAGAGCGGATCGTAGGAGTTGAAGATGTTGTAGATGAAGAAGAGTATAACCAATTCGATGAGATACCTTCATTTGCGATGGGGCTTGTCTTAGCGGGGATGACGACACACATGGAGCCAATTACATGCGAGTAGATCATCATGAAGGGCGATTGTAAATAAATGGACTATTATAATGTATGTAAAATTCTTTGTTTGGAGGCTTGATTGAAATGCATGCAATTTCTCTTTATGCCTGCACTTTGTGCCATATGTTGTGAAAGAAAATTCCATTTAACAAAATTACTTTTGGGAAAGCTTGTAAATAGTCGAAAGCTCATTTCGGAAATTTTCATACAATTCAGATTAATTTGAAAAAGTTTTGACTTTTCTCGCTTTACGCACAAATCATGTCTCTGAAATGAATTTTAGCATATTTCTTGAATGAAGTCGCTTTTTCCAAAAATTCTTTTATGGAAAGTTTTGCGATATCTGAAATATGTTTTTGCATAATTTCAAATAATTCCAATGATATTTGCAAAAGTTTTACACTCTTTGATCTAATTCGAAAATGTCTTTGCATGCATGGTTTGTGCGGAAAGGCAATAGTGCAACTTTGCACTTTGTGCCATATGTTGTGAAAGAAAATTCCATTTGACAAAATTACTTTTGGGATATCTTGTAAATAGTCGAAAGCTCATTTTCGAAATTTTCGTACAATTCCAGATTAATTTGAAAAAGTTTTGACTTTTCTCGCTTTACGCACAAATCATGTCTCTGAAATGAATTTTAGCATATTTCTTGAATGAAGTCGCTTTTCCAAAAATTCTTTTATGGAAAGTTTTGCAATATCTGAAATATGTTTTTGCATAATTTCAAATAATTCCAATGATATTTGCAAAAGTTTTACACTCTTTGATCTAATTCGAAAATATCTTGCATGCATGGTTTGTGCGGAAAGGCAATAGTGCAATGAACTACATCGATGTCGGTTTTCATTATAAAAGCGATACTAATGATAAAACATCGATGTCGGTTTTCTTAAAAGAGTGATACTAATGATAAAGCATCGATGTCGGTTTTCTTAAAAGCAGTGATACTAATGATGAAGAATCGATGTCGCTTTTCTTAAAAAGTGATACTAATAATAAAGCATCGATGTCGGTTTTCTTAAAAAGCGATACTAATGATAAAGCATCGATGTCGGTTTTCTTAAAAGAGTGATACTAATGATAAAGCAATCTATGTTTTCTTAAAACCGGCCCATTTTAGCGACCATAGCCATTAGCGTCTTGTGCATGACCTCGCTCCACGCTTAACCCTAGCCGCCGGTCTCGCCGCCCGCCTCCCCCCCGCCGCCCGACGCCCGCCTCGACGCCCGCCCGCCTCCCGGCGCCCGGTGCCTCGCCTCGCCCCCATCTTGGGTGCCTCGCCTCCCGCCCGTCGCCGGGACACCGCATCCTCCGTTGCCGACACCGCTTGCGCCCCTTCGACGCCGACACCGCCCCCACGCCACCCCCCACACGGCCCCGACGCCGAGGACATACGCATCCCTCCGCCGACACCGCCCGCCTTCGTGAGTATCTTGATTTCAGCACTTTGTTCTCTTTGGTGAGGTGTTGGTCTTTGCTCAATGATGAACTAGGGTTTATATATATGATTAGAACATTTTCTTACGTGTTTTAGGCCTTGAATTATAGACTTGAATGCTTAGAAGAATTGATCATTTTGTTTGTCCAGAATATACTTGTTATTGCTTAGTTCATTCTCTGTCGGTTTAGTTCAATTCACTTGGTTTACGCTTACTTGTGTTACTAGAATCGATCTCTGATTGCTTTGACCCATACTCAAGATTGATCGGTGCCTAAGCGCATTCTTGATTAATCGATACTTGTTTGATTATTGATCTATTTTGATTGATCGTATATGAGTAATCTTAAGCGATGTCTAAATTGATTTAGTTCATGCTAGTGGTATGAGTAAATTAGTTGTTACGTATTTACGGAAGAAGTAAGCGATGACAAACAATAAGAACTTTGCTTTTACTTGTTGATCTGGAAGTCGTGTCTTTGTTTGGTTAGCAAGTTTAGTCTTGGTTATGATCTGAGCGTGTGTATACATTGTGATACAATTCTTTAGTGTGCATTTTAAGGTGGTAAGAATTCAAGGCCTAATCCATTGAATAATTTGTTAGCCCATTTGTGATTGTGGTGAAGATTCTTATCTTCATCCAAACCCTAATCTGAGAGCACTAATCATAAACCATATTGGGTCTTGTAGACATAGAGCAATTGACAATGGTCTTTTGAGTGTCTTCTTATCTTTGATTATGTCAATTATGCTACTTTTGAATTGTGTAATATTTATCATCTTGTTAAATGGAATAATCAATAAAATCCTGCTCTTATCCTTGCTTCTTTTAAAACAATTGTGAGCCTTGCATGAACTAGGTTGGTATTTAGCCTTTTGTTTTGCGGTGAAGCGATTCAGCGATGATAATATAGATGGTGAACTCATTCAATGGTATAAAAAACCAAGGTTACGTGATGCATAGTCTGTAGGTCATATTGGCAAGAGGGAATTCTTATGTATGGATAGTATGTTGCCAGCTTTTTTTTTGGCATTTGTCACAGATATGATCAATCTTCACAATGTCCTTCATCATGTTTGTGAGGTCCTATATTTTACAAGTCTTTGTTAAGTTCCATTTTGTTATATGTAGATATCTGAATCACGCTTTGCTAATGGCTTATTTTCGGCATATTAATTTTGTTTAGACATGTGTTTACTTTTAGCATATTACTTTTGTTTAGACATGTGTTTACTTTCAGCATATTACTTTTGTTTTTATCTCAGCATATGTTAGAGTTTAGGTTGCGTAACCTCGTCTCCGTTCGAGAGTGCTTATTTATAAATATCTTTGGAATAGCATATTCATAAACAAGCGATCTCGAATTGTCCACATTTTTGGATAGTTCGAGGATATGTGGTTCGGGCAAGTTCTGAGCTATGTTGTACAACCGAGTTGTTTTGATAGCGTTTCCTGGTGTTCTCCGGATACACACCCTCTTGACTGTTGTCGAGGCGTGTATCCGGAGAACAGTGAGAAGATCTTCCAAATTTTCTCTGGTTGTACAACGGCTTAGGAACTTGCTCGAACCACATATCCTCGAATGGGATTAGGACCAAACCTATTTAGAGATTAGGGGTTATCGTTGGTGCGTATTTAGTTGGTCTTGAGATATTGCATGTTATGTCACTTACTAACTTGACCTTCTTGTGTTGCTATTCTTGCAAGTATCGAAAACCAGCCTATTGTTCCCATTGTCTTGCAAGTATTATTGCCATTGCATTAGTACATTAATGCTCAAATTCTCTGTTGATGTTGTGAAATCTGAAACTTGTTGGTATTTCCAAACATCTGCTAGTGCTAAATTCACTTGTCATATGGAATGGGCTTTTGTTTTTTATCGAGCATAGGTTAGAGTTTAAGTTCGTAACCCACATGTATCCGTTAATTTAGAGATTAGGAGTTATCATTGAACTTATTTAGTTGGTCAATAGATAGACTTTTGTTGAACAATTGCATACTATGAATTATCTGTTGATCCTTTACAAGATTTATTGTCAAGTGCATATAGTAGCTTCAAATTGCTTTCTCTCATGTCACACATATGACCTTATCGATAAGAAAACTCAAAATGTCGCAACTAGAGAGCATCGGCTCGTCATGCACCAGTAGAAGGTCTTCGCCGAGGGCCGAGCATGGTTCCAATTACTAAAGGGCGAGTAAGGTGAGGAAGACCCGAGGACCAAACAAAGGGGCTCTGAGGAGAACGCCAGAGGTTCTCCGCTTCAATGCCACGGGTCTCTGACGGCCCTCCTAAGTACATGGGGCGATCACGGTCATTTCTTGGCCAATTGGTGAGGAGAGAGTGCCCATAACAATTAAGGATTGGAGAAAGGAAGTCGCCACGAGCGAAGAATCGGTTGTGGGGCGAGGTTAAGAGTAAATGGATTATAGAGGAGGAAGATGAACCCAAAGCGAGGCAGACGCCTTGAAGAGGATGGGTGTGGCCTTGAGGCACTTCAAGACCCTTATGCACAGTGATACGTCTTTGAAAGGCCGTACACCATTCGAGAGGTATCCATTTGTGACCCCGATGTTTGGGCGGAGTTCACGAGGATGAAGGGCACGCCCGAGGCGAGCGGTGAGAGAGAACACCGCTGTCGAGGCATAACACGCACCCGCACCACCTCGATGCAATGGCTATGAGGGAAGAAGGCGAGTGGGCGCGACTAGCCGAGGAGTGCACTCACTCCGGGACGGTGATGCCTTACTCCCACATATCGAGGAGCGGCACGCATATCGGGTATTAGCGAGGACAAAAAAACCTCGACGGGCAGCTTGTAGTTGCAAACCACGCTACCGCTCAAGTCGTCTCTACCATCGTAAGACATCTAACTTAGTACAATACAATTGACCCAACTTGTTGTATTTCAAATCTAATTCGTACTAAGCTTATTACGGGAAGAGGTAAGCGGTGAAAAGAACAGGGACCTTCTGAGCCAAGGGTGAAGGACATCTGTCGTCTGCGATCGGGAAGTCCGACCATAAGGGCGGGTGCTTGCCGTGGGGCGGGACACACGAAGAAGTCCTACTTTCAAGATGATCTTTGCAGAGTGCCAGTATCAAGGTCATGGCGAGCACGTGAGGGCGCCTCAAGGACACACTAAGGGAGCGGTGAGGAGGAGATTAAGGAGGAGATGAGGGGAGATGATGGCATGTGAGGAGGAGATAAGAGGAGATGATGGCACGTGAGGATCGCTGAGGGCCGAGATGATGGCGATGATTTCCCGAATCGAGCGGATGCCCTCGACTCTCATAGAGAAGTTCGTGCCTCGACCTAGCATTTGCGGTTCCAAAAATGATAAGACCGGTCCCGGTGAAGGTAATAATTAATTTTTCCGAGTTAAAGCTACGAGTGTAACTCCGCAATGTTTTTCCTCAAGTTGTACACTTCTTGTAGGTGCTGCGAAGTGCCGACTCACCATCATGACGGAGGATGGATTTCCGTCGAGGTGCGTGGGGTTGCATTTCCATGCAACGAGACCGACACTTGTGCATGGTCACTGTGGGGAAGGGCTACATGAGGTGCGGTGGACTCCCACGAAGACTTCTTATCACATGTGCTCGATTTCCCCCCAACGAAGATATCACCACTCTCGGGCAAGCACGCATGTCGTTCATCAAGTGGCCCACGACGGGTGTCGTACTGGTCAAGGTAAAAAGTCCCTCCACGTCTTCTCTACCATTCCAGTACTACTGCAGTAAGTTAAATATATGCGTGCTTCGTAGGTTCCTCCTCCGCTTGCTCCTGCTCCTGCGCCTGATCCTGCTCCTGCTCCTCCGCCTACTCCTGCTCCTGCGCTTGCGCCTCCTCCTGCTCCTGCTCCTGCTCCCACTTCTGCTCCAACCGCACTGATGACACAGAGTGCAGACCTGACGTGTAAAAGAACAAACACGACACCCGTAGAACCACAGGAGGCCTCCGAGACTCCTTCCGCCAAGAGGGCAAAGCTGAAAGAGGCCACAACGCCCCTTAAGGTACAGAAATGCCTTGCCCGACCTCGGAGACTCCTTGACCCAGAAAAGAAAAATCGGCAAGACAGCCACAGGCACCTGTATGATTATAAGGCCTCTGAGCATGGAAAGCCCCCGATTGCATCGCCTGGTGAATGATCTAGGCGGTGAACTCGCCTCCTCCATGGATGGTACCTTGATAAGGTGAAGGGGAAGAGCGTCGAGTCAACTTCAGCGTGAAGTATAAAATGGTACATTTTCACCGTGAGGAGAATGGAACATTCCCCATCGTTTTGAGGATCTATTCGTGTGTACCAAATGAAAGCCGTCGATATTTCTACTTTACGATCATGGACGCTGTGAGTATCACACCATATAGCTTGCGCTCATGACTTTCATAGGATTTTGCATTATGTTTTCTCACATTCAACACGAGTTGCAGGATAATGAGACAACGAGCCGTAACGAATCTACACGAAGATGGGTTTGTCGACCCCGAGCTTGTGTCTGCGATCATGGCTAAGCTTCAACCGGGGTTCGTTGCTAGCTACATCAAGGGGGTATTGCAAGCTGAGTCGAATAAGGACTTCATTGTATTGTCGTACCACGAGGAGTAAGTAGTACTTTTCGATTCAATTACTTGTACGCACTTAAAACCGTATGTGAACTTATTTCCTTGCACTACATTTTATTTAATAAGCAACCATTGGGTTCTACTCGTCCTCGTCCGAGTGAAAACACGATCTACACATTTAACTTCGATCGAGAAGAGACCGATGGCATCTGTGATCAAGCCTCCTTTGCGAAGTAAGCACATTATTGAAACCTAACACATTTGAGGAATTTAACTACGTTTATTTTTTTGACTCAATGGTGCTCTCCAATGTATGTAGGGGTTTCTCGGACTATGTCGATGAAGGAGGGACGACGACGACAAAAAGGGCAAGACAACTGCAAAGATAAGCGATTTAAGGTACAAGTGCCTAGCATATATATGATTAATTTTTTGACATCTAATCTTCGTGGGCTGGATTTCTTTTCTCTCTTCACAGTGCCATCAGCAGGCGGTGGTGACCATTATGGCTTCTATGTCATGCAAAGACATGCTCATCGTGGTCGGCAACTCACAACTTTTCCATAAGGTATATGTCGTGCATAATAATATACTTAGCCTTTTACATAGAAATTTTGAAACTGAAATTAATGCGGTCATTTACATTTTGCGTAAGATCAATATCCCCGAAGAGTTTAGGCAAACAAAGCACTCAACAATTTCTGAGACCACTTATGCGATTGGTCTTGGTTAGAAGTTATATCGAGAGGATGGCGAGGTTTAGAGATCTGAAGCATCCTACTAGTCCATATGTAAACAATATTAATAATATATGTCAATGTGATATGTATCGAGGAAGTCTATGTCTTGATTGTCAAGCATGTTTGAGTTGTATATTGTGAGCGACTATGATATATATGTGTTGTAATTAAAGCGTTTACATTACGTGAATGTGATATATGCATCCCTGTGTTACGTATTGAGAATGTGATGATATATATTGTGCATACTATTTTAATCATGCTTTTTTGGAGAATTTGCAAAATGGCACACCCCAATGGGTCATCGAATCGGTTCTTTAAGGGAAGTGATTCTGATGACCCCCTCATCAGGATCGGTTCTTTAAGAAAAGTTATTTCGATGACTCTAATCGATTCTTTAAGGAAGTGATTCGATGACCCCTCATAGGATCGGTTCTTTAAGAAAAGTGATTCGATGAGGGGTCATCGAATCACTTCCCTTAAAGAACCGATTCTGATGATATTTTATCACGATCGGGTCAAAACCGATTCTGATAGCTCCACCTCATCACTATCTAAGGACATCGTATCGCCACTAGAACCGATTCTAATGCTAAAAAGAACCGATTCTGATGTGCCGTTCTGTAATGTAGTGCCTTCAATTTACATGAAGGTCAGGTGTGTGCACGGATCGATCACGTATATCTATACAAATGATCTCCACTGACTACGATCGATGCTAAATTTGTCTTCTCAGGTGCAGCCGCATCATCTCTATTGTTGAATGTTTGGATGAGTGTTGAATGTTGTAGATCCTGTTAATGTTATCTTTACAGTTTACACAAGTGTGTGCTCCCTACTAACTGTAGTTAGTGCTATTAATCTCATCTATGTGATGTATACGTATCACTCGAAATAGCCAATCTCTAAATAATGCTAAGAATTCCCGCAACAACGTACGGGATATCTTCTAGTACAACCTATATATGCTACACGCACGGGCTTAGCATGCAGTTAATAGAGAGGTCGGTCATCTTTATACTCCTAAACCCTAACAATCGAACACCATTAGCTCGGCTTGTTGGAACGCCCTGCATATCGATTGGAATCAGAACTCCAACATCTTCCAAAGAATTACAGAAGCCAGATCCAATCAGGACAGGCCTTCCTTCATGGACATCTTCATGATCGCGTCTTGGGGCATTTGGAAGCATCGGAATGATCGGATCTTCAGAGCTGCTCCTATAAATCTCATTGTTTGGAAAGATTGGGTTTTGGAAGAACTGCGTCTTCAATCCTTTCGTCTCAATTCAAATCTCGAAGCTCTTTTTACGGCACGGGCGTTAGCCTCGGTGATTTCTTGCCTTTTGGTGGTCTCGCTTTGTTTGTTTCTCCCTTTCATTTTCAATTCTGTTTTCCTTTGGTGCGGTGGTTCTAGGTTAGCCTAGCCTTCTTCTGTATTTTCTTTGCTCGGGTTTGTCTTCTCCTCCCTCCCTTGGCTGGAATCTCTCCAGCCCTCCCTCCTCTGTACTATTTTCCGTTGGTCGTAATATATTGCTGGGCAGGGGCTTCCCCTGTGTGCTTTATTTTCAAAAAAAAACAATTGAACACCCAGTGGTGGATCCACCCTCAAGGCGAGCCAAGGCAGCTACCGCAGGTCTCCCGGAGGAACCCAGTGACCCCTCACCCCCAGGTACCTGGGCTGCCAGCACCATGGTGCAATGACAGAGAGCTTGGAGGTGATAGGGTTGAACAAGCAGCGAAGGAGCCAAGGAGGAAGATTATTAAAGTGTGGTCTGAGCTATGTAAATCCCACAAGTAGCAAAGGCCTATGTAGCTGATAACTCTTACCACTACTCCCCAATCCCACTGTCCAATCCCCTACCCAGAGTGCAATCATCATAGGTAGGATGGCAATCTTCTGATTAACCATATACCCACAGGTAAAAACTCAAATAGAGGAAAATTTTGTCTTCATTTCCTCGCCCGCAATAGCCGTTACCCAACTTAATTTTTATGTTCTTGCTGTATCCCGACTATCCTTCTTTAATGCAAGGCAGAGCTCCTGCTATTTCCTTTCAAAAAAAACTCAAATAGAGGTGGGTATATTCCACTTTTGCTGCCTGTGGATATGTTTGTAGAGGCCAAATTTTGCCCAATGGGCAAACAGGTATGAGCTTAGGGAGTTCCACCTGTACCCGTTCCACTCAATTACCAATCACCTTTCATTGGTATTTGGGCCACATAGTGAAACCCTAATTCAGTGACTCAATCCATTCATCCACTATCCCCGCCCACATCCAGCCACCACTTGCGTCTACTCCCCTCCCACATGTCTCACACTCATGTTCTCCCCTTTGCATTCCTCTCTGCTCTCATGCGGATACTCCTCCTCGCCATTGTTGGTTGTTCATAAGCGATCTTGCCGCCCTAGTGGCCACCCACCCAGCTACTCCCTCCTCCCATTCCCTAACTTCATCGCATGCCTGGTCCTTCTTCGTCTCCTCCATCCTCAATGTCCCATTCATCCATGGCAGCAACCAAGGAACTACGAGACCCATAGGCGGCAGGGACTCTCTCCTCCCGTCCGCCACGTCCTCTCCTCATCCCTCCTCCCTCCTCCTGTAATGGATGATTGATGTGCTGCCACCCCGAATAGGAGAGTTTTTCATCTATTTCCCCTCCAAAATCCCGAGCAATGGTTTACAGTATGTGTTTAATTCGAACCTTTTTCATGTGTTTCACTCTTGTCAAAACCAAATCCTGACACGGGGATGCAATAGGCTATCGCCTTGCCTGCATCAGGCTCACAGCCACTGCTCTGCTAACTAGGGGCAAGCTGCTCCCTCCTCTGGCTTCGAGACCAACTGATGACGCCATAGGAAGAGGTTGGCCCCAAGCCCCCAACTCGAGGATCATTTTTCATCCATCCCCCTCCCAAATCTTGATCTGGAGTTTGTTTTGAGTAGTTGATGTTGGCAGGTAAACGAGTAGGTTCACGGACAACGGGTATGGGTGATGTTTTCTACTTGTTGCCTTTCGCGGACATACTCGTGGGTGAGGAATTGACTGATGGGTATGGGTGGGTGTTGACTGTTGAGGCCAATGGAGCCGGTGACTATAGGTGGCACAGCGCAAGCGTGCTTGTGAGTGGACCGCTGGGAGGTTGGAGGCGCCACCGCGTCTGCGCATGGGACGGTCGATGGCTGTAGCTTGGACGCACAGGCGCAACGACTGGCCAAGAGCGGAGAAGCCCAGGCCCCAGGTCTGTCCTTATGCCTCCATTTTTTATCTTTAAAATTTTACCCTGTGTCTCTCAAATTCCAGGCTAGCGAACACCAAAATATATGAAAACGATTCCACCAATTGTGATTATCATAATCCATCGTAATGCTAAACTGGAGCTCAGGATCATGCTATCTATTTTACAGGATCATGGATTCTTTGAGCTAGTTTAATTGACGTTCTCACGTTAACTTCTAACAAAGATATATAGAGATCAAACTACCTAATTCTCCTCTTGTATGTTGTAGCATACTCAAAGCTCATGGTCTCCATTATTGTTTCATTTGTTATGATATAGATAGAATCCCAGTCTAAGTTTGGAAGGACTCTATCTATTGGTGGGCGAATCTAAATCTATCTCTTATTACCTTCTACTATATATAGGGCATCCCCTTGTACAAGAGATTTAATCAAATAGAGAGCTTTGCCCCCTACCTTGTGTGTGCTCCCTGTTCTTGTTCGTGTAATTTCGTTGGTGTGTTGTTAATTGGTTATGGGTGAATGACTATATTTTATAACACGTTATAAGCATGAAGCTCTACCGAGGCTACCGATCGTGATCATCTACCTGTGACAATCTATATGGCATCGAATTTCATCCTGTTACACGTGATCATCCTACATCAAATCCTACATAAGCGTTTCTATGTAATCGTTGATCCGGTAGATTATCACATCAATTCATATCAAGCATGCTGTTACTGTTCACCATCAAATAAAAAAAATTCATTTGGTTTTGTCCACTGGCGCGTTGTTTCCTCGTCGCATTGTTGCTCAACAGTAGCTGATGCGTCACTGATCGTCGGCCCGCAGCTGCACTACGAGCATCCGCCTCGGTTCCTGCACCCGCCTACCATGGCTCACGCCCCTGTTCTGCGCCGGTCACTCGGCTAATTCTCCCGCCTCGCTTATTATTGATCGTCGTGGCTTGCCCACTCACCTGTCGACGCGCCCGCTGCGCATTCGTTGCCGGTCGACGCACCTGTTGTGGGCTCACTGCACCGACGGCGCCAGCACACCTAGCAGACGCGGTGGTTCCGCAACGTCCACGGTGGTAGCAGCGATGGCCTCGCCTTCACCAGATGTCGATGCACCCAAAGTTGTCGTTGCAGAGGCCGTGGCTGTGCTAGAACTCACCTTAGCAGCCATGCCTGCACCCTCGATCGTTTCGTGGCGGCTCCCACTCCCGACCGGGGTGATGCCTTGCACCATGCACCCCAAAGAGTACGCCCACACCCAGCGTCACCCCTGGGAATCCCCGTGCCAGCCGTCACACCTGCTGCGAGCTTGTTGCCAGCCGTCACGACCACCGTTGTGACTTGCCATCGCACCCGCCGCCCACTCGCGCGTTCGTATCACGGGAGGCCGGAATCCTAGGTGGCGACCACGTGTACTGATCAGCATGCACAAGCGGTTCAAAACCGCTTTCAGAAACGGTTTTAGAACCGCTTGTAAGCAACCGCGAGTGATACCCCATCGGGTATCAGAAGCGGTTCTCCGAACTGCTTCTGGTTGGGCACTTTCACAAGCAGTTGGTGTGGCTCGCCAAAAGCGGTTGGTATTACGAACCGCTTGTCCACAAGCGCTGGGAAGAGGCTGATAGCACAGCGTTTTGATTATATTCAATATAAAATATGTTTTCAGAGGGGTTTTTGATATAGATTTTGACAATTAAAATAAATAGAACTACAGGAGTTATTTTGACACAATAATTAAATATATATTATTCATGCGTACTCATTCAGATAATTACAGATTCATTTACAGAAAAATACGAACTTAATAGACTAAAAAATGAACAAGTTGATGAACACATGAAATAATAAGCCACTTTTACAAGTTTCAAATAATAAAAGGGTGAATCTTGAGCTCATTTCTTGCGTGCGTCGCTCTTTGTGCCCTTGGTCGATGTTGATGTCAGTTCACCTGTCCTTATTTCAGGACAAGGTCTCTAACCATTTGCGTGGAACTCGCCTTTGGTGGATACAATCTCGTCGACAATAAAGCCGATGAGTTGTTCTTGGATTGTCAGAAACCTAAGCGGCGGGATCATGCCTTGCTCATCGATGTTAATGACAAAGAGGAAGTAAATAAATCTCTGTACATGTAATTAAAGTGTAAGTACTAAGAAATTGACATGTTCACACTACCTCGGCGTTGGTTGTCGGCACATCGCCGTGAGTAATACTTTGCATATAGTGGCACACATAATAGCCACATAAGTTGTTTCCTTCCGTCATTGTAGAACTCGCGATGAAATTTGAAAAGAAAACAATTATTATTGGGATGAAAAACTGTTACGGCATATTAATATTCTTTAATACGCACTCGAAAGTGCTTATTTGTACATCAAATTCGTTCTCAAAATCTCCTTGTTGCTTCTTTCAAACCTTGCATAATGCCCCTGTGATGCGTTATTATGAGTAGTAATTATCGAGTTGGAATTAGCAAGGTATTTCAATATATATAATAAGGAAAACTATCGATATATATGTGCTATATACTGCTTAGGGTGTCAATGATATATTGATATTTTTCCACGAAGTCCTTTTGAGTCTTGAACAACGATATGGTCGCTATCAAGCTTGATGACAAGAAGGATCCAAAGGATACCTATTCATGTATTGCAACATATATGTAACTAGCTAGTAGTATTATCAATGCCTTGGAAAATATAAGAACGAGAGGTTGTATATATACGCATTCGGGTTGAAGGGCAGAAGTATGTACGGTTTGTAGTTCTGTCCCAAGAATGCATCGAGAATGTAATCTTCAACATCCTTTCGGTTCAATCCAAAGACATACTCGTTAACAATCTCTGGGTCGATGAAGCCCATGTTGAAGATGTTCTCTTTTCTACATCGTTGTATCTCCATTTTACACAGAAAGGTATAAGTTTAAGAGTTGCAATTTTATTGTACGAGGAAGCACACGGTAAAGGTATGAGCTTGACACTTACAGGCACCAACAGCTCATGAGAGACACGTTGATGGAGTCGGCATGGTAAATATTGTAGAAGTCCTCGAATTCTGCTGCTGTTCCCGCGATAAAAATCATCTTCTTTGAAACGGAGGGGGAACATCGTTCTTCCTTGAGCGGACTCTGTCGTGTACCATTCGTGAAATTACCGCATCTTGGTTGGCAGATCCTTTATCTCATTAGGGTCAATCGGCTCCGGTCCAACCGATATTGCCATCCGACCTTTGCCATTGGAAGATCATCTATTAATCCAAGAGCCGCACTGTGGAACCGATTCTCGCCTCCTTCATAAACCTCTCGAGGTTCTCCCGATCTTGGTCTCTCTTCTTGGTGCCGCCGCTACCGACCACGTTTATTCTTCCGTAGCCTTTATTATTGTTCGCTCATAGTTGGACCACAGCAAATGCTTTGCATTGCATATCGCGAAGTGTTCGCCGCTTTTGGATCAATTGGTACCTTCTTTGGCTCGCTTTTTTGTGAAGTGTGCACCAATTACGCTTTCATGATGCGTCACTCTCCTCATTAGTCATATCATATGCCCTCTTTGGAGGTTCCTTTATCTTTGTTGATCTACCGGAGGAGGCCTTCTTGGGAGCAGTGGAGGAGCCTTTTCGCTATCGAGCTTCTTCCTCGGAGGAGATGGTGGAGGCGTGGTTTTCTGGGGGTTCGCTTTTTGTTTGAGATGGTGGTGGCGGAGTAGGGCTTCTGCGTGGAGCGGGGTGGTGGAGGAGGCGTGCTCTGTTTTGCCGGTGAGGCATTGTGTGGAGGTGATGTTGGAGGAGGCGTGGGTTGCCGTGGTGGAGATGAGGCCTCCATACCATCTGGAAATATGATGTACCATTTGCGCCAGAGGATGATATTGTGGAGGGCCTGTCCAAGCTTGGTCACGTCGTCGCCTCCAAAGAATATCGAGGTGAAGTTCTTCAAATCCGCAAAGACCTCCTCCACCGCGACCTTCGAGTAACCCGGGGTATATCGTTGCAAATGGAACATCCGCCCCGCTTACCGAAATGCCATGCCATAAGCCACCTTGATGGAGAGGTTACGACATCAACGTGTAGCTCACATCGGGCGGCGAACCCTTATGTCATCCACGGATAACGGGCTAGCAAGTTCTCCGCTTCAGGCCCCGGTGGACGCCAGCAGCCTACTCCGCCACGGAGGGCCGATCACGGCGTCCGGTGATTGCTCGGACCTAGTCCCGAAGCTTGCCGAGGGCAATCAGACTTGTTGTGCAACTATGTCGCCGATGCTAGCCCGGGTTGCTCGAGCTCTTGTTCCAATTGGTACACTTTATATGATTCCCTTGTTTTGCTTCTCTGCACGGCTCTGTGACGTATGTGCATCCTTGGCGAAAAGTATTTCCACGGCAGTATGCTTGCCCATACCTCGTGTCCGCCCCGGTGCTCGTGGTTTTGAAGGGCATATGTTAGCTCGTCATTCTCCTATCTATCACCAACGCACTCGCCGAGGCGCCGACAACTTGTACAATCCTTTGACCACCTCTTGCACTCTCGGTGCCATCACCAAGCCGCCATCATCCGAAAGACTTCGTGACCCATGAACCAATTGCGCAGCACTCTTCCCACTCGCATGATGGCTGGTGTGACGCCCTTCGCCATTAATTCTTCTTCCGCTTCTCCCATTTCTAAGATAGCCTTGAGGTAACCACCGGTGCCAAGATGGTGGTGGTATTTCTTCATATGTGAATTGGCCTTGTTCTTCCGACTCGCTACCGGCCTTCAACCGACAGCTTTGTACTCCTCGAATGCTTCCAAAGTGATCCACCACTTAGGAAATTGGTTGAAGTCGGGTCTTTCTCCTCTCGACATACTTGCGGCCGAGAGACGCCTTCCACGCTCAAACATTGTTGCCATCTTCTTCAGAGTGAATTTCTTGGCCTTGTCTTCGGACCCTTGAGGAAATGTGAAATTTTCCTTAATATCTTGCCAGAGCAGGTCCTTGGTATCTTAAGGAACTTCGGCCCATTTCTGATGCTAATTGGGACGTGATCCCTCACGTGGTAACCGCAAGCATTGTTGTACGGCCCAACTGCTGAAAGAGGGGACACCAGCATCCCTTCGTTGTTAACGTCGGTAAACACGTGCTTTGTGGATGGCTTCTTGTTAGGGCCCCGAGGCTTGGATTGGTTGCTCGATGTACAGGGCTTGAAATACACAAACATATGTATAAACATGTCAGAGTGTATTATATTAATGAATCGCGATTAATTAACATGTCCACGGGGATTATATTCTTACGGCTATATCTCATCCTGGCCGAACCGGTGTTACCACCGGACTCGGCGGCTCCAATATCAATGGTTTCATCACCGCAACCTCAATGGCCTCACCGTAACCAACGTTAGCCTCGGTGGCGGCAGCGTTAGCATCACCTTCGATGCTACCCGGTCGCGATGGCGTTCAAAGAAGAACTGCTCTCCTCGTCAAAGAGGTCACCACGTCTGGTTGCGCCATCTATCGTAATTCGAAAAAATGTTGACATAAATATCATATTACTTTGAAACAACCATATTACAGATTGCTAACACATTTCACATATACTTACACAATTCACATATACTTATACATTTCACATATACTTATTTGCTTAATAAAAATAATGAATCATTTATATTCCACACTAATATGATTTTCAAAAATAAAATAAGGTTATAAATCCACAACTAGTATGTTAGTAGTCTATTACACCAAAAGAAAGCAGCGATCATTCCATATCAACCACACATACGTCACCTCGTAGCTCCGTCTCTCGATTGTATCGTATGCTCTCTGGCGGCCATGCTTTTGGAACTTGCAAGTCTTTGGTCAAAAGCCGCGAGAACCTTCTCAACGGCAATGGCACCTTATGTCACCGATGGGCTCAAGAACGGTAGAAGCAATTGACCAAAGACTGCAAGTTCCAAAAGCATGGTCGCCAGAGAGCATACGATACATCGAGAGACGGCACGAGGTGACGGCTTGGTTGACATGGAATGATCACTTTGCTTTTTAGTGTAATAGACTACTAACATACTAGTTGTGGATTTATAACCTTATTTTATTTTTTGAAAATCATATTAGTGTGGAATATGAATGATTCATTATTTTTTATTAAGCAAATTTTATCGTCCTTATCTTCATCTCGACCAAATTTCTTGCACTCAAGAGTGCCATAATTTCAGGGATATCAATCTGGAATAAAGGATAGATGGTGATTACGTCCCAGGAATAATAAAAATCATATAGGAGTAAATTTTCCCAGAAGAAGGCACGACATAGTACATGGCTATTTAATGTTTTCAGAAGATAAAATAAGGGAAAGCAATTTTTAGAAAAACAGGACATCCAACAAAAAGGATGCCCCAGTTCCATTTTACTGAAACTAGATAACCATTAGTTTAAGATCATGCATCTTACTAACAACCGTACTTAACACCCACAGGACAAAAACAAAAGCCAACACCAAACTGGAGACAAAACACCTGTAACGATGATAGAAACAAACCAGCCACCTGCAACATTCCAGCTCCTGCTCTGAATGACAACCCCAAACCAAAACCTGAGAACCTGAGACTAAGCACAGGTGCCAAAAGGAACTACGAACTCCAGTCAAGCCGACAGAACTTTGAACAAAGCATCACAGCACCACAATTTACATTTTTTCATCTAACAGACTACTAATATAGCTAGCACGAGATTTCATCATTGGAAAGCAATTGGAATAAGAAATCTGTAAATACAAAGTGCATAAATGTTTTCATAAATTCATGCAGCAAGAACAGCCAGCCCTTCGTTCTTGCCAGCCCTTCTTCCTCATCCCTCATTCTTCCCCCCTCCTGCCACTTTCTTCCCAGGCATTTCGCTCCAGACCCTAGCGCCTAGCCCTTCTTCCTCACTCCCTCCTTCTTCCTCACCCTCCTTCTTCTTGCTCCAGACCCTGGCGCCCAGCCTAGCCGGACCGCTCCTCAGGCATTTCGCCGAACACCTTGCGGGCAATGGGATTAGAGAGGGAGGAGGAGGGCGTGCGCAGCTATACCTTGGTCCTCCGGGGTGGAATGGCGGGGCGGCGTCGAGTGGTGGCAGAGGAGGCGATGGCGAGGTGGCGGAGGAGGCTACGGCGAGGTGGCGTCGGCGCGGGGTCTCGACGGAGGCGGCGGCACTGAGACTTGAAAATTTTGGGGTGTGAGGAAGCGCGGGGACTTAGAAAATTTGGGGTGTGAGGAAGAGCGGGAGTATCAACTTTATATAGGGACCCCACTTCTACAAGCGGTTGGTAATAACAACCGCTTGTAGTAGTGCTCTACAAGCGGTTGGTATTATCAACCGCTTGTAAAGAGCAC
The DNA here is from genome assembly GCA_036346375.1 of Guadua angustifolia. Lineage (NCBI taxonomy): Eukaryota > Viridiplantae > Streptophyta > Magnoliopsida > Poales > Poaceae > Guadua > Guadua angustifolia. Next base: position 23,758,204 of record CM070500.1, read on the forward strand.
TTGTACAAGCGGTTAATATTACTAACCGCTTGTAGAATGCATGGATGGGCGGGAGAGGGAAAGGCCCGATGCAAGTGGTTAGTATTATCAACCGCTTGTAGAGCGCAAGCTACAAGCGGCTATTAATACCAACCGCTTGTAAAAGTGCTGACCGGATAATATTCAAAACAATACGGTGCCCTTATAGTTTGACAAGATCTCTTCCTCCCCCCAGGCTAGCGCGTGGCGTTTGAGTGTGCGGGCTCGTCCACCCCGGTTCGAACCCCGCTCGCGCCCCCTTGCCATTCTTTTTTTTATAGAAGTACTCTACAAGCGGTTGGTATTATCAACCGCTTGTAAAGAGGACTTGTACAAGCGGTTAATGTTACTAACCGCTTGTAGAACGCATGGATGGGTGGGAGTGGGAAAGGCCCTATGCAAGCGGTTGGTATTATCAACCGCTTGTAGAGCGCAAGCTACAAGCAACTATTAATACCAACCACTTGTAAAAGTACTGACCGGATAATATTCAAAACAATACGGTGCCCATATCATTCGATAAGATCTCTTCCTCCCCCCTGGCTAGCGCATGTTGTTTGAGTGTGCGGGCTCGTCCACCCCGGTTCGAACCCCGCTCGCGCTCCCTTGCCATTCTTTTTTTTACTATAGAAGTACTCTACAAGCGGTTGGTATTATCAACCGCTTGTAAAGAGGACTTGTACAAGCGATTAATATTATTAACCGCTTGTAGAACGCATGGATGGGCGGATCGAAAGGCCCTATGCAAGCGATTGGTATTATCAACGCTTGTAGAGCGCAAGTTACAAGCGACTATTAATACCAACCGCTTGTAAAAGTACTGACCGGATAATATTAAAAACAATACGGTGCCCATATCATTCGATAAGATCTCTTCCTCCCCCCTGGCTAGCGCGTGGCATTTGAGTGTGTAGGCTCGTTCACCGGTTCGAACCGCTTTCGCCTTGCCATTCTTTTTTTTCTTGTAGAGCTTTCTACAAGCGGTTGGTATTATCAACCGCTTGTAAGAATAATATATACAAGCGGTTGTTAGTACCAACCGCTTGTAAAATTAATGTCAGAATTTTTAAAAAACTTTTAGAACTTTAGTTTCATTCCATAATTTTTAAAAAAGCTTTTAGCACTTCACTTTCATTTCACAATTTTTAAAAAAACCTTTTAGCATGTTAGTTTCATTCCAGAATTTTAGCACTTTACATTCATTCCAAATAAACACTTCATACAGTAGAAGATCCGTGTTACATATACATAGTTCATACAGTAATGGTACATCTTAAGTAGTAACGTACTTTGTCTTTACAAGTGTTTCTTCATTATGATCGCGACGTATGAAAGGAGTATCCACGTCTGTGTCATTGAGGAGGCTTATGTCGACATCCACAGCGAAAGGACAGATCTCGTCGAACTGACTATACTCTTCCTCGTCTGTGACGTCCTCAACTCCAACAATCCTTCGTTTGCCTTGGAGAACCACATGTCGCTTTGGCTTAGTACTACAATATTTTTGCTTGTCCTTCTGCTTCTTAGGTTTGCTTGACATGTCCATTACGTAGAAGACCTATCTCACATCGTTCGCGAGGACAAACGGTTCGCGCCTATAGCCGACTTGCGTGAGGTCCACGATTGTCATACCGTATTTATCGACCTTCACGCCGCTTGAAGTCAGTTTGATCCATTAGCACTTAAACAGAGGGACCTTCAAAGGACCATAGTCAAGCTCCCATATTTCTTCTATGAAACCATAATATGTATCCACCTTGCCTTTGTTGTCTTCGGCGTCTATACGGACACCGCTATTTCGTTGGTGCTCTTGTTATCCCGATCCGTGTAGAATGTGTAACCATTTATCTCGCACTCGAATGTCACGATTTCACTAGATGGTCCCCGAGCAAGCGTTGCAACAATTCATTGTCCGACCCTTTCAAAAGGATGTACTTTTGTAACCAAGCTACCGAAAGAATCCATATGCTTCGGTGTTATCCAATCCTCGACCTCCCGGAAAATCGCAACAGAGAATACTCTTGTGCTCAAGGACATACGGGCCACTACAGCTTGATTGTTTCAAAACCGTGAAATGTGCTTGCTTAAATGTAAGAAGATCATTGCATTCAATTGCTTTCCTTCCTAGTGTCCCTTTTCCGTAGCCTCCCTCATGGCGTGATATAGGACGCCGATCGGGTTTAGATCATTAATGTAATCCACACAAAACTCAATCACCTCCTCGTCCCATAACCCTCGGCAATGCATCCTTAGGACGAGAACGAAGCACGGACATACTTCTTTAGCACACTCATATACCTCTCGAAGGGAACATGTTGTGTAGATACACGGGTTCGAGAATACCTATCTCTTTGACAAGGTGAGCAAGTGAGATGAACCATAATATCAAAGAATGCAGGAGGAAAGATCATCTCAAGACTAACCACACTTTGTACCATGTCATCCTCGCAGCCTTACTTAGTTTATCCGGTCGATGACCTTCTCGTGAAACCGCGTTGAAAAAGAACACGACTTTGTGATTGTCCCCGTACTCCACTCGGGCAATATGCCTCTCACGACCATCGAGCAAGCGTGTCATTAACACAAGACGCTTATGGGATTTCATGTGTACGATTTTATTCTCTTTCAGATTTATGAGTCTCTTTACATTCGAGGAGTATCCGGAAGGACCTTCACACTGCTCAGAACTCTATCATGTTTTTTTTCTTCTTTGCTTAGAGTGTAGCTCGCAGGATGTAGGTAATATTATCCTTTCCTCTTTTTTTGGGATGTAGGTCGCTCCTCGCCCAAGAGTTTAAGGTCCTTCCGAGCTTGCAGATATCTTTCAATTTTCCATACATATCTATGTAGCCTAGCGTGTTCAAGCAAATATTCTTCGTGATGTGCATGAAGTCAAGTGAGTGACGAACCTCCATGACTTCCCAATAAGGCAAGTCCCAAAATATTGACTTCTTCTTCCACATGGGTGCCGACCATCCTCATTCTCGCACATGTTTGCTTCCGTGACCCTTTCCAAATACTACTTTCAAATCCTTTACCATAGCAAACACACGTGGTCCACTACGATGCCGAGGCCTTGCACGGTTGTCCTGTTGCCCATTAAATTTCTGCCTTTCTTCATAGAACGGATGACTCAGAAGAAGAAACCTACGGTGACCCATGTACACAACATTAGAAAGTTTTTCGTACATGCCGTCTGTTTCATCTAAGCTAATCGGATGTAGGCTCTATATCCTTTGACATTAGGGCAGACAGTTTCTGAGAGCAAAGCTAGTCGTTGATTGTTACAAATAACAATGCACATAGGGTGAAATACTCCTTTTGTACTCATCCCATACCCTTGCACCATCGCCCCTAACGTCACAAGATCTTCAACCAATGGTTTCAAGTAGACATTGATGTCATTTTCAAAGTTGCTTGGGGCCTTAGATCAACAACGACATCATGATGTACTTTCGCTTCATGCACAACCATGGAGGAATGTTATAGATACATAGTGTAACAAAGCCGGTGCTATGGCTATCGCTTCAATTCTCCGAAAGGATTCATCCCATCGGACTCAACCCAAACCTTATGTTCTCACCTCATCTGCGAAGTCCGCACGTCCGGCCGACTTTCCTCCACCGTGAGCCATCTGCGCAGGTGTCTAAGCATCCGTCGTCCTTACGCTCTTCTTTGTGCCAACGCATCATCCGGACATGCGCTTTGTTAGCAAACATACATTTCAATCGGGGATCACAGGAAATACCACAACACTTTAGCCGGAGGTCTCTTCTTCTTACGCCCCCATCTATTTCACGGATCGCCACGCTTCACCTTATACCGTGAATCTTTGCACATCGGACAAACATCCAAATCGGCATACTCATTACGATACAAGATACAATCATTAGGACATGCGTGTATCTTTCGACTTCCAATCCCAAAGGATGATGACTTGCTTGGCTTCATATGTAGATTCAGGCGAGTGTTATCTTCGAAGCAACTTCTTTACGAGTGATAACAACTCATTGAATCCCTTTATCCGACACACCATTTGTAGCCTTCCATTGCATGAGTTCCAAAGTGCTGCGACTTTTTGTGGCCCCGCCTACGCTTTGGGTACAAAGGAGTTCTGTGGTCCTCTAACATGTGCCGGAACTTATCGAATCGTCTTTCATCTGTGTAGTCTCCCTCTCCGTCACGCAACATCTGGTCTAGCTTATCATCACAAAAGTCACCAAGTGTTTCTTCCACGGAACAATATTGCGTGCCGTCCGGGATACTGTTGAATCCATCTTTCTCTTCCTCGCCTTCTTCATTGTCTTCCTCGCTAATCGCCTCAACTTCGCCATGGTTGGTCCAACAGGTATAGTTTGGCATGAAACCTCTCATGATCAAATGGTTCATAACTTGCCATCGCTGGGAGTGCTCTTTCTCGTTCTTGCAATCTACACACGGACAACATATGAAGCTGCCTGGAGGCACTACAAAATGACCCCCCTTTAGCAACGTATATATGTGTTGCTAAAAGTCCGTATATGTGTTGCTAGGGTCCATGCCAACGCATAATTATGCGTTGCCTAAAGTGGCGTTGCTAGGGTCTACTGCAACACTTAATTATGCGTTGGTAAGTCCTATTAATAACCGTTGCTAAGCTGCAATGGATATTGATGGGCTATAGCAACGCTTATATATGTTTGTACAACCTATGGACAAATAGCCTTCTATAGCTTGTTGCAACATATAGATTGTACTTGTGGCAACGCTTATATGCGTAGCAAGAAATAAACCATCTAAGCAACAATATTTGTAATTATTTTTATTTGGAGCCAAATAAATATGTTATGCATGTGCAATGTATTTGAAGAATTCACGATAATTTCCCAGGCACACATTGTAAATAAGCGCAAATCAAGACTATATTAAAAAATTGTCGCATTGTAGTTCTATCCACCACTTAGTTATCAAATTGTTGCATTACGTAGATACTACATCTACCACTTAGTTTGACACAACCATGTCGTACTACATAGCTCATAGAGGTTCCTTATATGTATGCGAGCTCATTAGCCCAAGACACTGCGACTAGAATTGCACCCATGACTTAAGAATTCAGATCAACCTGTATTATGGTGGTTGAACAATGATTAGTCGAGAAGGAGCATGTCACCGTAAATCATCAACAGAACAGCAAAGTGAATTATTGTAGAAAAGGAGCACAACTACAAGGACTAATAGTTCATTGCGACTTCTCAAATTCAAGCACAATCCATAAAACTAAAACACTTGCTATCAACCTATACATTATAAAAGAAACTGCGCAGCAGTAAAAGGTTAGCCTACAGAAGCTCGATTTTCACCATCTAATTCTAACCTTCAATCATGTCCCAAAAAAGCAAACCCACAATATTTGAAAATTCAAACAAAACATTGCAACCAATGGAACATATGAATGAAGGAAACATTGCAATCAATCTTTCATTTCATTGCAAGTGTCAAAATTTTGCCAAAAACATCATTCAATAATTGAACTACAGCACAATATGTGATAATCTAATAGCACCATTAGATAAAAAAAACATAAATATTATCATAGAAGCAAAGTCTGAAAGATAAATGCTAAATTGAAAATCGATAGAAACATCACCTCGTGCTCAAATAAATCGAAATCCCTGCATTGATGGTCAACTGATGGAATCATGCATTTATCTTTTCAATCTACAAAAGGAATTGGAATACTTTAGTACAATGCAATAGTTAGGAGAAACAAAGTCCTTTTAAGTAACAGGAAGGAGCATACAAAAGTTGAAGGCCATGTTATAGAACTTTCATCTACGTCCCCGATAACCTTGAAGTTTTTGCATGGTCGTATCAGTGGTTCATCATCTTTAATTGGAATACATTCCAGAACAATCTAACTCTAAGTCAGTGAATGGCTGTAAAAACTACAGATATATTTCATAATTATGGGACCAATTTAGACATCAACACAAAGGTAGTTGTTGTCAACCCACTTATAAATTTCTGCATAATATAGATAGCTTAGCATGTAAGATTTCATATTTAATCTATCAGTGGCTAGCGACAACAAAATACTAAGATACAGAAATGAAAAAAATATGACAATCATATGTGCAACCTACAGTTAAAAAAAACTTATACCCCCATGTGAGAGACGTTGGGCATAATCTGGCTTTATGTACTACCTTTGTTAGCTGCCATTTGCAGAACAATTCAGGCCTTTGCAAAGGGAGCATCACCAACTCCCTTAATGTGTCCTTTACATTCTCCAAGGCTCCAATATCATCCAAAGTGACTCCAATATCATTAGGTGGTATAACATCTGCCAGAAGCCTTTTCTCAAACTCGTTCTCTGTAACATCCTAAGAGAAACAAAGTAATATAAAGGTAAAGCACTGGAAAATTCTAATTCTTGAGGATCCAGTTGTTGCTTCCAATCGGTTGACACGGTTGACTAGAAGCCTACACCACATGGAAAGCCTACACGCAATCAAAAAAACAAAGGTTCACGCTGGCGGAAACAAATTATAAGATACGAGAGTTCTGTTTCTCTTACCATAGTTTAGGTCACTTCTACAGACAACACTACATGCATTTAAGCAGTTTCTCTTATCATGTCTCCACCAGCACAGGCCCTCGAGTGATGGATTACGAAGCACAGTCCACAAGTAGGGTTTGTCATGGTAAAAGCCAGGGTTGGTATCTGGAGTTTACAATTGCAGGTCAAGTATAAGAGCTAATGGAATCGCCAGCTCACATCTCATGGAAGTGTCAAGGCTGCCTCCTTGCTACCGCGTTATCTGCAGTAACATCATAACTTGTAAACATAATTAAGGCATGCCTGATGGCGCCTGAACTTAAATGGAAGGCAAATTAAAGAATACTACATTTTTTTAGAGAACGAAATAACAAATGATACCTAAAGTCCCTGCTGATGCTTGCAGTTTAGTTTCAGTGTTGTCATCCATGGGCATTCCCCTGTTAAGGAATTTGTCATGACTCATGGGGAGGGAGGGAGGGAGAGGGAGGGAGAGAGAGATAGATAGAGAGAGAGAGAAAGAGCATACATTTCTTTAGCTTCAAGTTTAAGCTGATCAATCTGATGTTGCAGATCAGCACAGGCAGCTTGAATAGCTATATTTTTTTGACACAGCTCCTGCCATTCTGCTGTCAAGGCATGGAGTTTCTATCTCTTCATTGTATTCAATGTTTTTGCGGTTGCAGTATGGCTGCTGTAAAATCATTCTATAATTATATCAGTAACATTCAAAGCATGGGACATTCGATGGCTGCTTTCCATACCAGCTTATTAAATGAAAGTATGCAAAAATGAAACAAAAAAACATTTCAGAGTCAGCTTTTCCTCCAGATGTTCAATACAGAGAAAAATTAAGTTAGTAGCTACACAGCCTACACTAGGGTCCAAAAATTCCATAACAATCCCCAAACAGTAAAGTAAGATTGCTTCATTTTCTAAACAAATTCATTAAATATAAGCAGTTCTCTTAGTCTTGTTCTTTAATATTCAAGTTGAAGTACAGAAGTACAGATGCATATTTCATCTTCAATGGTTCATGTTTGATCCCATCAAAACGACCATTCACTATTGACAGGTGAAAACATTCAATAGTTATTTGTTCTTGAAAACAAATTCAAGAATTAGTTCTCCACTACATTGTCTGTCATAGGCTCATAGCAACAGCAGGGAATGATCAGTTGACATGGAAACAAAAGATATCCTCAATGTCATAAGCAGATGAGTAACCCCAATTCCTTCAGAAATAGACATCAATATAAGATTGAACAGACATAAGTGAGTCCATTCATGGGCTAGTGGATCTGCTTCCTTGTACCCCCAAGTACACATCCTACAAGGAAAACTTAATTCGGACCAGATTTCCACCTACAGCGCCAAATTGCGTACTACATCCATGAAAAAGCTACAATTTCCCACCTAAACCATAATGGTGCGGAAAGAAATTGCAAAACAAGGCGAAACACTAACACATTACGTCTAAACACTAAAGGCTAACATGAAAACAAGATTATCGACTAAAACCTCAGTATATCCCTATACAAAAAACAGTTGTAAAGGAAGGTAAGCTACTTCTATTCAGCCAATTGTTATCAATTTCAGGTATACAACTATAAACCCTAGCCCCCCATCTGTCTCCTCCTTAGAACCTTAAACGCAAATCCCATCCAAAAGGGAAAAAACAAGGCTGCAATTTCATCCTAAACCCTCTAACCTGAAATCAGAAAACAACGATAGGGCGTCGAACAACTACTTGGCTCCTAGAAAGTAGAAACATAGAGAAGGCTCGCAAATCCACCTGGAATCCGGTGGCGGGGACGGGGGACAGGTCGCGGAGGAAGTCCGCAGGCTTGCGGTGCCCGTGACGCATCTCCTCCTCGACGAGGCGGTTGACCTCGCGCTTCACCGCCGGGTCGCCGTAGTCGCCGTCGATGTACGGCAGCGCGTCCACAGCTTCCGCGTCCGGCGCCGCGCGCCACGGTGCGCCCTCGGCCGGCGGCGCCTCCAGCATGAGCACCTCCCTCGTCGCCGACGAGGCCATCTCTGTGGCCGCGCACGCGCAGACGCAGGCGAGAGGGATGGAGGAGGTGGAAGGGAGTTGGGGTTAGGGGTGTCACGCGGTGCGGAGGAAGTGGGTCGAAGAAGAAGCGTAGGGCTTGTGGGCCGTTCGCCTTTGAGTTAGGGGATGCTTAAGCTGAGCTAGAGGTGAGCACAGCGCGCGGCCTAGGGCCTATATGGCCTAACGATATAAGCTCGACCTGTTCACGCCACACGCATCAACACTACGCCTTGTGCTGTAAGGAAAAGATCATACGGATCCAGCAAAAAAACAAAACGATCTACAGATGATTCTTGTAACAGTTGATAAATGTTGCCACTAGTTGTTTAACCCTACGGATGATGCTTGCAACGCTTTGCAAGCGTTGCCACTCTGTTGCTTGCAACGTATAACATCATGTGTTGCTATGTATCCGTTGTTAAAGGGTGTTTCTGTTGTAGTGAGGCAAAAATGCAACGGCCGCATCGAGAAAAGCCTGCACGCCATCAATGAACTCTCTTGAGCGACGGTCCGCATTGTACATCCATTGCCGATTCATCTACACCAAGTTATAATTTCATTAAAAATTATAACAAATTTCATTACAAAAATTATAACGTAACTTATAGTTACATTTAAAAATCTCAAACTCACAGCCACTTAAACCCAACAAAAAAAACCTCCACCTACACCGTCATCCAATTAAAGACCTACCTTTCTAATTATTTTGTATCCCTTCCTACCTTTGTAATTATTTTTTATCCTTCTACATGTTTTTCTATTTTATTTCATACACCAATAATTACTTCCTTGCAATATTGTGATATTTAAGATTTTAAAGCTAACAACCACCTAGATCTAAAGCTTCCAATCACCTTTACCTTGTGTAATGTCATATTTTGAACTAGATCTCCACCCTACATCTTCATACAACAACAAAAACAAGCATAGAAAAAAAATTTTGATCATGGTGATCTTGCTTAAAAGTTCAAGATTTCTCCACATCCATTGAAAAAATAGCAATCTCTAGGTGAGAAGGATGTTCACATGATGTTACTAACCTTGAAACACTTAATTTGAGCTAATCACCCCAAATTAAAAATTTGGACAAGACACCTCCTCAAGAACAAATACTGATGCCCTTTCTCCGCTCGATCGTACTCACTGGCTCATGGAGGAAGAAGGGTTTAAATGCCAGATGGGAGGGCTTCGAAGTGGTTTGAGACACGAACCACTTGAATGTTGAGTTCTAGAAGCGGTTCTTGTCTCAAACCGCTTCAAAATCGGTCGTTTGAGACAAGAACCACTTCTAGAACTCAACATTCAGAAGCGGTTCGTGTCTCAAACCGCTTCTGAAAGCCCTCTCCGGACCGTTGCCTATGAACCGTTTCTAGTGCGAACATCACAACAGGTTCGCACCAAACCGCTTCTAATAGGTCGGTTGTGATGCCCAGTACTGTAGGAGATGGCCACCGTGCTCATCGCCGTCATGCCCATGCTCAGCCTACCGCCGTTCATTGGCTCAGTGACTTTGCACGATGCCCACGCTTGTCTTCGTCTAGCCCGTGCCTGGCCAGCTGTCATTCACTGTGACGCTTGTGCTCGACGCGGTGGTTGAAGCGCCCGCGCCTGCCGGTGGTGGCTTTCGTGACCGCGTGCCCGCTGGTGTCGCTACCCGAGTTCTCGCACCGATGTTCCTGAGAAGGCAGCAAAGAGCTCGTTGTGAGTTCAAGCTCCATTGGATTTGGTAATTGATCTTAGACTAATACTTAATTCTTGTTAATGACAAATCTAATCATTATGAAACTAACTTATTTATTGAGTTTTATTCTTATTAGTCTCAAATTTGAATGAAAAATAGAAAACCCAAGGTATACACTCGTATTCATTTTATTATTCTATTGCATACTTAGAATTCAAGTTAAAGGATGTACTCTTCCATTGCTTATACATTAAAGATGTGCATTATATTTCCAATTCCATATATTACATGAATGCACACATCTAGAGGAAGTTCATAATTTAACTTAATATTTCAAAAGTATTGATCTATGTCTTCTTGCCAAATAATATAAAGGATCAAGACATTAAAACAAAGCCTTGAGTATAGATTAACTTGCCTAGCTGTAGTATACTCATGGTATCTTAGGATAAACTCCAATGCATTCTCAAATAGAAATTGTGTATATTGATTTAAAGCAAATTATTTATATGCATAAGTTTTTGTGGAGCTTATCCTATTGTTGATGGTATTAAGACTATTGGTCCCGTTCCACCACTCTAACATAATTTGGATCATTACATGGTAACCATCAAAATGAGTATATGAAACTTGTGTAGTTAATATATACTCATATCAATTTAAATAAAATTTAAATTGAGTTTATTTGTCTTATTAATCATTCAAGAATACTTTATCGTGTGTTGATGGTACTCCATGATTAATTAAAGACAAACGAAAAACTCTTGAGCATAATGAAGGCTTAGTTGCATCAAAATACTAAAGACACATTTATATCATTCAAATTGATTTGGGTTGTACTCAATCAATCTTGGAGGCATCCATGTAACATCCCAAAATTTAGCCTAATTTAAATTTTTGGAGTTAATTAAATTTTTGTGAATTTTTGGGATTTTTGGGATTTATTTGAGTTTAATTTGAATTTATCTTTCTCTTGAATAATTAAATATCAGAAAAGTATTTATCAATAATAAATAAAAATATTTTATTTAAGTTCTAAATGCCATGAAATATTTTCTAGAATTTTTCTAGAATTTTTTCAGGTATTTTTAGTGCCTTAAATAATTAATTTGAAATTTTGGATTTATTTTTATTCGAAAAGTCTGAAAAATTCGATTCAACAGTGTTGGGCCGAGCCCAACACTATGCTCGTCGGTCGGCCCGAATAACCGAAACACTAAAACCGTTTGACTTCCCATCGTGATCGCAAGCGGGTGGCTGAGATGGAGCCACGTCGCGGTTGCACGGGAGACGTTGGATCATGGTCGCTTGGACGCACCGGATTGCACCACGTCGCCCTGGAGTCGAACCGTCGGCGTCGCCATTACAAGGTGGTTGGCAGTCGTGTTAGTGGCGGCCAATTTGCGCGCATATCGAAGCGTCTCCGTGCGTGTGAAATACCCCCGTAGAAAGAGCTCTTCGTTCCGCACATCTTGCACACTCTCCCGTACATCGTAGCACTCCATAGCTCGTGCTCTTGCTCACCGGAGTTGGCTCTTGTGCTGCTTCAGTTTTGACCTTGTTCCGCCGCCGTTCGTCGCTCACCGCCACACCCGAGACCCATCACGAGTTCGCCGTGTCAAGCTGCATCGTTTGGACTACTTCATCCCACCGAAGGCACTCGGAAACGCCGCCGGCTACTTCATCTTCTCCAAGTCAAGTGACCAAGCGCCGCCGCACCACCATCAACACCCGCGAGCATCCCCGACCGTCGGATCTTCATCGTGCCGTTCCGGTGAGTCCACGTAGTCATATATGATGCGCTTGATAATGTTCGTTAGATCTCCATCGTACCGTTCGGGTGAGTCCACGTAGCCATTTTAGATACGTTTGATAATGGCCGTTGGATCTCGATCCAAGGGCTCGATTTAGGCCGAGCCTGGCCGTTGGATCTTGTTTCAATGAACGGATCCATGCCGCATGTCCGCGCAAGAACTGAAGAGTCGCCGCACTCAATCCGAGCCGTTGGATTTTGAATGCGCGGGTGGGATTTCGCCGTATCGATAACCAGTAGGAACGCACCACGTAGCCCTAAGGTTCCGAAGCGGCATCGTGTTTGGGCCGTTGGATCCAACGAACGGCTCGGATGGTGCCGCGTGGCAAGTGGGTCGGTTTAGGACCCGCCGTTGATTCAAACCAGCCAAGTGAACGCATGTGCCGCGTGGACCAGTGGATGCTTGCCAAGTGTCAGCCAAAGAGCGGGTGTCGCCGCTGTGTCGTGTCCGTGTGACGTCATCATGATGTCATGCGTGGGTCCCACCTGTCAGTATGGAAGCCGTAAGGGCTGACGTCATTGGAGGGGCCCACGGGTCAGAGGCACTATTCGGTGGACCGAGTCCACGGTGAACCCGACCCTAGCCGTGAGCCTGATCCATAGACCCGAGGCGACGTGGCTCACCCTGGTGCTGCCACGTGTCGGCCAAAGAATATATCGGGATTTTCCAGAAGAAAAATAAATAGATTAATTCGGTTTTTCTTTTATTTGAATTTACAAACTTGTAATCGCTATAACTTTTGCGTCTTGACTCCGAATTGGGTGATTCCAGCTCCTAAAAATTTGTAAAAATGTGAACTATTTATTGGTGAATTTTATTTTGTTTTTAGAGTTGATCTTGCTGTCTGTTTAGTGTATTTATTGAATGTATGCTTATTCGAGTAGACGTTGATTTGCCGGAAAACTTTGAGGGGGAGATTCCAGCACAAGACCAAGCTCCAGATCAGGATCAGCTGCTGTTTGAAGGCAAGTCATGTTTTGATCATTTTGCTCCTAAGTTTTGAAAATATATTTTTATTCAAACTATGCATGCTAATTTAACTAAAAAGGAGATTTAATTAATTTGGGTGAATTAGTTAAGTAACCTATTTGTTATTGCCACCTTGTCTCTAATATTTGTATGCCATGATCCACTTGATGCCCTAAGTTGATAACATTATATATGCCAACACGGGAGGCTAGACCGTAAATAGTTACTTAGCCTTGCTTATATCGTGAATAATCTTTTATAATACAAAAGCAATATTGACTAAAGAAATAGTGAATGTATTTTGGTAAATGGTGGAATGTGTTGGTAATGATGTTGAAGTGTGGAGACCTGTGTGGTTCTACATGAAGGTTGATTTGCTGGCATGTGTTGCATCGTAAAACAACTTGGGGTGAGAAATGATTTAGACTGGGGTAAGTGGCAAGATGGCTTCGTGCCAGGTGGGCCTGTGTGGCAACGGAATGAATTAAGTAAAATGAGATGACTGTGTGCCAAACTTTTGAAAGGAAGTCTTGCCCTGGACAGTTAAGGACTTTACCTTGCGAGCCTTTGAACTGAGTTACTCGTACAACCACATGTCTAGAATGGAACAGACCTAGTTTAGTAGGGTTCTAATATCTTTCCTTTGACACCTCGGGGCGGCAGTTACACAAGAGTGTAACTGTGTGGGGGAGCGTACCTGCGCTACGGCTTGGTACCCATCCAACAGTATTCGCTTGCTCTAAACTTTGGCTCTGAGTGAGGGAAGTATTTGAAAGGCAATACTGGAGAGGTTCATAGGTTTAGATGTTAGTTTCTAAAAGACTTTGTTACAATCAATCATCTGTGTGGTGAGCGACTGTATCCTGTGGGTAAAGTGTACAATCTCTGCAGAGTGTACAAACTATTCGAATAGCCGAGTCCACGAAATTGGACAAAGCTCGGGGATTACAGTCAAGGGGTAGATCTTTAAAAATAAAATGGGATGAAAGGCTGTGTGCCAGGGTTAATGGTGAAATTTGATTAAGGACTGTGTGTCCAAGATTTTGTGAAAAACAATTAGAGAAACATATTATATTAATATGGTTTTGCTGCTTTATATCTAAATAAATAGTAAGTCAAAATATTGATGCAATGCAAAATAACCAATTGAGCCATTCCTTTGTAATAAGCCATACATGTAGTAATAGAGCTGCATTCTGTGCATGACTTGTTGAGTACAGTGTGTACTCACCCTTGCGGACAAAAATTTACCAGAGGAATAGTCTACACATGCGTGGGAGGAGAAGTTTAACGAGGAGCCGGAGAACTAGGGAGCAAGCCTTGTCAGTAGCCTGTGGAAAGGAGATGGATCACTACGATGCTTTATTTTCCGCTGTTATTTTCCTGATACTCTGATATATGTAAGCCCTGCGTGGCAAACTATTGTAAGGTGACCATAAGGTCATACAACTCGTTTATATTCATGTCTGAAGTACTTTATTATTATTCCGCTGTGTATGATTGTGGTACTCTAACCCTGTTTAGCCTGTGTGCACTAGCGTGATCCTGGACTAGTGCTGAATACACAGAGGGTCCGGATTTGTATATTCGGGTCCCGACAATTCATTATGTGTTAATGGAGTACAGTAGATGATTGAGACAACTATGTTTGTTGGACTAATATTTTCATTGAGTTGTGAAAGTAGGTTGAGTCTAACGATAATAAAGAATCGGGAAGAAGAAATTATCAAGTGTTGATGAGCTTCAAGAGGAGATCCCGAAGTGAAGAAAAGAGAAGAGGAGGTTCATCATGAGTTGATAAACAACAAGAAGAAGAAAAATCGATCCAAGAGAGAAGATGATTGGATATTATAAAAAGCTCCAAGTGGATCGGTAGAGGCAAAAGTACAACTAGCTAGGGCTAAGGATGTGTGTTTAGTCTTTTACCGGTCTCAGTGTTTGGATGGAAAACCGGGTTGTTAGTTAGATTGATGTACTATTAAGAGGCGTTGAGTCGTTTAACTTGAGCTTCATTATGTGTTGATGAACTCAATCTGTTTCACTCTAGCTCACTCTCTTTTTTGGTTTTTGTATGAGCTAAATATTTGTATGTATTGCAAATAAGGGAGCTCATGCTTGCTTCTTATTTGAATCTTAATTGATTTGGTTTTTGCATAGAGATATGGATTTGCATATGCTGTAAAAAGGGAGATAGCCCATGCAATTTGATTTAAGTGATTTTGCATTGAGCTAAGTATTTGCATGTGTTGTAAATAGAGAGAGCTCATGCAATTGGTATTCTTAGCTTGTGACTAGCAGAGTTTGGAAATGTGTTTTGCAAATTGCTAGAGATCATGTGTTGATCATCACAAGACCATTGTTTGTTGTTTGCAAAATGTTGGTTTATTTGGTTCTTATCTTGAAGTATGAGATAAGTATTTGCAAATGTGTTTTGCAAAGTGTTATGATCATGTGTTGATCATCTCATGGCTCAAGATTTGAGTTAATCGAATGGATTTGTTATTTGCAAATGTGTTTTGTAAATAAACTGGAAGTTATGGGTTTCAATCTTAGAGCATGTGAATAGGGTTTGCAAATATGTTTTGCAAATTGACTTGATCATGTGTTGATCATCACATAGCTAAGAGGATTGATCTCATAGGTTCTTAGTTTATTTGTAAATGTGTTTTGCAAATAAGGTGGAGTTTAATGCGATTATTTGGAACATGTGAATAGGTTTTGCAAATGTGTTTTGCAAATTGACTTGATCATGTGTTGCTCATCACATGGCTCAAAGAATCAATCCTTATCAATTCTTGATTTGAACCATTTAGATTTCTGTGTGAAATCTGATTTTATCTAGAAATCTAGCAGTACCGTGGGTGTAAAGCCGGTACTACCGTTGGGCCAGTAGTACCGTTGTTTGGGAGCCGATGCGCATGAGGCTAGTTATTTTCCAGAAGAGCATGTTTTCTCGATTTTTGAAGGCTGGAGCTACTGGGGTCGATGGGCGGTGCTACCAGAGGTGCAGTAATATCAGCGCCTGACCGGCGATAGCTATTTTCCATAGAAACATGTTTCTGATTTGCATTGAGGCCAGCAGTACCGCCCTTGGGGATCGGTACTGCCGCTTGAGCAGTACTACCGGGCTTTTACTAGCGGTAGTAACGGGTTTCCTATGCAACAGCTAGTTTTCTAGTCGTTGGCCTAGAGGCCGGTACTACCAGCTCTATAAGTGCGATAGTACTGGTTTTTGCTGAATTTTTCCAGAATTGCCCCAAACAACTAGTTTTCTTTTAGAGGTTATAAAAGGAAGCCTTGGGGGCATGTCTTGGAGGCGGTGTTATTGTGAGTTGTGTGCATATGTTGCACCCTGACATTTGCTTCTTAAGCTGGGAGTGAGCCCTAATTGCATGTATTGCAATTTGAAGTGGATTGACAGTCTCTTGTGCATGTGTTGCACTTGAGGGAAGCTTTGTGCATATGTTGCACTTTGTAATCACCATTATACATGTGTTGTACTTGGTGGAGTTCAAGTTAGAGGGCTTGACCTATTACTCTTGATGTTTGCCGACACCTAGACTGCGTGTGGAGGCGTCGTGCGCAGTGAGCTTCTCAACGGAAGTTGTGAGAAGTCCCAGTAAAGTTGTGAAGGTCGTAGCTCGCCTACCCGGAGGGAGAAAGAGCTACCACTAGTGAAATCGAGACGGGCGCTCAATTCGCGAAGCTGGTCCAAAGTGGTTTGGGCTAGCCTCAACATGGATTAGGGGAGACCAGCAAGTCTCCGAACACCACAGTAAAATATCGGTGTATCTCTTGTGATTTGCATTCTATTCTTTATTTATACTCAAGCAATTTATATTCATAGAATTGATGGTTTGATTGTTTGTATTTAGAATTGCAAATTATTGTTAGAGATATAAGTAGTTAGTGCACTTAGTGAGTCTAGTTGACTTAGACTTTAATTGTGAAAACCTTTGTTTATCGCTTTCGCATCTATTATCATTTAGGTTTTGACATAAGGGTACTTAGGAAAGATTTTAATTAATCGTAGAAAAAAAATTTAAGCTAACTATTCACCCTCCTCCAGTCAGCATCCTCGATCTTACACTCGCCGCTGACGGATGTCGTCCCCGCATGATGCAAGTGGCGGCTAGGGTTGGGAAACCCTAGCTGCCCCCATATGGTGGAGGTTCTGGGCTTTTATGGGACATATTGGGCTTCAAGGCCCAAAAAGGCGAAAATCCTTTAGTTTTTCCTGTTTTCGAAAAAACATATTATTATATATAATCAATATTGCTATAAATTCACATTAAATCCTAGAAAAAAGTTTTTCTAGGTCATGGGCTTCTGTAAAAGTTTAGAAAATAATATTTTTACATACATTGGAAGTACCAAGCTCTCGGTGATTTATTTTCTAGCATTATGCCATGATTAAATATGTGCTGAAATTTATTTTATGTTATGTAAGTAATTCTAAAAATTGTTTAGAAAATTAACATAAAATGCTAGAAAATTACGTATGACCCATTGATGTGTGTCAGGTTGCTTAATTTATTTTCTTAGCATTATTCCATATTATTATATGATGGAATTTATTTTCTGTTATTAAGTAATTTTAAGAATTGCTTGGTAATTAACAAAAAATGAAGATTCTAGAAAATTCTAGATAGTATTTGGGAGCTTCATGTCTCTCTGCATTTATGTTTCTAGCATTATGTCATGGTTAATTCATGTTGAGATTTATTTTTTCTGTCATTAAGTAATTCTGCAAAATGCTTAATCATTGAAAGAAAATTATGAAAAATGCTAGAAAAATTTTATAGCATATTGAAAGCTCCATATCTTTGGATTTATTGTCCTAGCACAATTCCATATTGATATAGCTAAAATTTGTTCTTTTTCGGTTACGTGGTAATTCTAAAATTACTAAATAATTAGCAGAAACTATGGAAATTGCTCGAAAAAATCTGGAAAATTTTAGGTAATTATCTACTAAATAGATATAGACCAAACTTTGCTGATTGAAAATTGAGCATGCAATGCAATGATTTTACTAGTAGTAAAAGTCATTTTGTATAAATAGAAATAGGATATGTTGGACGTTATAAAGAGAGAACTTATCAAGCTTGTCCTAAATGGCAACAATTGCCTTAGCCAGACAAGGAATACTAAGATTAATTTGATAGCTCGATCCTTTGAAGCTACTGTTTTCTCATCCTGAAGTTGGTACCCCTACTCTTCCCGAAGCCGCCAGATGTACGGCTTTGCACCACCTGAGGCACCATCTTCATACGGATCTGAAGGTCGAATAGTTGATGGAAGATGACCAGTTGGTACTTTTGAATTCCTTGAAGGAAAAATATATATCCAGCAAAGATTCGTCCTGTTGCCAGAAGCACAGTATGAATGGATCTTCCCGCGTTTTCAGAATTCTAAATTTTGTGGCAGCATATAATTTTTGTCATACACAAACTTACCACTGATCTAACATGATGTAACTAGAAAATTACTAATACTAAAAAGATCGATAAGATATCATGCACATCCCACCCCAATATGTGGATACTACTGTAACAGTATCGTTATGCCAAGTACCAGAAGTACTCCGACCTTACATGCATTTTGCTAGAAGTAGAAAAGCATGATGAATCCCTGGTGAAGAATCATCACATACTTTCTAATGAGAGTCTTGCAATATCCGAAGCACATGCAAATGCTCAGTAGGCTAGCAATAGCCATGGCCGCAGAAAGGGCTAATGGAATAAAGAGGATAAGTGAAAGAATGACAGATCAAATAGGGGAAGAGGCAATTCATAGTGAAAAAGTAAAGGTAAAGGGCCAGGGGCATCCAGAAGTAAGGCTACAAACCCTGAATAACTCTGTTTTAGAAATAGATGCACTGGCCATTGGTCATACAACTATCGCATCCGAATCATATGATAAACCTTTACATGCAATCCATTGGAAAACTAAATAAGACCCAGGGAAATAATATTGAGTCATACTTCACCGTACAACCTGTTGTTGATACAGATGTTGAGAAGTGTGATGATATGGTTTTTGAAATTATTGAGTTCGAGGAGTCCCAGGAGGGCACCTACGTCTCATATGGAGGCCTGGATTAATCTCCTAAATATCCCTTCACTTTGCTAAGTCGATGTCACATATTCTTTATAAGTCTCCTTATCAGTTTAGCTTTAGTTCTTGAATGAACATTTTGTCTATACTCCTATTGAGCGATTATCATTCAAAAATTGAATAAATTGATATTTTTAGATATTTGATTTAGTGTGCTATGCTTGTCCTATATTTTATAATTTGTTCCTGATACAACAATTGTTTGATTGATAAATTATACTTTTAATATAAAACAAAGTATAATCCAATGGTGGAGGAGAAAATCTGTCTAGAAGATAGTTGTACCACACTAAGTAAATTGGAAATATTATGACTATCGCTAGAAGTGATGCTCTCATAGTTGGCATTAGAAGAATGTCATATCATACCCTGAGTCTAGTCTTACTCACTTAAAGTTTTAAAAATATTGGTCTGAATCATTTACTTATGGAGACAGAAAATAAGGATGATACAGAATATCTACTCATGACTAAGTTTAATAGGTATAAAAAACCTAGAAATATTTAAGATTTGGTTGATTGACGGGGTTATCCTGAGTTGAATATGAATGAAAAGAATAACTAATAATTCCGCTGGTCATAGATAAAGACTTTCCTAGATCAAAAATTTTCTTATGCCTTGGTTGTGCTAAAGGAAAGCTCATACTTAAATCTTTTTACCTAAAAAGTTAGAGAAGAATAACTAACTTTTCTATAGAAAATTCAAGGTGATACATGTAGACCTGATCAGCCTCTATTGGGCCCCCTTTTAAGGAATTTTATGGTACTGATAAATGCTTCTACTAGATGGTCCTATGTATGTCTCTTATTTGCTAGGAACCATGTTTCTGCCAAAATTAATTATCTAAATTATTAAGTTAAGAGTCTACTTTCTAGAAGAAAGGATCATGCCTATTCAAATGGACAATGCTTGCGAGTTTACCTAAAAAACATTTAATGATTATTATATGACTTTGGGAATTAGTGTAGAGCATCTCCTATCTTATGTCCACACTCAAAATAGCCTTGTAGAGTTATTAAATTAAAATAATAAAACTTATTGCTTGACCACACTTGCAGAATAGTAGGCTTCCCACCAGTTGTTGAGGCCACACAGTGCTGCATACTGCAATATTAATTCAACTTAGGCCAACTACATATCATGAAATTATCCCGTTGCACATAGTGTATGAAAAAGAATTAAGTATTTCCCATCTGTGAAAATTTGGTTGTGTTGTATACATGCCAATCTCTCCACCACAGCGTTTTACCATGGGACCTCGTCAGAAGTTGAGTATCTATGTAGGTTATGAATCTTCGTCAAGTATTAAAATACCTAGAGCCTATGACAAGGGATCTGTACACGACTTGGTACGCTAATTGTATTAAGGATATTTTTCGGCATTAGGGAGAGATAAGTACTACATTAAAGAATGCCGAGTCCTTAGATCCACGGGCTACAGAGACCGATCTTGAAGTTCGGAGGATAATAAATCTGCAACAAATTATTCAATAATCTGCCAAATGTCTTCACTGATCAAAAGAAAGTGAAAAGATCTCATATACCTGCAGTATATACACCTAAAAGAGTGGAAATACTCTATAGGATATTGAACCCACTCTTAATCCTCATGATAAAAAGATGGGGAGGCCTCCATTTGCATAGGACTCAATTACGCGTAGAAGTCCGCAGAAGCATAGAACCAAACAAATGAGAACACTACCTATGACAGTGAAAGAAACTCAACCTGGTGTTGAGAAGATCTCCGAAATGAGCCATCCTAGAGATGGTAACATCCTTAAAGTGATCCATTCTAAAGATGATAACTCCAATGTATATTTACGCGCACAATCTAATGCTAGGAAGTTGGAACACTCAGACTCCATCGTTGTGGGAAATCACAAGGAGCTGGAAGAAATTAATGAAAAGATATCCCTAAAGTAATGCAGGAGAATTGTATGAAAAAAGACTACATTTGTCGACATATATTTCACCTCTAAAATTGCTAAAAGTTAGATCCAAAACCAAAATCCATGGCAGAGTACCGGAAACACTCATATATGGTCAAATGAAAAGAAACAATTGAGGTAACGCTCGCTTAATAAGAAGAAAGTTTTTGGTCTCGTTGAACGAACACCTCCTAAGTTCCATATAGGATCAAATGGGTTTTTCATCCAAAAGAAAAATGAAAATACCCAAGTGGTGAGATATAAAGCGAAGCTTATAGCTCAAGGGTTCACGTAGAGACCCAGTATTGATTACGATGAAACATATTCTCCTGTAAAGAGTGGAATAATATTCCAAAATTTAATATTAATGCAGTTGATGGATGCAGTGACAACATATTTATATGAGTCGCTAGATACTGATATTTATATGATAATCCTTGAAGGAGTTATAATTTTGAATCCTAATAATCACAACATGTATAGCATGATCAAACTGAAAAGATCGCTATACGGATTAAAATAGTCGAGGAGAATGTGGTATAATCGACTTTGTAAATTCCTCCTAAAGAAGGAATATTGTCTGTGTATTCATAAAGAAATCTCCAGAATGAATTCTGTATCATCTCAGTTTATGTCGATGATCTGAATATCATCAGAACCACAGAGGAGATAAAAGAAGCAAGTGCTTACCTCACGACGAAGTTTTAAGATGAAAGATTTGGGTAAAACCAAATATAGCTTGGACCTGCAGGTAGAGCATTTCTAGAAGGAATGTTTGTACACTAGTCTTCCATACCAAGAAGGTATCGGAAATGTTTGATATGGATAAATCGCATCCTTTAAAAACCGTCATGGTTGTAAGATCTCTTAAAGTGGATGAAGACCCTTTCAAACCAAGGATGAAAAATGAGAAAGTCTTAAGATCGGAAATCCTATACTGATGTATCTTGCAAATTACACAAGGCCTAATATTGCATTCGTAGTGAATTTGTTAACAAGACAAAATGTAGCCCCAACCAGAAAACATTTGGCTAGTGTCAAGACTTTACTCAGATACCTCCAAGGTACTCGAGATCTTCGATTGTTTTCTAGAAGAACCAAGACTTAATCATGGTGGGATATATAGATATTGGCTATCTGTCTGATCTCTACAGTGCTAAATCTCAAACTGGTTTTGTATTTGTCTGCGATGGTATAGCCGTTTTTTGGCGGTTTTGTAACCAGATCTTGGTAGCTACTTCTACCAACCACTCAGATTATAATTTTACATGAAGCCTCACGTGAGTGTTTTGGCTAAGACATATGATTAACCATATCTAGAAGTCATGTAGTGTTAACATCGTCGATACCCCACAATTATCTATGAAGATAATGCTACCTGTGTTATACAAATACAAATGGGTTATGTGAAAAACAATATCACAAAACATATTACTCCTATACTTTTCTATCCTCATGAATTTATCCTTTACTATCTTCTACTATATATTGGGCACCCTCTTATACAAAAGATTCAATCTAATAAAGAGAGAGAGTTTTGCCCCCTATTTTGTGTATGCTCTTTGTTCTTATTCGTATGATTTCGTTGATATGCTGTTGATTAATCGTGGATAAATGATTACGTTTTACAACATCATTAACCGTGGCCCAAAAGTATAATTTTGTCAAATTGCAATTGAAAGGCAAGCAACAGATATAATATTGGAGCCTCGCTACTTCAGCTTCCGATCACGGATAAGAAATGTACGTTTACTACTTAAAAAAGCCCGGGGCAATCTAAGCACAATGGAAAAAAGCCCAACCCAACAGGCACGGCCATATATATGCAATACCTACAACAAGCCTGAATCCTAAGTGATAAACATGGAAACAAATTCTGTAGAGGAGGTATGTAAATTTAATTATGTGCATCCCCACTCGATGGATGCCACATGTCTATCTAGCTAAATCTCAACCTCACTCCACCAACAGTGTTATTAATTGGAGAAGTGAGAAATCAAGGGTGTTATTAATAGGAGGAGTGAAAAATTAAATAAATAGTTGAAATTGGCAAGATGAATACGTGGCATCTATCGGAGTGGGGATGTACAGAGTTAAATTTGCATATCTCCTCCACGGAATTTTTTTCTGATAAACATCATCTGGTGAGTGAAACTTTGCTATGATAACATGAACAAATCGGTATCCAGCTCGAATCGTAAATGAAAATCGTTAGGGCTTTAATAGAAATTGCTTCGATTACAGTAGTTAGTGAGTTTAAAATTGAAATAATGATTTCAAGCTAAAATTGTTAGTAAGGCTTGGCTCGATAGTGACTAGCTAGCTTGAATTTTAAATAACGATTTAAATGGTAAATAATATGATTTTATGTCTTACTATGTTAGTTTTGAAAGAAACACGACAATAAGACGTTAAGCTTTATAGCCACCCCTGATACAGGAGAGCTCAACAAAGTAAAACCATTGATCAGATATTCATGTATAAATAAGAATTACAAAATAAGTCCAAACAAAGCATATATTTAAACTCCTACATGGAACCAAACAATAAGACTATGTATCAGTTTAGCCTGGCTTCCTCGACTAGGATCGGTTGATCGGGTCAGGTTGGCGGCCATCCAGCATTACCGAAAGCACCAAGAAATGTCTGACCCCTGTCTTTTTGGTCCACATCAGCGACTTGTTAGTCCTACCTGGCCTAACAGTGGGTACTCTAACTCAAACAAGCAAAAGGAATTCGTATGCAAACACCGTTTCACACTCCAAAATCACAAAAATTTCATGCCATCTCCGCCGCAAGGCCGCAACATCGGTTTTTGCTAGGAATCCTCCTCCCGTTTGCCCCCATTCACCTGGGGAAGTGACCCATGTTTAGAGATGGATCCAGGAAAGAGATCACCGGAGTCGGCAAGGTCGATGAGAAACTTTCTTATACTTAACTGGATTATTCGCTTCTATACTTAAGTAACTACTTTCTTCGGTTATAAATAGTTGTTGTTTTATGGTTTTTAAAATGAAATTTTGACCACTGATTTCTATTATAATATATTTATAAAACCCTATAAAACTATAGTATTATAAAATTACTTGAGGCAAGTCTACAAATATGATTTTTATGTATTCAATTTAAATATTTAAAATGATATTAGCAGTTAAAATTTTAAAAGTTTAACTATACATATATCCAAAACGACCACACAAAGTATACATGAGGTTGAGTCGCAAAAGTCCAGGGCTTTGTTTGGAGGGTACAACTATTTTGAGGCTAACCTTAAACTAACAAATTGAAGAATATCTTCTCTAATATGTCATGTGTCATCTTCTCCGTCCACCTCTGCCCCCCCTTCGCTACACACTTCTCCCACCCCCTTCTTCCCTCTCTAACACAATAATTTAAATTTTGAACATTTAAAGTTTGAAAATTTTAAATAGGAAGTTTCAAATTGAAAAAAATCAACTCAAAATTTAAAACTTGAAAAAATAAAAAAAAATCTCAAATCAGAACATTTCAACACAAAAGGTTTCAAATTAGAAAGTTTAACTCGAAAATTTTCAAATAGAAAAGGTTTCAACACAAAAAAAATTAAATAAAAAATTTCAAATTAGCAAGTTTCAACTCAAAAATTTTCAAATAAAAAAGTTTCAACTTAGAAAGTTTTAACTCAGAAAATTTTCAATTCAAAATATTTTGGTTCAAAAAGTTTTGATTCAAAAAAATTTTGGTTTGAAAAGTTTCATTATAAAATTCAACACAAAAATTTTTTAATAAAAATTTTCAAATTAGAAAGTTTCAACTCAAAAAAAAATTAAATCGAAAACTTTCAACTCCGAAAACATTCAATTCAAAAACTTTCAAATCGAAAAGTTTCTATACAACAAACTTTCGGTTCGAAAAGTTCATTGAAAGAACTTTCGAAAGTGGTTAAAAAATACTTGTTTTAAAAAACTTAATGAAAATTTTAAAATACAAAATAATATTTTGAGTTTGAGAAGAAATGAATGAAAAAGGAAAAGTGGATAAAAAAGATGATGTCACTTGACATAGAGAATGCTTTTGAGGAAGAAAAAAAAATAGGAAAAGGAGGAAGGTAATACTAATACTACCTATTGTAAAGAAAGGATCTTTTGTGAAGAAGATGCTGCCACCTAAAAAAAATATGCTCACTAAGGGTGTGTTTAGCAGGGATCTAGTTTCTCCAGATTCGTGAATCTGGTGAAGCTGAAAATTCTAACTTCACTAGATTTGTGAAACTAAAGCTGTGAGTACATTAAGAGTGTTTAGATATATCATCTTGTTTACATTTTAGATCAAAAATATAAACTTAATTCACTTTATTTTAGCCTACAAGTTTCAGATGAAACTACAATCTAGAGCTCTACCAAACAGACTCTAAACCTTCCGAGAATAGCCTTAAATTACCAATCGTCTGGTTGAGAAGACACACCTTCGCGAGTGAAATTTCAGAAAATGACACCTAATTCGTGTGCCTTTTTCAGCTCCTGTGTATAATATGTGGGTCCATCTAAATCTATGACAGTGGATCAAGATGTTAAATACCGAAAAAATAAATTTTAAAGATGACAAGTTGTGAAATCTCTCCTTCGCGACGGGGATAGATATGGATGGACCTATCTCCCAATGGCCTGTTTGGTTGGAGGGAATTAATGGAAGGGAATGGGAATTGAGAGAGATGGGTTATAAAGTCCTTTGATTGGTTGGTGAGAATTAGAGAAGGGAATGAGAGTTTACAACTTAAATATAGGGAATTTAATTCCCTGCCTTCCTCCTGGAAATTAAAGTCTCGCTTAATTCCTTTGCCCATTCCCATTCCTCAACGATGCCAAACAGGTCCCAAGCGTAGATCTGCCGCTGCCTTCGATTCGAAGGCTCGAGTGTCCAGGACGATTCCAATCTCCTCTCCCATCTCCCCTCCCAAAATCCTCCGATCTGCAAAAATCCTCGATGGCTCCAGGAGAAGGGATCCTGTATGTGGTTGGGATCGCGCCAGGTACGATCCGCTTCCTCGATCCCCTTCTCCCTTTTCCGGTTGGTGATTTGCCCCCATTTACGTTCTGTTAAATTGTAGCCTCGTGATAATTCATGAATTATGATCGATTAATTAGATATTGGTTCTGTTTGGGGCCTTGTAACATTTTGCCACCTATTGTGCCATATCGTGGATGCCCGGATCGCTTCTTGATTGTAGTGAGTTGGGTTTGTTTTGGGGCTTTTGGTTATCTCGCCACCTCATATCGCTTATTCGTTAAAAAATCCTTGGACCCACCGTCGCAGAAGGTCCCACATGTCATCGGAGACAGAGTGGCATTTTAACGAATTCGCGATATCGGGAGGGCATATTACCAATTTTTTCGTTTGTTTTGCCAATCCATGGTCTCTGTGTTGCTAATACTCTCTGTGTTGCTAGTACTCTCTGCATTATGGGTCTAACTGGATGGATTTGGCCGGTTTGTTTTGTATTTGCAGTAGATTCGAAAGGATATAAAGGAAATCCTTCGTTTCAGCTTCTAAGAGGACTGTTTCTCCAGAATCAAATAAATCCAACCAAGGAACGCTTCAAAGCTTAAACGCTTCGATTTTTACACGCCTGGTCGAATGCTAGCAACCGTCGAATTCGATTCTACCAAGCTTCTAAATCCAAACCGCTTCCTTCTCTAGAATCCGGAACCGTACCAAACGGGGCCTAAATGAGAGATGTGCCAATTTTGCATTTAATGGAAACATGCGTTTACACATATGTTTGGCTACTTATGGTTGCATGGAAGACCCAAAAGGCTCACGATTTGATCTGACATATGTGGAAACTTCTCATGCAAAGGACTCCTTAGTTCAGTAGTATAGATAAGCTACAAGAGGCGCCATGCGCAAAGAGTTTCAAGGCGTGATATTTGAATTTGTTGAGGAACCATTTAGGTCAACCAAAGAAACCTGCATGGTTTTTGGTAAGATAAGGGTCAAGTGTGGACAGGTAACTAAGTTGGAGGCATTTGATGTTGCACCCTTCAACCTCTGTGGTTCTAAACCATCTCTGCATCCCCGAAATATCAATCATTAGACTATTTTCGCTAACTGGTTGGTTGGATATGGAAGTGGCAATATTGGTTATTCCTCTACAACGTACCATAGAATCGGGTGTTTTTTATCCAACTGTCCTTTGTTTTTTCCTTTTTCTTTCCTTTCCTTGGTTCGGGTCCAGTAGGATTGGAATTCTTGGAATGCACTTGATTACCAATTCTAATTTTTGACCCAAACAAACAAAAGTGCAAAGTGCAGTCATTCTCCCAGTGTGATTTCTCCAGAACAAATCATTTTCTGCTTTGTAATAATTGCGAACAAGTGATAGAATCTCCCATTCAATTGTCTACAACATCGAACCCTCTAGTTCATCTTTAGATCATTCCGGTTCCCCTTAATAATCCCAGTTGTTGCCTGGCCCTGTTCTATTGTCTTAAAAGTCATGCCAGTTTAGTTAACTAGTTATAGTCCCACAGCATCACGTGCCTTGTCATATTTTCAAACATTACACATGGGCGTTATTTTTATCAACAGATTCTCTTTAGTAATAACTGTATTCTTTCTAAGAAGTAAGAACCCACCAAGATCATGATTTTAGTTAGAAGCTGTCTTCCGGATGCCGACATTTGAATGCCTATCTGGACAGTATGTTATTATAGATAAAATGATAACACAATTCACCTATTTCCGTATCACCTCATCATTACCATTCTGAGTAGTAGACCGCAGCCATTCTCCAAGGTAGAGTAGTAGACTTTTGTATTCAATCACCTTCTGAAGTTGAACTGAAAGTTACTTTCTATCACATTCTGCACTGTTATTTCTTTTTCTTGAACAAGAACATTTATCACAGGTTACCGTTCAGCCAAAGGGATATCTCAACACCAATGATCCTACGAGGCTCTAGTAAAGTAGTAAAAGGCTATTGCCCCAGTCTATTTTCCTCCAGCTCTCAGCATGGTATATTGTTCCGTCATGTAGCAAATCTGACTAGATAGTCATCAAATATCTTCTGTATCTGAAAGATAGATTTATTCCCCATGTACTGATTCCGGACAATCTCCTGCCACAATCTTTTTAGCCTTCAGTTTCTGCAACCATAAACAAAACAAAAGGTGTTTTTCTTTTTTGCAGTTTTTAATGCCTGTATCTCCTTTGGGAACACAGTCATTATCCAACCTCACTACGTGGTATTGCCCGTATGCTTCAATTTTACTGCTACAGCAAAAATACTATAGTGACCAACCAGGTGCTCTACTTTAGTGCAATGCAGTAGTTTGCATTTCTAGTGTTACTCTCTGCATTTATTTTCTTTTTTTTTTGTAAAACTTCGGAGGATATGAATCGACAAGCATGATACTTTATTGACTTTTTAGTTTAAACCTGCATTGTGATTCAGAGGCACATGGATAGATTCATGGGAAACCTCAAGCTTTGGTCTTTTGGTACTTGTGGAGAGGACAGGGGCCCATTACATTGGTGACCTCATAAGCTGTGAGACCACAAAAGCCAAATCCTTTTCAGGTACAATTTAAACTTGGATTTGTATTATAAGCAAACTAATAACAACACACTTGAGCTTCACCACTGTTTGGGTGAATTATAGCATACGGATGTTCTGTAACAGTTTTAAGTTTGTTTTGAATGTTCAGAACTTAAGATCTTAGGGGTTTAAGTTCTGTTTTGATATAGTTCAGTGACCATTTGATTCTGTAACAGTTTTAAGTTTGTTTTGAATGTTCAGAACTTCAGATCTTAGGGGTTTAAGTTTTGTTTTGATATAGTTCAGTGACCATTAGATTCAGGGGTGTGCGTTCTTGTTTAGAAGATTGATCTTCTAGAATGAAGAGGTATATCTTTTCTAATGAATTTTCGCATTTGAAATCTGTCAATGTGCTGAATAGTTTGCAATTGTACGTGATTTTATGTTACATCCATACGGCTTGCTATGAGCAAAATACATTAGAAGGAACAGAGACACATGCAAAGCATTAAGTAGCTGACTTCTAACTCTCTTTTTTTTCAGGATGTTACATATAAGTGAATTACTGAAAGTACAGGGGCTCCATCTAGATCAGGAACAGTTTGTGGCAGAAACAGAAAATTACAAGGAAATGCACAAGTTATGACACATCATATCAGTATTTCCCTTACGACAGCAGTCAGGATGGTTGGTAAACTCCAAGACAATGCCCTTCAGACATGTGATGTTCCAGTGAGTGATGCAGTTAGCTGATGGCCTGATGGGGGTCCGTGGTTATACTATATATTGCTGTGCTCCAGTCTGAATGCTTGGGCGCACTTAATAACAGGTACCATCGCTTTTGCCTCTGCCTGGAGTGATGAGGAAACATTTTTCTCGGTAGCCGGATTTGGATTTTGAGGGGAATTACAGAGACGGTCGATTTGCTGATGGAGTAGTAACTATAGCGCCCCTGCGCTGTTTGGACACCATAGGCTTCAACGTCATGACACCTGGACTGGATGATGGCACTACCTTCTATATTGCATCTCCGGGGTTTACTTGCTGGAGCGATGGTCAGTTTTCACGTCAGTTGGATGCTGTGGTTGTGGTATTGTCGTAACAGTCCGGCATTGCTTCTGGGCTTTCTGTTCTGATCGTGAGTCAACTATAGCACTGTTGCACTCCCCATCCGGTGTGCTTGAAAATGAGGCTTTTACTCGCTTTACGGATGAACGTGTTGTGCGCTTGTGCCATGCGTGGATGGTTTAACGATCCTTTCGTGCAGGAGATTTCAAGTATGACAGACAAAATAAGACATGAACGTGTTGTGCGCTTGTGCCATGCGTGGATGGTTTAACGATCCTTTCGTGCAGGAGATTTCAAGTATGACAGACAAAATAAGACATGGTTCCAAGTGAGAGGAGATTGTACATCTGTTATTGGATAGTTCGTGCGACAATCAAAGCTTGCGTACATAGGCAGATGGACTGAAAGTCTAGTGTGTATACTAATCTTCTGTGCATCCGAAGAAGACTGCGATGACCGCCAGCGGCGCAAGAGACATGCCGCGACAGGCTTTAAAGGACCGCGAAATTGCAAGGTATGCACGAGGCGCGCCGCTTCCAAGCTAGCTGCTGCCATAGGTTGGCGCCAGGCGGCGTCGCACCAAGTAGAACCTCCGCAACTTCCCGGCCACCGGGTGGAGCAACACTTGTGATGTCGCCGGTGCATCTGGGCCCCGCAGCGGAGCGGCTCTTTTACCCCTCTGCGGGGCCCGGGTGCACTGACAACTCCGCAGGGGTCGTACCACCAGGCGTCCGGGCCGCGGTTGATTTGCCTTGCCCGGTTGCCCCTACACGAAGTCGTCCACTTTTGCCGGCTTCTCCGCGACCTCGGCCTCGTCTCGGCAGACGAAAAGCATGTAGAATCCAGCGAGAATGGTCGAGCAGGCCATAGCCCACACGGCGACGGCAACTGGGAAGGGCATGAGCGCGGCCACTCGGCTGGAGAACATGACTGTGAGCATGGTGGAGAGGACCCACACCGCGGCTTTGACATGGACTCTATGGGGGGAGCCGTGAGGTAACCTCTCGAACAAGCGGAGCGCGTAGAAGAGCGACAGGAGTATGGCGAGGGAGGCCAAAACGAACGCGACGGACCAGGGGTCGTCCCGCGAGCGGTAGATGGCAGCCCCGCAGTTGACGGCGAGGATGGTCAAGGCAAAGGCTGGTGTCCAGGACGACCCATCGGGATCCGAGGTGCACGCTGGTTCGGTTTCCTCACAAGGTTCGGCCTGTTTACGTCGTTCCGTCGGTGGGTCTATGAACGGCTTCAGACCGGCCACCATGGATGAGATCGGGAAGAAGGGGAGGACGAAATCGTCCGTTCCCGCACTGCGGTAGTATTGAACTATACTGATGAGTAGAGGACGCGAGTTGCAGCTTGTGAGAACGAAATCGTTCGTTCCCTCACTGCGGTAGTAGTGAACTATATCGATGAGTAGAGGACGCGAGTTGCAGCTTGTGAGAACGAAATCGTTCGTTCCCTCCCTTTATTTATATTACTACTCGCGAGTCGCGAGGTAAGCACGGACGCGTTCGCGCTTGGCCTTACCTCGAAGTTGCCCCTGTTGACTTTGACGCCGAGTAGAGTCAAGCATGGATAGCGACGCTTTTTCTAATCAATATTTTCAAGAAAGTTTAACCTTTTTTTTATTTTCTCCCCTTTTCACGAACTTCCAGATCCCAATTACAGTTTGCTTTGTAGAATGTATCTATAAAGTCTAAGTGCATGTACAGTACATATATCACCAATTGAAGCTTTGGCCTATTTAGTCTCCCTCCATGCACACTTTTTTTCCAAACCCAATTAAATTATAAATATAGGGGCTGTTTGTGTTATGAACCAATATCTTCTCATGAAGACACCTTTTATTATGATCTCATTAAGACTTAGATTAGGTAGTTAATCTTATAATCAAAGGATATGTCCTTTGACAATAGATGCATGAGCAGTTGTTTCTTTGGATAAGGCATCTGTTCATTGCTTCCCTTCACATGTATAAATATATACATTGATCAATGCAAAGATGAGTTCTTCCATTCATTCGGTTTCTATTTTATTTACTCCTAAACACGTTATCATGCACGCTCTCCTCTGAGCACCGGAAGAACAAACCGACGTTGTCACCAGGCACGAAGGCCTCCCATTGATTGTCGGTAAGTAACAATGGCGAGAATCGACTTACCTTCTCGCACTCTTCATGTTCTCTTCCACGCCATTTGCCGAGTTGGTGGAGCCCGCCATCGCTCGAGCCGTCGCCATGGCAACAGGCCGCCGCGCTCCAGGCCTTGGGTGCCACGGCGTGGCCCTCGCAGCCGCTCCGTCTTCGAGCGCCTGGGTCCTCGCAGCCACCGGTCACCGTCGCCCCCAATGATGGTGCCTATTGGTCCAAGCATCGCCGCGCCCCCGAGCACCGTGGCCAGAGACGCGCCTCGTCCAGTGACCCCGCCGGCGAACGCGCCATGCTGGTGCCCCATTCCTATGAATGGCAGCGTGGTTGAAGCACCTGGCGTCGGCATCCTCATCAATCTGGAAGGCACGCGCGCTGCTCGCCGTGGTGCGCCGCCCTTCTACGTCGACGCCGCGGATATTGGGCTTCCAACCCCAACACCGGCTTCACCAGAGCCGGCACCGCCTCCGCCCCCTCCGCCGGGCTTCCTCCTCCACCGCATGGCCTCCGTGGTGGCAAACCGGCAACCCGGACTCTGCCCGGGCTCGTGGAATCCGGCGGCCCTCGCCCTCCCGAGCGCCGAGATCTTCCACTTGAACGGCGGCGACGGCGGATTCATCTCCCCCGATGAGGGGGAGTACTCCCCAACGTGAGGAAGCGGCGGGGCGGGCGGCGTGGCAGCGGCTGCGCCTGGCGTGCGACAAGGCGGAGGATGCGCTCGACGCGGCAACAGCCATAGGCGGGGGCGGCTCAAGGGGAAACCCTAACCCTACGCTGCTTGGTTGGCTCCTTTTAATCCCGCGCGTGCGTCCATGGGCCGATAGCAGGAGGGCGTGGCCCAACAGGCTGGCTCGGCCCAATCGGTTGGCTTGGCCTGCCAAGGCCCGCTTGCCCGCCCGCATAGGCCTGAGGCCGGATGGGCCACTTCGGTGGTTTTTCGGCCCACATGCCATTTTATTTATTTTTATTTATATATTTCAGTCACAAATTCGCAATAAAACCCTTAGGTTTTCATGTAATTTGGTACTGACTTATCACAGTAATTTATGTGAGTGTGTACTTTATTGTCTAAGTCCCTGACTTTATCGATAATTGTACTGGTGCTGTTTTATTAATATTATCAAATTCAAGTGTTGTTCAAAGTGTTTGTGTAATTACAAACCCAATAAACATGTGCTTGTCTCATTTTTACGACCCATTTATTGAAGTTAATTTATTTTAATGCATTTTTTAAGCCCATATGCTTTTATTATTAAAATCCTTAAGTGCTTAATATATTTATATGCAAAATTCTTTATGTGTTTTTCCTCACTTTGTATAACACAATGTTCACAAATTCTTTGTATTGGCCATACACAAGATAGCACCATAGTTGCTACTGCGGGATCTACACTGTGTTTAAATATATAGTGATTATCCTCAACGTGCGTACCCAATACGAAATATGAATTAAACAAGGTCTACACTTTTACAGTGATTACCTAGATGTGTTAATACAAAAGTTGCATAATATGAGAGGCATCTACTGTATCAACAGACTATGCCCATAAGAGGTCTACACCATTTTGGTGACTACCTCTAAAATATTAGCACATATTTGAGGTTTACACTCATGATACAAGAATTTTCTTGTTTTCAACTTATTTTGCATTTTACAACATCACCATAGCAATTTTAATTTACCCACAATAAATTAAACAAAATCTATGGTTGCCTCATGTAGGAACTATGGCCGCTAAAGAGTTTGATTTACTTGCTCTTGATGGACACAATTATCCCAAATGGGCTATGGACATAAAAGTCAGTCTTGCGACCCGCGGACTTTATTATGTACTTCTTGAACAAGCAGAAGGTGCAGAACCAATAGGTGATCAACATAGGTATGCGGCTTTATATATTATAAGGCAGCATATACATCCAGACCTTAAGTCTGAATACATGTTGGAGGAAAATCCACGTGCACTATGGCTTTCTCTCAAGCAACGCTATGAACAGCAAAAGGCACTCATCCTGCCTGAGGCCAATTTTGAATGGGCCCAACTTCGCCTTCAAGATTTCAAAACTGTTGGTGATTATAACCATACTGTTCATAGAATTAGCACTAAGTTGCATTTCTGTGAGAAGGAACTTTTCGATGCGGATAAAATTGAAAAGACTTTGTCTACAATGCTTCCCGCTGAAAGAATCCTTCAACAACAATACCGTGAGAAAAATTTCACAGTTTATTCTGAGCTTATTCAAACATTACTTCAGGCTGAAAGACACCGTGAACTCATGGTGTGGAACAATCAGCAGCGCCCTATTGGGTCTGCCCCATTGCCTAAAGTTCATGCCAATGCTCAGAATAAACCCAAATTTAATAGTTCTCCTAAGAACTATCAAAGAAATTCACATGGTAAAAAGAAACGCAGAAGTAACAAGAAGTATAAGTCACGTATTCCCAATAAGGGTAAAGGCATTTCCAAACAAAGAAATGACAACTCTATTTGTCAGAAATGTGGTTGCTATAATCACATCACAAAGAAATGACGTACCTCAAGTCACCTTGTTAATCTCTATCTAAAGTCTGTGGGACGTGGACGTGCTACCCCGGGACAGAGGTATGAAGCCCATTTCAACCTTCAACCTGACAACTCCAGGGAAGAGGCTGGTTGTTCGCAACAAGTTCCCAAGGAACCAAGCAACAACGTCATACCGAAGACAAGGATCAAGTCAACACAGAGAATATGATCATGGAATTTGCTTCCAATGACATGTTTGGAGACCTCAACTAGGCTCCCAATCTCTTAGATCCCAAGTCTAGTGCCCCATTTATTGTAATAATAAAGCACAATTATGTCTTAAGTGTTGTATTACATAATATTGTCATCACATTGACATATTAGATATCCCAATGAATGTAATAATTACGTTTGATATTTAATAAAGTTTGTATGTGTTCTATATATATTCACCAAGAATTTTAAATTTTTCATTTATATATAGATTTCTACGGGAGTCGATCTGATGAAGGAGGAATTGTGCCTAGTAGATAGTTGTACTACTAACTCTATATTAAGAGAAACAAAATATTTCCAAACTCTTACTAAGAGGCAAGTAAATATTTTGACAATCGCTGGACGCAATGCAATGATAGTTGGTTCTGGTCGTGCCACTATCATGCGCCCTATGGGTACTCAAATCACAATCGAGGATGCACTATTGTATCCTGATTCAACACGTACCCTATTAAGTTATAGAGATATCCGCAAAAATGGTTTTCATGTTGAAACCCATGATGACAATAATGAGGAATTTCTCCTCATCACTAAATATTACGGATATGGCAGACAAACGCTTGAAAAGATTTCCTCTTTACCATCTGGATTGTACTACACATACATTAAACCCGTACCACATGTTGCGTACAAGGTAATTTTTCAGAATGTTGATGCATTCCAAACTTGGCATGATCGCCTTGGTCATCCTGGTATAGGGATGTTGAGAAAAATTATTAGCAATTCTAATGGTCATGATCTGCATGCTGCCAAATTCCCAAAATAATCAGATTTTATATGCACTGCATATGCAACTGGGAAATTGATTTTGAGACCTTCTCATCTTAAAATCCAACATGAGCCACCCAAATTCCTTGAACGTATTCAAGGTGACATATGTGGCCTCATTCAACCATTGTCTGGACCGTTCAGGTATTTCATGGTTCTTATAGATGCATCTACTCGATGGTCTTATGTGTGTCTTTTATCCACACGTAACCATGCCTTTGCAAAGATAATTGCTCAAATTATTAAACTTAAAGCACACTATCCTGAACACCAGATTCAATCGATACGATTGGACAATGCTGCTGAATTTTCCTCACATGCATTCAATGATTATTGCATGGCTTTAGGAATTCAAGTACAACATTCTGTCCCATATGTCCATACTCAGAATGGTTTGGCAGAATCTCTTATAAAGAGAATCAAGTGGATTGCAAGACCCTTATTACAAAATTGCAACTTACCAACTTCATATTGGGGTCATGCGGTCTTACACGCTGTTGACTTAATTCAATTATGCGACAATCGCATATAATACTGACTTCCCGCTGCAATTAGTACGTGGAAATATACCAAATATTTCCCATCTGCGAAAATTTGGTTGCGCTATATACATACCGATCTCACCACCCAAGCGTACCTCTATGGGTCCACACAGGAAATTGGGGATCTATGTGGGGTATCAATATCTGTCGATTGTTAAATACCTTGAGCCCCTAACTGGGGACCTATTCACGGCCCGGCACGCTGATTGTATATTTAATGAGGATCATTTCCCGGCATTAGGGGGAGATTTCAAGTACTAGAAAGAATGCCCAGAAATCAATTGGGATGTTGTAGACATCTCCACCTTAGATCCACGTACTCAAGAAACTGAACTTCAAGTTCAGAAAATTATAAATTTGCAACACATTGCAAATAACCTGCCAAATGCATTTACTGATACTAAAGGTGTTACTAAATCCTATTATCCTACCCGAAATGTGCCTGAAAGAGTGGAGGTACCAAATAAAACCATTCAACTCCCACTTCAAAGTAAGAGGGGGAGAAGTAAGGCCACGGCTAAAGATGTAGCTTCTTGCAAGCGACAAAGGAAACCGATGACAAAATCCTCCAAATCAGTTAATGCAAGCCAACCTCAAGTTGGTAAACACCCTGTGGATACACATCCACAACCCAGATCAAAAGTGCACTCTATTGCTGATCCTGGGACATCGGAACACCCTAGTTCCATAGTTTTGGGAAATAATGAGCCATCATCAAGGATGCAAGAAACTTCCACTAATTATATCGATTCTGGAGAATCATATGACCGAAAGACTACAATTGTCGACACTTACTTCTCCGCAACAATTGCAAATAACCTCCGAAATGATCCAGATCCCAAGACCATAGCAGAGTGCAAAAAGCGCTCGGACTGGACTCAATGGAAGGAGGCAATTCAAGCTGAGATAGCCTCGCTTACTAAAAGAGAGGTATTCACATCTGCAATACCTACACCTCCAAAAGTTTTTCCTGTGGGATTCAAATGGGTTTTCATCTGGAAACGGAATGAAAACAATGAGGTGGTGAGATATAAAGCGAGACTTGTAGCACAAGGGTTCACGCAGAGACCCGGCATTGATTTCAATGAAACATATTCTCCAGTTATGAGTGGAATAACATTCCGATACTTAATATCATTGGCGGTTCAAAATCATCTATCTATGCAGTTGATGGATGTAGTGACAGCATATCTTTATGGGTCACTTGATTCGGACATATACATGAAAGTTCCCGATGGAATCCCAATTCCGAATCCAAACGCAAATAGTAACATGTACTGTGTAAAGCTCAACAAGTCACTATATGGCTTGAAACAGTCAGGAAAAATGTGGTACAACCGACTAAGTGAATTCCTTCTAAAGAAGGGATACACAAATAATGATGATTGCCCATGTGTCTTCATAAAGAAATCTCCAACGGGATTCTGTATTATATCCGTATATGTTGATAATTTAAATATCATTGGCAACTCTAACGATATAAATGAAGCATGCAATCGCCTAAAGACGGAATTTGAGATGAAGGATTTGGGTAAGACCAAATTTTGCTTAGGTTTACAACTGGAGCACCTTCCCTCATGAATTTTAGTGCATCAATCATCCTATATCTAGAAAATATTGGAGAAATTCAATATGGACAAATCATATCCATCTAAAACACCTATGGTTGTTCGATCTCTAGATATGGAGAAAGATCCATTCAGACCATGTGATGATGGAGAAGAGGTACTGGGACCCGAGGTTCCTTATCTCAGTGCCATTGGAGCACTTATGTATCGTGCAAACTGCATCGGACCTGATATTGCATTTGCAGTGAACTTACTAGCTAGACATAGCGCTGCACCAACCAAACATCATTGGACAGGTGCAAAGCATATTCACAGATATCTCAATGGCACAAAGGATCTTGGATTATATTTTCAAAGAAATCAAGATCCTACTATAATTGGATACACGGATACTGGCTATTTATCATATCCCCATAATGCCAGATCTCAAACAGGCTTTGTATTTTTACATGGTGGAACAGCTATTTCATGGAAGTCTTCTAAACAGACTCTGGTAGCTACTTCCATTAATCATTCTGAAATTATTGCACTATATGAAGCTTCACGTAAATGTGTATGGCTTCGCAGAATGATTAACCACATACAACAATCATGTCGTATTGGTTCTATTAAATCACCTACAATTATCTATGAAGATAATTCTACTTGTGTTACACAGATGCAGACAGGTTACATAAAGAGCAACATAACAAAGCATATTGCTCCAAAATTGTTTTATCCTCATGAGTTACAGCAAAGTGGGGAGATAAACATCTTGCAAACTAAATCATGCGATAATCTCGTTGATCTTTTCACCAAGTCATTACCATCTTCTACATTCTTGAAATGTGTTCACGGGATTGGTATAAGACGACTTCGAAATTTACAAGAATCAGGGGGAGATATATCCTAACTATTGACCTGTCCTAACAAATATTACACTCTTTTCTTTTTATGAGTTTTTCCTTACAAGGTTTCTCATGAAAAGTTTTTAATAAGGTAATATCAAACACGAGTATATGTCATGTTTTCTGTTTTCCCCATTGGGGTTTTTAAGGAAACATCAATGACATGCATTGTCCTCAAACTCGTTTGTGGGTTTTTCCCTATAATAGGTTTTCTCATACGAGTTCACTAGAGACAACCACTTAAATATATTGTATCAGTTTTCTCCTAAATCTTCCCATTGGGTTTTATAGGAGTTTTCAACAGTATATCAACATATCTTCTCCTTATATTTTTCCTACAAGGTTTTTAGAGAAGTTTAATATATTATGGTGTATCTCCAATTTTTCCCCACAGGGTTTTTAGAGGAGCTACCAAAGACATAGTGATTTATTAATCACACTTATATATGTCATATTTTCTCCTTATTTTTCCCACCGGATTTAAAGGAGTTTTTGATGGCATATCAATATAATCCTTAGATTATTCCCACAGGGTTCTTAGAAAATCAATAACGCATTGATCTCAAGGAAGATTCAATCAAGGGGGAGTGTTATGAACCAATGTCTTCTCATGAAGACACCTTTTATTGTGATCTCATTAAGACTTAGATTAGGTAGTTAATCTTATAATCAAAGGGTGTGTCCTTTGACAATAGATGCATGAGCAGTTGCTTCTTTGGATAAGGCACCTGTTCATTGCATCCCTTCACATGTATAAATATATACATTGATCAATGCAAAGATTAGTTCTTCCATTCATTCGGTTTCTATTTTATTTACTCCTAAACAGTTTGGTTTGAGACCAAATTTGCCAAATCAAACCTTACCAAAAATTGGCATGCCAAAAGTTTGGTCACCAAATTGGTTGCCAACATTTGGCCAACAATTGACAAGAAAATGAACTAGGGTGCCAATGGAGAAGATAATCTTGCCAAAATTTGGTTGCAAATCAAATGCTTGCCAAATTTGGTTAACACTACCAAAATTTGGTAAGGCAAACATTGGCAACAATTGGAAGCAAACCAAACAGCCCCTATGATCTTCTTGACCACGGAAACATTGACAGATGACATATATCATCTACCACACTCTACCACGGTACGTCAGCATGATAGCTCCCCTCCTGGCGAGCTTAGGTGCCACGATAGATACATGCTGAACTCAGTAGGATGAGGTACTACGGTACCCGAGATTAGCAAGAGGGGAGTTGTGGTGCAATGACCTGTCATGGTAGGCAGTACTTGTTGCCTATGGATGCTTTCGCGGTCGAGAAAGGAGCTAGATTTGTAGTTTCATTCATAAAGTGGACAAAAATGAAAAAGAAAATGTGTAATGGGCCAAATACACGTAGGCTTCTCACCAATTGCCAATTGTCTCCTAGCTATGTGTTTGCACCAGAATTTGGTAATTGCGAGACGAATCGGCAAAATCACGAGTTTGGATAATACGCGGGGCATCTTTGGAAAGTTTGGATAACTTGCGGCGAGTATCTGGAAACAGGAGACCAATTAGGAAACTATAGCCGACCCGGATTATGTTGCCGTAACAGAACAGGACTCGGATTGGCTGAAGGGTATATAAGGCGTGCCAGGGCTGCTTGAAGGAGTATCCACAGAAAAATCACATCTGCCAGTTTTTCGTTTCCTGTAGCTTTTAGTCTTTTAGCCTTGTAATTCCTTTTTTAAGTCGACATCGATCAAATAAAGTTGCGTATGGCCGATTGTTTAATCGTCTTCGATCTCTCCAGGTTTGATTTGTTCTGTCTTGTTGCGCATCGCCTTTTCAGAATCGATCTACCTTTACCCTTCTGATTAGCCGTGATCGGCTAATTTGTTTACCTTTTAATCGGCCTTTGGCTAATTCTACTTTAGCTGATTCGCCTTTAAGGATCGGCTTAGATTGAATTTCACAACTCTTTCCTTATCGATTGCAGGGTCAAATCGATTGGCACGCTTAGCACTTGAACCCGGCGTTCGTCCGGTGTGTTGCAAGCCAGAAACCCTACATCACATTTTTTGTGTCAACACATTTTTGGCATGCCCGGTGGGACCACGATCGGAAAGATGACGGCAGGCAAGACTATTGCACCAGCCAACGTCAATACTGACGCCATAATCGTCCCTACTTTGGACGATTTGACTCCGGAGCAACTGTAAGGAGATTGAAGATCGAAAAGCTGCCTTGGAGGAATTAATGTTGGGTTGTTATCAGAAAACCCGACGAGAGGTCACACAGAAGATGGCGCTTCCAACATTGAATCCCCTTGGTGAAGCTGGCGTCGCATCGAATCCGGTAAGCCGATATATGCCGGCTTAAGCCGAGTTATCTGTTATGATTGAGCAATCCATGCATCATGCATTAATCAATCAGTCATCGGCCTTGGTTACGACCCTAAATCCGATGATAGAAAATAGCGTAAAAACTATTGCATAAGAGTTGGCAGCGTCTGGAGGACTATTAGATCCATTGCAGCCACTCCCAACGTATCTGGTGTACTCTGTGGCACCAAATGCTAACACGATAAAAGTGTCGGCACTTACACCTTCGCTAATGCCGACTCAACCCATTGTGTTGGCACCGGCAAATTCTCGCCCAAGTCCTGTGACCCATTACCATGCATATACCGATGCTGCAAAGTTAGATACAGATAATATACCATTGGCGCTGTGGATCGCTTACGTCGATCGGCTCATCAGCCGATTGAATTAGAAAGAAGTCATAAACCCCAAGGACTAGCCCAAGTAAAAAATCCGGTCCCACATAGGGTAGTTTCATGTGCAGAGCCGTTCGTTCCATTGCCTGAGGTCCCGGTTGCCAGAGCCAATGGATACGAATCATGGCAATGCCAGTATCCGTCAGTTAGGGTAAGCCAACCGACCGAGTTTGTACTCGGGGGGGGGAGGGCAGGATGCTATTCATCACGATTGGCCTAACCCTAGTGCTACATCGGCCAATAACATTAATTGGGCTGATCAGATTTCTATAGTTTTGAGAGATCAATTCGGATTACAGCCCAAAGGAATAACAATCGGCTATAGAAAACCGTACCCAAATTATATTGACCGCATGCCATACCCCCATAACTTTAGGATTCCCGATTTTGCAAAATTTTCAGGGGATGATTCGGTCACTACCCTAGAACATGTTGGACGGTTTATCGCCCAGTGTGGTGAAGCAGCTCAGTCCGACGGATTGAAAATTAGACTTTTTCCTCTGTCATTATCAGGAACTACTTTTACTTGGTTCACAAATCTGCCTCCGAATTCGGTCCATTTTTGGAATGATTTAGAGAGCCGATTTCATGAATACTTTTTCTCTGGTAGCCTAGAACTAAGGATTTCGGACCTAAGTGTTGTTCGGCAAAAATTTGGTGAGTTAGCTTCTGATTATATTAGAAGGTTTAGAGAAGTGCGAA
Organism: Guadua angustifolia; assembly: GCA_036346375.1. Taxonomy (NCBI): domain Eukaryota; kingdom Viridiplantae; phylum Streptophyta; class Magnoliopsida; order Poales; family Poaceae; genus Guadua; species Guadua angustifolia. The sequence goes on from CM070500.1 coordinate 23,800,057, forward strand.
ATCGATGGTTCAGTGTAGTGTTGCCCGATAATCAACTAGCCGATTTAGCATTTCAAGGACTGATTCCCCCACTCAAGGAAAAACTTGTTGGACAGGAGTTTACTGATCTAAGTCATCTGCTTCATCATGTATCGGCACAGGAAAGCCGATATTTAAGTAAAGAATTCAAGGATAAAATTAGGATAAATAGCAATGGCAAGGATAAGGCCAAAGTAAATATGGTCGATTATAGTTCAAGTGAAACTTCTGAGGATGAAGCAGACATGAACATAGCCGAATGGATAAAGGGCCACTTATCTGCTCATGGCTTAAGCCGACGAGAAGTAAGTCAGAGGTTAAGTACGCTTTTGACGTATCCAAGTGTGACCGCATATTTTATATGTTATTACAAGAAAAGTTGATACGACTACTAGAAGGGCATATCATACCATCAGCCGATGAGATCAAAAAGCGACGATATTGTAAGTGGCATCATTCTTTTTCTCATAACACTAATGACTATAACATCTTTCGGCAACAGATACAAGCAGCCATCGAAGACGGTCGGCTCAAATTCGCAGAAGTGCCGGCCATGGAAGTTGATGTCAATCCCTTCCCAATAAACATGGTTCAATGCTCAAACAAGGGAAAGGAGATTGTCGACGAAAGACCTAAAACAACGCGGTAAGTCGACATACAGTCTAGCTCGAAAGGTGAAACGCTGAAGATAACAATCGGCTCACTACAAATAGAAGCCGATCGAGATGGGAAAAATTCAAGGACAGTTAAGCCGAAAGGAGAGTTACAAGTCAGACGATGGTACAAAGCCGAACGGTCTCCACCTCAAAAACCAGCATTCAAACCTAAACCAACTTTTTCACAATTGCTTGAGAAGTATGAGAGAATAAGCCATCGGCAGAGGCAGCAATCTCGCCGGCCAGACAACTCGTATCGGCCAAACAGCATGTACCGGCCAGATAATTTGTATCGGCCAGACAATATAGAAAGAGCTCACCAGAGATGCCCCTTTTGGCAATTTTGTTGGGAAAGGGGTGTAGCATTACCCTCTCCAAGATCATGCCCTATGGAGCATTACCCATAGAGAGATTGGCCAAGATAGCCGGTAAAAGAACGGTTGTCTGGATCGGCACCAGATGGCACGGAGTCAGGGTACAGGATGCCGATAAGAGAAAGGCTGAGCACGCCAAACCAAGACAAGAGTGTGGAGCCTACAGAGAATCTAGTTGGTAAAATTCGCAAGCCGATTGAACCTAAGCCTAGGTGGTGCCCGACAGGACTTAGCCGATCACAGCGCAGACGACTTCAGCGCCTGAGGACGCAGGAGATGAGGGAGGCTGAAGAGAAAAAACAAAGAGATCAGGCATTCAACGAGCTAAGGCCGATGAAACCCGTCAAAAGGGAATGGAGAAGAAAAGAGCAAGCCGATGATGAATCAGATTCTTCAGATGATCTACTGTCGCCGATGATTCAGGATGATACTCCCCCTATGGACATCAGCATGGTCTTTACTTTACTAGCTGAAATCAGGATCAAAACTGAATCGGTTAAAGATACGTTCGCCCAACTATGCTTAGGTGCGCAGGACGCTGTTTTTGAAAAACCTCAAGACCCTCATCGGCACCTGAAGCCGTTGTATTTGAAGGGGTATATCAACGGAAAGCCGATATCCAGGATGTTAGTAGATGGGGGAGCTACTGTAAACCTGATGCCACTCACTACTTGCAAGAAGTTGGGCAAGACCGATAAAGATCTGATCAAGACAAACATGGTATTAAACGACTTAAAGGTGACCCCACTGAAGCAAAGGGAGGGATGGTTACAGAGTTAACCGTCGGCAGCAAAACTTTGCCGACCGCATTTTTTGTAATTGAAGCAAAAGGAAATTATAGTGTGCTCCTTGGGCGCGATTGGATACATGCCAATTGTTGTATATCGTCGACCATGCACCAGCTTCTTGTGCAATGGAACGGAGATGAGGTTGAAGTCGTCTCAGCTGATACCTCGACTCATATTGCTATGGCTAGTTCCAATGCGAATTGGCCACACGAAGAAGCGGAATGCATATCGGGGAAAACTTTAGACGATTGCGACTTTATATGCATTGGTAAGTCAGGATTGATGCCGATCAGTGTTAAGCCAGGCACGTTTGATCGGGCAAGTGAAGTCTTGAGAAGATGGGGTCAAAAGTGATCCAAGCGTTGCAAGACAAGGTGAAGAGCTATCGGCATGTGGTAAATTCTTGCGAAGCAATCGAGGAGTTCTAGGATGAAAAACTAGGTCAAGGCTTCACGTTTGCCGATATGCTTGAAGAAGTCGATATAGGAGAAGGTGATAGAAAAAGACCAACTTTTGTAAGTGCGAGGCTAGGTTTAGAGTACAAAAATAAGTTGGTTGAAATACTTAGGAATTACAGAGATTGTTTTGCCTGGGAATATTATGAAATGCCTGGATTAAGCCGACAACTAGTAGAGCATCGACTGCCTATAAAGCCGGGATATCGGCCATATAAACAATCTCCTCGACGTTTTAATCCAGAATTGTACGACGTGATAAAATAGGAAATTGAGAGGTTGTTGGAGGCCAAATTTGTAAGGCCTTGCCGATATGTTGAATAGTATCCAATATTGTTCCCGTCATGAAAAAGAATGGTAAGCTTCGGGTATGTGTAGACTTCAGGGATTTGAATAAAGCCACGCCGAAAGATGAATACCCAATGCCTATAGCCGATATGCTTATCGATGTTGCGTCAGGTAACAAGATTATTAGTTTTCTTGATGGGAACGCTGGGTATAACCAGATATTTATGGCAGAAGACGACGTCCCTAAAACTGCCTTCAGATGCCCTGGTGCTCTGGGGTTGTATGAATGGGCTATAATGACGTTCGGCTTGAAAAATGTAGGTGCTACTTATCAACGTGCGATGAATTTAATTTTTCACGACCTAATCGGCCATATTGTTGAAATATACATTGATGATGTGGTAGTGAAATCTAAAGAAGATTGGCAGCATTTGGCCGATTTAGAAAGGGTGTTTCAAAACACAAGGGCTGATGGGTTGAAGATGAACCCCTTAAAGTGCGCGTTTGGCATGTCGGCTGGCCAATTCCTCAGGTTTATGGTTCACCAGAGAGGAATTGAGGTCAATCAAACAAGAGTCAAAGCCATAGTCAATACAAAACCGTCGATATGTAAAAATGAATTACAGAAGCTGATCGGCAAAATCAATTACTTAAGACGATTTATCTCAAATCTGTCTGGTAGGATTCAGGCCTTTACACCTTTGTTAAAATTGAAGGATCATCAGGATTTCATATGGGGAGCCGACCAGCAAAGAGCTTTTGATGATATAAAGTAGTATTTAGCATCACCACCCGTCCTGGCTGCACCAAAGAAAGGAATCCCATTCAAAATATACGTATCGGCTGAAAATGAGACTATTGGGGTAGTTTTGGCTCAGGAAATTGATGTCAAAGGGCAAGTAATATTTTATTTAAGCCGACAACTCTTGGAAACTGAAATCAGGTACCCATCAGTAGAAAAGTTTTGCCTGTCATTATACTTCGCTTGTACAAAGTTAAGGCACTATATATTAGCGTCGACATGCATAATAGTATGTAGAACCGATATCATCAAATTCATGCTGTCTGCGCCAATCTTGAGAGGACGACTTGGAAAATGGGCTTATGCTCTGACTGAGTTCGATCTACAGTACGAATCGGCTAAAGCCATCAAAGGTCAAGCAATAGCCGATTTCATTACAGGATACGATACTATGGCAGGTATGATTGATATGGCTCCCTGGCAACTATATTTTGACGGATCGGTTTGCCAGGAAGGGAGTGGAATAGGCATTGTGTTGACTCCGCCGAAAGGGCATAGCATTAAGTTTGCGTATCGGCTTAATGGACGATGCTCCAATAACCAAGCCGAATACGAGGCATTGCTCAAGGGGCTCCAATTATTAGAGAGTATCGGAGTAAGTAACGTGAAAGCATATGGTGACTCGTTGTTGGTTGTTCAACAAGTTAAAGGAGAATTTAGATGCAACGATGAAATACTATTGAAATATCTGGAGCATTGTCTTAATATTATCAACACATTTTCTTCATTTTCTATCAGTCATGTGCCCAGGGAAATGAATGACAAAGCCAATATGTTGGCTCAAGCAGCATCGGGCTATAAAGAGTATAGCCGATGTGAAGCGTTTGACTCGATTGACAAAGCAGTACTGTGTAATGATATTTCTGATTAGAGAACAAAGATAAAGGACTACTTAACGAACCCATCCAGGCCAACTGAACGCAAAATTCGTCAACAAGCATTGAAGTACGTTGTGCTGGGGGATGATTTATACTATCGGACAATGGAAGGCTTACTTTTAAGATGCTTGGGCGATGATGAAGCAAAGGTGGCTATGGGGGAAGTCCACGAAGGGATTTTTGGTTCACATCAATCGGCGTACAAGATGAAGTGGATCTTAAGACGAACAGGATATTTTTGGCCGGCAATGCTAGAAGATTGTTTTAAGTATTATAAAGAGTGCCAAAGTTGTCAAAAGTTCGGAAACGTGCAACTCGCGCCAGCATCGGCTTTGCATCCGATTATCAGCCATGGCCGTTTAGAGGATGGGGAATAGATGTAATCGGCCAAATATTTCCAGCATCAAGCAAAGGCCACAAATTCATCCTTGCAGCCACGGATTATTTTTCAAAGTGGGTAGAAGTTGTTCCACTCAAGAAAGTCACCAGTGTGGAAGCTATCGGCTTTGTCAATGAACACATCATCCATCGATTCGGTATTCCTCAGACTATCACAACCGATCAAGGAACCGTGTTCATGTCGAATGAGTTTAGAAACTTTGCAAAAAGTTTGGGTATCAAATTGCTTAATTCGTCACCATATTACGCCCAAGCTAATGGACAAGCCGAATCGTCCAACAAATCTCTGATCAAGTTAATCAAAAGAAAGATTGATGAAAAGCCGAGACATTGGCACACTACGTTGTCAGAATCGTTATGGGCGTATCGACTAGCGTTCCATGGATCGACTAAACTCTCACCGTATCAATTGGTGTACGGCCAAGAAGCCGTGTTACCCGTGGAAATAAATATCGAATTGATGCGAGTGGCAAAACAAAATAATCTATCGGCCGACGAGTATAAAGATTTGATGTTATACAATTTGGACGATTTAGCGGAATTAAGGTTGATTACGTTGGATCGGCTCGAAAAGAACAAGAGAAGAGTTGCGAGAGCTTATAACAAGAAAGTTGTACCTAAGTCGTTCAGTGAAGCCGATTTAGTTTGGAAAACAATATTGCCAATCGGATCCAAAGATAATCGATTTGGCAAATGGTCACCAACGTGGGAAGGTCCTTATAAGATAAATCGGCTTGTTGACGGAAACGCATACATACTTGAAACGCTTGAAGGTATTGTGTTAGCTAAGGCAATCAATGGAAAGTATTTGAAAAAGTATTATCCCAGCGTATGGATCGGTGCGTGAGTAATAGGATGTAGCGAAGGAAAAACGGAAAAATCGGTCAAATGACCGATAAGAACATATGGTAAAAATAATCGGTTAAACAGCCGATGAGAGGAATAAACAAAAGGTACTGAATTTTCACCAAAAGTTACATCGGCACGACAAGACAAGTCACGATGCAAATTACAAACCCGATCCAGGGATTCTAGCACCTAAACCCGATAGCGCTGCAGCGGCCTTGGCTAGAGTCTGTGTGATGCCATATACAAGATCTTCGTCAGCTTTAGCATTGCCAGGCACTGGGATGACCTTGGTCGATTGATCCTTAACTTTTGCGATGGCCTGGCTGACATCGTTCTTCTGGTCTTTCAAAGACGGTTGCTGCGCCATGGTTGCAAGGTTGTCGACCACCGTTGGTTCACCTTGGCCAACTCTTCCTCAAGCTGCTTCTTAGCCAGTTCTAGCCTTTGGGCGGAAGATTTGGTGGCCATAAGTGATGCTGTGGTTTCATCATATTTCTTTTTCTTAGCTTTGGCTTCGGCAACTAGCTTATCGAAGAGACGTTGGTCTATTTCTTGGGCCTGGCGCTGGGCTATTCTGGCATTAGCAGCATCGACTTCCGCCTTCTTCTCGTCCAAATGGCATACATTCAGAAGTGCACTCATGGCTTCAGCCGGGAGGTCGGCTTCAACAGCAGCCATCGCATCACGGATAGGTTGGTAGTTGGCTAGAATAGTGGCTTCCGGTTGAGTTATCTCAGAAAACAACCGATTCAGCCTTTCTTGCATGTTGGGCGCTGATTTGACTACCGAAGCCGACGCCTCCATAGATATGTCTATAATCTTCCAGATGTCTTCTGGGTAGCTGTCTGTGGCCATCACCTCAGGATCGACTAGCTCGTCTAAGGTAAAACCAAGCAAATTGGACAAGTCTGCTGGTATGGCCTCAGGGGGTGGAGTAGCCGATTTAGCCGGTGATGAAGGGATCAGGGATTGAGTTAACGGCGAGACTATTGGTAGAGCTGAAGTCCCTTGGAGGTCGGCTAAAATACCGGCCACTTGGATTGAGGGCGTTGGCTGGAAGAAAAATATAAGGTTAGTGACTTCTTGGCATTGATGGGGATGATGTAGTAAGATGATGCGATAAGAAAGGTTACCCCTGTGGAAGCCGATATGTGTGGAGAACTTTCGGCGCTTTGTTCCTTGGATTTTTTGTGCCGTTTAGCAGCGGTTTTCGAATATTTTGTTTTTTCTAGAAACAAAATTTTGGTGAGAAATGATTGAGTTGATCAGGAGAACAGTGGAAATATTGGCAGAATTAACTCACTAGGCTGTTGTTTCTCCATATCGGACAGAGAAGGGCTATTCACTCCCAAGTTGCCAGAAGCATAGCCTGTGAGACCTGTCGACTGGTGGGGCCTCTTTTGGGGTGGGCTTCGATGGGCCAGAGTGATTTTCTTGTCGCACCATGACTTTGGCTGAAAAGAAGACTCTAGATGATAGCAACAATTAGAGAAAAGTGACTTTGTAAAGATTAATACCTGTATAGCTATGGATTCATCAGTATACCCTGAGGAACTATCTTCCTCACTTGAGCTGTTGCTGGATGCTATAGTCGGTTCGTGAAAATCGGGCAAGAATGTGTCTATGATTGCCGATGGAGTTCGATCAAGAAGAAGGGCTTCTGCTATAGGTGAACACCAGGAGGAAAATTGAATAGCACGATGGGAGTTCAAAAAGAAATGCGGCAAGTTATTTATCTAGAGTTCATCGGCTAGTCGGAGGGCAAGTTCTGCTGCAATTGGATTCTTCACTCTGGTTCGAGGTTGAAGCCGATCAAGAAGTGGGAGGCTTGGGACCACTTGGCCAAAACCCAATTGACGAGCATAGATTGAGGGGTGATAGAATTCATATGAGGGTTGAAAAGTTCTGTTTCTAGTGTTCAAGCCAACGTGAAGAATACTTGGAGAAACGAAAATTTTGTATAAGTCCAATGTTGAGGAAGGCATCGCTGAGCTGTCGGCGTCCAAATGAAGAAAAGAGGGCCATTGAAAATCGGCTGCATTACTATAGGCAAAGAAATCTTGTTGGCCAAAAGTGACACTGTCCAAATTCAAGAAAAAGGAAAGATATTTTTTTCAAACCAAAAGGGGTGATCTTAGTATCTCCACTTGAGCACATTATGTATCTTTCCCCCATGAGATCAGCTAGCTCTGAACTGAGGAATTGAGTTCTCCGGATAGTCCTCCTCTGGAAACGTTGAATCCTCTAAAGGTTCAGAAATAAGTGATCGGTTGAACGTACTGTAAAGCCATAACTGAACAAACCATAGCGGACCTCCGACGTTGCCCACAACAAACTTGGCGAAGCCAGAAAAGAGCCGAATCCTGATGGCATGCATCATTTGATATATGGCGCCCAACAGCATTTTTCCAATAGCAAGTCGATGGCCTTCTACTAGACATTCTGCCACCAGTTGATAAACTTGCGTCAGTCCAAGAGATGCGCCACAAAAAAGAAACCTTTCCAGCCAAAGATTCAAAAAAGCGACGTGCTCTTCATCCGATACTGGCCCATTGACTTTGTTGTTGTGTTGGATGTATTTATTCCAGCCTTCACCTTTGGATTGAATGAGTTTATATCTGGGCTTGCCGCTGAAAGCCGATATCTGTTCGCCATCGGGTCTCAAACAACAAAGCTCGGCTACATCTAGCAAAGTTGGACCAACCGGACCGGTGTGGAAAAGGAAAGCATTGAATGTGTCCGACCAAAAGTAGCATGCCGTGGCCACCAAGGGATCATTGGCTTCTGGGTTGGCTAAGCAAAGCGGTAGTCATTCGGCTATTCCCATTTGTTCCCATTCTGATTTTTTCTGAGCCGATACACGGATGTACCATGATCTCCATCCTTTCAGCGCTGTTGGCCAGGCTCTAAAACTTTTACCCCATTCATCCACATTATACCCAGCAGCCGATAAAGCGATTCTAGGGATTTCCTGGTTTATAACTGCATCGGCTTCTAGATTTCCTACCGGACCTAGATAATACTGATCTTCGCTTTCAGGAATCGGAATTAGTACATGAGAGGAATCCATTCAGCCGACTTGGAAGTTCGCCCGGGAGCTTGATCGCAAGTGCAGAGAAGCCGATTGAAGGTGATTCGAGAGCTCGAAAGCGTGAAAATGACCGTGGGGGTCCCACATATATATAGCATGGTGAAAAGATGGAAATGGCGGGAAGTGAATTCGAGGCAACGCGTGCAATTAAATTGCACCAAGATTTTTATGGCGCAATTAATGCAGCAGTTACTGGAGCAATTCTTTAGCCAACAAGGGAGAAGCCGATGAATTTTTGAAAGATAACAAGTTATCTTCTAAAAATGGGGGGCATATGTTTGCACTAGAATTTGGTAATTGCGAGACGAATCGGCAAAATCACGAGTTTGGATAATACGCGGGGCATCTTTGAGAAGTTTGGATAACATGCGGCGAGTATCTGGAAACAGGAGACCAATTAGGAAACTATAGCCGACCCGAATTATGTTGCCATAACAGAATAGGACTCGGATCGGCTGAAGGGTATATAAGGCGTGCCAGGGCTGCTTGAAAGAGTATCCACAGAAAAATCACATCTGCCAGTTTTTCGTTTCCTGTAGCTTTTAGTCTTTTAGCCTTGTAATTCCTTTTTGTAAGTCGACATCGATCAAATAAAGTTGCGTATCGCCGATTGTTTAATCGTCTTCGATCTCTCCAGGTTTGATTTGTTTTGTCTTGTTGCGCATCGCTTTTTCAGAATCGATCTATCTTTACCCTTCTGATTAGCCGTGATCGGCTAATTTGTTTACCTTTTAATCGGCCTTTGGCTGATTTTACTTTAGCCGATTCGCCTCTAAGGATCGGCTTAGATTGAATTTCACAACTCTTTCCTTATCGATTGTAGGGTCAAATCGATTGACACGCTTAGCACTTGAACCCGGTGTTCGTCCGATGTGTTGCAAGCCAGAAATCCTACATCACGTTTTTTGGTGTCAACACTATGTAATGATGTATTTTATTTGATACGAAGGAGTTAGAATTCAAGCATCTACTTAAGCCATCTCCAATTCAAAAGAAAGCCTTGACACAAAAACCAACACAGCATAGAGTGTGTGAGCCCATTTTCAATTATTAATATAGTCAGAATGCTGCCTCTATCACAGTGAAGTGGTCGTGTCTTATATTGATAGGAGAAGGTCTTACAAATAGTTGTCGTTATAGGTATAGGCGTAGTTAAAATTTTGAAACTTTAACTGTTAATATCTTTTTAAATTTTTAAACTGGATGCATGAAGATCATATTAGTAGATTTGCCTCAAAAAGTAATTTCATAATATTATAATTGTATTGACTTTTATACATATATTACCATAGAAATTAGTGGTCAAAGTTATATTCTGGAGACCACGTCAATGTTCAAAACGACAACTATTTATGATCGGATAGAGTAGTTTTAACAAGTGGTAGAGACAACTATTAAGTTAACTTGACACTAGCCACCTTCGGGGCCAATTTGGAGTGTAGAATTTTTGGAGTGAATTCAAAGGAGTTGAATTCTATAGAGAAAATTCTTATATAGCCCTTTGAAACAAAAGGAATGTGCTTCCAAGATTCCTATAAAATTCGTATAGAACGGCTCAATTCATAGTATGGTTTCGTTTGGAAAGCAAGAAAGTTTTTTCGATTCTGCGGACATTAACTTTGCCTATAAAATTCATGCATTCTCGTATAAGGTTAGACCTCACAGGGGAAAAGTCATTTGTGTCTTTCCTAGACCTTCTCTTTTTTCAAATTTTTGCAAGATTCAGAAATAATACATCTATTTTGTTTTTCTGTGAAATTGTGATGCAACTCCCGTTCAATTCACAGTTTCTCGTATCCATGAGAGGGTTAGGGCATCTCCAATGGTGCCACTTCAGCTAGCTATAAGGGTGTCATCTCAACATTTTGCTTAGGTGGAAGAGAGAAAATGACGAGAGAGATATAGACCGGCTACTAATGTATAGCCAAGCTATAACTGATTCTAAGGCACTTATTATCTATTACATGTGGGCCAATATTTAATTTTATAGATAGTGCTATAGCTAATCCATTGGAGAGGTTGTCTATATGATATCTATAGATGACATGGATATTTTTTATAGCTAGTACCATTGGAGATGCCCTTATAATCTACTTAGATTGTGTTTGATTGGTGGGATAAGATTGAATGGATGGGATGGTCCTGTACCATTTGGTTCCATTATTTTGAGTCAATGAAATGGTTCAATATCTGTAAGGAATATTTCTTAAATCTGTATCGCACCATCTAGGACAAGACGATTCCATTCAAACAACCAAACATGTGATGAATTTTTTTTGAACCATCTCATTCATATACCACTTGGTACAAGCAAACAAAACACACCCTTAGGGTCTGTTTGTTTCAGTTTTAGATTCTCTAGAAGCTGATTCTAGATTGTGGTTGTAGAGAAGCAGATTCTCTAAAAACTAGAATCCAAAAGCACATATGAAGTGGATTGTGGATTCTAGTGTATATGGGTGGGCTGGATTGTGAGAATCAGATTCTAAAATTAGACTGTTTATTTTTAATTCTGTTTTTAAAGTCAGAATCTAGAATAAAAAATTGAAATAAATAGACCCTTGGCTAGAGGTCGCTAGTCAACGCACCGAACGGCCGAAAGAAACACGGTGGGCGGGGCCCACCTATTAACATCATGTATGAGTCATCGCTAGCGACTGAGGACTGAAGACCGGAGACATTTGCGCGTTCGGTGAGTTTCACGGTTCATTCGTGGTTCCTTCCTGGGAAGTGCGTTGCTGAATTATTCTGCTCTCGTGGGTATTAACAATCGGATTTGCAAATTGTTTTTGCACATCCAGCGATGCTCTATGCAAAGGAACCAACGAACTTGTTCCCTTTCTATTTTATACTTCTTTGGTCACAAATACATATTGTTTTAGATATTGATGTAATTGTTAAGATAAAACTTTGACCACTAAATTATGTTGTAATATATTTATAAAATCTAATAAAATTATAGTATTATAGAAGTAATTTTCAAGACAAACCTATGCATATGGTTTTCATGTTTCCAATCTAAATATTTAAAGAAATATCGATAGCAAAAGTTTAGAAGTTTGACTATATGTAACCCAAAATGATATGTATTTGTGACTAGAGAAGTATGTAGCAAGCAGCAAGTAGTACACTTGTAGAGCCTGGCCTCATGCAGCCCCCGCCCCATGTAGAATCTAAGATTTTGTCAGATTCTATCAAGGAAATATTATTAAAAATCTACCATGTATTTCATTGCTATTATATTTTTAAAATTATACAATTAGAACTTGTTTACAAAATGTAGCGTGAATAAAAAATCATTTGTTATTTATGTAAATTATAGTAGACATGAAGAGAAAAGGCAAAATTTTGCGATTAAAATGACATGTACAAGTAATTATTATAATAAAATACTAGAATCGGTATATTCTAGTAGGATTGTATAAAAAATTTGATTAGTACCATTGTAGAATCATAATAATATTAAGATTTAACGAAATTAAGACTCTACTTCACAATCAGATTGATCCAGTCAATCTAGATCGTATAATAGTAGGATCATATGACTAAAATCGAGATTCGAAAATCCTTGCCAAACACCCATTAGTTCGTCGTGGAGTCATATGCGCTCCAGTAACGCTTCATCCAATCCATTGGGTTACTATGGTCTATGATTGTGCTGACCGGTGATCAGTAGACCCATCTTTGTTTGTTAACCGCCATTAATCTGTATCATGTAACACTTCTTTTCAGGCCAAAATTACTTTCTTAATATAGCTGGGAAGTCGATTACCAGATACTACTTAGATCAACAAAATGCTTTAAGTTAGGATATAAGTATGTTTTGCGGAGAGCTAATCTTGCAGCGCATATTCTGTGTGAAACATGCTAAGCTCGGATGCGCAATGGTGCGCATGGCTTAACCAATTGCCAGACTTTCTTTTTTCTTAGAAAAATTGGCTTGTTGATACTGAAAGATCGTGATTTTGATTTGTACTCGCCAGACTTCCTTTTTTTTCTTAGAAAAATTGGCCTGTTGATACTGAAAGATCGTGATTTTGATTTGTACTAGTAAAAAGCTCGGGGACACTTTAACACCACCAAGAAGAACATGTGGTTCTCATTTTTACCATTCCGTCTGCTTCCGTTGGTAATTTTTTCTTTTTCTTTTTTTATCGGCCTAACAGACGAGGTGAATTGACTCAATTGCCCCTGCGACCATCATCCATCGTCCTTCTCCCCCATTCAGCATCGCCCCATCCTGCCTTCAATTGCTGCCGCGCACCCTCCGTCTCCGACGAGGCAGCAACTATACGCAACATCGCAGGTAAGGGATTTGGTTCCCTGAACCTTTGACATTTCCATTTGCGCCACCATTCGAAGCTGCTCACAAATCACAGGGTTCACAGAATCACAGACTCACGAATATTCGACAAACATGTGACAGATGCTGCTCATGTTCATCTCCTACAGCCAAAGAAACACAAATTACATCTCAAACGCAAGCAATCGAACTCACGAATTGTTTGCAATTGCAGCATACAAACACGAATGTCACTTACCCCTGCAAAATTCAGGCAGCAGCCAGCAGGTCCTGGGTGCCCATCGAACTAGACAAAGCAGACCTGGCCGTCATGGCGGTAGGGGGAGGGGGAGCGGACGAATCCGACGCGAGGCGGGTGGAAGACAGGGCCTGAGGAGGACGCGAGGCGTGGGGAGGAGAGGAGGCCTGAAGAGTGTCACCACCAGACGTTCTCTCGTTTGCCGCCAAGAAGATGGGGCGTGAGATTGTCAGGCAAGAAAGCAAACAAGAACAACGAGAGAAAAGAAGATACAAAAGATGCGACAGAACTTTTCATTTCATTTTATAATCTGTCTCTTCTCAATACAAAAGCGTCTTATACTTTCCCACTACCAGAATTACCTATCTCGGTAATCTTCCTCTGTATCCAGTCTGTCTTACAGCGACAATATTCTTTACATCTACAGTAACACAGTAAGTAACTCCATTTCAAGCTAATCCCCAGGATCCACTTGACATGCCATCTGTGCCGTCCGTTACACCACCCCTCCGCCCGAATTCGTTGCTTGACCCTAAGCAATGGCTGCAGGAAACCTATTTTGTAGAACATTCAAATCCTCCCAGGTTGCCGCATCACTCGGCAAACCTTTCTATTTGATCAGTCCTTGAACCACTGCCGCACTCCCTTTCTTCACCAATCTTCTTTCCAAAATCTCTTCCGGCTCTGTATTCTTCACATCCAATTCTGCCACTTTAGGCAACTCCGCAAACACAGGAGAGAAATTGGAAGTAAATGCTTTCAGCTGGGAGACATGAAAAACTGAATGAATGAGACCGTCCGGTGGTAATTCCAGTTGATATGCTACCTGTCCAATCTTCTTAATCACTAGAAATGGACCATAATACTTATAAGCCAATTTGGGGTATGGTCGATTAACCAAAGAGCTCTGCGCATACGGTTGCAACTTGAGTAAAACTTGTTCACCAACTTGGAAGTGTCGTTCTTGCCGTTTTTTGTCAACCTGAATTTTCATTCATTACGAGCACGCTAAGCTTCTTTGTTTAAGCAAGGCATTATACTCTTCCCTGTCTTGAAGATAATGAGTAACTTCTTCGGAGCCCTGACCCAGGATGATAGGCATAGCTCCATAATTCGGCTCCACCCCATATAATGCTTTAAAAGGTGAACAGCTCAAGGAAGAATGAAAGTTCGTATTATACCAAAATTCAGCTAATGCAAGCCAAGATTTCCATTTCTTTGGTGTCTCATGAATCGCGCAACGAAGGTACATCTCCAAACACTGATTGACACATTCGCTTTGACCATCCGTCTGGGGGTGATAGGAAGTGTTGTACTGCAGTTTGGTGCCCAATGCTGTGAACAACTCCCGCCAAAAGGCACTTGTAAAGACTCTGTCCCTGTCCGATGTAATGGACAGAGGTACTCCATGCAGTTTCACAATATGTTCCAGGAATAATTTAGCAACTCCTTGAGCGGTAAACGGATGTTTAAGAGGCACAAAATGAGCATACTTGGAAAAACGGTCCACCACAACCATAATGACGTTAGAACCTTCGGATATCGGCAAACCTTCAATGAAATCCATGGTTAAATCAAGCCATGCTGCATGTGGAATGGGTAACGGTTGAAGTAGTCCGGCTGATTTGGAGCGCTCTCCTTTCGCGCATTGACATTCTTTGCATTGCTTCACAAAATCTTCAACAGCTTGTTTCATGCCATGCCAACAGAAAAGTTTGTTTAATCTCTGATAAGTGGCTTGGATACCCGAATGTCCCCCAATCGCACTGGAGTGGCATGCAGTCAATAACTTGGTTTGTAAAGCAGAATTATGCCCTATCCACACTTTACCATTCTTTCTGATGAGTCCCTGGCTTAATTCATAGCCGTGGTCATCCGGGCTATGCAGCACTAGTTGTGTGAGTTTTTGCTGGGCGATGTTGTTCAGAATATACTAATTTAAGACTTCTGCATCCATTTCGGTTGCCACTCGGACCGAACTCGATTCCATTAGTCGCTTCCACCGTGGAAAGTGCATCGGCCATAATGTTGTCTCTGCCTTTTTTGTACACTATACGAAATCAAAGTCCCATTAATCTGGTCATAGCTTTACGTTGCATGTCGGATTGGAGTTGTTGGTCATCAAGATAACACAAGCTGCGATGATCCGTCCGAATCACAAACTCCTTGCGTTGCAAATACATTCTCCACTTTTCAACAGCCAACATAAGTGCTAAAAACTCCTTCTCATATATAGATAAATGCTGTGCGCCTCACTCAATGTTTTATTGAAAAAGGCTCTTGGATGTCCTTGTTGAATCAACACCGCACCAATACCGCTATCACAGCATCCGTCTCGGCTCAAAAGCCTGCTCAAGTCCGCAACTTCAACACAGAGTAGTAGCCATGGCTGTTTTCAAATGAATAAATGCTTGTTCTATGAATCATTCCATTCAGAACTCTTCTTTTCAACAAACGTGGTGGCGGTTTTGCAAGAATGCCATAATTTCAACAAATTTCCGATAATACCGATTAATCCCAAGAAACCACGTAATTCCGTGAAATTTCTTGGCCGTGGCCACTCTAGCATTACTTGTGTTTTCTTTGGATCGGCAGCCACCCCTTGATCAGAGATAATATGTCCCAAGTATTCCAACCTTGTCTGAGCAAATGAGCACTTCGATCTTTTGACAAAGAACTGATGAGTTCGAAGCACCTGCAAGACGTCAGTTAAATGCTCCACATGCTGATCAATGTCCGCACTGTAAATCAGAATATCATCCATGAACACAAGGACGAATTTCCGAAGAAATGGTGCTAGCACCGAATTCATAACACACCGAATGTAGTCAGCATTTGTTAAACCAAACGGCATGACTTTAAATTTATAATGGCCATGATGTGTTTTGAATGCTGTCATAAACTCATCAGACTCTCTCATACATATTTGATGATAACCGGCACGAAGATCCAATTTAGAAAAGTATTTAGTCCCAGCTAATTCATCCAAAAGTTCATCAATGATCGGCATTGGAAACTTGTTTTTAATGGTGAGATCATTGAGACGACGGTAATCCACACAAAATCTCTAGGTACCGTCTTTTTTTGGAACCAACAAGATAGGAGACGCAAATGGGCTTACACTAGGAACAATTATCCCGGAAGATAACATTGTCGACACTTATTTCTTAATCTCATCTTTGTACATAGGTGAATATCGATACGGCCTTGAGTTTACCGGCGTTGCTCCTGGAATCAATGAGATGGCATGGTCATATTCCCTGCGAGGAGGTAATCCTGTCGGCTCACCAAACACATCCTGAAATTGTGCCAAAATAGTTTGAATTTCTGCCGGAATTGAATCAGTCTGTTCAGAATTAGTCTACTCCAACACCGCCATAGCCCATATATCATTACTTTTGGACCATTTAGTTAATTGTTCCATTGTTAGATGCTGAATTCCCACTTGGTCCTTACCTGTGACTCCGAGTAACTTAATGTGCTTGCCATTCCGTGTAAACTCTATAATTTTCTGTTCCCAGTTACAAATCATTGGACTATGCTTTCTCAGCCAATCCATCCCTAAAATTGCATCATAAGCCCCCAATTCAAGCACTCGAAAATCAGTTTGGAATGATTGCCCCTGTGACCACCATTCAAGATTTGGTGCCCATTTGTTACACTGTAGTTAGTCACCATTTGCCACCTTAACTGCGACTTCTTTGGTGTCCAACGGAACATAGCCAATTTTATGCAAGAAGGTTGCATTCACAAAGTTATGAGAACTGCCAGAGTCCACAAGGATCAACATCACTTGATTTCTTACCAACGCCAAAATGCGCATTGTTTCAATCTCCTCAGTACCAGACAGAGCATTAAGGTACAAACTGCAATCTTCCTCCTGATGTAACTAGCTTTGCTTCGCAATATCCAAGATCTCATCAGACTGAAATAGATTCACTATTTCCCTCGACAGTAATAGCTTGCAATTGAGCTTGTACTTTCTTCTGACACTGCAAATGATGATTAGGCTCATATTTTTCACCACACTGGTAACATAAGCCATTTGTGCGGCAATATTCGCGGAGTTGTCTGGCTTTCCACAGCTCACCTTGTGTCAGTTTACCCATACTTGATGGATGGTCTTGTTTGTTTATTCCTCCCTCTTTTTCCCCAGTTACTTTCAATTTCCATAGCTTTTTGCGGTCTAATACATCTTGTTGTATGCGAGCCAACAACGCCGCTCGATCCACAGACTCTGAAATCTGGCATTGCACTGCTGCTCTCAAATCAGGTTTTAACCCCTTGATGAAGTGAGATACAAATAATTCCTCGCCATAATAAGGGTTATGCACTAAAATCTCAAACATCAGCTTATCAAACTGAGTCTTATATTCAGCCACCGTGTCCTGTTGCTTGATTTCCACTCGTTCTTCCAACAACCTTCTATGATCAAATGCTCCGAACTTTGTTTCAACGGCCCAATGAACTCGCTCCCAACTTCCTAACTCTTGCCGAGTCTTAAACATCTCAGAACCATCTCAAAGATTTCCCTCCATATGCATGCTCGCTGCTGATACCCACAAATTCTCCAGGATATTGAAGATTGTGAAATAATCAAGACATTTATCACGCCACAACCTGGGGCTCTCACCATCAAATGTAGGAAAATGAAGTTTCGGCAACGGACCTCGTATGCTTCCTCCTGACTCCTTGTGCGCTCCTCGGTACGGCCCAGGAGCATCCCGCAAAACACCCGAAGAACTCCAACTCTGATGGCCCTCCGACAATGATGGTTCGTCAGTTCTACCCCATGCATTGGTTGGTGCTAGTGTGAGTAATACCTGGGTCGCTTCTTCGGTTGATTCCTTACCGCGTCTACCAATAGTAATGCTGGAAACCGCCTGAGCTGTAGCCTCCAATTGCTTCACGAGGAGTTGTTGATCGCGAACACTCTGCTCCACCGCCTTGATCGTTAACTCCGATCGAGCCAACAGTTGTTGCTGCGTGGAATCGATCGAATCCACACGCGCAAACAAGAGATCAATACTTTCCTTGAAATCCAGGTGCTGCTCCTCGTTCTTGCGTGAAGTCTCAGCTATAGCGTCGAGGACAAACCGCGTCTGAACAGAGGGTTTCGGCAGCGCCGTGATGAATCATTCGACCGAGTCAACCAGATTTGGGAAACAAATTTTTGTGGAGATACTCAGAATCGATTTCTCGATTCCAAATTCCTCCAACCCTCTTCTGGACTTTTATGACTCAAGGCACAATTGATCGACACGGCTCTGATACCAAGTTGTCACCACTAGACTGTTGGGGAACGCAGTATACTACGCTAGCACAAATTAAAATTTCTACCGCATAACCAGAAAAGCTACTCGCAAGAAAGGGATCACAGATTGGATTACCACTAGTGACGAATACTCATACCAGGGGTACCCCACAGCAAAGTATACATCTATCTCAAGATCGTTTCTCCCTCAGTCGTACGGATATGGCGGCAAGATTGGTAGCGATCTGCAATAATCGAGGAGTATTGCCAAAGTCTCCAACCCTCACAGATGGGATTATCATCGAATATTGGCCGAACACCAAATGATTGCCTTGGGCCATCCTAGGCCTCGTGGGGCCACGAAGGATCCTCGGCCTCGTTCATCCCACCAGGCGGTCCACTGCCTCAGCCTGACGCCCCGCTGGCTCCAACAAGCACAGGTCGGACGCCTCACAGTTCGACTGGCCGCAGGTCTGACGCCCAGGCTCTCGACTGGCCTCGGATCGGATCCCTAACGAGCTCAGGCTTAGCGACCTCCGCCACGCCAACAATCGACTTCAAGCAGATCACCGCCCGTGGACACGACAGCCATATGGGGCGGGTGGCTCTTCCAAGGTGGCCAGGAGGCCGCTTAAGTCAACGCTGTCCCTTCACCCGTCAGCACACGGTGAAACGCGCCCTCCCGAGGCGACACTAGAGCGCAGATAGACGACGCCAAGATCTCGACAATCGACAGAGGGCAGTCGCCCCTTCCCGACGGAACGGGCGCATTGTGTCTACCAACCAAGGCGTGGGATAAGCAGGGACCCGTCAGTCGCCAGTCACCAGGACCGAAGACCGGGGACTCCCGGGCGTAGCATACCCCTACCTTTTTTTCTCCAAACTCCCGTGTAACCTGCCCCCTCCACCTATATAAAGGGAGGCAAGACCCTCAGGGAAGGGGCGATCGATCGATCAGTCAAACATACAGACGAACACTTCTAGCACTCACGGCTCGGACGCTCCTACAGCTTTTGAGTCCATAGCCCCTCCGAACTCCCGAGCTCTCCCACTCGGACGAGCGCTCAAGGCCAGTCCTTAGCCCTCGCTTGTAACACTCTGTAATCCAGCACATCCTGAGCAATACAAAACCACCACCACGAATCGGGCGTAGGGATATTCGGCCCGAACCAAGATACATCTTGGACTCCTTCGCCTAACCATTCAAGGAGAGGAACGCGACCCTATATTTTACAAATTTACTTGCGGTTTTTAAACACCGACAACTAGACCTTGCGATTCATGAAATCCTTCGCGTTGGTGTAGTGGATCGTCCTCGCCGTGGATCGTCCTTACGCAGATCGTCCTCGCTGCGGTTCGTCCTCACCACGCCATAGTAGCAGCAGCGTCACCACAGCAGTCCACACGTCCCGAGATGGAACGCCGTGCGTCGGCGTGCAAGCACCGTGTCGCTCAGCAGGGGCAATGAGAGGTGGAGGCTAGGGTTCTGGACGTGAACAACATCATGCACGCCCACCCTTCTCCTCTCGTTATATAGCCACGCGACGAAACCCTAAGCCAGGGTCCATCAGCGCGTTAAGCCCACTGTAGGGTCGAGGATGCGCCTAGAGGGGGGGTGAATAGGCGTTTTACAAAATTAATCGCTCACTAAAATCGATCGCTCTAATACACCCCTAAGTCAAAACCTAATCAAAGATATATGCGGAAGCGATAAATAGGTTTTGACAATTAAAGCCTAAATCAACTAGGTTCACTAGTGCACTAACTAAATTATGTCTCTACACAAGAATTGCTAAATTGATCAACTAAATAATACTAGCAATTCTAATACAAGCAATTGATAAATATTCAATAATGTAAAGTGCTTGAATATAAATAAGACAAGAGACAACCGATATTTTTCCGTGGTGTTCGGAGATTTGCCGGTCTCCCCTAGTCCACGTTGAGGCAAGCCCACACTAGGACCGGCTCCCGCTCGAGCACCCGCCTCTTTCCACTAGTCGTGGTTTTTCACGCTATGCGTGAGGCTCAACCCGAACCTTCACAAACTTGGGGCTTCTCACACCTTGAGAGCGCCGCAAGACGACGCCACGTCTAGGAGTCGGCAACCTCCAAGAGTAACAAGCCGCTCCTTAGCTCGAACTTCACCGGGCACAACGAATGAGCAACCGGTGATCACCAAGTGCAACACATGCACAAGGCCTCCCTCAAGTGCAACACATGCACAAGAGGCTCTCAAACCCACTCCTAATTGTAACACATGCAATTAGTTCACTCTTAAGCTCAAGAATCAAATGGGAGTATGCAACACATGCAACACCTCACCCAAAACCTCAAACACAAAGAACAACAACACTCACCCAACCCCCAAGGGGGTATTTATAACCTCCCACAAGAAAACTAGCCGTTGGGGCAAGATTCGAAAATCGTAAAACGCCGTCCGACGGACCTCTCCGGTCCGACAAGCCCTCCACAGAACAGCAGTCGGATTACGCCGATATCGGCCGGTGCAACCGCCCCCACGGTCGCAGACGCACGTCGGTCGGTTCGACCGCTAGGCAAAAACCGAAACGCAGCTGCAAACGCATCGAAAATCAGCTCACTTGAAAATCGCGCCGACTCAAATGGTCGGACCACCGGCGGTCAGACGTCGCCACGGTCAGACGCTTCAACAAAACCAAATGAGCACCCTTCTAGAAAAAAGTCACACGGCCAGGCGGTTGCACCACAGAGTCCGTCTCGGCCAAGCCTCGGCCGGTTACCGCCCCATCAAGAAAACTCCGGTTTATTCAAAAATCCGATTCTCCAAAACCAAATGCAATTCTTTGAGCCTCAAGGATGATCAACACATGATCATTTACCGTGCAAAACACATTTGCAACAATTCAAATCATGCTCAAAGAATTCAACCCAAATTACGAAAACACATTTCGCAATGACTCAAGATCTATTTGCAAAACGTATTAGTTTAATCAAACTCGAGTTTATGAGATTAATCCCTAGCCATGTGAAGGTCAACACAAGACCGGTCAACTTGCCAACACCGTTGCAAGCCCCACTCACATGCTCTCGGGATTAGGACTCATAAACCTCGGTTTATTACGCAAGACAACTAACTTGCAAATAACGCATAATAAACACATCAAACATAATTTCATGCTTGAGCACTACTCTTTGCAACACATGCAAAAGTCTAACTCCAAGCAACATCAAATCAAGATGCATGAACTCTCTAATTGCAACACATGCAATTCTCTAGTTCCAAACAACACCAAAACCAAACTTCAACTAAAACCAAATCACATGTATGAGCTCTTTACTCGCAACACATGCAAGTCTCTAGCTCCATACAAAATACACAAACATCAAATCATGCTTGAGCTCTCTCCTTTTGCAACACATGCAAAACTTAGCTCCAAGCAACCACAAGATTTTGAAAGATTGTTTTGTACGAAACCAAAACATGAAGCTTCAACTAATGCAACACATGCAAAAGTGAACTTCACGCCAAAAGCCAACGCACTAGCTTATCACTTCTTGCAACACATGCAAATCAAAGCATTATGCACGAAAACCAAATGCAACCAAGCATAAGTTTAACCCATTCGCAACATATGCCAAATGGTTAAACCAAATGCAAAACCAAATCCAAATGGTTTGAGCTCGAGTGAACGCGAATGAGATCACCAACACATGATGAAGCTCAAGCAAAAGAGACAACCCTCTTAATAGCACGGCGATTAAAACCTTAGACTCAAAGACTACAAAGTCGTTAGCCTATCTAATTATACCTTCACCGCCAAGACAAGTAATCCCTTTGGGGTCTTTATGATCATCCTTTGATATTCCCCGGGATATCCACTCGACTCCACTTGGGATCCACTCTTGACGCCCATCAACTCATGATGCCGTCCTTGTCCCGTTCTCATCATCTCATCCATCTTTGGACCTAACTCAATCACAACTCATAAAATAGTTAGTTCAAGATGCATGGTTGTCTCAATTATCTCTTGCACTCCATTAACACATAATGGATGCCTTTAGATCAATTGAGCACAACCTAAATCAATTGAAATGATTAATTGTGTCTTAAGTACAATAATGCAACTCATGCTTAATTATACTTAAGAACTATTCATTTATCCTTAATTAATCAAGGAACACCATCAACACATGATGAAATGTTCTTTAATAATTAACAAGACAAATGAACTCAATTTAAATTATCATTTAAATTGATATGAGTATATATTCACTACACAAGTTTTCATATACTCATGTTGATGAGAAGTAATGATCCATAATTTGTGGATTGTATGGAAATGATCATTACTCTAAATCATCAACTATAGAATACACTCCACATGTATATGTGCATAGACATGATTGACTTGGATATAATATGCACATATTCAATTTGATCATATTGGAGTATATCCTATATTACCATGAGTATACTTTAACTAGGCAATTCAAATATATACTCAAGGATTTAGTTTCTTTGTCTTGATCCTTATATGTGTCAACAACGAATCGATCAATACAAAGAGACTTTCAAGTTAAACTACAAACTCCCTAAATATGTGCATCCATGTAATATATAGATTGAGAAACATGATGCACATTTGTGGTTAATATAACGGGACATTCATACTTTAACTTGAATCCAAAGTATGTAATTAATACTATAATGAATATGCATACATACCTCGGGTTTTCCATTTTTCAATGCGATGAGACTAAACAAAGATATTCTAAACAAACATGTTAGTCTCGATATAAGATTGTCATTAATAACACTATCGCATTAGGGGATAAACTCAATATTGGATTTGTCATTAACACAAGATTAGATTTGTCATTAACACCAAAACCATAATTGATGAAGGTTGAACTTACAATCTCCCCCTTTTTGGTGATTAATGACAAATCCAAGCTTAATTAGCACATTTGGATTAAAAATAACATATCGAGAGAATTTAAGCTAATTGAACACGTATGCATATTAATTCTCCCCCTTAATCATATTAAGCTTACTTTTTAAACCAAATGACATTAAGCTTCCTAATTCTCCCCCTTTTGGCATTAAGCACCAAAAATGGAAAAACTAAAAGATTAACTTGGAATATATTCTTCCCCCTTTTTGGCATTTAAACATTTATCATTAATAAGATTTATCATTATCTCCCCCTTTTGGTATTTAACTTGGAAAAACATTCTCCCCTTTTTAGCATTTAACCATTTCTTTTTAATGAAGGTCATATAAGGATTAGAATGCATACTTATGACCTTGGAGTGGAATTTGAAGAACTTAAGCCAAATAAAAACTTGAAGGGTCATTCAAGAAGTAAAATAGGTTTTTATTTGAAATATGGTCTAAAAATTAAGGAAAACTCGAAAAGAGACCATATTTGGATTTGTGGATACCACTTGTAAGACAAATACCACTTGTAAAGATAAGCATGAAAAACGAAGTAAGGGTATCACACGGTTTATTTGAAACAAAAAAAATATTTGAATGTGTTTCAAATAAATCACTCCTCATTTTATTAGGCTTTGCAACTTTTCAACATGATTCTTTCGAAGAATCCAATAAATTTGCCTAATAGGGTCAAACGAGTAACCCAAAGGAAATAGATACCACTTGAGCAAATAGATATCATTTTAATTCTATCTCAAGGGCTTTGCATGAAGAACCAAAGGAAATGAGCATTTTCAAATTTTCATGAAGAACAATGCTCAACAGAGATTTTCCTCTTTATGTATTCCAACACATAAAGAATCTCACACGAGAATTCTTAAGCGGTTGAACTTACAATTTTGGCTTGAGAGGAAAATCTTAATCAAGAATGTGGGTATCGCAATAATGCTACAAAGAGGCAATAAAATACCACTTGTAGAAAATAATTGAATTCAATGATACCACTTAAAAAGAAATCCACATAATCAATGATATCACATGAGAGAAGATCAATAATAACCATGATACCACTTGGAGAAATGAGAAACTCAAAGATACCACTTTGTAAGCATATGAAATGAATAAAAGCTCGATTTGATACCACTTAGGATCAACTCACACATGATTGATACCACTTGAAAGAATTATCGATGATATCGATGGGTATCAGAGCAATATTCTCAGAACAATAAACACTTACGGGTATCTGTAAGTTCAACCTTCATTAGTTATGGTTTTGGTGTTAATGACAAATCTAATCGTGCGTTAATGACAAATCTAATATTGAGTTAATCCCCTAATGCGATATTGTTATTAATGACAAATCTTATATCAAGACTAACATGTTTGTTTAGAATATCTTTGATTAGTCTCATCGCATTGAAAAATGGAAAACCCAAGGTATGTTTGCATATTCATCTTAATATTATTTGCATACTTTGGATTCAAGTTAAAGTATGAATGTCCCCGTTATATTAACCACAAAATGTGCATCATGTTTCCCAATCCATATATTACATGGATGCACACACTTAGGGGGAGTTCGTGGTTTAACTTGATAGTTTCTTTGTTTTGATCGATTCTTTATTGATACACATAAGGATCAAGACAAAGAAACTAAATCATTGAGTATATATTTAAATTGCCTAGTTATAAGTATACTCATGGTAATATAGGATATACTCCAATATGATCAAAGTAAGTATGTGCATATTATATCCAAGTCAATCATATTTATGCACATATACATGTGGAGTTTATTCTATAGTTGATGATTTAGAGTAATGATCATTTCCATACAATTTACATATAATAGATCATTACTTTTCATCAACGTGAGTATATGAAAACTTGTGTAGTTGATATATACTCATATCAATTTAAATGATAATTTAAATTGAGTTCATTTGTCTCATTAATCATTAAAGAACACTTCATCATGTGTTGATGGTGTTTTGTGATTAATTAAGGACAAATGAATAGTTCTTAAGTATAATAAAGCATGAGTTGCATTATTGTACTTAAGACACAATTAAATCATTTCAATTGATTTAGGTTGTGCTCAATTGATCTAGAGGCATCCATTATGTGTTAATGGAATGCAAGAGATAATTGAGACAACCATGCATCTTGGACTAACTATGTTTATGAGTTGTGATTGAGTTAGGTCCAATGATGGATAAGAACGGGACAAGGACGGCATCATGTGTTGATGGGCGTCAAGAGTGGATCCCGAAGTGGAGTCGAGTAATATCCCGGGAGTATCAAGTGATGATCATAAAGACCCCAAAGGGATTGCTTTATGACGCGAAGGTATAAATAGATAGGCTAAGGACTTTTGTAGTCTTTGAGTCTAAGGTTTTATCACCGCATTATTAAGAGGGTCGTTCCTCAGCTTGAGCTTCATCATGTGTTGATGATCTCAATCGCTGCTCACTCAAGCTCAAACCATTTAGATTTGGTTTTTGCATAAGAGTTAATCATTTGGCATGTGTTGCGAATGAGTTAAACTTATGCTTGGTTGTTATTGGTTTATGCTCTGATTTGCATGTGTTGCAAAGATGAAAGAGTATATGCATTTGGTTTTCGCATTATGCTTTGATTTGCATGTGTTGCAAATAGGATAAGCTAATGCGTTGGCTTTTGCGTGGAGTTCACTTTTGCATGTGTTGCATTAGTTGAAACTTCACGTTTTGGTTCGCAAAACTATCTTTATAAAACCTTGGTGTTGCTTGGAGCTAAGTTTTGCATGTGTTGCAAAAGGAGAGAGCTCAAGCACGAATTTGTGTTTGTGTGTTTGTATGGAGTTAGAGGCTTGCATGTGTTGCGAGTAAAGAGCTCATACATGTGTTTTGGTTTTAGTTGAAGTTTGGTTTTAGTAATGCATGGAACTAGAGAATTGCATGTGTTGCAATTAGAGAGTTCATGCATCTTGATTTGATGTTGCTTGGAGCTAGACTTTTGCATGTGTTGCAAAGAGTAGTGCTCAAGCATGAAATTATGTTTGATGTGTTTATTGCGTTATTTGCAAGTTCGTTGTGCGAATAAACTGAGGTTTATGAGTCCGGAATCCCGAGAGCATGTGAGTGGGGCTTGCAACGGGGGTTGGCAAGTTGACCGGGTCTTGTGTTGACCTTCACATGGCTAGGGGGATTAATCTCATAAACTCGAGTTTGATTCACTTAATACGACTTGCGAATAGTTCTTGAGTCGATTGCAAAATGTGTTTTCGCAATTTGGGTTGAATTCTTTGAGCATGGTTTGAATTGGTGCAAATGTGTTTTGCGGGTAAATGATCATGTGTTGATCATCCTAGAGGCTCAAAGAATGTCATTTGGTTTTGGAGAAAAAGATTGCAATTTGAGTTGTTTACGCCAGGCGGTGTGACCGCCGGGTGGTCGACCGGAAGTGTGAGGCGGTCGGACCGGCCGGGCGGTCTGACCGCCTCATGTGTGTTTTCTCCAACAGACGCTGCTTTTGGTTTTGTGCGGGCTCTATGCGACCGGCCGCACCTCGCGCGTGTTTTCCGAAGTGTTGTGTTTGATTGCTTTGCTGATTTTGCGGGGGCGTGCTGCCGGCTTTGGCGATCTTGACCAGAGGGCGGTCCAACCGCCTCAAGTGATCGGAAATCGACCGCTGGTTCTGTGAGGACCGGTCGGACGGGTGAGGTCCGGTCCGACCGGATTTTGGCGTTTTGGATTCTTGCCCCCAACGGCTAGTTTTTCTTTGTGGGCTATAAAAGGACCCCTTGGGGGCTTAAAGGAGGTTCTTGGCTTGTGTGAGTATTTGGGAGAGGTGTTGCATGTGTTGCACACTCTCATTTGATTCTTGAGCTAAGAGTGAACTAATTGCATGTGTTGCAATTAGGAGTGGGTTTGAGAGGCTCTTGTGCATGTGTTGCACTTGAGTGAGGTCCTTGTGCATGTGTTGCACTTGGTGATCACCGGGAGCGCATTCGTTGTGCCCGGTGAAGTTCGAGCAAAGGAGCGGCTTGTTACTCTTGGAGGTTGCCGACTCCTAGACGGCGTAGGCGTCGTGCGCGGGAGCTCTCGAGGTGTGAGAAGCCCCGGCAAGTTTGTGAAGGTTCGGGTTGAGCCTACGCGCAAGCGTGAAAAACCACATCTAGTGGAAAGAGGCGGGTGCTCGAGCGGGAGCCGGTCCAAGTGTGGGCTAGCCTCAACGTGGACTAGGGGAGACCGGCAAGTCTCCGAACACCACGGAAAAATATCGGTTGTCCCTTGTCTCATTTACATTCAAGCATTTACATTCTTGATATATTATTGATTGCTTGAATTAGAATTGCTTAGTGTAAATTGTTTGTTCAATTTAGCAATTCTAGTGTAGAGACTTAATTTAGATAGTGCACTAGTGAGCCTAGTTGATTTAGGCTTTAAATTGTCAAAACCTATTTATCGCTTCCGCATTATCTTTGATTAGGTTTTGACATAGGGGTTGATTAGAGCGAAATATTTAGTGAGCGATTAATTTTGTAAAACGCCTATTCACCCCCCCTCTAGGCGCATCCTCGACCCTACAGTATCGAAAGAAGAAAAGCTCAAAACGGATCAATGAAATCCAAAAGATTCAGTATCAGAGCAAAACAAAGACATGAATTCACTTGGAAGCATTTAAATGCCCAAAACTTGATATAAATAAACTCCTTGAGATATTCAATAGGTGAATTATGGAGTTATTTGCATTTGAATTGCACAAGTTTTGTCTTTTCAAAAGATCAAGTGAAAATCACGTTTTAAGTCAATTCAATGCTCCTAACTGATACCACTTTGAAAACGAGATCAAATAATTTGTGAAACTTTTGAAATTTTGCACAAATGAACTTTGGGATCATAAGAAACTTTTCCAAAAAGAATTTTTGAAAAAGGAATTACCAATAAAAAGATATCCCAAAAACAAAGTCGAGAAAAATCTGAAAATTTAGAGCCAACCCTGCCATGGCCGGTCCGACCGCCCCTAGCCCGGTCCAACCGGCCGGCCGGTCCAACCGCAGGGGGGCGGTCCAACCGGCCCTGACAGGCTGACAACTCCAGACTTTTTGCAAATTTTGTCAAAAATGATTCAAATGAAGTCCAATTGATTTGAAATTTTGAGGGAATGATCTTTGGACTGATTAGAAGGTTTTGCAAAAAGAATTTTCTCAAAATCAATTTTATTTTGAAAGATATGGCAATTTGCGCTTTGAGGCATAAAAGGAAATTGATTTTCACAAAAAACCTCAAAATGCAATTCAATTTGGATTTCATGCAATTTCAATTTTCATGGCTTAGATTGGTGTATCAAGAATGTTTCTAGCCAAGATTTATAATGAAATCCAACTTGAATGCCAACAATTGAGCTATATGCCTAAATAGGTCATTTTGGGTCAAATCAAATCCTTTTTGAGCCAAATTCGATTTTAACATAGAGTTTTCATTTTGAAAACTTGTGAACCCTTTGGAATACTTAATAGGATACTTTTACAAAGCTTTTCATAAATTTGGGCCTTTTAAATATGATTTTTGACTTTCGACCTAAATAGTCCTTTTTGAAGAAGCAAATAGAAATCAAGTCAAAATCAACAACACAAAGATTCAAATGAAGCATGGGGTAAGATATATGGATTTGAATTTTGTGTATGAGTCTAGAATACCATTTTGAATCACAATTCTACACAAGAATTGATCCAAATGGAGAAACTCACTAAGTGCTAGAATATGACCATTATGGGTCGATTATAATTTTTCGACGAGTTTCAAAATCAAATAACTTTTGATAAGTTGGTCTTTTGAAAATCTTTTGAACATGAAAATGGTTAAGAATGACCAACTCTAGGATTTTCGTTTTGGAATTACTTTCAAAATCCTTTTACTTTTAATTTTATGAAAAATATAAGTTTAAATCAAAATCAAGATACAAGTAACTAGATTTTGGAGTTAAAAACTTATTTTCTTTTGAAATTAGTTTTTGTAAAGCCAAAGCCATTGAAAAACCTTTTGAAAGCATTTGTATACATTTTTCAACTAGTTTTTCACAAGATTAGTAATAGTATACAAAATTTTGACTTTTGGCTAAATGGTTGATTTTGAAAATATATATATGCACTTATATTAATATGGGCACAAGTAGGGATGTGATACACATAGATATGAATTAACACTCCCCCTTAATGTGCCACTTTTAAACTTGCTCAAGATTTGCAATAAGAGAATAGATAAGAGGCGAGAGCAAGTGTCCATACCAAGCAATCTAAATTGATTCTAGCATGAATATTACAATATAACCTACACAAGGCTATAAAACATAATAGTAATCAATTTAAATGCTTGTTACCGAGATGGCATTGGCTTATGATGGACATGATTGTCTTCATGCTTGACACCACTTGTAGACGAATATAATCCTTCTCCTCTTGAGTGAGCAAGCGTCCAATCCATCTCAATATCACCTAAAAGTCTTTTAGGCGGTTTTTGGTACCCAATCCTTGTTGGGTCCGATAATGTTAGTCACAATTGATTTAGGAACCCAAATGGTCCTAATTTTAGCATTTTTAAATTGACTAACATATCTAGGAATAGTTTTGCGATAATTATTCCTCCTAAGCAAAATATTTGGATTTAAGTGAGAGGACTTAGGAGGGCATTGATACTTTGCAAAACTATTTCTAGTTTGATCCTTTCTAAGCATATGATAATTAGAATTATGAAATGGCTTAGAGGATCTAGCATTTCTAGCAAATGTTTTGCTATTGTTATTTCTCCTAAGCAATATATTTGAATTAAATTGAGTGGGCTTAGGAGTCCTAACAAATTTAGCAAACCCATTACTAGATTTACTCTTCCTATGCAAATGAATATCATTTTGAGCTGGCATAGGGGACTTGACAAGCTTGGCAAACACATTGCCATTCTTGTCCTTCCTAAGCAAATAATTTTCATTAATGAGAATAGGCTTAGGAGTTATACCTTTGGGACAATCCTCACCAAGTGTCCTTCTCCTGCAATTGAAGCACGCCACGCTATTTGGTCCTCTCTTGACCGATTTGACTTGCTCCTTGCCGGCTTGCCTCATGGTTGATGTTGTGGCCTTGTTATCCACTTGATTAGGGCACACGGAGGCGAGATGGCCCTTCTTGTTGCAAGCGAAGCACTTGATGGTCTTCGAGTGTCTTGCGTTGTGCCTCGTCTTGCTATTCTCCCTCTTGGAGTTGTAGCCGAGTCCTCGCTTGTCTTGAGGCGCCCTTGGCTTGCTCAAGATTTCGTCGAGGAGGGCTTTACCCTTCACGCACCTCTTCAAGTCATTTTCCAATTTAATGACTTGAGCCTTGAGCTCATTATTTTCCTCTACAAGGTTAGTCTCAACAAGCATAAAGGAAGTACTAGCAATTGAACTAGAGCAACAAGGTATATCATCGCTAGTGGTGGATATGCATTTATTAAATGAATTGTTTGTGATAGGAATTGAGTGAGGCAATTCATCAACTAAATTGCATTGAGTGGCAATATCCACACTAGCTATACTAAATTTCTTGAAAAGGAGTTTCTCATGATTTTCTTTTAGAACATCATAATCATTTTGAAGTAAGTCATGTTCTAACTTCAAAGTTTTGTATTTCTTTTTCTCCTTTCCAAGAAATTCATTGAGCTCCTCTAACATATTCATTAATTCATCATAAGAGGGCTCATCTTCGGAGTCACTTACCTCATTTTTACCTTTTGCCATGAAGCAACGAATTTTTGATATAAGTGAAGATTCGTCGTCGCTTGAGGCGGAGGTTGAGGATGAAGGAGATGTCGGTTCATCGCTTGATGTTGAAGTTGAATCGTCAACCGACACTTTTTCCTCATTGCAATCCTCAATCGATGTGGATAATTCAATTCTTCTTGAAGCTTGATCCACATTGCATGGCGCCGAGATTGCATATGAGATGAAATATTTCTACGCTCACAACGCTAAATAAAACATTAGTAGCTTGAGCGTCGAGATGTAGACATTTCTCCTCTCCTTTAGTTGGAGCAATATCATTTAGTGGAGAAGAAATGCCGACATCTACGATCCACCATATTTGTGGGCTCATGGATTTAAAATGCGAAATCATAAATAATTTCCATGAAGCATAATTAGAGCCATCAAATATATATGAATCGGTGGAGTGCACTAATCCGCTAGACGCCATCCTTTTTACTCTCTAGACGGTTAAGCCTAAAATGAGAGTGACCGTGGCTCTGATACCACTTGTAGGGTCGAGGATGCGCCTAGAGGGGGGGTGAATAGGCGTTTTACAAAATTAATCGCTCACTAAAATCGATCGCTCTAATACACCCCTAAGTTAAAACCTAATCAAAGATATATGAGGAAGCGATAAATAGGTTTTGACAATTAAAGCCTAAATCAACTAGGTTCACTAGTGCACTAACTAAATTATGTCTCTACACAAGAATTGCTAAATTGATCAACTAAATAATACTAGCAATTCTAATTCAAGCAATTGATAAATATTCAATAATGTAAAGTGCTTGAATATAAATAAGACAAGAGACAACCGATATTTTTCCGTGGTGTTCGGAGACTTGCCGGTCTCCCCTAGTCCACGTTGTGGCAAGCCCACACTAGGACCGGCTCCCGCTCGAGCACCCGCCTCTTTCCACTAGTCGTGGTTTTTCACGCTTGCGCGTAGGCTCAACCCGAACCTTCACAAACTTGCCGGGCTTTCACACCTTGAGAGCTCACAAGACGACGCTCTACGCCTGCCTAGGAGTCGGCAACTTCCAAGAGTAACAAGCCGCCTTAGCTCGAACTTCACCGGCACAACGAATGCGCAACCGGTGATCACCAAGTGCAACACATGCACAAGGCCCCCCTCAAGTGCAACACATGCACAAGAGGCTCTCAAACCCACTCCTAATTGCAACACATGCAATTAGTTCACTCTTAAGCTCAAGAATCAAATGGGAGTATGCAACACATGCAACACCTCACCCAAAACCTCAAACACAGCAACAACACTCAGCCCCAACCCTCCAAGGGGGTATTTATAGCCTCCCACAAGAAAACTAGACGTTGGGGGCAAGATTCCAGAAAATCAGCGAAAACGCGGTCCGACCGGACCTCTCCCGTCCGGACAAGCCCTACAGAACAGCAGTCGGATTTACGCCTGTAAGGAATCGGATGCCCAAGAGGGGGGGTGAATTGGGCTTCTTCAAATTTTACTTTCTAATCAATTTTATACTTGTGTCCAAATCTTAATGAAATGCGGAAGCTAGAAAATGATATTTGAACACTAGTTATTGTCTTAGATGATGGCAAGGTGACAAGCACACTAGAATAAGAATTAACTAAATCAAGGTATGCGGTTCTAGAGTGACCAAAGAAGCAAATTAATTCTAGGAAGGTAAATGCCAACAAATGAATAGCTCAAGATAAACTAGTTGGCTCTCACAAGTCAACACATGACAAAGGCACAACTAGCAGTGAACTCACATCAACAAACAGGGCATACTATGCATAAAGGATAAACATGAAGTAAATCAATGCATAAGGAGACAAGTGATACCACAAGTGACACAATGATTTTTATCCCGTGGTTCGGAGTCACGCTCCTACTCCACGTTGAGGCAAGTCCTTGCTCCTCACAAAGACCGGCTCCCTCTCGAGCACTTCGCCTCGTCTCCACTCGGGTGACTCTTCCACCACAACGGTGAGGTGAGCCCCAACCTCTTACAAGCTGCTAGCTCCAAGAGTAGATAGACCTTCCTCAGGCCCTGTCTCTTGTCTTGCTAGCACACTGCACACCCCGGGCCTTCTCACAATCTTCGCTTGAGAAGATCACCGGTACTCAACGCCTTCCACGCCGTCTAGGTGCTGTCAAGCACCAAGAGTAACAAGCCCGAAGCTTATTTGATCACACCGATCAAGCTCAAGAGAGATGCACAGGACACTCTTGATCACACACTAATCTCACTTAGGATTCTCTTAATCACACTCAAGAGATTAGTGTTCGACACTCCTAACACATAGGAGTTCCTCTCACACACCTTCACTCAAAGATGATGAATGGGTTGCCAAAAGTTGGTTCACAACATCTGGAGGGGTATAAATACCCAACACACACAAAACTAGCCGTTTGAACCAAAAACTAGCCGTTGGGAACAGATGCAGAGAATTTACATTTGCCACGGACTGAACCTATACGAAATCCATGTATGACGGACCTAACTTTTGGTCCGTCACAGCATGTACAGCCTGCAAAACGGTGATAACTTTCTCGTCCGAACTCGAATTGGGTGATCTTGGACTCTATAAAAAGCTAAGAACAAGGGCTATCCATCTAACAAGGTCTCAGCACCCAAGTCCCAAAGGAGGAGTGCAGAATTCACAAGGAATCAGAAGACAGCCAAAACCTCACATTTTTGGGCAGTACTAACTTCTCTCTTTTACTAAACACTTCTAACACCCCAAGACACCTCACTAGGCTCACTTAGGGTAAGGAGACTCAATGTGCATCACTCGAGAGCTTGAAACGGTCCAATCAAAATCAATCCGGACTCCTCTTGATAGTACGGCAACTATCCTATCAATCCGGTCTTTCTTCCAACACCAAGACCGGTGAAAGACTAGGAAACATCCTTAGTCCTATACTAGCCATACCTTGGCCTTGAGCATCTTTAAGTTCACTTCTAAGCTTCATGCTTTTTACTTGATGTGTTGTGCATGATGACCGTCATAATTTTTGAAGTCTTCGTCTTGTCAACCTTGACTTGATCACCTCATGAGGCTCTTCTGTCCTATCGACTTTGATTCGATCATCCTCCCGATGACCCTCTCATCAAATCGATCTTGACTCGTCCTCAGCTCTTGGTGAATCCTTTTCTAGTTGATCTTGACTTAACAATCAATCCTTTATCACGCTTTGGTCATCACACATGCTCTTGGGACCTAATTCTCTTCAAAGCATCTCAAGAAAGACATTAGTCCCAAAGGCTCAATAGATTTGCATGGATATATTTGATGGTCATTAAACTTTAAGCTCAACAAGTGTTTGATAATGAAACTCAATATATATGAAACTCTTGACATAAGAATGCTCCTACTAAGTGCACCGAGATGTATATGCATTTGATTCATACACTTAGTGAGAATAATACAAAAAGTTATTTAAATCAATTGCAAGGCAAATCAATTTAAATTACTCAATTAATATTTTATATTCTTAATAATGTGCACACGAATGAATATGAATGAGGAGGACATGTGCATTGAAATATTTACAATTCCAGCACCAAAGAACATAAAGATTTCCTTCACAACACAACAGCCAACTTCAAGAATTTTTATGAATTTTTTTAGTAGCTCAAATGAGAAAGTTGTCAATATGAAAAAGATTCGTCTCGGAATTATCTACAACTTTCATATATAAACTTTATTTTTCTGAGCTCGGGAAGACCCTCAAAAATGCAAAACATTAAGACCCTGTCAAAAGCCTGTGTATGACGGACCGAAAATTTGGTCTGTCATACACACACAGAAATTCAGTCCACTTCCCGAATTTTTATATTTTTTTTCGGTTAATCAAATGAAAAAGTTGTCAACATGAAAAAGATGCATCTCGAAATTCTCTACAACTTTCATGTAGACACTTTATTTTTCGAGCACGGAAGACCTTCAAAATGCAAAATACGAAACACTGTCCGAGCTGTGTATGACGGACCGAATTTTGGTCTGTCATACATGTATGCCGGACCGAATTTTTGGTCCGTCATACATGGGAGTATTAGAGAGTTTGGTCCGGCTCAAAGAGAAACTTGCTATTAGATTGAGTGGATGATCCAGTGCATATTCTAAGCACTAAATCCGGTCTGTTCCCCCATGAAAGGACTTCAGAAAAAGTGTCAAACATCCAAATCCAAATTGATCACAATCAAATTCAATCACTAAAACACAAGTTATCAAATACCCATCATAAGCTCTCTTAAAATCAAGGCATGAAGATATATTGATCCAATGAATTAAACACATATAGATACATGGATCAATATCGAAATAAATATTTAAACCAAATTAGACTCCACGAAGGTTGTGCACGGTAGAAACATTCACGGTGAGCTTATACGCACAAATATGATCAAGCATAGTGAAGTCTATAAAGAAGCAACCAAAGGATCACTTAGAGAATAGTCATATAAGATCAAAGATCCAAAGACAAGCAAACCACGTTCATGCCAGACTAAAAAGTTTAGTCCGTCATAGATGGGCAAATAAGAAGTTCAACCAAGAGATTCAAGTTGGCGCTGGACTAAAGTATTTTGAATGAGAGATTTGGCGCCGAACTAAGATAAGAGTCAACTTGGGAATCATTAAAGAACTCAAAGTTGCATACTCATTCTTTTCATATATGATTTCTCTTTAAATAAGATGAGACTAAAACAATCTTCACAATGAACATATTAGTCTCATATCAATAAGCATATTAGAGGTTTGTCATTAGGCACTGCATTAAAATAAGCATTGTCAATAACTGTGTTTGTCATTAATCACCAAAATCATACAAGGGCTACCTTGAACTTACAATCTCCCCCTTTTTGGTGATTTATGACAAACCTCATATCAATTGCAATAAATGGCAATATGTCAATAAAAACAAAACAAAATTGTGCACATGACAAAATTCTCCCATCTTTTTGGCTCTATAAATAATAAGGGGGGCAATTGATAATACATGAAAATTCTCCCCCTTTTGGCATTAATCATCCAAAAAGATTATCATCTACAATAAATCAACATGAATACCCCTACTCTCTTATGAGATGAGTAAACAAGATAATAGAGAGTAAGGTATAATAAGGAGCAAAAGGTAGATCATGAAAATCAAGCTCCCCCTAAATCTAGGCATGATATGAAAGCAATAATATCCAAGATTTGGGCAATAACAAATCACAAATAGCTAATGAAGCAAATGTGTCATGCCATAAGTGATAACAAATCACAAATAGCTAATGAAGCATCTATTAACTCACATAAGAAATGTTAGATAACACATAAGCAATTTGTATAGAAGAATACCACTTGTCATATATACCATTTGTAAAGCACTTGTAAGGGAAAAGGATATCACAAATAATCAAGTCCCCACAAGTTAATGCATAGGCATTTACGATATGGTCATGAGAAAGAATACGCCCCTTTGTCGATTCTCACCCACCACATGCTTGAACCGAACCCGATCATTTCGCACGGTCTTCGATCCCTCGGACTATAGATTCCATCTATATCCTTCATCCTGCCGTCGACATTGATCCTCCTTCGATCCCCTGCACATGAGTAGACAAACAACCGATTTCCGGAAACAAATATCTTTCTACTTGATACCACTTGTAAGTACTTGTAAGTTTGTAGCTTTGAGAGACTAAAAAAGACAACACCACTTGTAAGATATGACTATAAGAACAAAGTGGGTTATATGGCAAATGAATAAGCTAGATGCACTGTATGATATAGATTGAAAAACAAAACCTCTTGCAAGGAAAGCATGCTGCTACTTGATACCACTTTAAAAAATATTGCAATTAGAAGATAGTGGATCAA
The DNA here is from genome assembly GCA_036346375.1 of Guadua angustifolia. NCBI lineage: Eukaryota > Viridiplantae > Streptophyta > Magnoliopsida > Poales > Poaceae > Guadua > Guadua angustifolia. The sequence goes on from CM070500.1 coordinate 23,836,985, forward strand.
GGCAATAAGATTACACTTGCAAGAAAAGGCAAAGATCGAATAAAATAAATTTGATGTCTTTTGTAAGTCAGAGCAAAAGATAAAGCTCGAGTAAACAAACAAGCTCTTGAACTTACAATGGAAATAATCTCCTTTGTTGGATAAAATCAAATAAGATTAAGAGGAAACATTTGGAGCCAAAGATTAAGAAATGATACCATCTCCAAAAGACATACACACGAACACTTTCGATCGAATGAGAAACTCAAGTAAATTTTCTCCGATGGATATTAAGTAGATTGTAGAGCTACTATTTATATGCATCCTCATTTTCATCTCGAAAGGCTTTCCAATAATGCAACCAAATCAAATAATATGCAAGAAGTCACGGTTGCATTAAGCTGAAAAATTTACATTTTAGACCTTCAACTTAAGCTTCAAAATGGGGCCAACATAAGGTTCAACCATGGTCCATAAGTCATGAGAAAATTTTACCCATTAAGATCAAATATGGAGCAATGAATTGAGTTACTTTAGTTTCCATCACAAGGAAATACTCAAATCATCTTAAAGGTAGGCAAGATTTCAAAAGTGCAATGTGCTGAAAAATTCAGTTCTGATATTCCATTTAAGCCTTTTTGACAGGGCTGAAAGAAGGTTCAAAAAAGGTTCATAAATTCTGGAAAAATTAGACAATGAAGTCCAACTAGAGAGGATCAAAATATGTCAAAATACTTTCCTCTGATTATGAACCCATTTAGAGATACAAAAATTATAAAACAGCCCCACAATTAGCTTAAACCTGAAATTTCAGCAAACTGAGCAATTTAAAATTGGCTCAAAGCTTTATCAAATGAAGTCCAATAGCCATGACATTTTGCAGAAATGTTCCATGGACAACCAAGAGACCTCTCCAAAAAGAATTTCTCAAATATCACCCTCCATTCAAAAATTAGGCCATTAGGAGTATTGGAGGTTTAGTTTTGACACTAAGTCAAATAAAGTCAACAATCTTGCAAATGAGTTCAAATAAATTTGAGAATTTTCAGATATGAACTCCATAAGCGAGAGAAGGTTTTCCAACAAAAATTTTCAATAAATCAATTTCATTTTGAAAGCCACAAATATTCAATGAACTAGAATTTCAGATTTTCAGATTTTGACATTTCATTTAGGCTTTAAAAGAGGGCTGAAAAACTGCTCAAATGAGGTCTAAAAAATATGATAAAATTTAACATAGTAGACCAACTACTGAGGATCAATTCTTACAAAGGTGGTCCCCTTAAATTATGATTTAATTTGGAGATATAAAAATCACAATTCAGCTCAAAATCATTCAACAGTCTGAATTTTCAGCCTTTTGATCAAAGTGAGAAAAAGCCATAACTTTTTCCAATGAAGTTAAAAACATTTGAAATTGTGCAGAAACACACTTTAGACTCATAAGAAACTTTTCCAAAAAGAAGTCTCCAATCAAAAGATATGTCAAATTTTGCTTTGGAGGCATGATTTTCACTCAAAGAGGAGAAAAACTCAAAACTTTCTCAAATAAGGTCAAAATAATTTGAAAGTTTCCAGAAATGAACTCTAGACTATTTAGAAGGTTTCTCAAAAAGAATTTCTTTAAAAGCACATTTCGTTCAAAAGATATGGCAGATTGCGCTTTGTAAGTATGAAAAGAAGTTGAATTTGCATCGAATGCTCAAAATGCAATCCGATTTGAAATTTATGGAGATTTGAACTTTCACAGCTTTGTATGAGTCAAAAATACTATTTCAAGCCAGGATACACAAAGAAATCCAACTCAAATATCAAAACCCACAAAATGCAAGAATGGGTCATTTTGGGTCAAATGAATAATTTTGGCCAAATTCAAATAGCTATAGCTTTTGAACGGTTGGTCGTTTGGAAAAACTTTGAACTGAAGAAATGCTTAAAATGACCAACCCTACGAGTTTTGTATTGACCACTTTTTCAAGAACTCAATAGATTTTAACTTATGAAAGTATTACATTTAATCCAAAATCAAGATTCTATAAGATCCATTAGAGACCAGATTTGCTATTTTGTTTCTAAAATAGGAATTTTTACTCTGAAAGCATTGTGAAACATTTGAAATACATATTTAAGAACTTTTATAAAGATTTTCACAAATATTGACTTTTTAAACAATATTTTTGACTTTTGACCAAAGAGGCTCATATGAAGGATATGTATGCATATGGTTTTCAACATTAATAAAAAAAGTAATAAATGAAGCAAATGAGAAGATATTTGATTGGAATTAGTATGTATGAGTTTGAAGTACTATTTTGAACCAAGATATGGCTAAGAATCTGGTCCAAACGGATAAACTCACTAAGTGCAATAATATAACCATTATGGGTTAATTATAGTTTTTCGATGAGTTTCAAAATCAAATAACTTTTCTTAGGTTGGTCTTTTGAAAATCTTTTAAACACAAGAATTGTTAAGAATGACCAACTCTAGGTTTTTCATTTTGGAATTACTTTCAAAATCATTTTACATTTAATTTTATGAAAATTATAAGTTTAAATCTAAAACAAGATATTAGTAACTAGCTTTTGGAGTTAAAACTCATTTTCTTTGTAAAATAGTTTTTGCAAATCCAAAACCTTTGAAAAATACTTCAAAAGCATTTGTATACATTTTGCAACTAGTTTTTCACAAGAATACTAATAGTATACAAAATTTTGACTTTTGGCTAAGTGGTTTGATTTTGAAAATATATATTAGCACTTATATAAATATGGGCATATGTAGGGATGTAATATACATGGATATGAATTAACACTCCCCCTTAATGTGCCACAACACTTATCAAGCTCATAAAACAATATTGGAGTTTTGAATAAGAGCATGAAAGATAGAATGATTCTTTCATGATATGCATTGAAATGTAATTACCTACACAAGGTAAAGTGCTTGAATTTAAATTGTTACCGAAGTGGCATTGGTACATGATGGTGGCTTGTATATCTTCATGCTTGGCCTCAAATGGTTGGTGGTGACTCCACCTCATTTATGCACGTGCCAAGCCCTTCAATGCCTCTTCAAAAACCTATTAAGCACTTTAAGCACATTTGGGTACCCAATTCTTGTTGGGTCCATGAGTGTTAGTCATAATATATTTGGGTGCCCGAGTAGATGTCTTGTTCTTAGTATCAATATAAGAATGGCAAGACCTACTACTTTTAGAATTCATTTTGGGGCACTTAGTAAGTTGGTTAGCCATGGGTTTTGAATTTTTAGCATGGAGGCAAAGCACACCCTTCTTGACAAAATTCACCTTGGGGCTTATCCTACCACCATCTTTGGGTAAACCCCCAATTTCTTTCTTACCCAAGGTGTGCCCTTGCTCCCCAAGAGAATTGTCATGAATTGTGTGTTTTGCCACCCAAATAGCCTTGACATTAATTTTTGTTGGGCTAACATTTTTAGCAAACAAATTGCCATATTTATCTCTCCTAAGCATATAATGATCATTGACAAGGATGGGCTTAGGAGTTTTACCATGAGGACACTCTTTACCAATGTGCCCTTTTTCTCGGCAATTGTAGCAAGTTGGATTTGAAGCTCTCTTTTTCTTGACTTGCTCTTTGCCGGTTTGCCTCTTGATGGATGTGTTCTTGGTCTCCACTTTGTTAGGACACGCTGAGGCGAGGTGCCCTAACTTATTGCATCCAAAGCACTGAATGTTCCTCATCTTGTCAGCTTGGGGCTTGGAGCAATTTCCTTTGTTCTTGGTGGACTTGGAGTGTCTTGGCTTGTGATTGCTCTTCTTAGGGATGAAACCAAGACCCTTCTTATCCTTCTCGGATTTTTGGTTGCCCAAGATGGCATTTAGGTTGGCTTTTCCCTTGTAACACTTCTCCAAATCACTCTTCAATTTGAGCACTTGAGCCTTGAGCTTTTTGTTTTCCTCTGCAACAAGGTTAGTATAGCAAATACTAGAGGAAATTTGAGCTGTTAAGTTAGAGCTGCTAGGCATATCATTTATCTTATTACAAGACATACTCGAAATGGAAGCATTTGCACTAGTGCCAAGAATTTCATCAGTTAATTCATCATATAAGGTGGAGCTATTATTGTTAGATGAAGTATTAGGAGAGGAACCTAAACAGGACAGATCATCTAATAGATCACAAGTCATGTAAGCATCCACCTTAGCACTAGAGCAGCATGGTATGTCAAGTAAATCATCACAAGAAGTGGATATGTTATTTCTAGATGATGTGGATGGAATGACATCTAAACAAGGCAAATCATCTAGAATGGTGCAGCTTAAACCTACATCCACCTTGCTAGCATTATCACTCTTGAGGAGGAGATTTTCATGATCTCCCTTTAAGGCGTCATATGACTTTTGAAGCAGATTGAATTTTTGAGTCAAGTCATATGATTTCCTTATCTCCTTCTCAAGGGAATCATGGAGCCTACCAATCATATGTATTAAATCATTATGGGAGGGCTCATTGTCAACTACCTCATTATTACCTTTAGCCGTGAAGCAATGAGGTGAAGTGGGAGATGGAGAGCACTCATCATCATCCGAGCTTGATGTGCGAAATCATCACTTGAAGTCCATTCTTGAATTGCATCTTCTTGATCAATGGACTTGTTTTGATTACTTTGAATTTGCATCCACACATCATGAGCGTTTGCAAGGTGTCTCACTTTCTTTTGCTCATCTACGCCAAAGCGCTGAACAAAACATCGATAGTAAGAGCGTTGAGATGCAAGTTTTTCTCATCCTCAATGGTTAGAACCTTGGAGTTCTTTGGAGGAGAAAAACCTACATCTACAATCTGCCACACACGATAGTCCATAGCTTGAAGATAGCATGACATGCGAATTTTCCAACGATTGAAGTTCATGCTATCAAATAAAGGTGCATCACCTAGATACTTAAAATCCTCCATGGTCATCCGATTACTCTCAAGACGGTGAAGTCTTTTTAGTAAGAGCCCTAGCTCTGATACCACTTGTAAGGAATCGGATGCCCAAGAGGGGGGGGTGAATTGGGCTTCTTCAAATTTTACTTTCTAATCAATTTTATACTTGTGTCCAAATCTTAATGAAATGCGGAAGCTAGAAAATGATATTTGAACACTAGTTATTGTCTTAGATGATGGCAAGCAGGACAAGCACACTAGAATAAGAATTAACTAAATCAAGGTATGCAGTTCTAGAGTGACCAGCAAGCAAATTAATTCTAGGAAGGTAAATGCCAACAAATGAATAGCTCAAGATAAACTAGTTGGCTCTCACAAGTCAACACATGACAAAGGCACAACTAGCAGTGAACTCACATCAACAAACAGGGCATACTATGCATAAAGGATAAACATGAAGTAAATCAATGCATAAGGAGACAAGTGATACCACAAGTGACACAATGATTTTTATCCCGTGGTTCGGAGTCACGCTCCTACTCCACGTTGAGGCAAGTCCTTGCTCCTCACAAAGACCGGCTCCCTCTCGAGCACTTCGCCTCGTCTCCACTCGGGTGACTCTTCCACCACAACGGTGAGGTGAGCCCCAACCTCTTACAAGCTGCTAGCTCCAAGAGTAGATAGACCTTCCTCGGGCCATGTCTCTTGTCTTGCTAGCACTTGCACACCAGGCCTTCTCACAATCTTCGCTGAGAAGATCACCGGTACTCAACGCCTTCCACGCCGTCTAGGTGCTGTCAAGCACCAAGAGTAACAAGCCCGAAGCTTATTTGATCACACCGGATCAAGCTCAAGAGAGATGCACACAGGACACTCTTGATCACACACTAATCTCACTTAGGATTCTCTTAATCACACTCAAGAGATTAGTGTTCTGGACACTCCTAACACATAGGAGTTCCTCTCACACACCTTCAGCTCAAAGATGATGAATGGGTTGCCAAAAGTTGGTTCACAAACATGCGGAGGGGTATAAATACCAACACACACAAAACTAGCCGTTTGAACCAAAAACTAGCCGTTGGGAACAGTACCAGAGAATTTACATTTGCCACGGACTGAACCTATGCGAAATCCCATGTATGACGGACCTAACTTTTGGTCCGTCACAGCATGTACAGCCTGCACGAAAACGGTGATAACTTTCTCGTCCGAACTCGGAATTGGGTGATCTTGGACTCTATAAAAAGCTAAGAACAAGGGCTATCCATCTAACAAGGTCTCAGCACCCAAGTCCCAAAGGAGGAGTGCAGAATTCACAAGGAATCAGAAGACAGCCAAAACCTCACATTTTTGGGCAGTACTAACTTCTCTCTTTTACTAAACACTTCTAACACCCCAAGACACCTCACTAGGCTCACTTAGGGGTAAGGAGACTCAATGTGCATCACTCGAGAGCTTGGAAACGGTCCAATCAAAATCAATCCGGACTCCTCTTGATAGTACGGCAACTATCCTATCAATCCGGTCTTTCTTCCAACACCAAGACCGGTGAAAGACTAGGAAACATCCTTAGTCCTATACTAGCCATACCTTGGCCTTGAGCATCTTTAGGTTCACTTCTAAGCTTCATGCTTTTTACTTGATGTGTTGTGCATGATGACCGTCATAATTGTTGAAGTCTTCGTCTTGTCAACCTTGACTTGATCACCTCATGAGGCTCTTCTGTCCTATCGACTTTGATTCGATCATCCTCCGATGACCCTCTCATCAAATCGATCTTGACTAAATCCTCAGCTCTTGGTGAATCCTTTTCTAGTTGATCTTGACTTAACAATCAATCCTTTATCACGCTTTGGTCATCACACATGCTCTTGGGACCTAATTCTCTTCAAAGCATCTCAAGAAAGACATTAGTCCCAAAGGCTCAATAGATTTGCATGGATATATTTGATGGTCATTAAACTTTAAGCTCAACAAGTGTTTGATAATGAAACTCAATATATATGAAACTCTTGACATAAGAATGCTCCTACTAAGTGCACCGAGATGTATATGCATTTGATTCATACACTTAGTGAGAATAATACAAAAAGTTATTTAAATCAATTGCAAGGCAAATCAATTTAAATTACTCAATTAATATTTTATCTTCTTAATAATGTGCACACGAATGAATATGAATGAGGAGGACATGTGCATTGAAATATTTACAATTCCAGCACCAAAGAACATAAAGATTTCCTTCACAACACAGCAGCCAACTTCAAGAATTTTTATGAATTTTTTAGTAGCTCAAATGAGAAAGTTGTCAATATGAAAAAGATTCGTCTCGGAATTATCTACAACTTTCATATATAAACTTTATTTTTCTGAGCTCGGGAAGACCCTCAAAAATGCAAAACATTAAGACCCTGTCAAAAGCCTGTGTATGACGGACCGAAAATTTGGTCTGTCATACACACACAGAAATTCAGTCCACTTCCCGAATTTTTATATTTTTTTCGGTTAATCAAATGAAAAAGTTGTCAACATGAAAAAGATGCATCTCGAAATTCTCTACAACTTTCATGTAGACACTTTATTTTTTCGAGCACGGGAAGGCCTTCAAAAATGCAAAATACGAAACACTGTCCGGAGCCTGTGTATGACGGACCGAATTTTTGGTCCGTCATACATGTATGCCGGACCGAATTTTTGGTCCGTCATACATGGGAGTATTAGAGAGTTTGGTCCGGCTCAAAAGAGAAACTTGCTATTAGATTGAGTGGATGATCCAGTGCATATTCTAAGCACTAAATCCGGTCTGTTCCCCCATGAAAGGACTTCAGAAAAAGTGTCAAACATCCAAATCCAAATTGATCACAATCAAATTCAATCACTAAAACACAAGTTATCAAATACCCATCATAAGCTCTCTTAAAATCAAGGCATGAAGATATATTGATCCAATGAATTAAACACATATAGATACATGGATCAATATCGAAATAAATATTTAAACCAAATTAGACTCCATGAAGGTTGTGCACGGTAGAAACATTCACGGTGAGCTTATACGCACAAATATGATCAAGCATAGTGAAGTCTATAAAGAAGCAACCAAAGGATCACTTAGAGAATAGTCATATAAGATCAAAGATCCAAAGACAAGCAAACCACGTTCATGCCGGACTAAAAGTTTAGTCCGTCATAGATGGGCAAATAAGAAGTTCAACCAAGAGATTCAAGTTGGTATTTGGACTAAAGTATTTTGAATGAGAGATTTGGCGCCGAACTAAGATAAGAGTCAACTTGGGAATCATTAAAGAACTCAAAGTTGCATACTCATTCTTTTCATATATGATTTCTCTTTAAATAAGATGAGACTAAAACAATCTTCACAATGAACATATTAGTCTCATATCAATAAGCATATTAGAGGTTTGTCATTAGGCCTTTGCATTAAAATAAGCATTGTCAATAAGCGTGTTTGTCATTAATCACCAAAATCATACAAGGGCTACCTTGAACTTGACCAGATTATCTGGCCGGTTGTAACCGCTTACGGCCGGTCCGACCGCGACTCACGGTCGCATCAAGACGTCGGTCGGTCCGACCGCTAAGGCAAAAACCAAACGCATTGCAAGCGCACCAAAATCAGCTCCTTTGGAAAATCGCGCCGCACTCTCAAATGGTCCGGACCAAGACGGCTGGTCGCGACCACGGCCACGGCGATCGACCGCCCAACAAAACCAATGAGCACCCCTTCGGAAAAAGTCACACCGGCGGAAGCGGTTGCACCATGACGGTTTGATGGCCTCGGCCGGTTGCACCGCCCCACTGAAGAAAACTCCGGTTTCTTCGCAAAATCCGATTCTCCAAAAACCAAATGCAATTCTTTGAGCCTCAAGGATGATCAACACGTGATCATTTACCCGTGCAAAACACATTTGCAAAAATTCAAATCATGCTTAAAGAATTCAACCCAAATTACGAAAACACATTTCGCAGTCGACTCAAGATCTATTTGCAAAACGTATTAAGTGAATCAAACTCGAGTTTATGAGATTAATCCCCCTAGCCATGTGAAGGTCAACACAAGACCCGGTCAACTTGCCAACACCCGTTGCAAGCCCCACTCACATGCTCTCGGGATTCCGGACTCATAAACCTCAGTTTATTCGCACAACGAACTTGCAAATAACGCAATAAACACATCAAACATAATTTCATGCTTGAGCACTACTCTTTGCAACACATGCAAAAGTCTAACTCCAAGCAACATCAAATCAAGATGCATGAACTCTCTAATTGCAACACATGCAATTCTCTAGTTCCAAGCAACACCAAAACCAAACTTCAACTAAAACCAAATCACATGTATGAGCACTTTACTCGCAACACATGCAAGTCTCTAGCTCCATACAAAACACACAAACATCAAATCATGCTTGAGCTCTCTCCTTTTGCAACACATGCAAAACTTAGCTCCAAGCAACCACAAGATTTTGAAAGATTGTTTTGTACGAAACCAAAACATGAAGCTTCAACTAATGCAACACATGCAAAAGTGAAATCCACGCAAAAGCCAACGCACTAGCTTATCACTTCTTGCAACACATGCAAATCAAAGCATTATGCGAAAACCAAATGCAACCAAGCATAAGTTTAACCCATTCGCAACATATGCCAAATGGTTAAACCAAATGCAAAAACCAAATCCAAATGGTTTGAGCTCGAGTGAACGCGGAATGAGATCACCAACACATGATGAAGCTCAAGCAAAAGAGACAACCCCTCTTAATAGCACGGCGATTAAAACCTTAGACTCAAAGACTACAAAGTCCTTAGCCTATCTAATTATACCTTCACCGCCGCGCAACAAGCAATCCCCTTTGGGGTCTTTATGATCATCACTTTGATATTCCCCGGGATATCCACTCGACTCCACTTCGGGATCCACTCTTGACGCCCATCAACTCATGATGCCGTCCTTGTCCCGTTCTCATCATCTCATCCATCTTTGGACCTAACTCAATCACAACTCATAAAATAGTTAGTCCAAGATGCATGGTTGTCTCAATTATCTCTTGCACTCCATTAACACATAATGGATGCCTTTAGATCAATTGAGCACAACCTAAATCAATTGAAATGATTAATTGTGTCTTAAGTACAATAATGCAACTCATGCTTAATTATACTTAAGAACTATTCATTTATCCTTAATTAATCAAGGAACACCATCAACACATGATGAAATGTTCTTTAATAATTAACAAGACAAATGAACTCAATTTAAATTATCATTTAAATTGATATGAGTATATATTCACTACACAAGTTTTCATATACTCATGTTGATGAGAAATAATGATCCATAATTTGTGGATTGTATGGAAATGATCATTACTCTAAATCATCAACTATAGAATACACTCCACATGTATATGTGCATAGACATGATTGACTTGGATATAATATGCACATATTCAATTTGATCATATTGGAGTATATCCTATATTACCATGAGTATACTTTAACTAGGCAATTCAAATATATACTCAAGGATTTAGTTTCTTTGTCTTGATCCTTATATGTGTCAACAACGAATCGATCAATACAAATAGACTTTCAAGTTAAACTACAAACTCCCCCTAAATATGTGCATCCATGTAATATATAGATTGAGAAACATGATGCACATTTGTGGTTAATATAACGGGGACATTCATACTTTAACTTGAATCCAAAGTATGTAATTAATACTATAATGAATATGCATACATACCTCGGGTTTTCCATTTTTCAATGCGATGAGACTAAACAAAGATATTCTAAACAAACATGTTAGTCTCGATATAAGATTGTCATTAATAACACTATCGCATTAGGGGATAAACTCAATATTGGATTTGTCATTAACACAAGATTAGATTTGTCATTAACACCAAAACCATAATTAATGAAGGTTGAACTTACACCCACGAGGTCCATTAATTACGGATCCAATCCGAATTAATGCGTCCCAGCCCGTTAAGTGTGTGACCCTGTAGGTTCATGTACATTTGGACATAGATTCGGAACACCCTTTTTCCAATCAAATAGCTGGTAGCGGTTCCTTGCAGAGCATGCCAACTCCCAAACGCATATGATCAAATCAGATAGAACCTTTCAAAAGTACTCATGTAATAATCCCTTTGCCAAACTATATGAAGATCGAACTCAAGGCGAGAAGTATGTTATCCTTTGACAGTTCAATCCATCTCTCGTATCCGTGATATATTAATAAGTTGTGATTGACTTCTCAATCACGGCATGCCCATGCACTTCCTTAATCATATCACACGAGTGGTCTAGACATATATCTCCGTTACACCGGAGTGACAAATTCCATCTTGACTGCTCACTTTCCTCTGCATATTTCATAGCAAACATGAAAGCTACCTTTACAACTATCCGGTTAGGAAATAGCGTTTGGTGGCCCCAAGGTAAACTATTACACATGTAGGGAATGTGACAATCTCAGGTCTAAGGATCATACATCCACTATGTATGAGATACACTGATGACACATAAGAATGTAACATTCTCGCAGTGTCCTATTGCGGGTCTATCTAACCCATGTTCTTCATCATGAGTTCACAATGTATTGATGATATCTCCATATCCTATGATCTATGAAACATAATCATCGATCAATACATGTGCTGATCTATTCATCGTTGTCCTATCTGATGATACCGATCGATCGAGATACTTACGAATTATATCAATAAGTAGAGAGTTTCATAAGCAAGTCACATACTTGCGATCAATATAATGATATACATTCATTGGACCAATAATCATATTATTATTCATAAGCATAGTTATGTTACAATCATCTATATGATCGCCTCAAGGGCATAACACCAACACAGACGTTTTCTCGTTTGCCGCCAAGAAGATGGGGCGTGAGATTGTCGTGCAAGAAAGCAAACAAGAACAACGAGAAAAGAAAATACAAAAGATGCGTGCAATTTTACATTTCATTTCATAATCTGTCTCTTCTCAGTACAAAAGCGTCTTATACTTTCCCCACTACCGAATTACCTATCTCGGTAATCTTCCTCAGTATCCAAATTGTCTTACAAATGACAATATTCTTTACATCTACAAGAACTTCGATAAGTAACTCCATTTCAAGCTAATCCGCAGGATCCACTTGATATTCCATCTGTGCCGTCCGTTACAAAGAGGTAGCTGGTGAGGCGACGAGACCGGGGATGGCGCAGCCGCAACGAAGGCCAACTAGGGTTTGGGGCGGCTATGTTCTTGCGACCCCGAGTGAAGGAAGCAGAGCAGGAGATACGTTTTTTTTTTCTCGAAACAGGGAAGAGGGCAAGGGGCTGTTCCTTCTATAGCCAAACTTGGCTACACTTTATCACATACCAAGTTACACAAATTTGATCAAGTTAGACGTCCATTTGTTCTATAGTTATATGTGTGGCAAGATTCTTTCTTACTGTCCAGTCTCAAAAAGTATGACAAAATTTATTTTACTAGTCAAAGTGTGGCTTTAATTTTGATAATATAACCTTAGACAAGTTTGACAAAAAAACTTTTATCAAAGCATAGCAACATTAGTGTATGAACCAAACAGATCCTCAGATTTGATGCTACGGATGCTCAAAATTGACAGAACAGCAAAAACAGAAAGGTACTATTCTTTCGGTGCTATTAGAGTGAACTCAAGTCTCTCAGTGTACTAGATGGAGAAGCGCAACGTTGTGCTGGGCAAACAACGATGATTTTTTTTTTTTTTTGTAAAAGGGCGTGCTCTAGGTCTAGGTGCAATTATCTGGAGCTGTGAGGTTCTTTTGTAAAAAGGGTCTAAAGCTGTATGCAAATGCACGAAACCATGAGATCTTCGTGCAAAAGAGTCGATGAAGGACCTAAACATAATTTCTAGAGCCATACGTGTTCATGCGAAACAATGAGGTTTTTTTTCAAAAGAGCTGATCAGAGGACTTGAACGTAACATCAAATTTCGTGAAGGATTTTTCCGAAAACTAGCGGACGTGCCGCTCCTAGAGACGGCAAATCCTAGTAGCTTTAGACAAGTAGTAATAACTAGATGCGTGGGCGTGGCGCACGCCGTGCCAGCCGCCACACGACAAAACATAAAAATCGGGCGTAGTTTTGGGAGGCTAACAAGCAAAAACCAAAGTAATACGTAATCTTAGAAAGCTTTGGGCAGCTTTTCAGGAAAACACCGTACTAAAAACAAATCACGAAAGTTCCGGGGTAATAAAGAATTTTAACAGACTATTCTGTAATATCATATTTTTTGGGCCCTTTTTTGGGAAAAAAAAGGATGCAGTTTTTCGAGAAAATGCCGCTCTAAAAACAAATCACAAGAGTTACGAGGTAACAAAGAATTTTAACGGAATATTCTGTAACATTAGAATTTTTTGGGCCCTCTTGTGCAAAAAAAAAATCTGCGGAGTATTAAGTTGTAATCTCAGGAAATCTATTTCAAAATTCTAAGGGCCTCCCTGCAAAAAAAAATTAGATTTTTAGGGTCTTTCTCGCAAAAAATAATGATCTAGATGTGATTTTCGAAACCTCTGAGGGCTTCTTCACAAAAAAAACATGCGGTATCTAGGGGGCCAGGCAATTTTTTTTTTTGGAGTTTTTAGGTCTTTCCCGCAAAAAAAAGAGACCTAAATGTGATTTCCGAAACTTTCAAGGTCTTCTCAAGAAAAAAACAGCGACATCGCCACGCCCACGCTGTCATGTGAAAAAACCACCGCTCGCACGAGCAGGGAATCGAACCCGTGACCGTAGGCGTGAGAGTGAGACGTCTCACCACCGCGTTGCGCAAGTGTTCTTGACGAGTAACAATGCTAAAATATATAAGCCGAATAAGCCGGCGAGCCACGCGGCGACATAGCTCAATGGTCTGCGAGCCATATGCATGGCATACCGATTTACTGTTCACACGGGAGACATGACCAGCATGAGCGACCGAAAAACCTTCCACCTTTATATACCGAAAAACCTTCCACCTTTTATATACGGTAGTATATATTAAAGTGAACTCAAGCCTTTCGGTGCTATAAACCAAAAGTCACATCTGTCACAAACCTTTTTCTTTCTTTTCTTGTGTACCAATTTCCTGTAGCCCACCGCCCCACCCTATTTATTAGTGGTGAAATTTAAGCTCCTGATTCGACAAGGAAGGACATGAGTCGGTATCTATGGGGGAGGGGGAGTTTCCACTGTCAATAGTCAGCATTTACCTTCAGTTTTATTTTCTTTCAAGAAAATCAACCAGACTGAACAACTGCCATCATGACGTGTGAGGACTGCTACGTGTGCGAACTACTAATACAGGTGCACCCACAGATCAACCGGAGAAATTCGGGATACAAACACGCGCAGTCGTTAGTCCGCAAGCCGATTTCCCTTGCAGATCCTGGTCTGCTCCCAATCTGTTCCGTAAAGACGCGCCGGCGAATTTAGTTAGAAAGAATAGGAAGGAATTCAGCATACGCTTAAGTAGCACGTGGATTTCACACAATTTTTCCTTTTATATGTCTATTGTTTTTCTTAATGGAAAGATAACTAGTTTTGCCTAGGCATTCTCGTTTGTATCGGCACAACACAAATACACAACATGTAAATAAATGGAGCAATAAGGACAACCAAGAAGGATGAAAATCCTCTTCATAAAAGGGTACCCACTCCATTCACTTTTATAAGGCTTAATTTTTGAATGATTTTATTCACAAATATAAGATTTGTATATAGATTTAATGAGACCTTTCCTTCTACACCCTTATTTATTCTCACTTAACCATATGCATTTATTCATTACCACCCACACAAAGTATATCTTTCATCTTTTAAGACAATTAAGTGGAGACATCTAAGTCACTTTCTCTTGTACATTTCTCAATTTCAACGCAATCTTAATCCTTGTGCCAAGTCAAAATACACCTTTTAAAAATGAACGTAGGGAGTAGGAAATTCTGCGCCATTTGTAGTTTTATGAGAACACACACATATCACTGTTTAGCGCTTTGTCAATTTCATATCTTTTAAATACAATTGAGTTTGGCATTTAAATTTTACAGGATTGTAGAAACTCTTCTCCCCTACACATGGTAAATTTTTGAGAAATTTTCAAATAATTTACTTAGGGCTGATAAACAAAACTAAATTTTTGTTCATGAAACCACATGTACAAGTTTTCAAAAATTCTTAAAAAATTATCATACGTATAGAAGGTGAGATTCTACAATTCTGTAAAATTTGAAGACCAAAATCAATCTTGGCTGAAAGATGTGAAAAAGATAAATTCAGTTGAATAGTAAATTTTCACTGTTTAGCATTTTGTCAATTTCATATCTTTCAAATGTGATTGAGTTTGGTCTTTTAAATTTTACAGGATTGTAGAATCTCACCTTTGAGAATTTTTAAGAACTTGTATATGTGGTTTTCACGAACTTTATATGATAAAGATAGTTTACCAGTCAAATGAATACCAAATGACGGTGTGTGTAAGAGTATATTACCGAATAGACGCTTAATATTTTACAAATGGTTCACATTTGAATTTTACCGTCTATTGTAGTTATGTTTATGATCATCTACATAATATTTTTCTAAAGGGCTGACAAACAAAACTAGACTCTTATTCTCATAGTTCACTTCATTTCAGTTTAGTAATATCTTGTATAATAGTTAGTAACTTTTATTTTTTGGATAGTATATCATGTGTATGGATAGTAAAGGCAACATATCTTGTGTAAATCATTATTATCATGTAAAATTCATGAAAATCACATGTAGAAGTTTTTTTTAAAAAAAATAAAAAATTACCATATATACGTAAGGTTGTGAGATCTATAACCCTGTAAAATGTAAATACCAATATCTCATTTGAAAGATATGAAATTGATATGCGCTAAACAATGATGAAAAATAAATTTGTCAATATTACAGCCTAGTGCTTGAGCAATCATGGTGAGATCTGACTCTAAAACATTGAAATGTTTAGGGAAATTAACTTTAGTAAAAGGAGTACTATACGATGCAAGTCATTGAAATGTTTAGGGAAATTAACTATAGTTTTAGGGATGAGAATTAACTTTAGTAAAAGGAGTACTATACGATGCAAGTCAGCGAGTATGATTGGCATACTCCAGTTAGCCGGAAATTGCAAATTTACATCTGCTGACTGACTTGGTAAATCAGCATTCTTGGAAGTTGCTTGATTTGTTTCCACTTAAACGCTTTCGTTGCTTTATTTATCTAGGCACGCGCAAGTTTGCCATTTAAATTCACCGAGTACTACACCCGGACATCTGTTTCAAATGTAGTAGGCATGTAGCAGCTTGAAATTCAAATTCGCCAACTAAAGCTACGTATACAAACACGGACGACTTGACATCCCGATTATCGAACGCCGAAGGCACCACAATGGCGAGAACAACTAAACGTCGCAACACGTTCTCGAAAAAAAAAAACCACTCGAATTGATCTGCCCCGTTCCAACTTCGAAACCTTCGACACGATCCCAACAACCACCCAAGAGGCCAAGACCCAACCAACAAAACACAGCCCTCCCCTGATTCACGAGTCCCTCGACTCGAATACTTGTATTCCGTCCCATCACAGGACAGGAATGCCAGAATGGGATTCCATCGAGAGAGCAGCCTTCCGGATCCCAAATCCAGCTGACTAAACAAAGCAAAGCACCGAGCAAAGCCAAGCCCACCAAACAGTAGCAACAAAACGCAAAACCAACGGGGCGACCAGCTAGCCAAGCAAGGCTTCCGCCCCCAACCCAAACGCTGCCATGTCGACCCACCTCCCGCCGCCGGGCACCGACCGCGTGGCCGACGCGGGGGATGCGGCCCTCGCGCGCGACATCGTCACGCTCCACAAGGCGCTCTCCCTCGACCCCTCCCGCCGCCGCCGCCGATCCCTCCCGCTCCCCTCCCCATCCCCCGTCGACCAGGCCCGCCACAGGCCCGGGTTCAAGCCCTCCTCCTCGCGCAGGCTGCTGCCCTCGGCCTCGTCCGTCTCCACCTCCTCCTCGTCGTCGTCTTCGTTCTGGAAGAAGTCCTTCACGGCCATCTCGCACCTGGGCCGTCGCCGCCTCGACTGCGCGTTCACCCTGCACGTGCATTCCGTCGACGGCCTCCCAACCGCGCTCGATGGCTCCCCGATCTCCGTCCACTTCCGCAGGATGTCCGTGTGCGCCTCCACCCGCCCCGTCGTGGCGGCCCTCGGCGCCGCCGCGTTCGAGGAGGCGCTCACGCAGCGCTCGCCTGTATACTTCTCCCGCGGCGCGAAGGCCGCGGTCAAGTACGAGCCCCGGGCCTTCACCGTCGCCGTCGCCGCCTCGGCGCTCGAGCTCGGCAAGCACGAGGTCGACCTGACCCGTCTACTACCGCTCTCCTTCCACGACCTCGAGGAGGGCGGCGACTCCGGATTCGGGAAGTGGAGCACGAGCTTCCGGCTCTCAGGCCCCGCCCGTAGCGCGCGGCTCAATGTCACCTTCTCATGCGCGCTCGTTGGCGGCGGTGGAGAGCACCAGAAGGGAGGGGAGGTGGCGGGGCTGAGGCGGGGCTCGATGGCGAGGCAGGTGTCAGTGCAGGCCCCGACACCGGTGCCGGCACGGAGCAGGGACGTGACGGTGCTGCACGAGGTGTTGCCGAGCGCGAGGCCTGTAAAGGCGCTGCCTTTTGTTGGTAATGCAGGTCTTGATGCGGGGAAGGAGGAGGTGCCAACACTAGAATGTGAGGAGGATGGGTCGCCGCAATCGAAGCATTGCACATCAGTGGAGGTGAAGAAGGGGGACTTGGCGTATCCACAGGGCGATTGTGATGGTGCGGAGTCCAGTGTGGTTGAGCAGGGAGTTGAGATCGCCCTTGGGGAGCTCAAACCTTTGGTGACTGACAATGTGACCGATGGAAAGGAGGATTTTGGGGCTGAAGTTGATGAAGAGGGAAAGGTCGAGCCTGTGTTAGTAAGTGATGACCTTGCTAAAGGGGAAACTGTTGAAGTGAAACTAGAAGATGTGGTCAGTGATGTTGCTCTTGGAAGGGAGGATGTGGGAGACAAGCAGGATTCAATGGCCAAAGAGGCTTTTCTGCCTACTGCGGTGTTTGAAGGAGAGGATCAGTTGGTAGCAGATACAGAACTGGAGGATCTAGACTGTATATTTAACGACCTCTCAATTGTTGAGCCAGAGGAATTTGACTCACCAACCATAGAAGATAAGCTTTCTAGGCGATTGAGCTGCATGGGTGCAAACAGTAGTTACAATTCCACCAGTCGGAAGATTAGATCACACAGCATGGATGCTTCATCTGATTTTGTTGCTAGTGAGTTTTTGGATATGCTTGGGATAGAGCACAGCCCATTTGGGCCAACCTCAGAATGTGCATCGGAGTCACCAAGAGAGCGGCTTTGGAAGCAGTTTGAAAAGGAAGCTTTAGCATCTGGGTATGGTATTCTTGGTTTGGACTATGAAGATGGGGTGGAAGAACCTAGTTGTGAAGATGTTGCAGAGGATTTTGATCTCTCCACAATCATACACGAGGTTGAACTTGAGCTTCAGAATGGAATTCTGCCCATAGACACCAGATTTCGAGCTAAGTCGCTGGAAGATGAGGAAACTGAAGCCTTGATGCGTCAATTTGGGCTAAATGAGAAGTCCTTCCAATCTTCTCCACCTGGAAGTAGAAGCGGGTTTGGTAGCCCCATTGATCTCCCACCTGAGCAACCCCTTGAGCTACCACCTTTGGTCGATGGTTTGGGTCCATTTATTCAGACAAAGGATGGAGGATTTCTGCGGTCAATGAATCCAGCCCTTTTTGAAAATGCAAAGAACAATTGTAGCCTGGTCATGCAGGCTTCTTCTCCAATCGTACTACCAGCAGAAATGGGCTCTGGGATCATGGAGATATTGCATGTTCTGGCCTCAGTTGGAATCGAGAAGTTATCAATGCAAGCAAACAAACTTATGCCCTTAGAGGATGTCAATGGCAAAATGATGCAGCAGATTGCCTGGGAGGCTTCTCCAGCTACAGAGTCTGCTGAAAGGTTAGAAATCTTTCTTGTCATTCTTGTTTGTGCCTTTCCCTACTGCATCTTATGCGTTGATTAAAGCATTTTTCTTTTACCAATGCAGATATGACCTATTGGACAATCATGGCATGGATGCTCTGGCAGGGGGAGTTGGCAAAACTGCCTTTGGTAAAAAGAAGAAAGGGAGAGGTGCTGGTCTGTCATCATCATTCGGTGGGGAAAATGCTTCAGAATATGTATCACTTGAGGACCTTGCACCATTGGCCATGGAAAAGATTGAAGCCCTTTCCATAGAGGGTCTGAGGATACAATCTGGCATGTCAGAGGAAGAGGCACCCTCCAATATCAGTTCCCAGCCTATTGGGGAATTTTCATCTCTGCAAGGAAAATGTGCAGAGAATACCTTGTCCCTTGGTTTAGAGGGAACTGCAGGTTTGCAGCTTCTGGATGTTAAACAAAGTGTGGGCGATGTTGATGGATTAATGGGCTTGTCAATCACTCTAGATGAGTGGATGAGGCTTGATTCTGGAGTAGTGGATGAAGAGGACCAGTTCAGTGACCGAACATCAAAGATACTTGCTGCCCACCATGCTAAATCAATGGAATTAGTTGCTGAAAGCCAAAATGCAGACAAAAAGAGCAGGAGATCTGGTAGAAAATGGGGTTTGTTAGGGAACAACTTCACCGTTGCTATCATGGTTCAACTGCGTGACCCACTACGTAACTACGAGCCAGTTGGCACACCGATGCTTGCTTTAATTCAAGTGGAAAGGGTTTTTGTACCCCCAAAGCCCAAGGTATGCAGAACTGTTTCAGAGAAAGGTAACAGTCAGAAAGATGATGAGGAGCCCAAGGCTGAAGTGGTTCTAGATAAAGCATTAGTCAAGGAAGAGAAGAAGATTGAGGAAGAAGATTCCGTTCCTCAGTTTAAAGTCACGGAAGTGCATGTAGCTGGCTTCAAGAGCGAGCCTGAGAAAAGAAAACCATGGGGTAATCAAACACAGCAGCAATCTGGCTCAAGATGGCTGCTTGCAGCTGGCATGGGTAAGGGCAATAAGCATCCTCTAATGAAATCGAAAGCAATTGCAAAGCCAACCAAAGAGGCAGATGGTCAGCCAGGAGACACACTTTGGAGCATTTCTTCACGCGTTCACGGAGCAGGGACAAGGTGGGGCGAGTTAGCAGGACCTAAGCGGAACCCAAATATCCTCCTTCAAAAGGAAAAGAGATTTCGGTGATGGCTTATCAGTTCTCGGTAGTTAGTCATCTCAAACAAAAATTCTCAGTAGTTAGCAGTTGGAAGGGCTCGCCTGGATGTCCCTTTTAGGAGGGGGCTTATTATTTATCTGCAACTATATCTCGCTGGAAATGTTCGTAGTGGACTGTAAAATCATGTAAATCTAGTTCTTTTGTTGATACATGTCGAACCATTTAGGATCGGCCGTTTTTATATGCTTCGAATGGGTTGTGCTCCTTTTGAACTCCCTTGTACATAATTGTACCGAGAAACTAATGTTTCTCTTGTTACAATTACAAAAGCGCCTTCTTCCTGTGAAGGTGCAATAGTGTCTACTGTCTCACTCAAGCTTGTCATCGTGGGTGTTTTACTCGTTTGTCCACAATTTGTTACACTGATCTTCTATCCATTCTTGTTTTATCAAGCTGTTATCATACTGATTGTTGTCTTGGTATGGCAGTTCTCTGTTCACATTAGAATCATGTGCTTCACCAATTATGTTGATATTTTTCTCCTGAAAACAATGGATCTTTTTTACTCACATAAACTATCACACCCTGCAGTGTGGATGCAATGATGCGATGAGGGCTCCCATGATCTAAAAAGTTTGGCTAGCTCTGATTTTGTGATGAACATCGATTTGTTCATGGAACTAGCGCACAATAAATGATGGGTGAACGAAAACCAGAAGGCGTTCTTGCGAATTTTGTCTCAAGGGACGAACTCATCAGCCATCACAAATCATTCAGCACAGGGGAAAGAGAAATCCATGGAATCTCATCCCGTGGATGCTTGGTCATTGGCCATCAAAGCTGAGGGAGCATGCCGCGATTAAACGACGATGGAGCCCTCGTTGAAAAGTGCGTATAGTATGACACAACGCGGGTCTTCCATCTCTGATCTTAATTTACTCCGCACGCTTCACTGGAGCAGTGGGAAGTGGCAGATACGTACAAATCAATCACCTTTGCCTGCCCGTCAGTTCCACGTAGATCAATAGTAATACTAGTACGAGTTTTACTGGCTGCCCCCTTAATTTGGTGGCATTCGAGCTTAATTGCTGCGTTTGAAAGGAAAATGCGACCTACAGAGGTGCAGGCAATTTCAGGTTTTCATCTCGCGCGATATTTTACCAGTTCCAGTTATCTGAAACCATGAAATGCAGCAATGTAGCACTCCTGAAAAGTATCTCTTAAGGAGTTGAGAAAATCACAGCCGCGACTTCCTGAATCCTGAAAATGTCAAAGAGGTATTTCCTTTCGAGAAATTCAATTCGTGCTCTGTTCTTGCAGCTCCACCAGAAATTATTGTATTTCTTAATCAAATCAATGTACCTTGAAATGTACGGCACGCGCACATAACCGCGGCGGTTGTGTTGTGCACACCGTCGCCATTATTCGTGGCGGTGGTTGATTTCTTACCTTTTCTGCAGCCACCTTTTCCACCGTACTAACTAGTAAAAGAGTGAAACGAGTACTCTGAAAATTGCAGTACGAATCCCCGGGCGGTTAGATCCGAACGAACATTGTAACCTAATCCGCTTGATCCCCAGCTAGCTGTGTCAAACTTTATGGTAACTATCGCCGGATCAACAAACCGGTACACATCTCTGTCTGTTTTATACTCGAAGCAAATTAAGTCGATCGTGCGTGCGTGCACGTTCTGGTAATAAACATGTTGCCGCGACGAAGCCTGCTTTTGTCTAAACCTGGGAATCCCGGAATGGCATCACAACATATCGTCTTGGACCAAGAAATGTGCTGATCACGGTGCCATTTCTGGATTTCCCTAGCTAGCTGGCAAAACTTACTCGCACGACTCTGGGATTGGCAGATGCAAGTACCTAAGACCATCTCCAAGGGTTTCCCAGGGTTCCATTCCTTTCGGACCGGCAGAGGAATCCTTCTCGATTCCATTCCTTCCCAAAGAATGACTCCAACAGATTCCTTCAAAGACTCCTTCCTTCCCGAAATACCTAACTTTTCCTCCTCCCCTCTCATCCAACCCAGCAATTCTATATATTGAGGGGTTGCATTCATCAGGTTAGTCACCCACAACCCATTGCCAACCTCACAATGAGTCAGTTCAATTCTTCCTCAAGTGATGAATATGGCTTCACTGATGATGAGGACATCCTTCTCTTAGCAATCGCAGAGGAGGAGGAGATGGAAGTGCGAGGTACCAACCGTCGACGGGGATCGGTTCCAAGCCATGCGGTGATCAACCGAGGTCGCGTTGAAGGGACGGCTCGGCTTTATGGTGATTACTTCGCTTCCTCCCCCGTGTACGGCCACGCATTTTTCAGGCGGAGGTAACAAACATAATTGTTCTAGCAAATACGAATGATGGACTTGTAAGGTTTCATTATGTCTAAGTCGTTTCACATACGCAGGTTTCGGATGAGCCGCTCCCTATTTTTGCGCATAACGAATGCTATCGAAGGACACGACGTTTGGTTCCAGCAAAGTAGAGATGCAACCGGAAGCTTGGTTTGTCACCTCTTCAGAAAGCAACAGCCGCTCTCCGTCAACTAGCTTACGGTGTTCTCATGGATATTTGTGGGACGAGTACGTCCGTATTGGGAAAGTCTGACCATTCTAGCTCTCAAGAAGTTCGTGAAGGCGGTGGTCCAGGTTTTCGGGGAGGAATATCTCCGATCTCCTAACGCAGGAGACATTAGTAGACTATTAGTTGTTGGTGAGCACAGGGGTTTCCCTAGAATGCTTGGTAGCATCGACTGCATGCATTGGACCTGGAAAAACTGCCCGAAAGCATGGCGAAGGGCTTTCACAGGGCATACTCGCAGGCCTTCCATAGTCCTCGAGGCGGTTGCTTCGTACGACCTGTGGATTTGGCATGCTTTTTTCGGGATGCCAAGAAGCATGAACGATATTAATGTGTTGCACCGTTCTAACATATTTTGTAGGGAAAATGATGGTACAGCTCTGGAGGTAAACTACATCGTCAATGGCAATCAATACGATATGGGCTACTACCTCGCGGATGGCATTTACCCGGAGTGGGCTACCTTCGTTAAGGCGATTGCAGCGCCGATGGGAAACAAGAAGGTCTACTTCTCGCAGATGCAGGCCGCTGCAAGGAAGGATGTTGAGAGAGCGTTTGGAGTGCTCTAGGCTAGGTTTGCCATTGTAAGGGGCCCCGGGCGATGTTGGCACCAGAGTACGTTAAGGAATATAATGACTGCATGCATCATTCTTCATAACATGATCGTGGAGGACGAGAGGAATGGGCCACCGCAGGAAATTAACTTCGACTATATGGGTACTCCCGTCGTGACAGCCACAGCACCCAATGGGTCGGTCTTGCACTGCATAGAAGCTACTTAAAGGCGGAGGGATCGCCAACAGCACCATCGGTTGCAGGCAGATCTGGTCGAACACCTTTGGGCACGCCACGGGGGTTAATGCGACTGTAATCTATGTTTTCGTTTAGGATGGTCTTATGTATCACTATAAGCTATGTTTCCGTGTGAGATTGTTATGAAAGTGCTCGGTAACCTTTCATGTATTACTCTTCTCAATGGTGCTTGATACCACCAAGTGTGATGAGAACAAACACAGAAACAAAGCAGTGCTTTAAAAGTACATGAAGAGTATAGAATTGCTATTCAGAATTTATACACATTCATAGCATAATAAGTTAAAACAAATTCAGAACATTCATAGCATTTATACACATTCATACACATTCAGAATTTATATGTATTCATAGCATGTAACAAGCAGCCATAGTCAATGGCTACTTCAACGGAAGCCGACAATGATTTAAATTCTGAATACAAATGTACATCCAGCAACTGAATCAACCATAACTACACACTTCATTACCTACAAAACTGAATTACACATTGACGGCAGTAGCCTCAGGAATTGCAAGTTGCAACTACATTGCTCAGTCTAGATTCCACGCAAAGTTTCGGGACCAGTTACGAAAACAGAAAACCACCAGCTCGCTCTCTTCATCTTTGGTTCGAACCTCAGTTTCAAGACCAAAGTCAGTGCACCAGTTGATTTAATCCAAGACTGGTAAGCTTCATTTCCAGAGAACGTGAAGATCACAGAGCTACTCGACTCCCTCATACAAGATCAAGCGATGAAGCACAAATGACATCTAGATCATGCAGCAGCTTCTCACAGTACTTGATTGCCTGTAATATTATAGTTACAACATTACTTTTGATTCAGTTATAAACGCGTATACAGAAACAATTCAGCAGTTCTCCAAGGGAAATTTAAAGCATAATTTATGGCAGGATTGTGAACTTACATCGCTCCAGCTAAGTATTTTAACAGCATGTGGTGGTGTTGGATTTCCTCTATGGTTTCAGGTAGATACTTGACAAGTATCTGCAATGAGGAAATTTAATAAACAAATTTGCTCATTGCAGAATTGAATAGGAAACATGGGTAAAGACCTTACGAAAACGTATTCTGCATAAGAAAGCTCTGCAGTAATCCTCTTCCTGATCAGGATTGGTCTGCAGGGATTCAAGACCTGCAGTAATAAAATTTTCCTAGTTAACAACACAAAATCTACACAGTTAACAAAAATGGAGAGAAAAAGAATAGTGTTCATCAGAAAGTTTCCCTTGAAGATACTAGTTGGCATGTCAAGAACACAGGATTGAACTGAACACCATCAGAAAAAGAAATTAACTCCCACTAACACATCTCCTGAAAGTGAATTTCAACTGAACACCATCCCAGGCATCAGCAATGGTGGCCCCTTGTCCATTCACCACACATACAGCTCCCAAAACTGAATTGCTTACCTTGAGAACCAAACCAATATCTCTCTCTCTCTCCGAACGGTAATTACCTGTGCTAGATCTCCTTTATAATTTTCAACTCTTCATGTCCACTCATGTAGCCGGACAGATTTGGTTTGGTTCAGCTTGATGAGTCAACTCTTCATGTCCACTCATGTCCAGCTCCTGGACTAACATTTGCCAGAACTCTTCTGTGATAGTCAGCTTCCCTAACAACCAATTAAAGGAACTCTTCTGTGCAGCTCCTGGACCTCTTTATCTGTATATACAATTTTATGTTTAGTGAAAACAGCAGAATTGCACAGAAGAGTTCACTATCTGTTATTTTACCTGCAAGCTGAAGAAGCAAAAGACCAAATGTAGGTAGAGCTGCAAGAATAGCAAAATTTATCGCATTTCCCTCAAGAATCTGATCCATTTCCACCATAGCCCTGTGTATGAACAATCCAATTATCTCCGGTGGTGAATATCTCATAGGACAATTGAGTGCAGTTCTTGAGCTTTTACTACCAATTGAGTGCAGTTCTTGAGCTTTTACTGCCAATTGAGCTGCAACATTAGGGCCACAATCTCCTTGAGCTTTTACTGCCAATTGAGTGTAGTTCTTGTCAAATGGGTTTATTACTTCTCTTTTAATTGTTTTTCTCCTCTTGGTATAAGCTTTATCATCAAAAGAGAAGAAATGTTGATCTTCACAAAGCCATTTGACGCTCACGCCCAACCTGAAATGTAATTAAACCCATCAGCATCAGGTTCTGAAAATGGTCTTCTCCTCATTTCACTGGCCTTGCATGTTAGGTAAACCATTCTCCTATTTTTATTCACATTCTTAATTTTGCCAGTATGCTTAACCTTGTAGAAGCAATGATAAAGAGCAGAAATTACCTGCAGAGCTAGTCCATAACCTCCATTAACTTCTTGTTCAAAGAAATGAGGTCAGTACACAAATATTGCACAAGTACAAAATTGAAGGTCGGAGGATGCCTTCTACCTTCATAAGTTGTCCATTACGTAAATATTAAGGAAGCCTTGTAGCAAGAAATATTGCACTGGTTTTCACTTCAAAACCACGGGTCATGGATGGTCAGGATGTGAAACATACATGAGATATTGTTTTGCAAGAGGTACTTAAGAAAACAGGTGGACACTTGGACAAGATATTCAAATAAGGTGCATGACAAGATATTCAGATAGGGTGCATTAGAAAAACATTAACTCCTAGCTCTAGGATCTGAAATATTTGCAGTGTGAAAAATGAAACACTAAGACACCACACAACTGCACAAACTAATCAAGACACTGCTAAGTGAATGCACCCTTTCATACTGTTTCAATACAGTACTTTCAAGGTTTTGCAAGCTCTGGCTGTACATTACTTCGACTGCAAAGGAAATAAGTTAGCAAAGAACATATTACAGGATAAAGACCAAGATCTAACGATCATGAATTTGGCAAAAATATCTTCATCTGAAACCTTGAAGACCAAGATTCAAATTGACATGAGGACAAATGGAAATGACTAACCTGTCCGAATGGTAGACAAAGTGCTGGTTATGAATAAGCACAATCTAGATTAAAACACCACACAGTAATTGAATAAGCACAATCTAGATTAAAACAGATCATAAAACAACAATCACTGATCAAATAGCAACGTTGTCCCAAACATAGCATAGCCATAAAAGTTGCCCGACATGGCGAGAGTTCCAACAAGACAAGTCTCGAACATAAGGACATAGTTCGAACATTACAAAAATAGTTAAGGCCCCCTCACAAACTGTGATGACATATGGATTATGGGGAGAGTTATTTATCCATTTCCCGGCGAGCCTTCATAATCTCGCGCTGTCGACTCTCATAGTACTCCCGCTACATTCCGCTACACGCGTTCAAGTCGATGTTCATAACCCTCTCATTCTCTGCTTCTTCCGACATGGCTAATTTTTTACGTTGTATTTCTACGATAGCCGCCCTGGAGTCATTCATCTTGTCGAAATGCTCAGCGTACAAACCAACAGATGACGCACTAGACGAACCAACTCGCTTCCTGGCCGACTTTGCAGCCTCGCGCCCTAGTGGCCTTGGCCCCTCCTCAGAGGAAGCTTGTGAGGACAAGTCGACGAAGTCTTTATTCGACCGTCATGCGTTGGACCACCTCCTCCTTTCTCGCTTTCTTCCGGGACATGTGCGAAGACCACTTTGGATGATCACCAATAGCATCCAAAGAATGAAGGAACGCGAAAGGCTTGCCCTC
The DNA here is from genome assembly GCA_036346375.1 of Guadua angustifolia. NCBI lineage: Eukaryota > Viridiplantae > Streptophyta > Magnoliopsida > Poales > Poaceae > Guadua > Guadua angustifolia. Next base: position 23,864,233 of record CM070500.1, read on the forward strand.
GATGTCTTGGTACATAGTTGAGGCATGTGCCATCTGTTACAAACGCCAATTGAATTCACGAAATCCTTTTAGAAATGGGAGATTCTACAACTACAATCTACCACTACTCATATGTAAACCGCAAAAAGGCATGAAGAGGTTTACGAATATTACCTGTCTCGCTTCGGTTGTACCACTCGATGCAAACCATCGATCGGTTGAGCAACCGGCAAATTTGCTCACGGACTCATTTATCAATGACCGATGGTTAACCATTGCCTTCACGGACCTTGCGTTACATTCTCCGGTCTTGTTAGCGTTGTAATATTCAGCAATTCGTGTCCAAGAGCTATCCGACGATTGGTCCTTCCCAACAACGGGTCTTGGCGACATTCAACCAGCAGAGACAAGTACTTTATCCTCTTCCGCACTCTATTTTGTCCTCTCTGTTTTGCATGCTATTTTTCCCTTCACGCTACTACGATGCCCTAGCACGGCCTTTCTTTCTCGATTTCGCAACCACGGGTGCATGTCCGGACCATGCCCTCCAATGGGAGCGACCACCGCCTCCAACTCGCCACACTCCGATCCAAATCTCGGGAGAGGTGCGTTCACCCCGATGGTGATGTCGACCAAGTGAGCTCAATTGAGTCGTCTCAGAGGAAATTCACGTACAATGGGTCCATTGTTTCGTCCCCCTAAAATTAGCCAACGAGTGAGTACATGTTCATTTCATTAAAACAATATACACCAAATCACACATGAAAGGTAGGTTCACATTCATTGCAAAGTGTACCACATAACCATGACCTAGAGTAGCTTGTGCTTCAAACAAACAAGGTTCATAATAGAGACCTTTACTACATTAGCATCATCCATCGAACCTCCTGTCGAAATGCTTACGTTTGAGAAAGCATCTACATTACAATGATAGGGCAGATATTGAAATACAAAAGACATTACCAACGTCTAACCAACACTACATGTAGGTAAGGTGCCACGAACGATCCGACTCCACAGACCAATCGCTAATTGGGGAGTAGTTGTCGCTATCTTCATCCGGATGATCTATGCCAGCCTCTTCAGCGGCCTCCAGATCTGCACTTTCTACGTCGACACTGCCAGCAGGTGCTATCTCCAATTCTAGCGTGTGCAACGACATCTCCTGGAGGCTCTCGGCTATGGCCTCGACATGTCGCAGTGCCATGTTTAGGTCGGCGGCCCAACTAGCATCACTTGCACTGAAGTTATCCCGAACAACCTTTTTCAGGTCCTTGGCCTTTGCATCGAGCATGTCTCGCATCTTCGCATGATTGTCCAAGTCTCGAGCCTCCATCTATAAAACCACATCAACACGAGCGGGTGATCAAGATTCCTCTGTAAATATTGATTCCTACACAAGAACTAATCTTGTGCTAAGCTCGGTTTGCACACGGAGACAATTATTTTGTGCCTTCGTCCAGACATATCCCCAAAATTAATGACTCTAAAATGTGATGGCAACTAACATTTACAAATCCTCTACGTGACCATCACGGGTATATTATCAAATGGATCATGAACTTCTAGGAAAATATGAACTCAATTAGCAAATCTTGATCAAGACACAAAGTATGATTGTAGACACCGCCTGACTCTTTCTGAACTGATTTTTTGGTCGAGGGAGCCATCACGAGGCAAATGCAAATGGCCTAGTTTTCGAGGAGCCTCGAAGTTAGCACATGTGGTCAAGAAGGTTTTTTTAATTTATTGCAATCGACATATCGTGCAGCCTTTACTCATTGGTTTATATGTCAGCTTTCATTTTAATAAGATGTTGTTTTCTTTTAAGTTCTTGAAGACTCAATCGCCCTTGTTGAAAAAGAAACACATTGTTTACATCAGCTGACAAACCATACATGTTATTGCTCTTATGCAATTTTGGATATGAAAAATTTCATTTCATTGCTCACTGTAGTTTGTAGTGGCTATGGTTATCACTAATCAAGTAGTGGCACAAGTTATCCATGTCAACGAATTTCAAGCAAAATATTTAAAGAATTGCATATTGCAGAAGTAATCCGATTGAACAAGTCCAGCCCCTATTAACGGTGAAATTAAGTTCTTGTACGTATTCAGGTAGAAGTGTGGATTTCATCCAAATCCATACTTCAACCAATCTGCACAACACCCAAATCGAAACCCTAAAATGCAACCATCTTACTTCAACCAATCTGCAGAACACCCAAATCGAAACCCTAAAATGCAACCATCTTCTGTACATCGTGCTTACCCAAATCCAAACCATAACGCAACCAGATCGGCAATCCAAAGCGACAATCCAAATCGATTTCGCAATTTCCCAACATCGGGGTGTTCAGGATCTACTGAGCATTCGAGCACGAACTGGTATTTCCCCATTTATTGGACAAACCTAAATCTTAAATCGAACTCACAACTCGTAAATACGGTGCTCGGATGACGTACCTCAAGCCGTCGACTACCGTATGGACGTCCTCCTCTCCGGCGGGTGTGGTGCACCTCCCCCGCGGCTCGCTCCCGATGACTTCGCCGATTTCCCCCGGGTCCGAGCGGACGCGCGAAACGGAATTCGTTGGGGACAACTGCTCTGGGAGAGGGCGAGGGGAACGGGGAGAGACACCGGGGGGGGGACCTCTCTCCTGTCCCGGGCTTCTCCCGGCGCGGAAGGGCGACCGTTGGAGGCGCTGGGATTCCTTTCCCGCTTGTGTTTTCCCATGGGGAGGGGGAAGGGATGGGGAAGGGAAGGCGTTGGAGATGGTCTAACTACATGTGCACACCGGGAACCATAAATGGTAATGAAGCTAGCGGTACTGAATCGTAATACAACAGATTAAGAATCTGAACTCTTGATTTGTTGTATAATTATATACAACAAACTGCTTTGTACCTTGTTCTACCTTCTAACCAAAAGATGCTCTGTTTAATTAGCTACAAGGACGGATGGATCCAATATTTTCCTTGCGTTGGGGTCCATGACAAACAAGTATCTGCGCAATGGACCAATGCTTGGAGATGGAAGCGGGCTCACGTGTGTTAGCTCTTCCATTTAATTTGTTTCAAGCAACCAGTTATAGGCCCCGTTCATTTCAGCTTGTGGATAGCTTTTACTTAAAATAAAAACAGATTGTTTGCTCAACGGTAGAATTTTGGATAGTTTTTCCTACAATCAACACTTCGAGCAGAGCCCACGCAAGGAGGCCGATGCGCTTAAGCCTGCACACCCTCCGGTCACCACCACGGGTCCTCCGCCCAAGCTCTGCTGCTATGGGTCCTCATATGGATTATGGGGAGAGTTATTTATCCATTTCGGCGAGCCTTCATAATCTCGCGCTGTCGACTCTCATAGTACTCCCGCTACATTCCGCTACACGCGTTCAAGTCGATGTTCATAACCCTCTCATTCTCTGCTTCTTCCGACATGGCTAATTTTTTACGTTGTATTTCTACGATAGCCGCCCTGGAGTCATTCATCTTGTCGAAATGCTCAGCGTACAAACCAACAGATGACGCACTAGACGAACCAACTTGCTTCCTGGCCGACTTTGCAGCCTCGCGGCCTAGTGGCCTTGGCCCCTCCTCAGAGGAAGCTTGCGAGGACAAGTCGGACAGAAGTCTTTATTCGACCCGTCATCGTTGGACCACCTCCTCCTTTTACGCTTTCTTCCGGGACATGTGCGAAGACCACTTTGGATGATCGACCAATAGCATCCAGCAATGAAGGAACGCGAAAGGCTTGCCCTCGATGTCTTGGTACATAGTTGAGGCATGTGCCATCTGTTACAAACGTCAATTGAATTCACGAAATCCTTTTAGAAATGGGAGATTCTACAACTACAATCTACCACTACTCATATGTAAACTGCAGTAAAGGCATGAAGAGGTTTCTGAATATTACCCTGTCTCGCTCAGTTGTACCACTCTGATGCAAACCATCGATCTGGTTGAGCAACCCGGCAAATTTGCTCACGGACTCATTTATCAATGACCAGTGGTTAACCATTGCCTTCACGGACCTTGCGTTACATTCTCCGGTCTTGTTAGCGTTGTAATATTCAGCAATTCGTGTCCAGTAGCTATCCGACGATTGGTCCTTCCCAACAACGGGGTCTTGGCTGACATTCAACCAGGCAGAGACAAGTACTTTATCCTCTTCCGCACTCTATTTTGTCCTCTCTGTTTTGCATGCTATTTTTTCCCTTCACGCTACCTGATGCCCTAGCACGGCCTTTCTTTCTCGATTTCGCAACCACGGGCTGCATGTCCGGACCATGCCCTCCAATGGGAGCGACCACCGCCTCCAACTCTGCCACACTCCGATCCAAATCTGCCGGGAGAGGTGCGTTCACCCCTGATGGTGATGTCGACCAAGTGAGCTCAATTGAGTCGTCCTGTAGGAAATTCACGTACAATGGGTCCATTGTTTCGTCCCCCCTAAAATTAGCCAACGAGTGAGTACATGTTCATTTCATTAAAACAATATACACCAAATCACACATGAAAGGTAGGTTCACATTCATTGCAAAGTGTACCACATAACCATGACCTAGAGTAGCTTGTGCTTCAAACAAACAAGGTTCATAATACAGACCTTTACTACATTAGCATCATCCATCGAACCTCCTGTCGAAATGCTTACGTTTGAGAAAGCATCTACATTACAATGATAGGGCAGATATTGAAATACAAAAGACATTACCAACGTCTAACCAACACTACATGTAGGTAAGGTGCCACGAACGATCCGACTCCACAGACCAATCGCTAATTGGGGAGTAGTTGTCGCTATCTTCATCCGGATGATCTATGCCACCTCTTGGCCGCCTCGGATCTGCACTTTCTACGTCGACACTGCCAGCAGGTGCTATCTCCAATTCTAGCGTGTGCAACGACATCTCCTGGAGGCTCTCGGCTATGGCCTCGACATGTCGCAGTGCCATGTTTAGGTCGGCGGCCCAACTAGCATCACTTGCACTGAAGTTATCCCGAACAACCTTTTTCAGGTCCTTGGCCTTTGCATCGAGCATGTCTCGCATCTTCGCATGATTGTCCGAAGTCTCTGAGCCTCCATCTATAAAACCACATCAACACGAACGGGTGATCAAGATTCCTACAGAAATCTTGATTCCTACACAAGAACTAGTACTGTGCTAACTGGTTTGCACACGGAGACAATTATTTTGTGCCTTCGTCCGACATATCCCCAAAATTAACAGCTCTAAAATGTGATGGCAACTAACATTTACAAATCCTCTACGTGACCATCACGGGGTATATTATCAAATGGATCATGAACTTCTAGGAAAATATGAACTCAATTAGCAAATCTTGATCAAGACACAAAGTATGATTGTGAACAACGCCACGACTCTTTCTGAGCTGATTTTTTGGTCGAGGAGCCATCGGCGAGCAAATGCAAATGGCCTAGTTTACGAGGAGCCTCGAGGTTAGCACATGTGGTCGATGAGTTTTTTTTAATTTATTGCAATCAGCATATCGTGCAGCCTTTACTCATTGGTTTATATGTCAGCTTTCATTTTAATAAGATGTTGTTTTCTTTTAAGTTCTTCAGTACTCAATACTGCCCTTGTTGAAAAAGAAACACATTGTTTACATCAGCTGACAAACCATACATGTTATTGCTCTTATGCAATTTTGGATATGAAAAATTTCATTTCATTGCTCACTGTAGTTTGTAGTGGCTATGGTTATCACTAATCAAGTAGTGGCACAAGTTATCCATGTCAACGAATTTCAAGCAAAATATTTGAAGAATTGCATATTGCAGAAGTAATCCGATTGAACAAGTCCAGCCCCTATTAACGGTGAAATTAAGTTCTTGTACGTATTCAGGTAGAAGTGTGGATTTCATCCAAATCCATACTTCAACCAATCTGCACAACACCCAAATCGAAACCCTAAAATGCAACCATCTTACTTCAACCAATCTGCAGAACACCCAAATCGAAACCTAAAATGCAACCATCTTACGTACATCGTGCTTACCCAAATCAAACCATAACGCAACCGGATCGGCAATCCAAAGCGACAATCCAAATCGATTTCGCAATTTCCCAACATCGGGGTGTTCAGGATCTACCGAGCATTCGAGCACGAACTGGTATTTCCCCATTTATTGGACAAACCTAAATCTTAAATCGAACTCACAACTCGTAAATACGGTGCTCGGATGACGTACCTCAAGCCGTCGAGTACCGTCTGGACGTCCTCCTCTCCGGCGGGTGTGGCGCACCTCCCCCGCGGCTCGCTCTCGATGACTTCGCCGATTTCCCGGTCCGAAATGGCCTTGCAACGGAATTCGTTGGGGACAAGCTGCTCTGGGAGAGGCGAGAACGGGGAGAGACTGCCTTGGGGGACTCTCTCTGTCGGGCTTCTCCGTGGAAGAAGGGCGACCGTTGAGGCATTGGGATTCCTTTCCGCTTGTGTTTTCCCATGGGGAGGGGAAGGGATGGGGAAGGGAAGGCGTTGGAGATGGTCTAACTACATGTGCACAGGGAACCATAAATGGTAATGAAGCTAAGCGGATCTTCAATCGTAATACAACAGATTAAGAATCTGAACTCTTGATTTGTTGTATAATTATATACAACAAAGCTGCTTTGTACCTTGTTCTACCTTCTAACCAAAAGATGCTCTGTTTAATTAGCTACAAGGGCGGATGGATCAATATTTTCCTTGCGTTGGGGTCCATGACAAACAAGTATCTCACGCAATGGACCAATGCTTGGAGATGGAAGCGGGCTCACATGTGTTAGCTCTTCCATTTAATTTGTTTCAAGCAACCAGTTATAGGCCCCGTTCATTTCAGCTTGTGGATAGCTTTTACTTAAAATAAAAACAGATTGTTTGCTCAACGGTAGAATTTTGGATAGTTTTTCCTACAATCAACACTTCGAGCAGAGCCCACGCAAGGAGGCCGATGTGCGCCCAAGCCTGTCACCCCTCCGGTCACCACCACGGGTCCTCCGCCCAAGCTCTGGCTGCTATGGGTCCTCCGCCCGCCGGCTGCTCCGCTCGTGCTCCTCCGCTCGCTGAGCTCCTCCGCCTGTTGGCTCCTCCGTCTGAGCTCCTCTACCTGTTGCTCCTTCGCTCGCGGCTCAACCCAAGGCCCCTCCACCGCATTGCGTGGCTCCGGCGCCCCTCCGCCGTCGGCCACTCTCTTGCGCCTCTACCCAAAGTCGTCCTCCGCCGCTAGCCCATCAACAATCAGATTCTCGGATAGACTGCCAAACAACTAGATTCTCTAACCAGCAAATTCTTCAGGCAACCGCTTCTCCAGACAACTGGCTATAATCCATAATTTGCACAATCTGAAGCTATCCCGAAGTGGACCATAGTCATGCACTTTTCCCATTGAAATGTTCCGTGTTTTTTAATAGGTTAGAATGAATTCATTGGTTAAGTATTTGAAAAAGCTAGCTCAACATACTTTGTAGGGTTAGGACGCTTAGGACCTGTTTGTTTAAGTTTAGATTTTTTGGCTTATAGTTTAAAGCCAGCTTTTTAACTTAAACAGTTTAAAAGCTAATGGCTTTTGTACGTGATAGAGGTGGGTAATGTTATCTAACTTTAATGTTATTAGTGTAAAACCAATCATCAATAAGCCAAAAAAGTCTCTCTCCAATAGCTTTTGGCATTTAGTTATATGGAGGCTTATGACTTTTAAAAAGCTCAGATAACAAGCTACTCGTTTGTTTAAGCTTTAGTTTTTTTGGCTTTTAAGCCGGTGAAAAAGTCCAAACAAACAGGGCTTTAATAATTTGATATGAAACATTGATACTCCCTCCGTCCAAGAATATAAAAATTATTTTGACTTTACATAAGGATTAAGATTGCGTTGAAATTGAAAAGGGTATGAAAGAAAATGACTTAGATACCACCACTAATTGTCTTGGAAGATAAGAGATAATACTTTAGGTAGGTGGTAATGAATAAATACATATAGTTGAAACAGGACCGTTCCAAAGATTTTGGGGGCCCGGGGCGAGCTAATTCAAGTGGCCCTTTTATTGACTACCATAATTATTGCAGATAAAATATCGAATACTTTCATATGTAATAAACTTGATAGAGAACAAGTCACAACCAAAAGATAGTTTAAACATAATTAAACTTGGTCGCTTTTGTCGCCGTAGGAGTAGTAGTACGTGCAGCCCAGATCCGGCGGCGAGCAGTATGTAGCTAGTACGTACATAAATCAGAAGCATTCACTTAGCAAAAGAACATTTTCCCATCTGTTATACTAAACTACGGTCTACATACATTGCTAAAAGAAAGAAATAAGCGAGAAAATGAATAAATGATTCATTGATTCATACCTTATCTGATGGTTGAAACTTTGACTCGAGGAGTGCACCGACCTGCGCCACGTGGCCGCTTGACCCTGACGAGACAGCGAAGATGGCGAACAAGCGGAGAATGCTAACAGCCGAAAGTGAGTCGCGTTTGGGAGCGTTGAGCGTCTCGCACAACGGGGATCAGCAACCAGAAAATGAAACATCGGTCGTCGGTAATTCAATGGGCCAGAAAACGAAACGTCACTACATCAATAATCCATAGCTACTCCCTCCATCCCATATTCCTTTGCATGCGTTGCGTAATCCCCGCGCTAATTAAGGATCCATAATTACTGCTAGCTTAATTACCGCGGAACGCTATTTAATTAAGGGTAGCATTAGAACAAAATCAACAAAAAAAAACAGCTACGCTAAAATTGATGCCAAAACTAATACGCCCTATAATATGGGATGGAGGGAGTATTAACTAATTAATTTGGCCAGATAATAATGGACTGCTTGACCTACTAATGCCTACAAACTATATGGACCGAGACCCTTCTAAATTGGGGGGCCCCCTAAATTGAGGGCCCCTGGCGGTCGCACCTGTTGCGCCCCCTTTGGGCCGGTCCTGAGTTGAAAGAGAATAAATAGGGATATAGAAGGAAAGACCATATTAAACTTATGTACAAGCTTTATATTTATAGATAAAATTATTTAAAAAATAAGCCTTATAAACTTGAATAGAGGTTATCAAAGAAGGGCGAGTGATTACGTGGAATTAAAGAATAACTTTATTATATGTTTTTTTATTATTTCCAGGCACACAGTCACAGTAAGGCAGGTCTTTGGACTTTATGTATACGCGCCTCACGATGCATGCGCGTTTTGCCCAGAAGGATAACTGTCGAATCCACTGGTCATGCTGCTATGCTGTAATTTTCACATGAATCAGCAGTATCAAGCTAGCTTACGAGATGTCGTTATCATGGAATTTCATGATTGTCAGTTCTAGCGTCATAGCATTTGTATGCACAACCAACGCCGAAGTTGGTAGTAGTAAAACGAGCTGCACAAGAACGGCGATAGAAGACCGAAGTCACCAGACCACAAGATATCAGGGGCGCTCTTGGTGAACACTGATCACGGCAGGCCGACAGCTAACTAGTAGTGCTTCAAGTTGAATGTTATTACTTTACTATAAATAAAATAATATATAATACTATAACACGACAAGATGATATTGTCGTAAATAGATCTGCTCTACATCCTTGGCTCCGCCTATTTATAGGTCGAGTCTCGACAAAGCTAATAATATACTTTTGTTAAATAATAGATATCATCTTTCTCTCTCCTTCACGTTATCAAAAATCTTACATAGCATACTTTTATACACAGCTAACATGTACTATTATACATGACTTAAGTATGCAAACATGCTATAATGGTGCATTGCACGCATGTACGTAACCGTAACAACAATTGATTGGTTCGCATCAAAACTCCTGAAGTACATACAGTGCAGCAACTGCGCTTTCCACTGCATGCCGTAATTTCACAAAGCTACAGTTTCTTATACAAACTATTAGAAAACTATAGATTTTATAATAACTTGTTTCATATAACTACATGTTTCTAGTACAAATTATCAGAAAATTACAGATTTTAGGTTCTATTTCACAAAATTATAGATTTTAGGAGAACTTGTATAAAAAACTGTAAGTTTTAGAATTATAAGCAACGACATATGACACATATCATCAATCACGCTCATGTACTATGGCACACCAGTTGGCAACGTAACAGATCCTTGCCTAGCCTGAGATAGCGGCAGGTTGTTGCCTACCTAGGAGAGCATGTTACCTCTCCTGCTGTGATGGACCCAGAGTTGCTACCGTGACCACCTAGGGTGCCATAGGACCGACTACTTGTCATGGTACACAGATGAGAGCTAGTTAAAGCCAAGGCTTCCATCCAATCCACCTGCCAAAATCTGCCCCCGTAACAACATTTTCCCATCAGCTTAGCAAGGAAATGAGGAATAACACGATCTAAATCACGGGTTTACCGGTACTAACCCAGTTCCATTCTGATTTCGCCTCCCGTTCACATTTCTTAGTTTCAAATCCACCACCACTTTTTTTTTCTCTAATCCTTCGTGCTCGCGGCCCCATCGCCGCCGTCTCGCTCGCCTTTAGTCCTCCCGTCCCTGTTCCTACCACCGCCACCTTTGGCTTTGAAGCGTCGCACGCAGCCGCGGTGGTGCACTGGTGGTGACGACCCCGATCGCACGTTGGTGGCCGAGAGAGCGGACGAACGGAACAGTTCCGCCTCGCGTCGCGCACCGAGATTATTCGTCAGTTTTTTTAATCCTCGTGTTTGTGCCTCCTGTCGCGCCGTGCGCCCGTGCCTGTGCTCCTCGCCTCGCGTCGCGTCGCGCTCCACCACCCCCGCCAGGCCGCCACCGCCTCCGCCTCTGCCCGCGCGTCGCTGCTGCTGCCGTCCTGCGCCTCGAGCCGGATCCCGCCGCTGCGGGGCGATCGGCCGAGGGGAGGAGATCGTCCGTTGGCGCCGCCGCCCCCGACGCCGAGCCGCGTCTCCTCCCGTCCGATCGCAGCGCTTCCGGGGCTTGGCGGGCTCCGATTCTCGAGACAAGGCCGGTGCGATTGCCGCAGATGAGATGATACATGGTGCGTGGCTGGCTCTGGCTTGTCGATATTTGCGTTTTTTGTTTTTGCTGCGACCCGATGTGTTGGAGTGCGGTTTTGTCTACTTCTATCGCATTTTTTTGGCTGGGTTTGGGGAGAATTTTGGTGGTTTTGGAGCTCGTGTTTGGGGGCGCGCGGGGGAAAGTGAAGTGGATTGCAGCTGGTCTCTTGCAGAATTTTGGAGGATCTCATTTATTGAGCGAATGAATTGATTGGATTTATCCGGTACACCTGCTGAATGATCTGAATCCTAGGTTTTCCATGCAAGAGCTAGACTGTAGCGACAAGTAGTTCCACATGTGGAGGCAGTTCAGATTTTGTGGGAATTGCGAGTCAGACAGAATGCTAGGACACTGCTTTAGCTTAACATTTAGCGCATTTCACTTGCATCACAACTCAATTGAACCTGTTTGCTATATCAGGCGAATGAAATGGAGTTCAGTTTGCTCTAGGGGATTACCTGAATTGTGGAAGACCCTGTTCCTCTTCTGGTGTAGTTTCAGGGCACTAGGGCAGTGACGCAAATTGCATGAATTACCTACGCATTGGATAAGCTCGAACCTAGGTGATTCTTTACTATGCATAAAGAAGGAACTGAAATATAATTGACTTTCATGCTTGTGATGCTGTTTACTTAGAATCCTGTACTTCTCTTCTGAACTATTTGGGACAGTTTAAAATGTTTGTGCCCTGGTAGAAATTTGCCAAAATTTACTTGATAGAGAAGAATCGAACTAAATGCCATCATCCTCTTCCTTATGACAGTACATTGCTCTAATGCACATGTATATCCAGATGTTAAGTTTTCATTCACAATGTTTGCCAGCTTCTTGAGTTCGCTTTTTTTTTAATCAAAATTTCCCCTTTTCCCTTTCCTTTTTTTAGAGCAAATACCTCGACTGCTCTGGTTTCCTTGGAACCAAGAAAATTAGCTTTTTGAATTTTCTTCTATAGATATTTTCCAGTTCGATGAATTTTGGATCATTGCATTGAAGTATCCACGAGAAGTCATTGGTTTTCATAGATATTTCTTCATCATACATTTGATTCCTAGGTTTGCTTCACATCTCTACGGGTGGGCATTTTTAATCTGAAACCAAAAAACCGAATCGAACCGATTTAACTGAATATTTCGGTTTTTGGTTTTTGTTTCCGTTTTTATTTTGGTTGTGTTTGGTTTTCGGTTATCGGTTCGGTTTTCGGATTCTGGAAACCGATTCCACCGAAATACCGAAATCCCGTTGCCCATTCGATTAGTAGTCCTTCGGTTCGGGCCGCTCGGCAATCGGCGCTTCAGCCCGTTAGCCCAGGCGACGACGACGCGACTACACCAGGTGATGAGGTCCCCAACCCCGAAGGCGAGCAGGAAGACCTAAACCTATCTTGACGAATACTTATACAGAGGTACCCGCAAAAGGTCTCGTCGGGTCATAAGGACCCTTCACTGCGCCATGGTGCGTAAGGAGCGGCCGACCGAAGCCACTGGTCGACTCCTCATGCCTGGCCGGGCCGGGTCGGGGCTCCCGAAGCTCAGACCGAGCCGCAGGCGAGAGTGCGCAGCCTCGACCCCGGCGGTCGGGACCACGCAAAGTCCGTCTCGGCAACTCCGCCACGTCATCGATCGACCTCGAGGTTGGTCAACCCCCGTCTGAACAAGACCGCCATGCAGGGATAAGCGAACCTTCCCAAGGCAACATCAGAGGCGCCGCCCGCGCGGCGCCTGCTTCTGACAAGCACACAGGACAGGAGCGCGCCTTCCCAACGAAGCGCCGCTAGCTAACTCTACCGACAGAGGCATAGTCATTTGAACACGCCAACCCATCATGACATATATGGGGACCCGTCAGTTCTGAAGACCGCAAACCGGATCACTAAGGAATAGTGCGTCCCAGCCGCTCTTCTCTCTCAAAGTCCCGTGTAACCTGCTCCCTCTGCTTATATAAGGAGGGGCAGGACCCTTAGGGAGGGGGGCTCGCACACAGACACAACTCCCCCCGCCAATATTGCATCTCGCTCCCCCAATCCGAGCGATCGTTCGAGGCTCTTGAGCTTCCCTGCACGAGCGAGCGCTAAGAGCCTGTCCTTAGCCCTCGCATGTAATCCACCATGCTTTGAGCAACGAGATCCACCACCACAGACTGGAAGTAGGGACATTCAGCCCGAACCAGTATACATCCGAGACTTCATGAGTTAACCATCAAGGAGAGGGAGCGCGCGGCCCCTTGACCTACAAATACGTCTGCCGGTTTTACGAAACACCGACAAATACCTATTCCCCGATCAGATCGCCAAGTCCTACGAATTCCGATCCCCAAATCCTCATCAGTCCTCCAGCGGCGTTGCGCCGAGCCCCCAACACCTCCTCCCTCAGCACCGTGGCCACCGCCCTGACGCCTCCTTAGCTCCTCCCTCGACCCTCGGTGCCGCCCCAAGGCCCCCGACGTCGCCTCGGCTCCTTCCTTGGCGTCACGGCCGCTGCACAGACGCCTCCTCGGAGCCGGAGTTTGCGCCACTTCCACCATGACCTCGCTGGCGGCCAGACATGTAGCAGCGTGATGGAGTCGCCGCCACGGATGAAGTTGCGGATGGCCCACTGTAGTCTAGGCGACGCAGAGGGAGCAGGCTGTGGAGTACATCAGCTCCGAGGACCTCCAGGTGCAAAGAAAAAAAAAAGAATCATCTGACTTTCCCCTTCTAATACAACATGTGAGAGAGATGGCACAAATGTTTCCTTTCTTCATTGGCACATTAATTATGGTTTATGGTTAATTTTACTGATGCTAATATCAGTCCTCACTAATGCTTCAGTTTTATTGTAAGCATTGCTAGTTGTGTTCTGACTGCAAATGAAGGAAATTCATAACTGCGTTGAGTGATATCAGAAGTGTTCAATATGCAGGACTTTCATTCGCTTTTGGTTCAAAATTCCTTTTACAAAAATGTGGTAGTTGAATTCACTGAAGGAAATACGGGCCGCACCACGAAAACGAGTCTCCTCGGTACTAATAGCTGCAAGGGTCTCCAACAAGGTCACACAAGGTTGACGAGCAAGCAGCTGGGCACGAATCTGTTCAAATTCAGCCCGAAGATATGTCAGGAAGTTGTAGATGCGACGAAACTTTAAGTGAGAGTGCTGACGTTGACAGCACTGACAAGTGCAGCAAATCTCTGGTTCAAGAGAATTAAGCTGACGCTACACCGAGGACAACTGAGTATAGAACTTATTCACAGTAGAATCACTCTACTACAGTGACTACTCCTGTCGCGCAACAGCACGATTAGGGGTGGGCATTCGGTTTATTCGGTTTTTGAAAAATTCGGTTTTGAAGATCTGTAAACCGAACCGAAACCGAATAACTGGAAAAACCGAACCGAATAAACCGAATTAATTCGGTTCGGTTTTTTCGGTTATTCGGTTAACCGAATTTGCAAACAGCAGGCAGCAACCAATACATCCATTGTCCAGTTACTCCAGTATAGCACTAGCAATACAACCAATACAAATGACAAGCAATTAGCACATCACACATTGTCCAGTTACTCCAGTATAGCACTAGCACATCACACATCCATCTACTTCAAATATATAAACAGAAGTTAAGCATAGAACATGATGCAACGCAACCACGGGGATACTACATCAATTTTATGATAACAATTCATCCAAAAAAAACTGCGATGCTAGGATTAGGCATAGGTGTAGCAGTCACCCGAAATATCAGGAACCGTTGATCTATGAACACTTGAAGATAATCTTGTTCATTATAAAAAGGTCATACACACATTCACTACCATTTTATCTCATGTTGAAATCTAGACCAGAACAATGAGCTGAAATATATTGTAAAGAAATGACAGGACACAAAAATTGTAGTGCCTTCTTAGCAAAGTGTTGGCGAATGGCGATGGGGGGACCTTGTTCTTGAAGCAACTATTGATGGAGAGGTGCGACGGCTCGGGGGATGGACGCCGGGAGGACGGAGACAGACATTGGCGCTGAAATTGACTGCCATAACGCTGCTACTGGGAGGATGGGAGGTGGTGCCCCAAGCCGGACTTGAGCCAGGGAGGGCGGCGGCGTGCGCCGCCACAAGCCCCAATCCATTGGCGCTGGCGCTACTGCTGCGCTGATTCATGAGGAAGACCGAAGATTCGCGAGGGGATTGAAGATCTGGGGAACTAGGGTTGCCGCCGCCGCCCGCGTGAACGCTTCTTGGTGAGAGCTCTTGCCGAATGGAATGTGGACCGAATGGGGAATGCGTGGATCGTGATGCCGATGGGATTCTGAAGTGGCCGAGTGGGAGACCGACCGACAGAGGAAATGGTTTATTCGGTAAACCGGTTTTTTCGGTTTTTTAAATCCGAAAACCGAACCGTAAACCGAAACCCGAATAGTGTCAAAATAAAAACCGAACCGAAAACCGAAAAAAACCGAAATTTTCGGTTAATTCGGTTCGATTCGGTTCGGTTTTTCGGTTTCGGTTTTAAAATGCCCACCCCTAAGCACGATACAAAAAATCGCTAGCAGACTCATAGTGGTTAGGAAGATGTACCCACATCAACTGTGCTGAAGATAAAACAATCATACCACCAGTAAGATACACCTCCATGCTAACAACCAAAATAGTTGAGGCATGAGCATCTCCATCAATTCATATCTTGTATGCAATAAATTGAGTTTAAAAAGACTCCACAGCATCAGCATAATCATCAAAGGCCTTCTGTTGAGCAGCATCATCGGCCTCCTTGAGAATAACAGGTGTGGCACAGAGAGTAGGTTGAGGCAGACATTATAGTTTGCCAGTAAGATACTCCATAGACACTGATTACGTATGTGAAGACGTATATGAAGAACCTAGTTTCGATAATTAAGATCGTCGAAAATAATTAAGCAGCGAGGAACAAAGACGATGCCTAAAGAAGTAACTGAAGACGACGACTTTTTTTTTACCGAGAATTGAAAGCCGGCTTAAATATCGCTCAATTGGTTTCAAGTCCGATCGGTTTCAAGGCTGGTGGACAGGTCACGGGCGTCGGCCGGGTCAGCGACACAGGCGATGACCGATGGTCAGGTCAGCGTCATTGGCGGCGACGGCAGCATGGATCGGGTTCGGCTGGCGACGAGTCAAGACGATGCGGAGGGCGCGTACAACTAGAGGAGACGTCGGCAAGCGTCGAGATGGGCTGGAGCAAGGTGTTGCCCTACAGGCGGCCGGAGCTCCTGAGTGCGGCGGAGTGCCGAGTCTGGTCGGACTCGGGAGGAGCCGTCGAGCAACGGGTGGCCAGAGGTGGTGGCTTGGTGGAGGTTGCCAGCCGAAGTGGAGGCAGTCGGGAGAAGCGGTGGCCAAAAGCTCCCGGCTGAGTTACTGGTAGCGACCAAAGACTGCGAGGTGCGGGCCAGGAGATGGTGGCAATGAGAGGGTGCGGAGGGAGAAGATCCGGCCGGCAAGATGCGTGAACGAGGTCGACAATGAAGTGTCGACTGGCATCAAAAGAACAACTGCACAAGTGCAACGCTAAAAAAAAGAGTAAATCTAACTTGGCTCCGATACTATGTTATGAATAGCATTTGTATTAAACATTAGGTCAATAGAACAGTATATATATACAAGAGGGTATAAAAGGAAAACCTATATAAAGCAATATATATAAAGCTAATAATCTCTATACAAGACAACTAATAATCTCTCATATAAGATAAGTAGGATACTGTCTAACAGTACTGTATGCTTTTTGACCAAAATTTCTTACCTGTCTAGCAAGCAATGCTATGTTAGACTCCTTTCGGAAAATGAATTTTATAGGATTCTTTTGAAAATTATATTGTTTCACATGAAAAAAAATCATGCATTTCAAATGAGATATTTTTATATAATCTTGTCTACTATTTATTGTGTTTGTACATAAGAAGTACTTATGTGCATCTAAAATCTGTAAATTATTTTGTAACATGGGAGTCTTGAGATTGCAAAATTAAAAATAATTTCATGCTTGAGTTTGTAAAGATGTGTTTGGAATTTGTATACTTCGATGAATTGATTTAAACATTTAACCATTGCATATTTAGAGTGAATAGTGTCATTCAGACATGATTAGTGCTATTTGCAAAGAAATTTTTTTGTCGCAAATTAAATTTGCGTTGCAACGCACGGGCACATGACTAGTTATAGAAGAAACGCTAGTTAGCAACATTGCATATACTCTCTTCTCTTCTCTTTTATTTGTTATTTTATTTTAAGAAATTAATAATTGGACATTTCTTTAAAAAAAAGATGTATAGCATTTGTTATGATTAAGTGTATACTTTATAACCTTTATAAAACTAAAAATAGCATTTCTTATGTGATGCTATTTATCTGATTTTATTGAAATAGATGTAATTTACTGAATTTTAGAGCCTAAAATGTTGCTTTTGTCTTTATTATGTTGAATGGAGCAATTTAAATTTTAATGGATTGATAGGTCATTTTTTTTCCTTTTTTCTTCTTTTTGCCATGGCATTCATCGCCTCTTAGGCTGTGTTTGTTTAGGCTTGAGCTTAAGCTTATTTGGCTTCTAGACCTCTATAAGTCATAAGCCAAAATAAACAGTATTTTTCTAGCCATACGGAGAGAAGAAGCTCCAGCTCAATTTGCACTACGCGAGAGAAGCAAGGAAAACGATGCTTCTCGGGCTAGCTAGAGCTTCTGAAAATCCCACTTTCCTAGTACCCTTACAACTTAATTGTTATTTACGAAAAATTGCCATCCTCATCCGGTTCAATGAGCCAAATAGCTTCTTTCGGCTCAGAGATTTAAACTTGGACTGACCCTAAATAAACACAGCCTTAGTCCACTTTGTCTCCTCATCTTTCTCTCATTTAGAGCAACTCCAACCCAAACTCTTATATTTTCCCCCTAAATCATTCATTTAGGGGTGGTGTAAAAATTAAAGGCACCCTATATCAAATTTGTCTCCAACCCACACTCCCTATTACTCACCCCTACTATTTATCTAAACATTATTATTACTTTGCACCCATGAATCATTTACTAAAAATAGAAATAACAAATAAAAAAATGTTGAAGAAAATAGTAGGGGGAAGAAGAAAGCCCATAGATGTAAGGGTGAGTAGGGGTCTCCCTAAAATAGAGATTCCTTATAAGGGTTGAGTTGGAGCTCACATTTTTCCAATTCTCCTTATAATTTAGGATAGGGGGAGGTTTAGGGAGTGGATTGGACTTGCTCTTACTCCGTGTTTTCTCTCTCGCACCACCTGGCACTCCTCCCACGCTGCCATCCCATCTCTCGCCGCTCGCCGGCCACCTCCTGCCTTGCCTCCCATGTCGCCACAGCCGTGTGGTGCCACCTGTTCCTTCCTCCATTTTATGCCGAGAGATTTAGTATTTTGCCGCTTCAAACATGTGGCTTCGCAAATTTGCCACTGGACCCACATTTCATTGACTCAGATGGTCCCATATGTCATTGGCTCAAGTGGCATTATAATCAAAGAGTCAATCTTTGAAGTGGCAAAATAATAAATTTCTCATTTTATGCCACCTCTCACTGTTGTTGGCCGCCCCTAGAAAATTTTGCTTCACTCGGTCGGATCTGGGTGGCAAACTTTGCATCGCTAGGTCAGATTTGGGCAGCAGTTGTCTAGGTCCGGTCGGATCCTATCATCGTCGACAGAATTCCAGTCGCCGCAGCTACATGCGCCGCATGTTGCAGATCTAGTTGGAGAGATGATGGCATTGGCAACGAAGGCGACCTCCTAGGAGGCTGGCTATATCTGAATGAGGCGGTGGCGACCGTGATGTAGGCATGAGCTATCGGCCCACTAGCGTCGCCAGGCCCACGTTTAGGGTTAACGTTTTGGGAGGTGGGCCGGTTAGGCTGGTCAGCCCAGATTCGTATATCTCTATGCGGTTGGCCACGAACACTAGGCTTGACATCTCTCGATCCAGCTCCAATTTTTTTGCTATATAACAAAGATTAACATGTTCATTTTATCAAAAGGAAAAAAAAACGTCCATCTGATTATAAGAGAGGTAACACCTGTTGGAAGCGCATCCTCTGTTACATATGTAAGTTTCGGCGATCATCTGAGCGACGCAGTCCTTTACAAGGCTTGATTATTATGCAGAGACCATGACATTTACTCGACTGTTCTGAACCTGACAGAAATCACAACATGCGAACAGCCCGAAACCACGAGGAGATAGACAGCAATGCACCCCATAACCTATTAGCTTATACATACACAATTCCTGACGAACGGCTGAAGAAAAATAGTATGTGGGCCGTCTTGCAAGGACGGCAGACTAGCAGAGGAAACTATTGAGTGCAGATCACGATCAGCTAGTCAGATGAAATCTAGGCTCTGTTAGGATTTTCCCTTGAGCTTCTTTCGTGGTTTCAGGTCAATCACAATGACAGTAATGTTGTCCTCGCTCCCTTTGGTCAGAGCTAGCCTCACAAGACAATCAGCAGCTGCTTGTGCAGCAGGGTTCTAGCACGTTCACTGCCTTCATCATAACATGTGCCATCGTTGTTCTTGTACCACAGAAGGATCTGTCGGCGCGCAACTTTGCATGCATCCTCATTTGACATGACGTCCCACAGCCCATCACTCGCTAAAATGAGGCAGTCATCATCTTTGCCCGAGGAACAACTGTGACTTCTGGCTTTGGAATCAGACATGGTTTCAGATATCGGTCCCCTGCAAGGAGATCGGCGATTTCGCTTAAGTTGATAAGAGAGGAAATTTCAGACAAACGTTATCCAATGCACAGAGAAATTGGCTGAACTAATTTCTTAGTTCAACTAAATTTTCATATGGAATTGGAAGAACAGTGTTGTCCAAGGGTCTATACTGGAACTATTCAGACGGTGCCAGATATGTGAACAAATGCAACCAATTAATACCTAGTATTTAGCCATGGTCACAACTGCCAGAGCCACTTGCACGAATCATAACACAAGTATATAGGGTACCTTTGTTCCTTCAATAAGGAGGCTTTTCTACTTTGGCACGTACCTTCTTAAGCACATCTGCATACTAATCTGAATGCTTTCATAAGAAGAAATTTTAAGTTCACTGACAACTTCATTCCCATATCCGAATTTCCAGGTAAGGAACCAGAACATAATAGGAATACACACTAAGCTTAAACATTACTTTTCTCAGATGAAAACAAGCTGTGGACCGAAATTGCAAGTTGCTAACATTACAAAACTGAGCATTTCTTTACAGCTACAGTTTACGGCCTGAAGTGAGCTAATATGGGAGCAGATGATCACAAAAAATTGAAATAACAGCTGACAGAATCATCTGAACTCACAATAGAATCCATACACATGATGACAGCATAGTATGTACAGAAAAAAAATCACCAAAGCTACAAGCTTTATCATGGAAATTGTGGCATAAATTCAGTTTAATTGTGCAGGGGTCAATATGGACAATAAACAAATTTCATACAATTCGCCTGTATGTTTCCCTACAAGTTCAAAAGGTTTTATCAATAATGGCCCAGTTTTCAGAGACTTAAGATTCTTGTTTAATATTAAGGTCAAGCTAACTGTTTTTTTTTATAGCACAGACTGATGGTTTCATGCAGGCTATTAGCCAAGTATCGTCCTTTACTGAACCTCAGACCATGCAGCAATAGGCTATATGACCTTCCTCCTTAGAAGTTAGAAGGACATCTGCTACGGCTATATTGTTGCACTGAATCGAGTAATTCCATATTATGCTGAATAGGCAGCACAGTTTTACAACATGCCCTTGTGCTGCTATCAACTTACTTGTCACATTTTTTTTATGTTCATCCCAGTTTACAAACAGATGCCTTTTAGAGTTACTAAAGTGCCTTGTAGAGATCTTGTCCGGTATAATTTGGCCTAGCGAACTAGTGTTTTCAATTGATCAAAAGGTAAGCAATTGGTGCTTAAGACTTGATCTCATTCCAAGCATTTCTATACAGCTTGCTTGACATCATCAATAATTTTGTCTATCCAGTAAGCTTGGGCATGCAAAAGCAGAAGACCTACCGATTGACCGTGACATAGCGAGTATACCAGAGACGCGATAACCATTCCAGTCGATGACCTTCCCACCTGCGGCCTCAATCCTTGCACGCTCATCTTTCCTATCAGGCTGGAAAAAACAAAGCATAATCAGATAAGAGTTTACCTAAACTAATGGACTCTTAACTGAATCGCGAAGTTCGATTTGTACTTTGTGATCGATGGACAGCGCAATGGGCTCCTTCCCGCGGCAGAGCACAACGCGTGAATCTCCGCAATTCGCAGTTATCACGTGAGATGAGCAGACAACCGCAACAACAGCAGTGGAGCCCACGTTGTTGGCGGCCACAGGTCCCAATCGGAACTCCCTGCCGCCATTGCAGAACCTGCTTGCTTTCCCCGACACCTCATCATCTACCCTCTGGAAACAATCACCAAAAACCTTCTCCCAGTGCTCCCTTACGTCCACTTCTCCCATATCCCCCAACCCCCTGCCATCTCTCAGCGCCTCTCTTAACACAACGTGGATCCTATCTCCACAGTATTTCGCCACCTGCACAAACAAGAGGAAGCATGAGTAAGAGGCATCAAGGTTCATGTGTTCGTCGGAGCCAAGAAGCACACAAGGAAGATAACCTCCGAGCCGCCGTGTCCGTCGTACACGCCGAACAGGTGCGCCGGCAGCCGAAGCGCGGCGGCGTCGAAGTCAAGCCCGAGCGCGTCCAACTCCCGCCTTCTCGCGAGCATCCGCGCCGGCACGTCGGCGAAGCGCGGCACGGCAGCGCACGCGTCCTCCATCTCCGCGCCGCGGCCGCGCGTCGCGGCGCAGCCCCACAGTGGCACGCACTCCATGAGGTACACACTCCTCTTGCCGCGCCCGGCCCCGCGGCGAGCGCCCTGCCGCCAAGATCCGGCAGCCTCCCGGGCCCGCCGGCGCAATCCGCCGAGCACGCCGCGCGCGCGCGCCCCGTCCCCGGCGAACACCGCCGCCGCCATCACAACAGCTGCCCCGCATCGCCAGGAAGGAAGCGCAAGCTGTGGCCTCCTGTGCGCGAAGCAATGGGACAGCGAGAGAGAGACAGAGAGGGGAGACAGGTGTGGTGACGAGGGTGGTGGGGGGTTCGATTAGGGAGGACGTGTACCAGTTAGGCGCGGCCGCGCGGAGCGTGGGAGATTGTGAGTGGAGGGGTGAGGGCGTTGTGTGTTCGCGGGAGGAGGAGGGGATGCGGCGGAGGGAGATGGCAGGAGGGACAAGGATGCGCGATGTGGCAGGATATGATTGGATGTGCCGTGCCTAACGTGTCTCGTTTCTAGAAGCTCTACTGCTGCTACCTGCTGGTGCTACCGTGCTACGGCCTACGGGGGTGGACTTGATGGCAACGACTGCGATGTAATCGAGCAAAAGTGTAATTCTATCATCATTAATTCAAGAAAAGTTTAAAAATTCGAAAAAAAAATCATAGATGTACATCTCATCTTACCCCATCCACATATAAAATTTCATGATCAAATTAGTCCTATGCTATAAGTTACAAAAAAGACAACTTTGAGAGTTACAAAAAGATAAATTATCATGAAATTTTATATGTGGATGGAGTAAGATGAGATGTACATCCATGATTTTTGAACTTTTCTAGTTGATTGCACTGATGATTCTGAGCCCCTGATACCGAGTAGATTCTTCGGACTTGATACACCGGTCTTGACGCGCGTAACTCTTTTCAATCTTTATCATTTGGATTACATAGAATTTAATTCTCTTATATAAAGGTACTATATTTTTATTCATAATCATTTAAGCTTAGTTTTAAAATTCACCCACTAAAACCAAAAGTATGATACATCTCAACTAGGACTAAGAATCTGATAATATCGCAAAGCTCTCCCTTGGGTGAATATTGTAATACATATGACTCATAAAAACTTCTCCTAATAACCCAGTGGGGAAAAAGGACAAAGAAAAGAGTACATTACATCCACATATTATGTTATTAAAAACCTTTATGCGAGAAAACTTTAAGAAAATTCACTAAAAAAAGAGTACAACTTATAATCTTCTAAGTTTAGGTGGTATCTTCATATCATACTACGGGTTATGATTCAAAGATTTAGGGTCTGTTTGGTTGGTAGTCAATAGAGAAACCTTAACAAATTTTAGTGTTACCAAATCTTAGGTATTACCAAAATTTTGGTAAAACTGGACTGTTTGGTTTGGGGCCAAAATAAGTTGTCAAACTTTGGTATTGTTGTTACCTATTGTTTGGTTTGAAGCTAAATAGATTTGCCAAACGTTGGTAAAGTTATTGGCTACTATTTGGATTGGAGCCATATAGGCGAAATATGTGGTGAAAACCACCAATTCTATAAAAACTCCGTGGAAATCACCTGTAGAAGTTTTGAAAAATTCTCAAAAAATTACCATATGTAGGGGAGGTGAACCTCTACAACCCTGCAAAATTTGAAGTTGAAACTCAATCACATTTGAAAGATATGAAAAAGACAAACAGCAAAAAGAATAGTGTCAAAACAGTAAAAATTACTATTTATGCTGACTTTGTCTTTTCATATCTTTCAAATGCGATTGCAGGTTGTAGAGGTTCAAAATTTTTAAGAATTTCAAAACTTCTACAGTGTGGTTTCCACGGAGTTTTCATGGAATTGGTGGTTTTCACCACATATTTCGCCAAATTAGGATGTGCTAACTCTACCAATAAAGATGTGAGGTTACCTCCTCTCACATATTCATGCATACATGATCAAGCACGTGATAATAGAATATAAATGATGGTATTTTTACATTAGCTATTTTTTCCCTTTTTCTTTTTTTTTCTTTTTTGACATTTATTCATAAATCATCATAATAGCTAGCTAGATAGTAAGTGGATCAAAAAGAAAGATCTTCATATGTACAGCACTATACAAAAACTGGAACAGATAGAAGAGGATCAATGTTCTGCACCAAAGAACATGCTACATATAACGACTAAACATTTCCAAAAGGCCAGCAGCCTAGCGACGCTACTCAATTGCTCATCCACTTCAATGCAAGCACATAAATCAGATGAATTATTGCAAGATCACAGAGGGCAAACGCTACTGCCCGCTCCAAACCACAACTGGTATTTCGTGTCTTCAAGCGAAATACAAACAGAACTGATCTACATTCCTTGAAGGCACTGATCTATGTTGCGTTGCACGCTTTCAAAACTTGTGTTGTCTTTCCTCTAGAGGATCTTTTTCTGGAGCATGAATTCTAGATGGCACTTGACTAGAGAAAGAATAAAAACCCAAGACTGATAAGGTACACCTGTGAAATAGTTCATGACACACTCTTCTGCAGGTCCCTAAGGCCTAAACATCCTCTTATTGTGACATATAATATATTATAGTGATTATAGTGTATACGATCAGTGGCACCTTTCAACGGGCAAATGAAATACCCCCAAGGATTTCTCAAGACTAAATGTATGACATTTTCGCAGAAGCGAGTATTGATGGCACGATACTCTATTAGGAAAAGATGCAAAACCTGAGATAACCTCCAAACAAGTGGCAGTTACTGCACAGCCCTCCAGGGTCAGGTGAACTAGATTGGATAGACCTGAAAAGAACAAACATGTAATATGAAACGGGTGGTAACTTTACATGAACCTTCTGGTTATTAAATAAATAGAAACCATGAGTTCGTCAGCAGAAGACTATACAAACACAAGAGCATGTATTTTTAGACGGTCAAACCTTCCAAAGTAACACAGAAACAACCTTCTACTGGAAATGAAGAACCTTATTTTTGGGGTTACCTCTCAGACAAGAAATACCAAGATCACTTATTTTGCAGCAAGACAATTGCAACTCTCTCAAATTTGTAAAATCTATAGAAGGAAAGGGACGTTTGTTAGACTTGGAGATCAGTTCGTGTGACAACATACACTGGTTTATACTAGTCAACCAAGGAGAGTTGTTACCTAATAAATACTTCATATCTGAATCTGTGATGCAATTACAATATCTCATATTTAGTGTTTTTAGTTCACCAAGTAAATGGGACAACCGAATGTCGCTTAGCTTGCGACTAATACCATGAGCAGGAAGCACATTTCAACAACTTTGTCCTTCCTATGAGTAAGCTTATGAAAGTTATACAATCCTGATAAGAAATGCATTATAAATGCCTGAGTAAGCCTTACAATACCAATAAGAAATTTTTGGTAAGACACCTTTCTTCATTCCTTGATAATATATACGAAGGCCTGATAGATGTGAACATCAGTTTAACATCCTTAAATAATAGTTCAGGTTCCACAAAAAAGAGAGCAAAATATATACTAATGTGTCCATTGTCACCTACAACATCCATTACTTCACAAAATATGCCCGTCATTCACATGTGCATTCAGCTCGTAACTACTCGATCAGTAGACCATGCACTTTCAAAAAGGGCCACTAACACCTCCGCCACCATATTTGCGATCAAAGAAGTCTAACACCCAAGCTTGGAAAGTCTGATCACTTGAAACGTTGAGGTAACTACAGAAGTGATCTTCATCTGGCTTGGCGAGGTAGGCTGCAATCTCAATCTTGTCCTTTGCTATGATAGTGAGGTCTTCTACCTGCTTCCAAAGATTAGCATCAGGGTATAATATAACTTTGTGAGTACATAGAAATCATGGAGTCATTGGTCAAGATGGAGCCAGCTTAATTGTCGGGTATAATATAACTTTGTGAGTACATTGAAAATTAAATGTTTGCAAGGTGCTCTAATTTACAGTCTAGTAGGACATGAGAGCTCAATAGTAAAAAAAGAACATGATTTCTTAAAGAATCTCTTACATCTATTTCTTGCAACCCAATTCTTGGTTATTTATTTCTAAAGATTGAGATTGGTACAGTCTGCAATCTGCACACAAGTTCAATCAAATCCTATGTGTTAAAAGTGATTGCAAGCCTGCCAGTTTGATCAATGCCAATGCAAGACCAAGGAAACAAGCAAACTAATGACACAAGATAGTAAGCAATTGGTCATTCAATTGCACCCAGTAGCTAAAGCAGGTAAAATTTCAAGCTAGACAAAGATCAAACAAACTTGTGGAGCCATGACAAATCTGCCAGACCACTCCAAACCTAAACCCTACCAATACAAAATAGGAAGGAACTCAAGCAGCTAGAAAAGTGTTAAACGAAAAAGGATATGCCAATCTTCAACTCAAGAGGATAGAAGAGTCTAACCATAACCCAATCCACCCGATCCTTAAACCCCCGCCCCCACCAACCAGTATGTACACCCATCGCCCTGCCCCAAGAAGCCCCTAAATACCTAACGATCCCGCAATCCTAGACCAAGCAAAGCGTCGCGTGAACTAGGCATCAACGCGGAGTAGGCAGATGACGTAGTGCGGGGGGTTTTAGGATGGGGTGGCAACCGCATATCTCGAGGGTGAAGTTGATGGAGGCGGCGCTCGGGCGGGACATGGGCGAGGAGGTCCGCCATGACATCCTCGAGCGGGCACGTGATGCCGAAGACTAGATTGGCGTTCCGCTTCACCTCCCAATCCAAGTAGCAAGGAATGCGATGGGGTGAGATGAGGAGGCTATGGCGGCGGAGGGGAACCCTAGCCACTGCTTACGGAGGGGAGTTGCGGAGAGGGGAGCTTGTTTATTGTATTATCGTGGTGAGGAACACACAGGGGAGTTGGCAGCACCAAAATTTTAGCCGACATTTTCGGCGCCCGTGAAATTGCTAGACTTTGGCTAACTTTTGGGTGCTGGTCATACCAACAAGGCAACATATCCTGTATATGTGGGATTTTCGTGTACACATTATACACACTAACTAATAAAAGTTATAAAAAATTCTAAAAAAATTGTAGATGCACTTCATAGATTATTTTACCTATGTATAAAGTTTCAAAATCAAATTCGTTATATATCGAGAGTTAAAAAAAGAGAAAATTCTGACAAGTTTAACTTTTTAAACTTGTCAGAATTTTCTCTTTTTTGTAACTCTTGATATATAATGAATTTGAACCTTCAATTTTATACATAGGTAGAGTAATTTATGAAGTACATCTGGAAGGACAGGGGATGTCGCCTAGAGGGGGGGTGAATAGGCAAATTATAAATTTAAAACTAAATCGCGGAATCTGAAGCTTGAATGTCCGAATAATACTCGGATTTGTCAGGAGTAGTTCGGATAGTCCGAGGTTGTATTCGGATACTCGAACTTATTAGGATAGTCAGAGAATCAATTCGGATATTAGAACCTCCAGAGCACACACTTCATAAAATAGATCTAGGCTATTTGTGGAATATTAAACATATCAAAATCAACTAGTTAGCCTAGAATGCCTTAGACAAGTCAAGATCTAGCGGAAAACTCAATAGAAAAGTAGATCGAGTAAGTTCAATATTCAAAATCAAATACTCTAGCAAGAATAAAAGTAAGCAAGTAGAGAATGATTTTTCACCGAGTTCGGATCCTTGAGGATCCCACGTCTCCGTTGAGGCGGCTCGGTCACACTCAAGCGGGTCTCTTTCAACCCTCTTCCTCCGGTGTTGCACAAATGCACTCACGGTTGAGACTTGGTCACACTTGAGTAGGGTCTCTTTCAACCATCTTCCTCCGGTGTTGCACAAATGTACTCTTGGTCTTCACTTCTTTGATTCCTTCCCTTCGAGGCGGAATCGGCCTTCTAAACTTCACGGCCAACCACACAAAGCTCAGGTGGCTCGTGGCGACCTCCTAGCCGTCTAGGAGTCCTCAACCTCCAAGAGTAACAAATGCTCACGAAGAACAAACTTGGAGATGAAATCAAGTGCTCAAACTCAAATCCAACTCAATCCTAACACCTCACTCCTCAAACTCTTCCCAACCCTTCTCACAAAGGGGATTACTTAGATCTAGGGATAAAGAGGTGTTTTGGGGGCTCAATAACAAAAGGATAGCTTCTTAAATCAATGGGGTAAGAGCTCCTTCAAAATGGGGAGGATGGGGCTATAAATAGAGCCCACCAAAACTAGCCGATTTTCCTCAACGTTGGTCGATTCGGACGGTCAGAGCTCAAGTTCGGATAGTCCGAGCGCGTCAAACTTCGAAGAAACAGAGAATTCACCGGATAGTCCGAAAATATGTTCGGATAGTCCGAACATTCGGATCTCGAGTTCATCTTCGGATAGTCCGGCCAGCACCGGAAAGCGGCGGCGAAAGCAACGAGCATAACTTTTGACTCGAACTCCGATTTCAGTGATTTTGGACTCTATTAAAAGCTAAGAACAAGGGCTACACAACTAACAAGGTCTCACTACCCAAATCTCAAAGGATAAATCCAGATTTCACCAAGAATCCAAGGGAGACCTACAATTCTCACTTTCCGGCACCACCAACACCATTCTCTCTCTAAGTTTCACAAGGATGAATCACTTGAGCACTTGACACATCTAAAAGTCATTCAATGGAGCATCCCTCTTAATAGTACGGCAATCCTTAGACTCAAATTAAATCAAAGATAATACAAGTCTAGAAATAGTCACTTAAGTCTTCTTTCTTAATCTTGGGTGCATGAAGACCTTCACCATATAATTGATGACATCTTCGCCTTGTCCAACTTGACTCGATTCACCTCATGAGACTCTCGTCCTATCAACCTTGACTTGATCATCCTCTCTGACGATATCCATGCCAAGTCGATCTTGACTTAGTCCTCAACTCTTGGTGACACCGCCGTCTTGTTGACCTCGGCTTAACGATCATCCTCCACGATACCTTGGTCATCATACACACACGGGACCTAATTCTTTCCAAACCACTCATGAAAAGCATTAGTCCCAAAAGCTCAATAGATATGAAGAAATTGATATTTGTGAGTAGTTGATTACCACAAGTGTTTCATATAAAGAAGCACAATATAAATGGAAACACTTGACATAAGAAATGTTCTCTACTAAGTGCATCATGATGAATATGTAATTGATCTATATGCACTAGAGAGATAATTGCCGATATGATGAATCAATTAAATCATAGCAAGGATCACAGTCTTTACTTAAATGAAGCACATGATAGAATATACACGAATTGTACATGTGCAACTAATATTTGGAATAAGAGTAAATATGTGATCCAACACTAGATTAAACTTCACTAAGAGAAGTGCATGAGAACATATACAACTAAAACATGCATGCACCAAGTCAATCTATAGCAATATGAAGTTTAACTCTAGTTAATACATGCATACTAAAAACAAAGCACATAATGAACTCAAATGAATATATATATATATATGCACAAATAAATATGACATGAACCAATGTGCATATATATAATCAACATGCTACTTGGAGTTCACTATGCATTTGCACAAAAGGAATGCAATAACAAATATAGAAGAGATACCAAAATTGCATACCTTATCTTTGCTTAACCATCCCACTTGATTTTTCTCTAAATAGATGAGGCGATACTCAACTAGGCAATAACATGTTAGTCTCATAGCAATATAATCATATTAGAGGTTTGTCATTTGTTAAGCACTATATTAAGCATTTACTCAATTACACAGATTGTCATTATATGCGTTTGTCATTAATCACCAAAATAACATAAGTGCCTAGATGCACTTTTGAGAGGAGCCGCCCAGACCGTCCTCGGGTCATCGAATGTCCCGTCGTCCACATCGGAATTGGAGGTTAGCAACGGATCGCCGGTGGCGCTCGCAGTGCTAACACCCAAGCCCAATAGAGACAACGTCAACCCCATTCGATGAACTTCGACAACCGTCTCGATATTCCCCGATATCGACCGAACTTCGCCGAGATCGCCCGCATACGGTTTCAATGCGATATCAATTCAATTTGCATAAAGGGCAACGAACTCGAAACCAAGCAACCAAACACGCACGCTTGAAACACGACACAAAGACAAACCCGACAACCACCAAACCACACTTAGCAACAACTCCAAGACTCTAAACCACACCAGAACTAAGAATTTGACCAAGACTCCAAAATCTGGAAAATTTCGGCATGACCCACCTAGAACCTATGGACATCCACTCAGCAGACAAGAAAACACAGTTGCAGTATATATATATATATCCAAAAGTAATGCAACAACCACAACAGTAGTACGATCACAATTAGAACCATCCACGAGACATCAACAGAGACTTAAACAACGACGAAACACAATTTAAAAGGCTATCTATACAACAAAAATGAATCCAATCGCAACACATTAGCAAAATACAACTATAGGAAGTGTTACGCCTGAACACTTAGGGCGTATCGATGTCACGCTAAACCTCTACTCGGTGCCCTTGGGTCACCGAGAAGCGATGAAAGCAGAACTCGCATCGCCCACCGATCCTCACTGAAAACCACAAAGCGAAGCATGAGTCTGAAGGTACTGCATAAGACTTACCCGGGTCCATATATGACCGACTCAAAGGAGATGCATTTGGCGGTAGCAAGGTAAGCAGAGCTTAGGTTAAAAGTGCGGAAATGCTTAACTTTGTTTCAATTTTAGTCATCTACTCAAGTTTTTCTCAATATAATTAGCGATCGTAAAAGCACCTACCTCTAGCATGATATTGTAATTAAAGAATGTAAAGCAAGTCATCTCATATCAAAATTTAGCTCAAGCCCAACCGAACCACAAGTTCAAGTTGTTTACTACTGTGAAGAAGTTCGGACCAAGCGTGCTCATATCCGAGAGCGGCAATTCGAATCGCTTAATTAACCTGCGAGGAAGCATTGATCGCACGACACTTACCACAAGGGCCTAGTGTCAACCCCTCCCAATCATACCCAATCGTGAGGCGTCCTCCACGTGGTCCAAAACCTAGCACCCCTCGAGCAGCCCCAAGCCGGCTTGGCGCTCGAGAGTCGGCTAAGCCTCGCCCTCAACCACGTCCAACCACGGAGATTACGGTCCATCGATTCCATATGAGAGAAAGAGCGCTTCTGCAGTACCATAATCGGACATCGACCAGCAGGGTGTGCTCAATCTTATTCCACTTACGGATCGGTCCTTAATCGACACAGACGGGCTACACATTTGAGTCTCCGTACCCAAATGAACCAACTCCCTTGGGTCCACAATTCATTTCTTTCCAAAACCTTTCCCAATTCCAAGTCCGACATAATGTAGTATGTGTGTAATGATAACAACCGCAAGTGTGAGAACCCTCCGTCACTTGGCCCAACCCCGACATCTAAGCATTCTAAGCACGGACTCATTAATACCCATAGTCTAGCTCAAAAGGAGATATTCGAGCGAATACAAGGGGTGTCGTGCGACAAATAGGATCTATTCCTATCCCACATGGTAATTCCTAATGCAGTACTTAACATTTCAATTAATCACATTATTCTCAAAAATAACGATACATAAGGATAAACATGCTTAGGTGCTTGCTGCAGCTTCAGCCGGATCCTCAACGACAACTTGCCCACCGATGTCCCCTCGACCACGCCACGTCACCCTCCGCGGTTTCGTTCTCTACGAAAGCGGTGCATATGAATGAGATGCATGCAATGCATATGAGATGGAATGAGAATTAAAGACGATAATGCAAGCACTCATCAAGACAAAATGAAATACAAATGCGAATTTCCACACTAGCAACCTTGATATACCGATCGCCTCCAACAATCATTGGACCAAATAGCCACAACCTAATTAATTAACCCATCATACTTTGAAGTTGAAATCAAGCGTCACGGTCAAGCATAGAAGTGAACTCATTTCCCAACCACAACACCATGCATTCTAACATTCAGAACAAAGATTAAAAGTTTTCAACTAAACTCTGAACTTTAGTCCCAAAGTCTGAAATTTTCAGCACAAACTGATTTCAGAGCAGCGTTGATATAAATGGCCATAACTTTTTGATCACTTAGCCAATTTGAGCAAACTCAGAGCCTACACGACCATAAGACATAGACCTACAAATTAGCTTCGGCCAATCACTCAGATTCTGCCCAGGTAACTCCCAGTTCAGCCAGCAACAGAGGGCAGTTTTCAGAGTTCAGTATTTTTCAAAGTTTCA
Source organism: Guadua angustifolia (assembly GCA_036346375.1). Taxonomy (NCBI): domain Eukaryota; kingdom Viridiplantae; phylum Streptophyta; class Magnoliopsida; order Poales; family Poaceae; genus Guadua; species Guadua angustifolia. The sequence goes on from CM070500.1 coordinate 23,896,294, forward strand.
GACAGCATGCACAAAATTCAACATATAAATTGCTATACTTAGTAGAATTGAGTAAAGGATGATATTTTCACAATCTACAAGAAATTTCCTAAAACTTCACAGGCAAAATTAATTTCTAATTCGGCCTCTAACTAATTCTTATTCACAGCTCAAGTTTCTACCCGAAATCTTCAGCATTTTCAGAGCAGCAAGCACTAAAATAGACATAACTTTCAGCTGGATTAACGAAATGAGGTGATTCCAGTTGGAAATGAAAGATAATTTGATTACCCACAACTTTCTCTACAGCCAACCTAGCAGGAGATGCTCAGAATTTTCTCAAATCAGCCCGAAACAGTAGCTAAAAATTCTGCTCGAAAATTCAGAACTTGCTCCAAACCCTAGATTGGTTATTCCCCATTCAAACCTTGATTCTCCACTCATCTAAGCCCCCAATACTCACCATTGCTGCCCCTAAATCAGAAATCACCCAACCCTAACCCTAGGGAAGCCTTACCTCATGGAAGTGGAGGAGGAAGAGGAGGGGCTGCACTTGGAGGAGGTGCTGCAGGAGGAGTGCTTGCTGCTGCTTGTGGGGGAGGAAGGAGGCGCCAGGGGAGGCTGCAGGAGGACGCCAGCTTGGGAGCAGCAGGAGGAAGAGGCTTGTGAGGGAAGAGCTGCAAGGAGTGGGAGGCGCTTGGGAAGAAGAAATCGGGAGGAGAGTCTTGCTTGGGAAGGAACTCGAGGAGAAAACAATCTTGATTCGGTTTGGGGAAGAGGCTCGGTGGGAGAGGAGGCTGCAGGCGAGTGTGGAGGCGGCTTGGGGAGAAAACTCGAGAAAAAAATTGATGTGTTGGCTGCTCCCAATTCTTATGTAGTTTGCTCACTTGATCCCACTTGTATGCAAGGGTTAGAATGGCTAAGCCCCAAAATTTTCGCATGGGTTAAATTTTGATGAAAACCAAATTTGCACTTGGAATTTCTAGCTCGAAAATTATGCTAAGTTTGGAAATTCTTCTAAGTGGCAGCTTAGGATATTCACTGAAGTCGAAAGTTGATCTCAATGCGGCCAAAACCCTGGTTGGCGCTAATGCTAACCGCAGGAACCGAATTCGAATTTGGGGCCATGACAACTTTCAACATCTACAATCATTTTCAAAATTTTTCATGACTTTTATTAGTTGGTGTGCACGATGTGTACACGGAAAGCCCTGTGTGCATAGGATATGTTGCCTACCAACAAAGCAAGGTCGAGCCAAAATTTGATAACATCCAAACACTAGCCAATTTCATTGGTATTACCAATTTTTGAAATGGCTCATGAGAGTAATGAACCAAACATGCCCTTACTCCTCTGAAATCTGCAAATCTTTAAGTCATCTCATTTCAATGCCACGAGCACATATTTGAAAACTAGATATCAGTAAAGACTTTGTAAATAAATCAGCCAGAATTTTACATGACTTAATTTGTAGAATCTTAGCTCACCATTCTTTCGGAGTTCGTGAGGATAGAAAATCTAGGGACAATATGCCTTGTGATATTGCCCTTAACATAACACATTTACATTTATGCAACAAATCAACATTATTTTTGTATATAATTGTGAAGTATCGGCAGTGTTAATACCACATGACTTTTGGATATGGCTAATTGCACGTCTTAGCCAAACATGTGAGGCTTCATATAATGCTATACTCTGAGTGGTTGGTAGAAGTAGCTACCAAAGTCTACTTAAAAGATCGCTAAGAAATGGTTGTACCACCATAGAGAAGCACAAGTCTAGTTTGATATTTGGCATAGTGGGGATCAGACAGATAGCTAGCATTAGTATATTTTCACCATAGTTGAGTCTTGCTTCTTCTAGTAAAATAAGCTAAGATCTTTTATACTTTGGAGCAGGTATCTGAGTAAAGTCTTAACACTAGCCCAATACGTTTTGCTTGAAGGTGTACTGTGTCTAGCTAGTAAATTTACTACGAATGCAATATCAGACTTAGTGCAATTCATAACATACATAAGTGCTCATGTGGTGCTTAAGTGTGGAACTTTAGGTCCTAAAACTTCCTTATTTTCCATCCTCAGTTTGAATAGGTCTTTGTCCAATTCAAGGAATCTTACTATCATAGGGTCTTCAAATGATAAGATTTATCTGTACTGAAATTTTTCAATACCTTCTTAGTATTGGTAGATTAATGTATGAAAATATCTTCAAGAAAATGTTCTAGTTGTAGACATAAACAATAATTAGTTTTACCCAAGTCTTTCGTATTGAACTTCGTCATAAGGTAAGAACTTGCTTCTTTTGTGGTTCCAATACAGAATTTATTATGGGACTTCTTTATGAACAAATAGGGATAATCATCGTTATCGGAGTAGCCCTTCTTCAGGAGGAATTCATTAAGTCGGTGGTACCACATTCTCTCTAACTGTTTTGATTCGTATAGTGACCTCGGCAGTTTGATGTTATACATGTTGCAATTACTTTTTTTAGGATATGAAATTTTGACTTTTTCAGAGACTCTCGTATAAATATTCTTATCCAGTGATCCATATATATATATGGTCACTACATCCATCAATTGTGTTAATAAGTTCAAACTAGCTGCCATTAATATTAAATTTCATAATAATATTCCATTTATTACAGGAGAATAAGTTTCATCATAATCGATGCCGGGTTTATGCACGAACCCTTATGTTACAAGCCCGTATTATATCTCACTACCTAATTATTTTTATTTCTCTCTGGGTGAAAACCCATTTTGATCCTACAATAAACACTTTAGGAGGTGTTAGGTTAGTAGGACAAAATACTTTCCTTTTGTTATGTGAGCGTAATTCTGCCTGAATGGCAAATTTGGTTTTGGATTCAGATAAGAGTTTTAGCAATTTTTGAGACAAAATATATATTAATAATTGTAGTCTTTATTTTATGCAACTCTTTCCAATCCACATAATTAGTAGAAATTTCTTCATTAATTTCTTACAGCTCCTTATAATTTTCCACGATGATGGAGTCTAGTTGTTCTGACTTAATAATGTGAGATTGTACATGCTAATATTCGATGGGGTTACCATCTTCAAAATGTCTCATTTTAGAGATTTTGTTAACATCAGATTGTGCTTCTTTTATTGTCTTAGGTAGTGTTCTCATTTGTTCGAATCTCCATTTCTATGGACTTCTTCGCGGAATTGAGTCTCAAACGCCCAAAGTCTCAAACGCCCAAAGTGTTCTCATTTATTACAGGAGAATAAGTTTCATCATAATCGATGCCGGGTTTATGCACGAACCCTTATGTTACAAGCCCGTATTATATCTCACTACCTAATTATTTTTATTTCTCTCTGGGTGAAAACCCATTTTGATCCTACAATAAACACTTTAGGAGGTGTTAGGTTAGTAGGACAAAATACTTTCCTTTTGTTATGTGAGCGTAATTCTGCCTGAATGGCAAATTTGGTTTTGGATTCAGATAAGAGTTTTAGCAATTTTGAGACAAAATATATATTAATAATTGTAGTCTTTATTTTATGCAACTCTTTCCAATCCACATAATTAGTAGAAATTTCTTCATTAATTTCTTCTGACTCCTTATAATTTTCACGATGATGGAGTCTAGTTGTTCGACTTAATAATGTGAGATTGTACATGCTAATATTCGATGGGGTTACCATCTTCAAAATGTCTCATTTTAGAGATTTTGTTAACATCAGATTGTGCTTCTTTTATTGTCTTAGGTAGTGTTCTCATTTGTTCGAATCTCCATTTCTATGGACTTCTTCGCGGAATTGAGTCTCAAACGCCCAAAGTCTCCCCCTCTTCTTATCATAAGGAGTAAGAGTAGATTCAATATCCTTATGAGGTAGTTCCGCTCTTTCCAGTACATTTACTATAGTTATATTAGATTTTCTCACTCCCATATAATCAGTAAAAGCATTTGATATATTATTAGCTATTTGTTGTAGACTTATTATCCTTGAAATTTTAAGTTCGAATTCTTTAGCGAGCCACTTCATGAAGCCTACACAATCCTTTTGAATGTGCCCACTGCTTTTGCAGAAGAGACAGATGGGCCCATCAAAAGAAACAGAGTTAGGTGCAATAAGGGCCTTCTTCTTTGGCTTTGATTTGTTTGATTCAGTCTTAGAAGACAAATGTAGTTTCTTTTTAGACTTAGAATCCCCTTGGAACTTTCTTTTGCCATGACCAACATGATAAACACGATCCTTCCTCTCGGCCTTTATCCTCTCCTCATGAACACACATAATGATCAACTCGCTCATGGTTGACTGTTCCTTCTTAGTATTGTAGTTAATCTTAAATACATTATACTCAGAGGAAGAGAAGTCATAATGAAGTGGACCAAGAAGCTATCAGAAATAGCCATGTCTATGCCCTTAAACTTAGCAGCCATATCTGTCATCATTATGATATGTTCACGAATGCTACTGGGGCCATCATACTTAGTTGTGTGTATTTTCATTATCAAGGTACTGGCATATACTTTTGAGGAACCCTTGAATTGTTCCTCGACTAAGACCAAGTATTACTTAGCATTGTTAGATTCAGGAATTGATCCCCTTATCCCAACAGATATTGTGCTCTTCATGATCATTAGGGATATGCGGTTGAACCGCTCCCACTTTTCCGCTGTTAAGTCATAGAGTTTCTTTTTCTCAGTGAAACTCTCATCATCAATGACAGGAGCTACGGGAGCATTCTCACGTAAGGCATACTATAAATCAATGACTCCAAAGACAATTAAAATTCTCTCTTTCTAAGAGGAAAATTTTGTCTCAGTCAGTTGCTTAATGCCATTTAAGTAAACGACAATATTAGTGTTGTTCATGGCTGAATCAAAACAAAATATAATCAGTAAACATTAGAGGAAATAAATGTCTTGTATGAAAATTAACCTTGCGTTGGTCTGATTAATAACATGCTAATGGCAGACAAAAATTAACACTTCTAACTCGCATCAGATTTAGGCGTAAATGAAAAAGAACTAAGTCATCTTATAGGTGACATATGTTCATAAACAGCGTTGGTTAGCATATAATCATGACCATGATATAATCCCAATTTTTAGCATTAAATAATCTATAATCAAAACTTTCACGGGTTCCATTTTAATTAGAGATAATGCTCGAAATAATCATCATATATAAAATTAATTGCCATATTAATTAATTTGCCTAAAAAATTAATCAAAATATCAATGCCCAGGAAATAGATATTAAACAATACTTATTACTGAATTAAAAAGACAGAAGGAAATAAATCTAAAAAGAACTAAATAACCAAATAGTCTTCGGCCCAAAAAATCACACACGGCCTAGCCGCATGAGCCTGCCAAAAAACGCGACAATGATGACATGCGAAATGCCACGGGCACAGCCCAGCAAGCCAGCTCAGCCTAGACGATCTACGGCCCGCACAGACGCAAAACAACTGTCGATCTAAACAGACGGGCGAGATTGCCCCAAGATGGAACAAAACTCACGTGCGATGTGAAAACCCTAACCCTAAATCATTTGCCTTTGTTGCTCCTCACTACAATGGCGACCGAGCGGGAGGACGCACTGGTGAAGCGGCGACGACGGCATGCACACGCGAGCGGTGAACTGATGCTGCGCCAGCGAAGCAGCGGCGACGACAGCGCACACGTGAGCGGCAAACTGATGCCACGCGGCTCCAGTGAGGCGGGGACTAAGGTCTCCGCGCTTGCACGCGATCACTCCTACGGGAGAAGCTTACGCCCGTGACGACGATGGTGAGCAGACGCACAGATCAACTGATGGCGACCACAGCATCGGCAGCGAGGGCGAGCACCGGTAAAACGCCTCAAAACTCCCTCTTAGACTTTAGGGTTTGATTGAATTTGGTATTTTGAGGGGAAATTGGGGATTAGGGTTTCTAGATCTGGGATTTGGGTCCAGATTGCTCTTATCCCCTCCTTCTAAATGTTAATCTGAGCCGAAAAATGAACCTAAATTAAACTTTAACCGACAAACACAAGGCCTAATCCAGGCTTAGAAGGATCAAGTTTAGGCTAGAGCAGCTTTGATACCAAATGATAAATCTTTAGAGTAAACTAATACATGAACTAGCTTAAGCATGATCACAAAAATAATAATGCGGAACTTAAATCATTAGATTTACTGACTCGGAGAAGATGAAGATGCCATTAAGCTTTGGTTAGTGATTATTGAATCGTTGGTGAAAGTCGGGGACACCGTGATCCTCACGGTGCTGGTAGGGCCTTTGATAGCCTCGCACTAATTCTTAGATCGGATGATATCGGGGATAGAGGCAAAACTCGAGATCAAATCATATATGTTTGAGTGCCGGCCTCTCCCCCTTATATTCTAGCGCTGACTAAGGGTCTGTTTGGGGGGCTGTGGTTTAGTTTTGGAACAAAAGCTCCCCTAGACAGCATGGCTGCAAAGCAGCTGGGAAGCTAAGTCACAGCAAAAACACCCTCAAAAGTTGCAGCTGCTAGGGAGGAGTTTTTCAGCTATGGCTTCGTTTGACCACATCTCACCTCGGTCGCTCTGCCTTCTCAACTTCTGCCCGATGTGTTTGAAAGACCGACAAAAACCACTTAAAAATCGCGGTTTTCGATTGTACTGCTACGGTTTGAGATTTAAAACCGATCAATAACCGGTCTAGTTCAAAAAAAATATGCAATGTAAACCGGTCGAAAATGGGTGAAAACCGCTCTATTTTCGAAGAAACCAAGCGAAAATCGTTCTAAGGAACATCCAATCAGTTGGATCAGTTTTTGGTGAAAACGAAGCAATTTTTAAGCTATTTTTAACTCGGTATTTTCGATTTTAAATTTTGAACTGTTTTCAAAAAACAGTTATGTGAACTCGCCACCTCGAGATAAGCTGCGCTGCGGTTTGAGTCACCCGACTTCGACCGGCGGTTTCACGACTAGAGGTGTGCGTCGTGCCGTGCCGGCCCAGTCTGGCACGAGTCCATCATGCTTCGGGTCTAAACCATTCTGGGCCACGATGATCTATCGTGCTCGCTATGCTAGGCTGGGCTAGCCCAGCTCGCCTTCGACAAGCCCAGGCATGGCCCATTTGGGCTTCGTGCCGTGCTGGTTTAGGTTTGACCTATTTATACTATTGATACAAGAGAAAATGACCACGGATTGATTTCTTTCTTTATCTATCTAGAACTTCTTTTTTCTCCGGTCGAAACAAAATCTTATTGTGTTTATTTTTCTCGATTTCCATGATTCGTTTGCTCCTTCCAGTCATATTCATGCAGCCATGCATTTACTCCTTTATTTGCTTACCCGCACATACAACGCATGTATGCATTCTCTTCCTTTTCTCTAGTCCATTCAGAGTTTTTTTTCAGATACTCCTTGATTTGATCACCCATACATACAACGCAGCCTCGCCAGTCAATTTTTTTGTACGTCTTCGTCAGCCACAACCAGTGATCACGTGTCGAGCTAGCCTATCGTACCTAATTGAGCGGGCGACCACAGTTCAAACAACGGTGTCATACCAGTCTAACCTATTTAAAATAGTTTCATAACAGACTACAAATCAAACTAAAATGTACATGTCTCTTACCAGTCTAAAATAGTTGGCCCAGTGCCCACCTCTATTCGCTACGTTTTGCCGCCGTTTCTCGGCGATTTCCGCAGCGTCTTGGCGTGCTTTCATGAGGCTTGGCGGTTAGCGCTGATGCGGCGTGGGGGCAACGCCTCTCGTGAGCCCAAAGCGGTGGTCCCATGTCGCTGGACCAATCGCGGCCTTCACGCTTGGCCATATCGGTTGGTGAGCGATGGGAAAAGCACGTACATCTTCTTCTCCTGACGACGGTACTACACTCTGCGTGCGTTGGAAGACCGCTGCGGCACCAAGGGCGGAGCCAAGAAGCGGCGGGGGCCATGGCCACTAATCAAAATAAGGTTTAGTATATATTAATTAGTAGTAGCTAGTATTAGCAAGCAAAGAAATAAAGATCTAATCCATTCTTAATAGGTAGAGATTCCATTTTTCTCAACTTGATGTATGCAATGCTTAATTTCTCTTACTAACTTAACAAATGGACTATATAAAGCATGTAAAACTTCCCATTATTCAATGGTTGATAGGTCATTACGATTGGTTATAACTCTTCCTGTCAATAAAGAACCACAGAGCGAGTATTTTCGGTTATGAAACTTGTCAAGACCAGCGATTCAAATAAAATAGGAGATGACTTTTTCGACATTGCATGATAGTTTACATTGAAAAGAACAAGCGACAAAAATTAGTTCGAGATAAACTTATTGACTTGTATGATCTTCAGGTAGTCGTAGAACTAAATTTAAATTAATAGAGATGTAAGTTTCTTAATCTAAAAATATGTCATATTTTTGTTATGTGGACATGTGGTTATGCTATTTTTAAATTCAAATGCATCGATATTGCTATGATATTTTTTATGGATACTACGATAATTTTAGTTGGTCCACGTGACCCCTAACCGAAATCTGGCTCATCACGACGCACGACGTCGTCACGTCGACGACTTGTCCCTAGGGTCGTCGATCTCGACCTCGGCCATGTGTCGCCGAACGCAGCGTGGTATGCCCAACGTCGCGTCACGAATCATGAGCGCTTTGCGCCTCTTGTCTGTTGTTGAAAGTGGTCACGGTCATGGTGTGCCCATTTTATGCATAGCTGTATCACCCCGGATCAAAATTCGATTTTAGCCTGGCGGGCCTGGCCCTCTGTAGGTAGTTTGGCAAAATATCCTGTGCAATTAAATATTTAGTAAAATTATCGTGTAACTCTACTAAAAAAAGTTTCAAAAAATTCTGAAAAAAATCATGGATGTACATCTCAGCTTACCTCTATTCGCTACGTTTTGCCATCGTTTCTGGCGATTTCCAGCGTCAAGGCGCTCATGGTCTTGGCGGTTAGTGCGCAGCGCGTGGGATGCCGCCTCTCGTAGGAGCCCAGCGGTGGTCCCATGTCGCTATGACCAATCGCGACGCCACGCATGGCCATGTCCGGTTGGCTAACGATGGGAAAGGCGTACATCTTCTTCTCCTACGACGGTCTACTCAGACCGCTGCAGTGCGTTGGCGGCGCCAAGACGCGCGGCACTGGCGGAGCAAAGGGCGGCGAGGGCCATGGCCCCTAATCAAAATAAGGTTTAGTATATATTAATTAGTAGTAGCTAGTATTAGCAAACAAAGAAATAAAGATCTAATCCATTCTTAATAGGTAAAGATTCCATTTTTCTCAACTTGATGTATGCAATGCTTAATTTCTCTTACTAACTTAACAAATGGACTATACAAAGCAAGTAAAACTTCCCATTATTCAATGGTTGATAGTCATTACGATTGGTTATAACTCTTAGGTGTCAAGCAACCAACCACAGAGCGAGTATTTTCGGTTATGAAACTTGTCAAGACCCGCGATTCAAATAAAATAGGAGATGACTTTCTTGACATTGCATGATAGTTTACATTGAAAAAGAACTAGCAAAGAAAAAATTAGTTCGGATAAACTTATTGACTTGTATGATCTTCTAGGTAGTCGAGAACTAAATTTAAGTTAATAGAGATGTAAGTTTCTTAATCTAAAAAATATGTCATATTTTTGTTATGTGGACATGTGGTTATGCTATTTTTAAATTTAAATGCATCGATATTGCTATGATATTTTTTATGGATACTACGATAATTTTAGTTGGTCCACGTGACCCACTAACCCGAAATCTGGCTCGCCGCATGGCACGTGACGTCATTGCCGACGACCGTGTCCTTGGGTCGTCTCGATCTCGGCCTCGGCCATGTGTCGCCGAACGAAGCGTGGGGCGCCCAACGTCGCGGCCACGAATCATGAACGCTTTGCCGCCTCTTGTCATTTTTACGTTGTTGAGCTGGTCACGGTCATGGCTGTGCCCATTTTATGCATAGCTGTATCACCCCGGATCAAAATTCGATTTTAGCCTGGTGGGCCTAGCCCTCTGTAGGTAGATTGGCAAAATATCCTGTACAATTAAATATTTAGTAAAATTATCGTGTAACTCGACGAAAAAAAGTTTCAAAAAATTCTGAAAAAAATCATTGATGTACATCTCAGCTTACCTCTATTCGCTACGTTTTGCCATCGTTTCATAGCGATTTCCGCAGCGTCTTGGCTTTCATGAGGCTTGGCGATTAGCGTGAGACGGCGTGGGGATGGCCGCCTCTCGTGGGAGCCCAAAGCGGTGGTCCCTTGTCGCTTGCAGCTAATCGCGACGCTACGCTTGGCCATGTCTGGTTGACAGAACGATGGGAAAGGTACGTACATCTTCTTCTCCTAGATGACGGTCTACCTGCAATGCCGTGCGTGTAATACCGCAAATCTTCTTTGCCTGGGTTTCCGCCAGAATTGTTTTCCACCTTCTTGATTCACGGTTCAGCCGTCGCGCGTTTATTTATCGGAACGGGTGTTTTCTCCGTGCCGTTTAGTTTTGCGGCAAGTTGTTTGTCCTGACAATTGTAGTTTCGCGCCAAGAATTTAATAATTTGTTTCGCGCTAATGGTTAAAAGATGAATTTTGGTTTTAGGAGGGTTTTTTTTTGTTGGGAATTTCCCCTCCCTCACTTGATTTCTTTCTCCTTCCTTATTGTGTGGCTGGCATTGCTTGGGGGTAGAGTTGTCTTTTCTTCATTTTCGTTTTTGGCTGGCCGACTTGCTGCTCCCTCTGGCATTCTCTTCCCTGGCGTCTTGCTTTCTTCCCTGGCGATTCCTCCCCTGTGTCTTGCTCTCTCCTGGCGATTTCTCTGGCGGTCAGTGTAAGCGACAAGGAAGGAGCAAAGAAGAAGCGAGAAGAAGTAGCAACGACATCTTGGCAAGCAAGAAGCGGCGATGGCGACCCACCTCCTCCGGCCACCACCGTGAACCCACCTCCTCCGGCCACCACGGCGCCCCTCCTCAAGCCTAGCACCTTCCCCACCTTCCTCTCTTCTCCATGAGTAAGACTTGAGGTAAAAACCCTAGGTCTTTGGGGATTTTATTTGCTTGCATGTAGGGTGTTTGTGTGAATGCCTAGCTGAGATTCATGGTTTTGAGATGTTGGGGGTTGGGGAAATGGAGAGACTAGAGTGAATGAGAATGTTACGTTAGGACAGATTTTCGTCCTGGTTAGATGCTAATGGAAAATTCTACAAGCGTTTTACGGGGTTTGGCTATAACGAATGTTGTAGATAATTGAATTACCTTTCAATAGAGACTAAAATCGCTAAATTGCATTCAATGGTTTGGAAGTTATGACTATTTTTACGCGTGCTATCTGAACGCGTTAGTTCTCGCGGTTTGTCTCGCTGTTTGTCGCAATCTGAGAAAATATCGGTGCTTTTCGATCGGTTGACTATAACGAAAGTTGTAGATAATCGAATTGCCTTTCAATGAAGTCCGAAATCGCTAAGTTTAGATTCGGTAGTTTGAAAGTTATGCCTGATTTACCAAGTCTTTGTCCGGGTTGGCGATTTTTGTTTTCGGGTTTTAGAAGTGGGTTGCTTAAACCGCTTAGCTATGAGTCTTGTGATGATTTTGGGCGTGTTTTGAGTGGGTTATATCCATGTGCGGTGGTGTGACCCGGGTGTGGCAACTTCGCCTCGCCACACCGTCTCGATGAGTTGAAGGCAAGTGCATTGTATCGGTTGTGGCTCTGGTGCCATTAGGTTTCGCAATCATATAATTATCCATGTGTTATTTTCTTGTTGTCATGTTTGATTTTTGCATGCGATGTGATGAATGAGAATGGTTAATTGGTTATGCTATTGTTTAAACCGAGATTTTATGCAAATGCATCAGTGTTTGTTTGTTGTGTATGTCGCTTGATGAACCATATGCCTTGTCAATAGACCAGGGGTTACATTTTATATATCCCATGATGATGCTCCCTAGTATGATTAGGCTAATGGGAATATAAAAGATATAAGATTTGAGTTATGAAAATGGCTCGATTTGTGGTCATGATATACGATTGTGGCGTTTATGTGAGTGTTGATGATATATGCGACTTGGTGGATATGAACGTTGAGAATATGGACATGAATGTTGAGAATAGCTTTTGCATTTATGCATTCATGAAAAGTGCATCTTTGGATTGAATGTTTTGTGGGTTTATAATTGCCAAAGTGACATATTGGTATATCTCACGTTCATAAGATTTCTCACTACTATGATAAGTAAACGTGAATAATGAAGTTGTGAGGTTGGGTTAATAGGAATACTTGATTTGCGATCATGAAATTGATGATGCCTTTTGTGCAAGTGTTAATGATAGATGTGATCATGTTGATAAGATTTGTCGAGAATATGGATATGATTATTGAGAAGGTGATTTGAATGTTTGAGAATGACATTTGCATATGTGCATTCATGACGCGTGCATCGAGCAGTCGGTGAGAAAGTCATATGGAGTATATGACTAATCCGGAGTGCTCAGAGATCCTACCAGTAGTCCCATCCACCGGTGTGGATGGGAGCGGTGATAAGTGTAGGACCCACATCTTGGGTAGCGGGCAAGTCTGTGCGGCGAGGCCCTTCCACGGATGGTTGGGTTTGAGGGCACGTGTCGGACGGGTGGTGCTCGGCAATCTGGGTATTTGCTAAAAGAGAACATGAGTCATGCATGATGCACCATGTGCATGAGAATGCATCATAAGTATGAGAATGCATCATATGCATGAGAATGGTGAAATATGTATGAGAATGCATCAAATGCATGAGAATGCATCATATGCATGAGAATGGTGAATTATGCATGAGAATGGCGAAATGAGATGAGCATATGAACATGCAAGCATTTGCATTGCATGGACAATGTATGAATACAAGATTCTTCCCTTGTATGGTATGTTTGCATCTGCCTTTGCATTGGCAAGAGGAATCATGTTTAATGAGTCGATTGTGTTGTATGGATATGATATTCGCTTTGTTTGGCATATTTGCATCATATTGCATTTACGATAACGAATCATGTTAATGAGTTGATTGTAATGTATGGATATGAGATTCGCTTTTGTATGTTTTGTGCACTTGAGTATGAAAGTATAAATGCATTCCATTGCATTGTGTGTTAATCGATAATTGGGATTGATGAGAATGGGAAGAAACGGGTTGAGGATTGAGGCGTGGACTCATCCGAAATGTTTATTGAGGCGAGGTAAGATTTAGTTATGTTTTCGAGTTGGTGTGGTAAGTGGAGTTAGTAATCGTTTCTTTTACTTGTTGATTTCCCTTTTGTAATGGCCATATCAAATTCTAGAGTAATGATAATTCAATTGAATTCATTACTTTTTATTAATGTTGCACTTTTTGAGTCTTGGACTCACGCTTGTTTGCTTCTGTTTTAGGTACCTTGAAGCGGATTAAATGCATTTTTGGGAGTAGTATCACGTGCACGACTTGGTCTTCAACAATTTATTTAACAAATTCAATAATTCGGATGTAAATAATGAGGTTGTAATATGTTGTTAAATCGTGTTGGAGTTTCTTAGCTGTCTATTGGGTGTGTGATTGGTTAACTAAGGACTGCTAGAATGATATCATATTATCTGCAACTATTTATCTGTCTCTTGAGTGGATGTCCTCCTTTCGGGAGGTCATGCGAAATTTTCTATTTTTGGTGACTTAGTCTCTAAGCCGCTTCTAAGATTTTAGGGGTTGATTTTGGTTTTCCGTAAGAGGTGTTAGAGTTTATGTCTTGTTCGGTAATTCTTGTTCAATTGAACTTTCGTGGAGAATTATTGTTGCTTGGTAACCCTTTGGATATGTGTGGGTCCGAGGTGTTCAGTTGTTGATTAGGGTCTTGGTAGCGTAGTGGCGCGTTTAGCCGGGTGTTACAAAGATCGTTGGCGGCGCATCCGCACACTAAGCACCGGCGAGCCAGGGGCTCAAGAGGCCATAGCCCCTAATCAAAATAAGGTTTAGTATATATTAATTAGTAGTAGCTAGTATTAGCAAAAGACAAATAAAGATCTAATCCATTCTTAATAGGTAAAGATTCCATTTTTCTCAACTTGATGTATGCAATGCTTAATTTCTCTTACTAACTTAACAAATGGACTATATAAAGCATGTAAAACTTCCCATTATTCAATGGTTGATAGTCATTACGATTGGTTATAACTCTTAGGTGTCAATAAAGAACCACAGAGCGAGTATTTTCGGTTATGAAACTTGTCAAGACCCGATTCAAATAAAATAGGAGATGACTTTCTTCGACATTGCATGATAGTTTACATTGAAAAGAACTAGCAAAGAAAAATTAGTTCGAGATAAACTTATTGACTTGTATGATCTTTTAGGTAGTCGAGAACTAAATTTAAGTTAATAGAGATGTAAGTTTCTTAATCTAAAAAATGTCATATTTTTCTAATGTGGACATGTGGTTATGCTATTTTTAAATTTAAATGCATCGATATTGCTATGATATTTTTTTATGGATACTACGATAATTTTTAGTTGGTCCACGTGACCCCCTAACTCCGAAATCGGCTCGCCGACGCAAGACGTGACGTCGCCGTCGCCGACCGTCTATGCATTGGGGTAAATCTCGTTTCGGCCTCGGCCATGTGTCGCCGAACGCAGCGTAGGCGCTCAACGTCGCGTCACGAATCATGAACGCTTTGCCGCCCTCTTATGCATTTTACGTTGTTGAGTGGTCACGGTCATGGTGTGCCCATTTATGCATAATTGTATCACCGGATCAAAATTCGATGACTTTGGCGGGCCTAGCCTCTGAGGTAGATTGGCAAAATATCCGTGCAATTAAATATTTAGTAAAATTATCGTAACTCTACTAAAAAGTTTCAAAAATTCTAAAAAAATCATGGATGTACATCTCGACTTACTCTATTCGCCTCGTTTTGCCATCGTTTCTGGCGATTTCCGCAGCGTCTTGGCGCTCATGGGCTTGGCGGTTAGCGTGATGCAGACGGCGTGGGGATGCGCCTCTCGTGGGAGCCAAAGCGGTGGTCCCATGTCGCTGCGACCAATCGCGACGCTTCACGCTGGCCATGTACGGTTGACAAAAGCGATGGGAAAGGTGCGTACATCTTCTTCTCCTAGACGACGGTCTACCTGCCGCTGCGTGCGTTGGCGGCAAGACCACTTGCGGCACGCGGAGCCAAGGCCGGCGAGGGCCATGGCCCCTAATCAAAATAAGGTTTAGTATATATTAATTAGTAGTAGCTAGTATTAGCAAGCGGCAAATAAAGTTCTAATCCATTCTTAATAGGTAAAGATTCTATTTTTCTCAACTTGATGTATGCAATGCTTAATTTCTCTTACTAACTTAACAAATGGACTATATAAAAGCAGTAAAATTTCCCATTATTCAATGGTTGATAGGTCATTACGATTGGTTATAACTCTTCCGATGTCAACAAACAACCACAGAGCGAGTATTTTCGTTATGAAACTTGTCAAGACCGCATTCGAAATAAAATAGGAGATGACTTTCTTCGACATTGCATGATAGTTTACATTGAAAAAGAACTAGCAGCAAAAATTAGTTCAGATAAATTTATTGACTTGTATGATCTTCTAGGTAGTCGTAGAACTAAATTTAAGTTAATAGAGATGTAAGTTTCTTAATCTAAAAAATATGTCATATTTTTGTTATGTGGACATGTGGTTATGCTATTTTTAAATTTAAATGCATCGATATTGCTATGATATTTTTTTATGGATACTACGATAATTTTTAGTTGGTCCGCGTGACCCCCCTAACCCGAAATCCTGGCTCCGCCCCTGCACGGCACGCACATCGCCGTCGACGCACTGTCCCTGCTGGGGTCGTCTCAGTCTCGGCCTCGGCCTTGTGTCGCCCGGGCATGTGCGTGGGCGCTCCAACGTCGCGTCACGAATCATGAACGCTTTGCACGCCCACTTGTCTGTTTTCTGTTGTTGAGCTGGTCACGGTCATGGCTGTGCCCATTTTATGCATAGTTGTATCACCCCGGATCAAAATTCGATTTTAGCCTGGCGGGCCTAGCCCTCTGTAGGTAGATTGGCAAAATATCCTGTGCAACTAAATATTTAGTAAAATTATCGTGTAACTCTACTAAAAAAAGTTTCAAAAAATTCTTAAAAAAATTATGGATGTACATCTCAGCTTACCTCTATTCGCTACGTTTTGCCATCGTTTCCTGATGATTTCACGCGTGCGCGCGCTCGCGGGGCTTGGCAGTTGGCGCGGTACGGCGCGTGGGGATGGCCGCCTCTCGTGGGAGCCCAAAGCGGTGGTCCCATTTCGCTTGCAGCTAATCGCGACGCTACGCTTGGCCATGTCTGGTTGACGGAACGATGGGAAAGGTACGTACATCTTCTTCTCCTAGACGACGGTCCACCTGCACTGTCGTGCGTTGGCGGCGCATCACACTGCGGCACGGTGGAGCGAGCTAAGGCCGTCGAGGCCATGGCCCCTAATCAAAATAAGGTTTAGTATATATTAATTAGTAGTAGCTAGTATTAGCAAACAGCAAATAAAGTTCTAATCCATTCTTAATAGGTAAAGATTCCATTTTTCTCAACTTGATGTATGCAATGCTTAATTTCTCTTACTAACTTAACAAATGAACTATATAAAACAGTAAAACTTCCTATTATTCAATGGTTGATAGGTCATTACGATTGGTTATAACTCTTAGGTGTCAACAAACAACCACAGAGCGAGTATTTTCGGTTATGAAACTTGTCAAGACCCGCGTTCGAAATAAAATAGGAGATGACTTTCTTCGACATTGCATGATAGTTTACATTGAAAAAGAACTAGCAGCAAAAATTAGTTCAGATAAACTTATTGACTTGTAAGATCTTCTAGGTAGTCGTAGAACTAAATTTAAGTTAATAGAGATGTAAGTTTCTTAATATAAAAAATATGCCATATTTTTCTTACGTGGACATGTGGTCATGCTATTTTTAAATTTAAATGCATCGATATTGCTATGATATTTTTTTATGGATACTATGATAATTTTTAGTTGGTCCACGTGACCCCCCTAACCCGAAATCCTGGCTCCGCCCCTGCACGGCACGTATGTCGCCGTCGACGCACTGTCCCCGCTGGGGTCGTCTCGGTCTCGGCCTTGGCCATGTGTCGCCCGGGCACGAGCGTGGGTGCTCCAACGTCACGTCACGAATCATGAACGCTTTGCGCGCCCTCTTGTCTGTTTTCTGTTGTTGAGCTGGTCACGGTCATGGCTGTCCCCATTTTATGCATAGCTGTATCACCCCGGATCAAAATTCGATTTTAGCCTGGTGGGCCTAGCCCTCTGTAGGTAGATTGGCAAAATATCCTGTGCAATTAAATATTTAGTAAAATTATCGTGTAACTCTACTAAAAAAAGTTTCAAAAAATTCTGAAAAAAATCATGGATGTACATCTCAGCTTACATCTATTCACTACGTTTTGCCATCGTTTCATAGCGATTTCAGCGTCTTGTGAGCTCGCGGGCTTAGCGATTAGCGCAGATGCGGCGTGGGGATGGCCGCCTCTCGTGGGAGCCCAAAGTGGTGGTCCCATGTCGCTTGCAGCCACGACGCTACGCTTGGCCATGTCTGGTTGACGGAACGATGGGAAAGGTACGTACATCTTCTTCTCCTAGACGACGGTCTCTGTCAGACGCTGCCGTCGTTGGCGGCGCACGCACGGCACAGGGCGGAGCCAAGGTGGGGCCGGCAGGGGCCATGGCCCCCCCTAATCAAAATAAGGTTTAGTATATATTAATTAGTAGTAGCTAGTATTAGCAAACAGACAAATAAAGATCTAATCCATTCTTAATAGGTAAAGATTTCATTTTTCTCAACTTGATGTATGCAATGCTTAATTTCTCTTACTAGCTTAACAAATGGACTATATAAAGCAGTAAAACTTCCCATTATTCAATGGTTGATAGGTCATTACGATTGGTTATAACTCTTCCTGTCAACAAGCAACCACGAGGCGAATATTTTCGTTATGAAACTTGTCAAGACCCGCATTCAAATAAAATAGGAGATGACTTTCTTGACATTGCATGATAGTTTACATTGAAAAAGAACTAGCAGCAAAAATTAGTTCAGATAAACTTATTGACTTGTATGATCTTCTAGGTAGTCGTAGAACTAAATTTAACTTAATAGAGATGTAAGTTTCTTAATATAAAAAATATGTCATATTTTTCTTATGTGGACATGTGGTTATGCTATTTTTAAATTTAAATGCAACGATGTTGCTATGATATTTTTTTATCGATACTACGATAATTTTTAGTTGGTCCACGTGACCCCCCCAACCCGAAAATCGGCTCGGCTCATACACGTGACGTGACGTCGTCGACGACCGTCTATATCCCAGGGGTCGTCTCGGTCTCGGCCTCGGCCATGTGTCGCCCGGGCACGAGCGTGGGCGCTCCAACGTCGCGTCACGAATCATGAACGCTTTGCACGCCCTCTTGTCTGTTTTCTGTTTTTGAGCTGGTCACGGTCATGGCTGTGCCCATTTTATGCAAAGCTGTATCACCCCACATCAAAATTCGATTTTAGGCTGGCGGGCCTAGCCCTCTGTAGGTAGATTGGCAAAATATCCTGTGCAATTAAATATTTAGTAAAATTATCGTGTAACTCTACTAAAAAAAGTTTCAAAAAATTCTTAAAAAAATCATGGATGTACATCTCAGCTTACCTCTATTCGCTACGTTTTGCCATCGTTTCCTGACGATTTCACGCGTGCGCGCGCTCGTGGGGCTTGGCAGTTGGCGCGGTACGGCGCGTGGGGATGGCCGCCTCTCGTGGGAGCCCAAAGCGGTGGTCCCATGTTGCTTGCAGCCAATCGCGACGCTACGCTTGGCCATGTCTGGTTGAAACGATGGGAAAGGTACGTACATCTTCTTCTCCTAGACGACGGTCTACACCTTTGCCGCCGCGTTGGCGGCGCACCGCACACGGCACTGTGGCGAGCCAAGGGGCGGCGAGGCCATGGCCCCTAATCAAAATAAGGTTTAGTTTATATTAATTAGTAGTAGCTAGTATTAGCAAACAAACAAATAAAGATCTAATCCATTCTTAATAGGTAAAGATTCCATTTTCTCAACTTGATGTATGCAATGCTTAATTTCTCTTACTAACTTAACAAATGGACTATATAAAAGCAGGTAAAACTTCCCATTATTCAATGGTTAATAGGTCATTACGATTGGTTATAACTCTTAGGTGTCAATAAACAACCACGAGCGAGTATTTTCGTTATGAAACTTGTCAAGACCCATTCAAATAAAATAGGAGATGACTTTCTTCGACATTGCATGATAGTTTACATTGAAAAGAACTAGCAAACAAAAGTTAGTTCGAGATAAACTTTTGACTTGTATGATCTTGTAGATAGTCGTAGAACTAAATTTAAGTTAATAGAGATGTAAGTTTCTTAATCTAAAAAATATGTCATATTTTTCTTATGTGGACATGTGGTTATGCTATTTTTAAATTTAAATGCATTGATATTGCTATGATATTTTTTTATGGATACTACGATAATTTTTAGTTGGTCCACGTGACCCCCCTAACCCGAAATCTGGCTCCATACCTGACACAAGACGTGACGTCGGCCGACGACTATCGGCCTGGGTCGTCTCGATCTCGGCCTCGGCCATGTGTCGCCCGTGCACGAGCGTGGGCGCTCCAACGTCGCGTCACAAATCATGAACGCTTTGCACGCCCTCTTGTCTGTTTTCTGTTGTTGAGCTGGTCACGATCATGGCTGTGCCCATTTTATTCATAGCTGTATCACCCCGGATCAAAATTCGATTTTAGCCTGGCGGGCCTAGCCCTCTGTAGGTAGATTGGCAAAATATCCTGTGCAATTAAATGTTTAGTAAAATTATCGTGTAACTCTAGTAAAAAAAGTTTCAAAAAATTCTGAAACAAATCATGGATGTACATCTCAGCTTACCCCATCTACATATGAAATTTTATGATCAAATTCGTCCTGTGCTAGAAGTTATAAAAAAGACAAAGTTGATCATGAACAGGAACTTTTTTATTACTCTTAGCATTGGACGAATTTGATAGTAAAATTTTATATATAGATGGGGTAAGCTGAGATGTATATCCATGATTTTTTTCAGAATTTTTTGAAACTTTTTTAGTAGGGTTGCACGGTGGTTTCACCAAACATTTAATTGCACAGGATATTTACCTAGGTAGATTTATAGCCGCGTAGTATTCTACTTATATTTTCAATCCCATTTTTTTTATAAAAGAGTAATCTCAAAGGCATTAATTTAACAGATATTATATACTACTGCAACTTACTTTAAACAAAGTTATCTCGAAGGTATTAACCTAACCGGTGTTAATATTACTATAACTTACTTTAAACAAACAATATAGAACTAACCTCACCATTGCTTTGTGTATGTCACATGAGCCTTCATGCTAACAGACCGAGGTATTACATTCATCATCCCTTCAGGGTTTACACCCTCGACAGTACACCACATGCACGGCAAATGCTCAAAACCACCCCTCAGTACACGTCCATGTATCTAGTATCAACATATATGCCATGCTGTGTTCATTCCGAACCCACACACGTCATGTGTTATATGCCTGTGCCCCTGTCCCACTCATGCCGTGTAGTGAAGGTGGATGCTTTGATACCATTTGTAACACTCTGGCTAAAATTAGCTCGATGTCCAGCTCACCATGGGCGCGGGTTCACACATGTATATAGCATCCAACTTACACTTCGTCGTCACTTCGTATAAAAGGGTAACCTAAAAGTGCTATTTTGAGACCATCATGCATTATATGCTACTACAACTTAATTTAGAGCCGTATATACGATGTGTCAGCCCTTAAGGGGTGTGAATATAATACATCGGCCTGTTAGTGCTAAGGCTCATATGGCCAATGTAGAGCTATGATGTGATTAGTTTTACATTGCTCGTCTAAAATAAGCTATAGTAGTACATAATGCACTTTAGGTCCAATATAGCACCTGGTACTACTTATTTGCCGTTAGTCCTAACAACAATTAATTACATCTTGCCCAATGGTGTAGCTCAAAATTAGTGGGAGGTAGCCATGTAGGACATGTTCAAAATCTCACTGAGATTTTAGAAATCTTGGATAAAATTTTAGATCTCGGTTAGAGCCGAGATTCCAAATCTCAACCAGGCAAAAAAAATTAAAATTTTCAAATCGCTAAAGTGATTTCGGTGAATTTCAGTGGGATTTCGGCCTTTTGGAGTAGTTTTCAAGTTTTTTGGATCGGATTTTGCGCCAATTTTTTTGTGAAAAATTGTAATGCCTTTTATGAGGAATACATTGAAAATTTTGCCAAAAAAATACACACACATATTAAGAAAAGATCATGGAAGAAGCCAGCGTTGGTGAGAGTGAGTGAGTCCATGCATGTCCAGGAGCATCATAGCACAGCAACACACTGCTAGCACATAACAGAAACTCAGAAGGACAAAAATAAAACTTCAAACATAAGTAACAGGCAGTGCAACAAATCCATCACAACTTGCCACAAGCATCTATAGAACTAAAAATAGCATCACAACACCGACAAACTGCATTGCTGAGCACGAACGTGTTATAAGATTTTACTATCCATATACATAGATTTTACTACCATATCAGAGCTGAACCCTCTGGCAGAACTGGATTTTACCACCGCACAGGTTGTTGAACCCTTTGGCATGATAGTAAAATTTACCTATATGGATAGTAAAATCTATGTATATGGATAATAAAATCTGATTCATTCGGTGTTTATGTGCAAATATTTAGTATTTTGCATTCAAACAGATAGAAAATGTAGATAAATACTTACATAATTTTTCATATTTTTTCTAACCTCGGAGACCATTTCAGACGTGGTTGAAAAGGACCAAAATTTTGATGAATTTCACTGAAATTTTGGTTTTGTCGATCTCGAAATTATTGGATTTCAAATTTGGTTTTTGAATTTCGTCCGAAATTCTGAAATCTCACCAAATTTCGGATTTTGCCCGCCTCTTAAGATGTGGTCCGAAAATAAAATTTGAAATCTTGTGTAGAGCGAACTTAATCTTCACATGCATATGGCTGTTTTTTGTTAAGAGTGTTTCTACTACTCTACTATCAGAGAAAATATAAAAAAAAATTCAAGTCAATATAATCTATTGGATTAAAAAGAATGAACGGTTCATATTAAATTTAGTGTACCATAAAAAAAAAGCTCGACTTGAGTTAGAGCGAAGCAATAGCAGATCCTATATTGTTTAGCAGCAAGGTTACCCTAAGAGATGCAAATCCTCTGCCGTAAGGTAGAGGGAAGTTGAGTCACTGCGCGTGGGTCCCCACGCGCGATGGAGCTCACGTACAGTGACTCAATTTCTCTCTGCCGTACGGTAGAGGATCTAAATCCTACCCCAAGGGCCACAACAAGATTGGCCCTCGTCTTGCTTCCAAATTTGTGCAAAGTTTCATACGAATGCACCGGAGTTCGTGCAAAGTTTTCACACATATGTACCGGAGCACGGTCTTACATCTATCTCTGCTAATTAGTTTGCTCTTTCGTGGCCGAGCACATTCACACGCTGCTGGCTCTGGATGAACACCCCCGTCATTTTCAACGTGCCCGATCCTGAGATGTACTGAGATGTATTTTACTTTACAGCCCATGACGAGTATCCAAATTCAGTCGTCTATCTCAATAACTCATTATCCTCGGAGTCGTACGGCTAGGGGTGGATATGAGTTTAACCAGTTATTATCGAGTTTATTTTAAAATTGACATAATTTGGTGTAAAATCATTTTATATACCATTTAAGTGGTTATATCAAATTCGAGCTAACGAGCCATTATCGAGTCGAGCCTCATTAACTTTTTTCGCTCGAAATTGTCTTATTTCAATTTTGAACCAATCAGCTACTGTATTTAAAGAAATTTTGATTCGAGCTCTAACGAGTTTTTTTTCCAGCCCTACGTACGGCGTGCATCTGTCCGGGAGCCCATGGAGCTCCTGAGCTACAGTACTTTTAATTTTTTTTAATTGTAGTTTTAGATTTTTTTAAAAAAAATATCTAAAATATTTTTTATTTTTTCCAAAAAGATATCTACAGTAGAAAATAAGTCTTCTATTTATTTTTTAAGAGATTTATTTCCCTCTATTAAAATTAATAGCCCGTCCGCGGCAACAATCGGGATTATAACTGGTATATCTAATCTTCAGGGCCTAGTACGTAGTTCCATAACATGTTCATTTTGTTGCGACAGCTCCGGCCGTATGAGACCATGATGACGTGATCCCTTGCGATTTGCAGAGTGATATTTGCTTGCGTGCCTATATATACTAGAACAATAAGCGCGGCGCACGCCGCACGCGTGAACGGAAAACAAATTTATGTTTTTTGGAGAAAAGCGGATCACGAAAACAAATTTTGCAGCAGTGAGCGAAAAACAAATTTGTGTTTTCTCGAGAAAAACGGACCACGAAATTTTTTTTGGAAAAGCGAGGAAAAGCGAGCACGAAAACATTTTTCCGGGAAAAACGGAGCACGAAAATATTTTTTCGGAGAAAGGACTAAGCGGCGCCGTCGTCAAGCGTGGAACAAAAACAAATTTGTGTTTTTCGGAGAAAAACGGACCACGTTTTTTTGGGAAAACGAGGAAAAGCGGACCACGAAAACATTTTTTCGTAAAAACGAGGAAAGCGAAGCACGGAAATATTTTTTCCGGAAGAACGGAGGGAAAAATTTAGGATAGAGTGAACAAATTTTTCGGTGGCGAAAACTTTTTTCCCGAGAAAAGCGGAGAAAGGACCTAAGCGTAAAGAGCAAGGACCTAAATGTTATGTTTTGGACTGTCGCTATCTGAAAAATTAGAAAATGGCTTGTTCGCGATTTGAATTTAACGGAGGTTTTTTCGCAAAAGCGGCGACGAGGACCCAAACACGATTCGAAAGGAAATCTTGCCTCTCAAAAAATCGCGAAGGACATATTAAGTAATTTGCGGGACCTATCCGTAATTTCGAGAAACACAGGGGGTTTTTCGCAAAATGGGCAAAGTGACAGGTGGATAGCCTCATTGAGCTGAAACCTTGCAAGCTTTAATAGATACTAGATAATGACTCGCGCTACGCCGCGGCGCATGTAATTTGTTTGCTGTGTCACGTGAAATTTTGATCGCTTAATATTTATGGGGAAAACTGTATAATCCCGGTTTTTCTGTTTTTTTAGAAAAAACGTGTCAAAAATATGCTAGAGGGAAAAGGGCGAAAAATTATTAGAGATGACAACCTTCTTTTGGCGAGCCTAACACTCTACGCGTTCACTGAGTAATAATACATATTCGCAAAACCACCCATCGGTGAAAAATAGTCTAGAGGAAAAAGGGCGAAAAATCATTAGAGACGACAACCTTCTTTTGTCTAGCCTAATACTCTACGCGTTCACCGAGTAATAATACATGTCTAAAAAATATCAGAGATCGAGATGGAAAAGCGAGTTGGGGAAAAAGTTTAGAGATAGAGCTGTATAGATATCTCTGGTGATGAAAAAAAAATTTCCGGGAAAAACGGAGAACACAACCGTGAATAAAAAAATTATGGATTTTTTTTAAACGAAAAAATAAAGGTGAATGACCCGTACGCGAATATGAGGAAAAAGAGCGAAAAACTATTAAAGATGACAACCTTCTTTTGTCAAGTCTAATACTTTACGCGTTCACCGAGTAATAATACACGTTCGCAAAACCACCCATCGGTGAAAAATAGTCTAGAGGAAAAAGGGCGAAAAAATATTAGAGATGACAACCTTTTTTTGTCGAGCCTAATACCGTATGCATTCACCGAATAATAATACATGTTTAAAAAAATATCAAAGATTGAAATGGAAAATCGAGTCGGGGAAAAAGTCTAGAGATAGAGCTGCACACATATCTCTGGTGACGAAAACTTTTTTTCGAGAAAAACGGAGAACACAACCGTGAATAAAAAAACTACGGATTTTTTTTAGAAACGGAAAAATAAAGGCGAATGACCCGTACACGAATATACGAAACGTTAGGAACCTTTTTACAAAATCACCGATCGAAGGGATTGGATGTATTTTTTTATTTTCGCAAAACCACCCACCGGTTAAAAATAGTCTAGATGAAAAAGGGCGAAAAATTATTAGAGACAACAAACTTCTTTTGTCGAGTCTAACACTCTACGCGAGTACGTGAATATGAGGAAAAAGGGCGAAAAATTATTAGAGATGACAACCTTCTTTTGTCGAGCCTAATACTCTACGCGTTCTCCGAGTAATAACACATGTTTAAAAAAATATCAGAGATCGAGATGGAAAATCGAGTCGGGGAAAAAGTCTACGGTTTTTTTTAGAAACGAAAAAATAAAGGTGAATGACCCGTACGCGAATATGAGGAAAAAGGGCGAAAAACTATTAGAGATGACAATCTTCTTTTGCCGAGCCTAATACTCTACGCGTTCACCGAGTAATAATACATGTTCGCAAAACCACCCACCGGTGAAAAATAGTCTAGATGAAAAAGGGCAAAAAATTATTAGAGATGACAACCTTCTTTTGTTGAGCCTAATACTCTACGTGGCAAATCCATAAGTTGCTATAAACATTCGATGAATCTGCGTTTTTTTTGTGACGAAAACAATTTTTCCGGGTTTTTTGGGTGAAGAAAACATTTTTCCGATTTTTTTGTTGCGACATTTTTTTCGGGTTTTTTTTTTGCGTTTGTTAAAAAAATGGATCGTTAGGACGCGCCGGCGAATCTATGGGCCGCTATAAATCTTCGGACGAATCTACATTTTTTTTAAAAAAAACCTGTGGTTATGACCCGTTGGCAAATCCACAAGTTGCTATAAATCTTCGATGAATCTGTGTTTTTTTGTGGCGAAAATATTTTTTTCGGGTTTTTTTGTTGTGTTTGTTAAAAAAATGGGTCGTTAGGACCCGCCGGCGAATCCACGTGTCGCTATAAATCTTCAGACGAATCTACATTTTTTTTAAAAAAAACCCGCGGTTATGACCCGTTGGCAGATCTATAAGTTGCTATAAACCTTCGATGAATCTGCGTTTTTTTGTGACGAAAACATTTTTTCGTTTTTTTTGGGTATCGAAAACATTTTTTCCGGTTTTTTTTGTGACGAAAACATTTTTTTCGGGAAAAACGGAGAAAGGACCTGAACGTAAGAAGCAGGGACTTGTTTGTTATTTTTTTGGACCTGTTCGCTATCCCGAAAAATTAGAAAAGTGCTTGTTCGCGATTTGAACTTAACGGGAGGCTTTTCCGTAAAATACCGTGCCAGGGACCTAAACGCGAAGAAAAAAAATATTTTCGTCTCACAAAAAATCGCGAAGGACCTATCCGTAATTTTGAAGAAGTGGAGAGACTTTTTCGCAAAATCGCCAAATGACAGGTGGCTCGCCGGTTGGGCTAGAAATCTTCCGCCTGTAATAGAGTTGATATATATAACTGGTATATCTAATCTTCAGGGCCTAGTACGTAGTTCCATAACATGTTCATTTTGTTGCGACAGCTCCGGCCGTATGAGACCATGATGACGTGATCCCTTGCGATTTGCAGAGTGATATTTGCTTGCGTGCCTATAGGGATGGCAACGGGTCGGGTCGGGTCGGGTGCGAGTTTTACAAAATCCGGTCCGAAAAAAAATCCGAATCAAAAAATCCGATCCGAACCCGAATGACCTATCGGGTAGAAATCTATACCCGAATCCGAACCCGACGGATATTCGAACTCGACGGCACCGACGGGTTTGTAAAGTATGAGGCTATCAAGATTCAAAGATTACCAAAGAAGTCTGAAGTTCTGAATATGTTGGCCTCTCAAGCTTTACCGCCAAGATTCACTTCAACTCAAGCATAGACGACACCATATCTCAAGAATGACTAACTAAAACCACAGAGTTTCATTCAGATTCCGTAAAATAAAACCACGAGTTTCATTCAAATTCCAAAAATGACTAACTAATTGACAAGAGCATGTGCAAACATTTATAAAGGCTGAAACAGGAAGATGGATAGATAACAACCGTAGCAAATAAGATAGCTAGTTCCTTTGTGTTTGCTCAAATTTACATTTGAAATACAAACAAAATAGACCAGATAGAAGAGGCACATAGAAGTTAGAAAAGGCTGCTGCAACATTATCAACTACTAGACTACTAATTCCATTGTGATTTTAGGGACAACAAATCGAACAAGTGTGAAGCAAAACCACCTTCCTAAGTCCTAACACCATACAAAAAGTTGTCTACCAAAAGATCAGAAAGGTTGAAACACAATGCAGTCATCCAGATGATTACAACAATTAAGGTTCCTCCGATTTACCACCTAGAATAGGACAGACGACAAAGAATGAGGCATTAGAGTAATGCATGAATCTTTGACATGAAGCATGAAGTTTGACATGCCAAAGACAAGTTTGACATGAAACATGAAACTAATAATAGTTGCTTCTCACAAATGTTTGCTAAATTAAAGATCTTTGCATGATTTGAATCCTTTGATCCGCATAGAGAACATATATTTTTCTCGTGACTTCATCGATCCCGATGTTCTAGGTATCTCCCCAAGTAATGCATACAGGAGTGAAGATTTCTCCGAGCCAACTGGGCACAAACAACCACTTTTTCTCCTCGCCAGATGCTAAGGTTAACATTCCTCAATGCCGATCGGCTCCACTTGCATTCAAATTAAAATTTCCGTCTAGCACATGAATGCCGACATCAAAGTCATCTGAAGGTACCCTCTTCACATCCTCCTCTTTGATCTCATCTTCGACAAGGAACTTCTCAATGTGGTCTAACGACACCTTGTAATCGATCATCATAGTCGATCTCGTGAAGCATCCTCACCGCTCAACCATGACTCTCGTGGTGGCGAAGACCGTGAAGAGCGTCTTGGCATTGAGCGGGCTCCTCATGATCGTCGTTGCGGTGTACATCACCGCGGAGATAACCGTCGGGACAACCAAGAATGACCACGCCGTAGGCCTTCTTCATCTGCGTCTCCCTCGGCCATTTGAACTCGGCCCCTCGAGCGACTCGATCACGCTACCAAACTTCTCCTCCCATGATCTGCAACTTGATGATCTTCATGTCGTTGAGTATCTCGAACGCCGACGAGCCTCTCGCCCCACGCAACCATGAACCTTGCTCGGTACCCTTGCAAGATCTTCGCGAGCAGGGTGTGTATGGCTGCGGCCGGAGAGATGGGAGGTGGGGCGGCCGGCGGCGGTCGGAAAGCAAGCAGCGTGGGCGGCGATCGTCGACGCCCAGAGCCCAGATCTTGATTGGCCTCCGCCTCCGGTGCTTGTGTGCTTGACTTCGTGGGTGGGGCCGCGAGGCTAAGGCACCGATGGGGCGCGAGCGGCGCCGGCGGTCGGCTGGAGAAGGAGACGTGGAGATGGGGATGGCCAGGGGAGTGGGGACTTGGATCTGGGGAGTGGGGGCTGGCCGACTGCGGAGAAGCTGCCGAAGGAAATGGGGAAATGGGGAAGAGCACTAGGGCAACACTCAGGTGGCTCAGCAGATTAGGGAATTTCGGGTACCCGGCGGGTACCCGTGGATGATTACATAAACCCGAACACGACCCGCATCATCTCGGGTACCCGATCCGACATACCCACGGGTAAAAAAGAGGACCTGAATCCGAACCCGACGGGCTTGGGACCCGCGGGTACCCGAACCCGCGGGTCTGATTGCCACCCCTACGTGCCTATATATACTAGAACAATAAGTGCGGCGCACGTCGCGCGCGTGAACGGAAAACAAATTTATGTTTTTTTCGGAGAAAAACGGATCACGAAAACAAATTTTGCCGCGCGCGTGAACGAAAAACAAATTTGTGTTTTTCTTAGAGAAAAAACGGACCACGATTTTTTTTTGGAAAAGCGAGGAAAAATGGAGCACGAAAACATTTTTTCCGGGAAAAACGGAAGCACGAAAACATTTTTCCGGAAAAGCGAGCACAAAAACATTTCTTCCGGAAAAATGGAGAAAGGACTTAGCGCGACGCGCGCGCGTGAACGTGAAAAAACAAATTTGTGTTTTTCTCGGAGAAAAACGGACCACGTTTTTTTGGGAAAACGAGAAAAACGGACCACGAAAACATTTTTTTCTAAAAACGAGGAAAACGAGCACGGAAATATTTTTTCCTGAAAGAACGGAGGAAAAAGTCTAGAGATAGAGTGAACAAATTTTTTCGGTGACGAAAACTTTTTCCCGAGAAAACGGAGAAAGGACCTAAACGTAAAGAGCAAGGACCTAAATGTTACGCTTTTGGACCCGTCGCTATCTGAAAAATTAGAAAAGGGCTTGTTCGCGATTTGAATTTAACGGAAGGTTTTTTCCATAAACGGCGACGAGGACCCAAACGCGATTCGAAAAGGAAATCTTGCCCTCTCAAAAATCGCGAAGGACCTATTCGTAATTTGCGAGGACCTATCCGTAATTTCGAGAAACACAGGGGTTTTTGCAAAATGGGCAAAGTGACAGTGGATAGCCTCATTGAGCCTAACCTTGCAAGCTTTAATAGAAGGTACTAGATAGGAACCCGCTACTGGTAGGTACGCCATAGCTCATTTAATTTGGTTCACGATCCTCTTGGAAAAATAAAGTCGAGGACACGCATGCTAATATACTGAAACTATAGTTTTTTCTTTGAAATGGAAAAATAAAGGCGAATGACCCATACGCTGAATATCTGAAACGATAGGGCCCTTTTGCAAAACCACCGATCAAGGGCCGATGTAATTTTTATTCTCGCAAAACCACCCACCCGGTGAAAAATAGTCTAGAGGAAAAAGGGTGAAAAATTATTAGAGCCGACAACCTTCTTTTGTCGAGCCTAATACTCTATCGTTCTATGAGTAATAATACATGTTTAAAAAAATATCAGAGATCGAGATGGAAAATCGAGTTGGGGAAAAAGTCTAGAGCTAAACTGCACACATATCTCTAGTGACAAAAATATTTTTTCCAGGAAAAACGGAGAACACAACCGCGAATAAAAAAAACTACGGATTTTTTTTGGAAACGGAAAAATAAAGGCGAATGAGCCGTATGCGAATATACGAAACGATAGCGCTCTTTTTGCAAAACCACCGATCGAAGGGCCTGGATGTATTTTTTTTATTTTCGCAAAACCACCAACCGGTCAAAAATAGTATAGAGGAAAAATGGTGAAAAATTATTAGAGACGACAACCTTTTTTTTGTCGAGCCTAACACTCTACGCGTTCACCGGGAAAAGGGCGAAAAATTATCAGAGATAACAACCTTCTTTTGTCAAGCCTAATACTCTACGCGTTCACCGAGCAATAATATATGCTCGCAAAATCACCCACCGGCAAAAAATAGTCTAGAGGAAAAAGGGTGAAAAATTATTAGAGATGACGACCTTCTTTTGTCGAGCCTATCACTCTACGATTTCGTAATAATACATGTTTAAAAAAATATCAAAGATCGAGATGGAAAATCGAGTTGGGGAAAAAGTCTAGAAATAGAACTCTACGGTGAATCTATGGGTCGCTATAAATCTTGATTTAATCTATATTTTTTTAAAAAAACCATGCGGTTATGACTGTTGGCAACATGTTTAAAAAATATCGAGATCGAGATGGAAAATCGAAATGGGGAAAAAGTCTAGAGATAAATGCGAATATCTGAAACGATAGGGCCCTTTTTGCAAAACCACCGATCGAAGGGACTGGATGTATTTTTTTTATTTTCGCAAAACCACCAACCGGTCAAAAATAGTATAGAGGAAAAATGGTGAAAAATTATTAGAGACGACAACCTTTTTTTTGTCGAGCCTAACACTCTACGCGTTCACCGGGAAAAGGGCGAAAAATTATTAGAGACGACAACCTTCTTTTGTCGAGCCTAACACTCTACGCGTTCACCGAGCAATAATATATGTTCGCAAAATCACCCACCGGCAAAAAATAATCTAGAGGGAAAAGGGCGAAAAATTATTAGAGATGACGACCTTCTTTTGTCGAGCCTATCACTCTACGTTTTCGTAATAATACATGTTTAAAAAAATATCAGAGATCGAGACGGAAAATCGAGTTGGGGAAAAAGTTTAGAAATAGAACCCGCCGGTGAATCTATGGGCCACTATATATCTTCGGACGGATCTACATTTTTTTAAAAAAAAACCCGCGGTTATGACCCGTTGGCAAATCCATAAGCTGCTATAAACTTTCGACGAATCTATATTTTCTTGGTGACGAAAACATTTTTTCCGGGTTTTTGGGCATTTAAAACATTTTTTCTCGGTTTTTTGTGACGAAAACTTTTTTCCGAAAAACGGAGAAAGGACACGAACGTAAGAAGCGAGGACTGTTTGTTAATTTTTGGACCTGCTTCGCTATCCTGAATAATTAGAAAAGGGCTTGTTCGCGATTTTGAACCTAATCGGAGATTTTTCGTAAAATACCGTGCGTGGACCTAAACGCGAAGGAAAAAATATATCTTCCTCTCACAAAAAATCACGAAGGACCTATCCGTAATTCTGAAGAAATGGAGGGGCTTTTTCGCGAAACGCGGCGTTGACACGTGGATAGCCTGGGCTTGCTCCATTTCTTCCGCTTGTAATGGGGGTTCGGACGGATCTACATTTTTTTTAAAAAAAACCCGCGGTTATGACCCGTTGGCAAATCCATAAGTTACTATAAACTTTCGACGAATCTATGTTTTCTTGGTGACGAAAATATTTTTTTCGGGTTTTTTGGGTGACGAAAACATTTTTTCCGGGTTTTTTTTGTGACGAAAACTTTTTTTCCTGGAAAAACGGAGAAATGACCTGAACGTAAGAAGCAGGGACCTGTTTGCTATCCTGAATAATTAGAAAAGGGCTTGTTCGCGATTTTGAACCTAACTGGAGATTTTTCCGTAAAATACCGCGCCAGGGACCTAAACGCGAAGGAAAAAATATATCTTTCTCTCACAAAAAATTACGAAGGACCTATCCGTAATTCCGAAGAAATGAAGGAGCTTTTTCGCGAAACACGGCGTTGACACGTGGATAGCCTGGGCTTGCTCCATTTCTTCCGCTTGTAATGGGGGTATAATTATACCGTGACAACCTTTGCAGTTTTGTGTTGATGATCCAACGTCTTTACACGTGGCGATCCATTTCTTCTTCGTCAAGGCCTCACATTCATACGTGTTCGAACGATCTTCACCCGGAAGCCAAGCAACGACATTGACTTTGTTCGCGAATTCTTGTCTTTCTGTATATGCCGAAAGCACCACCGGGCTTCTATACCACGGCGATTTGTAAATGGTCTTCTCGGTCAGTTGGTTGTCCACTTGTCGTTGCCACCTACAGGCTAACACTCCACAGTTTTTTTGCCTGCACAGGTTTGCCGTACCCATAAGTTAGACTAGGCATGTACAATGGTATAGACGATTCTATCTATAACAAGTTGACATGTCATTTATAGACACCGTTAGAGACAATCCATGCAATGGTATAGACAACACATTTATGAGTAGATAGTTTCTTCTCACACACAACCTGTCTTGGTTCTTGTGCTAGAGTCGACTCTAGATTAAGAGACGGCTCAACTCCCTATACGCACCCTCTCTCATCTACGTCATTTTTTATCCTACGTGGCAAAACTTACAGACTGCTGACATGTACCATTGTACATGCTCGTCGAGCAACTAACTTTTCTACTCTAAAATTGTTAAGTGGACCAAACGGGTTTTCAAAACGTCTCCGATCACTACAATATACTGACACGTGTCTTCTATTTTCAAGTGGTGAAACATGAATTTGGAATGCTTTTGAGGCTGAAAGTTTTTTTTTGAAACGGATGGTAGGAAATTTGCCCCTTCATTTCAGAGACGAAAAGAGAATTAGAACCACCAACCCATCCGTCCGACAGGACACACCGAGAGACAAAACGCCACAACACCTCACCTAAATACCACTTCACACCACACACCTCGGAACCAATACCACCTAGCTACTCAACAACAGAGGAGACTCACCCTGTCATCTTCTTACTTCACTAAGGGTGTATTTAGCATAGCTTTAAGCTAAAAATTTTAGCTTTATCAGATTTGTGAAGCTGGAGCTGTGAGTACATTAAAAGTGTTTATATGGATCATCTTGTTTATATTTTAGGTCAAAAATATAAACTTAATTCATTTTATTTTAGCCTATAAATTTGAGATCTCAGATGAACCTGGAATCTGGAACTCTACAAAACAGGTCCTAACAACAGGCAAAATAAAATCAAAATACAATGTCAGAGGCAGTGATATCGCACATCTTGCCGTCGGGGCTCTTCACCTTGTCTGATCCACAAAGAATAGCGACAATTAAATTTGGAGAGCAAGAATCCTTTAAGAGCTCCAAACATCCGTCTATGACTTGTTCATCAACTTCGTCGTCGTCCTTTGTAATTAGGCCTAACTTCTTCAACAATCTACTACGTACCCTTCGCTCCCCGATAGGCCACTTTAGTTTCATCTTGGAAGCTAGAAGTAGTTGATTGATTATAATTAGGGATAAAAACAAATCGGATAGTTTCCGATCGATCCGGATATTTTCAGATACGGATTCTATCGGATCGGATATTTGTCGGATAGTATTGGATTGGATACGGATACGATTTTTTTTTGCCGGATACGGATTCGGTAGCTTAGTATTCATCGGATGCGGATACGGATTCAGATAATCCGAATATTGATGGGTCGGATATCTGGATATACATGTAGGCTAGGCTAAGACTACTTTTTGGCCCAAAAAGGTTTATTAATTTCAGAATTGTTTTCAATTTAATTAATGTATAAAGCAAGTTTCAATTCTTAAAATTAGTAAACCAACTCCAAAAATTATAAATTTTTTGAGAAAGTTATAGAAACAATCTAACATTTAAAAATTATTTTCAAGATTTTGTTAGATTTTAAATTTTCTCAAAAATTCGAACACTCATATTCTTAATAGGAAAATATTTTAAATAAGTAGCTAAAATGCATAAAACTCATAAATATATAATTTATTATTTTAAACATAATTCAACAAAGAATATAAATCTTGGGTCATTACATGTAAGTGTTATATACTTTTTCTAGAGACATAATATTTAAATATTATCAAACTTTTAGTGTGTTATGTGTTTGCTTCTATTTGTATCTCTGAGCAAGGATTACCTTCATTTTGTGTTTTGATCGATGTGTATGATGAAATAATCGTATGTGTGTGATAAACCAAGTTTTATATAATTTTATTTGCAACATGATATCTAACTATTGTCTAAGTGAATGAAAATACTTATATTTGTTCAATTTTCAATAATGTTTTCATCAAATCAACTAGTTATTTGTTTTTGTTATTTTTTTAGTACAATCTAAGGGGTTATCATGTTTCGATAAATATTCAAAACCGTATATGATTTGATTCGTATTCGATCCGTATCTGTATTCGATATTATTCGTATTCGTATCCAAATTATTCGTATCCTTATCCGCATCCGAGAAAAAAATATGAAAACAAATATGGTAGAGTTATTATCCGTCTGTATTTGATCCGTTTTCACCCCTAATTGTAATGCTTCTAGTCGATCTTTTGAGCACAAAACTGTAATAACCAGTCCTAAAAAAAAGAAGAAGAAGAAGAGAGAGAGAGAGAGAGAGAGAGAGAGAAGAAAAGAGTAATGACCAGTATACTACATTTACATGCATGGAATGCTAAATTGCTAAGAGCCTAAGAAGACAACAAAAGGTGTCAGCTTGGCTAACAAATCAGGCTGCTCAAAGCAAAGGTATCACAATCAGTGCTTTCGTGCATGCAAAGAAAGACTTCATGCCAAGTTATAAGGTAGAAAAATTAGAATGAGTATCATATAGTTTTGAGTAATAACTAGCTAGGAAAACCAGTCAGTTTATCAACCTATCGATCCAAAAAGTTTGCAAGTAACTTGGCGTATTAGAAAAGTATTCCACCTAACGTATGAAGAACATGATATGAGATACTCAGCTGTGATTTTATGATATGAGATACTCAACTGTGATCCAGTAGTTTTATGTCGAAGACAAATTTGCTTGCATCTGTTACTGTAGTCATAGGTAAATGGCTAAATGCAGAAAACATCTTTCGTTTTTGTATTTGCGCGTTCAGGAACTGGAAAACATCAGAACCACATTTCTAAGCTGAACTGAATACAGTTACAGGCTTATAGCGTTGCATCTGATGAAACATCCAGTTGAGTTGAAAACGAAACCTTTTACACTTAAACAACATGCAGTAGTTAAGCATATACAGCATACAAAATGAGGACACCAATTATTTTGATTTACAAAAATGGCATCAAGGGCTTGAGTTTCCATGCTTCATACAGGGTATGGTATGATCCAGCAGTTTCTATCTGGATCTCATACGTGAGGCCCAGGTTTTGGGTGGGGAAACGAGGAATGCCCAGGCTTCTCATCATGGAAATGCGTCGTCAGGTTAACAGAGTTGTTGGCATTCAGGGGATTTGCCATGTCCATACAATCATCAAATGGATCAAAAAAGTCAGAGTACCTCACATTGGCTACTGGTATCTCTGGCAGAGAGTTCAGTATTCCATCGAATATCTCATAATTCTCATCAGCTTGTGGTACAATGCCAGAGATGTCAGCTTGTGACGGAATGGCAGACATATAGTCATCCACTTCTGATGTTGGCAAAGTAGCAGAGATATGCTCAACAACTTGTGGCACAGTAGCAGATTGATCATCTCCCGCCTTCTTTGCTTGGATGACCTTAGTATGATATAAAATACAACACAGAATAAGCAACTACTAACTGCATGCCACAAATGAATGGAATGCTTAAAAAATTAGGAAGAAAAATTAAGTACAAATCGGTTATTCTCATCATCTTTGTATATCACAATGAAGTCTCCAAGTTGAAGATTATGGGTTCTGACATAATTCCCTGGGATGTTTAAAAAGAGGAAGAAATATAAGAACATTGATCTACAAAAATATAACAGAAAAGGAAAAGGATGAAAAGAAGGTATTCACCAGTATTCTCTAGTACATACATCCTGCTCTTGTTGTTAGGCCAGTATCTGTATGGGAGATGATATATATATGTGACTGTAGTTGATTTGATAGATCTTAATAAAGGTAAATGCAGGAACAAGACAGAATTTCCAAGAACATTCCTAACAGGATTCATATTCACAGGTCGTAGTTCTAACGGTTTTGCAGAACCTAAAGTTATACTCGATACCTATTCTTATGCGCAGCAGCTCTTAGATTGGATCAGAATTATGTGAGATAAAGCATGAATGTGCATGGTCTGAAGAACGAAGCAGATGAATCTTGTAGAGAGAACCAAAATAATGACATTGAAGCAAACACAATGAGAAAAAAATTTGGTAAAGCCAATCGCAAATTTTTTAAGCACAACCTCAAAAGAGCATACGGGATTATCGTTCTCACACAACCTTTGGAACCGTTTAGGACCCTCGATTCCTTGTTCTATACAAAAATCTAGTGCTAAAGAATAATCTAGCATCTAATCCTCTCGTACACCTTTTATTCTGAATGAGTTGGCTTGTGATTTCTTGGTTGTTTGGGTTCTCTTTAACCACCCCTAAATTTATATAATTTTCTTAGTTCTCCTCCAAAGCAAATAGAAATCTTAAATCTATTAAGATTAAGAATCTCTCTCCTATTAGGATTCATCTAGTACACATTTTCAAATACTAAAAGGCTAAATATAAGTCACCATATTTAACAATCTCTACCTTAATTTTTATTCATTGAAGTTACTATGCTCTTCAAAGAACTCACCCTTAGTCGGCTCAGTATTTTTTTTTGTCTTCTCACATTTGGGAGTGCCCCCAACACATGGGCTTATGCACATCACCACCAGGGGCGGAACTAGAGTAATAATTACCCTGGTTCACCACCCCACAAGATATATATAGAGAGAGATTATAGATATAGGACAAATATGAAATGTTCAGATACTTTGACCCTAAATCCCAGATCTTGATATACACCCAAAATATTGATTCGAAAATATGAAATAAAGGGCACTAAATACAAGCATTTGAAAGAGATGAGAATCGAACCTCATCCCTTGATGCATCTATCGTGAAGTCATACTGATGACATAGACATATTTTACAAAGGCGTAAAGATGTAGCATATGAATATACGATAGGATTTGGGAGGGTAAACACTACATCTCTGATCAACTTTTACTCTATATAAGCTTTGAGAAAAATCACATCGGACGGTCGAAAGAGAGATAAAAAATCAAATACGGTGGCTTAATTGACAATAATGAATGATATCTGTTGCTCTACTCACCACACATACGATTGACAAGAATGGAGTAGACGCTCGGCTCCGAATCCAAACGCCATTAGGAAGACCGAAGATGATTAGAGGAAGAAGGACAAGGAGAACGCATCATCGGTTGATATTCGAGCGCACATGGGTCTAGACGTGGTGCATAGATTTTTAATGAGAATGTACATGTGATCATACAAGCTATTCTCTATTAAAAATATTTTTGGACCCCGTACCTGTGCATGCCAGTGGGCCCACTTAGTTCATACATCACCACAATGTGTGTGTTGGTGTTTGGGCTTGGCCTCCTGAACCCTACACTTGAGATCCCTTTTTTTTGTGTAGTTTGGTTAACCACATATCCTGTTACTACAACACTCCATGCTATAGGTTTATACCACCTTCGAGCTCCACCTTCTTGACTGTACTGCGTGGTTGGTCCCGCCACATCTTCCTTCTTCCAACAGCTCGCACATTCACCTTTGTGTCTGTTAGATTTTGCAATCGTTTTTGCAATTCCGTACATCACCATAGTTGAGATCTGATTACCTAATGTTAACGACACAGTTTCATGATTACCTATCCCTTGCAAGTAACTCCCATAACTCCATCACGATGTGATGCTTTGCAACCTTTGAGTTTAACCGACCTCATATATATTAGATTCTTCTTTATACCGGGAACATATCGAACTCCTATCAATGTGTGACGTGCTCTATCATACATCTTCAATGTAATTGTTCCCACCTCAATAATTGCATACTCCTTGCAATTAGCCAAGTGAACTGCTCCATACACCAGGCGTAGATATCCTTCATCAAACATCTCCTTTGTCGAACATATATGGAAGCAACAACCTGAATCTAATATTCATCTATGAGAAGTGCTTGGTTGATTGATGACAAGTACATTTGAATCATATTTTGCTACCACCATTGAGCTTGCATCCTTCATGTGCTTCAAACTCGGACAATCTTTTATTATACGATATTCCTCGTTACATAGATAGCATACACGTGTACCTTTACTCTTGCCCTTCTTTTTTTTGTAACTCTTACTTTTGCCTACTACAACCTATGTATCACCAATACGCAATACTAGAATGGTGATATCGATACAGTGATACGGCAATACGCAATTTCCCAAAAATAAGAATTTGACGATACGATAAGTATATATGTGTTTAAAAATAAAAAAGTAAGAGGGAGAAGGCGACAGTGGAGGGAGAAGGTGATGGCGTCTTGCAAAGGAAGAAGGTGGTGGTGAGATTGTAAAGGGGGAAGACGGCGGTGACGGCAATTAGTACGCTGGGTGGCGGGCTGACGGTAGAAGGACAAGGGAGGAGAGATGACAACAGCTTGTAGAGGGAGAAGGCAATGGTGACACGATTGTAGAGAGAGAAGGTGGCAACGGCCGCTAGGCTAGGTAGAGGGGTAGCGATAGTGAGACTGCAGAGGGAGAAGGGAGGGGAGGCAATAGTGGTAGCTCGCAGGCTCGGTAGAGGTTGGAGGGGAGGTAGCGGCTAGTAGCAGTCATCGATCGGCTAGGTGGAGGGCATTGGCTACCGGGTCTAAGGATTTTAAGGGAGTCAACTGTAGGAGGGATAACTGGGTGGAATAAGTAAGAGAAGTGAGATTTTAAGGTTAGGAGAGATGGTTTGGATTGACCTTGGCTTTGTATTTTTAGCTTGGAAGTATCGCGGAGTATTGGAGAAAAATCACATTATTTTTTATTAATTTTAAATGATAAATTTTACTGATCTTTCCTGATACGATATCCAAAAGGATCGTAGATGATCACCACATCCGGCAGTATATCGATACTAGTACAACAATTTTGAGAAGGATCGTGATTCATAAAGCGCAACTAATGCTTGATCACCCAAGGATAAAGATTCAGATAGCTTTTTCAAGGACTCTTTCTCTAATAGATATATAACTGCCTCGTTGAAGTTAAGAATATTTTTCCAACAAGAATATTCATCACAAATTGCTCCTATAATGGTGGTAGAGATGATGCCAGTATGATGACTTTATCGTTGTTCTTAATTTTCTCATCCACACTAATCAACTTGTGATAAGCTTGTTGAAGACATTGAGATGGGGGTCAACGAATCATGTACCTTCATACGCAACATTTACAATTATCAATTTGGCACCCACCGGCTTGCTAGCGACTTTGCCATATACAATTCTTCTAAGTCCTTTTATAATTTCTTCAGTGAATTCTCCTTGATCACCGAGTACTTTACCTCATTAGAGAGATATAGACGGATTGTACTGATAACCTTCCGCTCCATCACCTTTCAATTTTCAGCAGACATCTTTTTTGATTTGTCTCCATCAAGAGCAACGATTAACTATTGCTGGACAAGGACATCCTTCACCACACATTATCACACACTGAAATTTTCTCTGCCATCCAATTTCTCTACTTAATTCCACATTGTCGATATCAATCTTGATTTTGTGCTACCTGATGCTTTACTGACCTTCTTAAAAATTTGATTAATCCAGCTTTGGCTTTGATACCATATGTTATATTCTGATACCCCTTCTTATGCGTAGCAGCCCTCGTATCAGATCAAAATTTTGTGAGATAAGGCACGAGCGTGCACGGCCTTAAGAATAAAGCAAATGAATCTGGTAGAGTGAACCAAAATACCGATGTTGAAGCAACCACAATGAGAGAAAGATTTGGCAAAGCCGACCGTAAATTCTTTAAACATAATCTCAAAAGAATACAAAGGATTGTTGTTCTCTCACAACCTCTTGAACTTTTAGGACTCTCGGATCCTTACCTTATACAAGAATCTAGTGCTAAAGAATAACCTAGCCTCTAATCTATCGTGCACCTTTTACTCTGGATGAGTTGGCTTGTGGCTTCTTGGTTGCTTGGGTTCTCCATGGCCACGCCCTAAGTTTATATAGCCTCCCTAAGTCTCCTCCAAAGTAAATAGGAATTATACTCCTATTAGGATTATGAATCCCTCTCCTATTAAGATTAGGAATCCTAATTCTATTAGAATTCATCTAGTAGACCTTTTTAAATCTTAAAAGGCTACATATGAGCCATCATATTTAACACCTACCTTTTCTGATACAACTTATTTCTTGTTAGACATGGTAGAATACAAAAAATGTCCATCATCATGATCATGCGATTTTGCTTCTTTCAAGGAACCTAACTAATTTTATTGCTAAGCGACAACTAAAAATAAGGTATGACAAGGATCATATTGGCACTTTAACTCATAGCAACAGACATTAAAGCCAAACATATTAGAATTTGTCCGACCTGTACTTGAAGGTCCACAGTTGTGCATTTAGCAAATCATGCATACATAAAATTTTGCCATCCTTTGATGTCAGAATTGGGAGGTAAGCCTCCGCCTCCTTCTGTGAAATTAATTTATGAGAGACTAAGTGTTAATAGTTATGAGAGCAGAGTGTATATGGAAATATGTAGGAAAAAGAAGTTTGGATAATCTATTTGCATAAGAACTGACCTTAGGGAGAACAATTCTTCCAAGTTGGCTTACGTCGCTATTTCGGAGTTCCTTCTTCAGAATAACTCTCAACCCAGCAACTTGATGCTACATAAATATTGGAGAATCTTTTAATTCAGAAAAGCGAACTAGTTCGACTAACTCTATTTTCTTTTCTCAAAAGAAAAGGAAATAATTTATCTATTTTCTGCATAAATCTTACATCTGGATCAAGAACAGCTCTATTTAAATCCAGCTCATTTACCTGTCATCAAAAGAAGCATTCATTTAGAGAGCAGGCAGCAAAAACATCAAGTACAGCATGTATGGTTTCATAGACCAGATATAGTCTGGGAAAAACTGAGGCAATAATCCAACAGTTCATATGTAGGAACAAAGGACATTCTTTTTGCAACACTGTTCTCTCTATTTGCAATTGATTTCACCACTCTTGTTTGCATTGTAGATAACCAGAGCAATAACATTTTCAACTGATCACAGAAGTGTATGTAAGTAGTCAACCATTCTACTATTCATGCCATCCTACACCGGTTGTATTCAATATTGTAATAGAAATGATGCCATTAAAAACACAAATTTTTTTCTGCTTTGCACAAAGTTCCGTGTCTTCTAATCCTTTTTAAGAACAGGGCAGAACATTTTCCGAGCTTCCGCTTGAAAGAGGAAAGATCTCGCACTACCCAAGTGTTCAAATCAAACATGGAAACAAAAACTAGCACCCTTGCAAGTCAAGAGATCAATTGCATTTAGCTTAAAATGGAAGGTTACTTCGAGACATTAAGGTCAAGAACCCCAGACCCAATGAACCACTGTTTCATTCATACCAGATGGTGTGCCATTCCTGCCGGTCAGTATACTGGTTGTTACACGTCGTTTATCAGCTAGTATATGCTGCCTGGTATAATTACTTTTATGGCCCATGTTCTGGCAAGAAAGTCTCAGTGCCAATGCCAATCAAAGATTCACTATTATGAATAACCTTGATCAGCTGATCAGGCATGTATTGCCAAACCCTACGTACTTTGTGCTGCAGTAGTGCAGTATGCTACTGGGAAGTGGGAACACACACATGTACCGACAACTTCTACCAACTTCGCACGGCCTCCTTTTAACTACCGTACCACGAACACGAGAACTATGCACAGAGTAACTGTACATTGCACATAACTACATCGACAAAGTGACATATGCGGTATGCAAACCGCTAAATCACGCACTAGAAACTAACAAGAGGTATTATAATATTACATAGTAACTGTGCCACTGCACATAACTACATCGACCAAGTGAACTATTTGAACCGCTAAATAATGCACTTGCGAAACTAGTAAAAAGTGACCTTGTTACCCTGAAACTGCAAGATGAGGCCAACAGGACCCATTCTATCCATGTGCCATGTGACGGCACGTGAATTGTGAAATCATACACTGATTGGCCCACAAACATGGATAATCACTTTATAAACTGACCAAAACTATCCTAGAAAGAGCCATCACTATCGCAAATCCTACAAATAACTGCCGCGATCATGCCTCACCATAACCAACCACGTAGCAATAACGATCACACCTGCAGCAAAAATTATCAATTGATCACGCATTAACACCTCCACCACGTTTAAGCGCATAACCGTGCACTAGATCGCTCAAATCCGATCGTGAAATTTGAGCGAACACCTACAGACAGCTACTAGGCGCTCAACAAACTCACTAATCGGACCATCAATCGGGCAGATCAGAGCTCCAAATCGGCCACAGACGTTAACACCTTCGAACTCCTCGCAATCTAAATTTTAAAATCCGGCAGCATCGGGAGCAGGGGAACGAACGATCGCCGCTCCCTCTGGGCCTCCAGCCCACCGCGCCTCCTCCCCACCGCCACGGCCCACCACCTCCACGCGCGGACACATATATAGGGAGTACAGTAGGACGAGACCGTGAATTCCGAGGCACTCACAGGTCGGGGCGCCGGCGGCCTCCGGGCGGCGCCGCGGGGCCCACGGCCGGCGGACCTGCGCTTCCGGGTCACCCTCGGCAGCCGGGCGGCACCGGCGCCGTCACCGGAGGAGGAGGAGGTGGAGGCGGAGGGGGAGCGGCGCTTGCTGCTGATGCCGGCCATGCCGGTGGGACAGGAGAGGAGGAGGTGGGGATGTTGGGAGGAGGACGCGGCGGCGGCTAGGGTTGGGGCCGCGCGGTGCTTTTATACGCGGATGGGCGGGCGGAGACGCGGAGGCGGGGTTGCGCGGTGCCAAGTGGCGGGCGGGCTCTGAAACGGGTGCAGGTGGGCAGCCAACGCCCGACGGGGCGAGGCCGAGGGCGCGCAGGCGCGGCCAACCGGGCGGGCGCGAGGTGGCACGCGACGGGTGGGAGGCGCGGGCTGGCATTTCGCACTGGGATTCCCTGCGGGCGCCGTGTAATTTTGAATCCGGGGCCGGGGGGTTTGGCCTCCGTGCTTTCCTCTCCCTTGCCCCTCGTGGTTGGCTCACTGCTGCCGCCCGCGCGCGCTCTGGTGATTCACTGGTGATAGGCTGCGGTGAAGCTTGAAATATGGAGGAGCGCTGCTAAAAATAGCCCATCGATGTGTAGCACCTGTGCTGCTATTTAGTTAGTCTCTAGACTAGAGTAGATGTACTTAATGTAATGCGATGGACAGACGTTAGATGCGGATCTAACACAAGCATTGTAGAGCGAGATATCATGCATATTCCATTGATGCAGAGTAAAACAAAAAAATGTAATGGGTGATTGGGAACACAAACATTTACTGCTGGTTCGAGAGTTGGGCGCGAGAACTGTCTTTGAGCCCACCGTCAAATGAGTAGCTAAGTACCGACGCTGAAACTCTATTTCCAGCGCTGCTTTGTTGTGATTGTGGCGACATGCAAAGAATATAGAAACAATATTCATCTGTACGTCACTCAGTTTTGACTTGATTCTGAATTTTTTAGTTTTGACTTGATTCTGAATTTTTTACTAAACAAATCCGCTTCCCTGTATTGAATTGAGTTTTTTACTTTGTGCCCCTTCATGTCACTTCCATTAGCCAACTTTAATGGCCCTTTCAAGTGATGGTGGAAAAAACTCTCTCACTACAGGAATGCAGCATATTTACGACGGCCAGATACCGACGTAAATAAGCCTAAAACCGACATAAATCAATATTTACGTCGGCTTGCCGATGTAAATAAACCGACATAAATACATCGATGTAAATAGAAGTATTTACGTCGGCTTATAGGCCGACGTCAATAATCTCTCTCCCCCATACGCTACAGAGGAAATACTGATGTGGCACTATTTACGTTGGCCATAGGCCAACGTAAATACTGGGGACACACCCTCCAGTATTTACGTCGGTCTAGGCTGACGTAAATACTGGGGGCACAGCCAATTAGATTGGCCAACCACGAATGCACGGTCTGGTGTCCATTTTCAAGCATACATACCACACATTACACGAGTCGGCTATACACGATCGGGCATCCATTTTCAACCATACATACCACATATTACACGCACACGCATTACAAATTCACAACATAGTTGCATTGCACATATATAGCAAGTCTCCACAAGTGCATACTAT
Organism: Guadua angustifolia; assembly: GCA_036346375.1. Classification (NCBI taxonomy): domain Eukaryota; kingdom Viridiplantae; phylum Streptophyta; class Magnoliopsida; order Poales; family Poaceae; genus Guadua; species Guadua angustifolia. Next base: position 23,940,719 of record CM070500.1, read on the forward strand.
GCGAAACCACATCAACAAATCCACAATGCATAGTACACAAACACATGTCCATATATAGTAGACAAACTCAAGTGTATAGTACACAAACATAAGTCATTTGTTTTGTTTATCTAAGTACCATCAATTTTGAGGGGCGTCATCAAATTGATGCCCACTACCGGCGTCGCCTCTCCCGAGTTAAGGAAATCACTAGCTGTGGGTACAATCCTCAAAGAAGAAGCGGCATTGCCTCCAACATTGGCCTGAGGTGGGGTTTCCACGAACCCTAGATTAACAAACTGATATTAGAAAATTTGAACTACACGAAGATAAAATGCAGTATATGAAATTTTAATAATTGACAATACTATTTCAGGAGATTGCTGGGTAAACAAAGGTGGAGGTTGGAAGGGAGGAAGATTCAGTGGTGTTCTAAACTGTTGCGACATATATTCCTGGGAATAAAATTAATGAATATATAAGAGCAATTTAATCAAACAAGAGCACAAGTAGACAAATACAAATCTAATTGTCATATTTAATGCAATAAGAGCACAAGTTTGCAAATACAAATGAAATTTGCATTTTTTATCGAATAAGACCATGAATTGACAAGTACAAGTGTAATTAATATATTTCATTAACTAAAACAGTAAATTAGCAAATAGAAGTCTAATCGGTATATTTCATCGAGTTAGAGTCAAATACAAGTCTAATTTGCATATTTCAACGAATAAAAGCATAAGTTTGCTAATACAAGCTTAATTTGCATATTTGAACGAATAAAAGACAAAGATAAGCGTAATTTGCATATCTCAACGAATAAAAAACAAAGATAAATTGATGTAATCAATATATTTCATCCACTCAAACAATAAGTTGGTAAATACAAGGGGGGGCATAATTGGCATATTTCAACAAGAGCACAAATGGACACTTACTTGTAGAGCTGCTTGTTGTTGTGTTTGACATGCAACAAAGTATTCTTGTTGTTGCCTCAACTGTTGTTGTAGTTGAGCCTCACGCGCTACTTGTTGCCTTAATTGCTCCTCCAATCGGCTCTCACGAGCGCTCGACCCACTACTCTGCGAGGATTGAGATGACCTCGCGGAACTCAACACATTGCTAGTATCTAGGAACCCATTGAACATAGAGAACCGTCCATGTTTCTTGCCACCACCACTATTATATAAAGCAACGGGGTCGACTTCTTCTCTCCTCCAGTCGTAGTTAGGCCCGTGAGTTTCGGTCATCAATTGCCCATAACTAGCCTGAAAAATTTCATATATTGCATAAGATTTTGATAAAGTATTTGGTTGAGTTCATTAGAAAAATTTTACTCATCAAGCTTTGCGTTGCCTTCTCACTACATAGTTGTTCTGGATGTGTGGGGTCGGAACCTAGGTGGCCTCGAATGTAAGCTTCAACGTCAGTAGGCCGAGTCCCGCTTTGAGCTTCCTGTCATTAGCCATCATTTCAAACATAAATGATCAAATATCAACAATTGAAACTTGCCATCCATCGTGCAAGCCGGATATGTAGTTCATGAATCATACCATCCATCGTGCAAGCCAGATATGTCCATCGGCTCCATACCGCTGGACTACCCTTGAACCCGCCTCCCTGTTACCCCTCTTCTTATTTGACTTATCAACAAATTCAGGTGAGGCCCAGTAGTGGCAGAGAGCTTGCCATGTATCAGGGCATTTGTTGAACCATGGCAAGATAACCTGCAGGTACTGATCAATGAACTTGTGATGACTTGTTTATGTCATTTATGTTGGTTGTTTTATTGTTGTGAACTCGGATTTGAACTTGTTTGGTTCTTTTGCGCTCAATTTTATCTAAATTATCCTTCTCATGAGTTTCGCATTATGCCATGCTAATTCATTTGAATAATATCATCTCTATCGTCATATAAAACTCATATACAAATGTGCAAACTTTTATTGTTTATCCATGGCACATTTGTAGGGGGAGTCATGTTCTCATTTAGCAATATTTTTATTCAAATATCTTGTATCCTCTAAAGACAAAATATTGCTAAATAAGAATCCCACAGTGTGAGTAATTAATTTTTATTGGTCACTCACACTAAATATCAATTTACTTCAATTCGACTATGAGGATTGTCATCAATTACCAAAAAGGGGGAGATTGAAAGCATCTAGGCCCCATGTGGTTATGGTTTTGATAATTAATGACAATCACGCGAAAAAGACTAACGATGTTTGTGCAAGTAAGTTGGAAACAGGATTCCTCGAAAGATGTTGAACGGCTTCAAATGCAAAATGGAAGGAGTACGCAAAAGAAACTAGAGAAATGAAGGTATAAAAGCTTTAGTATTGTTTTCTAATCTTTTCACCGATCTCGGAGTTAGAAGTGAAGATCGGGTAGATAGGATAGTCGCCGTACTATCAAGAGGGACTTGATATGGGTCTTTGAATCTTTCATGTGCACAGAATATGGCTCAATATTTAATCTAGACATTCATGCATTCGAGAGAAAATTTAAATCCTGAAAAATGCATTGAGTCCGGCTCTACCGCAAGTGTTGAGCGGTAGTACCGCAAGTGCGGTACTACCGGGTGTTAGATGGTGGTAGCTAAATTCAGAGAGTTTTTTTCGCTTTCTTGGAACCCCGAGGCCGGCACTACCGTTAGGTGTCGAGCGGTAGTCACCGTAAGTCTTGTACTACCGGCTTATAAGGGCTGTAGCTTTATGATGATCGCATCTCTTCGGTCGCTCAGAGCAGCACTATCAAGATGGTCGAGCGGTAGTACTGCTGAATCTTGTACTACCGCACATTAGTTGGCGGTAGCTTTATTCCAGAGCAATCGTTTTTCCGGTCGGCTGGTGCGGTACTACCGCACCCCAAGGGATAGAGTACCGCCATATAGAAAAAGTTACCAGAACGGATACGTGTCAGTGCATTAAATGCCCGTTCTAGCCGTTGTGTCACAGGAGCGGTACTACCGGCCCCTAGAGGGCGGTAGTACCGGCCTTGGCGCAAAAACAGGGTAAAAAGCAAATAACAGCTAGTTTGTGTGGGTGGGAGTTATAAATACCCCCTCACCTGTGCTAGGGTCTGGTTGGTGACTCCATTGAATACATTCTAAGCCCTAGCAACTCTCTCCACACTCTTGTGCATTCAATTGTTGTCTTTTGAGTTCTTGGAGAGAAAATTGAGTGCATTAAAAGCATTGCATTAGTTGAGCCATATTGGTTGCACTCTTGAGTTTCAAGCCCACGTCAAGTTTATTACTCTTGGAGGTTGCCGCCTCCTAGACGGCTTGGAGGCGATCGGGATTGGTGATCTTCTCGAAGAAGTTTGTGAGAAGGCCCAATCGGTGTGAAGGCAAGGAACTCGCCTACCCGGAGCGGGGAAGAGCTACCGATAGTGATCGGGGAAGGCTCAAGCGAGAGGAGCCGACTTGAAGAGATTCAAGTCACCTCAACGTGGAGTAGGGGAGACCGGCAAGTCTCCGAGACCACGGGATAAATTCTTTTGTCCATCACTTGTGGTTTGCTTGATTTTACTCTTGTGCAATTCTAGTAATTTGATTCTCTTGTACTACTTGCTTAGTTTTGATATACTTGCATAGGGATATCATTTGTGATCACTAGAATTGTTAAGTGTTAAATTTGCCAAAATTGTCACTAGTTCTTAGAAATCTTTAAACTTGAATTTTAGTATTAGAAAATTTAGAAAAGCCTATTCACCCCCCTCTAGGCTCATCCTCGATCTTACACTCTCGAAGGTAGATTTTCGCAGCACCAAGCCTCTTGCTCATCTCATGATGTTGCTCCCTCTTGTAGTACAAGTTCGCCGCCTGTATACGAGCCTGGTACATCATCTCCTTCACCGCCCGACTTGCCGCGGTCTCAAAAACAGACTTTGACTTAGCTTCCAGTGATTGCTCCTGACCACTTGGTAAACGGTACCTCTCCTACAAATTAAGAAGATGAGTTACAAATTACATTATGGTTTGCAAAACATATGAAAATGAGAATTGATATTAAAGATTACTGTTCAATTGTTCTAAAATCAGATTATAATCAGATCGGCCTACAGATTGCTAGCAAGCAGTTCTAGGTGTCAATGTTCAGATCAATAGTTTAAATGTAAACTAGCCGAACGAGGAGATCACATTCAGACTTGTAGCACATCAGTATACTAACTGAACCAACATGTAATGTTCAGATCAATATCAAACTAGTATACTAACCGAATCAACAATGGAATACAAGGCAACAGCTAGCAAATGTATCAATCTAATCACTGATCTTAGATTAATCAATCGAATAGCCACAGATAGCCAACAATTTGCAGATATCAACTAGTGCCAGATTATAGCAAAAATGAGAAAGAACCAGTAATCTCTAGCATGCAGGACTATCAATTCAAGGCCTAACTTGCAAAATTAATCATCATACTCATCTAATCCACCCAATATCATCACAGAGCAACCCCTTTCTCAGACCCACAGGCAACAAGAGAAGTAATCTGAAATACTCACAAATGGAACTCTGTTGGAGGACGGCGGCCGAGGACAGGGCGGAGGGCGACGGTCAGGTGGGGCGGAGGGCGACAGCCGAGACAGGCTCGGGCCTCGGGGTGGGCTGAGGGCGCTGGCAAGGGGGCGGCGACAGTTGGGTGCTCGAAGGGTGACGGCGGGCGGAGGGCGACGGCCAGTGGCGGGCGCGACGGCGAGGGCGGGCTCGGAGGGCGACTGGTCGGCCAAGGCGGGCGGGCTCAGAGGGCGACGGCTGAACGGGCGGCGCGAAGGGCGACGACCCGAGTGGGGTTGGTGGCGCGGAGGGTGACCGTCGCGGCTCTGTAGTTCTCGTGCCCAATGGGAGTGCCGACGCTAAATTAGGGCTTTGTAGTTATGTCGGCCAAGCCGACGTAAATATGCCATGTCTTATTTACGTCGGGCGGACGTAGATAGGACACGTCAAAACTTTACCTACAATCAACCCTAGAGCAGGCCTATTTCCGTCGGCTTTCGAATGCCGTCGTAAATAAGAACGTAATTACGTTGGCTTTTGTGAAGCCGGCGTATATATTTTTGGCCGACGTAAATAGTTCGGATTCCTGTAGTGTCTCTCTTCTCCCACTCTTGTTCAACCTCCTCTTCATCTCTTCTCCCTAATAATCACCGTTGTCCCACCAGCAGTCGCCAGCCTCCTCCCCTCCTCCCATCGCCTTTCTCCCCACCTCCCTCCTCCCACTGGCCTCTTCCCTACCTTCGTCCTGTAGCATTCAATCGCACTCCGAATCTGGCCAGCCTACTCCCACCTCCCTCCCACCACTAGCCTCCTCCCCACCTCCATCCCGTTGTCACCAATTGCGCTCCAAACCTAGGCAGCCTCCTCCATTCTCTCGTGTCACATTGTGTTCGCAACGTTGGAAACGAGCCATCTTCCTTGTCTTCAGTCAACACGTCGCCACTATCGCTTACAGACCTGTTTAGGATAGTTTCTGATTATGTAGATTCTGAATTCTTTAAAAATCAGATAGGTAATAGCTTCTAATTTTGTGAACAAATCTGCTTTTGTTTATAGGAGAAGCTTCTTGGAGAATGAGAATCAAAAGTCGTCACCCACCCGATTCTTAGATAATTAATTCAAAATCAGCATAATCAGAAGGTGTCCCAAACAGGACCTACGTCCGTTTCGATGAGCCTCGCCCAAATCTCTTGCACAAGTAGCGTCGCCATCATCTCCCTACCTTCTCTGCTCGTCAATTTGGCCATCGTTTCACAATGGAGCGCTGCCACCAGCGTCGGCGTGGTTGCCCCACCACCTCCTGCCATCTCACTCCACGCCAATCACGAAGGACTCCCTTTGCCGTCGCCGTGCTTATGCGTGCATCACTTCCTGGATTACACCGCCAAAGCATCGTCGCCACTCGCCACCATCCGCCTTCTCCATGGCTACCGCCCCGACACTGCCAGGGCCGTCGCCGTGCTCACCTATCAAAGCTAGCTAGTCAGCTTCCACGATTGAGAGTGTCGCCAAAGATGATATAACGGCTTAAAGTTGTTCACGCACATTCTCTATTTTTTTTCATTCAAAAATCCTTTGCAATTATGTATTTCATATAGGCCGTTAGTAGGAACAAAAGGTAGAAAGAGATATGTCGATGCAGTGATATATCTGGTACCTCGCCGGCTTGAGGCTGGATATATATGGTTTCTGCTTGAGAAGAGAAGATAGATAAAGGGCATGGAGACCCGCAATGACATATTTATAGATCGTGCACGCTAGTATTTATTCACTATGAAGGGAAAAATTGGCTTTATCCGTGCGTCACACAGGCGGTATCAATGGACATTCCTCCATACACGTCGATATAGCAATGTGTGGTTGCTTCATCACCATTTGATCGTGGTCGACTAGGCTGATTTCAAGAAAATTTAATAGTTATGTTACTTTACGTGTTGGATTAGTCTAGCAGCGCCTTTGATTAAATTGAGGAAGGAAGTGTTGAGAATATGAATTTCGAAATGTTTACAATATTTTTTATGTACTACAAATATTCATATATACAACCAATTGGATCCTTCAAAAGTTAACCAGAAATTTCGAAGGGTATATATACTTATCTACATACCCACTATGCAAAAAACTTTAGGGTGTGTTTGGTAGGGATTCAGCTTTTTCAGATTCGTGAATTTGGTGAAGCTAAAAATTCTAGCTTTACCAGATTCGTGAAGTTGAAGCTGTGAGTACATTAAGAGTGTTTAGATACATCATCTTGTTTACATTTTAGACCAAAAATATAAACTTAATTCATTTTATTTTAGTCTACAAGTTTCAGATTTCAGGTGAAGCTAGAATCTGGAGCTCTACCAAACAAGCCCTTAATTGCCAACCTGTACAGTATAAGTCATATATCTTGGTCTTCCTTCTTTTCCTCAATTGTATTTATTATAGGCAAACTTATCCCATATGTATTTCTTTCACACTATTCAAACATTTATTTCCTTTCCTAGCAAAAAATGTAACAGTACCAAACCTTTTATTTCTCCAAGCTCGGACCATATCCCCCGGTTGCACAGGCGTCCACCCTTATTATCGTGCACAATGTTAGGAAACGCACAATAAATACGTGAGTCGTCTAAAAAACAAGAAAGAACTACAAAAGCCAAGTCATGCAGACCTCACCCATGCTGAAAAACGCTTGTCCATCTCCACCACCGCACTCGTGCATGCATGGACTTATCTGGCTGTAACATCAAAAGCCGAACCATCGTTTCGGCAGCAAAAACGTGTGCTTGCTTGTTGCCGTGCACAAAAATGCTGTACCGTTTCAAGAGTGAACTCTGGATGCTGGAGTAGAACAAAGTGAGACAAAATCTGCTGTCCAGGCACAAGTCACACAAGCCAGTATATCGATCTGGAACTATATATATTTGCATATCTGATCTTAGCAATATTTATAGATCGGCTGGTATGTCTTTGCATTTATAGACCGGTTGGTATTTCTTGGCTGTTGCTGTGAAAATAATGGCTCGATTGGGAGCTAGCACACGTAATAGGATCATCCTAGCACGCCAACTCGATCTCGTTCACGCACAGAAGCAATGGGATGCACGCCACTGAAATCTCGCTGTGCTTAAAGCATAGATTTCAATTTTCATGGGAATTGAACGATTCATTTTCGATCGAGGGTTTGTATTGTGTTGAAGCCATTCCATCTTCGGAGGTTACCATTCACCAAACAAATAAATTACTACTAGCTCAAAACGCTTAGATGCGTATAGTTTTCGTAGACGGAGCACATCGAGCCACTATAATCCGATTAGGGCGTCAAAGACACGTCCTGAATTTACGCAGGGATATAAAGTTTTCCTTGTACTTATTTGAAGAGAAGTTATTTTCTAAGCAACTATGCGTAAAATCTGTCGTATGAAACGTACATCTGGAGCTCTGACAAGGATTATTCAACGTAGACATCTGCAAGATGACATAATCTCAAACGGCTTGGCCCAAGCCCAACCCACAAAATTAAGTAGGAATGATAGGCTTGACTACACTTAAAAAAAAAATCTTGACTGCACACATAGACCAGATGTAATTGGCATTTTCTGGGCCCAACAAATACTTAAAGAGGGGCAAAAGTTGTCGGCTCTGGAGGAACATGTGGGTTTGAACGATGAAAACAGCGCAAATGAATACGTCATTTCACAAGGAAAATTAGACGATTTGCCGTGAGTTTATTCCGCAGCGGTTGGAGGGGAGAAGAGAGCACAATATTTAATCGGGTAATGTGGCATACTAGTATTAGTGACAGTAAGACCCTATTTGATAGAATTCTAGATTCTAGTTTTATTTCAGATCTGAAATTTATAGGCTAAAATAAAGTGAATTAAATTTATATTTTTAGTCTAAAATGTAAATAAGATAACCCACCTAAACATTCTTAGGGCCTGTTTAGTAGAGCTCCAAATCCCAGCTTCACCTGAGATCTGAAATTTGTAGGCTAAAATAAAGTGAATTAAATTTATATTTTTGTCTAAAATGTAAACAAGATGATCCATCTAAACACTCTTAATGTAATCACAGCTCCAGCTCCACGGATCTGGTAGAGATAGAAATACCCATCTCCACCAGATCCACAGATTTAGTGGAGCTAGGAATACCAAACACACCCTTAATATACTCACAACTTCAGCTTCACGGATCTGGTGGAGTTAGGAATACACAGCTCTACCAGATCCACAGATCTAATAGAGCTGGAGCTGTACCAAACACAGCCTAACAATCACTTAATCGTTGCTTCATGATTGGATTGGAGATGCGTGATTAGCATGGATGGCACTAGAACAATAATTAATATTTCTTACATGTTGTTACACTTTGATAGTCTTTTTTTATGCACACCATCCTCTATATTGGATTAGAATTTTGTGGCATATGATACAAGTGTACATGATCTTAGGAACGAAGAAGATAAATCATGCAGAGAGATCCAAATAATGATGTTGAAGTAACTATAACGAAAGAATTTAGTAAAGCCGACCACAAAAATTTTACTCACAGTCTCAAAAGAGTAAAAGAGATTACGCTCTCACAACCCTCTCGAACCTTGAAGACCCTTTAATTTTTGTCCTTTACAAGAATCTAGTGCTAAAGATATAATATAGTCTCTAATCCTCTCGTGTACCTCTACTTTAGATGAACTCTTTTTGCTTAGCTTACTCCTTAGTTACTCAGATTCTCTATGATCACCTCTAGGTGTTTATATAGCCCCATTAGTCCTTCTCCAAAGAGAAGTAGAAATCATAATCTTATTATGATTAATCTAAGACTTTTTATATCATATCTTTTAAATCCTAAAAGATTGGATACGAGTCACCATACCCAACAATCTCGACATTGACTCTTATCCATTGAAGTCACCGTGCTCCTCTAAGAATTCGCTCCAAATCAGCTCTGTATTTTTTGCTTTTCTATTTTTTTTTGTTTTTCCTCCCACCTTTGGAAGTGTTCTCACCTCATGAGCATTGGTGTACAGGCTTGCCATTCGAATTCGCCACCTGATAGCTCTTTTTTTGTGTAGTTAGGTTAACTACACATTATATTCCTACAACCATGTCATAGGTTTGTGCTGCCTTTGAACTCTACCTTCCGTTGGTACCACGTGATTGGTCCCGTCACATTTTTATTCTACTAACAGCTCGCACCTTCGCCTTTATGTCTGCTAGATTTTGCAACGATTTTTGCAGTTTCGTATATAACTACAGTTGAGATATGAGTACGTACCGTTGACAACACACCTTTCTTCTCCTAATCAGGAATTTTATTAGACCTCCAATTGGTTGCCATTCCTTTATATTTACCCAACATTTGGTATCCTACATTTTTCTCAACACTTTTAAAGATTACCTATCATTTGTATGTAACTCGCATGACTCCACCTCAAAGTGATACCACACAACTTTCAAGTTCAAGCAACCTCACCGGAATTAGATTTTTTTATGCCAAGAACATACCAAACTACAATGTGCAATGTGCTATATTATACATCTCTAATATAATTATTTCTGATTCAGTAATTGCATACTCCTTGCAATCTGCCAAATAAATTATTCTATGTGCCAGGCATAAAGATCCTTCATCAAACATCTTTCTCACCAAACATATATGGAAGAACCAACCAGAATCTAATATCCATACATGAAAAGTACCTGACTAACTGATATGTACTTTTGAGTCATCCTTTGCTATCACAATTGAGCATGCATCATTCATTTGCTTCTAACTCGGATGGTCCTTTATCATATGACCTTCCTTATCATATAGAAAGCATACATATGTATCCTTACTCTTACCCTTCTTCCCGTGACTTTTGCTTCTATTTGAAAAACCTACTGCAACTAATGCTTGATCACCCAAGGATGAAGATTCTAATAGTTTTTTCGAGGACTTGCCTCCGACAGATATACAACTACCTTATTAAAGTTGAGAGTGCTTTCTCGACGAGAATATTCATCACTAGTATTTTTAATATGATGATTTTGTCACTCTTCTTAATTTTCTTATCCACACTAGTCAATTGTGTGATAAGCTTGTTGAAAATATTGACCTAGTCAACAAACTATGCACCTTCCTCTCTACGCAACCTATACAGTTGTCACTTCAACACCCATTGATTTGTTAGCAACTTTGACATATATAGTTCTTCTCAAGTCCTTCCTTAATTTCTTTGGTCAATTATTCTTGATCACCGAGTGTTTTACCTCATCAAAGAGAAATAGATGGATCTACAGATTATACAGATAGCATTCTGCTCCATTACCTTCTAGTTTTCTTCAGATATTTTTCTGGGTTGTCTCCTTTAAGAATAGCAATTAACTCTTGATGAATAAAGACATTCTTCATTATACATTGCCACACACTAAAATTTCCTCGCAGTAAAATTTCTCTAATTGATTCAACATTGTTGATCTTGATTTTGTGCCATCTGATGCATTATCGATCTTCTCACAAATCATATGAATCCAACCTTTGGGTGATCAAGGCTGAGAAATACGGATTCACCTCACCATAGGAGCTCCACGTATTGTCGTGACGACCTGTGAGCATTGCGTAGCTCGATTTACCTACCATGACCAAGTTGTTCCATGCGATAGGGCTAGGATGTCAGCGTAGGAGATGGTCTTCGGGCACTGCGCTTCCATCCTTGCATTGATCTCCTCGATGGCAAAGCCTCGTAGAGAGCAATTCCCTCTCCAACTTTCTGTCGTTGGCACGATTTAGGAGCAACTAGGCATAACAGCTCTGCATCACTGTCCAGCAAGAAAATAACATCATCTTCGGGTGTGTGTGAGCTCACGCGACACGCGATCACTAGAATATGAGACATGGGACACGGAGTTCAGTATTGTACGTACGTGGATGAAGTAGTCATGAATGAAGAGGCATACGAGTGCCGTGACGATGTTGGAGTCTACAAGGTAGAGCTCTCACATAGTGGATGCGATGATCCCCTTGTGGTCGGGGCATGTCCCATCATAGAATCCAAACCCCTGCTTGCACAACCGCGTCTACAAGAAGGAGAAGGACACCGACAAGCAAGAGCGCATAGGAGGTTGACCTGCTAGTGTCCGTACAAAGATTGACCTTGCATAGGAGCATTGAGAACGCTGGAAGCACGCAGATCACTCCCCACCCCGCTCGACATTGCTTCCTATGTTCTATGTTTCAATGTCGATATATGGGTTGAGCTGTTAAGGTGTGGAACCTGGAAAAGGGCAAGGACTTTCAAATGAAGCAAGAAATATGTTAGCAAGTTTGATGGTGTTGTTTGTACCAGAGCCTAATTCAAAGTACCAAACCACCATGTTGTTAAGCAGGCTTTCAAATTGTGTGATTGTGTTAGTGCTATGCCAATTACGTTCAGAGTATTAAACCACCATGTTGTTAAGCGAACTTTCAAATTGTGTGATTGTGTCAGCGCTATGCCAATTACTTAAGCCCTGTTTGTTTAGACTTAGACTTTTTGGCTTATAACTTAAAGCCGGCTTTTTGGCTTAAACAACTTAAAAGCTAATGGCTTTTGTACGTGATAGAGGTGGGTAATTTTATCTAACTTTAGTATTATTAGTCTAAAACTAACCATCAATAAGCCAAATCAATAAGCCAAAAAAGCCCATCTCCAGTGGCTTTTGGCTTTTAGTTATATGAAAGCTTATGGTTTTTGAAAAGTCCAGATAAAAAGCTATTCGTTTGTTTAGGCTTTAGCTTTTTGGCTTTTTAAGCCAGTGAAAAAACCCAAATAAACAGGGCCTTAGTCTATAGAGCATCATTGAAAAAACCCAGAATGTACTTTACACTTTGATACCCTTCTTATGTGCAACAACCCCCAGATCGGATCAACATTTTATGAGGTACGGCATGAACGTGCATGGTCTCAAGAACGAAGAAGATGAATCTCATAAAGAAAACTAAAATAACTATGTTGAAACAACTACAACAAGAAACAAAGATTTGATAAAACCAACTATAAATTCTTTAAACATAACCTCAAAAGACTACAAATGATTGTTACTCTTTCACAACCTCTTGAACATTTTAGAACATTTGGATCCTCACTCTATACAAGAATCTTGTGCTAGAGAATAAACTAGCCTCTAATCCTCTCATGCACTCTTTGCTTTAGATGAGTTGGTTTATAGATTCTTAATTACTTGGGTTCTCCATGATCATCCCATGTGTTTATATAGTCCCTTAGTCATCCTCCAAAGCAAGTAGGAACCTTAATATAGCCCCCTTAGTCCTCATCCAAAACAAGTAGGAACTTTACTTTGAAACAAAGTAGGAACCTAATCCTATTAGAATTCATCTAGCAACATTTTCAAATCCTAAAGGACTATATATGAGTCACTATATTTAACAATCTTCACCTTAACTCTTATCTGTTGAAGTCATCGTGCTCTTCAAAGAATTCGCTCCAAGTCAGCTCTATATTTTTTATATATTTTTTGTTTTTCCTCCGACCTTTGAGAGTGCCCCTACAATTAGGGGTGGGCATTTTTAAACCGAAACCGAATTACCGAACTGAACCGAACCAAATTAACCGATTATTTCGGTTATTTCGGTTTTTGGTTTTCGGTTCGGTTTTTGTTTTGGTATAATTCGATTTTCGGTGTTCGGTTCGGTTTTTCGCTTTCAAAAACCGAAATAACCGAATAACCGAATAGCTCATGTACAATACCATTTTTATAGTATTCTTCGTAAAACCACTAAACAATTTATATGTTATAATACATTTATGCACATGTTTAGTATATTCATATGTTTTATTATACTTATATTGTAATTACATATGAATATTGTGTGGATTTATCCTTATTTTGTGTTGCAATATGGGAAAGATTAAATCCAATTTACCTAGTGTTATTCATATTTCGGTTAACCGAAAAACCGAAATAACCGAACCGAAATATTTTGGTTAATTCGGTTCGGTTTTTTATTTTTATCCGAGAAATTCGGTTCCTAGTTTTCAAAAACCGAATTATTTAAAAACCGAACCGATTAAACCGAAAAAACCGAATGCCCACCCCAACCTACAATAGGGGCTTATGCACATGACCACAATGTGTGTGTTAATGTTTGGGCTTGGCCTCCCAAACCCTTCACCTAAGAGATTTTTCTTTTTATAGTTTGGTTAACCACATATCTTGTTACTAACCCTCTATGTTTTAGCTTTGTACCACCAGCTCTAAGTTCCACCTGCTCGTCGATACCACATGATTTGTCCCACCACATCTTCCTTCTTCCAAAAGCTTGCACCTTTGTCTTTGTGTCTACTAGATTTTGCAACCACCTTTGTAGTTCAGCACATAAATACAATTGAGATCTAATTACCTACTGTTAACAATACGGTTTCCTTCTCCTGGTCACAATTTTTTTCAGACCTCCTATTGGTTGCCCTTGTTTTAGGTTTATCCATCAATCGGTGCCCTCCATTGCTCTAGGTACTTTTCATGATTGCCTAACATTTACAAGTAACTTGCATGGGTCTACCTCAAAGTGATACTTCATAACCATTGAGTTCAAACGACCTCACATATATTGGATTCCTTTTAAACTAGGAACATACTGAACCCCCATCAATGTGTGATGTGTTCCATTATATATCTCCAATATAACTATTTCCATCTTAGTGATTATATTTTTCTTGCAATCAACCAAGTGAACAGTCCATGTACTAGACATAGAAATATTTTGTCCAATATTTCACTCGTTGAACATATATGGAAGCAACAACCTAAATCTATTATCTATCCATGAGAAGCACCTAATTGACTTATGACAACTACATCTAAATTATGTTTTGCTACCGTCATTGAGCATGCACACTTCTTTTGCTTCAAACTCATATATTATTTTATCATATGACATTCCTCATCACATAGATAGCATACACGTGTGTCTTTACTTTTGCCCTTCTTTCTATAACTTTTGCTTTTTTCTGCAACACCTATTACATCCAATGCTTGATCACTTAAGGATGAAGGTTCTGATGGCTTTTTCAAGGACTCTACCTTCGATAGATATGCAACTTCCTCATTGAAGTTAAGAGTGCTTTTTGACAAGAATATTCATCACCAATTGTTCCTATCATGGTGGTAGAGATGATGCCGTTATGACGACCTTGTCACTCTCCTTAATTTTCTCATTCACACTAATTAGCTGCATGATAAAGCTTGTTAAAGGTATTGAGATGGTCAACGAACTAGGTACCTTCCTCTATGCATAACCTATATAGTTGTCGCTTTAGCACCCACTTGTTTGTCAGTGACTTTGCCATATACAATTCTTTTAAGTCTTTCCATAATTTCTTCAGTAAATTCGCTTGATTATCGAGTACTTTGCCTCATCTAGAGAGATATAGATGAATTTTACTGATAACCTTTCACCCCATCATCTACCAATCTTCAGCTGACATCTTTTCTAGTTTGTCCCTTTTAAGAGCAGTGATTAACTCTTACTGGACAAGGATATCTTTCACCATACATTGTCACACTCTAAAATTTTTGTTACCATCAAATTTCTCCAATTGATTCCACATTCATCGACATTGATCTTGATTTTGTGAGATACAATATAAATGCGCATGGTCTGAAGAACGAAGATGATAAATCTTGCAGAGAGAACCAAAATAATGCTGTTGAAGCAACCACGACAAGAGAAAAAGATTTAAGTCCACCATAAATTCTTTAAATACAACTTTAAAAGAGTACAAGAGATTGTTACTCTCTCACAACTTATTGAACCTTTTAGGATCTTGTGATCCTTGCTCTATACAAGAATCTAGTGTTAAAAAATAATCTAGTCTCTAATTTTCTCGTACACCCCTTACTTTGGATGAATTGGTTTGTAGTTTCTTGATTGCTTGGGTTCTCTATAACTACCCCATGGGTTTAAATTTGCCCCCTTAGTCCTACTCCAAAACATGTAGAAATTCTTCTCTAAAAGAAAGTAGGAATTGTAATCCTATTAGAATTTTTCTAGAACTCTTTTCTAAATCTCAAAATACTATATATAAATCACTGTATTTAACAAGTCTACTCTAGACCAGTGAAAGAAGACAGTGGTCCATACCATTCCAACTTTGTTTGGTGTTTAGTGTGGTATAGTAAAGTGTACTAGCAAGGGTCATGGAAAAGTGCTGATTCTTGGTCCTTCTAAAGATTAGCTAATTGTTGTGGGCTTGTGGCTTGGCAGTTGATGTCTGCCTCAAGTTGCAGAAGCGTATTTTACTGATTAGTAGGTTTCAAGATGAAGGCATGTCGTAAGATCTTTTTAGAATGTAGGCGAGAATGGAGGAGATGACCAATCGAATTAGAGAAAAACTAACCAACGGTATACCGTTGCAACGGTATAGGATGAAACTTACTCGTGAAACATGAAACTTTAGTTGAAACTTATCTGTGAAACTCGAAAACCTGATGAAACTTACCCGTGAAACATCATGAAACTTACCCGCGAAACCTAGCAATGAAACTTACCCGTGAAACTAATGAAACATGCTATACCGTTGCAACGGTATACCGTTGGGTAGTTGCTTTCATCGAATTAATGTGAACGCCCATTTCTTGTGTATAAGTACCCAATATATTTTTTTTGAATTATGCAACAATTGTAAGTCGTATTTTAGTTAGCACTTCCATGGCACCATGGAACTAACTAGAGGTGAGCACTCGAGTCGGGTTTTTTTGGGCCAATCCAAAGCACGATGGGCATGGCACGGCTCAAAGCCTGGCCCAGCATGTAGTGGGTCATATCGTGCCCGCCCAAGACTATAGCTTAGGCCGTGACGGGCCTAGAAATTAGGCATGACGGGCGGCACGGCCCGGCACGGTGTTTTAGGCCAGGTCCGTGCTGGCACGCTGGCGGCACGCAGGCGCGAAGGGCACGGCGCCACTGCCACAAGCCGTGGCAGGGCACGTCCAACACCTTGGAGAAATGGTGCCTGACCTCGGTGGGAGACCGAGATCTAGCACCGCTGCCGCGGCGCGCGATCGGACGCGAGCAGAGCTTGACGTGCGCTTAGAGAAGCGATGACCGACTCGCCTCACTTGCCAGCATTCCAGACGCCAAACCGGAGTTGGACGCCCTTTTGCTTGCAGGCACGGTGACAATGTTGGCCATCAAATTCGATGGGGAAAAGCTATCCTCCGACCAGCACATGCTTTGGCATCGGAACGCCACTGAGGCGAGGCGGCTACTGGTCTGGAGTATCACCACAGCGTCCTCAATTAAGCCGAGGTGGAAGAAAACTTGGCCCAAGTACCTGTACGTGGATTGGCATTACAATCAATGCTGCAAGTTGCAGCTCGCAATGAGCAATCTTTATGTGTGATTTGGCCACTATTGAGTTGCTACCTCCACTGTGTCGAAGCGTTGGAATTCTTGCAAAGGCTGGTGACCACGCAACATTTCAGCTCAGAGACGTCAAAGCAGCACAGGAAGCGGGAGGCCCCATGCTGGTGTCGGAGCGGTGTCGGTCCGAGGAGAGGAGTTCGGCACCGGAGTTAGACGTGAAGGACGAGGAGGAGGAGGTGGTGGTGTCATCACCGGAGTAGGATTTGCCACAGCTGGGGAGAGGAGCTCCGCACCGTCCGCCTCACCGAGCCGACTAGCTCATTTGCGCCCCCATGAATCGAAGGGGCCAAAAGATGGCCATTGAACTAGCCAGATTTGAATTGGATCTCAGAAGTGAATTTAATTCCATTTTAGGTTCGAGTGGGATTTCTTGTTTTCTCTTTAATTCTATTGCACTTTGATATATAACATGGAGAACTTAACAATATTCAAGTGGTGCTCCTCCGGTACTTCACTTTAATAAGATGGAGAAATTAACAATATTACACTTTAGTATTTTATTACTGTTGGTGTTTCGTAAACCGGCAAGTAAATTTGTAAGTTAAGGGGCTGCGCGTTCCCGCTCCTTAAATGGTTAGACTCAGGAAGCCCAAGATGTATACTGGTTCGGACTAAATGTCCCTACGTCCAGTTCGTGGTGGTGGTTTCATATTGCTCGGGGTGCGATGGATTACACGGTGTTACAAGCGAGGGCAAAAGGGCAGGCCTGATGCGCCTCGTCCGAGTGGGAGAGCTCGGGAGCTTGGGTGGATCTAAGGGCTCAAAGCTTTAGGAGCGTCCGAGCCGTAAGCGCTAAGGTTCGTGAGCTTGAACGATCGATCGATCGATCCCCCTCCCTGAGGGTCCTACCGCCCTTTATATAGGCGAAGGGGGCAGGTTACAAGGGAGTTTGGAAAAGAAAAGTAGGGGTGTGCTACGCCCGAGAGTCCCGGTCTTCGGTCCTGGTGACCGTCAGGCTTCTGTCCATCCCACGTCTGGGTTGGTAGACACAGCAAGCGACATTCCATCGGGAAGGAGCGCACCTGCCCTCTGCGCGATTGTCAGATACTGATGCCGTTTACACTGTGCTCTGGCGTTGCCTCGGGAGGGAGCGCGTCTCTCCACTATGCGTGACGGGGCGAAGGGACTGGCGCTTGACTTAGGCGGCACCCTGGCCACCTTGGGAAGGAGCCACCTGCCTCAGCATAGCTGTCGTGTCCACGGGGCAGGTGACCAGCTCGAGGTCAACCAGCGACGTGGCGGAGGTCGCTGAGTCGGAGCTCGTTGGGGCTCCGACCTGAGGCCAGGTCGGAGCCTATGGGACGCTCGACCTGCGACGGTCGAGCTGCGGAGCGCCCGACCTGCGGCCAGGTCGGAGCGTCCCTGGTGGGCCTGATCGAGGCCGAGGATCCTTCGTGGCCTAACGAGGCCTTCGGCCAGAGCCGGGCCTAAGACGGTCCATTTGGCGTTCTGACCAATATTCAGTGATAATCCCATCTGTGAGGGGCGGAGACTTTGGTAATACCCCCTCCAGTACTCTGCATCGCTGCCAATCTCGCCGCCATGTCCAAATGACTGAGAGAGAAACGATCTTAAAATAGATGTATACCTTGCTGTGGGGTACCCCCTGGTATGAGTATTCGTCAATTACACTTTAGTATATAATATAGTTGTATATTTATACACTCATATTTATTCCTAGATTTTCAATATGGAGAAACAAACTTTGTGTAATTATTTAGCAAGCAATTGAAGTGGTACTCCAACCGATGAGAACACGACTCAATCAAAGAGACTTTGAGTATAATTTAATCCAAATAAAATTATTGTTGATCCAGGGCGTCGCATTGAGTTGATATCAGTATATTGTCTCATCAAGTTGACATTGATCATTGGTTTTGAGCTTACCCTCTGTTTTCAATTCTGGCTTTGCCACTAACCCTCACTCTCTCAATCCCTCTCTCTCCCTCTCCTCAATTGGCACCACGCCTAGCTCTTTCCGCTCCTTTCGCTGCTCACTCGCTCATCGTTTTCTCTCTCATTCTCTCCTTGGCCAACGGCACTCCTCGCTCTCTCTACTCCTCACACTGCCTCGCTTGCTTATCGCTGAGAGAGATTGAGAGAGCAATGAGCTATAGAACTGAGAGAGTTGAGAGAGACGGTGAGAGAGAGAGAGAGAGAGTGGGGCAATGGGCGAGAGAGAGAGAGATATACATGCAAGAGATTGAAAGACGGGCAAGAGAGAGGGAGAGCTGAAAGAGGGAGCAACGGGCGCGCACGCAAGAGAGATAGAGTTGAGAGAGATTGAGGGAGATGAGCGAGAGAGACAGGCGAGAGAGGGGAGAGAGCTGAGAGAGACAGTAAGAGAGAGAAAACAACTTCTTGCAATGTATAACTCTTTGTACTAAGGAGTATCGTGTACTCACGCAACCATTTCAAAGGTCACTCTGTACCTTTTAAGAATGAATAAAATTTAGTTCCTTTTCTCCTAATATTTGAGTCCACTACCTTAGCTCTGTATATCTCTGACCCTTTCCTCTCGTTGTAATAGTGCAAATGGCCGGGCATGGGTTGGCATGGCATGAAGCAGGCACAAAGTGCAGATGGGCCATGCCTGGGCTCGCCAAAGGTGAGCCGGGCCGGCACGACGGACACAACAAGCCATCGCGGTCTAGCACGGTTCAGACGCGAAGCATGATAGGTCCGTACCGGACCCACCCGGCACAGCACAACGCCCACCTCTAGAACTAACCACCGATGCCCCATTGTTTTTGAGTTGAAAAGGCACAAAGAAAGGGTAGTATTGGCAAGAAATGTGATACCTACGAGGGATGTGTATGTAGCCAGTTGGATCCTGTTTGGAACTTGATAATTTCGTATAATAGAATTCTTCATTTGCGTTTCAAATGGGGCACTCAGAGAGAGAACAAGCTGTGAGATTTACACGTCTTGAAGTGTTTTAAGCCAATGGGTGCAAATGATGGACAAAAAATGATGATGATGCCAATAACAAGAAACTAATTAGCCCTCTCGGAATTAAAGAACTTCTCTAAAAAAAAGGGATTAAAGAACTTTGGGACAAAGCCCTAAAAATCGAGAGTAGGATTACTTGCAGTTTACCGGTGCATGTTTTTGTGAAACCAAAACTGTGGCAGAACTCAGAAGAGGTATTGTCCTAGCTTGTGCCCTGAGGTTAGTAGTACAAAATGTTAGTATTGCGCTGCTGTACTGAGCTCCAGATCTGCCCCACTACGCAGTAGTACACTGGGTCACTGGTAGCTTGCTAAGTTGCTAGTGCAGTGGCAAGAAGTGAGGCAGGAGGACAAGGGGACAAAGGACATGACAGTTGCACGGCTACTTGATTGAGCACTGACATGGACGCACCAAACATTTAGCAGGTGAAGCACACAGCACGGTAAATGCAATGCAAGCCTGTCGTAGTACATCATACGAACGGGTTGGATTCGTATAATCGTATCCTCTGCCTTCAAAGTTTGAAGGCAAACCTTGCCATCCCTCTCTGTCCATCGTTGGTTCAAATCGGACGGCATTGTTTCGTTGCCCCGTCACCTTCTTCTCGCATAGCCTCTGCACTACTCACGCAATCAGGCCTTAGCCCTGTAAGAAAAAATGCAAAAAAGAAAGAAAAGAGAAAAATATCAATTTTGAATCATTTACTGTTCTAGCTGTTCTCTACTCGTGCAGCAGCTTTAATGGTGAAATAGGCATCAGATCTTATTATCAAAATGAAGAAAATGCCAAGAGGCCATGAAAGAGGACTAAGCCCAAATATGGATAAGGAGCGTATATCGAAGAAGACGAGCGCTGTTTGGTTTGCTACCATTGCAAATCATACCACCAAATATTGTTAATGCTAATGAAAATTGGTTATTATTTGGCTTGTTACTAAATTTTGGTAAGCCCTACGAAAATTTCGTAATACCAATGAAATCCAATGTCTCATGCAGACAATCCTAGAGCAAGAAAATCATTCACCAAAATTTGGTTTAGTCACGATCCAAACAA
The DNA here is from genome assembly GCA_036346375.1 of Guadua angustifolia. NCBI lineage: Eukaryota > Viridiplantae > Streptophyta > Magnoliopsida > Poales > Poaceae > Guadua > Guadua angustifolia. The sequence goes on from CM070500.1 coordinate 23,961,607, forward strand.
TGACTTTTTTGCCAATATTTAGGTCTTATTTGTTTTGGCTTTTTCACCAATTCAAAAGTCAAAAGTGTAGGATCGGATGGCGTCAATCAGAGGGGGGGTGAATGATTGCGCGGAAGCTAAAATCTTATTTTTAAACTTTTTGAAACACCCCAATTCAAACTCAAATTGATTGAAGACCGATTAACGAAGTTGGGAAACCAGTTTAGAAGTGCAGGCGACCAAGAGAACACTTGGGCGACCAAGAGAACACTTGGGCGACGGTTTGAGCACTGGGTGACCGAGGGACACTTGGGCGGCAGTTTGGGCACAGGCGGAAAGAGGGCACCAGGCGGCGATGAGGACACTGGGCGAGCAGTAGGACACCTGGGCGAGCAGTTTGGCACTTGGGCGAGCAGGTTCGGCGACCACGTGAGCAGTTGGGCGACCACGCGCGCTGATCGGGCGAGTAGACCGATATATGTCCACTAAAATAGAAATTCTCAAAGATCCAGCCGTTGGATTGATGTGAAATTTTAACTGTAGAAACTAGACTTAATTCCGCAGCTAACATAAGAAGAATCAGGTTAATCGGATCTACAGATCTAAAGTTATGACCTTTGTAAGATGACTGAATTTGGGCGACCACGCGAGCAGTCGGGCGAGCAGGACATCAATCTGGGCGACCACAAATTACCGAAGATATAACCGTTGGATTGATGTGAAATTTTAACTGTAGAAACTAGATTCAATTACAAATCAAATCCAATAAGAATCAATCCGATCGGATCTACGGATCAAAAGATATTACCTTTGCAAGATGATACCTTTGCAAAGAACCGAACTCCGTGATGAACTTCGTGACTGCTGCTGCGATGAACAAAACTTCAAGCGATTGATCAACTATGTCGAAGCCAAGAGCAAATCACAATCGCAAGAAGAAGCTCTCTGGAAGATTGATTTTTATTTCATTGTCTAAAGTACTCCAACACAAGAATACAAACCTTCAAAACTCGAACGCTCGAATAAGCAGGGACACCTCCCTTATTTATACTGAGCAATCCTAACGAGATAGAATACAACTCCACTTCCAACATGGAAAGAGTCTCATACATCTCAACTTGGCCCAACGTGGCCAAAACAACTCTTGCGCGTATGTACACCCCCCTGCTTTGTAATTACGTGACTAACCGACCTCCATGTGCATGTTCTCTCAGCCCGAACGTCCCGCATGACATCCTTGACCACCAAGACCTCGATTCCTCCTCGAACCTAGTCCCGAACCTCGGTTCCTCCACGAACCTAGTTCCGGTCCGTCATCGACCACGTTAAGCCTCGAGCAACACTCGCACATGAATAAACACGAAAGCAGGTGCACGAGCACAAGTCCACGACTTGACTCAAGCGAGTGCATTGCATCAAGCGAAACCATCATGCTATCATCGGCATAATAATTATCTCAACATGGCACATGCACAAGCACCACACATGCTATAATCAAAGTCACTATACAATGCCAATTTCACCATTCAACCAATTTTTCATCACATGATCTCACAATCTCCCCCTTGATGAAAACATTAGCAACACCCTTTGGACCTGAACATTGGCATTAACCTCACGAGAAAAGATTTTAAATCAAAAAGCAAAGTGAAAAATCTCCCTCTAAAAGGAAACCAAATTGTGTGTGAACTCCAAAATTTCCCCTACTTTTGACAATAAAACATTTCACTTCTCCCTCTGAATGTAAGCTTTCTTCTCCCCCTTTGACAATGATTTCAGCAAGGAAAAAAAAACAAATGAGTGCCAAGACAAGAACCAATGAGTTTCCTTGATCATATAACCTTATATATCACATAATAAGCATAATACATGAACTTAATATTATTTAACAAGTTAGGGAGTGACATGCATCTCAACCTCAATTTAATCAACTATAGCCAAGTACTAAGCAAAATCTTGATGAAAACACTAGGCTAAAAATGAAGCAACTAACAACTCAGGCAAGCGAGTAGTTTCAACTTCAATCTAGTAGACCAAATTAATCTTGATAACAATGAATCGCATGTGGCATGCTTGAAGCATACTTCTTTTATTTTCAATGAATGGCATGCTTGAAGCATACATCTTATCTTTTAGGGAATGGCATGCTTGTAGCATACATCTTATCTTTTAGGAATGGCATGCTTGAAGCATACATCTTGAAGCTTTTGCTTATTTTGATAATTTTGACAAGCTTCTTGCAGATTTGAGCCCCCTTTTTTTCCCTTTTCTTTTATTGTAAACATGCAAAGTGATTAACTGGTCTATGAAAGAGTAAAGCTGAAAATACACATGCTTCATAACCCAAATTTGTTAAGACGATTCATTATCAAGCCTATAGAAGCAAGATATCACAAGGTATTAGCTATAGACAGTCAAACCAAGGAATTCTGCAATGTCACTTTTAGTTCAAGTAAAGCAATTTAGATTATCATGTATAAGCTCAATTACATAATATATAAAGAAATATGATAAAGTAAGCTCATTAAGTAACAGACTTGGCATAAAACTCCTCCTCAAAACAAGCTCATGGAATGCACAACGCCCAGCTCTCCTCTCAAAAAGGCAAATCGAGAAGCATCAAGTGGTTTTGTGAAAATATCAGCAATTTGCAATTCGAGTCAACAAAATGCAACACAACATCTCCTTTTCCACATGATCTCGAAGGAAATGATAGCGAATGTCAATATGCTTGGTTCGAGAATGTTGCATCGATTTTAGCAATATTAATAGCACTAGTGTTATCACGAGAAAAGGGAACACTATCTAAATTTAATCCAAAATCCTTTAAAGTTGATATCATCCAAAGCACTTGAGCACAACATGCGGCAAAGAAACAACATACTCAGATTGACAATTGAGAGAGCAATGAAACTTGTTTTCTAGATGACCAAGCTACTAAAGATGTACCAATAAAATGACATGTTCCAGAGGTACTTTTCTGTTAATTCTACAACCCATAAAATCAGCATCGAGAAGGCTCTAAGTGATAAACATGATGATGAGGAGTACCATAAGCCAAACTCTAAAGTGGATTGTAAATAGCGAAGAATTCGTTTTACCGCTTGTCGATGAGAAACACGTGGGGAAGCTTGAAAACGAGCACACAAACACACCGCAAAATGTATATCCGGCCTTGAAGCAGTGAGATAAAGAAGTGATCCAATCATGCTTCGATACTCCTTTTGATTAATCGGTTCTCCTTCTTCATCCGGATCCAAATTAGTTGTTGTGCCAATAGGTGTGGAAATTGGTTTGCATGTTTTCATCTCAAAACGTCGAAGAAGATCTTTTGTGTACTTCGTTTGGTGAATAAAGATACCTTGCCTTGTTTGCTTGACTTGTAAACCCAGAAAGTATGTGAGCTCACCCATCATACTCATCTCAAATTCACTGCTCATAGTGTCTGAAAACTTGGCAACAAGAGCATGAGAAGTACCACCAAAAATGATATCATCCACATAAATCAACAAGTAATGATCATTGCCATGCTTGAGAGAAAACAAGGTTTTATCAACTTTGCCCATTTCAAAATCATTTTCCAGCAAATATGATTTAAGCCTATCATACCAAGCCCGAGGAGCTTGTTTTAAACCATATAAAGCTTTGGACAACTTAAAAACATGGTCTGGGTATTTCGGATTTTCAAATCTAGGAGGTTGTTTGACATAAACTTCTTCAGAAATAAAACCATTTAGAAAATCACTTTTGACGTCCATTTGATACAATCTAAAACCTTTAGATGCAAAGAAAGGCCAACAAAATTCTAATGGCTTCAAGTCTAGCAACAGTGCAAAAGTTTCATCAAAATCAAGTCCTTCAATTTGAGTAAAACCTTGAGCAACCAATCTAGCTTTGTTTCTAACAACAACCCCATCTTGACTTTGTTTATTCTTAAAACCTATTTAGTTCCAATGATATTACGACCTAAAGGAGGTGGAACTAAAACCCAAACCTTATTAGCTCAAAATTCTCAAGTTCCTCATGCATGGCATTAATCCAAGACTCATCGATAACGCGTGATTTACATCTTGGGGTTCAAAAGATGCAACAAAAGCAATATGAGCATATGAGGCATTAGTATTGTACTGTTTGAAGCACGCACATTTAACTCACCAATCATCATTCAGGAGGATGTCTTCGTTGAATATGCAATGGTGCTGAAATTTCGAGGATGCCGTGGTCCATTACCATGTGTGTTTGCTGGAAGAATTTCCGAAGATGCTTGCTGATTTTCCTCCTGTGGCTGAATTGGCTGAGCCAAGTTGCCAACTTGATTACCACTTTCATCTTCATCTTCCTCATCACTTTCTTCCAAGAAGATACTTTCAGAGTTGCAAGTAACTTGTGTCCTTGAAAATTCAGGTCTAGTACCAGGACTAGCCTCATCGAAAGTGACTTCACAAGTCTCAACAATTTTGTTAGTTTCTAAATTCAGCACACGGTAACCACGAGTATGAAGAGCATAACCAAGAAACAATCCATCTGAGCATCTAGATTCAAACTTATCAATATTTCCATATTTGAGAATGAAACATTTGCAACCAAAAACACGCATATGGGAGATGCTAGGAGTTCGTCCAAACCGAAGTTCTGTGAAGCTTTGCTCTCAAAAATACTCTATTTGAAATGTAGCAAGCAGTAGAAATAGCTTCAGCCCAAAACTTCCTAGGAGTAGAATATTCATCAAGCATTGTCCTAGCTATCTCAACTAGTGTGCGATTTTTCCTCTCAACAACACCATTTTGTTGAGGAACTCGAGCAGAAGAAAATTGATGCTCAATTCCATGTTCAGAACAGAAAGAAGCAAAAAGATTGTTCTTGAATTCTCCACCATTATCACTCCTAATTACTTTAAGTGCTTCAGGCAATTCCTTGAGAAACCTTAATGCAAACTCTTGAAACAATTCAAAAGCTTCATTTTTGGTAGTCATGAAATATACCCAAGAGTACCTAGAGTAATCATCTATAATCACAAGAACATACCACTTACCTCCTGCAGATTTTACTCTTGCTGGTCCCACAGTATCCATGTGTAGAAGCTGACCTGGAGCATTAGTCATAACAGCAGTGATAGGAAAATGTTTGGGTGCAATCATTTTTCCATGTTGACAGGGAGAGCAAGTCAAATTACTTGTTTTGTCATTCTTTAATTCAGGCAAACCTTTGAGTAAATTTGATTTACTAATGCGTGAAAGGTGATCAAAACTAATATGACCAAGTCTACGATGCCAAAAAGTTAGATCTTTTGAAATATGAGATACAAGACATGTCATTTCAGATGTTGGACATGAAAAATCACCTTTAAACAAGCGACCAATGCGAGTGATGTTGCATACTAGATTTTCAGAAACATCTAATATACAACAAGAATTTTTCTGAAATCTTACCTCAAGATCTTCATCAAGCAACTGAGAAACTAAGAGCAAATTATATTTGAGCTTGCTTACCAAAGCTACATCCTTGAGAATAAAGTTTTCATTGACTCGCACAATTCCTCTTCCAAGAATTCTTCCCTTTGAATTATCGCCAAAAGTGATGACCTCATCACCAGAACTTTGTGTGAGGGAGGAAAACCATTTTGAATCACCAGTCATATGTCTTGAACATCCAGAATCTATGAACCATATGTTCTCCTTCCTCTCTTCCATAGTCTACACAAAAGAGGATGTCGATGTCTCAGTACTGGGGTTAGATAAAAGACATTTAGGAATCCAGCACTGAGACACATGACGAGTAGGCACAGCACGAGTATACTTGTATACAAAATCAGTTTTGCTCTTTCTCGTGTTTCTTGCAACAAAAGGTGTTCGCATCACCTTAGGCACACAATGAGGAGTAAAGCGTGCCTGTCTGAAATTAGACCTAGCCTTAGCTTTTTCTTGCTTCTGTTGTTTGGCTAGCCTAAAGCAAAAGTCTACTAGATGTCCATCTCTACCACAATGAGTGCAAGTGTACTTAACAGAATGCTTAACTTTAGAAGTAGAAACAACATTTGCATTCATCACAGTAGAAGATAAAATTTCAGCAGATTTAAAAACAATTTTCTTAGGCTCATTTGCAATTTCAAACTTTCCACTTTCAAGAACTTTGACAACAGTGGGAACATGTGTTTTATGATGAGCATAAGAATCAAAACCTAAACCTTTGTTATGAGTGCTGACTTTTGATTGATCCAAAATCATGTTTAGGTTTTTCTTTCCTTTAGTGAAACCGTTCTAACGATTTTTCCAAGTAATCAACCTTTCTAGACAAAGCTAAACAATTGTTACAGGAACGTCCACTATTCCTTTCATTTTCGACAATTTGAGCAGGAAAGAACTTCATGAGTGAGCAAGGCATATGTCATTTGAGAAACTCTAGCATTTGCATCATACAACTTCAATTCCAGTATGGAGCATTTTGAACAAGAAGTTGAATCATGCAGATCAATGGTTGAACGACTAGCATTTTTCATTTGTTTCTCATTTTCCTATCTTGCTTTAACAGAGAAGCATGTTCTTTCCTAAGTGAAACAAGCTCATTGTGAATTAAGTCACATGACTTACGTGCATCATCATCGGGAATCAAAAATCTAAGCCTTGCAATTTCGAATTAGAACTATCAATTTCTAGATCTTTTTCTTTAAGAGCCTTCTTAGATTTTTTAAGTTCGAAGCTAATTTAACCATAGCATACTCAAGTTCATCATAAGAAGAACCTACCTCATCAAAATCGAATCATGTCACTATCCCTTTTAGCCATAAAGCACATGCCGGTGAAGTCATCATCAAGATCTCCTTCTTGTCCCGTGGCTCATTGTCACTCTCAAAGTCCACATCACTAAGATCATACTCCTCCAAGACAGCCTAAGACTTTTTAGCGACTTTTCAAAATTGGAACACTTAGGAGTAGTACGTCTTGAGTCTGCGTTGTCTTTGGTTCTCTTTCTTCCTTCTTTTTCAACTTGGGACAATTTGCTTTGATATGCCCGGAAGACCACACTCAAAGCAGCTTGAAAGGCCACAGTAGCGCCTCCACGCCTCCTCATCCTCACATTGTTGAGTGCTTTGACAGTAGCGTGAAGAAATGAGCACAAGATCTTCTTGAGGAGCATCTCAAACCTGTTCATCTGAAAAAGAAGCTAATGCGCATAAGGAGACAGAAGATGGTAATCCGTAAGACGTCTTTGGGGTTAGCAACAAGTGCATGTGTAGAGGTTTTTCACTCTAGGTGATAAAGAATCCATCTCATAAGTTTTCAACCTAGAATACTGAGATCATCTATGGTCAACGATCCAAATCAACAGTTTGATTGATTGCAGAATAACCATGCGCCATTCAGAGTCGAGATCTCAAAATCTTACTAGCATTCTCCTCTCATGGATTGTTAACTCCAATACCACGTAAATTGCACAAAATTTTCTCAAATCGAGAGTAAAGATCATCAATTGATTCACGGTCTCATAACAAAATCGAAAAGTTCTTTTGGTAAATATTTTTGCGCACTTTCTTAATCTTAGTTGAACCTTCATGATAGTCACATAATGTCTTCCAAACTGAATGTGCGATCAGTAAATGTGAAACTCGATCAAATTCTTTTTCAGAGATTCCTTGAAAAATCAAGTTTTTAGCTTTGCATTTAAATCAACGCTCGCTTTATTATCATTAGTGACTATATCAGAACATCATATGCAGTAGAGACTTTGCGCCAAACATCATTACCTTGAGCTTCAATATAGGATTGCATGCGACTTTTCTAGTAAGAAAAATTTGGATCATTAAGCATAGGAGGACGATTAACATACTTATCTGATGCCATACCTCAACCATGCTCTGATACCACTTGTAGGATCGGATGGCGTCAATCGGAGGGGGTGAATGATTGCTGAAGCTAAAATCTTATTTTTAAACTTTTTGAAACACCCCAATTCAAACTCAAATTGATTGAAGACCGGTTCACGAAGTTGGGAAACCAGTTTAGAAGTCTGGGCGGCCAGTAGAGCACTTGGGCGACCAGTAGAACACTTGGGCGACAGTTTGAGCACTGGCGACGATGGGACACTTCAGGCGGCAGTTTGGGCACTGGGCGAAAGGTAGGGGAACTGGCGACCAAGAGGACACCTGGGCGAGCAGTAGGACACGTGGACGAGCAGTAGGACACTTGGGCGAGCAGGTTGGGCACTTGGGCGAGCAGTTTGGCACTTGGGCGAGCAGGTTGGGCGACCACGTGAACAGTTGGGCGACCACGCGCACAGTTTGGGCGAGCAGACCGATATATATCCACTAAAATAGCAATTTTTGCAGATCCAGCCATTGGATTGATGTGAAATTTTAAATATAGAAACTAGACTTAATTACACAGCTAACACAAAAAGAATCAGGTCAATCGGATCTACGGATCTAATGTTATGACCTTCGCAAGATGACTAAATTTGGGCGACCACGAGAGCAGTCGACGCGAGCAGGACATCAATCTGGGTGACCACAAATTACCAAAGATCTAACCGTTTGATTGATGTGAAATTTTAACTATAGAAACTAGATTCAATTACGAATCAAATCCAATAAGAATCAATCCGATCGGATCTACGGATAAAAAGATATTACCTTCGCAAGATGATACATTTGCAAAGAACCGAACTCCGTGATGAACTTCGTGACTGCTGCTGCGATGAACAAAACTTCAAGCGATTGATCAACTATGTCGAAGCCAAGAGCAAATCACAATCGCAAGAAGAAGCTCTCTAGAAGATTGATTTTTATTTCATTGTCTAAAGTACTCCAACACAAGAGTACAAACCTTCAAAACCTGAACGCTCTCGAATAAACAGGGGACACCTCCCCTTATTTATACAGAGCAATCCTAACGAGATAGAATACAACTCCACTTCCAACATGGAAAGAGTCTCAGATATATCTCAACTTGGCCCAACGTGGCCAAAAACAACTCTTGCACGTATGTGCAGCCCACCGCCGTAATTACGTGACTAACCAACCTCCATGTGCATGTTCTCAGCCCTAACGCCCCGCATGACATCCTTGATCACCAAGACCTCGATTCCTCCACGAACCTAGTCCGAACCTCGGTTCCTCCATGAACCTAGTTCGGTCCGTCATCGACCACGTTAGCCCTCGAGCAACACTCGCACATGAATAAACACAGAAACCGTGCACGAGCACAAGTCCACGACTTGACTCAAAGGCAATCCATGCAACCACTCACACGAGTGCATTGCATCAAGCAGAAACCATCATGCTATCATCAGCATAATAATTATCTCAACATGGCACATGCACAAGCACCACACATGCTATAATCAAAGTCGCTATACAATGCCAATTTCACCATTCAACCAATTTTTCATCACATGATCTCACAAAAAGCTAAAGCTTAAACAAATATGTAGCTTTTAATCTGGGTTTCTTCGAAAGCCATAAGCCTACGTATAACTAAAAGCCAAAAAGCTACCAAAAGGGGATTTTTTTGGCTTATTAAGGGTTGGTTTTAGACTAATATCACTAAAGTTAAGGTAAATATCCACCTCTACCACGAATAAAAGCTGATAGCTTTTAAACAGTTAAGCCTTAAAAATTAGCTGTAAACTATAAGTCATAAGCTTATTAATCTAAACCTAAACAAACGGGGTCTTAGCTTTGCATATGTTTTAGCAATACTAAAATTTAGCTTGGCTTATTTGGGCCTAAACCAAACAACCCAAAAGTCCAAGACTAGGGTTTTTTCTTCCACTAATTCTTTGAGACTAGGAGTTGACGAGAGTCTTGAGTTGGTACTACATCTGCGCTTCCATGGTCATCCTTGCTCCGAGTAGTGATTGGAAAAGGTGAGGATTTTTACAGGACGCGCGGCCACGAAGCTATGCCGTCCGATTTGAACAAGCGGTGGATAGAGGGGATGTCAAGGTTTGCCTTCAAACTTTGAAGGCGGAGGATACGCATCCAAATGGGTCGATTCAAAGAGGAATCTAGAATCGCAACTCGATCGATGCTCTGTTTTGATAGCAGATCGTCCCGTGTCTCAGCGATCGGAATGACAGGGATCTGCATAGTTTGAGGTTTCGTCTCCTGCAGACAGACCGCAGCCGATCGGCGCAGATTCTACCGCCGCAAGGACGGCTTATAAATCTAAATCTAAACAAACTGGGTCTTAGCTTTGCATATGTTTTAGCAATACTAAAATTTAGCTTAGCTTATTTGGGCCACAAACCAAACAAACCCAAGAGTCCAAGACTAGGGGGTTTTCTTCCACTAATTGTTGAGACTAGGAGTTGACGAGGAGTCTTCGGAGTTGGTACTGCATATTGCGCTTCCATGGCTGTCCTTGCTCCCGAGTAGTGATTGGAAAAGGTGAGGGATTTTTACAGGGACGTGCAGCCACGAAGCACATACCGTCCAATTTGAACAAACGATGGATAGAGGGGGGATGTCAAGGTTTGCCTTTCAGCTTTGAAGGCGGAGGATACGATCCAAGCGGGTCAGATTCCCAACACCGGGAATCTGGAACCAACAGCTCGATCGATGCTCTATTTTGATAGCAGATCGTCTGCGTGTCTCAAATGATCGGAATGACAGGATCTGCATGCATGCTGCACCACGTTTGAGGTTTCGTCTCCTGCAGACAGCATCGCCCGGTGATCAAGCAGATTCTATCGCCACAAGGACGGCTTATAAATCTAAACCTAAACAAACGGGGTCTTAGCTTTGCGTGTGTTTTAGCAATACTAAAATTTAGCTTGGCTTATCTGGGTCACAAACCAAACAACCCCAAGAGTCCAAGACTAGGGAGTTTTTCTTCCACTAATTGTTGAGACTAGGAGTTGACGAGGAGTCTTGAGTTAATCTTGCATCTCGCGCTTCCATGGCTGTCCTTGCTCTGAGTAGTGATTGGAAAAGGTGAGGGATTTTTACAGGGACGTGCGGCCACGAAGCACATACCGTCCAATTTGAACAAACGGTAGATAGAGGGGGATGTCAAGGTTTGCCTTTCAGCTTTGAAGGCGGAGGATACGCATCCCAATGGGTCAGATTCCCAGCACCGGGAATCTGGAATCAACAGCTCGATCGATACCCTGTTTTGATAGCAGATCGTACAGCGTCTCAGTGATCGGAATGACAGAGATCTGCATGCATGTTGCACCACAATTTGAGGTTTCGTCTCCTGCAGGCAGACCTCAGCCGGTCGGCGCAGATTCTACCGCCGCAAGGACGGCTTATGGGCCACGTTCAAGAGAAGCCGTATCAGAATACGATTTCCCGGTGGAAAAGATACAGTCGCACCGGTCGCTTTGATGGGCAAGTGTGCGGGCGTTTGATCCGAGATGCCGTCGCCACCTCGAGATCAGCGAGAAACATCTCCGCGTCTCACGTTTTTCTTGCTTACGTGTGACATCTGAGCACGTTTTCCACTTTGACAAAAAACCGGCGAGCACCTCGCACCGCAAATGCGCTCGATTTCAGGTGAAAATTGGCTTGAGGTAGAGGACGGCACGCCGAATGACTGGACGGACGCACCGTGCTTGATCGGCGAATCTTTAATCCTTCTTGGATGCTGAAAATTCAAAAATTAATGGGGGAGATAGAATCAAGTTCAGGATGGCGAGTGAGAACTTATCGTCTTCGCATGCAGATAGGTAGGAATCTTTGTGCGATCGTGATCTCTCTACATCCATAAGCACACATGCATGAGGATGAGGCTACCATTCGTTCTCAAGTAGCATTTCCTCCAGGCTCATGCTACTTCAGGATCCAATGTTCACGGGGGGAGGGTATATATTAAGCAAAGCAGAGGAGGGATAACGTGGCAATCTAGTTGCCAAGGAAGGTTTATCTATTTTAGCACAAGCACGCAAGTTATTCTGGTAAGTGATCTACCTCTCCAAAGATCGCATGCCTTTCGGGTCGGATTAGTGGTCTGATTGGGCGTCAAGTTCTCCAAGAAGATAAGCCTTGAGAAGCTCACCTTTTTTTACAAGAATGCTTTTGCTCCTTATATAATCTCTTTGGATAAGCGATTAAACATCAAATTAGTCCTAATCTGGGAGGAAAACTACTGTGTGTGCTTGTGTGTGTAAGAATGGATGTGTCAAATCTAAGCGGTAGTAACTTATCCACGTGAAACTCTTGAAGAGTAGCATGCATGTTCCAAAATCTGCAGCGACGGCGTCAGGCCGTCAGCCATTAATCCAACGTTGTGTATAAACCAACTTCTTTCTACCTGTTGTGTGTAAACCAACTTCTTTCTACCTGTTGTTTGCGCATTTTGTTTGGTGATTGATAGTCGTCAATGGCTCAACTCCCCTTCTTCCTTAATAGTTACATGACGATCTGACGCATCGAAGACACTACTTAAAATCGTGATGATATTAGCATCGTGGATCACAGCTATAAACTTAAGGTAGGATGTGAATGTGCCCATCTGGATTAGCCTTTTGACTGTGTATCCACTGATTAAAACTCGCATAGAATGCTGAACCTGAATCAAGAATCTAAGATAGTACGGTAGAAATCGACAAGACCGGAATTCAGTCGCTGCTCCACACTACAATGATTAGGCCGGACACGAACAACTTTTGGTAGCTAGGGTTATCAAATTCAATTTGTTATACAGTATTCAGCTCGGTGGGCGTGTTCAGTTTCCAACTAACAATATGCAAACATTACAACAGGGACCAAATTAATGTTTACATGAACTCATGGAGGCAAACTTTAACGTCGCAAAAAAAAACTGGAGGCAAACATTAGCTGTCTTGATCCCCCACAGGTTACAACAGCTCACAAGCATGCAACTAGGCATAGTGCTTACAGCATCAATCTAGAAAAAGTAGCTAGTACAACTGTGCAACCACCAACCAATCAAACTTTCTATTACTGAAGACAGTGAAGGTATTTTCCGAAAGGGAAAAAAAAAGTAAAAACATCTAAGCTCCTTTGGTACCACAGTTCCTTTCAGGTGTCAAGCGCCAAGCTATTCGTACACATGCGATTACTTCCCTGAGCTACTTCACCGTGAAACACGATGTACTACAGCACGGCACACAACGTTTCCACAGACAGAGCGATACCTTTTGCTTTCCTTTGCGCACGGCGCTAAGCAATCTCGCAGGTCACATGCCACAAACTCACATCTCCCAATGTGCCTGCTTGCTCTGCATGGGCCTTTTGTTACATCAGCTTAGTGCGAGTCCGATGCAAGCATCACTGTCTTTTCTATGCGTATGCTTGCTGAGGAGTGAGGCGTCCCTGTCCCTATACCTTTGTTCGAAAGCGCACATACGGAGGCGGAGCTTCTCCCGTCAACACCACGTCCTAACTCGAACACGATCAGAGGCCAATCATGCTGGCCCTAGGCGCCCTACCAACTGCACCGACGTTGCACTCGTCTGCCCATTAGATGCAGTAATGGGATTAATGATTATTAATTCTTCAACGACCCTTTCCCTTTCTTCGATTTTTTTTCAGTTCTAAGGAAACCAATCCCTGTCACTCGCTTAAGCCATTAATTAAGCACGTTTTCCTTCTCATCAATCGAACAGCATTAGTTAATTCTCGTGATGTTGCGCCGTTAAAACGCCAGTAATCACTCAAACTGCGAGTCGGATGCACTGGGTGTGCATAGCGCGCGTGCAGGCAAAGCGTGCAGTGATTTCTTTCATTTCGCGGCATCGTTGTCGTACGAAGAAAATGGTCAGATACGGCACGATCAATCTGCATGGAGTCTGAACTCTGAACAACCTAGCCTTCTATGATGAACGTGAACCATACTCTGAACAATCAATCGTAACAGCCTGCCCCGCGGCAACAATATTCTACACTTGAACGTGAACCATACGAGGCAGGTAACCAAGTGCATGATACCCAAAAATTTAACAATTCTATGATGAAGGGCTGTTTCAGACTTTCAGTTATAATATACGGACCTCACCTCTCCTTAAGCATCCGGAGTTCCAGACCACCGAGAGCCGCACATTCGCAAGTAACGAAGGACCAGACCACGAAATTGGCCAGTTTTGAACTTCTGAGCAGCACCGTGCATTTCTTCTCGTTTGGTAGAGGGTAGCAACCATTTGGATCGCCTGATTAAATATCATTGGTCCAAATTGGCCAGTTTTGAAACACTTTTCCTTTGCATACATATAACACTGCAAATTCCATTTTAGGCTTCATCACTGTCAGACATGGATGATTCTAGATCGAACTTGAGTTGATCTAAACCATTTGTTGCCATGTTTCGTCCCATAGTTCTGACTCCTAGCAACACTTGTATGATTACCTGGCAGGTGGCAGCCATATCATTTTGGTTGCCATCGTGCACTGTGACATGTCGAATGCAACATTGCGGGTGATAATTACCGGTGTCAATTGTCCATGGTTTTCCTCTACAAAGCTAGGGTGGTAAAAAAAAAGAAACAATTAAGTCACTTCCTTGCATTCTTTATAAAGAAGCCTACACTTTCCTGGTCTTCTCATTTTTTTTTTCAAAATCTAACCCGTATATACGAATGCAATTGCAAAAATAATACCATATTCATCACAGATCAAAGCGCTGATGAATGATATATATCACCTACCGAACTCGTATACGCTCTCAGGCAAGGCTACTCCCACGGTGAGACAGGTCGGCAAGGCTGCTGCCGTGGCAGCGCAACTCGGTAGCGCATGCAGCGCGGGCAAGAGAGCAGGACCTGCCGCAGTCCTTTATAAATACAGCACACCGCAGCCAATAAGACCCCCGCCCCCTTGCTCTCCTCTCCGCACTTTGAGGAAACATCTAAGCACTCCATCTTAACATACTAAACACGATTAGAAGGTCGCAAATCATATACTAATAACATAGTTTAGAGTTAGATCTGAGCAATGGGGGAGGAGAGGGTGCCGCCGAAGCCGGAGGCCGCCTTGGCGGTTGAGCTGCCGGGGTTCGTGATGAGCGCGGAGGAGGCGGAGCGGGCGGCAGCGGCGGCCGGGGTGGAGACCGTGGATGACCTGCTGCCGTTGCTGGTGCCGTCGGCAATGAAGCGCGCGTGCGCCCCGATCTCGCGGTTCCCCGTGGGCGCCGTGGGGCTCGGCGCGAGCGGCCGCGTCTACGTCGGCGTCAACCTCGAGTTCCGGGGCCTCCCGCTGTCCCATACCGTCCACGCCGAGCAGTTCCTCGTCGCGAACGCAGCAGCCGCGGGGGAGCCCGCGCTGCGCGCCGTCGCCGTCTCCCACATGCCCTGCGGCCACTGCCGCCAGTTCCTCCAGGAGATCCGCGGCGCCACCGGGATCCGCATCCTGGTCACCTCCGACGCCGACGATGGCTGCGCGCCCGAGTGGCGCACGGTGGCGTCGCTCCTCCTCCGCCCCTTCGGTCCCCACGACCTCCTCCCCGAGCACGCCCCCTCGTCCTCGAGCCACGACAACCCCTCGGCGACCCTGTCGCCAATGGCTTCGCCGGCGGCGACATGGAGGCGCGCCTGAGGGAGGCGGCGGAGGTGGCAGCGCGGGCGGCACATGCACCATACAGCGGGTGTCCGGCAGGGTTTGCGGTGGCCGACGGTGAAGGGAGGGTGTACGCCGGAGGCTGCCTGGAGTCCGCAGCCTACAACCCGACACTGGGCCCCGTACAGATGGCCATCGTGGCGATGGTGGCCGCCGGTGGTGGCCCGGCCGGGGACGTGGTGGCGGCGGCGCTCGTGGAGAAGGAGGGGGCGGTGGTGACCCATGAGGCGACGGCCGGTATTTTCCTGGCCGCCGTGGCGCCACACGCGAGCTTCCACGTGTACAATTACAGGCCGTCCGATGCGTGATGCACGCCTCTGGGTGGTAGTGGGGAGAGTAGGAGAGGTTGGATGAGATAATGTTCATAAAAAAGTTAAGAAGATCAGGAAGGGGAAAAAGACTTGTGCAGTGCGGTGAGCTGTTAATTCCACATGGCGCTGGGCGATTGGCTGATTGTCAAACAGAGAGCTGGGACCTAATCATTCAGAGTACTTAGGGTGTGTTTGTTTAGTTGTATGAAGTGGTATATGTATAAGATGGTTCAAAAAAATTACTTATGTATTTGGTTATTTGAATGGAATCATCCTATTTTGGATAGTAGGATACAAATTTGAGAAATATTCCCTATAGATGTGGAACTATTCTATTCACCCAAAACAATGGAACCAAATGGTACAGGACCATCCGATCCCATTCAACATCATCCCACTAAGCAAACACACCCTTAGTATTCTTCTGTTCTTATGTATGTCATGAGAAAAAATAAATAAATCTCCAAATGGAGCCTGGTGGTGAGACATGTTTGATCTAGACATTAGAGGGGTCGATTGTGGTGGAAGCATAGACGGAGGCGTCTGACGATGAGGTGTGTCGGCGTATTCCACCTGACAGGCCCGAAATCGACGGACCGGGTTTTGTTCGGAAGGAGGGCGTCTTCGCAGCTGGCTAAACCTAGCAAGGGGAAACCCTAGAGACTCCCACGCGACAAACGCTGGCCTCTATGAACTATGGATGACACACGGATTTTACCCAGGTTCAGGCCCCCTTTTCCTTGGGTAATAGCCTTACTTCCTGCTGGATTGCTTTCAAAGAGTGTTTTGAACGGTCTTGAGTACAAAGCTTGGGAATTACAAGTTCTTCCTTAGGCTCTCTTGCTATCTTGTGGTTTGTTGTCTTCCACCTCGCCCCTTTTCTTATGCCCGAGGGCCCTTATATAGGCAGCCGAGCAGAGTAGGTAAAAGGGGTCATCATCTCGATCCTTACACATTTAATACGCCTTCTTGTCTTTGTCCGCCTCCAAATTTCATTAAATGCCGACGCATGGCCGCCCGATCCGCCGTGATTTGACCCTTTCTTGTGAGTTGGTGAGAGGCGTCGAGGAATGGGCTTATAGCGAAAACCCTTGTACGGACGGTTCGACACCGCTGCCCGCGGGCTCGTAAGCAGATGCAACGGGAAGGAGCCTTGGCGAAGCCACCTCGCTCCACCTTTTGCCTTGCGGCGCGGCGGCGGCGTGTCGCCCTTGACCACGGGCGCCACGTGGACTACCGCCGGGCGGCGAGCGTCTATGCGCGCCACTGCCGCCGGGCGCCACGGATCGCGCCGCCGGCGGCAGGCGTGCTTTCGCCCTTTGCTTCGCCGGCGCCACGTGGATCGCCGCCGGCGGCGAAGCGGCTTGCGCTTGCCGCCGCCGGGCGCCACGGATCGCTTCGCCGGCGGCGAGCGCGTTTCGCCCTTCGCCGCCGGGCGCCACGGATCGCCGCCGGGGCGGCGAGGCGTGCCGCGCCACCGCCGGGCGCCACGTGGACCAAGTATGTTGACCGCTTGTTGATCGCTTTTGTGTGGCGGAGAGGGTACCCCGGTAGCAAGTCTGCCGACAAGAGCTCCCGGGCCCGCCTCGAACACGCGCCAAAGCCTCTTTTAGAACCTTCATTAAATGCCGAAAAGTCGTTCTGGGTGGGGCCACCACTCATGAGGATACGACCGCCTCGGTTCCTCCGCGTATCTATGGATTTTTCGGGACCCGAGGCGACGATTGACGATCTTGCCCCTTCGCGAACCGCTTGCGGTGCGTATATATATAGTCTGGTTCATCTGATAGGCGGTTTTACGCCTTCTTCTTCCTTATGATTCCAACCTTTACTTCCTTCAACTCTTTGCTCGAAAAGCCTTCGCCTTCTTGGCCTCTATGGCGCACCCCATCCTCGCTTCGATCGCGGATACTCTCGCGGTAAAGAGGATGGTCATAGCCGGAGGGCACCTTCCGCTTCAAGGCGGGACCGCCACGCCACTGGTTTCGAACGAGATTATTATACACACTTAGCAGCGATGGATGGTCTGCCCCGCCTTTTCGGATTTTTTTTTCTCACAGTACTCCATTTCTACGGATCCACCATCTTCACCTTACCCCAACTCCATCATTTTTTCTCTATCTTCGCATACCTTTGTGAGATGTTCGTGGGGGTGATGCCGAATCTTCCTCTCTCCGCATTACTTCCTCCTCGTCACGCCTCCACCGATAATGAGGTAGTGGGAGTTGCTATTGCCTCTCGAGATGGGATGGCCTCCACTACATCGCCTTCCATTTAAATCCAACTGGAAGGCATGGCGCAGTTGATCGTCAGTCAACGATGACAATGGGTCGACGCTTGGGAGTGCCCACCGAGCGGCGTGAGGCCTCCGAGAACCGGAATTGGCTCGGCCGAGGAGACGGCGAACTCCTTGTTATGGCGGCCGCATCAACAGATCGCGGGCGCTGGATCGACCGGAGCGATGGTGGCTCGACTTCGATCCGGAGAATCGCTTTGCGCGCCGCCACCGCCAAAGATGGCAATACTCGGCGACGACGACGGTACACGACGTGGCCGGCGTAAGTCTTCATCCTTTCTTAGTCTTTTCTGCGCACATGTTCTTTTCTCGTGGCTCTCTACCAACCGATGACCATTTTTGTCTTCGCCAGCGTAGCGAAACTTGGAAGATATAGTCATCGCCAGATGGCTCTCCGTCTCGATGCCGCTATCCGTGGGCGATTCATCTTTCCGGCGCTGCTCGCCGCCGTCGACCGTGCAGACACGAACGCTGAACACGCCGGCGGTTCCCACTAATGGACTCCACAGGGCGCCAGAAAGTGCCACCATGGCCTTACCGGTGATCGAGGACACGGCCCCTACCAGCGATCGGGCCACGGGCAAGCGGCCGATTGCCCCGGATGCCACGGGCTCGGACCTTAAGAGGGTCCGGGCCACGGACCAAACCTCTCCCGCCACCACTCGCCAGGGCGGCGTTTTCGCAAGGGGTGGCAATCAGATCGCCCGCCACTCGACTTTGCCCCCGATGTTACCGCCTCGCGGCGCTGCCGGCGCCAACTCCTCCGGCGCCCGCCGATCGTCGCGGCGCCAACACCTTCGCCACGGGACCCCGCCACCACTCTCCATGGTGGTCTGACGCTCGATGGCGGGCTCGCTGAGGGTGCCGCCAAAGACGGCCCTCGAGACATGCTGGCGGCGCCCCGCCGAACGGAGGAAGCCCTCGCTTTAGCGCCTCCGGCCCCGGGAGAATCGCTGGAGGTCGACCCGAGGCCAGCGCCTCCGGGCTCCAAGCCTCCCACGCCGCTACTCCCCCCGCCACACGCCACGTCGAAATCTTCACCCGGCTCGGCGATCTTCAGGACGCATTTGGCAACACCCTCGTCGAAGCCGCCAGGCACGGAGCCGAGACTACCCAGGCACTGACGTCGGTGAGAGGCGAGCTGCTGCGTGAGCGGGTGAGAGCGGACACGGCGGAGGCGGCACTGGCGCGGGAGAGGACCGACGCGGCCGCCATGCAGGCGCGGGCAGAGAGGGCAGAAGAACGGGCGGAGAGGGCCGAGACGGCGCTGAAGACCTCGGAGCTGGAGTCCTTCCGCCTGCGGCGCAACCTGTCCATCATGCTCAAGAAGGCGTTCCAGCGCACCAAGAGGTGCCTGGAACCCTTGGGGGTGGCGCTGAACACGCCACTGGAGGACTCCGCCGCAGCCGTTAAGGCCCGCGACCAACCAGCCGCAGAGGCACTCCGGTTGCCGAAGCCTCGCCGCTCGCTTCCGCCAGAGAAGGACGGAGGTCGCGATCATGACCGCGACCCACATTCGCCCGCCGCACCGGCCGCGACGCGCTTCGATCCCATGGCGGTGGTGACGGTGATGACGTTGAGGGGGATGCTTTCAAAGGAGGCGCAGTCTTGCCATGCTGAACACATGGCCGGACTATCGCAAGTAGACCACCGATCATGGACGCTCTCCCCATCGGGCGGCGAAGGCGAGGGCGACGACGAGCTCGACCTTGGCGATGACGCATCGATGAGCCGGCCGTCTTGTTGCTTTTTTGTTTTATCTTCATTTGGTTTTCACATTACTGCGCACAAGACCAAATAACTTTGAATATTTCTTAGTCAAATTACCGCATGCTTCGCTTATTTCGCATGATCGGTTTCTGGGCTAAATCGCCAGCGCCGATCTTCTAGCTTAGCGGAAATGCTCGAGAATGCTTAGGTTAGGGTGGCGTTCTTGAGTTTCGCCGATGATTAAATGTGTTTCTTCGCAAACGCAAGTAAGGATCACACAAGTCATACGACTCAGCAAAACGCCCCGAGTCCCAGAGGAGATGCTAGACGAGCTTGGTCTCGGCGTTTGGTTTTTGCGCGCGATTGTCACTTGGATAAAACTCTTCTAGAACTTGGACCCTGATGACCGCTCGAAAGGGCGCTGCAGCGTAGCGTGGCAAGGCAACAAGCTTCCGGAAGTGTATTTAGACCAGCGGCACTCGACGGTGACAACCCGGTGCTTCAGAGAGCTAACCCGAGGCTGAGCCGTGTTTGAGCACCACGCCTAACTTGCACCCCTACCGCTTGGCGCAGCCAACGTTAACGCTTTAGCGCACCCCCTTCAATCGTGAGGGCCGTTAATTTTTGGCACTTGTGACAATCACGCGCAACTTGACCCATCTTAGCGCATGTACGTAAGGAAATGGTCAAAAATGCGGCAAGGAGCACTTATCTTGCTTTTTATATCACCGGGCGATCGGCCCCAAGTGTCTGGGCGTCCACGGAGATACTCGGGGCGAGCAGCCCCCAAGCACTTGGGGCGACCACGAAGAAGCCTGGGGCGACCACGAAGGAGCTTGAGGCGACCAGCCCCCGAGCTCTTGGGCGGCCACGGAGAAGCTTCGGGGCACAGCTACTAACAGAGTGAGTAGGCATACGCAAGAAAAAACCGAATGATATGGGTCCCCGCATGGAGTGAGTCCTGGTCCCTTTTTGATTTCTAAGTCCTCGCGATTTTTTGGAGATCGATCCATGGTGTCATGCGTCAAAGCGGCGGGCTCCCAGGAGGGGTACTAGACTAACGATGCTCGCGGTGACGACCAGCGGTGCTTCAGGGAGCCAACCCGAGGCGTACGGGCCGCGTCTTGAGCACCGTATCTAGCCCGCCCCCTGGTCGCCCGTCCTTGTCGGACACAGGCACCAGGTGACTCTTATAGATCACCAAGGAATTAGCAAACATACGGAACTAGCAACATCCATGCAAAGATAAACTTGCCACTAGGGGCGCAGAATGGGACAGCAATGGTAAATTGAAAACCTTTTAGGTAACAACTTTACTAACCGCCCCGGGCCACCAACCAGCCAAGGGAGGCCCTTACCTCATGGCTGACCGGGACGGGTAGCGAGGTACTTACAATTCCTTCAAGGATAGAATTTCGTAACAACTCTATGTTATAGGAATTGCGGGCCTCGCCGCCTCGAGTGGGCCAACCGGACCGCCCCGGGCCGAGATACCGAGACCACCTTGAAGGGGCCCTCCCATCGGGGAGACAGTTTGTTCAACCTGGCATGCGTCTGGACTCTGCGCAAGACCAGGTCGCCTACTGCCAGTGTCCTCTCAGAGACTCGGGTGGCGTGGTACCGCCTGAGACTTTCTCAGAAGCGGGCGGCGCAGAGAGCAAAGACGATCCCGACCTCCTCCAAAAGGTTGACATCTTCTCGCGAAGATCCTCTTGGTCTTCTTCGTTGAGCACCGAGACGCGGGGGACCGAGCGACTTCGAAGGGGAGGACACCTACGCCCAGATACCGGAAGAAAAAGGCGTCTCGCTTGGTTCTTTGGGGTGTGGTACGGAGCGACCATAGCACCACCGGAGCTCTTCCGCCCACCGCCGCGCCTTTTATGAAGCCGATCAAACGCCTCTTGTCTTGAGGCCCTTCAACACCAGTAGCGTTGGCGGCGCTGTTCGCCGTTGCTCATGGGATGGGCCACCGGCAAAACATACCTTGGTGCCCATTTCATCACGTAACTCTAGGAAGGCGGACGGTGAATTGGGTTCCGTTGTCGGTGATGATGCGATTGGCGACTCGGCGGGTGAAGATCCCAAGATAAACTTGACGGCGGCGGCCATGATGGCGTGCACCGCCCGGCCTCGACCCACTTTGTAAATTTATCGACGGCGACAAAGAGGTGGGTGAAGCCTCGTGGTTCGCGGAACGGACCCAGATATCCGGCCCCGCATCGCGAACGGCCAGGAGAGTGGGATGGTTTGCAGAGCTTGGGCTGGCCGGTGGGTTTGCCTGGCGAAGAACTGACAAGCCTCGCACGTCCTTACCAGCTCGCAAGCATCCTGGAGGGCGGTAGGCCAATAAAATCCTTGGCGAAACGCCTTGCCGACTAGAGTTCTGGGACATATGGCTCCTTTGACACGCCCATGGATATCGAGAGCAGGTTGCTCCCTCTTCCGAGTGATGCACTTCAAGAGAACTCGTTTACGCCTGGCGATATAGGTCCCCACCTACCGGTATAGCACTTGGCCCACGTGCAATCTTCTCACCGAGGCATCATCGTCGGGGATCACTTGGTCACGCAGAAGGCTAGGATAGGATCCATCCACCGATCTTCTGGTTGCGCTGCGACCACCGGTGCTCGCTGGGTACTCATTGGCCGAAGCTTTTCCCACCGCCTTGGCGGCCGCCATCTTCCCTCCCAAACCGGGTGAGGCAAGCACGCCTTCCTCGCCGAGCCGGAGGTCATGACGGTTTTACCGTCTTCCCCACTGCTACGGGTCGCGACGGCGACACCATCATCCCCACCGGATTGTGGGCTGCGTGGACGGTCGCGATAGCCTTTCTTCAAGACTCGACCGAACAGAGCCCTTGATGACGCGAGCTGCGAAAGCCCGTCGGCAAAAGGTGATTGTCGCCACGGGGACATGGATATATCCCAAACCTTCAAAATGACGCCCATTTTTGGACCTCGCCAGACGCCGCCATGGTGGGGTCGAGCATTGGAACTCCTTTTGCGCTTGATTGATGACCAGCAGGAGTCTCTCTTGACTTAGAGACGGATGCCCAATGCCAAGCGAAGCGAACCCCGCCACATGAGCCCTTGTATTTAGCTATGTTGTTTGTGGCCTTGAACTCGAGGGCGACCACATCTTGGAGGATGTCCCGGTCGGAGAGACCAGACAACCTCACCGCGCCTTCCGGCTGAAGGAGCCATCGAAGAATAAGGTCCAGGAGAGGGCGCGGGTTTTTCTTCATAGCTTCCGGCTGGGGTCCACTCGGCGGCGAACTCCGCCATTTTTTGACTTTTGATGGCGGTAAGGGTACAAACTTGAGGTTGAATTCCCCGGCTCCACCGCCCATTTCGCATCGGCCCTCGGCTTTTGGTTGTGGAGGATCTCTCGCAGCGGGTGGCCGTGACCACGGTAATTTCTCGCCTTTGAAGTAATGGCCTTAGTTTTCGGACGCCACCGGGACGGACATACAAGATCATCTCGAGCTGCGGTCTCGGGTCTCTCGCGTGCGGCAAAGACCTTCTTCGATGTAGTACACCGCCTTTGGGCGCCTTCTCTCTCAAGAACCAAGATCCGCGCCACCACCTCCGGTGGCAAAGCAATGTACAAACAATAGCTCACCTGGTCTTTGGGAAACCAAGACCGGGAGAGGAGAGGTACCGCTTCAATTCTTCAAACGCTTTTGGGCTTCTTGATCCACTCGAAGTGGTTCGTCTTCTTCACAGCCTTAAACAGAGGCAAGCTTTTTCTCCCAACCGCAATGAACCGCCTCAGGAGGCCAGCGGCACCGCCAAGCATTGACTTGCTTAAGCGTACCGACGGCTTCATGTGCTCGATGGCGATATCTTGTCGGGGTTGGCCGATGCCCGCTTGACACCGAAAACCCAACGATTTTGCGGAGGGCACACCGAACACGCATTTTTCGGGTTGAGCTTCAAGCAATTCTTAGGAGGTTAGCAAAGGTTTCCTCCGTGTCTTGGATCAATTCATCGCTCTTCTTAATCTTCACAACCAAGTCATCGACATAAACTTCAAGATTTCTCCCTATTTGGGGTGGAAGGTGATATGCATGGCTTTTGGTAAGTTGAACCGCATTCTTTAAACCAAAAGCCATTCTTACATAACAATATACACCAAGGAATTACAAAGATCTTCTCTTCATCTTCAAGCGCCATCTTGATCTGGTGGTACCCGAGTACGCATCCAGAAGCACAAGAAGATTCGCACCGGCCGTGGGAGTCGATTTATGAGATCGACTTCGCGGCGAGATAGGATCCTTCAGACGAGCTTTGTTGAGGTCGGTAAAATCGACACACATGCGCCACTTTCCGTTGGACTTCTTGGACGAGCATGGTTAGCGAGCCACTCAGATGAGAGACCTCCCGATAACCCCTGCGCCGCAGCTTTCTACCTCCTCTCGAATGGCATCTTGTCGCTCGGGCGCCTGTCTCCGGACTTTCTGTCGGACCGGACGCGCCTCGGGGAGCGTTGCCAATCGGTGCTCAATCACCTCCCTAGGGACCCCAGTCATGTCGGACGGTTGCAGGCGAACACGTCGGAGTTGGACTGGAGGAAGGTGACGAGCGCGTCTTCCTATTTGGCGCTGAGGTTGGCGCCAATATTGACGGATCTTTGGGGCTCGCCTCACTCAGTATGCGACCACCTTGACCTCACCGTGAGCCAGTGAGGCGCTGGTCCGGCCCGAGGGCTCCCAGGAAGTGGCGTCTGGGCGCCCGACGCAGGGCGCCGGCCAGTCTTGCGCGACTTTGAAGCAAGAAGGCCTCGGCTTTGTCCACCCCGATCGTAATGGGGCGGTACCGCCTGGCATCTTCACCACCATGTACGATAGTGGGTGGTCGCCATGAATCGGGCCAACGCCGGCCGGCCGAGCAGGCATTGTAGGGAGGTCAAGTCGGCGACCTCAAGTCCACTGGTCGGTGCGATAGTTGTCCCTCCCCAAAGGTGACGGGAGGCGACTTGGCCTGGGGAACATACCTACCTCTGGGGCTACCCCGAAGAAGGGCGGAGGGACGCAAATCCGATCGGGATCTGAGCGCTAAGAATGCCGAGGAGGACAGAGGTTGATAGAACTTCTCCGTCCACCAACACGCGGCTTAGCCGCACATTCCGAACAGTGGGCGACACTACGACCGGGAGATATCCCAAGCCGTTGGCGCCCTCGGGATGGTCACCGATCAAGGTGAGCGCTTGCTCGACCACTTCAAGATCCGGACCCGCCCCGAGCTTGATGCGTGGCGCGCACCTCCCTCTTCTGCCGCTTGTAAGCGGCGTTGGAGGGGAAGGTGGAAGATCCACCATGGATGTAGGCCACCGCGTGATCGGCCTGTTGGAAGGCCAGGGGGGCTGGATCTTCATCTTGATCATCGCCGGGCGCGCCTTGAGCCGCTTTTTCCACCATCTTGTCCACGACCCGACAGCTTGTCGTGTCGTGGATGTTGTCTTGATGGATAGGCAATACGGCTCGCCCTCTTTTTGCTCGCGGCGGTCGTCTCGCGATCATGGCGATCATCGCGCCGGTCTCGGTGGCCATCACGCCGATCACGGCGATCATCCCGCCGATCACGGCGGTTCGCGCTCTTCGGCGCAGATCGTCCTCATCGTCGCGCTGCCGCGCTCGGCTGCCAAGACTCCGGGTCTCTCCGCCTCGCGCTTCAGCGCCTTCTTATTGAGCGGCCGGAACCCTTCGAGGTCCGGCCTCATCCTTGCCATGGCCACCCTTGGGGGGCGCGCCGCCCCTTGCCCAGTGGCTCGCGACACTTATGTGCGAGGAGAAAAGCTTGAGGTGGAGCCGATGGTGCGGGTGGCCATTTTCTCCTTCATCTTGCGGTCGCGACGCCCCTCTGAAGCGCGGCGACGACCGCTTTCGTAAATGTGGGGGATTGTGTTGCGGCAGTGGCGGAACCGCCGAATGAAGTCACGAAGTGACTCCCCTTCTCCTGCTTCAGAGGCGTGGAGGTCGTCCTCCACGCTGGCTGTGAAGGAGCCACTGAAATTGGCGACAAAAAGGTCAAGATGCCTTCCCCACGAGTGCACCGACCCTGGGAGATTCAGCACCAGAGCGCAGGCGAGAGCTGTCAAGGCTGTTGGGAGGTAGTTGGCCATGACCTTTTGGACTCGGCCAACCCGCCCGCACCATTGTCGTGTAAATTTGGAGGAACTCCTCGGGTTGGTGGTGCCGTCGTATTTTTCGATGGGCTGCCGCGAACCTATCCGGCCATGTTACGCTGCCGTCGCGATCACGGAGAAGGCTCGCACCCAACGCCAGAGGGAGCCGAGCCATTCGTCGGAGGCCGGTCCGGAGACCGTGCATGGGAGCGCGAGGCGGCTCGCCAGAGAGCCGAGGTGGACCTCCTCCGACCTGCGGTGAGAGCCACGAGGAACCCTCATTGCTACCGCCACACCTTGCCATGGCGACGCTCTTGAGTCGGGTGGCGCGGCAAGCGACCACGGAGGTCGCCACCGCAGCCGCCGGCTCTCCCGAGATGAGAGCGGAGGTCCCCACGGTTCCTCGAGGAACCGGACCGGATGGCGCGCGCCCTTTCTTGACCCCGCCACCTGGCCAGACCCTTGTCGTCGGGCGGTTGAGGCTCGAGAGCGCCTGCGGCGCCTTTAGCGTCAAAATACGCCGACGCCGATCGCCAGGAGCCCACCCGAGCCGGGCGCATCCACGAGACCAGCAATGCTTGCACCACGAGTGGCGGGAATCTCTGCAAACTCCACCGGAGGGTGGTCGAGAAAAAACGAGCGGCGTGCAAGTTCTGGGCAGGGGTGGCCGCCTCCAAGGCCAGCCTGCGACGCACGGACTGCTCCCCGGCTCCTGCGGGAGCAGCTGCGCCGCCCTGCAGGGGCGGGGTGAGACGGTCCCTCGACCGGCGTGACGGCCGGGAGGCGCCTTGGTCGTCGCTCGCCCCCGCGATATCCTGGTGCTGAGGATCCGCCATCTTCTAATGCACGAGCCTGCTTCTGAACCGCGAACACCGAAGTCCGCCGGGGAGTTAGCCGGAAAAGCCAACCACTAGCCCCCTACGGGCGGCGCTTGCCGTATTCCACTCGACAGGCCGGAATCGACGGACCGGTTTTGTTCGGAAGGAGGCGTCTTCGCGGTAGCTAAACCTAGCAAGGGAAACCCTAGAGACTCCCACGCCGCAAACGCCGCCTCTATGAACTATGGATGACACACGGATTTTACCGTGTTCAGCCCCTTTTCCTTGGGTAATAGCCTTACTTCTGTTGGATTGCTTTCAAAGAATGTTTTGAACCGGTGCCGTACAAAACTTGGGAATTACAAGTTCTTCCTTAGGCTCTACTGCTATACTGTGGTTTGTTGTCTTCCACCTCTGGCCCCCTTTTCTTATGCACCCGAGGGCCCTTATATAGGCCAGGCCGACAGGAGTAGGTAAAAGGGGGTCATCATGCTGATCCTTACACATTTAATACGCCTTCTGTCTTTGTCCGCCTCCTCGGCCTCATTAAATGCCGACGCATGGCTTCGCCCGTCCGCCGTGATTTGACCCTTTCTTGACAAAGTTGGTGAGGCGTCGCCGAGGAATGGGCTTTAGCGTAAACCCTTGCGGCGGACGGGTTCGACGACCGCTGCCTCCGTGGCCCGAAGCGTGACGACAGGAAGGAGCTCGAGGTGAAGCCACCTCGCTCCACCTTTTGCCTTGCGGCGCGGCGAGCGGCGTGCCGTTCACCACCTTCGCCGGGCGCCACGTGGACTACCCGCCGGCGAAAGGCGTCGCGCGCCACCGCCGCCGGGCGCCACGTGGATCGCTCGGCGGCGAAGCGTCTTCGCCCACCGCCGCCGGGCGCCACGTGGACTACTCGCCGGCGGCGAGCGGCGCGCCACCGCCGCCGGGCGCCACGTGATCGCTCACGGGCGTAGCGAGCGTGCGGCGCGCCACCACCGCCGGGCGCCACGTGGACCAAGTATGTTGACCGCTTGGTTGATCTTTTGTCTGGCGGAGAGGGTACCCAGTAGCAGAGTACGCCGACAAGGTGCGACTCGATGGAAGTCGGAAGGGGTGATGGAGGATGAGGCGGTGCTCAACGATGAGGCATCGCCGATCTAGACATTGACGGCGATGGAGGTGGAGGTAGTGATGCGGCTCATGCTTTATTCTCGAGCCGGTGGTGTGGGTGGCGCTTGGTGGTTGTCGCATGGGTAGCACTTTCGATGGTTGCCGCGATGGATCCGTGGAGGCACCGCAAAGCGCGACAATGGAGAGAGCCAACGTGTGAAGGCCGGCGCCGCAAGGGAGAAAGGCAAAGAACGGCGACCCTCTCAAAACGTTGTGTGAATTGGCGCTTGAGGACAGGAAGAAAATTAATCGCCTAATGAGGCATTTGTTATGAGATAAGATTTACGAATCGCTTGCTTAGAATCTATCTCTTATGTGTGGGCAAATCCGAACTCATCTCTTACGCCGCTATATATTGAGCATCTCCTTGTACATGAATCAATCTAATAAAGCGAGAGATTTCCACCCCTACATTCTATGTGCTCCTTCCTTTATTCTTTGTGATTGTGTTCTTTGTGTTGATTGATCGATCGCGAGTACGACTATGTTTTACAATACATTATCGGCACAAAGCTCTACCAAGGCTTATTGTGATCGTGCATGCGACAATCTACACGACATCGAATTTCATCATGCTACACGCGATCATCCTACATCAAGCCCTACGTAAACGCTTCTATATAATCGTTGATCTAGTAGATCATCACATCAATTCATAGCATCCATGCTTTCTTGTTCATCAACAATTAAGAAAAAAAATTCTATCTGGCCCTGTCCGCTAGCATGTCGTTGCTTGTCGGCCTAAAGCCATGCACCGTTGTTCGTCGGCTCGTAGCCGCCTCAGCTTCCACACCCACTGCGTGCGTCGGTCACCTCAGTGGCCCCCGCGCCCGAAGCGCAGCGCCCGATGCGTTCCTCGTCCGCGTCGCCAGTAGCATCGCCGTGCCACCCATCGTGTCAGCGCCGACTGCCGCAGAGAATGGGACAGGATGGGCCAAAATTTTCTGATGGGAAGAGTCATCCAAATAGATCTCAAAGTCGGACCAACAAAAAATAGATCTCTAGGTCGGACTGACAAAAACTATCACGGGAATATTCTTTCTCAGGATTGGGTCAGGTCCAGGCAAGGTTTTGGGCTTCCAAATAAGCCCTTGTTAAAGTAGAAGTGAATCGTTCACTTTTCTTTATCAGCTTAAATTTTTAGGTGAACTAGCTGTTGTATACAACTCAATATGGTATTAGAGCTAAGACCTAAGAGGTCTCGAGTTTAAGACCTAGTTGGCACAATTAAAAAAATAATTACAGCTCACTTCTATTCCACGTCCTAGGCCTGAGGGAGCTTATACGTGAGGGGGGTGTTGAAGTATAAGTGAATTGCCCACCTTTCCTCGTCAGCTTAAGCTTTTGGGTGAATTGGAGTGTTGAAGTATAAGTGAATTGCCTACCTTTCCTCATCAACTTAAGTTTTTGGGTGAATTGGCTGGTGCATGCAACTCAATATGGTATCAGAGTCTATGTCCTAGGCCTGAGGGAGTCTATACGTAAGGGAGAGTGTTGAAGTATAAGTAAATTGTCCATCTTTTCTTATTAGCTTAAGTTTTTAGATGAACTGGCTGATGCATACAACTCAATAGCCCTAATTGAGCTGCTGCTGCTGCACGCACAATGGGACCTCGTGTGGGTCACTACTGATTATGATTTATGAGATTATCCAGTCATGCACATTGTTGGTTCTTCATTGCAAGCCTCAAAACACGCATGAATGATAGATCACTTTATGAGCTTTTCTTGGTGGGGCTGAGCTGAAGGTAGTTAGTTGCCTAAGGAATAAAGCAATGGTGCACATTTAACCTGTTCTTGATTAGATATTGCAAAAATGAAACCACAACTAAAATATGTTCCTGATTGGATATTGCAAAGTGCGATTATGCAATCATAGTTAAGACTGTCTTATAGAAGTATTTGGGCAATTCTGACATCATTTTCTGGAGGGAAGTTTCTTGCTGGCCCCTCTTAATTCGTAAATAAATATGCAAGAGTGAATGTCCCGGGAAAAACAACAAGCTAGAGGCCTTGTTTGGGAGGTCCAATCCAGACCGGGATCAGGGCCAGACAGAGAAAAGGATGGTCCACGAGGGAGTACTAAACCAGTCGCATGAAGCCATCTTCAGCAGCCACAAAAAATTGACTGCGATCCCGCCGTTGTTGGATTGTTGCATTTTTGCCCCCGACCCAAATGATTCTGCGTACAAGCTGGTCGCTTTCCGATGGTTATGTGAGGTTGTGCTCGACAGCTTGAGCATACTCTGCAACCAACACCGAATTGGATTCGCCCATGTGTGTTTCTTGCCCGGCATACGTCGGAGCAGGTCTTGGGACTGAAAATTTAGTCCGGTAAATTTCGTAGGGGGGTTAACAACTAAACATGCATTGGGGTCCTGGGCCTGGGGATAGAGTTTCTTCCGTGGATAGCATAGTGTGCAGGAATTCCAAGACAAATCTGGGGGGGTGAGAACCTGTGCCGGTTGTTCTGCAGTTTTGTAATAGAACAACTAGTAGAGTAATCGTAGTCTGCGATTTAATCGGCTGTTACATCAATATAAATAGCAATCCTGAAGCTTAATCAAAGTTATATTAAGAAAGTCCTGTGTTGCTAGTGTTGGTAGTTCAGTACGGCAGCATGTTCCTTGCTCTGCCTTGCATTCACATTGGTTGCATTGCAGAGAAACGGCTGAAAAAGAACACTGCCTCGCCGTACCTAGAAGGCTAGAACACCCTATGCACACCGATGTAGAAATAGACAGATGTCTCGCAGTCATGTGCGTCCGCACCGTAGTCCCAATCAACATGTTTTGGTCGATTGAAACTGGTCGGTAGTTCCAAAGGTTTCACATCAAGTGCGTCGCACGGTCATACTGTGCTGAAGGCTTCTCTTTCGTAAGGATGTAGCCTGTATGTCGGGTCGAGAATGGGCGGAGTAATATTGGGGATGGAAGCCGACCCAACGTATTGTTGAACAAATTGTGATATTATGAGCAAGAATATATTATTAATCTCAAATAATAATAGGATGAAAATTACATAATTCAAAAATATGCAAGAGTGAAAGAATCAAAAGGATAAAACATATCATATAATTTATGTCAACAACTTAATGAATCATGTCTTCTGAAACAAATTAATGAGAATTGGACTGATTGTTTGTGCTCTCAGGTGTCGAGCTACTCGAAGATAAAGGTCTTGTTTGGGAGAGCTCAGGATCTCAAATTTCTAGCTAGAAATTTAAACTTATACGCTAAAATAAAGTAAATTAAGTTTATATTTTTAGTCTAAAATATAAACAAGATGATCTACCTAAACACTCTTAATGTACTCCATAGCTTTCTTCCACAAATTTCTGAGCTAAAATACCTCGCTTCCACCAACTCCACAGATTTTGGTGGAAATTTGAAATGTCTCCTAAACACCCCAAAATCTTGAGTCACTTGGTATAGGGCTGCAAGAGACTAGCTTTACCTCTACACCTGGGTCAAGTTTTATCATAATAGAACTAAACAATTTACTAAGCAAATGCGGCTGTAAACCTTTATCTTCCTAATCATACATAGCAAGAGTATTTAGAATCAATTTTTACTGTCCAAGTGATCAATTTCAGATTATGTTCAGTTCTGCCAACAACTAAACAATCAACCGAACCTTCTGTTCTATAATCAGGACTATCAAGTAATGTAAACAGAATGTCCAACAGAGATCAAATGAATATTAAAGAGATATTAAAAGCAATAATTTACTTCAATGACAGTAAGATAATATTCTCTAACAAATAACAAGAAGTACCACTATTAGTTCAAGGCTAAAGTAACCTACTTCTATTGTTTAATTAATCAGTGACCCAATTATTCATGCTCTCAATAATACGAGAGCAATCTGGAAATATACTCACAAAGGAACAACACTCAAAGCTGTTTAGATAACAGGACAAGGCACGACAAATAGTTGCTGTCCTAAAAATCCGATTGCCGCCGTAAGTGACACGGGTGGAATGGCCTGGATTTGGAGATACAATGCCCTTTTCGCAATCGTGACACACCGAGTGCAAAATCGAGCCTCAAAAATCAGCCGCATAAGAAGACTCCCCAACTGATAGAACTTTTAGATTCTAGCACAAGCCACGCACTAAGCTCATATTACCTCTGAACTCTAAAGCTCACAGCACATGGAGTCAACACAAGACCACAGCGCAGGACAAGCTCGAGTCTCCTCAAACCCTAGAGCCTATTGCACCGAAGTTAAGCATAACCGCAAGGTGCAAGGGAGCTCAAATCAAGACTCCACCACCAGGAATCAACCTAGGAGCTCACCTCGCATTGCGACTCACAGGCCAGTACTCAAAATCGAAAGCAAAAGGTGGAAATCAGAGATGAAATCAAGGTTTAGAAGTTCTGCCCTTGGAGAGGAACCAGTCGAGGAAAGATATAGGCGAAGAGGAGGAGCTCCAAGCCGTCGCACTAG
The DNA here is from genome assembly GCA_036346375.1 of Guadua angustifolia. Taxonomy (NCBI): domain Eukaryota; kingdom Viridiplantae; phylum Streptophyta; class Magnoliopsida; order Poales; family Poaceae; genus Guadua; species Guadua angustifolia. The sequence goes on from CM070500.1 coordinate 23,993,968, forward strand.
CGCCCGCATGCAACGGCCGGCCAGCTTCCTAGCACATGGCGCGAGCCTCACGGCTCAGCTAGTGCAGCACCCGAACAGAATGAGGAGTAGTCCTCTCCTCAATCCCCTGCCTCCTTAACCCTTTATGTCCTAACGGGCTAACCGCACAGCCCAAAAGTCTCACGGGCTAGCCCAAAGACAATCTCAAAAAACCAAAAATTTACTAAATTTCACAACAATCCCTATCAAAATTTTGAAGTTGTAGAATAATGCTTGTTTGATATATAGTTGTTTGACAATGAGTACCTTTTGGATTTGAACCCAATGTCTAGTTACAAGTAATCCAACTTTGCACAGACGAAGGAGGATTAAAGCCTTGATCCTACACTTTGGTGTGAAAGACTTCACACTAGTAACACTCTGTACGAGGCGGTTTTTATTTTAGCTCTCAAGTTAGGACTTTTCAGTCATATTCAAATGTCTTAATTCACGAGATATCTTCTAGAAATATACCCATAAATTCCATTAATCGCGACCTCACGATTATACTCATATAGGTGAGTTCTCCGAGGAGTCCCGTAGGATAACTTCTATTGCCACACGACATTGAACTCATTAAGAGTTTATAGCTCAAACTGCCATACAGAAGAGCACTACAACTAATAGGATCTTTAGATGTGCTATCTAGATCACACAATTTGTTTTCCTAGAGCCTAGTTCACTGGATCTCCGCTCTTCTAGAATAGGATACTATCAATATGATCCATTCAAGTGGGTATGAGCCCCATTCAACGTGATTAAGAAGTTGTCGCCATACGGTATGGCGACAATAGGATAATTAAGGAGTTGTTGTTATAAGGTATGACGACAATAGGGTAATTAAGGAGTTATTGTCATACCGTATGGCAACAACTCCTGTCGTTATACGGTATGGCGACAATAAGGTCTTCATCCAACCTGCTAGCGACTACTTCTATTTCGTCGTATCGTTTGGCGACAGGGTATTATTTTTATAATTTTTCTGTTTTATGTATTAATGTCATAATTCTTTTTAAAAATGCATTATTAAAAAAAATTCTCGTTCGGGACGTGTGAGTAGCGTGGCAGTGGTGCTGCTGCGGTAGGCGGCGGCCGGGGGACAAGACAGCGACGAGGGCTTTTGTGCACCTCAGCCTCGACGGTGACGATCCGTGCGTGGGGCTCGTGCGGACCGCGCCGTGGAAGCGCTCCCCGCCGCGCGCGGTGTCTAGCGCCGGCGTGGCCACCGCCCTTGCAAATACGGCGTTGACGATCCTTGCCACCATGGATGTTAACAAGTGCAACGTTGGGCTGCTCCGTTTGGCACTGTGTAGGAGTGCCGCCTCAACTCCCTGCAAGCTCTGCCAGACCACGCCGCCGAGGTGCTTGGCCTCCTCGCCAATTGCCGTGTGGGCCATTAGAGTCTGTTCGTGTTTAATTAACTGGATTTGCTCCAAGATCAATGAATTGGCATTGGAAGCAAAAGAGCAAGATCTCGTGAGTTTGCTTCCGTCGTACGAGCGTCATATGGCTTTTATTGTAAGCAATTTCCACTTGCTTTGCTACCTTCTACTCCCCAAGTTCTTACTTACTACGTTTTTTTTTTACTTTGTACAGTTCTTGAAACACGATTTTAATGTTACCTTTTACATTAAGATATAGTACTAACAAAATTATAAAACTATGAAAATATTTTTAATGTTAAATCTAATGATGTAATCTTCATATAGTATTTTTTTTTTGAAAACAGCGAAAGCCGTGAATTATATTAGGAGATAGAAAGTGCAATTACAAGGTACGAAGATCGCACCCTTCGAGTGAAAAGGGTGCGTGAGGAAAGACAAACAGCTGAAAGAAAGGAGCAGAAGAAAGAGGAGCGAGCATGCCTTCACGGCAAATCCTGAAGGATGGTGTGGAAATGCGATGCTCTTGCCGAGGCCTAGAAAGCAGCCTCGTTCTTGATGGATTGCAAGATCTGGTCTTAGGTCTTATATAGTAATTTTAAACATATTGACAGTCAACTTTAGTAGTACTAATTCTATAACGTTAAGTAGAAAAGAACACAGGGATTTTTTTAAACAAACCGTAATGCTAGCATCTGAACCATATATAATTTGTGTAAATCTAATAATGTAATCTTCATATAGCCAATATAGATAGTTTTAAACCTATATATTGACGGTTAAACTTCGGTAATACAAATTCTATAAGGTCAAGTAAAAAAAGAACGGAAGGATTTTTTTTTACAATCCGTAATGCTAGCATCTGAACCACGTATAATTGTACATGCAGAAATTCACACACATCATCCAGTGCTCAATATTGTCTTCACGCACGCCTTAAACACGTTTGCCTCGTACGGTCGTACCGTTTGCATTCACTGCACATCAAGGATTAAAGATCCTCCAAGAGTCCCAGATCAACACGAAAATATTTCTAACAAAAAAACATGAAAATAGAAATTATTTTGTGGACGGGCACGGAAGTCATCTGATCTGCGATAATCCTGCCAAGCAATTAAATGAGACGTGCTAATTTTCCTAGAGATTTTTCGTACGAATGTGATGCACAGTCCACTAGTACGATATTACTATATGTGTACATCGAGATAAGTACAGGATTAAGGCAGAAAAGGTGTTTTCATATTCCCGAAACCCGTGGTAAATATGAATCGTGAGGGACCTCAGTTGCTTTGTCCTCTAAATATCAATAATAAGGGTGAGTACATTAAGACTTGTAGCATATCATAATTATAAGTATATATTTGGCTATGTTAGAGGAAATGAGTGTCATACTATATTCTTTTATATAAAGTGAGATTTAGTCAATACTAACAAGTAATATATTGCAAATGGAATTTGTAAAGAGCAGTGAATAAATATGCAAATAATAAATATATAGCATAAATATGAGCAACTCACAATCCTTTATGATTGTGACCATTGATCTATTCCCTGTCGTACCTAGCATAACATCTGAAACATAACTACCAACCATTTTTCAATTCGAACTTTTTGATTAAAATGCAAAACTAACTAGTGTCAGTGCATCAAGTTTCTCATGACTACAAGTACGGCTTTTCGAAAAGATTTACACTCTACGCGCCGACGTAAAGAACTATTTACTTAGTTGGCTACAAAGAGTATGCAATTATAGAGGTAGGAACAGTAATATTAGAGATCTATGATAGAACACATTGCATATTGACGGGATTTGTAGGATCGGATGGCGTCAATCAGAGGGGGGGTGAATGATTGCGCGGAAGCTAAAATCTTATTCTTAAATTTTTGAAATACCCCAATTCAAACTCAAATTGCTTGAAGACCGGTTCACGGTTGGGAGACCAGTTTAGAAGTCAGGCGACAAGAGAGCACTTGGGCGACGGTTTGAGCACTGGCGACCATGAGACACTTAGGCGGCGGTTTGGGCACTGGGCGACCAAGAGGACACTTAGGCGAGCGGGTAGGACACTGGCGACGAAGAGGACACTGGCGGCGAAGAGACACTGGGCGAGCAGGTTGGGCACTGGCGGCAGTTTGGCACTTGGGCGGCAGGTTGGGCGACCATGTGAACAGTTGGGCGACCACGCACACAGTCTGGGCGAGCAGACCGATATACGTCCACTAAAATAAAAATTACGGAAGATCCAACCATTGGATTGATGTGAAATTTTAACTGTAGAAACTACACTTAATTCCGCAGCTAACACAAAAAGAATCAGCTCGATCGGATCTAAAGTTATGATCTTCGCAAGATGACTGAATTCGGGCGACTACGCGAGCAGTCGGGCGAGCAGGACATCAATTTGGGCGACCACAAATTATCAAAGATCTAACCGTTGGATTGATGTGAAATTTTAACTGTAGAAACTAGATTCAATTACAAATTAAACCCAACAAGAATCAATCCAATCGGATCTACGGATCAAAAGATATTACCTTCGCAAGATGATACTTTTGCAAAGAACCAAACTCCGTGATGAACTTCGTGACTGCTGTGATGAACAAAACTTCAAGCGATTGATCAACTATGTCGAAGCCAAGAGCAAATCACAACCGCAAGAAGAAGCTCTCTGGAAGATTGATTTTTATTTCATTGTCTAAAGTACTCCAACACAAGAGTACAAACCCTCAAACTTGAACGCTCAAGAATAAACAGGGGACACCTCCCCTAATTTATACAGAGCAATCCTAACGAGATAGAATACAACTCCACTTCCAACATGGAAAGAGTCTCAGATACATCTCAACTTGGCCCAACGTGGCCAAAAACAACTCTTGCACGTATGTACGGCCCACTGTTGTAATTACGTGACTAACCGACCTCCATGTGCATGTTCTCAGCCCGAACGTCCCACATGACATCCTTGACCACCAAGACCTCGATTCCTCCTCGAACCTAGTCCCGAACCTCGGTTCCTCCATGAACCTAGTTCCGGTCCGTCATCGACCACGTTCAGCCTCGAGCAACACTCGCACATAAATAAACACAGAAGCGTGCACGAGCACAAGTCCACGACTTGACTCAAAGTCAATCCATACAACCACTCACACGAAAGTGCATTGCATCAAGCGAATCCATCATGCTATCACCAAAGATAATAATTATCTCAACATGGCACATGCACAAGCACCACACATACTATAATCAAAGTCACTATACAATGCCAATTTCACCATTCAACCAATTTTTCATCACATGATCTCACAATCTCCCCCTTGATGAAAACATTGGCAACACCATTTGGACCTGAACTTTGGCATTAACCTCACAAGAAAAGATTTTAAGAAATTTCATTTTAAAACACAAAGCAAAGTGATCAAAAAGCAAAGTGAAAAATCTTCACCTAAAAGGAAAGAAACCAAATTGTGTGTGAACTTCAAAATTTCCCCCTTTTGACAATAAAACATTTCACTTCTCCCCCTGAATGTAAGCTTTCTTCTCCCCCTTTGACAATGATTTCAACAAGGAAAAAACAAATGAGTGCCAAGACAAGAACCAATGAGCTTCCTTGATCATATAACCTTATATATCACATAATAAGCATAATACATGAACTTAATATTATTTAACAAGTTAGGGAGTGGCATGCATCTCAACCTCAATTTAATCAACTATAGCCAAGTACTAAGCAAAATCTTGACAGAAAACACTAGGCCAAAAAATGAAGCAACTAACAACTCAGGGCAAGCAAGTAGTTTCAACTCCAATCTAGTAGACCAATTTAATCTTGATAACAGTAAACTGCATGTGGCATGCTTGAAGCATACTTCTTTTATTTTCAATGAATGGCATGCTTGAAGCATACATCTTATCTTTTAGGGAATGGCATGCTTGTAGCATACATCTTATCTTTTAGGGAATGGCATGCTTGAAGCATACATCTTGAAGCTTTTGCTTATTTTGATAATTTTGACAAGCTTCTTGCAGATTTGAGCCCCCTTTTTTTCTTATTCCCTTTTCTTTTATTGTAAATATGCAAAGTGATTAAATGGTCTATGAAAGAGTAAAGCTGAAAATACACATGCTTCATGGCCCAAATTTGTTAAGACGATTCATTATCAAGCCTATAGAAGCAAGATATCACAAAGTATTAGCTATAGACAGTCAAACCAAGGAATTCCGCAATGTCACTTTTAGTTCAAGTAAAGCAATTTAGATTATCATATATAAGCTCAATTACATAATATATAAAGAAATATGATAAATCAAGCTCATTAAGTAAAAGACTTGGCATAAAACTCCCCCTCAAAACAAGCTCATGGGATGCACAACGCCCAGCTCTCCTCTCAAAAAGGCAAATCGAGAAGCATCAAGTGGTTTTGTGAAAATATCGACAATTTGCAAATCGAGAATCAACAAAATGCAACACAACATCTCCCTTTTCCACATGATCTCGAAGGAAATGATAGCGAATGTCAATATGCTTGGTTCGAGAATGTTGCAATTGGATTTTTAGCAATATTAATAGCACTAGTGTTATCACGTAAAAGGGAACACTATCTAAGTTTAATCCAAAATCCTTTAAAGTTGATATTATCCAAAGCACTTGAGCACAACATGCGGCAAAGAACATATTCAGATTCAGCAGTTGAGAGAGCAACAGAGACTTGTTTTCTAGATGACCAAGCAACTAAAGATGTACCAATAAAATGACATGTTCCAGAGGTACTTTTCCTATTTATTCTACAACCCGCAAAATCAGCATCAGAGAAGGCTCTAAGTGATAAACATGATGATGAGGAGTACCATAAGCCAAACTCTAAAGTGGATTGTAAATAGTGAAGAATTCGCTTTTACCGCTTGTCGATGAGAAGCACGTGGGAAGCTTGAAAACGAGCACACAAATACACCTTAAAGTGTATATCCCGCCTTGAAGCGAGTGAGATAAAAAGCGATCCAATCATGCTTCGATACTCCTTTTGATTAACCAGTTCTCCTTCTTCATCCGGATCCAAAGTAGTTGTTGTGCCAATAGGTGTGGAAATTGGTTTGCATATTTCCATCTCAAAACGTCGACGGAGATCTTTTGTGTACTTCGTTTGGTGAATAAAAATACCTTGTCTTGTTTGCTTGACTTGTAAACCCAAAAGTATGTGAGCTCACCCATCATACTCATCTCAAATTCCGCTCATAGTGTCCGAAAACTTGGCAACAAGAGCATGAGAAGTACCACCAAAAATGATATCATCCACATAAATCGAACAAGTAATGATCATTGCCATACTTGAGAAAAAACAAGGTTTTATCAACTTTACCCATTTCAAAATCATTTTCGAGCAAATATGATTTAAGCCTATCATACCAAGCCCGAGGAGCTTGTTTTAAACCATACAAAGCTTTGGACAACTTAAAACATGGTCAGGTATTTGAATTTTCAAATCCGGCGGTTGTTTGACATAAACTTCTTGAAATAAAACCATTTAGAAAAGCACTTTTGACGTCCATTTGATACAATCTAAAACCTTTAGATGCAGCAAAGGCTAACAAAATTCTAATGACTTCAAGTCTAGCAACAGGTGCAAAAGTTTCATCAAAATCAAGTCCTTCAATTTGAGTAAAACCTTGAGCAACCAATCTAGCTTTGTTTCTAACAACAACCCCATCTTGACTCTGTTTATTATTAAAAACCCATTTAGTCCCAATGATATTCTGACCTAAAGGAGGTGGAACTAATACCCAAACCTTATTGCGCTCAAAATTCTCAAGTTCCTCATGCATGGCATTAATCCAAGACTCATCAGATAACGCGTGACTTACATCTTGGGGTTCAAAAGATGCAACAAAAGCAGTATGAGCATATGAGGCATTAGTATTGTACCTGTTTCGAAGCACACGTACATTTAACTCACCAATCATCTGTTCAGAGGATGTCTTCGTTGAATATGCAATGGTGCTGAAATTTCGAAGTTGCACGAGGTCCAAGACCATGTGTGTTTGTTGGAAGAATTTCGAAGATGCTTCTTGATTTTCTTCTGTGGTTGAATTGGTGACCGAGTTGCCAACTTGATTACCACTTTCATCTTCATCTTCATCATCACTTTCTTCCAAAAGATACTTTCGAATTGCAAGTAACTTGTGTCCCTGAAAATTCGGGTCTAGTACCGTGACTAGCCTCATCAAAAGTGACTTCACAAGTCTCAACAATTTTGTTAGTTTCTAAATTCAGCACACGGTAACCACAGTATGAAGAGCATAACCAAGAAACAATCCATCCGAGCATCTAGATTCAAACTTATCAAGATTTCCATGTTTGAGAATGAAACATTTGCAACCAAAAACACGATATGGGAGATGCTTGGAGTACGCCCAAACCGAAGTTCATAAGAAGTTCTATGAAGCTTTGCTCTCAAAAATACTCTATTTGAAATGTAGCAAGCAGAGAAATAGCTTCACCCAAAACTTCCTAGGAGTAGAATATTCATCAAGCATTGTCCTAGCCATCTCAACTAGTGTGCGATTTTTCCTCTCAACAACACCATTTTGTTGAGGAACTCGAAGCGAAGAAAATTGATGCTCAATTCCATGTTCGAAACAGAAAGAAGCAAAAAGATTGTTCTTGAATTCTCCTCCATTATCACTTCTAATTACTTTAAGTGCTTGAGGCAATTCCTTGAGCAACCTTAATGCAAACTCTTGAAACAATTCAAAACTTCATCTTTGGTAGTCATGAAAAATACCCAAGAGTACCTAGAGTAATCATCTACAATCACAAGAACATACCACTTTCCTCCCGCAGATTTTACTCTTCTTTGGTCCCACAAGATCCATGTGTAGAAGCCGACTGGAGCATTAGTCATAACAAAGAAGTGATAGGAAAATGTTTAGGTGCGTCATTTTTCCATGTTGACAGGAGAGCAAGTCAAATTACTTGATTTGTCATACTTTAATTCAGGCAAACCTCTCGAGCAAATTTGATTTACTAATGCGTGAAAGGTGATCAAAACCAATATGACCAAGTCTACGATGCCAAAAGTTAGATCTTTTGAAACATGAGATACAAGACATGTCATTTCGGATGTTGGACATGAAAAATCACCTTTAAACAAGCGACCAATGCGAGTGATGTTGCATACTAGATTTTCGAAACATCTAATATACGACAAGAATTTTTTCAAATCTTACCTCAAGATCTTCATCAAGCAACCGAGAAACCGAGAGCAAATTATATTTGAGCTTGCTTACCAAAGCTACATCCTTGAGAATGAAGTTTTCATTGACTCGCACAATTCCTCTTCCAAGAATTCTTCCTTTGAATTGTCGCCAAAAGTGATGACCTCATCACGAGAACTTTGTGTGAGGGAGGAGAACCATTTTGAATCACCAAATATATGTCTTGAACATCCGAATCTATGAACCATATGTTCTCCTTCCTCTCTTCCACAGTCTACACAAAAGAGGATGTCGATGTCTCAAGATCAAGTTAGATAAAAGACATTTAGGAATCCAAACCTTTGAGACACACGACGAGTAGGCACAAAGCACGAGTATACTTGTATACAAAATCAGTTTTGCTCTTTCTCATGTTTCTTACAACAAAAGGTGTTCGCATCACCTTAGGCACATAATGAGAAGTAAAGCGTGCCTGTCTGAAATTAGACCTAGCCTTAGCTTTTTCTTGCTTCTGTTGTTTGGCTAGCCTAAAGCAAAAATCTACTAGATGTCCATCTCTACCACAATGAGTACAAGTGTACTTAACAGAATGCTTAACTTTAGAAGTAGAAGCAACATTTGCATTCATCACAGTAGAAGATAAAATTCCAACAGATTTAAAAACAATTTTTTTAGGCTCATTTGCAATTTTAAACTTTCCACTTTCAAGAACTTTGACAATAGTGGGAACATGTGTTTTATGATGAGCATAAGAATCAAAACCTAAACCTTTGTTATGAGTGCTGACTTTTGATTGGTCCAAAATCATGTTTAGGTTTTTCTTTCCTTTAGTGAAACGTTCTAACGATTTTTCCAAGTAATCAACCTTTCTAGACAGAGTTAAACAATTGTTACAGGGAGCGTCCACTATTCCTTTCTGTTTTCGACAATTTGAGCAGGAAAGAACTTCATGAGTGAGTAAGGCATCTATCATTTGAGAAACTCTAGCATTTGCATCATGCAACTTCAATTCCAGTATGGAGCATTTTGAACAAGAAGTTGAATCATGCAGATCAATGGTTGAACAGCTAGCATTTTTCATTTGTTTCTCATTTTCCCTATCTTGCTTTAACAGAGAAGCATGTTCTTTTATAAGTGAAACAAGCTCATTGTGAATTAAGTCACATGACTTACAGGCATCATCATCAGGAATCAAAGATCTAAGCCTTGCAATTTCAGAATTAGAACTATCAATTTCTAGATTTTTGTCTTTAAGAGCCTTCTTAGATTTTTTAAGTTCAGAAGCTAATTTAACCATAGCATACTCAAGTTCATCATAAGAAGGTCCTACCTCATCAAAATCGAATCATTGTCACCATCCCTTTTAGCCATAAAGCACATGCCGGTGAAGTCATCATCAAGATCTCCTTCTTGTCCCGTGGCTCATTGTCACTCTCAAAGTCCACATCACTAAGATCACACTCCTCCAAGACAGCTAAGACTTTTTAGCGACTTTTCAAAATTGGAACGCCTAGGAGTAGTACGCCTTGAGTCTGCGCAGTCTTTGGTTCTCTTTCTTCCTTCTTTTTCAACTTGGGACAATTTGCTTTGATATGCCCAGGAAGACCACACTCAAAGCAGTTGAAAGGCCCTGAAGTAGTACCTCCATGCCTCCTCATCCTCACATTATTGAGTGCTTTGACAGAGCGTGAAGAAATGAGCACAAGATCTTCTTCAGGGAGCATCTCAAACTGTTCATCTGAAAAAGAAGCTAATGCAGACAAGGAGACAGAAGATGGTAATCCGTAAGACATCTTTGGGGTTAGCAACAAGTGCATGTGTAGAGGTTTTATCAGTTCTAGGTGATAAAGAATCCATCTCATAAGTTTTCAACCTAGAATACAGATCATCCATGGTCAATGTATCTAAATCAACAGTTTGATTGATTGCAGTGACAACCATGCGCCATTCAGGAGTCAGAGATCTCAAAATCTTACTAGCATTCTCTCTCATGGATTGTTAACTCCAACACCACGCAAATTGCACAAAATTTTCTCAAATCGAGAGTAAAGATCATCAATTGATTCACCTGGTCTCATAACAAAATCAGAAAAGTCCTTTTGGTAAATATTTTTGCGCACTTTCTTAATCTTAGTTGAACCTTCATGATAGTCACATAATGTCTTCCAAACTGAATGTGCGAACGTAAATGAGAAACTCGATCAAATTCTTTTTCAGAGATTCCTTGAAAAATTAAGTTTTAGCTTTATCATTTAAATCAACGTCGCTTTATTATCATTAGTGACTATATCAGAACATCATATGCAGTAGAGACTTTGCGCCAAACATCATTACCTTGAGCTTCAATATAGGATTGCATGCGACTTTTCCAAAGAAGAAAAATTTGAATAATTAAGCATAGGAGGACGATTAACATACTTATCGACGCCATACCTCAACCTTGCTCGATACCACTTGTAGGATCGGATGGCGTCAATCGGGGGTGAATGATTGCTTGAAGCTAAAATCTTATTCTTAAACTTTTGAAACACCCCAATTCAAACTCAAATTGCTTGAAGACCGGTTCACGGTTGGGAGACCAATTTAGAAGTCAGGCGACCAAGAGAGCACTTAGGCGACCAAGAGAACACTTGGGTGGCGGCTTGAGCACTGGGCGACCAAGAGGACACTTGGGCGAAAGCGGGTAGGATACCAGGCGAGCAAAGAGGGACACCTGGACGAGCAGGTTGGGCACTTGGGCGAGCAGTTTGGCACTTGGGCGAGCAGGTTGGGCGACCACGTAAACAGTTGGGCGACCACGCACACAGTCTGGGCGAGCAGACCAATATATGTCCACTAAAATAGAAATGCCCGAAGATCCAGCCGTTGGATTGACGTGAAATTTTAACTGTAGAAACTAGACTTAATTCCACAGCTAACACAAAAAGAATCAGGTCAATTGGATCTACGGATCTAAAGTTATGATCTTCGCAAGATGACTGAATTTGGGCGACCACGCGAGCAGTCGGGCGAGCAGTCGGGCGAGCAGGACATCAATCTGGGCGACCACAAATTATCAAAGATCTAACCGTTGGATTGATATGAAATTTTAACTATAGAAACTAGATTCAATTACGAATCAAACCCAATAAGAATCAATCCGATTGGATCTACGGATCAAAAGATATTACCTTCGCAAGATGATACTTTTGCAAAGAACCGAACTCCGTGATGAACTTCGTGACTGCTGTGATGAACAAAACTTCAAGCGATTGATCAACTATGTCGGCCAAGAGCAAATCACAACCGCAAGAAGAAGCTCTCTGGAAGATTGATTTTTATTTCATTGTCTAAAGTACTCCAACACAAGAGTACAAACCTCAAACACGAACGCTCAAGAATAAACAGGGACACCTCCTTATTTATACAGAGCAATCCTAACGAGATAGAATACAACTCCACTTCCAACATGAAAAGAGTCTCAGATACATCTCAACTTGGCCCAACGTGGCCAAAAACAACTCTTGCACGTATGTACGGCCCTGCTGTAATTACGTGACTAACCAAACCTCCATGTGCATGTTCTTTAGCTTAACGTCCCGCATGACATCCTTGACCACCAAGACCTCGATTCCTCCACGAACCTAGTCCCGAACCTCGGCCTCCATGAACCTAGTTCCGGTCCGTTATCGACCACGTTAGCCTCGAGCAACACGCACATAAATAAACATAGAAACAGGTGCACGAGCACAAGTCCACGACTTGACTCAAAGTCAATCCACGCAACCACTCACACGAGTGCATTGCATCAAGGTAATCCATCATGCTATCACCAAAGATAATAATTATCTCAACATGGCACATGCACAAGCACCACACATGCTATAATCAAAGTCACTATACAATGCCAATTTCACCATTCAACCAATTTTTCATCACATGATCTCACAGGATTTCGTTATATTTTCAGCATAAAGAAGAATATAATATTTGTGAGATCGCTTGAACTTGAAGATTGTAAGGTATCACTTCGAGGTAGAGTCATGCGAGTTATATGCAAAGGGGTGATCATGAAAAGTAACTAGAGTGATAAAGGATAACAATTGATGGGTAAACATAAAGGAAGGACAACCTCTGAGAGGTCTAGTAAAATTTCTGAACTGAAGAAGGAAACCATATCGTCAACGGTAAGTAATTAGATCTCAACTGGTGTTATGTGTAGAATTGCAAAGGCGGTTGTAAAATCTAGCAGATGCAAACGTGAAGGTGTGAACTGTTAGAAAAAGTCATGGTGGGACCAACCATGTAATGCCAACAAGCGTGTGGAGCTTAGAGGCAGTACAAACATATGGTATAGAGTGCTATTGTAACATCCCAAAAGAATTAAAAATAGATAAAATAAAGTTTAAAAATATATAAAATAAATTTTTTAATTAAAACTAAGATTTTAATTTAAATTACTATCTTTTTCCTTATTTTTTGAATTTTGGTATTTGGAAAAATTCTTTTGATGAATTTCTATTTTTGAAATAAAACAAGACAAAATCATGGAATAGAAAAATCTAGAAAAATTTGGATCTACCCTAAATAATCTCCAGAGCATACCAAAAAGTTTTAAAAGAGTTTGAATTAATTTATTACCTCACAAAAATCAAATACAACATTTAAACTAACAATGTGAACCTTGTTAGATTTGTTTAAAAATGTATACATGATTACTCTATAAGATTTTTATGGAGCCTTGTACAAACTCTAAGAAACCGGTAGAAAAAGTGTCAAAGGAATATGAACATATTAAATGCGGATGTAATAAAAAAACAGTGATAGTTGGCTGAGAACAGTACCTTTGTCAGAATTTAATAAAAATGTACGAATGAGATAACCCTTTAAAATTTTTCCAAAATCACTCAAAGTACCAAGGGAACCGGAATAAAATTTTTTTAGATCAAGAACATTTGTTGCATTTGAAAAATCAAAAACAGAACATGCAAGTAACACAATAGGTCAGTGTTAGAATTTAATAAAAATATATATAATTGATCATAATTTAACAAAAATATATATAATTAATCTTGCTCTAAAAATTTTATTATAATCTCTGGGTACCTATAGGATCATCACCTATAAAAAGTTTCAAAATAATTTTAGCTAATTTGAAACTCCATAAAAATAAAAATTAGAAAACTAAAAAACGACACAGTAGCCTTGTCAGAATTTTGTAAAATCACACAAGTCATATCATTCCATGAAATTTATTTAGCAAGATAAATATTTCCTACAGATCACACACAAAAATTCTCAAAAATTTATAGACACGAATGTCATCCCAATTTAATGCATGAACCTCATTTGCCCAGAAGAATGTGATCCAGTGTCTCCTCTTTAATTGTTACTACCATGTGGGGCCATCCCTACCCTGAATCACCTGCCGGTAACCCAGTGCCCTACAAGCCTTGCTCTTTTTTTGGTTGAACCCTGCTTGACTGTTGCCATAGCAAACCTTTGCCGCTGAACCCTGCTTGATAGTTGCCACAGCAAGCCTCGGCCGAAGCTTTCCCACAGCCCTCCTCAACTCAAGCCAGCCTTGGTTGCTTTACTTTTGTCAACCCAATTGAGCACTCCTAATTGATCATCTTCCAATTCGATCCAGCCAGAGCAACTTTAAGATCTCCTAAACCCTCTCGCCTCTCAATCATAGCTTGGATCTATCGTAATGCCATCGCGACCATCTTCTTCTTCCTCTGCTTCGGGTGCACGTCGACAACCAATCTCGGCCAGCCTCTGATGTCATTATCCGTTAAAATGGAATTTCCATGTCCCACTGATGCTATCCCTTCTTGCTTTCCCGAGAATAGCCATCTTTTTCCACCTACCCGACTAACTGACACCACCTTGGTGCACACTCTTGCTGCCAACCTACCTCCGGACAATTTCTATCATGTTTGAACCCAGGCCTGGACTCCCGTGTCACCCTTCAGATCACCATTCCTCCGGTCAGCCATTTCCGGCTCTCCCTCACTGTCAGCGACCGCCCCTAGATCTATCTCTATTCTGGGCAGCAAACGAGTGGGGCATGCTGTTAGCCACACACCTCACAAACCAAGCGGTGTCGCTGACCAGTAGGTCCCACACGACAGCCACTGATCGGTCAACCACATACTCACACATACACTGCATTGTAGGACCGGCCTGTTAGTGCACAGTGCCAATACAGGAGTTTGAAAGCTAAACATGCGCTTTCAAATTCTAAAAGTGTATTCCTTTATTTAGTTGAATTTGTTGTGCGGTGCACATTTAAGTACTTGTTCATGTCTTTTGCAATATAGTTCAAAATCCAGTAAATCAAATTTCCAAATTCATCAAAAATCATAACCTTTTAGATTAAGTAAAAATATTTAATTTTTGAACTTGGTCTGAATTATTTGAAATAAAAATTGATGTAACCCTAATATGGCTGCTATTTAAAAAGAATAACCATAACTCTTTAAATGAAGAAATAAATTTTATATTATTTCTGAAGCCATGAGAGCTTAAATATACAAGAATATTTAAAATTGGGCTTAGTTTGTATTAAAGGCATCAATAGGTTAATTCCAATCCATTACAAATTCAAATAATTGTAATCAATACAATTAAATCCAAAATATAATAAAACTAGTTCCTAAACCTTATTAGGACCATGATATCTCTATTTGTGCTAAAATATTTAATATTTGATTTAGTTTGAATCAAGTTTGTATATAACCATGCTTTTAGTACGCATACGAATGGAATATATTTAAAATACATAAATAAAGAAGAATACATGTAAACCACTTTGTAAGTGCTTTATAGGATCAGATCATTTAATACTATAAAAATCGTCAAGATTAGTCATAGTTGGCACTTAACCCCCTAATTGAAATATGTCTTTATGTAATATACACATAATGATTTGAAACATAAACAAACAGATATAAATAAAATATCATAAATAAATGTTAGATAATATAGGACTAGTTTCAAAATATTCCTTAGGTCAAGACCATCTCAATCTGCAAAAAGATTTAATATTTGATTTTAGTTTGAATTAAGTTCATAAAGATTTTGTATTATATGCGCACAAAAAACTAAAACATTAATAACTTCCGCAAATGTAAGCTAAAACACGCAAGATCAGTTTTAAGACGCTTCTAGGGTCAAGACCTGCTAATGCTACAAAAATGATTGCATATATATGTAAGTTGCATCCGCAAATCTAAAAAGAAATCTAACCCCTTATAACACATATACTTCTAAAACTAAGAGTAGAAAATGAATATAATATCACAAATAAACACTAATACCAATAGAACTAGTTTAAAAATGCTCCTTAAGGACAAGACTACCTAATACTATAAAGATAATTCTATTTCAATATGCTTTGCATCTGAATCCTATTAGAAGCACAACCTGATATAATATGAACCCTAAAATCTATAACACAAATGAATGAATTTGATTAATAAGAAGTCAGTATTTAAAATGTTTTTATCACCAGAACCTTTAGATTGATTTAAATGACTTCTTTTTGCCTCTTGTTGTTATTGCTCCTTATTGTTGTTATACGAAATGATAATCACGTGTAGATACTAACGTACACAAAGCTGCTACTGAAGACTTCGACCCCAAGTTGATTCTGAACCAACATAGCAAGGCAAGTACTCTCTTGATCATATTAATCCTAATATTTTAATTTTGTTTGTTTTATCAAATCTTTTATCAAATCTATTTATGCATGTGCATATTTTCTGTCAATTCGCTATATTATGGCACTGGTAACTATAAACCTATCTCACGGAACTTTCTTAATAAATATTAAATTGTGAATCTTGATAACCCTAAAATAAGGATAGACAATACATTATATTAACATAGGCATATGCGATTTCTTAATAATCATGCTTAGACATGCTTTAGTAATGGAAGCTGGAGCCATCAAATTTTAATGTTTCTTGAGAATTTAAAAAGGTCAATATGATATTAAAGGTTGCTGATATTTTGGTAAAAATAAAAATAAAATTATGATTTTGACATAGACGATTATTGGTAATAGCTGGATATGCATGAGACTTGCACCTGTAGGGAGAGATTATCGTCTAGGTCATATTAAGAACCAAACGTAAAGTTGTATGATCCAAGTGATACCCATACAACCATAAGTGCTGGTATGGGATGGTCTTTAACTTATTAGGCTACTTAGATTTAACTTTGCACATTGTAAGGCTAGAGTAGAAACAGGCTCTCCAGGTAGGTTTGCTCGCAAGAGAAACGGTTGTGGTAGAGATGAACTGTCTATATACTGTGTGAATGACAGGGATGGACTGTCACGTCTTGGGTGTGTGTTTATGCTGCCATAGCAAGGATTTGATGTCACCAGGCTGGTGCAAAGTTAGGTCTAAATAGTGTAACAGTTATATCATGATTTCTCTGTTGATACACCAAAGAATGTGTTATTGGCTTGGCAACAAGGGTTGATCATTTCTTATGGGCAAAGTTGTACACCTCTGCAGAATTTAATTTTTTTGAAAAGTTGTGCCCGTGGTCATAGGAGACTTAGTAAACTGACACTAGTTAGAAGTTTTGGTATTTTTAAAATGGTTTGAATTGGAGATATTTGTTGAAAAGTCTTTGATTTAGATTTTATGCCAGGGAATGATAATGAGATGATGCGATTCTTATATTCATGGAGAACTATGAGTTATCCTATGTTACTCTTACTTATTTATGTACTTGTCAAATTTGTTCTTACAAAATTCTATTTTGCAAATTACTATTGATTTATATATTCAACTTCACTTTACGTAAAATAACCGTAGAAACTTCCTTTGATATAGCCTACATTTACTGCACTTTTGTGATTCACTTTAAACCTTACTGAGTATGAAAGTACTTATCCTTACTTATTTGTTGGTTTAGTTGAAGAAGAGGCCCCATAGATATATGCTTTGCCGCAAGATATGAGAATTTCGATGATGCGATTTTCTATGGTTTATCCTTGTCGGTTCCTTGAGGGTTTGTATGGGCATACCACAAGTTTTTTGGATTTTCGCTACAGCTTACTCTGAATTGTAAGACTATATTGTATAAATAGGTTCCACTTTAATAATATTGTGTATGGATGCGCTACCAATATTGTAAATGTGCGTACTAGTCACTGATTATGGGACTAGTACTGTATGCATATAGATCATCCTTCTTGGTATTCTGTATCAAAAATGTGGGTCGTTACAGCTATAGAAACATGAGGTGAGTTTAACCAAACTACACAAAAAAAATGTCTCTTAGGTGAAGGGTTCAGGCGGCTAAGCCCCAACACCAACACATATATTATGGTGATATGCATGAATCTGTAGTGGGAGGAAAAAAAAGTGGAGCCGACTTAGAACAAGTTCTTTAAGGAACACGATAATTTTAATGGATAAGAGTCAAGGTAAAGATTGCTAAATATGGTGTCTTGTATATGATGAATTCTCATAGGAGTAGGATTCCTAATCCTAATAGTAAGCACTATTCAAGAGGATCTAAGAAAAGCTCAAGCTCAGTGATTACATACACACTCCATAGGCCACCGTGCTATTATTCTAATCTCTCCGTTTAAATTTTTTAAGGGCGTATTTTCTTTTTACATGTAGATAAAAAAATATTAAAAGATAACTAAACTTCTCCTAATTATTACCTCTATATATTATATTCAATACATACATGGGAAAGATTACACTACTACAGAATAGGTCATCACTGCCGGTTCGTCCACGCCATTACTGTCGGTTATGGGCGCCGGCAGTGATTGGTCGGCAGTGATACTCGGGGTTATCATTGCCGGCTCAGGAACCGGCAGTGATAATAGATATCACTGCCGGTTCATTATACAACCGGCAGTGATATTCGACTATCTCTGCCGGTTTACACTAGAATCCGGCAGTGATACTCGACTATCTCTGCCGGTTCAACCTAGAATCCGGCGATGATATGTGTATATCTCTGCCGCTTATACGAAGAACAAGCGATGATATGTGTATATCACTTCTTGGGTTCTGCCAACCGGCAGCGATTGACCGAATTCTGAAAAAATTTGTAGATGTACTTCATAGATTACTCTACCTATGTATAAAATTGCAGGTTCAAATTCAATACATATCAGGACTTACAAAAAATTCTCTTTTTTTGTAAGTCCTCATATGTATTGAATTTGAACCTGCAATTTTATACATAGGTAGAGTAATCTATGAAGTACATCTACAAATTTTTTCGTAGTTTTCGTGACTTTTATTAGTTGGTGTGCACGATGTGTACACGGGAAGGCTCTGTGCACATGATATGTTGCCTTCAAATATATAGTATATAAAGTGTCGTTAGATCATAATTAAAATATATTAAAGCATCACAATATTTAGTTTTTACAATAGTCATTCACAAATGTAGTGTGAGTACATCTGTTCACTTTGGATCGAGGTCGCCGTCGTGGAACTCGCCCTTTGGATCGATGACTGTTAAATCAATGAATCCAATGATATGCTCTTGAATTGCTAAAATTTCTCTTAGCGAATCGATTGGTTCTCATCTTGGAGTACTGTTATTGAAGAAAAGAGAAATTTAATTAATGATGATAGATGTTAAATGAAAGAAAAGTAGGCATGAATGTGTAATTATATACCATGGCTTCGTTATAACCGACACTCTTCGTGACAATTGCATGTAAATTTGTATATCGTAGTATGCGATAAACTATTTCCACAGTCTGTCTCATGCATGGAAAGTCTGTTATTATTTTGAAAGTTTTCTGAAGGGAAGATGCGGACCACCTTTCTTGCAATACAGTGTGAATCTTATTTGTGAATGATTTTAAATAGTAATTAATTAACCTTAAATACAATAGAATAAAATATTACTAGAGCAATAACGCAATGATCGAGTTTACCTGTTCATCATCTTCCAAAAATTATGTTCATACTCATCAAGTGCTTTTCTCATCGAGTCCAAGACAAAAACCCTGCTAGCTTCTAACTCAATGACGAGGAGGACCCAGTGAAAACTAGACATATATGTTAACATAGCCTATTAGTCCCACACCGTGTCACGCAAAAATAGTAAAACAATATTAGAAGTAGGGTAATACGTACTGAAAGTTATAGGGTACAAGTACGGAGATTTTCTTTTTCAGCTTGTAGAAAGTCTTAAATAAATAGTCTTCAACAAACTTTGGGTCATCACGGACGAGTTTCTCGTTGACAAGCCCCGGATCGAGAAATCCTAAATCTTCATCCTTATTTCTTCTACATGTTTGTATCTCCATTCTACATATATAAAAAAGAAGTTAGACATACAGTTGAACGGTAGAAGAATATACAATAATATAAATAGAGACTTACAAAGTCCACGGTCGACCCGATGACGCGTCGAGCATCTGGTAAATTACAACATATACAATTCGCAGAACTCTAGAGCGAACATGCCATCCCCATTGTGAAAATCCGAATCTTTGTATTTCACTGGGACCGCCCACATACCCTGTTGGCTTCTTGCATGTATCTTGATGGACGCGCCGCAATTTTGTTGTTAGGTTCTCTAAATCTTCTAGGGGAGCCATCGGTTGCCCCAAAAAGTACTTCCAGGTTAGACCTAGCTCGTAATTACGACGTTGTTCAAGACATCTTTTGAGCTTGCGACATCGACGCCAAAGCACTAGCCATCTTCAAGTTTTGCTTTTTGGAGATGCGCTCGTAGTCCCACATTTTCGAAGGTTGAAGCCCGCCTGTCTCTTTGGCTTTTGCCATACTCAAGAAAACTCCTGCGCATTAGCATCGACTTTAGTCTTCTCGGGTGATGGCACTTTTTGGAAGTGAGATGTTACCTCGGCCTTCGTTTGCTCTTTTGCGTTCTTCTTGATCATATCGGTAGGTAATTTCTTCCGAGGTCTCTTGCCTTCACAGATGATCGAGATTTGGTACAAGACGATCGCGGACTTCGAGATGGTGCCGATGTTCGATTCTTCTTATGTACCTACCGAGGAGTTGGACTTTTCTCGTTTGGTGGGAGGAGGAGTTGGACTTTTTGGATGGTGCCGCAGAGAGTTGGACTTTTCTCGGTGGTGCGGCGGAGGAGTTGGACTTCTCCTAACCGGTGCCGACGGAGGAGTTGCACTTTTTCGTGGCGGCAGTCTGCGTGTGGAGAGTGCGGCTCATCATCATCGTCGTCGTTGTCGGCCTCATCGTCCGAGCGAACATAATCAAGCTCTTGCGCCACGCGAGAAGCCATGCACGTTTTCTCCAAGTTTGTTTTTTCCGTCCTCGCTAGGAATCTCTACCTCCATTTTGCGATATTGTCGGACTACTTGTCTCGCCGACCCTAGTGAATCCCGGCGGTATTAGGCGGCGGTGCGAGAACTGCGAGGAGGCGCATGGCCAAGCCACGCCATCAGCCACCTTGATGGTAATGCCATGTGCGGACAAATGCAGCTTACGATGTCGGTTACGTGATGTCATCCATTGAAAATGGAGTCGATGCTCTCCGGAATCGTTGTGGGCCTTGCAATGCTCTTAAGAACACCGTGGTGAGGTTTCGAGGGTCGTCATCGAGTGGCGGTCGTGGTCGAGAGCTTTGTCATCGCTTGCTCCACAACTTGATCGACCGCTCTCTCTTCCTCTAGCGCTTTTGCCACGACAAGTTGTATTGGCGTTTGCGGTTCATCTTCTCTTAGTCTTTTCGACCGCTTATGCGACGATCGTCACCGGAAGCCTTCTTTCCACGGCACCAAACCAACTCCTCGAGTGCGCCCGGGATGCTCCTTGTTACCAGAACTTGATCGACTCATCATTCTCCTTTGTGGCTTGAAAAGCCCTTGGGAAGACTCCACGTGAGCATCGATATTTTCTGCGACACCTCCCGGCTCTATCGCTCTGAAGCTCAAGCTGCCATCTTCGAGAGCAAGCCCCCTCCCAAGCAACGGTGCTTTGATCGTGCGATGAACTCGGCCGTCGCAGAAATGCGCCCTTGAGGGTTAGCTCTTGTTCGCGGCTATCCCATGCAGTATTTTCTTCACGTAGCCACGATTGCCTAGTGTGTGAGGGTACATATTCTTATCGCGTTAGCCTTGTTCTTCCGACTCTTTATGCAGGCTTCTTGAAATTCAGTACTCCACAAAGTCCTTCCAAAATTCCCTTATCTTTGGAAACATGTTAAAATTTGGCATGACATTCTTCTTCACATAGTTCTTATTCATTTGAGTCTTCCAATTCTTCCGGCATGTGCACTTGATACTTAGTGCACGTTTCTTTGCAACCAACTCGACCCTTGGGGAAATGGAATCGTGTTTTAGCTTGCCCCATAGCGAGTCCTTCAGGTCATCGGGAACCACCCACTGATCACCTTCGCGGCCGGTCCATGATCTATAGATGATGGGCACGTTATCCCTAGCAAGTACTCATGAAGTTTGTCTGTCTGGCGGGCCATATTGCCGACGCGGTATAGCAGTTCCCCGACTTAGAGAGCTGGACTATGTTGTGAACGCCCTTAGGCATCTTGCTCGGACCACGACCTGCGCGCCGCCTTTGTTCACCAGACGTTTGAGCCTACAATTGGATCTTGTTATTAGTCGTATGACCCTACAATATTTTGGGAATCACAACGTACTAATACTTTACCTCGCCCATGTTAGTCGCGTCAGCTTGGTCCATGGCAGTGGCGTCAGCTTGGTCCATGGCAGTCGCGTCAGGTTGCTCCATATCAATGTCCTGTAGGTTCAGGTAGTCCCTTGGGCTACCCGTTCCTGCTTCGTCTATATTCGAGGGCCGAACTCCCTCTGGCACTTGTCCCTGATTCGAGGCCATTCCTAGCAATCAGAAATGTTATTGGGTTAATTATATTGCATTCATTTATGGTTGCTACATGACATCAAACTTGTGAATTCAAACGATGGTATTTTTGCTAGAGTTGAGAGGAAATCAAGTGATGTTGTGACCTCATGCTACAAACATGTGCACATGTAACTTTAAAATGATACTTATACATTAGAAAAAATTCACATGATACATATACATCTACAACTGGAAAAAATAATATGAAAAAATTCATATATTCTTAAGAATATATTTGCTTAATAAAAAATAATGAATCATTCTTATTCCACACTAAAATGATTTTTAAAAATAAGCCCTGCAAGTTCAAGAAGCATGGATGTCACGAGGCGTTAAACACCGAGAGGCGAAGCCATGAGGAGGCATGCTCGATTGAAATAGACTTGGTTGCTGTCTTCTTCCGCGTACCACTGTCCATAGGCTTCCTCCCGCTCGTCTTCTTCATTGATCCTGGAGTACTTACCTCGCACCGATAGCATGTGGGTATACTCCACTTAAGTGTATGCTCACTGTCACCCGAAAGTCACCCGTACTAAACCTCTCGTGGGCACCCAGAAATATGAATCGATTCCTCACACGTGCGTTGGACTTAGAGGTGACACCCATACTCCACTTAAGTGTATGCTCACTGTCACCCAAAAGTCCCGTGCACGGAGTATTAACTAAATGAACTACAACTATTACATCTACTTACTATTACAATTAGTGGCACAAAACAATTATTTACAACACATGTATACATCTGTACAAAACAAATATTTACAACACATGTATACATCTTTGAAGAACATATACAAAGCACCAAATTGATGTTTACTTTTGGTGCAATATAAATAACCATAGAGCAAAATGATCAAAAGCAGCACAAGAGGCGAGAAAAATGAACAAGGCAACTAGCATAAAAGTCGAACTTGTTTATTTTGAGTGTTCTCAGATGTCGAGTTGCCCAAAGGCCCTCCTCGCCACAAGGGACGAGTAATAGACTAATTTGTGACAACCTTACCTTAGTTTGAACCCTTACCACCTTAACATACATATTAAAAAATTGATAATCAAGCTCATTTGTTAGCAGATTATATTCAGTCAAAGATACATTCAGATCGAAGAGATTAAATATTTGCTAAGCGAATCATGAAATGAAGTTCAGATTAGTTAGCTAGCTATTTTACCAAGCAATTATTATTCGGATCAAGAGCCAACTAATTAACTGAGCGAGCGTTATAAAGACAATGAAGTAACAGCGATAGTGAGCAATGGTAGATATGTAGTCTTGATCGGACTAAGGAAAATAGAGTAAAGTCTATCGATCACACAATGATCTAACGATGCTGAATTACGAATGATTCACTAACTAGCGAGATAAATATTGCCTCATTTATTCAGTATCATCATCGAAATAGTAGAGAATAAAATCGATTGCCTCATTTATTTGTATCATCGCCAGAGAATAAATGTCTATCTCATTGATAACCCTAGAATCATCACAGATTAGTTGTCACAAATTGTCTATTGCAGGTCCCAAATCCTCCTTGAACACTATACCCACATGCTAGGTCCCCAAGCCAAATGAATTGATGGCCCTTAGCATCGCACATGCACATCTGAAACATTCACAATCACATTCACAATCACATGCACATTCACATTCACATTCACATGTGCACATTCACATCTGCACAACCACATTCACACATCGCAAAGCATTGCCAAAGCGGCGGCGGGAGGCAGTGGGGAGGTCGAGGCGACGGCGGGAGGCGATTGGGCGGTCGAGGCGACAGTGGGGAGGCGGTGGGGAGACGCAGGCCGATCTGAGTCGAGGACCAAGGGTCCGGCCCAGTGAGGCGACGGCGTTCGAAGTCGAGGCGGCGGCGGGGAGCTCGACGGCGAACCGACGGCGGTGGTCCGAGGCGCGGCGGTGTTAGGGAGCTCAGCGGCAATGACTGTAAAAGTGAGAGGAGGGCGGGCTAGGGCTAAGCTAAATGAGAGGAAAGCGGCGTTTCTATTTATAGGGTGGAATATCACTTCTTTGGTCCATTGTACAACGGCAAGTGATAGTGGAATATTCTTAGGGCCATTGTACAACCGGCGTTGATAGTGGAATATTACTGCCGGTCCATTGTACAACCGGCAGTGATAAGCTCTTTGCCCATATTCTATTAAAATTTGTCTTTTTTATTACTCTTAATATAGGACGAATTTGATCATGAAATTTTATATGTAGATGGGGTAAGATGAGATGTATATCCATTATTTTTTTTCAGAATTTTTTGAAACTTTTCTTAGTTGGATTCGAACAAATTCAAGTGCAGTCAAAATCACAAAAATCCAAATGCAGTAAAACTTTCAATTTGATCAAAAGAAAGCATAACTTCAATTTTCATTATTGCATATATTACATTAATTGTTACATATGAGAAAATAAACATGTCGTTCATACAAAAGAAAGCATACATTTCATTACTACAACTAGGCTACGATTCGACCTTCGTTATGATCATGGCGTATGTATGTTGCTTCATCACTTGTCTTCCATGGTACTTAGGTCAACGTCCTCTCCAAAGGGGAAGCTCATCGAATTGGTTGTACTCTTCCTCGTCGACAACATTCTCAACTCCGACAATCCTTCTTTTTCCTTGAATAACCACGTGGCGCTCCTTGTTAGCGAATTGGCCATAAAGAAGATTTGTGTATGAAATTAGCAAGTACGAATGGTTCTTCTCAGTATTCGATGAGTTTGAAGTCCACGGTAGTGATGCCGTACTTGTCGATATTCACGCCAGGGAAGTCGACCCATTGGCACCGAAAGAGGGACCTTCAAAGGACTATAGTCAAGCTCCCAAATCTCTTCTATGAATCAGTAGTAGGTTTGCCTATTTCCATTCTTTGTCATAGGCATCTATACGGATACCGCTATTTTGATTGGTGCTCTTTTATCTTGCGCTCTTGTATAAAATGTAAAACCATTTATGTCGTATCCTTGGAATGTCCGAATTGTAGTTGGCGGTCCTGAGCCAACAATTTCAAGCTGAGTGCGATCATCTCGTATGCATCATGTGTCTACACAACCAATCGTGAAATTATCTCTGTGCTCTTGTAACACCCTGGCACCTCATGTGCCCCGAATGTTACCTCCTTAGTTTAAACACAACCACAAATCACTAGAGAAAGACAGCAAAAGCAACCTATTCAAGCTAGTAAGGACTGAACTTTAAAAAAAATTCGGCAGCACCTCCCCTAAAACTAGGACATCCACTCAGCAGACAAAAGACAACAATTAATAAAGACAACATAAATAGCCATTCACAATCAACCAACCATCATAAACTGCCATGGCAACTACTAAACATCATGATCAGCTAAGCAAATATACAAGGATAAGACATACGCAAAAGACAAGCGCTACATCATACAACTAAGGTTTTATAGTCCTAGACATTCATCCATTACTTACAATTTATCCCAACCAAAAGAAAACAAGTCCATCACCAACACCACTATAACCAAAAGTAAGGATATTGTTCTAATCTAGCTACATGAAGTTATCGTGAGTGAAGTGAGCTAGCCCATCTCCCAAATGTCGCCTTGGAGTTACCTAGAATAAAACATCAAACACAAGCGTGAGCTCATCACTGAGCAAAGTGTAATGCGAAAAGAAATTAAAGGGAACATGTAGCAATTATACATATGAACTACATAACGTTAAGCATACAAGGAATTTAACACACAAATCCTCATCCAAATCATCTCATTAGATCTTTACTCACCATCACAATTATGCAATGCATCATACATGCTTATGAATGCAACCATCTTTGGCTCATACCGGTATTGCCGGATGCACGCCCGTCGGCATGCATCCTCTCATCCCTCCCATCCCGTGGAGGGGCCTACTCTTACTGTCTCGCTCCCATTCATCTCAATGAATAGGACTACGAGGTAGGACTTTTGTGCTCACTACGGGTGAGCACCGAGGCCCGCATCAACATGGGACGCCCCGTCCATTATGAATGCATGAGTGTAAATGGCACACATAGATCTCATCTTCATTCATTTCTAATCATTATTGCAAGACATAACCGAATGCATCACATAGATAAATATTAATTTCATAAACCATCATTCGCGGTAGTCTATTCAAGTTCACAATTAAGTCATCAATATAATTTCTTTCATATGGGTAAGGTCCTAAATAACATTAACTTTTACATTGCCACAACATGCATATCACATTACACTTGCCTTCAACTGCGAGGAGGATGGCGAGAAGTTGAAGCCTCTCCCGCAACTACTCCTCCTGGAAAAACATTTGCATACTCAAAATTTCAATTTCTAGATAAGTCACACCACCCTACACACAAATCCCTACTACACCTGAACGCACACAAGACCCAAAACCCCAGCGATAGAAATCCGGACAGCAAGCGCTCTAAAGAGCTTAACTCCTAATTGGTTTAACCAAAAACGGTGCTCTTTAACTTTAATTAAACATAAGAGGCTAACCTATAGCTAACCCACAGTCGTCCATGCGGGAGATGCCTCGAGGGCCTCCAAATCGCAACTAAAACTCAATCGTCAAACTAAGCTCGCTGAATTTTTTTCCAATTTCAGGACATTGACTTCCAACTAGCGTAACTTTTGATTGGCTCAACGGATTTTCGCGTTCTAATACTCAAAACGACCGCAAGGAGATGAACTACGCAGATGACTTAGCCATTCACTTGGCCAAAACCCCAGCTGATCCCAGATCGACTAAGAACAGCGAGTACTGACCACCCAACATGCTCTGGACAGACCTCACGAAAACAGCCCTAACTTCCAAACGGTTGGGCTGATTCGCGATCTCATGAGCTCTAGATAAAATTAAGAACACTAGCCGTTTTTCCTTATAGCCAACCTGTCAAGCAAATGATTCTAGCTTGCTAGAATCGAGCTCCAAAGTCTGCTATGCAACAAACCCCAAAACAAACTAAACTCTCCTAATCCTAAGGTGGCTTTTCCCCACCATTATCGAGGTCTAGGAACCCTAGCCCCACTAGAAAACAACTAGAGCTACGATACCATAGATCCAAACCCCAAAAGCGAAACTAAAATCCCTTACCTTTCCTTGCCCACAGGAGAAAGGAATGGGAGAAGCCCTTAACTCTTGACTTAGAAGCTAACTGCAGGAAGGAAGTGCCAGGCGGCCTTTGCCAGACGACCACCAAGTGGTGGTCAACGGCGGCCCAGGGCGGAGGCCGGCCGGGAATCGGCTGAAGCGGGTGGCAGAGATCAGCGGCCTGAGGCGAGACCTCGGTGGGACGGCAGCTCTTGGCGGAGGATTCAGCAGGACGCTAGCTCTCGGTAGGGACAGCAAGGATCAGCGAAGGAGAGACAGGGAGCAGCAGCTGGAGGCCTCGGCCCATGGCGAGGAGGCGAAGCAAGAAGAAATGGGTCTTGTGAGGAAGAAAAAGTGAGAGGAAAAGGAGGCTTCGGCAGGATTGAGGCAAGGCTGGAAAAAAATCTCTGCCAGCAGATGAATCACAGCCAAATAAAGGGAAGGGAGAGAAATGAGGTTAGGAAAAAGTTGGTGGAGAGGAAATTCCGAAAATACCCCTCCCAACCAAATTTTTTCACAATATTACCGCTCTCTCGCGAGCCAACCCTCTGACCTCCCTGGGTTTGTTTTGGATAGCACGTTCTTGTGCATGTCGACATATTGGTCCACCACAACTGATTGTCCCAAAACTGCGAAATGTGCTTGTGTAAATGCAGACTAGATTGCTAGTACGTCTTGATTTCTCGCCTAGTTTCCTTTCCTGTAGCCTTCCTCGGTAGAGAATCTGAGCACACCAATCGGTTTGAGATCCATATAATCGACGCAGAACTCAATGACCTCCTCGGTTCCCCGACCATCGGCAATCTGACCTTCGGTCGATTTGATTCTGAACATATTTCTTTATAACCCCATGAATCTCGAAGGGTACATCGATGTAGAAATACGGGACCAAGAATCCGTATCTCTTTCACAATGTGAACAATGAGATGGACCATAATATCAAAAAAGATGGAGGAAACACATCTCAAGCACGCACTGCAGTGTGAACCACGTCTTCCTGCAGCTTGTCTAGTATTAATGGATCGATGGCCTACGTGAAATCGCGTTGAAGAATGAACACAACTTGATAATTGGGTCTCGGACTTTCTCTGCGCGAACCCCTAATTGCAATTGGAAGCATCACGTGTCATCATCACGTGGCAATCGTGAGACTTCATACCAATTAACTTTAAGTCTTTCATTGAGACTAGTCTCTTTATGTTAGCGAGTAACCGAGACGAACTTTGATTCCGTGCAAGCATTCATAAGCGCTAATTTTCTCTTTTTTACTCAAAGTGTAGCAGTGCGGGAAGATACTTTTTACTGTATCCATTTCTTCGTGATCGGCTCCTTCCTTAGTTTCATATCTTGAGGTCCATCCTTGCTTGAAGTGTATCTTCGTTTTGCGGTATGTCGATAAGATACCAAGCAAGCTATCACACACGTTCTTCTCTATGTGCATGGCGTCGATTGCATGTCGAACTTCCAGTCTGCCAATAAGGTAGGATCCAAAATCTCGATTTCTTTTTCCACAAAGGAGCCTTATCCGGGAAGTCGGAATAGATGTCTTCCGGCTCCCTTCCGTGAATAATTGTAAGGTCCTTACAGCGGCAAATATCTGTTTCCCGGTGTGATTCTTGAACTAAGGCGTCTCCTTTGTCGTCAAAAGCTCTCTTATTATTGCGGTATGGGTGATCCTTACGGAGGAACCTACGATGCCACATGTAAGCCATTTTTGGTCGTTCTTGACCACCGGCTAGTTGTATCATCCGAACCTTGGGCGCATCCGTTGAAGCCTTTTGTCGTGCGCCCGAGCGAGGTTGCCAAGCAGGATAATCATTAATGGTTACAAACAATAATGCCCGTAGGATAAAGTTTTCTCTTTTATACTCATCCCATACACAGCACACCATCGGTCCACAATATTAGAAGATCTTCAACCAATGGTTTGAGGTACACATTGATATCATTCCCGGGTTGCACGGGCCTTGGATCAATAGTGGCATCATAATGTACTTTCGCTTCATGCAAAGCCAAGGAGGAAGGTTGTAGATGCATAAAGTCACCGGCCAAGTCTTTGTGACGACTACTCATGTTGCCAAAAGGATTCATCCCATCGTACTCAACCCGAACCTTATATTCCTCACATCATATGCAAAGCGCTTCTTATATTTTCTGTCGATGTTCCTCCATTGCCGAGAATCGTGAGTGTCTGAGCATTCCATCCTTCTTCGCTCTTGGCGTGCCATCGTAACAATTGGGCATGCCTTTTGTTCGCAAACAATCGCTTGCAGACGAGGGATTATAGGAAATACCACACCACCTTACAGGGACACCTCTTCTTCTTCGCCTCACCCGACATCTTCGTTCTCGATATCGTAAATCGTTGCCCTTATACCGCTTTGATTTGCAAACAACACGAGGCATCCATGTACGCAAACTCATTCGCGATACAATATGCAATCGTTTGGATATCGTGTATTCTTTGTACTTCCGGTCCCAGCAGGCGGACAACTGCTTGGCACGATGCGTAGTTGAAGGCAACACGTTACCCTCTGGAAGCAAGTCCCCAAGAGACATAAATATTCATTAAAGCTCTTATCGGACCAACCATTGCTTGCCTTCAAGCTGCGATGAGTAAAGCACGGTATCACGACTTCATGCTCCTCCTTGCGGCCGGGTACAATGGCGTTGTAGAGTCCTCTACCATACGTTGGAACTTTTGAAACTCCCTTTCACTCGTGAAGTCCCCCTCCCCATCACGCAGCATTTGATCTAGATCATCTTCGTGGGTATCAACGAACGCATCTTCCGCCGTCATATCGTTGTCTCCGTCATCTTCATCAATGTGTTGCCCTTCATGTACAATATCATCTTCATCAATGTGTTGCCCTTCATGTACAATATCATCTTCACCGTGCTCGATCCAACGGTATAGCCGACCTTGAAACCCCTTCGAAGCAAGTGTGCGCGCATCGACTCTATGTTACAAAACATCTTCTCATTTTTGTAATCAACGCATGGACAACACATATAGTCCGCCGAGGTTCCTTGACTTGTGTGCATGACGCATTCGGAAAACAAGTCACACCATTAAAGAACTCTTGACGCATGACGGTCCGTGTCATACATCCATCTTCGGTCTATCTACGATTAATTATATCAAACTACATTTCAATATATGAACAAGCGATATCAAAATAATTTATTCTTTACAGTAGTCATGCATTGCTAATTAATTAAAAGCGATAAACACATTATAAGCACATAGCGCAAATAACAATATAATTGTAATTTGTTATGTAGCGCTAAATTGTTAAATTAAATTAATCTACAACAAACAAGCATATAATTGAATATAAGGATATATTTCTAAATAATTATTTAAATATTCAACTAGCAATTTAAATATTCAACTAGCAATTCTCACTATTTATAATTGATCATCTAGCAATCTTTACTATTAAAATGCATATAACAAATTTTCATTAATTAAATTAATTACAATTATGCATAATTGTCCATGTAGCGATTTTATTACTTAAACATCCACTACATCACTAAAATGGATATGAATTTCTTGCAAATAACAATATAATTGTAAATGATTAGTTTTACAAATACATCTAGCAATTTTGCCTATATAATACATCAAACCTTTTTAGCTATTTAAATATCCATCTAGCATTTTTTAATTATTTACAAGATTTCTTCATTTCATTTTGTTATGTAGCTAGTGTTAAATTAAATTAATCTACAACAAACAAGCATATAATTGAATATAGGGATATATTTCTAAATAATTATTTATGTTCCAACTTTCATTATTGCAAAATTCATCTACCATTTCCCATTATTTAAATATTCAACTAGCAATTCTCACTATTTACAATTGATCATCTAGCAATCTTTACTATTAAAAATCCATATAACATCTTTACTATTAATTAAATTAATTACAATTATGCATAATTGAGCGATCTGACATAAAGCATTCACAGTACAATCAGCAATTATCAACATCTAAAGCACTCAGTAAAGTAAAATTTTACAACAAATATAACATACATCAAGTCAATAACCTCGAAAAATTTTAATACAATTTTTTGACAACTTCGCCAAGATAATCTGACTCCTCTTTGTTCGCTTGGTCGGAGAAGATGTCGATTCGATGAAAAATATGAACAAAATCTTGACATAAAATTTAATGACACCTCTCCGGAAAAATACACCCGAGCAAAGCGCTCCTCTCTTACCTTTCGTAGGAAATCGTCGGTCGGTGAAGATTGCTATATAAATAGCTTATCGCTACTTGCAGCTCTGTGAAGAACCGGCGATGATAAGGTCATATTATGTGAAAATACCTTATCACTACCGGGTCTGCAGAACCGGTAGTGATAAATCATACTACGGGGAAAATTGCGTTAGCGAGGAAAATACATATCACCGTCGGTTGAATATACAAACCGGATGAACTTTAAATATCACCGCGGTTGTAAATTAAATCGGCGGTGATATATCACTACTGGTTATAGGCATTAAGCGGTGATAATCGATTATCACTTCTTAGGTTGGTAATATAAACCGGCGTGATCGTCCACCCTTCAAAATGCCGCCAACCCAACAATCGCGCTGCCGGTTCTCTGCGCGCCAGCTGTTGCGCTTCACATTCCTCTACTAAGCTGTTGCCCTTCCCATTCGCCTCTATATAATGCCACTATTGTTTCAAGAATGGCACCCCCACACAATCCACTATTGTTGCAAAAATGGCACCCCCCAAGAAGTGAGCACGTGTTGGGCAAAGCCCCGCTCCATCGCTAGAGAAGGAGGAGAAGGAGGAGGTGGAAGCGAAGGAGGAGGAAGCGGAGGCAAAGGAGGAGAAGGAGGAGGAGGGCGACGACGACGACAGCGACGGCGGCGAGAAACTGCGGCGTTGGGGTAAGACCAACTCCGCCACCGAATCGGATTCGGAGGAGAAGGAGGATGAGCACTGGCCGCAACTCGATCGATCATCAAGCGGCTCGGCGGCGAGGAGGAGGAGAAGGGCGGCAGCAGCGACTTTTGGATATAGGGCTTGGCGCCATTAGCCTATTATAATTAGGACTAAATATGTAATAATAGACGATATACCTAATTATGTTTTGTAAATGTTCTGTATTTTAATTAATACATATCCCGCAAATTACAAATTTGCTTTCATATGTTCTGTTTTTTAACTAATTATGCTTTCATATGTTCTATGCGAGATAAATTACAATGTTTCTTATGTTATGTATCGAACTAATTATGGGGAACAGTAATATCACTGCCGGTCTAGAGTAAAATCGGCAGTGAAAATGCTGTTATCACTGTCGGTTTATAGGCGAACCGGCAAGGATGTTATCACTACCGGTTGTACATATAAACCGGCAGTGATATCTTCTTATCACTGCCGGTTCTCTATAAAACCGGCAATGATATTGCCTCCATTCCTGCGGGAAATTTATACTATTCATATCACTGCCGATTGAAGTTAGAACGGCGATGATAGTATTATCCTTGCGGTTTAATTTGGGCAAGCGGTGATATATATCGCCGCTTACTCGCACCTACCGGCGATGATGAAGGTCATGAGATGAGGCGATGCAGTAGTAGTGTTATAAAGTAAAACTAAATATTTTTAAAGATATAAAGGAAACATCATACTAATTTTGTATTGAAATATAAAATATACTTAATATTTATAGATAAAATCATTAAAAAATTATGTCATCGGCGTACTTGGCGCTAGGGTACCCTCTCATGACACAAAAGTGTGCATGGCCCACGTGGCGGCTTTGGCGGCGGGTGGCGAGCACGCCCTCCGCCAGCGTTGGTCACGTGGCGCCGGGCGGCAGTGGCGAGGCATACCGCCCGGCGCCACGGCCCGCGTGGCGGCTTTGGCGGCGGGTGGCGAAGCATGCCCCGCCGGCCAGTCTTAAATACGTGGCGCCGGGCGGCGGTGGGCGAGGCATACCGCCGGCGCCCGGCCGCGTGGCGGCTTTGGCGGCGGGTGGCGAAACACGTCACGCCCGGCCAGTCAAGCCGCGTGGCGCCGGCGGCGGTGGCGAGACGCATGCTTGCGCCCGGCGTCAATCACGTGGCGGCTTTGGTAGGCGGTGGCGAAAGCTGCGCCCGCCGCCATGGCGTTAGTCACGTGGCGCCCGGCGGCAGTGGCGAGGCGCCTGCCGCCTGGCCGCCAGCCGTGGCGGCTTTGTGGCGGGTGGCGAGCATGCCGCCCGACGGTGCTGGTCACGTGGCGCCAGGCGGCAGTGGCGAGGCATACTGCTCATCCGTAAGTAAGCCAAAAAGGTGGGAAGTGGTGGCTTCGCCACGAAGCCTCCTTACCCTATCGTACTATGTCGAGGTGGGTGCTGCGTGTCGGGTCCGTTGATTACTAGGAATCCTGCTACAAGCCCATTCCTCTGACGCCTATCACCTACCCGTGTAAAGAGGTCCCATCCCAAGGACCGAAGCGAAGCCATCGTCGGCATTTAATGAGGTGGAGGAGCAGGACAACACGGGAAGGAGTAATAAATGTATGAAGATCAAGCATGATGACCTCCCTTTACCTACCCC